>JAWNMW010000235.1:20000-2420000 GCA_035043565.1 Drosophila robusta
CTGCAACGGACCCAAAAGCAGCAAGCAGCAGTCTGGGACAGCCAGGGGCACACAAGGGGCAGTGAGAGACAACGCCAGGACTTGTTTTCGTGTTTTACTTTGCAACGAAAGTTTTGCAGCAAAGTAGCACAAAAATTGAGGCCACAAGGTGAGCAAAGGAGCTCCGCAGAGCACCTTGCAGCAAGTGGAAGATCTTGCAGCAACAAAAATGCAAACACAAGAACTTAAGTGAATTGAATGAAAAAGTGCAACATAATTACTTAGCTGCAGTTTATGAAAGCTTTCACTATGCGCCTTTCTGTAATGAATTGTAATTACTCTGGAAGTTTGCGATCTAAAAAGTTGTTTTTAAAGTGAATTATTTTGCCATTTTTTAAAACGCTTTTATGTTTGAAGTTGATACAATAAAGACACTCAATTAATAAAAAACGAAATATATTAATCTATCCTCACTTAGACACTATTTTATTTAAAATTTCAAAATAGCTCTGATATAGTTATTCATTTAAAATTAAATAAAATTTAATTTTCTATCTTAAAAAAGTGTATGTATATAGACTAAAAGAAACCATTTATATTACAAATATCGATCAAATTAAAGTTTATCTGCACATTTATAAAATTTGGCAACGGTTTAAATTTAAAAATCAAGTAGAATCTAAATTGCAAGGTTTGTTCACCTTGTTGAACCAAATAAACAAATATTGCCTCCGATACATACCGGTTAGCGCCATTCGCTTTGTGCCTCACAAATATACAACATATACATATATATTATCGAATTTTGAGGGCAGCAGACGTTCGAACGTCGAACGGCGCATCGTCCACACGTTCAATTCAAATAAATCAGAGGAAAGCTCCTAAATTGTATCCCATTGTTGCGTATTTTAGACTCACCTTATGCTATCCTACTGTTAGGTATTTTACTCAACCTCTCCTTGCACTCAAGTACTTGAAGAGAAATCGATGAGTGCTAGAGGGTGAGGGGTAGTTGGTTGTCTGTCAGTTCAATTGGCTGCCACGTTGATTTCCCATCGATTCTGACTTTCACTTCATTCTCTGCGTCCTTGTGCTTATATCCCCTTGTCAGATAGTCGTTTCTTCACTTGTTGACGAGGGGCAGAAAGCTACCAGAAAGGGTTGCGGTCTTCAGAAATGCGCTGACAGCGCATTTATTCCCTCAACATTCGGAATGAATGTGCTGTCATTGAAATGCACCAAATTCAATATACGCGCCTGCAGTACACCCACGTTTGTTTATTATAGTAAAACTCTGTGTCATATTTTCAAAACTTATTTCATTTGACGCAATCTAAGCACAGATGCAGACATTTACCGTAAATGCTTTCGATGCAATGTTTGCTTGAATTCCTAGTCGAAGGAAAGTTACTATCAAGCGAAAACTTTATCCGATTGGAAAAGAAAGCCAGACGCATTCCTTGAGTACCGCCAGCGAAAATCCAATCCTTAATCAAAGAAGCCATCCAGCATAAGGAATTATGAGCGCACGTTACATAACTTCGTCTATGCGATTTATATATATCTCTCTCTCTCTCTTTCTATCTCTACATATATATATGTAAATATCTTTCTTTCTCTTTATATATATGCCTTATTCTCCCTTTGGATTTCTTTTGTATCTCCCTCCCTCTCTCGCTCTCTATAGCTCTATCTTTTTTCTATATCTTTCTTTAATTCTCTTTTTCCGATTTATTATCTATCTTTTTGACATTATCCTAATCTGAAACGCTTTTATTTTCTCCCTAGCTTTATCTAACTTTGTAACATCTGTACGATCTCCTTATCTTTTTTCCTCCCTTCAATCCCTCTTTCTTTCTTTCTGCTCTCTCTCTCTCTCTCTCTCTCCCTCGCTCTTTCTGTATCTCGTGTTTAAACCATTTAAGAAATAAAAAACGCATAAAAAACTCAAACTGGTTTTTTACAGAATTTTCATTTAAATTTCTCAATTTTCTTCATCCAACCAAGTACAAAACTTCTTGATTGACATGCTTTTGTAAATATTGTTTTGAAATAAAAAAGGCCTAACGATTAATTCCAGTTAAAAGTTTCACTTCTGACACACTTTTAATTCAAACTTCTGCCTAGCGGAAATTCGCGACAATCCGTCTTCCTTCCATCTCATACGGGCTCATGAGGACTAAATCTCACAACCCGTGCAAGTTTTGGTAAAATCAACAACCAGATCGATAAACTTCTTGGGCTGATCCATGTATACTTTGTGTTCTGAATCTAGATACTCGACACGTAATTTGGGGAAGTATTTTCTCATGGTCTCCACATTCGCCGGCGTCACAAACTTGTCCCTACTGGCCGCAATGAGTAAAGTTTCACCCGGGTAGGGGTCTAGGCCCTGGATCGTCTGTTCATAGTTGACTATTGTCTCGTCCCAGCCATCAATGATCGCCTGGGCATTCACATTCCAGCCGAAGCTGCCATCGTCGAGTTTCTTCAGATTGTGAACGATCATTTGAAGATCGAGTTCCGCTTGGACGAGCTTACTGAACTCGGGTATTATGTACCTGCGACCCTCAGCAAGGGTCATATACTTCGGTATGGTCGGCCCCACGCGCGCCATTAGCTTAAACAATTCCACTGCATCGACTATTTCCGGGGGCAACGATCCCGGCGTTATGTCTACGATGATGACGCGTTCCACCAGCTCCGGTTTGGTCAGCGCCAGCGTCATCAACGCCCGCCCGCCAACGCTGTGACCCAGCGCCACAATCCGGCCCAGCTTCTTGTCATGGATAAACGCCTCCACATCACCAGCGATGGCCGCGGGCGTATACTCACTGGCATGTGGACTCTTGCCATGATTCCGCGCGTCCACGGCGATCAACCAACGGGAACCCTTTCTGGCCATATGCCTCGCCGTGCGGCGCCAAACGGCGCGGGAAACATTCAGGCCGTGCAACATCAATATGGGTGGCGACTTCAGTTGACTATGTGGCATCTGATAGAAGGCATAATCCATCTTAACGCTGTTGTAACGGCGAATCTCGAGTTTCTCTTTGGGTACATAGCCATTATCAATCCGAAGCGGTATACTCTGAAAATTAAGGGAAAATCTTCTAATGCGATGGACTGACATGAAGCGCCCCACGGACGCACTGAGTGTCGTCATCATTAAGGATCCCACATTCAGCACTGGACAACCCATTTGAACTTATCGAGATAGGAAAAGGTACCGCGAAAACATCTGGAATTATCACCAATGCACTTACTAAGAATTTACATATTTAAAGTGTATCTCGTCTGTCTATTTCTGTATGAATTAATTCCTTTTGTTTACAGTGTTATACATAGCATGCTTTTTCTGTATATTGGGGTCGCTAGTCGACTTGTACTTTCTGAAATTAAAATTGTTCAGCGGTTGAAAGTGGAATTTTTATTGCATTAGACGCTTAAAGGAATTGTAAGAATTCATTTAATTTAAAATGCATTAGACGCAGTAAATCCTAAAAACAATTTTACTTAATAAATAAATAATTAAATTTTTATTAGGTTTTTTTTAAAAATACCTTACAATATTAATAATACAAATAATATTATTAATAATATTCAGTAGTTTTTATGTAGCAAAAAAAACTGCTAAGTACGCAAATTGAATCAGTTTTAAAATATAATAGTTTTCTTTGCGATTGAATACTGTACAAGTGCCAAGTGTTATGTTCTGAGTACTACAACAATTAAGTGATATAGAAGCAAATGATTGAAATTTCTATATTTTACAATATTCCATACCATACATTTGAGTTCGTTTTTGAAAAATTTAATTATATTAAATATATATCGTCTTAATTTGTAAAAAATAAAATTACTTACTAATAACATTAATTGCGAAAGCACCAAAAACTCTAACAAATCATATAAACGTAAGATATATGTATATTAATATGAAGCATACATTATATTATTTCGGGTTTTGCTATCTCATATTATATTATATCATACCATATCATATCATTTCATACTATATTAAATCATAGATAAGCAATAAACTATGTACAATAAGTGATACGATAATCCTTTTAAGTGAAAACAAAGCTTAACGCGTCGAAGCTCAGCCATTTGGCAGACATAGTTCGTATACTGTTTCCTTTATGCATACAAGTACCCAAATTACATCATAAATTAAAAGCATTTGTGTGGAAAATTAGGTAGTAGCAAATGACGCTGCAACAGAACGCGCACAAACGCACAAGTTTTACATATTTTTACATTTTCCGTTTATAGTAAAGCAGAACACACACACACACCTACATATAAAAGTACATATGCCTTATAAGGAGCATAAATCTCGCACTCTGCTCTGCTGCAGACACAAACAAATCGTCTTGGAAATTCCTATTTTTTTCACTCTCAACTTTACATTTCTTGAAAATATCAGGGGATTATTGAGAACTTTTGCGTGCATTGCTGCAGAAAGGTGTCAAGTGCGTTTGGGATATACTATAACAAGCATATACATACCTATTCAAAACAAGCTTTATGTCCTTTAAATAGAGCAACTATGAAAGAGTAGATGCAAGTTGAGTTACTTAAAAAAAAAAAGGAAACGAGACCCACTCGATGGTTTTGTTTATCAAAGGAAAATCGAAGCAGACAGACAGGCAGTTGGGAAAATTGTGATTTGAATAGTATATATGTAGCAGACGCAGTTCCTATCCAATTTCAAATTATTGACACAATGAAGTGCCTTTGAGCTTTGCTCTGTTTGTCAAACACAAAAAATATCAATTGAGTAAGATATAAAAAAATTCCCACTCAACTAAATAAATAATCCAAAATTGCATTAAAAGAAATTTAAATTTAACTTTAAAAATTTAATATGACATTTTATCTTAACCAACTGAATTGGCAATTAATTATTCAGCCAACTGCTGTTTAATATTTAAGTGACCAGTTAAACTTTAAAATTTGCGCCAGCATAATAAATACAATCACAATGCTTTATCTGTTGGCTATCTAGTCCAACTTATATTATTATCTGCTCTTATATATATAAGAGAGTGCTTGAGAGCACAAGTGCCGGCAACTTTATCCGCACTGGCGCTTTAAGTTTACTCTCTTTGAGAGAGCTCAGAGTAATTTAAAAAGATGTTGAGAGTGATTCATGACAGATTTTTATAAACAAAAACAATGCATGCAACAGTTAGACGGGACAAATATTAGGGGTATTCATTATGTTAGAAAAGCAAGCGATTTTATTATTATTATTATTATTAACCCTATTATTTAAAAATGTTTCAATAGTCATTAAATAAATCTATCTTAGCGATTAATAGGAATAATATAAATGTCGGCATATTCGTACATTTATCAATTCAACTCAAAAGATAGAAGTATTTTGTATTTATACTTCAATATTATATATACACACATACATGAGATACTACTTGTTTATAAAACTAATATGATGCATTTCTATAATATTATTTCTATATATATCATAGGACCAAAGATGTTTAATAATACAAGCTGTTAAATAAATCAAAAGATTGTTTTTTCTTGTGGAATTTAAAATTCATTTTTCATATAATCTTTCAGTAGAGTATTAAAATGAAGAAAGATGTAAAAATTTTAAATAGTTTCATAATTAATAATACGACATCTTAAGTATCCTCGTTAAGCATAGCCTTGCTTGGATTTCTGTACAGCAAATGTAAATAAAAGATACTATTATCTAAATTTTAGATTAAAGCCTTGAATTGATATTAAACGTAGCGCCACCTATGTTTCATAAACGAGTCTAGCGAATTCAACAACCAGTAGCATTAGCCCAAATTTAACAATAGGGGTTGAATATGAAAAACAGGGCTGCAAATGCTCTCGTAAGAATATCTGGAGAAACAGACTTTATACTATATAATATAATATAATATATAAAAAAAGTTTATGTGAGATTTTATAACATAAATTCTTAACTTTCAAAATTTCTATTAAATAGTTTTTATAGTACAAACAAGAATTACAATTTATATATGAGAGTAAAAGTTGTTAATTAAAAAAACCGAAATTCCTGATTACTTAATATGTGTCTCATGATGCCATGTATCAAATAAAAACCCAGACTTACCCATGCACTTTAGCCAAGTTAAGCTAATATCAATTGCTTTTATATTCCAACCAACCCCCAGAGAGCGACAGCCAATCAGAACGCTTCAAACTGTTGCCAATCCAAAATGGCCGCCTTACTGCCCGTGGCAGATGCTGCACGCCGAAAGGGTAGCAAAAATCCAATAAGCCAAACGCGACGCGCTCATTTCAAGACAATCAGCGGCACAATCAGAATTTATTCCAATTCGGGCTTCCAAGCAGAACACAACAGAACAGACCCAAGGTCTGCATTCGGATCAGAATAGGACAATATACCGCAGCACTGACAGCCATGCAGCATCCGAGCGAGCAGCCCACCTATATGCCAGAGGTGCCCTTTCAGCCACTGTGGGGCCAAGAGGCACCTCCGCCGCCGCCCATCGTTCCCTACCAGGAGCTCATCGCTGGTTTTCCCTGTTCCGATTTGTGTAAGTTTAGCAGTTCACGAAAAGTTTTATGAGAAATCAACTCACATTTTGCCTGCTCACAGCGCTCTGGCAGCGATCTCAAGTGGCGCCGCTCGTTAACCAGCGTCCCAGCGCCAATGGGCGGTCGCACGGCTCCTCCTCGTCATCCTCGAAGAAGACCCGGCGCCGTGTCGCCTCCATGGCGCAGAGACGTGCCGCGAATATACGCGAACGCCGTCGCATGTTCAACTTGAACGAGGCCTTCGACAAGTTGCGCCGCAAGGTGCCCACCTTTGCCTACGAGAAGCGTCTCTCCCGCATCGAGACTCTGCGCCTGGCTATCACCTACATTGGCTTCATGGCGGAGCTACTGAGCGGGACACCCTCCAACACCCACAAATCCCGCTCGGACATGTACGGCGGCATGAACGGACATCATCATCCGGCAGCCGTGGCGCCGGGTCCTCCAATGCATCCACATCATCTTCATCCGGCGGCTTATCAGCGGGACTTTGCCTCGCCCTACAATCACAGCTTGGCTTAGAGGAGGCTGGCGCCTGGAACCTGGCGGCATACTACAATATTGTTCCGTGTTTTCTTGCCCATGTCATGTGTATAAACTAAATATTAGCTACATAAATGTGATAGACGTGTAAATCGTGGTGTTTGTGTGCTGCTTTTGAGGTTATATAAGATATCAATTGGTATGGGAAATTTTGTATTTCCTACAAATACACTCGAGGTAGCTGGATTTACTCTATAGTAATACCATACCTTTAAAGTTGAGAGTCTGCGAAGGCTTTTATTATTAGAAAAAAAGGATAATAATATGAAACTATTGAAAATAGAAAGTTATTATACGGTAAAACACGATACAACAGTTCAACAGCTTTAATTAAGATGCATAGATAAAATTAAAGAATTTCTGCCTATATAGCTAAAATAAACAATGGTATATCCCCACAAATACTTTAAAGTTAATTAAATAAAAGAAATTCTGTGTTTGTGTGCATGTGTTAATTTGACATTAAAGAAGACAGAAAACAATTATACATTTGAACGATAGCTTACGGGGTATACGTGCAAAATTTACCAGAAAAGCAAAATTCACAAATTTATCCCAAGGCAACACAGTTTTTAATTTAAAACTGTAGTTAAAAAAGCCCAGTCAACAGTTAATACAATTTGAACGTAACATTTATATTAGAATTTCCACTTAAAAATTTGTTGTTTGTTATTCACAGATTAAAACTATTTCTGAGGTGTCGAAGATTAAAAAATACAATAATAATAATAAAATTAAGTTAATAGTAATAAAATAAATAATATTAATATTAGCTCCAGAGAGCGACATTTTGCTTTCACCTCATTCTCTTCTCTCACCAAGTATAAAGTGCCTACCTTTTAAAACCGCAGATGTCTTCTCTTATAAGTTATACTTTTTGATAAGAGCATAAACAGTTTTCGCAAAATGCTATTTGCAATACCTCAGTCTCCAACCATTTATAAATATTTGAGTATCTGGTATCAGTAGATTAGTTGATAGAAGTTCAAACAAAACCTTATCAGGTAGTGCGTAATCGAAGATCTCATAAAATGCCATAGACGAATGTTCAGTTTTCCGTTCAATTAGAAATAGAAAAAATTGTTGCCAGTACGCAACTAAAAGTCTAACAAACATGTGGAAGCCCGCACTTCTAACGCAATCCTCAATTGTGGCCAGCGAACCGCCTGCCTGGCTAGACTTAAAGGAAGTGCAAGACCTTCTGGTATCGGAATTTCCATCTTTTCAACATATAGAGAATATACGCTGCAGATCGGAGCACAATGCGCTGCGTGTGCAGATCCAAGCAAAGTTGGCGGGTGAGTGTTTTCCTAGCTAACTTATCGATAAGCGATAACGATAACGATAACGCAATTAAATAGGCAGTGTAAACCTTCTGGTGAAGTCAAAGGAATTGAGTTCTGAAGGGAATTTAAAGTTTCCCCGCTCGCAAAACTTTGAGCTGGAACAGCATATGTATAATGTGGTGCTGCCGGCGCTTGAGAAGCTGTATAAGGATGTGGGAGAGAATATAGCATTCACACCCAGCAGCTATAAAGTCAAGCAGTCCAGCTGTCTGTACCTAGAGGATCTACAAGCCAAGGGCTTTCGGCTGGCCAATCAGCCAAAGGGTCTAGACCTGGGTGCCATGCAGGTGGCACTATCAAAATTGGCCGCATATCATGCGGCTACAGCGCGTTATTTGCAACTAAATCCAGATCATTTAAGGGAGCTATCGAAACTAGCTTCAACTAAGGAGCCAGCACAAGATATACTGGATCTTAAAAACTGGCTACAACGAAAATTCCATGAGAGTTTGCGCGCAAACGATTTAAAGGGATTTGAGGACAAGGTGGTAAGTGTAGCGAGTCTCTACTGTATTTCACAATTCACATTACAGCCAATTATTGCCATACAAAGAAAACCTTTCAGAAATATATAGCTGGTTATGTGACGACGTCCGAGCCGAAGAAATCCTTTAATGTCATCCTGAATGGCGCCTGTTGGGCCAGCAATTTACTTGGCCAATTCGACGCCTTTGGTCAGCTTAAGGATGTGGTGTTCTATGATTTCGGCGGTGCAGTCTATGGACCAGCTATACACGATCTGCTGGAACTACTCCTCACAGCACCTGCTGCAAAAACTGAACAATTTGATGCCTATTTGAGGTATTACCGGGATGAACTAACGGCAAAGCTGCTACTGCTCAAATTTAAGGGAAAATTGCCCAGCTTAACAGATTTTCAGTTGGATTTACTTGACTATGGACATTGGGGTGAGCTGTAAAAAAGAAGTTATAATTCTGTTATTTTCTATATATTTTCTATACAGCCTTTGATGTCATCATAGAAATTCTGCCCATTGTGTTAGCCGACTTTGATTGTGAGGATATTGATGAAATATTTAACTTAACAAAATATTCTGCGGAAATTAAAAAGCTACTACCCTGGCTGGAGAATCGTGGTTACTTTGAAGCTGAATGACAACTCATAAATTTAAACTTATTTCCAAATTATAAGAAATATATATTTTTTAAAATAATCCTAAAAGCCACCATCAACCACCTGATAATCCTGTAAAATAGTGTCGGTGGCTCAACCACACTTGTTACTGCCTCTTACAACATTATTAGAGCTTGATTTGTGTGCGAACTGTTGCAGCTGCTGTTGCACATGTTGATGCCACAATGAAGTCACATTAGATAGAAAATACGCAAACCAGAAGAGAACCCAAAAACGATTATACAAAAGTTGACAACGTAAACAAAGCGTAAAATTATTGTTAATAAATTAATGTGGTAGGGCTACAATACAATGACAATTGTTGTAACAACCCTCGGCGAGCCAAACAAGTGCAACACTTGAATGGGGCGCGATTGCGCAGAGTTTTGTATACCCTGTAACCAAAAGATATGATGAAGTTGTATGGAAAGTTGTATACATAATAACAAGAATATTGTACTTAAATCAAGTAAAAACTCTATCAAAATCAGGCTTAACTAAAAGTTTCTTGCCTTGCGGAGAAATTTAAAAAGAATCTAATAGAAGAAAAGGGATTTTTAATTCGATTTATAATTTTTTTTATTTCACGCGTTTTTACGTTTTTATATTTTTCATACAGTTAATTATTTTGAAGTATTTTATATTCACTAAAGATAAAAAAAAGCGCAGGGAAGAGTTTTCAATCGCTTGCCATAACTGTTTATAGGGTATCTTCCAGCAGCTACACCTTTTTTTCTGCTCGAACTAAATACCGAGGAATTTTTGCGTTCAACGCCCATTTTCGACAGATTAGCGGCCCCTTTTTCCTTGCCACAGAGCGCAACGAGCAAATTAATTTTGAGCGCATAAATATAGAAAGGAGGGGTAAAAAATCTGTTTCCTAACTAGAGCTACCTGAGGGTTGCTTCTCGGGATCGAAACTGTAACATGCTGCGGACCTTTTGCCATGTGGTTGCTGCTCTTGTTTTTGGTAATATCAAAGCTGGCAATATGTTTTGATGAATTCGTGACACTTCATGCCGCATTAGGTTGCTCAACAGCTACCCCTGAACATAAGGGTTGGCTTAACTTGGCTGACTTTTGCCCATGAAGTGCGCTCACGTGTCTGCGATTAGCGACTTAGCGTCAGAGATATATCTGTCTGTAGTGTTTATTGTAACTTTCTTAATTCCCAAACACTTGACCACCTGCTGTGTGGGAACCAGTCCAAGCTTTAAGGTCTTTTAATTTAATTTTTAAATATTGTTTTTATCTGTTTCAAATAATTTTGTCAGTTTGTCAATGCCACGTGCCGCTCATTAAATGCTACCCATAGTAAATCGGCGTACGAAATTAACTTGTCTATGAACACTTTCTGACTGAGATTTACGTAATCCTAATGCACTATCCACACATCCCCTTATACTGCCCTCGGGTCCATTGTACGCATGTCAAATCGATGTGACAAATTAATTGCATTTTGCTACCATTTTTGGCATATTTTTCGCAAAAATATCAACACTTTCTGAGCCTATTAGAACGGAATCCAATATATATTTGACGGCATGATAGATGATTTAGCCGAACGAAACAGATGGTTAAAAATGATGCGACGAATATTAAAGATATTAGAAGATTGTAAAATGTGATCAGCAAGGTCTCGTGTTGGAATAATTGATTACTATACATGTATATGATGCATTTTTTTATTTGGAATCAACAGTAGTTCCTTATTAAGATCTTATATATTTTAAAATATATACTTATTTATTATTATATAAAAATCACTGATTTTGATTTAATTTAAACCTCTTAAGGATTTATGACCCTGACGATTGGTAAGTAAACAAATTGTGATACCCTTTTTAATACATTTTCCAGTATAGGGCACTAAAAACTATAACACTCAGAAGATATTATATCCATTTCGTGTCCGATAAAGTGGTCAATTCACAATATGTAGAGAGAACTTTCTGCTGATAATATTATGGAATGAATATAATCTATATATTTATATTTATACCGGACTAAACTACGTTAATATGTTAATTATTAAAAATCGTATAAAGTTGACCAAATTAATAAAAAATACAACATAATATAATGAATAATAATATATATTTATAATAAATGGAATAATAAAATGAAATACCTTTACGTTTGCCTTTTTTACACAAATCTTAGTGTAGAGCAACACAAAGTCGAATAGACTCAAAATTTGATTCATTTGACAATGTGATGTAATTTGAACGGAGCTTTAAGCATAAAAGCTCTTTTGTTTATAAACAGACCGACCGGCAAATGGAATACATAGACATATATATAGTATATATTAAGAGTGCCAACGAAGAATTCACGCAGTATAAACGCAACTCTCACGTAGAAACGTCATGGGAAAGCCAAGTGGAGAAAATTTGCCAGAGTTGCCAAACTGGTTGGATCAGCATATGTTCGAAGAGTTTCTGCAGCGGGACTTCAAAGAGTACAAAACAATAAAAAGCTTCGAGGTGGTGCCGACAGGTGGCAAGGGCGAAAACTTTACGACTTTAGTGGTGCGCGTCAAGATTGTTGTTGAACTTAATGGTAAATGAAACCCTAAGGTTTGATCAATTGAGCAGCCTAATAAAATATGTCAATAATTTTTACAGATGGCAGTGAATCGGCCACCTCGTATATTGCGAAACTGCTGCCCACAACCCTGAGCACACGCGATATGATAGCCAGCTGGAAGGTCTTCGATAAGGAAAAGCTCACCTATAGCAGCTATGTGCCCGAGTTTGAGCAAATGTTTGCCAATGTCGACAAACCGATCAAATTCGGTGCCAAATACTATGAGCCAACAAATGCCGCTAGCCAAGAACTGATTGTCTTGGAAGATCTGGGCAATCGGGGCTTCAAGAATGCCAATCGGCAAGCGGGCTTGGATATGGCGCATACCAAAGCTGTACTGGACAAGTTGGCCCAATTTCATGCGGCCTCAGCCGTGCGCTTTGAGCGTAAGGGCCCCTATCCAGAACTCTACGATCGTAACCTATGCAGTGAGGAGGACAAATTCCAAGAATTTCGCGATGGGCAAGCCAAGTCTCTTATCAAGGCACTGCCGCTCTATGAGGCTGCCTATTTGGAGAGCGAATTGGTAAGTAAACCTCTCAAAAATATAAAAAAATTGCAGTCAGTGAAAACCCATGCTCGAAGTTTTAGCATTTAGTTGTTTTCATACCATTTTTACCTCTAAATTATATATTAAGCGCAGTTCGTTTTTAAATATTTTGTTTGAAAGATAAGAAAAAAGTCTAATATTAAATAAAATTTTCATAGGTTACAAATTTCTCATTTGCAGTAAAATATTTCTTAGATACATTAATGCATTAAAGTATTGTTCGAGTTCTTAGGTATTTTTAGATAGCAAAAAAAAGAAGAAAAATGGAGCACATTTTACAAACGTTTGTTCCTTGAGTGCAAAATCTCAGTTTAATTTATTAAAATTTTCTTTATTTCATTTTATTTTAGAAAACATACACCTCCACCGCGCCGGATATGTTTCAGGCCCGGGCACCCAAGTTTGAGAACGAATTCCGTTGTCTCAATCACGGTGATTTTTACTGTAATAATATCATGTTCCAATATGATGAGCATGGAAAGATTAGCGAAACCTACTTTATCGATCTGCAAATGAGTCGTTATTGTTCGCCCGCACAAGATTTGATCTACATACTGCTTTCTTCAGTTGCTTTCGAATTAAAATTCTCGAAATTCGATTACTTCATATATTACTATCACAGCAGGCTAATTGAGTATCTGAAACTATTGGATTATAAACAAACGCTGCCTACATTAAGGGGACTCCACACAGCGATTTTAAATCATGGCGATTGGGGTAGGTTTGAAAGCATGATTTTTAAATTATTTGTATAATTTTGGTTTTACTTTTTATTAGTGCTTTTTTCATAATTATTTCTTTACTTATATAATATATTTTTTTAGTTTATCCTATCATATCACTTTTACTGCCACTGGTGCTCATCGATCCCAGCGAGAAAACAAATATGGATACCATGATGGATCAGGAAAGAGAAGGTGATCAATTGAGAAACACCATGTTTGGGCATCAGCGTGTTGTACAGCAATATAAATTCCTGCTGCCCTGGGCCCACAATCGCGGACTATTTGTGTATACGTCAAAACAAAATAGTTAATATGAAACTGTGATATATATTCTTCTGTCAAATAAAAAGTACAAATAAAAATAAAACATTAACTAATTTCAAAATAAAGTTGTATTTTTACTCATACCTATTAATCTAAACTTTTGAATTGCACTTGCTAATTGCTCAGAAAATACTTTATTAACATTAACCTGGAGCTCGTTTTCGCAAAAAAAACATTCAGTTCTATTAGCTTAACCGTGAGTCCCAAATTTGTATAAGGTTTCAAAATATGACATCTTTCGAAAACTACCTTTTTGGGAATTTAGAATAATAAATAATTAAAAATATATAAAATGTATTTAAATCTTGTTCAATATCAATTATACTTAATACTTAATACATATTGTATTTACCGTAAACTCTTAACAATCCCGTAACTCGAATATACTTAATAATATTTATAGTTTCAAGCAAATTTATTAAAACAGAAAATTGTTCATTGAGGCACTTTTGACGTCATATGTATATCAAGGCCAGGTGTAGTTTTAACAGTTGATATGCCTGTATAATCTCAGCTAAGGCTGATAGCTTATTTTTAGGTACCAAAAAAAAAACATGAAAACTAAACAAAGTCATTGTGATTATACAAAGGGTATCCCAAAAATTTAGCTACGTTCTTATCATCTGCCAACTGCCAGTTCTTCAATATCAGCTAGATTCCTATCAGCATTGGCAACTTTGAGTTTGTCCATTCATTTGAGAACTTTATAAGCATTGCTAATCATGTTTTCTTGCCTGATAAAGAGGCACAAGACCACAAAAAGTGGCGAAAAATAATTGCGTATTGCGTGTGCTTTGCACTTACCAGTTCTATGGATGGATCACAATGGATCACCAAATATCCAGCTGAACAAAAAACCAAACCTTTGAAAATTCTACCAAAAACACATATGCATATATATTTCATTTATTTAAGCGGGTACAACCTTTAATTTGATTATCGTGTTTTTTGTTTCCAACAACTTACAGTTTACGCAAATTTTCGTACAATAATGTATGTGATCTAAGACCTGAGATCGAAATTAGAAAAATATTTGTAAACAACCATAGCTTTGTCAAGACTACACCAATTCTGTTGAGAAATGATTTTTTGTTTTAAATTGGTCAAAATATTCTGTTAAATTGTATGTAAAAATTTTCATATATACACATAAATCAGAAATCATAATTTTTAGTTTGTTTGTAACTGTTTGTTTAAAAAATAAAACGAAAATATTTTATAGTTTGAAGTGGTATTTCAACATTTTTTATTAAGCTTCATTAGAAAGCTTTCCAGATAATGCTAATAGAAGTACCAACGATTATTTTCATCAGCAATTTCATCATGTAAGGCAAACCCCATGCAATAGCTAAGTTTATCAAATCATTTATTTTGGTATAATTTGCAATTTTTATTAGACGTAGATAAGATTGAGTGGATTTCTGGGTAAAATGAAATACCACATTTACTTACAGCCTTAAAGCTTTGCCAAACTGATAAGTCGTAGAGCTTTTATTATATAAATTTAGACACGACCTATGCCAACGTTTTTAGTATAAATATTACAGTTAGTGGCTGAAAGATCACACAGTCAAAAGACATCTACATAACCATGAGGTTGATTAAATCGGTCTTTGCTACCAACTCGATGTCTGCAATGGATCGAAAATATTTCAAATCATACTACAAGACACCAACTGAAGAGGCTCAGGACAGGACTTCTTTAATAAGCGATGCCGATAAAAGGAATTTGAAGCCAAGTTCTTACAACAAATCTGCGCCAAATGGAATCAAATCACAATTTGGAGAATTACTCTTAGTTTATAAATAGGACTTTATAACATTGAACATTGTTTAAAAACTTAAGAGTCGAATATTATTAGATTTTTGCTATTTATTATTTATTCTTAAGGTGCACAAATAATAACTTCAATTTGTTTATAAAAGAATTTAAATAAATAACCTTACTCACATATATTTTATTTAATTCACAAAAATACAGTAGGCGGCATTAGTGGAAAAATAAATGATTTGAAACATATACAGAAAGTTAAAAACCAAAAAAATTTCAGTTAAAATGTAGATAAAAATTAACCCGACACACATGGAAGATATACGAGCCTAAACATTCAATCAAACATACAATAATTTAATAAATATGATTGTAAATTAAGGAAGAAACACGCAGATATCAATGTCTCAGCTTGGGCGGCCTTGTCGCTGAAGATAAAATGTTTGTAAGCAAAGAACTTTCATATCATTAAGGATATGCTACAAAATTTTGTTTTATTTTATTTTTAAATTTAATTGCAAAACTTGCAATATTTTGGAAAAACTCTATTTTTACCCTCCCTTACTTACAGTTTTAGAAATCTTTGTATGCTGTTCAATGTTTACCATGGGCATGAATAACTCCAAGCGAAACCCTAAAAAGTCGAAGCGTCTGCAAGTTAACAAATCTTTGGAGACTATTACAAATGAAAACGAAGAAAATGTACTCCTGAATTCTATCCAATACATATTGACCGATATATGGTGCCTGATTGGATACACAAGTCACAGTTTTTAGAAATTTGAAAGCTGATATGCCCGAGCTCTCGAAAATTGAAAACTTTTTCAGAGCGCCAGCCTTAAGGGCTGGCGAAAACTATTCCTCATTAATGCTCAGAATAAGCATCGATGTAAAGTTAACAGGTGAGGCCTCATTTTCAGAAATTCCATTAAATTGATTTTAATCCATTATCCAATTAGATAAAACCTTAAAGTCCGTGTCTTTTATGATGAAAGTGCCACACGAATCGGCCAAAATGCAACAGATGCTAAAGACCGTCAATTTCTTTGCCGTCGAGAATGCCACCTACACACAACTTATATCCAAATTCGAAGAGCTCTACCAATCAAAAGGTATGAGTATCAACTTTGCTCCACGTATCTACAAGTTCACGGAGAGCCTAAAAAAGGAGCCCAAACTGGCCAATACGGTGCTCATGTACGATCTGGGTCAGGATGGTTATAGGAACATAAATCGCCTGGATTGCCTCAATGTGGAACAGACCGAGATGGTCCTACGTAAGCTGGCGCAATACCATGCAGCGGGTGCACACTGGAGAATCGTGAATGGACCCTATCCGGAACTATTTACTCAGCCCATGTTTGGATCGAACAAGCAACGGGCTATATCTATACTAGAGGGCATAATGGGTCCATTTAAGAAAATGTTCTTGGAAAATCTCTTTTACTACAAAGATGGCGGGAAATATTACGAAAAATTTGTAAGTGCAATATATTTTATTATATTATTACTAATATATTCCAATTCTCTTAGACACTACTTTTCTCGAAATTGAGCACAAAATTTTTGAGTCTCAGCACATTCGATCCAACCGAGTTTAATGTGATCAATCATGGTGATTGTTGGATCAGTAATTTACTCTTCAAATTCGGACCCAAGAATGAGCTAATTGATATGATCTTCGTGGACTTTCAGCTGCCAAAATATGGCCATCCATCGGCTGATTTGCTCAACTTTCTCATGACATCAGTTCACATAGATCACAAGCTAAGATGTTTTGATTACTTCATCAAGTATTATCACGATCAGCTGATTGATCATTTGAAATTATTAGATTACCAAGGCCGTCCGCCCACACTGATGGAACTGCATATGCAAATGTATAAATATGGTATCTGGGCTATTACAGCCTCTGTCATGGTACTGCCCATTGTATTATTGGATCAGAATAGAGATCACGATTACAAGAGCCAATTGTACACAAATGCCCGCTACAAAGCTAATATTGAACAAATTATGCCCTGGCTGGACAATCGTGGTCTATTGGAAATATAGCAAGAACAACATCCAATTCGATAAATAAAAGAAAGAAAGAGCTTGTAAACTGTGAAGAAGAAAGACCTAATTTGTATTCGGAAATTATGTAGCTAAACAATACTGCGATGGGTTTTTATATTTATTTCATTTTATTTTAAATCATATTTATTAAATTTATTACATAACTTTAAAAGCAAATTCAAACTTTAAATACTTCTTTTTTTAAACAAATATTTAGTTTTGGATCTGAGATAGATATTTGAATACTCTTAAACTTTGGTTTCATCAAGATAGGTTTCAAATTTAAAACAAACCATATTTTTTATAAAATATACGCCTTGTAATTTTGCTGATGTGTCGCACCAATATTGTAATCCCCTTTGGAAGAGTATAATACGATCTTATAACTAGGCCATGTGATTGTTTTCATTCATACGAGAAACGAAATTACATGAAATTTAAATATATTATTGATTCGGTCATAGACCTTTTACATGTATGTACATTAAATGGCGCGCTTCATTTTAATCTGTAAATTGACCATGTATACACAAACTAACGGGGGAACCTTGTTCTATCAGTAATGGAACTGATTGTATTCAGATTAGATAAGCAAACAGGTTCTGAAAGCAAATGGACGTATTGTTTGTATATTGTACATAGTCATTGTGATTATACTAACGTTAGATATAGTTTTGTGTGATTGTCATTAATGAGAGCATAACCAGAGAGTCCAAAATTAAATACTTTATGGACGGTCGCCCAATACGCAATAAAGTGAGTACAAGAGAAGCAGGGTGTTATAAAGTTGTACAAATGTGTGTGTATAGAGTATATTGTCCTAATTATGGTCAACAGCCGAATCGATCTTATTGGATATTAATTGGTATTACAATCAAGGGTGCAACCGGTTAGAAATCGAACCGGTTCGTGCCTGGAATTTCATGCACTTATTTTCTTGTATCAAACCTTTAACATAATCAGTTGCCCAAAACCGGTTCGTTTTATTCAAAATATGATCTGGATTACAACAAATTACTTCTATTTTTGATTAAAATAACATATTTTAAAATTTTTTAAAGCTTAAACTTTAAAAACTGAGTATAATCAAAATACCCACAGTTTATGTTTATCTATGAATTAATTTATTAAGGTTTTACTTAATTATTTGTCTTAAAATTGCACAATCACAATTAATTAGTGAATATGTAGTGTATATTATTATTGATTATTTGAGTGTAGGGTATCTCCCAGTCTCATCTAGTACTCTGCTTGATTTCAATATTTGACCATTAAATTGAATAAGGTTTGAATTTCAAGTGCTGAGCAACTGAAAATGAATCAATATTTCCCTGATATGTTTATATGTATATATATATATATATATATACTATTATACCTCTACTATAAACAATGTAGTGAGCTTTTAATTGGCGTCAACGGGTTTTGCAGCGTAGCAATTAATTAGCTTGAATATTGTACTATATTTGAGTGACTATTCTTTTCTGTTTTTTTTTTGTTAGATACTCAAACGTGCTGATAAAATAGTTTAGCTATCAGCAGCTTATGCAGCTATCGGTTGGGAGAGTTGGGTATAAATAACAACGTAAATTTTAAAGCAAACACTCAGTTGAAAATTATTTGTCAAGCCGTACAGACGTATAGAAAGTCGCGCCGTTTTTCTTTTTTATTTATAACCGCCATGGGTCATAATAATAGCAAGTCAAAGCATAGCTATAAAGTGGAACCCGTCGCGGACAAGCCACAGCCAAAATCTGTCCCCCCAGTGGACGATGCCCAGGCAAAGCTCAAGTTCACAGCACCCGTCCCAGCGGAGGCAGCACCAGTTGTCATCAATCCCGAACTGGTGCCCAAATGGATAAATGAATCGCAATTTGTGGAAATACTCAGCGAGAATGTGCCCCACTTCGCTAAAATTCAGAGCTTCAGCGTTAAGCCCGCCATGAGCGCCGGCGAGAACTACGTGACGCTCATGTTGAGAGTCAGCATCCAAGCCGAGCTAACAGGTGGGTAAAAAGCAGCTGGCAGTGATATCACAAGCTGTAGATTAGCCACACAAATCTAGGAAATTACTCAAAATTCAATTAATTATGTTTTACGCCTAATTTTCTTATCGACAACTTGCCGGTAATCGTGACAACTTAGTGGGGGTGCGCACACGCCTTTGTTTTGTGATAACGAGTACTATTTACCTATCAATACATCTATATTTAGTTCACGCATTGCATTGCACAATTGCATAATTCGCCGTAGCAAATTATATAATTATTAATCATGGTAAAAAAAGTAAGTTTTTGGTTTTAAGAATATAATTTATTGGCCATCATAAATTATACCTATAAACGTACATAAACATATGGCAAAATCACGTCTTCAATAAAAACAAAAAAATCTATATATTTCATTTTGCCACGGCTTAACGTATGGAAAGTACTTTTTTCAATATTTTTACTCTAAAAGCTATATTGGCCATATATATTGGCCAACAAATAATGACCAAAAATTGAAGTGGTTTTCAATTTTTTTTTAATTTTTAACTGGAAGAAAATTTTCTCGAAATTTGCTTTATATAATACTTTATCTGACATAAAATGAGCCTTAATCGATCCATAGGTTCGCTCTCCTTGAAATTGTAATTTTGTATCGTTTAAAGAGAGATTTAAGAGATTAAAAAATACATACATAGGTTTGTTTATCAGCAAATTTAATATTAAGAGAAAACATTTCAAATAGAGTTTAAAAGCGATAACAAAAATAAATACAATTTTTCTGATATTTTTATCATAGTCATAACTTAGATAAGCTATCAATACATTAGGTCAAAGGTATAAAAATGCATTTTTATTGTCTTTTTTAATTTTAATCATGACAAAGCTTTTTCTGGAAATACCTATGTATACACTACAAATTACAATATATCGCCCACTATCTTAAACTTACAAAAATTTATATTTAACCCAAATGTACCCACTAGATAAAACCATCAAGCCGATTTCCCTTATGATGAAAGTGCCACACGACAGTCCTGAAATGGAAAACATGTTGCAAATGGCGAACTTCTTTGATATTGAAAATGACGTCTACATAGATACGATGCCCAAATTCGAGCAGTTCTACAAGTCCAAGGGTTTAGATATTACCTTTGCGCCCCGTGCCTACAGATTCAAGGAAAGCCTGAAAACCGAACCAAAGCTAAGGAATACGGTGCTTATGTACGATCTGGGTCAGGATGGTTACAAAAACGTGAATCGCTTGGAAGGCCTTAACTTTGAACAGACCAAATTTGTTCTACGCAAGCTGGCGCAATTTCACGCCGTATCTGCGGCTTATCAGAGTGTACATGGACCCTGCTCCGATACCGTCATGCATGGCATGTTTGGCAATGATCCCGCCAAGGGTATAGCTGCGCTGGAGATGATACTGGTGCCCATACAGAAAATATTCCTCGAGAATCTGAAGAACTACAAGAACTGCGAACAGTATCATGATAAGTTGGTAAGTTAGCTTTAAATGGCAGGTCATTTGGGAACATAAACATTTTTGTATTTTTCTTTTTAGGAAACCAATTTCTCCAAAATGCGCGAGGCATTCATGACGCTGGCCCAACCCAATCCCAACGAATTCAAGGCGCTCAATCATGGTGATTGTTGGGTCAATAATTTGCGTTTGAGAATTTCATGGGCCAAGGTGAAGCGGCGGCTAAATTCAAAAAACAAATGTACATCAACAAACGCTATAAGAGCTACATAGAACAGATACTGCCCTGGCTGGACAATCGTGGTCTATTGGAGGTTTAGTAAGTAGAGAAAACGTAACTATAAATCCACAAAAAAGAAAATCGTTTAATGGGAAGTAATCTATAAATTTATAATATATTTTTGCACTATATCATTTAAAAACATTTTATTTATAACGTTTCTAAGATCAGATTTTATTAATCTAATCTTAAAATTCCACACTACTGAAAATATTAAAAAATATATTGTTTAGTTAAACCATGAAGTTTTTAGGCTTAGGGAAAATTATTACATATTTTTATTTGATTTAATATTTCCAAATGTTTCAAAAAAAAACATAATATTTTGTTGCATTTCGTATTTGCAAATGTTTCAAAAATGTATTTAAAGTTTGAAACAACTTTTAAAAAAGTATCGTTAGGTTTGGGCTAATGTTTGGATATTTTTTTCGGGTTGCAGATTCGAATCGATTCGGTTCAAGCCCAATTTCCAGCCTTGCTATAAATTCATGAACAATGACTGATTTTTCAAAATATTACAGTGAACCACCGGAAGCAGAGCAACCAGCGCAACCACCGCAATCAGCGCAGCCACAGCCAACCGCAGCCGTGGTTTCAGATGGAACGCCTGCCTGGGTGACCAGCGAATACTTCAAGGAGCTGCTCAAGGCGGAGCAGCCCGACTTTAAGGAAATAAAGGATTTTCGCGTTAAGAAAGCCACTGAAGCTGGCGACAACTACTCCTCGATTATGCTCGCCGTGGACATTGATTACGAGACCGTGAATGGACAAAGTGCGAGCACATCCTTCATGCTGAAGGTGCCGCCAAGCAGCAGTGTAACTGCAGCACTCCTCGATCTGATGCTCACCTTCAAGAAGGAGATGGCCATGTATAATGAGGTCATACCACAGCTGGAGCAGCTCTTTGAGCAGGCCGGACAGCGGGTGATCTTTGGCCCCAAGAACTACAAGCTGCAAAATCCGCCCGACTCCGATCACATATTGCTGCAGAATCTGCGTCCTGCGGGCTATAAGAATGCGGACCGTTTGCAGGGTCTCAGCGTAGCGGAAACGGAGCATGTGCTGGCCAAGTTGGCGCAGTTGCATGCGGCATCCGCCCAGCTGTATGCGACCAAGGGCGCCTACACGGACTGCCTGGACAAGTCGGTGTACAATGAGACCACACGGGCCATATTCAATAGCCCGGAGAATCGCAGCTTCCTGGACCTGTGCATTGAAGCGGTGCGAACCTTTAAGGGCAGCGAGATCTATGGCGATAAAGTCGTGAGTTTAAAGCTACACAAAATATACCTTTAACTGGAAATATTGTTTTAAAAATAAAACTTATTAATTTGCAGGCCAATATCATTGAGAACATGCTAATATATAACGAAAAGGCGGGCGTCTATGATGATAGCCAGTTTAATGTGCTCAACCATGGCGATTGCTGGACAAACAATGTGATGTTCAACTACGATGCTCAGGGCAAGATTACGGACACGCTCTTTGTGGACTTTCAGCGTTCGACCTTCAACTCGCCCGCAATGGATTTGTACTATTTCCTGATGTCGTCGCCCAGTTTGGATATTAAAATCGAGAAATTCGATTATTTTGTGCGCTATTATCACACGGAATTACAGCGCAATTTGGAACTGCTCAAGTATCCACGACCCATACCCACGCTGAGGGAGCTGCACACCATTCTGCTGAACAATCCGCTGTGGGCCTCAACCACGGTCGCCACGGTGATGTCGCCAGTGCTGCTCGATCCCACGCCGAATGCGAGCATTGAGACGATTATTGGCAGCAACGAGGAGGGCAGGGAGTTCAAGAAGAAGCTCTTCAACAACGACAGATATCGCAAGCATGCCGAGGCCATCTACCCCTGGCTGAATCACAGAGGACTGCTAGATTTTGAGTAAGTTTTAGGTGTGATATCTCTCAATGTTTTTTATGCTGTTTTTACTTGATCTGTTACAACTCGTTTTAAGAAGAAAGATGAGAATACAAAAAAAATACAAAAGAAAATAAATAATCAATGTTAAAATTTGTACTACGCTTTTCAAGTTTTTCAGAAATAAAAAATAATTTAATTAACTTTATCACCAACGGATCGCTGCTATAGAATTCTACCTGATCTGCTCACAATATTATATAAATAAGCATATGCGCATTAGATAAATTAGATCATAACATAATGATACATAGTTTAATTCTATTGTTTTGAGATTATATTTAGATATATTTTTGTGCTCTTGCAATGGGTATTATAATTTTGTGACGACTCCACAGATTACAGATATTCTTGATCGTAGTTATTATATACCAGCTAGTTTTAAATCTATCTTGCAAAACTTTGCGCAGTATCGTATTTTAAATACAGGCAATACGTATGTCAAAATTGATCAAATCGAATTTCTATAACATATAGCTGCCGTAGGAACAATCGGTTGAAAAATAAGTTACTGCATGCAAAACATTTTTATTATTCAATAAATCTTAGCCAAACGCACCAGTTACGAGCTTTATTCCCAGAAATATTTAATCAACATCGTATTCTTTTATTAAATATAACAATTATATGAACAATCAGTCAAAAATAAAGTTTTTGTGTTTTTTTAGAATTTACAAGTTTGCTTAGGCTCCTCACATATAAGCCAAATTATATTTATCGTTCTTCCATATCAACAAGGGTATTTATTCTTTGGCACTTGTTCAAACATAAAATATTAAAACAAAAATATATATGCATTGCTTTTTTCAGTGTAATTACAACAGAATCCAAACAAGACTTGGGTTTGGATTGGTTAAGCTTTCAAGATTTTGCTGAGCTAATTGCCGCCGAAGAGCCTCAGTTTGAGAAGATCCTAGGCGGAGTTTCGGTACCCGCCACCAAGCCTGGTGATAACTATGGTTCCAAGCTGCTCAAATTGGACATTAATGTGCAGTTAAAAGGTGCGTCTTGAATAAAGTAAGCATTTATTCAAAGTCTAATGTCTGTGAACTCATAGATACGACTACAAAGAGCTACGCTTATATGCTGAAAGTAGAGCCGGACAACAAAATAGACGAGAACTCGCCGTTCAATATGTTTCCCAAGGAGCTGGAGGTATATGGAAAATATGTACCAGCATTCGAGCAGCTCTACAAAGACGCTGGCCAGTCCGTCAGCTTCAGTCCCAGCAGCTATAGACTGAAGAAGGCAATTAAGAACAACTATTTGCTAATGGAGAACCTTCAGGCGCATGGTTTTGCAATGTCGGATCGGATGGGAGGTCTGGACTTGGAGCACAGCAAGTGTGTGCTCAAAAAGCTGGCCCAATGGCATGCCGCATCGCTGAGGTACAAGGAACTAAATGGAGCTTACCCGGTTAAATATAATGATGGCATGATCTGCGAAAAGTCACGCGAGCTGTTCAAGGCTATAACGGAGTCGTCCGAAAAGGCTTTCCTAAAGGTCGTAGGTGGTTTTAAGGGCGTCGAGGAATATCAAGACAAATTGGTAAGTAAGAAATATACATTTTCAAAAATTAACAATCTAAAAATCTTAAACAGGAGCGCATTATAAAGACCTATCTGGACAATGTCATCGAGGATGCGCGCATTGATGAGCAGGAATTTAATGTACTAAACCATGGTGATATTTGGACAAATAATGTGATGTTCAAACATGATCCGAGCGGGCAAGTGCTAGAGACCTATATGCTAGATCATCAGGTCGCCAAATATGGCAATCCAGCACAAGATCTTTACTATTTTCTAATAAGTTCGCCACAGTTGGACATAAAAATAGACCAATTTGAATATCTGGTCAGATGGTATCATGAGAATTTGATGGAAAGTGTCCAGATATTGAAATACACCGGCTTTGTGCCAGATCTGCAGCAGCTGCACATTATTTTGCTGAAGCATCCAGTATATGGCAAGTCTTTAATAAACAAATATATATTTATTGGAATTGTTTCTATTGATAAGATTTGCCATTGCAGCTGTTGGCACTGTCATCGGCATATTAACGATTTGTCTGGCGGAGCCCAATGATGAGTTGGCAACGGATTTATTTTTGGAAGAAAACGCAGATAATGAGGCCTTATACGATAAACTATATAGCAATGATCGCTACAGGGCGCACTTTGAGCGCATTATGCCCTGGCTGAATAGACGTGGCCTCCTCGATTTAGCTTAGCTTATTCAAATTACACTGCAGTTAACATTTAATTTACTGACTTTGGTTCGCGAACAAATATATATACTCTTTATCTAACATCTAAGTTTTTGTAAAATTAAAAATTTTGTAAACGTATAAATAGATCATCACTTTACAGCCAATTTGATGGCCACATAAATACCGGTTATAAAGACAACAGCAATGGCCAGCTTCCTGAGATTGGCACGATTCACGCCCTTCACTGTGCGCAACAGCTCGATGTTCATGCGAAAAACATTACGACTCTCCTCAATGTACTCGGCACGCATTTTATCGTCCAGTTGCCCATAGACCTCATTGAAAATGCGACGTAGCTTGATCTTCAGTTGGGCTATACGTATGGGAAAGTATGTGGCCTCGCAGCCAACTTGTGAAATGGTCACCTGCTCGGGCATGGGACGTGCACGCAAATCGGTGTCTGCAATGCCATCATCCTCGGCTGTGGCAGCTGCTCTGGCAGTTGCCGCTGCCGCATCGGCTTCGGCCTGTTTCTGCTGCTGCTCGGCACTGTCTTTGGGGAAGATCCACATCTTGCGGGCAATCATGCGTTTCTTTTGCAACAGCTGACCGCCGGACATTAAGGCCATATACATTTGAAAGGCAAAGGCGAAGAGTAGCACCTCGCTTTTGGCCGCCACTTGTTCCAAGTGCTCCAAATAGACTTTAACCGCCGGACGTGGCTCATAGGACTTGTGCCAGTCGGAGCCATAGAAGTAGGCGAAATCGCGCTCAAATGCCGCAGCACGATGCAGCTCCTTGGGCAGCAGGCGCTCCGGCAAATTGGCTTCAAAAAATTTATATAGCTCGTAAAAGACCAAAAGCCCATCGTACCAGACCTCGTCATCCGAAAGCGCTGCGCATATAAAAAAACAGTTAAAAAACAAATTAATTTAATTTCTGTTATCTAATCACTTTTACCTATAGCAAACTTGGCATTAACCAGAACATCGGTCAGCTTGTGGACTTCCTTGGTGGCCTGACGCACTTCCTTTGTAAATGTCATATCCACATAATCCTCATCCTGGTTTTGAGCATTTTCGGTGTTTTCTGTGACTTCAGTGCTTTCGGTGTTTTCATTGCTTTCCTTAGGCTCTTTCACCTCCCGCTCGAGTGTTGCTGCGTCCGTTGACATTTTGTTTGTGTGCTTGTTTTATGTGTGCTCACTTAAAAAGAACGTAATATATTTTAATAATGCGTAAATTCAACGACTTTGTGCGCATTTACACAACGAATCTTTTTCGATGTCACAAAAATAAAACGATAGAATAAATGATACATATTATCGATTGTTGAGAAATGGCAACTTTGCAACTAACGTTTACTCACTTTAAAAAAAATATCCACTTCATTTTAAAGCACACAGGCCAAACATATAAAAATACCGCCTTAATTGGGAACTAACGATATATTAATCAATACGACCCTACAAACAGGAAATCGAGAAACCCAAATAGAGCGCCAAACATAGTGTTTTGCATGCCCATTCGAAACAATAGAGCTGCATCGTATCGTTCTGAACAAGTTCGATTGAACTAACTGAACGAACGAACGAACATTTTATTCTTTTTATCTTTCGTTCCCCTTTTTTAAGTCCCATCAGGATCATCGTTATTTACGTATACAGTTTTCGTTGTTTTTGTTGTTTTAGACAAAAATATATGTTAAATACAAATGCAATATATGATGTATGTAAAGAACAATGATTTTTTTTCTGGCATCCATTATGTAAAATTTAATCGAAATGAGACTCACAGGACTTGTGCCAGTCGGAGCCATAGAAGTAGGCGAAAAAAAAAGCAAAACAAAAAATAACAGTATGGATAACGCAAGGACGGGCTAACTGAACGATTCTTTAAACTGATCAACAACTCTATGAAACAAAATGTAAAAACACACCTATCGATGTCTGGCAGCTACAATGTTTGACCTGCACTTTACAACACTTGTTGCGCTTATGCGATGCTTGGCTGTTTAACAACACTCACGCAAGCCTTGGTGAGCTTGTTTTGTTGTTCCAACAAAATTTGCAGATTAATTGTTGCAAACAAATAAAAAGCTATATAAAAGTTGAACTGTAAGTGTTTTGCCAGCCGACAAGGCATACGCATGTGCAGACGCACTGCTGGTGTAGGTTTTTTGTTGATTAAGCATGATAAACACAATGTGAATAATGGCACCAACAAAATTATTTTCACCACCTTATTAACAATTATATATTGCAACTTTTTATACATCATGCTCGCACACAAAACAAACGCACTGATACACACCAATTACAGTACACAACAGCAACCATCAGCAACAACAACTGCAACTGCTTTGGTTTCATCTATTTTTAACTAAATTTCTAAAAACCTAACTCACATCGCTTCAGTAGAGTATTTAAACGTATGAAATTGTATTGTTGAACGCAAGACAAATCGAAAAAGCAATGTCGGATCTCTTTACCACTTTCGACAGCAACAGCGGGCAACGCGAAACAACACCAATGGCATCGCCCTCACAGCACAGCCCCATGACAAACAACAACAGCAACAATAATTCATCCACACAAAACGGGGGCACAACAACGGCTCAAACGGGCGGTGGTGCTGGTGGTGGTGGTGCTGGTGCAGGTGGTGCAGGGGTTAGTGGTAAAAGCACAAACCACAACACAGCAACGGGCTCTGAGAATACACCTGTAAGCACAAATACGCACTAGAATAACAAAGCATTTCAACTTACCAAAACGCATCTCTTTCGCTGCAGATGCTTACAAAGCCGCGTCTCACGGAGCTGGTTCGGGAGGTGGATACCACAACACAACTGGACGAGGATGTCGAGGAGCTGCTGCTGCAGATCATTGACGATTTCGTCGAGGACACCGTCAAGTCGACGAGCTCCTTCGCCAAGCACCGAAAATCGAACAAAATCGAGGTGCGCGACGTTCAGCTGCATTTCGAGCGGAAGTACAATATGTGGATACCTGGCTTTGGCACGGATGAGTTGCGGCCGTATAAGCGAGCGGCGGTCACCGAGGCGCACAAACAGCGTCTGGCATTAATTCGGAAAACAATTAAGAAATATTAGAGCGCAATTTTTATAGTCTACGCGGGGGGTTTCTGGATTGTCAAGATAGTTCACGAGCAACAACACTCCACTTCGTTTTAGGCCCATTTTATTGATAGTATATAAGAAGCAAAGTTGCATCGTGGCTCTACAATAGTTTAAAATAATATCATTTATCTTAATTATGACACACACACACACACAATAAAAAATGCGAGCGGCAACAAAGGCTAAGACTTCAGTGGTTTGCAATGTCAATGAATTATGTGAAAAAACAGCGAATTAAACTTCTTCCATTAGGTAAATAAGTCAAAAGCACAAATGTTTACTTATTATTGACTTGCATTTACATTGAATTTGAACTTCCATTTAAAAATTTAATTAGTATAACCACAAGTTTCATTTGGGTAATCTGCATGACATGCAAAACAGACCATCACTTGTTGCTATCGATACGCGCACGTGATTAATCGATAGTTTTTTGTCAGCTTTTGTCATCACAGTTGCACTGCACATATGTATTTAGTAGTTAATCAGAACATGGGTATTTTTTGTGTTGTATTTTTGTTGCGTTTTGTGTCTGTTTTTAAATGCATTAAAAGTTAATCAAACCATAGCAACATGAAGCTGCCTGTCATGTGTCGCACCTGCGATGCCAGGGATACGGATAAACTGTATAAGCTGGCAACATCAACAAAAAGATTTCCGGATAAACAGCTCTCAGATATTTTAGCTGAATTAACGCACATTGATGTGAGTTTATTTCAAATAAATTGCTGCTCAATTTGAATGCTGTTTTCGGTTGCAGTTGGATGCCAGCCTGGCGCCACAGCTGCCGCAATGCCTGTGCGGCAACTGCGCCAGAAAATTAATTGGCGCCTATTATTATGTGAAGCAGGCGATGGTCGCCAACGAGCTGCTGATGAATCATGTGGACCGCCTGGAGAGTGACAAAACAACGGTCAATGACTGCCTGCAGGAGGCGCCCATGGAGCTGTGTGCCGAGCAGCATGTGGAGGTGGGTCGGCGCGCCAAATGCCAGCACACAATATGTAAACAAACATTGTTTATTTAGATCAAAATGGAAACAGAGGAGGAGGAGGCCGAGAATGATATAACCTGCACGGAATTGCCTGAGTTTACATCTATACAAAATGCTAATGATGTCGACCTAGATGCTGCTGATGAGCTGGATAACAAGAAGTCTGGTGATCCACTGACGATGCTCGAACCCGTTAAACAGGAGGCGGAAACGGCCGCCGCGCCCAGAGCAACAACTGAGCAGCTGCGGGAATATAAGGCTGATATTGAAGATGAAGAGTAAGCGTGCACTTTCACCTACAACACGATATTAATAGAGATTTTTGTCATATGCCAGCTCCCTCGATGATTTGCCTTTGCAGCAGCGCGTGCGCAAGTGGAAACAAACGGACAAGCTGCACGCCGTAAAGCGTTCAATTTTCAAATGCGCGGAGTGCCCGAAGAGCTTCAAGCGACCGGAGTATCTGAAGCAGCATGCGGGTCGTGCGCACAAATCGAAAACCGATTGGTTCGCCTGCTCCTATTGCATACGCAAGTTCAGTCACCGCGAAGCGCTGCAGTCGCATCTCAAGGTGCATCGCGACTCGAAACGGTCCGCGAACCTGGGCGAGAGCAAAAAGGCCAAGGATATCGATGTGAATGTGTGCAAGCCGCATGGCTATAAGCTCATCGAGTGCATGATCTGTCAGAGTCAGTACGATAAGATTGCGGACTTGCGACGTCATTTGCAGCAGCATCCGGACATTGTTGGCTTTGGGGCACGGTCAAATATGCAGCCACATGAGCTGGCCGAACTGTTCTATCCCGATGCCAAAGACGTTAGCGTGGACCAGCTGAAGGCGCTCATCCGCAAAGATTTGGCGGCGGGCATTTACCAGCGATTCTATTCGATCACCAATCAGTCCGGCTATGAGATGGATCTGGACAGCTCGGAGACGGAAAGCGAAGCCGAAGTAGACGCCGATGAGCAGTGCAAACAGCAGCGCAGCGCACCCAAAGCCAAATACAACTGTGAGCTGTGCCAGGAGCGCTATCATCGTAAATACCAGCTCTTCGATCATCAGCGTCTCACACACGCCTGGCTGGAGGCGCCTTATGTCTGCGGACGCTGCGATGCGCGCTTTGTCAGCCTCCACCTGCTGCGGCATCACAACGAGCTGCAGTGCAAAAATGCCCAGAAACGTTTCCTGTGCCACAGATGCCCCCTACGCTTCCGCTGGCGGCACAATCTGAAGGCGCACATACGCGAGCATCGCATAACTGTAAGATAACAGGGAGGAGTGTTAGGCTTCGGATGGCCGAAGTTTGTATACCCTTGCAGACAGTTAGCATGTTAGCGAGACGTTTTTATAGTTGGCCACACAGCCGAATTTTTATTTTAGGCTGTCTATTACTATAATACACTTGTCTAATATAGATAAGTATTTTTTATATTTATTTGCATATTTGCAAAACTTACTAGAGCCAGTATTTGTTAAGTTCAATTAGATTATCCTTGAAAAGAAAGTCACTTTTAGAGAGTCTGTTCCTATAGGAGCTATATGTTATAGTAGTCTGATATTTTTATGATGTTCTTTGGTTAAATTATCTTGAAAACACCAAAATATACATAAACTATGTTTTTTGCCGATATTTCTTATGGCAGCTATATGATAGTGATATAATAATATGGTGATATATAATATATGTTAGTCTAATGTTGATAGGCTTTTGGTATATGTTAGGATCACACTAAAACTCGTAGTAATTAGTAATTATAAAAACTCAATTTTGTTCCCATGGGACCTGTATATTATAGTGGTCCGATGTTGATAAAGATTCTGCTACTGATTAAGAATACATATGCCTTATAAGATTCAAAAAGTCTCCTCCACAGTGTCACACATTTCGTGGCTCAATTACAGTAACCTCTGCCAGAGTATAACATCTCCCCATCCCTTTATGTACTTCTCTCACTCATATCAATCCGGTTGCAGAATCAAACCTACGAGTGCAACGATTGCAAGCGCGTCTTTGACAAGAAGAAATCCCTGACGGTGCACATGCTCAGCGTGCATGCGGAGGAGTCGAAGCTCATACCGTGCCAGTGGTGTACCCGCAAGTTCTATCGTCGCGACTATTTGGTGAAGCACCTGAAGCGTCACGGCATACGGGAGCAGGATATACCGCTGGCCGAGACGCTGATTGCGGCCACCTCAAAGCCGAACGGCGCCAAGCGCATCACCTGTAAAGTTTGCAACCTGCACTTCGAGCGCATCGTCGATCTGCGTGCGCACATTCAGCTGGAACTGAAGCTGGCGCTGTCGCTGCACCAGAACTACGATTCGCCGCACAACTACTCCATCACCAACGAGTCGGGCTACGAGCTGCAGCTGGCCGACTCCGAGACGGAGGACGAAGCGCAGATGTCGAGGGCCTCGCCCAGCACGCGCTTTGTCTACGTCTGCGAGCTGTGCAAAGTGCAGTGCAAGCGCAAATACGAGATGATTCAGCATCAACGTGCCATGCACCGCTTCGACAAGATGCCACACGAGTGCGAGCTCTGCATATTCAAGTGTGTCTGCAAGGTGAGTGAAGACGCCTTCAGCTGGAAGCTGGAAGTGCGTTGACTTCATTTGAAGAAGAAAGCTCTATTAAATTAATTGGTAAACTGGCTTATTACCTTAACTTTTAGCTCAAAAAGTATACTCAAAAATAATACTAGCTACAAGCTCTACGGTCAAAAAGAGAACTAAGATTTAGACTTAAGAGATTAATATTTTAAAGGAGCAAGAGCTACAGTAAAATTGCTTCTATTTAAGGAATGAAAGCTCTTTTCAATAAATTTGAATACTATAGTTAATTAATTACGCCTATAAACAAAATTTAATGAATTAGTTTTCAGCTTTTAAAGCTTATTTCTATTGAATAGCCAAATTAATTGGGTAGCTCACATTAAGTAAGAATATGCTTATTATTCATTTAAGCATAAAAGCTTTACTAGCAAAAAATATCTTAACGAATTTGTTTTTTTATTAAGAACAATAAAACTTACGTTCAATTCAATTTCCTAGCCTTTTTTCGCTTAGAAATATCTTTAGTGAGTTTTGTTGAGTACAATTTATGCGACTAAAAGCTCTTTTGCACTTCCAAGGAGCTTTATTGTTTTCACTAAGCACAATTTATGCGGCTGAAAGCTCTTTTGTTGACTTTCAAATTCAGAAACTCAGCTTGTATGACATCAGAAGCTTTAAGGACCTTAAAAGTGATTGAGAACATTTCACGTCAATCAGAAACTAATTACTATAAAAGACCTTTAGCCCTAACCTCCAGCTCAACTAAAGCCTTCAATTGCTTTGCCCTACTTCCGGATTAATCCAATTTTAAAACTATTCTGTAAGTAATATACTATTCTTTACTTTGCAGAGCATCATGGAACAGCACCGGCAATCGCAGTGCCACAGCGCCGAGAAGAAACTGGTGTGCGGCAAGTGCAGCTACAAATTCATGTGGCCCGAGAATCTGCAGCAGCATATGTTGCTGCAACACGGCGGCGGCGGCAGCACAGAGGCTGCCCAGCCGGATGCTAGTGAAGCAGCTAGCGCTGATCGCATGCCCAGTGTTAATGCCGTTCCGGCTGCTCCGGCGGAGACGGATGTGCAGCTGCTGCAGTGTCCGCACTGCGATCGCACGTATCAGATGAAGGCGCGCCTCAACAATCACATACGGGACGTGCACATCAATGGCGATCGCAAGCGCAAGGAGGCCATCAAGAAGTTCCTGTGCTCGCTGTGCGGACGCGAAACCCAATCGGCGGCCACGCTGGTCACCCACATGCGACGCCACACCGGCGAGAAGCCGTTCAAGTGCGATCTCTGCGAAATGGCATTCCCCAGGCACTCGGAAATGATGTCGCATCGGAGGATGCACACGGGCGAGAAGCCCTTCCATTGCACCGTTTGTGGCAAGGACTTTGCGCGCTCCGACAAGCTGAAGCGGCACATGTTGACGCACAGCGGCCTGAAGCCGCACAAGTGCACGTACTGTGACAAGAGCTATCGCCAGGCCAAGGATCTGAAGCTGCATCTGCAGCAGCACACGGGCGAGTGTCCATTCATTTGCGGCACGTGCGGCGAACGCTTCATCCAGGGCACAGCGCTGGAGAAGCATCGCATGATGCGTCGTCACTTTGACGAGGTCGAGGAGCGCACCACAAACACATTAACTGCATAAAATAGACGATTAACTAATTCGCTTAAAAATATATATAAATTTGGTTTTTATTCAATGTGTGTGCATTTATGGCAGTTGCTGCATCCTATAGCTCCTCGGAGCCGTGCACTTCGATTTTAATCATTTCCACATCAAAGATGAGCACCGCATTCGCCGGTATTTTGCCGCCGCCCGCACCGCTCGCACCATAGCCCAGCTCCGGCGGTATGGTCAGCGTGCGGCGTTCGCCCTCGCACATCCCCAACAGGCCCTGATCCCAGCCCTTGATCACCTGGCGTGCACCCAGGGTGAACGAGAAGGGCTTGCCGCGATTGTAGCTGCTATCGAACTCGGTGCCATCCTGCAGCGTGCCCTGAAAACAAAAATAAACAAGTTAGAACATGGTAGCCATTGAACCCACGCCTCTCCCTAATTTTCATTTGTATGGACAGACATATCTGGCTCACTTAGGAAACTTATCTACTGAATACGCCCAAATTTATCTGCCGCGCATTCACGCCAAACTAAATTCCCAATATTGTTTACTGCACCAAAACCAATTTACCCTTATTTACACTTTGTGAAGTGTACAAAAAAGACACTTGCTTAGCGTTTACAACGCACTGACGTGTCCAGAAATAAAAGCCTATTGTGTCGTTACCTTATAATGCACGTGTATCAGATCGCCGCCTTTAGCTTTTCGTGTGCAATTTTCCACGCGTTTCTTAACGCCAATTTTCACTTTGGGCGTTTCGCTGGCAACGGCGGCGCCAAAAAGCGCGCAAATGAAAAACAAATACTGCAGCTTCATTTTACGCGACTTGAGTTTTTCTGAATGCAAACAAATATGTTATCGCTTATCGATAACTATTGGAGCGTAGCTTTTTCTGCTATCAGCGCTGCATTTGCCATTCTCAGCGAAAGTGGCGCCAATTATTAACATTTAAATTCAAATTGAGTTTCCGATTTACACATAATACATGCTAAATACAAATTTATTAAACAATTTACATTTAAAGCTCTTCTAAAATACAAAATTGGGCCGAATATATTATTGTTAGCTGTTTTATGCAATGAATTAAAATTCTTAACATTTAATTGAAATAACACAAATTGCGCAAAAAAACAAAGCCTTATTATAAATATGCAACAGATTATTTAAGAGATTTACAATATATACGAATATATCACAATAATAAAGGAATTCATACATTCTTAAATAAAATTTCAAGCACGTGTGCACAAATTCAAACTCAATTGCATGTGTATACAATAGATAATACCTACGTATATAATAATATACTAATACATAGAGTTACATTTTACATACATATATAATAATAAATTTATAGATATATGGACTATGACTATTATATGTATACAGCGTGTATATAAGGACTGGATTTCAATGTTCTCAGTTATCATTTGACAGATTTGTTATTTTGGTCGCATACATATTGGCCACCTTATAGATAAATTCGTATTGCTCCTTGGTCTGCACGGCGCTCGCCCGACCCCGCCGCACATAATAAACCAGCTGTGGTATATCCACCGATCGCTTTGGCGTCTCCAGGCTGCGTATGGCCATGTCACAGGCAATGATGGTGCCGGTACGGCCCGTACCTGGAGAGCAGTGAATGGTTAGCGGTCTAAACGGGGGACACACACGAAGAATGAAAAACAGAAACAATTAACAATTACGCATGCGGCACAAACAGATTCACATAATTCACAAGTGGTTTTTAATTTTTCAACAGCCTTGCAGGGGGCGTTATGCTTTAGTCATGTTGTGTGTACCACGTTGCAGAAGACCACAAAAAATCTGAAGCAGACCCAGCTCTATTTAATTTAATTAATTAATTTAACTAATTTATACGACAAAATTTATCAACATCGGACTTCCACTATATTATTTATTTGGCATAGGAAATAAATGTAGGCAAGAAAACAGATTTCCTAAATTAAAACTTTTTAAAACGATTTTCTAACTTTTTTTATATAGGCAAGGCATTTATCAAAATCGGACTACTATACACCATGATATAACATCACATAGGAATTATCTGTAAACAAGTTTTCAATGTTGTTTATCAACATAACTTGACCAAACCTATAAATAAATAGCTTGATTATGTTTTAATATGAAAATATAAATAAGAAATATAAAAAATATTTTTTTCATCAGACTTTTAGAATATTTTGAAAATTTTTTTTAAACATTCAAAGCAAACTCTTAAAAAAAACTACTTTTATTATGCTTCTAAAGTATAGCATCGTAAATCTTTGAAAATCTTTGAAAGGAATTATAAGTTTTTATATTTATTTATTTTTATGGTGTCCTAATCAAACTCTTTTCAAAACTATTTTTCATATGCACCTAAGAAAATAACTTCAATCCTTAAAGTTTTTAACGGAACAATTCGTACAATACATTTATGCCATAATACCAGGTCAAAACTGAATCCTTATAGGAAAAGAATTGCCTTTTGTATTGAATACATTTTTCTAATCTGTCTGCAAGGGTATTTACACTTCGGCAACCCGAAGGTACAAATTTGATATCAGTTTTTTCCACTTACCCCTGCTGACTGCGTGGCGTCTTGTTGGCCACATTGCCGTTAATCTCATTGCTGGCAGCGCTCGACGTGCTGCACTTCTCGGCCTCCGCCTCACCCTCCGCGGACAACTGCTGTGTCTGGCCCTCCAGGGATTTGAGCGTCAATGTTGAAGACTTCTCATGCTTCAGCTCGTTGGCCTGCTCCTGAGCGTACGATTTGAGTGATGAGCGCGCCTCCAGCAGCATGGCAATTATGGGCGCCTCCTCGAGGGGCACGCCCGCCTCGGGCCATTTGTACCAGTAGTGGGTCAGTTCGCGGCACTCGGCGCCATCGACACGCTTCAGCATTAGCGTTGAGATCGCATATTTATCCTTGACCTCGCGATGCTTCAGAGTCACCTGATAATCGCCATAGCTGCTGTGATTATCGAGCGTCACCGACGGCGGCAAATACTCTGCACAGCGCTCGATGCCATTCTCATTTAGATCCGTCGCCTGGACAATCACACGCGACTGCTGCTCCCAGATCATGCGCCAAAAGTCGCCGGTTGTGCTCTCCAGCGGCGCCTGACAGGCGATATAATAGTTGGGCGCGTCACGCGGTCCCTGCGAGTGCAAAAGAGCGCAATAGATTAGGAGACACGAAGGTTAAGGCATAGCATAACAGTGTTGGTGTGTGTGTTGTGACATAACAGTTAATTAAAAGCTTTACAGCAGGCATGCAAAAGTAACAGCTGAGCACATTTTACGACTCTCCCTCTCTCTTTTTTTTTGTGTGTGCGTGCGTCGTTTAATGGCTGCCATTGAGTTAGCTGCGCGCTCTCTTCAGATAAATTGCTTTACTTGGCAGTTATGCATACGTACATGTATGTAGTTATAAAAGTAAATCGCAGCGTGCTTTGTTTATCGCCAGCTGCAACACGTTTTAAGCGCTGAGAATCTATATATTTATATATATATTTATATATATATATATGTATTTATATATATGTATACATGTATTGCGCGCATCTCTTTGCCGCCTGAATGCATTTTGCCAACGCCTGAAAGCGCAGCGCAGCGCACGCGTCACGCGTCAACGCAGGCGCGCATTTGCTTGCTTTAATCGGTCTGAGGCATACCCTTAACAAAAACCGAGGCGTAGGGCTTTTGGCATGTACTTTGATAGCAATCAAATTTATTTAATAAATTAATAAATGTGACTCAATGTGTAATCAAATTTTTTTTTGCAGTTATCGACTGTTATCGTATCAATAATAAAAAAAATTTAATCCTCTCCTGATATGTTCAATAAACAAAGTGTAGACAACAATAGCAAATCAATTTTTAGCGTATTCGTAATTTAACTCTTAAGTTCAGCTAAAAGACCAGACAATTTATCTGCTTGGTAAATTTTAGCAACTTTGCCTAAATCATAAATAAAACTCTACATATATTTATTATATTTTTTGCAATTTATGTCAATTATGTATTCGCCTGGTAAATTAAAAGTTTAAATAAATTCAACACAATTTAACTGCCTGGTAAATTTCAAAAACCGATAGTTAACATGAACTTTGAGCTTTAGTTAACGATTTCCATGATTTAACAATGCAACCTTGCCAAAATTCTATTGAATAAATTTATTCCATTATATCTTATTGAAATGTATGTATGTATGTCACTTAAGTATTACAAACAATAGCAGTGGCATTGAACCTAAGTGAGTTGCTTTGAATCATTTATATATAAACTAAATGCGAGATCCGACTAAGTGAATGATTGTTTATATCAAAGCCAGATTAACAATGATATAAAAGCATCTGGGATAGCTTTTGTTAGCTTGAGCAGAGTGACAAATTGTTATTTAGTTTCAAGTATAAAATAAGTATAAATTTGATATATTGAAGAAGATGCTATCACAATGAATATATCATAGAACAATTAAGTTTTGTATTCACAAAGTACTTTAACATTTACTTAGGATATGCACAGTTCGTTGTGCACTCGAAAAACTTTCCCCGCAGATTATGCTTGTTATGCATAAAGTTATTATTGTTTTTGATACGATTATTATTATTATTATTTTTTTTTTTTACACAAAACTCATTTGCTTGTAACAGGCAATGAAACAAAGAGGTTGAAATCATTTTCATGGCACTTCGCTAATCTCATGGGCCGCATAATTATGCCTCAGACAAACCACCCACACTCACGCCCACACATCTACACACACACACACACGTCATGCTAGGCTAGACGCAGTGGCAACTCTGGGCAGTGCCGTTGTAAGACTAAAACACAAGCAGGCATGTGAGAAAGCTGCTGCTGTGGGAGGCTGGTTTTCATGGGTTTTATTTTGTTTTCGTTTCTGTTATGGTTGAGGTGGATTTTTCTGTCTCACTTACCCGCACATAATTGGCATTAATATATTCCGTTTTGTCATCATCGCCCTGGCGCTGGAGCACCACACGGGTCTCAGGAAGCGGAATTACGTTTGCGTAGCTGCGGTTTCAAGTTTGAGGTTACGTTGAATGAGTAACGATCCAAAACATTCAGTTTCAATCATTGAGTTTACGGCGTTCATCAGGAAACGATACAAGTACATACATAAAAAAAGAGTTGTGTAATTTATATTTGGTATAAGATGCGTAATCTTTATATATATCTTTATAGTATGCATTTCACGTGTGGTTTTATATTATGTTAATAATTCATTTTGCAGATAACTTTCCTTAAAAAGTAACTTGAACTTGTTTCATTGTACTTTTGTCTAATGGCAAAGTGTCTGATAAGATAGCAGAGCAGAGACTATTTTTGGAGAATTTAATCATAGATTTCGCACATTCAACTCGTAGCTCCTAGAGCTAAACAAACAAAACTTTATGGAGTACGAGAGTTATATGCCCTAATATCGTATAACGCCAAGTTTGCGAACTTGAAAATCTACATTTTATAACATTTGTCATTTTATTTATCTTCTTAATTGATCATGTCCCTTCATTCCACAACCTTTCTCAAATTTTATAGCTTGGCAAATTTAACCTTTAATTTTTTAGATGTCTTAATTTATATTTAAATTTTATTTAAAATATTTTTTTTCATTCTTCTTTCCTTCTCTTACTTCGATGTAAAATGTAAATGATAAATCAATTCAAAGATAAAAAAATTCTACATAATATTCCCTATGATCTTTGACATAATTTATCTCAAATACAATAGCACTATATTCTATTCTTCTTTTTGAATAACATTTTCATGCTTTTTTTAATTCTATTCCCTCTTACTTTTTCTTCTTTTTCTTAGCTTTTCGTCTTATTTCATTTATTCATTTAGGTTTAATCATTCCATCCCCTAATTTATTTAATTTTTATTCCTCCCCTATTTTTCCAATACATTTTATTTTATAATTTATTTAATTTCCTTCTTCTTCGAATTTTAATTTCTTTCCCATTTTTGTCAGTTCATTCCACTTCCTACAAACTTTCACTGCATTCCCTTGTGTCTACTTCTCTACGCCCCGAATTCTACCCATTTGGCATTCTCACTCACCGATTTTTGTCCTCGCATCCCGCCGGCACCTCGTCCGCCCGCGCAATGATCTGCGGCACATCCCGGAACTCCTCGAATACGCTCGAACGTCGCTCCACAAACTTGCCCAGCTCCGTGGCGCTCAGCAGATTGTGCCGCAGCGAAGGATCGTCGAAGGCGGCATTGCCATAGGTGCGCTTCGAGGCGCGCAGATCCCTGCCCTTGCGCCGCACGCTGCCCAGCACCGACACGTTGTCCAGGGAGTAGGCGTCCAGGCTGACGGGCCGACAGCGCTGGCCATACGACATCTGCTTCTGGCGCTTGCGCATCAGGTAGAGGAAAGCCACTAGCAGGATGAGCGCCACGACGCCAATTACGCTTACCGTTATGGCGATAATCACGTTAACATCGGTGCCAGTGTTGCCGTTCGGCTGTTGCATATGATTCACCTCGGTGGGTTGACCCACCATGATGGTGGTGGGACTGGGACTCGGGCTGGGTGTGGTGCTGGCCAGATTTATGTTGGCACTGTTTAATGTGGTGCTGGGCACGGGCAGCATGCTGTTACTGTTATTGTGAGTGCTACTGTTACTGTTAATGTTAACGTTGCTGGTGGAGCTGTAGATGGGCTCTGTTGTTGTTGTTGGTCTGCTGGTTGTTGTGGTTGTTGCTTCTGTTGTCGTTGTGGTGCTATCATCCAGCAAACTAATAAATGGCTCCTCTGTTGTTGTTGTAGTAGTAGTAGTTGTTGTTGTTGGCGCACTTGTTGTGGTCGTTGATGTTGTTGGCGCAGTTGTTCTTGTTGTTGTTGGCGCAGTTGTTGTTGTTGGCACAGTTGTTGTTGTTGCCGCCTCTGTTGTTGTAGTTGTTGTTGTTGCCTCAGTCATATTCACTTTGCTCAGCAACTGTTGCTCCGTAACGCTATCATGTTCAATCTGCTGCTGCTTATGATCGTCATCATCATTATCAACATAAACGTCATCATTATCATCATTATTGTTATTTCTGTGCTGATCTTCATAAAGCTCCGATGCGCCCTTTGCAGCTGCTGTCGCTGGCGTCGCAGCTGTTGTTATTGTTGTTGCAGTGCTCTCATCCAATGCATTAACAACAGCCGACTCTGTTGTTGCTATTGATTTAAATGTTGCAGTTGTTGCTGTTGCGGGTGTTGTTGCTGCTGTTGTTGCTGCTGCTGTCTCGGTTTCGCCAATGTTATTTGTTTCCTGCTCGTTCAGTTTGCTGTTAGCCTTGATGTCTGTTAACAGCGAGGTGGGTGTTGTTGTACTGTAAATGCTGCTATTGATTTGCTGCGTTTGGCTGTTAGCTTCGCTGTTAGCGTCGCTGTTATTGATTTGCTGCGTTTGGCTGTTAACGTCGCTGCTGTTCCTGCTCGGCTCGCCGCTTGTTATTAATAAATTATTAATACCACTTGCTTGTACATTATTCTTATTGTCATTGTCTTTTGTCACATTTTTAACTGTAATTGCTTCTAAATTCACTTCATTGCTAATTTGGACAATTTCCGTTGGCGTAGGCGTTGCCAAAGTTGCTGTAGTCGTTATTATTGTTATTGCTAATTGTTCATCAGGCAATGTTCGCGGCGACGTCGACGTCGTCGTGGGCGTCTCCGTTGTGCTCACCTCGCCAGCTGTTCGCGTACTAACTGTAGTTGCCGCCAGCGTCGTTTCGGTTGAGACTGAGACCGCGACGGAGACGTTGATGACGTCGTCGCTGTCAACGTTGTTGCTTTTATCGCTGTTTTCATTATTTTCATGCGCCGTCGCTTTCATTGCCATTTCATTCGCGTTGGGGGTGCCGTTCAACGCACTCGGCAGCGCAGTTGTTGGTGCCGTTGTTGTTGTTACCGCCAACTCTGGCACAGCTGTTGGCAGCGCAGCAGGTGTCTTTGTTGTTGCAGCTGTCTCTTTTGGCTTTGTTGTTGTTTCATTTACTGCAATTTCAGGCTCTGCTGCAGCGACTGCTGAGCTGAGCTTTTCAAGCTCTGTTAACTCTGGCAGCGCAGTAGCAGTCGCAGTCGCTTCTGTTTGGCCTGCCGTTAAGTTAAGGTGTGCTTGCTCTGTTAAATCTGGCAGCGCAGTTGACGTCGCTGTTATGTTCATCGCTCCTGCTGTTGCTGCGTCTGATTTTGAGCTAAGCTTTGCCAGCTCTGTTAAGTCGGGCTGCGCAGTCGCAGTCGCAGTCGCTGTAGCCGCTGCCTCTGCTGTTATGTTGAGCTTCGCTGCCTGAGCAGCTACTTTTGCGCTCAACTTTTCAAACTCTGTAGCTTCGAACTCAGGCTCAGCTGTCACTCCTGCAGTTGGTAATTTCTCTGTTGTTGTTGTTACAGCATCAGTCGTCGCTCTGTTATTGAGAGTACTTGCTGTTACAGCGCTGCTAGCTGACATCTCCATTTCCCTTGTACTTAACATGGCATCCAATTTGATGGTAGTGGGCTGCGTGGCTGCCTCGGTGGCATCCAGTGTGGTGCTCATGGTCAACTCGGTGCGATTCTCCTGGCTTGTTTGCATTAACATTATCTGCTGCCAGTCTAACAGATTTTTTTCCTTATGCTGTTCTGTTCGATTTTGCAACTGTTCAATGTCATTGCCCAGCTCTGGCGTCGAGGGGCTTGCTGTTCGCTCAGTTGTTGGTGTGGTGGTGGTGGTGGTTGTTGTTGTTGGCACCATTTTCATGGCAGCCAAGCTCCAGACCTCCGCCCCATTGGGCAGCAACAGCTGTTGCGCATTTGTTGCATTATCGCTCATATACTTCGCACGTTTTTCGTGCTGCAGCAACTGCAGCTGCTCCTCCTCGATGGCATTTTCATGCGAAGCACTGGGCGCAACAGTGACGCCGGCGTGGAGCAGCGCTGCCAGCAGCTGTGGCATGTGCGTGGTTGTTGTTGTTTTCATGGGCAACGCTCGCAGTTTCATGGGCGTAACGGCTGACAATTGGGAGCTGTTTTCAGTGTTCGCGAGAAATTGCATGGAACGTCCATGATCCTCGGCACGCTGTGTGGATGTAGTTCTTGTTGTTGTTGGCGCTGTTGTCAGCTCTGCCTGCAATTCTGTTAACTGTTTCTGTTCGGCTTTTAACTGGTCTTCAGTTTCTACATTTGGCATTGCCGTTGTTATTTTTTGCTGCACATTTTTCAAATTCTCTGTTGTTATATTCTGTAAAGTACCCGGGCTGCTGCTGTTGTTAAGTTTAGCAGTTCCATTTATTGCTGTTGTAACATCATGTACAATTGCAAAGCTGCTACTGCTCGGCGTCTCTGTGACATTGCTGTTATGCACGCTGTTAACAACCTCCTGCATGGTTTCCAACTTCACCTCAACAGCCTGTGCGTCAGAGCTGGAATTAACAGTAGGCTTTGCAGCTTCTGTTGTTGTTGTTGTGTTTGTGGTTGTCAGCTCTAATTCTTCTTCTCGCTTTAATTCAAGCTCTGCAGCTCTATCGGTACTGTTTGCTACTGTTAACTGCGCTTGTTGCATTGGCGCTTCGGTTGTTGTTGTTGCTAACATAAATTCCACCTCTGTCTCATTCTTTACTTCACGACTTACAGTTTTTTCAGCTGTTGTTGTTGTTACTGTTGCTACTTCCGATCCGCTGGCACTTTCACTGCTCGCCCTAACAATGTCAGGGTCATCTGTGTGCGCATCCACCACGCCCATATCCACCACATGGGCGGTTTCTCTTTTGCAATAAAACGTGCCTGTGTCGGCATCAGCGTCGCGGCCCAAAGCACCAGCAAACAGGCGCCCATGGCCCAGTGGCGAGACAGAGAGCCGCTGGCTAGACGCATATTGCCGACTCACTCTCTCGCTCGCAATGAAATTCTTCGTGTCGCTGCGCTTGAAAATTGTTGCTGCAATTTTGTTGTTGTTCTCCTGCTGTCGCTGCTTCTTCTTATGCTTAAAGCTTTAGTTTCAGTTGTTGTTGTGTTTAGTTATGTGCCCATTTTAAGCTTTGTTGTTGCTTCAATGTTTTTTTTGTGTATTTTGTTTTCGTTTCACGTTTTTTCACGCTGCCATTTTGTAATTGTGTATTTGCAATGAGCACGACCTGCAAAAAGCGTAAAAATATAATCATGAATAAACAATAGAATTAAAAATTTAGCAAATATATATGTATATATTTTTTGCAAAATTACAGTAATTTTTTTTAACTATTTCTCTCTTTAAGGTCAGCGTTTTGCAGGTCAGGAACGTTCAAGTACTTCAAAGAAAGTGAACGACAATAACAAAAGCTCATACAATTTCCCCTCGCCTTTTACATATTATTGTTAACGTCAAGAATGCCATTAAGACACGTTCGGAAGGTGCCGGAAATAGGTTTTAATTAGCTGTGGGTTCTAAATGCGTAGCACAAGTTCAAGGCTAAGAAGCTCTGGACAAAAGCAATTAGGGTTGATGAAATGCAAAGCAAAGATATTAATAAGCTGAGCTATTTTTATGTTTTATGAGCATATAAGAATATTATATATTATATTATATATTATATATTATAAATAAATAGTAATAAAAGAGTACACAGAAATATGTAGTATAATCTTTAATACTTTTGTTTCTGGCCCAAATCAATTTGTTGCACATTCGAAATACGTATGAAATTCTTGGAAAATAAATAAAACATCAAAGATAACATAAAGATATTTTAATTGTAATAAATGATTTAAAAATTAACATTTTAAATTTAGAGAACAATATTATAAAATAGGAAATACAAATTCTATTTTTTCAAATTTAGAAATTTTGCTTTATTCTACTGACTATTTCAGCATTGTCTACATATGTAATAAAACAATTTTTAGGCAGTGTACACATAACTGAACTAAATATATTCTATACAAACGAAACTCCGTTACTTTAATCATTCTATTTCCAAAGACCTAATGCTTATTACACTCAATCATCATGGCAATAACCATTTGTTTGGGTAAAATCTCATTTACAAAACAATTTCAGTAATGCATAAACAACTTTCCCTAAACCCTATTTATAAGCCCACACAGAATTTCAGCACAAATGGCATAAGCACCTGAATAAAAGACAAGATCTCAACTTTGGCGCACGCCACAAATAATTGCCCCAAAAGTTCAATGCACTTGGCTCACAATGTGGCTCCAATTTGACTATTGATGAAATGAAATGGAGCAAGTGTTAGGTTCATTCAACTGCAGCACACACGCGAATTCAATGCAAAGGCCCCAAAACCGGAGACCCCACCAAACAAACAACAAAGTTCATCGGCTCATATGAAGCAATAATAACTATTGCAGGTGATTGTGTGCAAGCCAGCAACATATATACTAGCTATTGGGGCTCACTATTTCATTCACCATTTACCATGGTTATCGTGACTTTGTTATCTACCGATTCCCCCGTTGTCATGTCAATAATGCATGCAACAGCTCCTGCCCTGGCCTGACGTTGTTGTTGCTGTTGTTGTAAGTGTGGTGTTGGCTAGGCGTGGGTCACGAGTTGAGCCTACGCGGGTGGCAATTAACGTTAAAAGCAACTGGCGCACAGTGGTACATCAAGTAAGAATACGCCAAAAAGTATTGTAAGTGAATGTATTAATTTGCAAATAATAGTTAACATAATTTATTTAACAAAATCAAATTTTTATTTGATTCTTAAATTGTTTATCTACTTTTAAATTTAATGCTTTTTTTATATATATAATATTCTTATTTTTAATATTTAAAATTGAATTATTTTACATTATCGATTTATTTATTTTCTGTTAATTGAGCTTTAATTTACATTTCTTTAGGTACAGATCATATGATCAATATATTTTTTCATATTTATTCATTTTTTTTAATCTTTTATTTTTATTCATTTATTTAATAATATACTTTTATTTTAAAGTACGCGACTCTACTTTTTAAAGCTATATTCAAATTTCATTGACATTTAACCCAAAAATATAATTTTGTAAATTTCACACCTAGTTCATAATAGTTAGCACCACTGTAGCTTGGTGGTAGTAAATGCAAGCGCGAGGTGTGGCTTAATCACTGGTGTTTTAAGGGAGTTTCTAGCCTAATGGGCGTCTGGGCATGCAAATATGGTACAGTTGGGCAATAAAAATAAATATATATTTAAATTCTAGAGCACAAAAGTTCATTAATAAATTTGTGGAAAACGTTAAGGCCATAAATTCTGACTAATGCTAAAAAAAAGGCCAAAATGAAATATTTACACAAAAAGCCAACTCTGATAAGATTTGTTTACAGTCACACAGAAAGATACAGTTGTTAACAACAATAACAGCAAAGCATTTTGTAAGTTTATTTTTCTGAATGTCAACTGTGGCTGCTGATAAGAGGCAACGGCAAAGGTAAATCATTATCAATGGAGGCCGGTAGGCAGGCTACCTGGCTGCCTGCCCGTCCAGCAACTGGGCAAGGTGAAAGATTGTGACTGGAATTGCTTCAGAGTCAGCATTTTCCATATCAAAGGGCAAACAGTGGCAGCTGACGTAAATAACTTATCTTTATTGAGTTTTTAAAATTTGCCGAAAATATATGCCAAAAAATCACAAATATATAAATATTAATATTCATATCTATAGCACTGAGGCTTGCGCAGAAAGATATGTGTATTTATGATATAGTAAAAATACAATTCATGGCAGATATCGCCCAATAAGAAAAAATTATTCATTTGCAAGGAATTTAACAGCAGGAATTTCTATTAATCGATTCTAGTCTTAACATATATATTTTGAATAAATAAATGAAATAAAATATATAATAATTTGTATCAAAATTTCAAAACACATGAATGTTAAAAATAATATATTTTAAAATTTAAACATACAAGTGTTAAGAAATTCATAACTAAAAGGACTTACAAAATAAATAAAAATATTAGCTTACAAATTTTTTGATAAAAAATTATAAAAAATTGTAACGAAATATATTATTTCTTTTTCATTATTACAAGATTATCTATTTTCTTGAAAAATAACCCTTTTTTTATTTGGCTAAAATTAAATAAAACTGATTTTACCTATTCCTTTTCTATACATTTTTTGTTTGTTGGGTTCGATACCATACGGTATTAACCGATTAATGCAAAACAAATAGCATACTTTTAGGCTTTAAATAAATAATATGTTAAGTTAATTTTATGAGCAAAAAGAGAGCTTAGCAAAAGTTCATCTCGTAAATTTTTTTTTCAAATAGTTATATGTTAATAAAAATATAAAACTGAGAAACATATTGAAATTTATTTATATAATTTAGAATATAAATAGAGCAACATATTTTTCAGGTATTCAAAACCGTAAATTAAGGCCTCTGTAATATAACTCAGATCGGATGTCAGTAAATATTATATGATTGTATTCTAATCACAGAAAACACAAGCACGAGCAACCCAACACTAGACCTAGCATAACTCAGCATAATCTCACGGCAAAATTGAACCATTACGTAGATACAATTACGAAACAAAGTTGAACTATAGCTAAAGGCAAAGTGGAGTTAAAAGAAGAATCAAATAAAAGGGCATAACTTGATTTTGCAATTTGAACCCTACACTTAACCCAAATCAAAACAAGTTGCCGGCTGCTGGTGCTGAAAAACGTGACGACTAGCTGGCAAAACATTACAACAAGTGCAGCACCACAAAAGAAAACCCATTAATGGAAACCCTGAAGAAATCAGCAGACTTTAAAGAGAAGAAGCAGAAGAATCATTTCCGCTTCAGCGGCAGCTCGCTGAAGATGAACGAATGGCTTAGAATCAAAAAATACCTCAGCAGCTACTACTACATATAGTCTTATATACGAGATCTTCCACAATGAATGATCGTGTTGAACGCTAAACCAGTTTTTGCGGCCCAATAATGCGAGCTGAGGGAGATTTGCAGCGATCTTTAGTTGAAATCGATTTGCAATTAAGTTGATTTCGCTTCGAGTGAAACAGAAATGGAGGAAAATTTTATTGCTGAAAACTGTGATGATCGCTCGACTAATGATCTTTGTGAGAGACTAAGACCTGTGGCTAGATCAACATCATAGTGCAGTCCGACAGTCAATCATAAGTTTGGACTGCATTTGTGATTGATGAGCAGAACGTGAGCTATTTTTACTTGAGATGATCGCAAGTTGAGCAAGAGATCGTCTATCGTTGATCATTATGTGGAAAGCTCTATTATAGGCTCTCGAATTTTGAGAAATGTCTTGGAATGAAAACAACAACAAATTTAATTGAACTCTTAAGAACGTGAGAGAATTTTGTGGCCGAGTGATCATATGTGAGAACTGATGGTTGATTGTGGAAAGCTTAGGAAGTTAAACAAATGTGTTTGATCTTAACTATCACGTATGCAAAGTGAGAGCTGATCGTATTAGGAAATTTGAGAAATATGTTTGACTTGATCGCTGATTGTTATGGGAAAAGTTTGAGAAATATAAGGTATCTTTTTAACTTTAGCGTTATAAGTGCAGCTTAATTCGAACGATAAAATATTAAAGTAATATTATATATAAGACAAAAATCAAACCCAAATCTTTGCCAAGATCAACTTCACAAATTAAAATAAATTCTAAAGAACATAAGTATATTTGGTACCAAAATAATAGCACATCATTTAAGGTTTTGGGGAAAACTAAAAAACTTAAGAGCAATCATGATTAAATCAGAATTCTAATGAATTATATTTAGCTTGTCTTCAAGCTTCCAAGAAAACAACATCTGCTGCAGAGCAGAGATCATCTACACAAAATTTAAATCAACAACAATTATTTTAGCAAACTCTTTTAGCCTTAATTGAAGCATTTGCCGCTTTCTTTGTACCCCAGCCGCGGATTGCGCGACTAATCACCACAATTCACGAAGCAAATCTGAAGCTAACCCAAATCTAGGAAAATGCACGCATTCTACAAATTGTAAATTCTGCGGAGAATGTAAACAGTTAGGCTAGTTAATCACAGATCTTTGTAGTCTGTTCTTTTTTTCTGCTCTTCTTTTAATTGTTATAAGTATTTCATGCAGTTCCACACAGATACTCACTTAACGATAATAAATAGGAATTATTATTTGACTTATGTTTCTTCATTTTTTAGCATCGAAATCAACCAAGTGAAGAATGGGGCACATGACGCGTTATAGCGGATGCCGGGCGTTAATTATTGTATAAGGCCGGGTTCCAAGTTTGTTTGTTTTCGCTTGCAATTCACAGTACGCTGGCTAAAACTATTTATAACTGTTTTCCTATTTTTCTTTTTGAATTTTTTTTACTTTTGTAATTATGTATGTCGAAATGTGAAATTAATTGCTTCGCAAAATGTTGACAGTTGCTCAACTTTTTTTTGAAGAAGAAGGTGGAGGAATTGTTTTAAAGATCTCTAACGGATTTGAAGAACTTAAAAGGAATGTAATTAGAACTGAAGTAAGTGTACCAACAATAAAAGAAATATGAAAATTTATTTCTATTATATTGAGCATCTTTAGAATTAGAATTAGTTATTAAAACATTTATGTAATTATTATATATTATAGAAATTAATATCAAAGATGAGTGAAGATGCATAATCATTAATTATGTTTAAAAACTTTCACCCAAACGGGTAAAATATATGTAAAAAATGGGTGGAAAGTGTTTTATATTTTACATTCAGCACATAGTGAATATTATTTGGATGTATATTGTTCTAACAACACGAGTGGGGAATGGGTGTAAACTATTTATGCACATTTTATGTAGTGAACCAAAATTCCACCATTTTAAATCTTTATCGAAAGTATAAACAGTATAGAAAATGGGTGGGAACAGTTTTCATCTATGTGAAAAATGGGTGAACATAATTTAACCCTTTGTGGAAAATGGTTGAAAACAGTGATATTTGTATGATATGAAGCAAAAATAATATTATAAAAACTTTTTGCTGTAATTTTTAATGTTTTGACAGTCGTTTCTGATTTGCGTGTGAGTGGCTATCATGTTGCATTATATAATATATAAGAGAAATTTCAAACGAATTCCAACGGTTCCATGCTAACAAACTCTAATTTATCTAATTCAACTCTATTTCAACTCTTTCAGCTTTGTTTATAGATCGCTATTTCTTGTTTTTATTCAGAGCTCACATGCATTCAACGCTATGCGGAACCCCGAATCACTGTTCATTCATTCGATTTTATTTATTTCTTCTCTTTGGGATGACTCATTTGCATGACATTTGCTTATATCATGCATTCGAGGGGAAATCAAAGCTCAATTCCGCAAAATACACACAATATATTTTTGGCGCCCTCGGGCTGAACTTTCAACGTAATTTAAATAGAAATCAAAATCCACAAAAATTCATAATATGCCATAAATACCATCAATTTTGACCTTGTTGCCCTAACTGCTATGGCGTTTATTGAACCAGGCAGCGACGCCTCAAACAAAAAAAACCCCGGTCAGCTTTTTCGCTTGTTTTATTATTATTTCTAGCTCTCATTTTGTTGTTGTTTTTTGATGCGTGCGGCTATCGAAAAAGCTAATGAGCATATCAAAGAAACATATGTATATGCATATATATGTAGTTATATATGTTTGTCTATATTTTTAGATTGAGATTCTATGATGCATAGCCAAAACCGGATTTGCGTTAATTATGACGTTGTGCACTTGAAACTATGATTTAAAAACAAGTAAAAATGAAGTGAGCAAACTTGTATGCCCAAAGAACTGGACCAGAAATACCCTGTATCTAAAATCTTAGTAAACAAGAAAGATCAGTTATATTTATTTATATATTATATATATATATTATATTATATATTTATGCAATAGAAGTTATCATCTATGTACAAATATTTTTTGAAAAATCTAATTTATTTATTTAAAGCAACATTGTAATACAGTTTTATACAAGGGGTGTAGAATTTAACAAGAATTTAAAATAGACCGCAGATACATCTGGTATCCACATTCCAAATTAAATATCTCTATCTCTTATAGTCTCGTAAATCAAATGTGATGTATATAAAAACACGTATGTGTATGACTAGATGAACTTAACTTTTTTAAGAACACATACATATGTATTTTTCTGCACACAGCTTTATTATAGCCTATTACATGCATTTTTAAAATGTAGAGTATAAAAATAATAATAAAAATTCATTGAGTACCACATATGTTAGCCAGATTTCTGTGATTTTTTTGCAAATTTTATGGTTGGCGAATTAAAGCGCAAAAATGGCACGACGATCTTAAAAATTCTTTGAAATAATAAAAAAATGTAAATCAAACATAATTTATGAAATTTCTTTTACTGCGGGAATTGTAGATTATAGTTATAAAACACTACGAATAAGAAATACAAATTTTATTTTTAAATACAATGCAGAGCCCGATAGGTTAAATTCTATATAATAAGATTTTTCCACATTTATAAGAAAATAAATTAAAAGAAATCTTAAAATATCTTTAAATAATGAATTGAAATTGAAATAACAGGTTATGAAAGCTTTCAGCTGTAACGAGTAGACATAAAAAAGTGACCAACATTTTCTTGCCCAATCCTCCATGCAAAGCTATTAATGATAATAAATTGAAATTTTTGTGAAATGATTTATTGACATAAACTACTCTAGTTCCAATTACTTATAAAGCTCATGTCGAAATCAAGCCATACAAAAAGTCATTTCATAAGCCGCTTAGTTAGCGTCGCCCGATCGCAAAATGTTTTCCACAAATGGAACGACAACAAAAGCTGCTCAAATTAAAAAGGCAAAAAGCAGGCAAATTTGTCTATTTCATCAAGTTTATATATATATGTATATGCAATAAAGAAGTAAAGATTTGTTGGTAAATGTGCGCTCTATTAAAATATTACAATAGCATACGCAACAACTAAGCTGGTATTGTGCCAAAGCCAGATCTATACAGCACTCGCTGTGAATGGTTAAAAAATATTAAAAAGCAATTACATGATAGCTGGGTTAACGCCAAGAGAAAATCAGAATGGGCTATATACAAATATTTAGTTTACTAATCGTAGAACATTACGAGTATATAAAAGTGGGTAATTTTTTGTCACTACTAAACTGAGACTGAAATCGTGACTGTAGCACATTCGTGGTGAATGTCAAATGATACAAAAAAAAGAATGAAAAACAATTACAACTTTATAGTTGTGATGAAAGCAAGAGAAACTAAAAATATTATAATAATCATAAAGCCTTAAGAGTAATCCAAAATATTAATGTGTTCCCCTAGGGAAATATGCACATGCTTATTATGATACATATATCCTAGAGCATTACAAGTAGATAAAAGAGAAAATTGTACACCTTACCAAACTGAGACTGTACCAAATTCGTTCTGAATGGCAAATGACACAAAAATAAAAAAAATAAAAGAATAAAGAGCAATTAGAACATGACAATCACAACAAAAGAACAAAAGAACCAGAATATGCAATATACATATATGGCAGGGTAATCATAGAACATTACGAGTTTATCAAAGTGGGGTTTTGAGGGGCCCACTGCAATTGTTGCCTAATTGCTCAACTGCATTAGTGGCAATTATGCAGCTGACCAGCCGAAAAACATTAACAAGCAAATGAATTTGTTTCGTGTCGCATATCTCATATATCTCCATCAATTTCATAGCGCTTGTCATTAAAATAATTGCACAAAATATAACAAACAACAACAATAAATTATAGAAAATTCTTTTGCATTTGGGGCAAACACTAAATTTGATTAACTGAGCTAGTTTGGGTTCCAAATTGGGCACGCGACTTGTCAGACATATATATACATATGGCTATCGGCCAGGCCTATAAGTTGCATTTGGCGTGGCCAAGATTTCAATCTATGCCGCCTAATGAAATTGCAAAGTGTGACCAAGCGACAAACTGAACGCCAATTTATGGCTGTTTTATTCGTTTTGGGGTTGATTTTTATTAACATTGGCTATATGCACATTTTGTAGGGTGCCTCCACATGGAAGCGTAAATATTTTATCTATGATAAAAACATATTCAAGGGGTGCTGAAGTAAAAGTATATATACTTATATTTGAGACTACGTTTATTGATGAAGTGACCTAAAATAAACGGAATTTGAGCTATAACATTTAAGTTGAACATTCAAACAAGTATTAAAGCTTTAATGATTTAGAATAGAAACACATTATAGTACGCAATTTGAGTGCTTTAAAGCTTCAAATTTTGAATGATCCTTGTTTATACAAGAGCATTTAACAATTTTTATTGATATTTTTCTGACTCTATCAATCCGAAAAACAAATCTCTTCATCTCTTTATTATAAGCAGCTCATTTTGGAGCAGCCTTGTTTGCGACTTGACACATTCAATCAGCTGAAGGACAAGCCGTCAATCAACAATCACTTACACACCCACAATTGACTCAAAAATAAACCTTTTAAAGTGACCAAAATAAACTGAAAATTGGACCAACAACAACAATAACAATTACCTACTTGTTGCATGCAGGTTCGGAGGCAACTAATTCGAAAATCGGTGCCCTTTTTACGTGGCCAATTTGAATGTCACGAAATTGAAAAGCGTCCAGTAAATTGGACACTGACACAAGAGGGCTACCGTTGTACAGTGGGACCTATTTACATATTTTGTTACAAAAATTCGAGCATTAGATCATTAATGAGAAAGAAAAAATAAACAAAATATACCAATTTATATACTAATTGTAAATGTTTTTGTTGCTTTTTTCACAGTTGATTTTCTTTTATTTTTTTATTACTTCGTTTTTTTCCTTCGTTTTCTCGTATTTCAAATATAACTTATATTTATTAATTTAGAATCCTTTATTTTTCAAAATTTTCTTTTAATTTAGTTTTTTTATATTTATATTGAAAATTATCTTTATCTGCTTTATTCTTTAATGCCTGCAAGGTTTTAATTGCTTTAATGATTACCAAATTTGTAATATTTGTCCACTTTGTGTGCTGCATTTCCACTGTGCATCGCATCTGTCTTAAACAACAAAAACTCTCGACAAATTTCTATTGCTATTGGTTTTGTTATTGTTGCTGGACACAATTGCACGTGTACTGGTTTATTTGGTTTGGACTGTTTTTTAAAATACAGTTTTTTTTGGGTTTTTCGCTTTTTGTTACGAGCATAAAAAAATAGTTACAGCCATGACGCAGTCGCAATCCGAAGTGTGAACCAAATTGAGGTTATTCCATTAACACAAACGAATAGCCAGATGAGTTAACATTTTAAGCCGGCCCCGCAGCTGACTGTGTGGAGTGTGTGTATGTGAGTGTGTGTGTCTGTGTGTAGTGTGTGCAGTGAAGTTGTGACTCATGTGAGTTCATTCATTGTTGTCGTGTCAGCTGAAAACTTTTTAGTAGAGTCGCGTAGTTCACAGCATAGAAATGCGCTGCTGCTCATGTAAGTCGTGAAGTAATATACTGTGAATATGAGGATCTTTGGGCATTATGAAATCACAATTTAGTTTACAAGAGGCTTGACTAAAATAGAAGAATGGAAAGCACTTTCAGTATCTTTCCATTTATATTTCAGTAAAATTTTAAGGGTATCACGTAACATATTATATTATGGCTTGTATAGAAAAAACTGCAAATTATATAGCATCGAAATAATTATTATTTGTAAATTCTCATTATTCTAGATAATAAACAAATTTTAATTTATTTTTTAATTATATTTAATTAATGATTTTTTTCAAGAAAGTTGAAAGCGCTTTAAAAATTGTTGCTTGTTTTTTTTCAAATTCAGAACCTTTGTTACACAAATAAAATAAAGTAACACAACTACATAACAAAATTCAAACTATTCTAATATAAATTTCAAACTTTCTTTTTTTCATATTGCATACGAACGATAGTATGTAGTAACTAAATAAACTAAACACAAAACAAACCTATTTAAAACAATTTCAAAGAGAATTTAGCACAACGCAATTTCAAGTATTTCTGCCTATTTGTCACCCCTTATACGCTGCGCTAGTACCAAATCCTTGGGAATAATGGTCTTGCGGTGCGCATGCGTGGCGCATAGATTGGTCTCCTCGAAAATCCCTACCACGTAGGCTTCGGTAGCCTCCTGCAGAGCGGCAATAGCAGCCGGCTGGATACGCTTTTGACAGTTCAACAGCTGGAAAGTTTCGCGTACCAAGCGCTGAAAGAGTCGCTTACGGATAAAAAGTTCCGTTGACTTCTGATAGCGACGTATTTCACACAACGCAACTGTATCAGGCCAAAAGCGATTGGGTTTCTTCACAAAGCCCGTTAATTCGCGTCCCAAAGGTCCCGACTTGCGAGTTACCTTTGTGGGCAACGGCTTGCGTGGCATCTTGCCAAGAATTGTTTTGTTGGGGCTTCGCTTAGTCCGTGGCATCTCGATGGGTTCAAACGTTCTTAAGGTTTATAGTTTAAATCAAAAACATATTAGATTTTTACAGGATTTACTGCGATGAATTATATAGCCCGACTTACAATTCTAAACATTTTTTGACTTAAATATGAAAGCCTTTTATCAATATTCGAGCTTAAACTGACCTTTGTATATACTTACGACCTAATATCTATATGTTTATAATGTAAACACTGTTTCCTCAACATTTAAGTTGTTTATACATTTTTTGAATACTAGCAAAATTAATCCTTGGTTGTTCAGTATTAAAAATTCCTGATTTCAGAATCGACCGAAAATATATATATAAGAAATATTCTTCCTAAATCAAAGCTATTTTAATCTATATTCCTTGGTTAATCAAATCAATTGTTGTTTAAAAAAACCCATCATGTCAGCCCAAACTAAAAAAAATTCTTTTAAATATAAATACTCAATGAAAGTTGAAAAACTTTTTAAAATTTTCTTTTTCAAGTTTAAACACAACTAAATAAATAATACTTTTTATTTTATTGAAAGTAAAATAAGTGTCTGTAATAGTTGTTGAAGTTGTTGTTAAATGAAAGCAAAAGTGGGCGCTGCAGCAGCACTTTTACTTTTCAGCTGAGCTCTCTGAGCTGTGGCATCTCACAGATACAATTTTCATGGCTAATTTTCACATCGGCCAGCTCGAAAATACAAAAAAGAAAAAACGGTGACAGACAAGTTTTTCCCCGACTAAGCCGCACTTAAATGTGATAATGCTAGAGAGGGGGCAGGGCGACGGTGTCGCGTAAGAGGCAGCGGCAACTTGTTGGGGATCGTTGTGGGCGGCAGCTGAATGCATTATATAATTTAAGACACACGGTTGACTTTCATTTGCGTTCCACTCAATTGGGCGATTTCTCCCACGCCACATGCAGAATATATAGTATATATGTAATTAACCTTTTTCTCACTTTGGCAGCTCCTCTGTGGTTTTGAGTGTAAATAATTGAAATCTTTTCTTCGCCTTTTAGAAATTTGGCAAAATATTTTCCCATACTTTGCAACTCTTTCACATGACACACAAAAGTGTAAAGGTAAAAATATATTAAAATGCCAATGACATATCGAATATATATAACTTCTGCCACTTCTTTACTTTAAATTTTTATTGGTCAGTTTCTTTTTGTGTGTTTGTGTGTATTTTTTTTTTTTTTTGGGTCATCGCTGTTTCGCTTTTCCTCTTCTGCTGTTGCTGCACACGCAAATTTGTCATTGCCAACGCGAATGTTAATCAAAAAAAAACCTAAATATGAACATAAATATAAGTATATTTATACATATACACCCATGGTATACACAGTTACATATATAGCTAATATTTACCTGTAATATATATGTATACTTATATCTATACTACGAGTTCAAGGCTTGTGCAAGTAATTGATTAGCAATGGAGCGTTAACTTTTAACTCAAATATCTCCGCGGATTATGCCCCATAAAGCAATAAAAGGTTATTTGCAAAACTTTGTGGATGTACTGGAAGGTCATGACGCTAACGACTTTCAAATGATCTATTAGATAAAAAAAAGCATGTAATAAAAGCAGTAATTACTCCATACAATACATACATATAAGGCGAAGGTGATCAAACATGGGTTAAAGAACCGAAGGTAATAGAAATAAATATCAAAATCTATCAAAAAGGAAATTTAAAATTTAAACTTTAAAAAAGTTATAAAAGTATACAATTTATGCGTATATTTGACATGTACTTTGTACATAACTCTACAAGTTAGTTTGTTGAAAAATTGGCTTAATATTTGTTTAAGTTCGTTGGGTGAAATATTTAATTTATTTATTTTATTTTATTTTATATTTAATTTTATATAACTTTATGAACAAATTATGTGCTGAATGCGTCTACACAAGAAACACTGTAAGTCTTGTAAGTTAAGAATTATATTTATTTAATTAGATACATATGTATAAGTTTACACAAATACAGTCTTACATTTGAATAATAATTTGTCGATCAAATGCGGAAATTAATGTTAGATATATCCTAATAGATTAAAATTGTATATTATTATTAAAGCAATAATCCTAAGTCGTTAAGCATCTAATGAAATTTTCAAGTGCGCAATAAATGTTTATAAGCTACAATTAATTAACAAATTAAATTAGAATTTTTTTGTCTTTCAGATAGGGGGATATTAAATGGAATATATCCGACGATCAGTGTAATACCCCCAGCCCGACTAATGGCAAATGTCAGGCGAGACGCTGCTAATTGACAATAAAAAAATGTTTTCTGAAAGCGATGAATGCGGTATATGTATGTCTATATATTAATAATCGCATATGCATAATAAATTGTGTGGGTTTTGCCCCACGGCAGACGAGACTGGACCAACTGTTCTGCCTGATTTCTGTGGCTAGCACAAAACTTGTTTTATATGCCGAGCGATAAAGAATTCAAGGGAATTCGACATGCATACAAACATACACACATATGTGTAAAGTGTAAAGTGTTTGGTAAATTCGGAGAATTTTGCTGCCTAAAGGGCACAAAACAAACAATAAACAAAATAGCTGTAAGGAACTTTAATAAATAAACATCTATTAAACAATTTTAAGTACATTTCCATAGTTTATAAGTAGCGTTCAGGGACCAATTAGTTACGGCACATGGGAATGCGATATTTTATGCAAAATAGGTGCACGTGTTGGGACTACAGACTGCAAAGTACTTAGAGAGGGGCATAATGGATATGAGTCAGTGCACTGCGAGAAAAAACGCACGTGTTTTGAACAAAATTGTCTACTATTGTAAGTTGTATTAGTAAAAATATATGAAATGCTATTAAAATGTAGGTGTAGCATAAATATAAAAGTATAAAGGGATAAGTGATAAGAATAAGTATTAAGTTAAGTGAAGCTTAAGTATTCCTTATATTTTTGAATATTAGAACAAAATAATGATATATTAGATAATTGAAAAATGTTTTTTACTATTGCAAAGAGGGAAAAGGAGATAATAATAAGGATTATCTTTTCCAAGCAAAAATATACAACAACTATATAATTACTGTATTTAAATAAATATAAATATAGGCATATAAATTAGTTTAGATATTCATAAATTAAAATTTAAAATAAATACATATATATAAATACTTTAAGAGTTTAACTAACTACCCCTTATTTTCTGCCAGTGTAAGCCACTCAGTGTTTCCACTCACATCGGCTGTTTACAAATGTTGTTTATTTGTGCTTGGTCTGGAAAATTTGCAAGCATATTCCACTGGCGACTGACAATGGGCATAGGTTATGTATCTTGCGGATGCCTAAAAGAACTGCAGCTAAAAACGGAAAGTATCTGTGAGTGCAAAGCATAAACAAACAATACCTGCGTGTGTGTGTGTGTGTCTGAGTGAGTGTGTGTGTGGGCTGCCCTCAATGGCCGCATGTGAAAGGTAAATAAAAACAGTTTTTCTATTTGCATTTTTTAATGCTGGCAGCTGTGGCCAAATACACACACACACGCACACACTCAGTAAAAATATAGCGACACATGTGCTCAGGTAAACACACAGCCATAAGCAAATACCTTTTAGGCCAAATTCGACAAAAACAAGAAATAAAACTAGTTCATATGCTCAACTTCCTGCTAGTATGGGCCAGGGGGCCAGGGACGGGTCACAGTTCAGGGCCGAACTGAACAAAGCGCCTCAGACAAAGGCAAGATGTAACATGCACACGCACACACACACACTCGCACACTCAGCTACAACTACAGCATATCATTCAATTAGGTTCAATCAGTGCCTGCAAAGCGTTTGATGAGTGTCGAATACTAAATGAAGCCTACAAAATTCCAGAATTGAATTAATTTTAAGCATGCTACAATAGAAGCTGAAAGACTTGATAGAAACTATACAAATATATATATGTATATATATATGTGTGCATATATATATATGCATTTGTACGATTTTGTAGCAGACGACTTTAAGTGCGCAAGAAACACCCTGTGCAAGCAAAGGGTGATTCCTCTGGTCTGAAGTGACCTTCAAGTGTTTAAGTGACCATGGAGGATAAAAGTTCTTCTATAAATATAATTCACATTACATATACATATAAATTCAACTTATAATTCTAATTTCAATTTTTATTAATCATTTTTTTTATTTTAATATTAAACTATATTTATTTGCCAACTGCGGAACATGACATTAATAAGCCTTAATATAATATACTCAGGCAGAAATACAAAAAAGTATATAACAGCTTATTAAAAGCTAGCTAAAATGATAAATCTCAAACAGCCCTCCTCCATACTCACTTTACATAAATATTTACTACATTCTGTTAAAAAATGCAAGTGAACGAAAACGGAAACTGTTTTAAACAACGACCCATGCTGCAATCAGTTTATTTAACTTGCATCAAGTTCTCCATGGCCACTTTTATTGAAATTCAAATGCGGAAAAAGTTGAAGTAAGCCGATGCCTTCGCATAATATAAGGAAAATCAAAACGGCAATAAAGTAAGTGGAAACTGAAAGAAAACACTTGACTTATGCGCTCGCTCTTTGTCAGCTGTCTCACTCACACCAACGAGCGAGAGTCACCCGACACCCAAAAGAAGTCACTTCCTAGTTGATATAACAAGTTAAACGTTCATTGACTTTTTGTCAACAAAATAATTAAACTTTTAATTGAATTAAGACTTGCGAATGTGTGGAAAGTGGGCAGTAGAAAGAGAAACGAGCATCTTATAAAAAGAACCAGAAAAAAATAGCATTATCAAGAAATAAAAAAATATAGACAGATGACAAGAAGAACTTAAAAGTAAAAACAGCTTTTTCATTTAAATTAATAAGCTTAAGTTTGGGTACATTTTATGGAATTTAATTGAGTGTGACTTTTAGCAAACTTTATATAGATACGTCGATTTTTTGTTAACTTCCAAAGCCTAACTATGACTTCCAAGCACATTAACCTAAAGAACCCTTAACTTCCAGTATCTTGAACTTCCAGGAAATGCGACAGTCAGGAACTTTCACAGCCCGTTTAACGGTACTGAAAAAAGCTCAAACTTCTTGCTGTGCAGCCCCCAAAACCCTCTTCTCCTCCTCATTAAAGATAAAAACGATTCGATAATTGCAAAAAAAAAACAAAAACTTAAATACAAACACAAACCGCAAAAAGTTTTGTAAGAAGAAACCAACAACAAAACTGAATGTAAGACAATGAAACAAAAGAAGCGATTACCGCAGCAAGAGATGTACAAAAACGAGAAGAAAAAGAACCAGAAATGACAAAGACAAAAAGCAAACCAATAAAAACGCCATAGGTCAGGTCTGTGGGTCTGCAGGGCAAACCTAAATTCGAATGCAACTCGTTTAAGGGGCTGCTGGAAGTGTGGCCAAGGCTTAATCTACTTTTTAACAGTGATGGGTAACGCCCACAGAGCTTGCAGCTTAACTTAATGTGACTGCAGCGAACCGTGGCTAAATTTGAGTCACCAAGCTGTTAAAAGGCAACTAATTTGAAGAGGTTAAAGTTTGGAAGGTGGGAAGATGGAAGTATTTATTTAAGTGCATTTTATATTAACAGGCAGAGTGGTAATTTATAGAGAGAAAGGTTAAGATAAATTTAAAAAAAAATACATTCAGATAAAAACAAACGAAAAAAACATTTCGTTTTCGAATTTTCTTGAAATACTATAATTCATTATTAAAATCAAAATATTCCCTAAGTACTTTAAGAGGAAAAAATTAAAATGAAATTATCATTTCTTAGTTAAAAAGGTTTGCATTAAATCCAAAATACTTTCCATAGCACTCGTATTTCAAGCGACCATAACTTCGTTAAACTTCATAGTTTGTCCTTTAGATTGATTCTGCATTTCAAATATATTCATTATTAAAAATAAAATTTTTGGATTTTTTGATAAAATAACATGCACTCCCCCCTTACTCATTTTCAAAAAATTTTGTTTTTCAAAATTTAAAAATGCAAATTTATATTTTTAATCGATTGTGGTTGTCACAAATAGTTTAAAAAACAACATTAAAACTGATTCTGAGGGGGTCAAATTTTTTGTCAAAAATCATGCCAAAATGGACAAAAATTTTTACATGTAAAGCTTTCGGATCCATAGCTCCCATTATTCAAGCGCCCATAACTTTGTCAAAACTGAACCGATTTTCATGTTTGATGGCATTTTTTTTCATGGTTTGTCCTCTAGATTGATTCTGCATTTCATATATATTCATTATTAAAAATAAAATTTTTTGGATTTTTTCCAAAAAAAAAGCATGTACTCCCCCCTTACTCATTTTCAAAAAAATTTTTTTTCAAAATTTAAAAATGCAAATTTATATTTTTAATCGATTGTGGTTGTCACAAATAGTTTAAAAAAAAACATTAAAACCGATTCTGAGGGTGTCAAATTTTTTGTCAAAAATCATGCAAAAATTTACAAAAATTTTGACATGTAAAGCTTTCGGATCCATAGCTCCCATATTTCAAGCGCCCATAACTTTGTCAAAACTGAACCGATTTTTATGTTTGATGGCATTTTTTTTGTTGGTTTGTCCTCTGTCATATACGTGGCGTGGCTGGGATGTTTGGGGAGCTTTCCAGTAACATATATTCCAAATATGGAGCCCCTAGCTTAAAAGTTGGAGATATAGCCATTTCCATTTCCATTCCATTTCCATTTCCATAACAACAAATCAAAGTCATGGAATCTTTTAATGATCTCAATAACTAAAACATCATTATCGATATTAAAATGCCAATTAACACATGCGATATTGAGGCTTTATTTTTAATGCCTTTTTCAGATTTCTATAAAAATAAATGTGTTGCAAAACTTGGATATACACACATATGTATATATAGAAACTATATAGGAACCGTACGAAAACTCATATTTATATCGATTGTAAACAATTACAGTTGAAATTTACAATGCACATTAATTATGAGTATTTTTATTCGTACCTCTAAGAGTAGAGCATAAATAGATCGCACACGATTATCTTTTATCTCATACATTTATTTATATATTTCTATCTACATATTTTGTTTTACCTATTCTATGTGAATGTTACTCAATCTGAAAAACTATACACACACACACACAAGTCGTTGGGGCACGTCTCGTATCTCTGGCAACACAAAAAGCAAAAGCAAATCCCAAAAGTGCTGAACGTGACTCAGAGAGCTGGCACATTTGGGGGTCTTATCTCAGAGCCCGACTCTGGGTCGGACTCGGACTCTGAGGCGAACTGACCAAACCTCATAAAAAAAAAAAAATATATATATATATATATATATATATATATATATATATATATATATATAAACACAATCATAAGCCCATAGCCCATGGCAGCTACCTAATCTAATGTTGCGGCTACTTTGGAACCGGTTTATGGCCAAACGCGTTCTCGTCTCGAATCCAACGACATTCCATGGAAGTCAACATTGGGTTTTGGATTGGGTTGGGTTGGGTTAAATCCCCTCCCTCTGGCGCCTTCTGCACTTACCCCTTGCCACATTGGCGGCGGCTCATTTGGCATTCAAAATGTTTCTCTCCCATTATTAACCGATTTTATGTTGTAACTGCAAAATGCATAATGCATTTGTTTACTCAGTTGTGGCTGTTGTGGTTCTTTTTGCTTGTCGCTAATTAAAAAAAAAGAAATAAAAATAAAAAAGAAGAAAAAACGCAACTGCAACATGTTGTGGCAAATGCGCCGAGTCACAACCTTCGCCTGAGGTTTTTCGATTTTGCATAGATTTGCTTTGCATTCGCGTCGGAGTCGCAGCTAAAGACATATATATATATATTTATATATGTATAGACATTTACACATAGCCACGTTTTAAATGCAGCTCTTAGCACAAGTTAAGGCTTTTGTTTTACGACCTTCCCGCTTGTTAAGTCACTCAGACGCGAGAAACTTGCAAGAGGTTTCGTTTTGAGATAACTTCGACTGTACAGTGGTTCGTGTCTGTTGTAAAAGTGCATGGAATGCAGTGGACAAAAAAGCATTATATATTATAACACTTATAACATTAAACACAATGCAAAAACAACAAAAACATTCATTCTGTAGTTGAAGCCAAGGTTCGATCCCGGAAGACAAATATTTTAAAAATTCATAAAAAAATTGTTTTCCTTTAAAAACAGTTGCTAGTTTCTAATAATTTAGCATTACAATTATTATAATAATCATACATGAACATGACAGGCCCAATAGCATAATCCACTAAAGTAATAATGTAGTAATGTTATAAATCTACTTTTATAATTTAAATCACAGTAAGAAAAATTATGCACCAAAAACGATTCAAAACAGTTTTTAAAAAACGATATTTCCACAAGGCCCCCTATATTAATTTAATAGATATTAACATTTTAAGATCTATTAAAAAATAGTCAAGGATTTTCAACACATTTCAATATAGCTTCAACCAATGTCAAGACATTGAAATGTGACATAAAACTAAAAATTGTTTCACCAAAAAATTGTTTCAATCAACAAAATTAACGGTTGTGCAATTTCCTTGTGGTACAAAAACCCAAAATTACAAATATTTTCCACGTTCATAAAATAAATTCAACGAAAATTATGGCATTTAGTGTATTAATAAATAATTGCTTTGTGCGAAAAATAAACAATTTTTGAACCAGCGGCGATTTCAACATTGCCAAAAAAAAAGTGCTATAAACAGCAGAGCTGAATGTAAAGCACGGCGAAAAAAGTAGTTGCAATTAAATTAAACAACAGTGCTGCGAATAGAATTAGCAAAAACAACAATCAGCACCAAAATTGACAGCGAATGATGTTGAAAGTCGTTTTGCAAGTTTGAGCTGAGCTTGTACTAGAGAGAGGGAGAGAGAGACAGTAACAGCTACACTTTACGTCGACAGCGCTGCTTAAAGAACAACTTGGGGTGACTTACTGACAAAAACAACTGGACAATGTGTGAGAGTGACAGAGAGCGTGGCAGTAACAGCAGCCAAAAAGCTGCGCCAAACACTTGACGTCGCCAGCACTGCTTAGCACACACAGTAGAGCAACTTACCAAAAAGACATATGTTATTGTTGTTGTTGTTGGCGGAGTCCAATTGTTAAATTTGTTAATAATATGTGTTGTTAATTAAACAACATAATTATTTGGCGTATTTTTGTATTTACTTAACGCTTAGTTGCGACTGCGCTGCGCAGCAACAGAAACGAAAACTTAATTGAATATATATGTATGTGTATACTATATATTTATATTTCACACTTTCTTTATAATTAGCACAATTAAATGCTTATAATTATAAGCTATCAATAGCAAGAAATTGCCAATCATTCGAATTTCACATGCGCACACATAAACACACACATATATTCACATATATGTGCATATGTTTTATATTTTATTTTGCACTTTGTTTTCGTTTTCGTTGCGTTTTCACGCGTGTTTCCTGTCGCACTTGTTGCTTTGCATTTTCAATTTATGAAACAGCTTTTTTCTGCTCCATATACAATTATATACACTCGCTTTCCATAGAACACATATACAAATAACTTTTGTTTATTAACAAGTGTTTTTGTATTTTTTTTTGGCGCACAACGAAACAGGAGCCCCGCTAAAGTAAACGTTAGCGCAGCGACAGCGAACACACGACCGCACCGCTCGATGGCGCTCACTGAAATGCGCTGCGAAATCGAATCTGTGAGAGTGCTGTAGCATATGAGAGAGAGAGCAAAGCAACGAGCTCAATTGGAGTTGCGACGGCGACGTCGGCGCTCAGAGCAGCAGCAGCAGAAGCAGTGGCGGCAGCAGCATTTGTTAGCTGCGCATGTCCAGCGTGCATTAGGGTGTTTCATGAAGCAAAAGTGTGTTAATTTAATGCTTGAATACACCAATAAAATAATGCTAGTTGTTTTAATTTTAATTGACTTGCGTGGCAAATAGCTTTGGTCACACTGTGCACTACTGGCTGCCTGGCAACAAAGCGCTCGCCTACAACAAATCAACGTAAACCTGTTTCGAGCTGCGTTTCCTTTGCCACTGTTATTGTTTGTCAAACAAAACGCTGCAACTGCAATGATGGCGGTAGCGGCGGCGGCGGCGACGTCAACGCCAACGCAGACCGTGTTGTTGTTAATGCTGCTGCTGACATCGACAGGAAATCATCCGCAATATTTTGAAGGGCGTTGCACACAGTGATAAGTAAAAGTAAACGCCTCCTAAATGATAGTACGTACCAATTACCAGTTTCATTGGAAATTTCTACCCATTGCATGTATTTATACGCCCATTTTTTGCAGCTAAATAAACACGCATCACGCAATAAATTTGTAATTAAATAAAAACTCAATTAATTATTTTGATGCAACATTTATTTTGGAGCTGGCAAATCTAGTGAAAGTAAATTAGCGCCGAACACGGCATTTTTAGTTTAACTATTTTCATTTTGTTTTAGTCTCTTTTCAAAAAAGATTTGCCTAAAAAGTGAAATTCCAATGCACGCAAACTCGCTGGAAAAGCGATGCATTCAAAAATATATTAAGGCAACAACAACTATGATAAGAACTAATGCAATATGCCATGCTTCCAATCGATAAGGGTCAATTGTGGCTTGAAGCGCTTCAGAGGAGCTGGAAAAAAGGATGGGAAATTAGCATTAAACAAAAGTTCCAAGTCAATCTTACATACAAGTGGATATAAATAATAAAAAAAAACGATATATTTTAAATAGAAAATAGCAAGCGTTTGGAAGTATTTCAGTTAACCGCCAAAGATCCAATTGAAATTTTGTATATGTAGTAATATTTATCCCATATGCCTATATAGCAATTAATTCTCTTACGCTGTAATTCTTAACGCATTCATCATTATTTGTGTTGAAATCAAACTAAATTTGTTCACTATGATTTCAATTATCATAGAAAGGTTCTGAAAAAACCACAGTTAATTTGAAACCCCTTTGAGAATCATGCAAGATATATTGACTTAAATAAATAAATAAATAAATAAATTAATAACCGGAAAAGAATTTACAAATTTAGACTACAAATTTTCTGTAAATGGAGATCATTTTTTCGAGTTTTGCTCGAAAAAAAAACTGTACTTTTGAAATTTTTTAAACAGTTTACTATCTTCAACAACAATATTAGGACAGGAAAGTATTTGGTTAAATAATACGAATATTCTCTAACATTTTATATATGATTTCTATTCTCAATCTACTATACCTTTAATAAAGGTGTGTGAAAAAATGCCCAAGTATATAATAAATTAATATATTATAATGATATGATGGAGATAAAGGACTAATAAGGCAAAAATGATATATTACATCGAATGCCAGATTATTCATCATATCATATTATTATGCAAACGGAAACTCTCTCTCCTATTAGATTAAGTGATATTATTCCACATAATGTCATAAGTTCCAAGAAATCATATCAATATATAGGAAAGTAGTGTTTTTCTCCTTTAAAATCTTATAATCTCTCATTGTTTTCGTAAAGCCTTATCTATAAATTTTATTATATATGCAATATATAAATATAATCATATCATTGTATGAAATAGTTATCTCCTGCTCCTAGAAAATCTAATCTGCAACTATTTTCCTGTAGCCTACCTACAACTTTTCTCATTCATTAGGTAATATCATATATCATATCAACTTGTATCACATATATCTACAAGAAATCATATCAATATATAAGCAATGTTGTTCCCCTAGAGAATCTTCTAATCCAAAATTGTTTTATAGCCTTATAAGTTTATCTATACATTGGGTAATGTGATATATCATATACATACATCTCCTATTCCCTCAAGTATTTTCTTGTAGCTTACTACCCTACTAAATCTAGTGTTACGAAAACTATTTGACGCACTTATCAAAGCATAGCGCTGTTCCTTTTGCAGCGTCAGATAGTCGACATTCGGTCCGGTCAAGTGCTGGGCCGTGCCGCCCATTAGCTCCGGCAGCCAGATCTCGTCCAGCGCCGCCAGCACCTCCGTCAAGATGCTCTCATACTGTTGCTGCAACGTTGCGGCGCGTGCATCCTCCGTGTGCAGCTGGAGCAGCGCTTTGCATGTGTCACGCACAAGTTGCTGCTGCTGCTGGTGTCCAATCTTCGTGACCTGGTTGTGCAGCGCATCGATGAGCGCGATGTCTTCGAAGGGGTTGCCCGGCTTCAAGCTGAGCAGTTTGCGTTCGTGTTTTCGTCGATTTTTGCTGGAGCGAAATGTTTTGCTGCCAGAAGAAAGTGAAAAAGGAAAAGTGTGAAAATGGAAATGCCACAAAAATGGTGAATCCGCATACCCCGTGCCACGCGAGCTGCCGCTGAGCCGCGACGACTGCACGCTGCTCGTGTCCGACAGTAGATCCCACTCATCGATGTCCGCTTCGGGCTCGCCTTCACCTGGGGATTTCATCTGGCGCTGGCGTATGGCCAGCAAACGCTGTTTGTGCTCCACGAAAAGTTGGCGATCCGCAGACAGTGAAGCCTCCAACTGTGCGACATATGCAATTAGCGCTGGCTTAACGCGTTTATCTGTGTGGAATATAAGAATATATAAGATATAGTGCTATGACAAAGGTAAGAAACAGGTAACAAATCTATAAAAACTATATAGAAATATTGAATTACATTTTTTGATTCCGCACATAACTTGAAACGGTTTTGAATCGGGTATATATTTTAAAAGGACTTGTATTTGCCTTTAAACAAAATTTTTTTATTAATTATTATAAACATAATTTGAAATGGTTATGAATCAGTATTATGTTTAAATTTAAATAAAACAATTTTAAAATCTATTATTAATATAAGATAACCAACCCAAATGAATGCTGAATGCATTACATTGGGAAATAGAGGTAACAATGAAGTATTTATATTATATAGTGCAGGGTCAGAGAACTCTTAAAATTTTGTTATGTTTATATTAGTTATAATTTTTTATATATTAATGCATTTTTGGTTTCTTTTTATTTTTGTAATATATTTAATGAATTCAAATGTTAAGCATGGAAAATAAAATCTCATGTTAGCTTCAACAAGAATTTTTTCAATTTAATTTAACCAATATCTTTTTTATATGAATTTTTTGGGAACATATCTATTGTGTATAAAGAGAATTAGGTATATATACTTTATGGGGTCTACCGGTTACATTTCCACAAATCTTATTTTTTTGTGGTTTCTGGTTCGTTGTGATTTACGAATTTTAAATTATGGGAGTTGAGTTCGAACCGGTTTGCTTTAAAACCTGTTTTCAGGCAAAATTTAATCTTCGGCAAGCCGAAGATAATCCTTCCTTCCAGTTGAAACTACTTTTTAAGACGTTACTTAAACAGAGCTCCCCAAATATTCGCTTACCCAACAGATCCGCTGGACCTACAGCCGCCGCCTCGTAGATGGCGAGCAAATAGAGATTTCCTTGGAGCAGCAGCTCCAGTGGCGCCTCACTGGCCGGCGCCGCGAAACGTTTGAGCAGCTCATACGCCTCGAGATGACGATCCTTTTGCTGCAGCGACGCCACAAGGGAGTGCGCTACCTGGTCGAGTGGCTCGCCAGCACGCTGGGCCAGCAGCAGGACCCGCTGCCAGTCGAGTGTGTGGCGGGCGCTGAGCAGCGCCTGCTGCAGCTCGCCACCGCGCTCGTACATCAGGCTGGCCGCCTCCAGTTGGGCATGGGCACGCAAGTGATCCGCATAGGCGTTGCACACGCGCCGATGGAAAGTTGCCTGGCCCTCATACGCGACCAGGGCCTGGGCATATAATTCATGCTGTTTGATAAAGTTCAGCGCCAGTTCGTGATTCTCGACGCCACTGGCGGCCAAATGGTTGAGGGCACTTTCGTAACGCTTCAAATGCTCATCGATCTTGAATTTGCGAAAGTCGGCGGGGTGAGCCCTCAGCTCGTTGAGATAGGGTAAAAACTCCTTGGGATCCTTTTGCGATTTCTGGGCAACGAACAGGACCAGGCCCATATCGTAGGTGCCCAGTGCGACATTGTACAGATCATTCACATCCGCCAGATAGAGCAGATATTTAAGCAGATCATCCGCCAGCTTAGCATCCGTTTTCTTGTGCGCCCAGATTAATTGCAGGGCGTGGTCCAGCTTGCCCAGCTTCACGTAGCCGACCAAGATGGGCAGATGATAATTTGTGCATTCGTCAATTTTGCGCTCCATGTGCGCAACGAGCAGCCGGCAAATATATTCCACCTTCTTATCGACACTGTAGTCCGGCGGATAGCAGCGCTCCGTGGACTCATAAATGCTGGCGTACATGCCCAGCGCATAGTCCTCGTTCTGCAGCTCACTGAGGAACAGACAGAGATCGTTCTCGTTCAAACGCAGAAAGATCTCCACATTGTCCACAAAGCGCTGCACATTATGATCACAGATGATGTTTAGATTGATGCGATGTTTGCGCATTTCGCGCATTGTGTGCTGATAGTTACAATTATCCAGCTCTGGCTTGTTTAAGTGCAGTACCAGCCCATGGGGACAGATGACCTCCAGATTGCCGCGTGGCAGCTGCAGGACGAGACGTCCATCATTCAACGCTGCCACCAGCTTGGCGCCGCGCTCAATGTTGCGCCGCGAGATAAGGCCTCGATCTGCCAGCCTCACAATGTGCAGCACATTGAGTTGCGTGTAGCACAAATAGTCCTCGAAAGCACAAAACGAGGTCACGTCGTCGTCAATCCGTGCGCCATCAACATGCAGCAGCTGCTGCGAGCGCAGCGTGATCAAAGCGGATAATTGTGTACCTGGATGAGAGAAAATCAGGTTGAGCAAATGTGCAAATTTAGAAAAATGTGTGTGTCAATCCACCGGGATTGACTGACTGACTGGCTGATTGACTAACTCACTGATTGATGATGAAGTGCCTGATTGACTGACTGATTGCCCGGCTGTTGGAATTGCTGATTAACTAGCTGATTGACTGACTGACTGGCTGGCTGATTAACTAGCTGATGAAGTTGCTGATTGATCGCTGACTGGCTGATTGAATTGCTATTTAACGATTGACAGGCTGATGATGTAGCTGATTTAATTGCAAATTTACTGACTGATTGACTAGCTTTTTATTTGTTTGACGTACTTATTTAACTGATTGATATGCTATCAAATTGGCTGATTGACCGATTGATTGATTCGCTAATTCTGTGGTTGATTGAAGCGCTGATTAACAGGCATAAGGACATGACTCATTTTTTAAGATCTATGTAAAAGTATACAGATATACATATAGTTTACCTGCGTTATTGCATATGTGATATATCATCTGATCCGCCCACGATGTCTGCTGCAAACAGTCCTTCATCAGTTTAAAAGATTTTAAAGACAGAAAAACAAGCTTCCAGACGTGACCATCGAGGGTCTGAGCCAATATTTTGTCTTCCTTCTTGGTAGCAGCCACACAAATGGCATTTACGGTGCCCGCGATACGCTGAGTAGTGGAAACAAGTTGATCCTTCTCGTTGGTAGTGGGATATAATAGAATTATGCGCGTAGACTTGCCCACAGAGTGTGTGGCAATATAATGATATTTACAGTAGCTGGTAAAGTTTGCCAATTGAATTGCTGCGATCTCCGCATCAAGCTGAAAACTTCTAATTAATTTGGTGTCGATCACATATTCGACTATCTGATGATCACTGGTATAAATGCAAACATCGTATTTGCTCACGTAAATCGCATTGATGTAGCTATCCATCTCTACAGTGTGCCAGCACATGGGTGGCGGCAGCACAGCCTTGTGAAAATCTGTCAATAGCACGCGTTTCCCGTCGATGACACCAATAATGCCGCTTTGTGACCTATTGACGGCATAGTGCCAACGGTGCGTATACCGCTTGCCGCTCTGGAGCAGCACGTGCAGGACGTGCTCGGCACCGAGCCGATTATCCCAATGGAATTGGGCCAACGGATCGATGTGCTGCTTGTAGACCAGCACTTGCTTCAAATACCAATGATAGTTGGATATCGTGTAGAGATAAATGCTTTGCACCGCCTCCTCCTGCTCGTTTGCCTCTCTGATCGTATGCAATGTCAGTATATCGGAATCGGCGCTCCAGCATAGCTGCACAATGGGCTCCACGTGCAAGTCGAAGGGCAACACAAATTCCCGATGACGCAAGCCATTCTTCTCGAACAGCGCCACGGTAGATTTGTCGGCAAAGATTTGCGGCTGTGCAATCCAATTGCCGGTGGGCCGCCAGGCAATTGGCGGCAGCAGGCCATTCCACCTTTCCGCCGTGTGCTGCAGCTTGCCCTCGTTGTCGTAGACGCTGAAGGTGCGACCCACATGGGCGGCCACAAAGGAGACGGCAAAATAGGCTCCATCGCCGCGCCAGGCAATCTGCACATCCTAAAATCCCAAAAAAAAATATATATTTATATATATGGGATGTGTGTGTGTGAGTAAACACTCACCTGCGGCAACTCTTGTACATCTTCTGGGGCAACAAAATCGTCCGACTGTCTGGCCGCCTGTTTGCCGGCCGTGCCATGGAACTGTGTCTCCTTCTTGCCCCAGCCCACATTGACGAACTGCTGATCGCCGGCGAGTGGGGAGTCCAGCGGCGTCTCCGCCAGCACATCATATGTGCAGGTCATCACAACGAGCTTCTTTGCTTTGGTTACAAAGGCAACCACCTCCTGACTGGGCGACCAGGCCATGCGCTCAATACCCACGTCGCAGTAGGTGCCGCCCTCGATCGGCGCCAACGTTTCCGCATTGATCAGCAGCACCTCACCGGCGCCGGTGGCCACGCACAGCGCATTCTCCAAGTGCACGTACTCGGCGCCAACTATGTCCGGTAGTTCAATGAGAGTCTTAGGCGCTTTATCCTTCTCCTCGTCGTTGTTGACGACGCAGATTTTGTTGTCGGTCACAATGAAGGTGACATCACTGTCCGGCTGCAGCAAAAGTTGTTTGGCATTTGGAACGCCTGTTGTCTGCTCCCTGCAATATTGTAGCTTAAGATTCCGCATATTGTTGAAAGTTCCTCAGCTTTATTATCGTCGCGCGGTGACAACAACGTGCGCGCACAACAATATACCAAAAAAATACGCACAAAAACAGACTTATCGCGTATATCGAACACAACGCTTATCGAATAGATGTACATCGAATAAACTCATATCGAATAAACACGTATCGAACCAACTCGTAACGAATAAACTTCTATCGAATAAATATAAACATAGGCGTTTTAATCAATTATAACAACAAAAACAACCAACCCATAATCCATTGTCATCATTTAAAGGCTAGAAAAATTATAAAAATTAAATTGAAAAAAAATCACATTTTCATATTCAACAACCAATACTTATTGAACTTACAGAATTACATCACAAATATTCAGCTATCGTGCTTGACCAGACTACGTCATCCATGTGCAAGAAGAAGCACAAAGCTTTGGCGCCGCGTGCAAATTTGAATTTATATTTTGCTAAACGTATAAATTTCACATGTTTACTAGAATATTTCTACTTTTTATGAACAATTTTGTTTTAACTTGTATTTGGACAATTAGTATGATCCCTATTTTAAATCAAATATATAACGCCTATCGATAGCTGTGCGGGGCGTAATTTTGTAACTCGATAACTTGTCTTGTAAATTTGGTAATCTAAAAAAATAATAAAAAACATCACACTTATCGCACCCTGAGCTAATATCGATATACCGATATAATATCAACAATCCTAAATACTGGGCAAAGATGGCTGCTTTATTTTTCATGGAATGTTTTGTTGCTGTCAATTTAGTGCGTTAAAAAAACATTGGTGTATTGCATTTACGTGTTACTACTAGTACTTAATCGTTGTCACATCAATTTAGCTAACGTGTACGAAAAAAAGAAATGTGTGGCAGATAGCAGGGAAAAGTGTAGAAAATTCCACTCACAAAAACCAGCAGCAAGTTGGGCCAAATATATATATATATATATATACATAAATCTACCAGTGTGTTCGTGTGTGTGTGTGCAAATGTTTATAAATAATTTATAATATACGACGTCAAAATGTGCATGTGTACGATCGCTGCTTGACGTGCGACCAACGTCGACGTCGACGTCAGCAGCAGCAGCATCATTGGAGCAGCAGCAGCATCGTAGCAGCAGCAGCGTTGGAGGCGTAGTGGAATGCCAGACAGCAGCAGCCGTCGTAGCAGAGCAATAGGAATCAGGTAAGGTGAATGTAAATGTGCGTAAGTGTGAGTGTGATGAGAATTTTGGTGTTGTTTTGACGTAAGGACTGCCCAACGCCCTTTTTGCGCGTCGCGCTGTCTGCCTGACATTTTGTGCGTGTGTTTGTGTGTCTGTGAGTGAAAGTGACGAAAGCTTGTGCAAAAAGGATAAGGCAATTGAAAGGCAGAAAGGCTGTGCCAATAAGAACTAACGCACTTTAATGTGCTCTCTCGCTCTTTCTAGACGCATTCCTCGGGGCGCGCCTGTGCGTGAGTGTGTGTGTGTGTGGGTTTATCCTACTGTCTGTGTGTTTGCATAATTTTTACTGATCAAAGTTGCGTAAAATATTTTGCGTTGATATCAAAATCGCATAAAAAAACATACACACTTAAGTTTGCATTGTGTCTGTATGCGCGCATTGAATTGATAAAAACTATAAGAAAAAATGTATAATCAAATAAAAGCTTTGATTAAAAATCAAAACAAGCTTTTTCCCTGCTTGTTGTCGGAGGTCAAAGTAGATATAAGTTTTGAGAAATGTCTTAAATACATCTGTACATGTGCATATGTGTGCGCATTTATTTTATTTTATTTTTTACCTTTTTTGAAAGCAAAAAACAACAACAAACTACGCATTTTTATTCAGCAACAACAGCGAAACACGTTTTACAACTCTGCGGTCCAATGGCGCGCAATTTTGTTGCTGTTAGGCTTATTGTGAATAGGACACACACACACACACATACATCATACATATGCACGCATGCAAAACGAACGGCGGCTCTATGAATGACCAAATTGAATACACCTACAGCAACAACAACAACAATGAGAGCAGCAGTAACAGACAGCGGCAACTACAATAATTAACGGCAATAACCGAAGCGTAGCGCATCGTAGTTTCCGTTGTAGTATATGTGCGTAGCCGCTTTTGTTGTTGTTGTGGTTGCCTTTGCTGGTCAGTTGTCGGCTTTGGCAAAAAGTGTTCGTGCGCTGACGTCACGCACTGAACTCGGTAGCTGGTCTTGCGCTGCGCAGTTGTTGTTGTTGCTGGCGCCAAAGCTTTTGGTTTGTTTGTGTTTTACAATACGTGTGGGCGTTGTACACAGGTTCCCCCGACTGCGTCTCTGTGTATGTGTGTGTGTGCCTGAGCTCAGAATGCCGTGAACTTTTTTATGAATTCGTATTTGTGCATTTGTGGTATGCATTGATCTGACAGTGTTGTAAGATGTCAGTTGCTTTCTTTCTCTCTTTCTGCTGCATTAATAGCATTTATGCAAGCGTTAGAATCCCAATTGGCAATTGTTGATAGTTTTGAAGTTCGTTCAGTCTTAGGGCGAAAACAGTTAACGAAAAGCAAACAAAAGAAATATAATAATCAAAAACAATTATCACTTTAGTAATGGTTAGCAAAAATACGCTTTTTATTATTTTATATGTTATTCAATAAAAGTCATATTATATTATATAACGTACGGACTCGGTAATCGCAAATAAAGTAAACCGGGGTAGTAGCACTTATTGAAGTTTTTGTACGTAGCGAATAAAGTTTATCACTTGAAAAATGAAAGCCTTGGCTGCACTTTTTATACTCGTTCACAAAGTGAAAAGAGTATATTGTGTTTGTGAAATGTCCGTATTGCTGTCCATCCATTTGTCCATATGAACGCAATATTTTCGGCGCTATTGAAGCTAAAGACTTGAAACTTGGAATATTTATAAGGCAGAATCAATCTGGAGGACAAACCTTGAAAAACTGCAATCAAACATGAAAATCGATTCAATTTTGACAAAGTTATGGGCCTTTGAAATATAGGAGCTATGGATCCGAGAGCTTTACATGTAAAAATTGTTAGCAATTTTTAATATTTTTGTGCCATTTTGAGCCTCCTCAAAGATTGTGACTTTGATATCCCAGACAAGCTCCAGCCACCCCGCCCACACGAATCGCAAAAGCCTATATATCCCACAGTTTTATACCTAGAGTCATCAAATTTTAAAGGTAGATTAGTGCTCACCCTCTTTACAAAAAAAAAAAAAAAATTCTCACCCACGCCCACGACCGCTATTATGTATTATGGCTGGAATTAAAAAAAAACATTGTCATTGATTCGGTTCACCGTTCAAACCAATGTCTTTTCGCCTTTAGGTTCGGTTCGTTAACCTGGTTTTCCACATAAATGAACCACTTAATTGGGTTAGATCGTCACATTATTTTAAATATATTGCACACTTATTATTTAATAAAACAAACAATTTTGTTCTCATTCTTTTTGCTTATATTCAATTTAGTGGCAAAATATTTTCTAGAAAATGTGCACTTATACTACGTATGAACTAAGGATTACAAAATAAAATGAAACACTTTTTTTGTATGGTTCTTGATTTTGAAATTTTTGAAGACGGGTTCGAACCGGTTCGTCTCAAACACGGGTTGCAGCCCTGGTATATACATATGTATTTTATTATATTTGCATTGCAAATTTACTTTGGACTCTCACTTTCGCTCTTATCACATTCTGCATTTAATTGAATTATTTAATGTGACATTATTGCTGCACAGTATTTAACATCGTTAACATAATTAAACAAACAAATTGGGAGCTTATCTTTATCACATACATATACTTATATATTATACGTATATATCACGCGTGGATTTTTATGGAATTACATTGCAACGACACCTGTCGTTGTTGTTATCGTTATTATTATCGTTATCGCCTCGCGCATTGACTCACGCAGAATAGCGGAATAAAATAATCTTATACCCTGTAAATAAAAGCTTTGCAAATAGCTAAAGGCATACTGGCTTTGTGCAAATGTATGTAACAGGCAGAAGGAGACAGTTCCAAACTGAGAAGTTATTCGAAAGTGCATTTTTCATAGTGGGATTAGTAGAGATAGGAAGAGGAAGAACAAGCGGTATGTAAAGTACTTGTGGCAGTTCAAATGTATGCTACAGCAACAGCCAAGTACAGGGTACCTTCTGAACGAGCGTTCGCGATTGTTACCTGTTTTCGTTTCCAATATGTATTTTTGCTGTGCTCATTTTCTCGCATTTGTTTGCCTTTTGCTCTCGCTGCATATTTGACCGGAGCTTTTGCTTGTTTTTATTTGAGCTTCTTTTCATTTGTTTACTTTGTATGCGACTTTGTTTGTTTTTGCGTGAATTCGCACACAGATTTATTTTTAGCACACTTTGGTTGCTGCCTCTACAATGCATATGTCTATGCGTCTGTGTGTATGTGTGCGTCTGGCTGTGTAAAGGGCTAGCTGTTGTTGTTGTACTTCGAATTCCATTGCGAAATTCCAGTACAGCATCCTGGTAATGTTGATGACGTCAGCAGAAACTCTTGCTCTCCATATCGCTCTCTCTTTCTCTCTCTTCGCGTATACAATTTCTCTATTTGCAGTTAAATGCTAAAATTGCACAGTTTGAGATGGTAATCTCGATGGGTGGAAGAGTATTGGGTGAGTGTGGGGTGGGGAGTGCTAATTGCTTATGCGCTTTAAAATATGCACATAAAATGCCAGAAGCGAAAATTGGCAAAATAGCACGAACTGTGCGCGCAACAACAACAACAAACAACGCAGTTGTTTTATGTGTATGTCTGCAGTTTTTATTATTTTTTATTTGCCAATGGTAACTGCCTGCGAAACGTAAACATGCAAAAACAAAAGGGACACAAATTGACATACGAGACATGACAGACGCAACAACAACAACAAGAAAAGCACAAACGTCGAAATTAATTAAAATTGCCAGCAGCAACAGCGGGCAAAACAATTAGAACGTATGCATAAAGCAAAACAAGAAAAGAAAAAAGAACAAGTGAGACAAAACCAAATTAGAAAAAAATTTGTTAAAAAATGTAGAGTGCAAAAAGCTAAACGACTATGCGATAAGAGCAGGTAACAGAAAAAAACAAAAATGTTCAATATGAAAATACGCGGAATAATAAATTTAAAAAAAAAATAAAATTTTAATATATACATAATTGAAAATAAAATAGAAACGGCTTCTTATTTCGGAATGCTCAAATTTTCTGCTGTGCATTTAATTTTGGTTTCAGTGTTATCATTTTTATTTAATGTTTATTAAGTTTTTCTTCAAAAAAAATTATAGTTTACGGAAATTTCATGTAGCCAAGAAAATTATTTAAATATTTTCAGACTAGAAAAAAGAGAAACAACAGAAATGAAAGTTTTTTCTTCATAGTTTTTCGCTTAAAAGTTTGTTTGGACATTTGGTTGTGCTAACACAATTTTTTAATTTTAAAATTGGCGTATTGTATTTACTACATTTGCATTTACTCCTGAAAAAGACATTTAAATTTAAAATAATATTTTCAATTAATAATAATAATAATTAAATAATAATCCATTTAAATTATAAATATTTTGCATAATCAAGCCTTTGCTCTTTATAACCAATTACATGGTACCCCTATTCGAGCTAACCAAATTACTACCTACAAAACTATCAAAAGCTTAGAAAATATTTTCTCACTGAACATATTCTCAATTAACATAATTAAACAGTTTCATTTTCAAAGCAATTGAAAAGCACAACTTTTTTATTTGCCTAGTAGCCGCTATCTCGCTCGCACAGTAAAGCTTTCACAAAGTCACCATTTACTATTTTAGGTAAATGTCATTTGACAGCAAATTGAAAAATCGAAAATCAAGCGCTCTGATATACAGCAACTGTGACTTACTTGTTTTGTCGGTCAAACAAATATGGTCAAAAACTACACCAAAAAACAAAAACTTGAAACGCCAAAAGAAGAATAGTAGAAAATTGAGCAACATTTACTATTGGTAATTATGTTTTGCCAATTAATTTAGACGCCAAAATGCTACCAAAACAGAGTTTGTATAGCAGGCGATAAATACGTACGTGTATGTATGGGTATACCCATGTAAAACGATAACCGCGAAGGTGCGTCTCTCATGCGATTTAAATGCACAGTCCATTCGCTCTCGCATGCGATAGCCACTGTTAACACATACACACACACATATAAGCAGTACACGGCAAAGTGAAGGAGCACAACTTCCCGTCGTTCGCTCTTTTCTTAATTCCACTCTACTCCTACAGCAATGACTGTCTCAATCGTGAGTGCGTACGTGTGCCATGCAAGCAAAATGCAAAGATGCACTGCCGCTCTTCAGCGAGTGCTGCACAAACGCACTCCCACATACACAAACGTCCGCACGCGCTGCAGAAGAGATCTTGACTTAGCGTCTCTCGGTTTGAAGTGCTCTCTTCTGCTGCTTGCTTGAACTGTTTCTACCAAACTGTGCTACCAAAACAGAGTTTGTATAGCATGCGATAAATACGTACGTGTATGTTTGGGTATTCACATGTTACACGATAACCGCAAAGGTGCGTCTCTCATGCGAGTTAAATGCACAGTGCATTCGCTCTCGCATTCGATAGCCACTGTTAACATACACACACATATATAAGCAGTACACGGCGAAGTGAAGGAGCACAACTTCCCGTCGTTCGCTCTCTTCTTAATTCCACTCTACTCCTACAGCAATGACTGTCTCAATCGTGAGTGCGTACGTGTACCATGCGAGTAAAATGCAAAGTTGCACTGCCGCTCTTCAGCGAGCGCTGCACTAACGCACTCCCACATACACACACGTTCGCACGCGCTGCAGAAGAGATCTTGACTTAGCGTCTCTCGGTTTGAAGTGCTCTCTTCTGCTGTTTGCTTGAACTGTTTCAAGTTGTTGCCGGCATCGCCAAAGCTCGATTCAGTTTGAGACTTGCAAGCGAGTCGCGCGGTTCGCAGAGCTCGGGTCGTGCCCAGTCGTAACGAATTTTTCGAACAGCGTTGCGTGTTAGTAATTTGTTGTTACCAATAAGCGATTAGCAATTGTAGTTGTTGTTTTTTTTGCAATAACTAACAACACTAATTAAAGCTATCGGCAATGTGTGCAAATCAATGATAGTGCAAATATACCCACGTACAAACGATTGTGTAATCAGTTTAAAACTAAAACATCGACAAAAATATTTTGAAAAAATGTGTAATAATTAATTAGATGCATGCATACGAAATTTTTGGCTTATTTTTTGTTTTGCCCTGAAGGAAGCTTAAGCTACATCTCTTTCAATATGCAAATTCCATGCGAAATTTACATGTAAAAGCTAAACAACATTTTTGGCAAAAAAAAAGACTAATATGTATTATTATACACATCATATATGATATAAACATACACGTATATAAATACTTAAGGTTTGTGTGTGTTTGTGTTTTGTATGAACTTGAAGTCGGGTTTTGTGGCTCTTTGGTTGTTTTTGGTGGCGCAATGACCTTTTGTGTGGGGCTTTCGATCGGCTGTTTAATTATAGGTTTCGGGTCAATTGTGAGCAGCAATCATCGATTGCATATTATCAGAAATTGTGTATATTGATTGATTGAAGTGAAATTTCTTCAATATTTATATATAATTACGGATTATTTATCAAAATCATTTTGGCAACGTATGAGTAAATGTTATGCGGCTTTGCTGGGTTTTCAATAATTTTTCGCATGACATGGTGGTTTTTCGAAGTTTGGTTAAACACGTCTCAAATCAATCGTTTCACAGTTTTAAAAAATATATATATCTAAAAAATAAATATATATATTTTTTTATATTATTGGGTTGAAAAGCTTTAAAAAAATTATAAAACTGTTTTTCCTCTATTTTGCATATTTTGAAATGGAACCAACTGTTTGTTTTTAACAATATATCATTAAATAACAATATATACAACTATTGGTTTGAACCCACTTGAAAACAAAAAAAATGTTACAATGCTATAAACCTTCCATGATGAAATATACTAAAACTAAATCTATTAAAATCAGCTTCTAAATAAAATTGAGTTATAAGTGGAACTTAATAGAAATAATCGGCAACATAGAGCTCCCTTTAAAAACAACAATATTTTATTTTATTTACAAGAGGTTTTTTATTTTAGAGCTAAACAAATAAAAATAATTTAGATTTAGATTATTATCTTTCATTTGATCTATTATTATAATTTATTTTTGAGGCAAAATACACACAGAGCTAGAACTCTTCTCCCATGTTAATTATCTCTATTCTGCCCCACAATTTATATTTAATAATACAAGCAGACATATTTTCATTTGATACGCCTCAACTCAAATTAAGCAAACGGCTTTATTTTTCACTATTTCTTGGCTAGTAATTTGCTTAGCTGCCCCCCTCCCACTACTTAAGCCCATTCTGCATCATCAACGCACAACCTATTCCAATTGCATGAATCATTAGCTTTTCGCAATTGATTTCCACGCTAATTTTGGCGACGTGCAGGCACTCGAGACAAAACTTTGACAACAAACCTCGTGGGTTTGAGACTTGTCGGCGGTGTGTCGAACGGCAGAAAGGCATTTTCAATTTTCCAGCGCATTAGTCACCGTCGCAGCTTTGGGCCTTAAACTGTAACTAGTTTCAAGTTGCCCCAATCCCCCTTGACTCCCCTGTCTTGCCATTTTTTCGCGTCTAATCCACGTGAAACGTCATCATCCTGAGAGAGTTGCCTCTTGGCCAAGTGAAAGTGGACACAAACAACAACAAATACAACAACAACAACTGGCGCTTCAACTGCAGACGCGTGAATTAATTTTTAATGTTTTCTTAACGTTTTTGTTGCCTTTTTTATGTATGTACATATTTTCCATCTACTTAGGCAATTTGCCATTCACTGCACACGACGCTAAATACTAAAAAAAAATCGTTAAAAATAAAATCCGAACCCAACAAATAACCGAACGTATCCCCACAGCCAACAGCCAATGGCGCATTTCATTTTTCAATTGCATTTCCATTTTTTTCACTATTGCTTTACGTTTTTTCTGCTTCTTCTTGTGTACGCTTTTCAAGTGTAACGTGTTGAGCGTTTGAGCATATTGATTTTTTGGAACTGTTTGCTGCGTTTCTTTGCAGCTTTTTTTATCTTTCAGTTTATTTTAATAAATTTATAATAAATTATAAGCACAGCTTGTGCCATAAAAAAATAGCAATTGTTTTAAGCTTTTTAAATAAACATAACTTCTTTGAGAATTGTTCTGAATTTTAATTAGGAATATATAATAATATATATCAGAATTTTGAATCTAAATTTAAATGATTTATTCAAGATTTTTGAAGAGTATCAAAAGTTCGCAGCCTACTGATTTTCGATTTTCTACTGGTTTTTAAGTGGCGCCGCAATTTATTTACAGTATTATTTTATGCGTGCCTGACTCTCAACTAATTGCAAATATTTCAATTATTAATTAATCTTAACTGCAAGACGGGCCCGGCAACAACAACTGTGCAGCGCCCTACAAAACGTATAAAAAACGAACTTAAAAAATCGGCGTAACTTTCACTGCACACTTGCCAAAAAAATAAGAAGCAGCAGATATATATAGTATATCTGTGTAACGTATGTCATGCAACAGGTAGCGCCGCGGGCTACCAAACAAAATAAATAAAACAAAAAAGGCAAGCTGCGCCTGAGGATATCCGCCGCGGCGCCTCACGCATTTTCAGCTTGTTGTCCATTGTTGTTTTTGTTTTCTTTCATTTAAATTTTTGTTGTTTTTATAGTCGCATTGTTTCATATTATTGCCCACTTTGTTTTTACTCAAGATCAGGTTTTTTTTATATTTGCTTTTATTTTGTTTTCGCTTTTCATTTTGCATTTTGTCTACGCGACAACAAAAACTTGTTGTGTCATATTTCAGTTGTTGTTGTTTTTTTAAATTAGTTTTTTTCGTTTTTGTTTATTCCGTTTGTGTCTCTACTTCTTCTTCTTCTTCGGCGGTACTCCAACACCGCACGTTTTTCTCTGTCTATTTCCCGTCCAAGAAGAATACAAAAATTTGGGTCTCCCTCGATAAACAATCACTTTCCACGTGCCCAATTCTTGGATTCCAACTCATTTCCATAGTTAATTAATTGTCCAGTAGCCGACATTTGTTGTCGCTGTCCCCTGACATTTGTACAGCAAAGTTCTTAAACCTCACCATGTAGAAAGTGAAAAGCCCTCTAGCAGAGATGGAAAATTGTGAAAAGACTAATTAAAACGTCGAGTGCTCAGAAAGTGAACATTAGGGCGACTTTTGCAAAACTAGAGATCGCTCAGAAAAATCAAGTTCATCATAAAATGGAACTAAAGTCTTTTGGGTTAAACTGAACTCAACTGTTGGCTTTAACCCCATTCATCGCTAAATTGAACTTTTCATGTATTTAAAGTCTCTTTTAAATGGCCTTAATTAAATAAACTAGTTCATTTGAATTTATTTGCCTATTTTAAATGATGAAATTAAGCCAAATTATCTGAACTGAGCAAAACAGTTCTTTACATTGCTGTCAAAAGCTATTGGAATTAGTTCGTTTAAACTAATTTTAATTAAAACTACTGTAGAATTAACTTAACAGATTTTGAGTGAGTGCTTGTCAGCTTCTGATTCTTTTTAATCACTATGTATTAATTGGTTCTTTGAATCTGTGTCTTTTGATTTAAGATGTTTAAATTATATTTTAACTGAGGTAAGCTCGTTAGGTTGGTTGTCTTTATCTCCAAAAAATATCTAAAATATATCTGGAATAGTTATTTGAAATAGTTTTATAAGTTAAACTTTTTTCAAAAGTTTTATAATTTCAACACATTTTCAATTGGTTATAAACTTAAACTGTTTAGCTTTCAACTCTTTGGTTTCGAAAAAAAACAATGCACTATCATTAATTCACACCCAATTAACACCATATAAGTTCATAAACATATATGCAGCTATTTCATACATACCATTTACCACTTTATCTGCACATTGTGTCGACATCTGAAAAACTGTAACATTTCACCTGGTTATTCGCGTACTTTCCCAACGTACTCTGCCTATTTCTGCCTGCCTTGAATAAAATATGTACACATACATATAAATATAAAACAGTAAAGCAGAAACTATAACAATGGGCGTTGTCAGCATTCCCACGCCCAAAAAAAACAAACATATATATATTTCTATATATGTATATGTATTTGCACAAGCTTCGGTACTTACACACAATTCCCGTAAATTCCAATTCAATTCAAGCCAACTGACTTGGTTCGTGTTTTCCCAACCCACAAAAAAATAAATTCCAAAATAGAAGAAGAAAAGCTAAACAGACAAACAAAACAAAAAAAAAAAACAATACAAATGCCAATTTTAAGAGCTTTACGTATCGTTATTGCAACTATTTCTATTTCTACCATTTATTTATGATATATCCAACCCGTAGTCAAGTTTTTTTTCTCTTAAGTTGACTTACAGTTAAAGTGGCAAATTGACTTTGGCAAATGCCAAAAAAAAAAAAAAAAAAAAGCAAACAACAACACAATTACTATTATTACTGCTCTGTACAGAGGCCCCTACTGCCTGCTTTTATTCCCTCCCCTTTAGGCTCAACTTGTTGACAAATATGGAGCATGCTCTCGGAATCAAGCCAATTTCTGCTGCTGGTTTTTGTTTCACTTTTTTCTGCGCTTGGATTTTCTCCATAGATATTTTCCATTTGTGCTTTTTTTCGCTGGCGTTTTTGCCCGTCTGCCTGTCTCTCTGGTATTATCATTATTTGTAGTTCCTTTATTGCTTCAGTTCTTCATTGATTTGTTTCTTTTTACTCCTCTTTTGTTGTCGGGACCAAATCGAAGCGCTTAAAAAAGAAAAAAGCAAATGAAAAAAAACAAACTTTAATTAGTATTATTACAAAAGAAAACAATTTTTGCAGTGCACATTGTTTGCTACGGTATTAGCCTCGTTTCAACTAGGGCAGGTCCGAGAGTATTGTTTGGGCATTGAGTAGAGAGTAGCTTCTCCATTGTGTCCGACGATGATGATAATGTTCAGTTCCAATCTGAGAGTGCAGCGAACTCTGAGCTATAGAATTTCCAGTGCTTAGCGTTTGCTAGACAAATATAAAGTGAATAGATCATATATTGATCGAATAGTTAAATATCGATTGCATCTACTGAGTTAAACTATTGATATCTATTAACATAAACTAAAAGTTATAGTTTAACTTTCTAATCCATACAAATAAGCTTAAGCAGTGCCCTATAGCATTAGAAATGTCAATTTTAGAGCAATTTTATAGCACTAAATATTGCAAAGTGCTCTTTTACCACTATTACAACATTAACCGTACTAAGTGCATACGATAAATATAATCTAATCCTTCAAAGTTTGAAACACTGGTCCCATTTTACAATGTAGTGTTGTATAGCGTTAAGACTTGCGTTTCCTTTAAAGTGTTCTATTTATATTAGCAAACAGTGCTATATAGTATTTAAATATTTTAATAAAGAAATTCTTCTATATTATTTTTAACACTACTACAGCACTAAATGTGCTGAAAGTATATAATTAAAAAAAAATTAAATCTAAAATGCTTGAAAAACGGCTCGTACTTTACAAAGCAATGTTGAAGCGGTAAAGTAACAAGAAAAAATTTATTTTGGAACATTTTGGTTCTTTGCTGACATTGAAAACGTAAATAACGCCCACTTGCTTAAACAGTGTTGATAAGCGTTTTTTATGAACCAATTTAATCGAGCAAAACGTTTTTAAGCTATATTATAGTTTAAATGCAGGAGAAAACCCTGAAATATGAATGAATTGAGCTGAATTGTTACAACAGTGTTGCATAGTGTTAAGACAGTGTTTCAAATCATTCTACAATACTCAGCACTTTTGATGTGCTGTGACGAAAAAAAGGTTTAATTTAAACATTGCGCCACCAAAAATGTTAATAAATCCCATTCAAAAAATGTAGTTCAAGTAAACTATAGAAGTGTTTTAAATATATATAAAAAGTGAGTGGTAAAAAGGCAGACGAAATGCCGCATGGAACATGGTGACAACAATAAAAATCACCTGCGATGGCGTCTTCATCCAATCCAATTCGTATCTCACGCCCACGCAAACGAACGCGGCGACAACAGCGGCAAAAGCAGCAGCAGCAGCAAAAACAGCAGCAGCATCTGCAGCAACCACTGGCAGCAGTTTGAGCAACGAGAGCGACAACTCGCAGACCAGCAGCGGTAGTCAGACCACTGGCACTGGCAACACCAGCAACAACAGCAACACCAGCAATACCAAAAAATCTGTACGCTCCAGCTGCAGCCGGCACCGAGCCGCAGGAGGCACTGCTATCACGCAGGATACGCGCCGGCGTTATTATTATTTTGGCAGCAAGGACGTCTACTGGTGCAAGCAGAGCTTGTCGCGCAGCGCCAGCAGTCTCGGACATCGTGAGTCCAGCAGCAACAGCAGCAGCGGCAACACCACCAACGGTCACGCAACAGGTGGCCAGCTGATTGCGAGGGCGCGTCGTCGTCCGCTGCAGCTGTGCAGCAGCCTGAGTGCCGCCTATGCGCCTCCCAGGCGCAAGGAGTTTTACTTTTGTGATAAATATGTGGCAACGGGTGGTGGCTCCACCTCCAACGGCAGAGGCAACCACACGACAGCACCAGCCACAGCTGCGCAGCCCATTGATGTCCGCTTTCTGAACTTTCTGCGCAACGCACAGCGCAAATTTCAATCAGCAGCAGCAGCAACAACAGCAGCAACAATTAAACCAAAGTCGGAGCAGAGCAGCAGGAGCAACACCAAAGAGCGTGCATTAGCTAGGAGCAGGAACAACAACAACAACATTATCAACAACAACAACACTATCAACAACAACAACAGCAGCTCCCTCCCGCCCATCATCAGCACCGATGATTGGTTTGGTTAGTATGCTAAAATTAACATTAATATTTTCCTAATAATCATGTAAGAGGTTGTTCCAAAAAGATAATTTTCTTTTGGCTTTATCTATATACATAGGTTAATAGGCATTGTTTCAGCCAATAGTAATGCAAATTTGCACATCAAATAACTCATCTACCCAAAAAGCTTTTTATATTTTTATGGTACTTAATTTTATTCTGCGAAATATTAACATTTTCCATATAATATTTTTTGGTAAAATTGTGTGCATCTAAAATCTATATATAGTACAGTTTTATAGCCGCTACTGCTGCCAATAGATATTCAAAATTGCATACTTAAATATGTACTTTTTATATTTTGTAAATTGCTGACTACTTATTGTGTATTGCATAAATCTAAAATCTTAATATAGGCATTATTGCAACTAATAGATATGCAAAACGACATAGTCTAAAAATGTGTCAAAAAAATAATTTTTATTTTAATTTATTTAATATTGGTGATACTTCCTTTTAAATTGAAATTGTAGGCATGTACAGTTTATATGTAGTACACTTTTAGAGTTATTATTGGTATTCAAAATTACATATCTAATAATCAGCAAGCGATTCTTACCTAAGTAATGCATATAAATGTAGAAATACGAAGATGACAACAAAAATGGTACTTTTATATTTAAATTTTATGCAGAAAGCACTTTATTAATATAAATCTTGATTTGAAGTAACAAAATACATTACAATATTCTATAGATAGAAAATAATATCAAGTGATTAATATTGCTATATATAAATTTTGTAACGTATAAAGTATAAAAACACATGAATTAGATGTGTTTGTTAGCATTAAATGTAAACGTACAATAATTAATACTTAAAAAATACTAAAGTTGTTTTAAACATTTGAGTCACAATCAGAATTAGTACATATTTGACAGCTTCGGCGTTCTAGAAACTTGGACAAAATTAAACGAGGGTATCTCCCCGTCGAGCAGTCAACATATTTACACTTGTTACTTGACCTGCTGGCCAAACTTTAGCAGGCAGAGAAGTCGCTTTCCAATTACGCTGAGAATACTTCATGCAACTAAACTTCAAGTCAATTGACGTGAACTTTAACAGGCAGCTTAAAGAACAACCTCAATTCTTTAGAAGAGACTTGCTTTAAATTTAAATTTATTAATAAATGTGGTGCTTTGCGGTTTGTGTCTTCAATTTTGAAATACCTATGTCGCTTTTCACATTGTGTTTTATACTTGAAATATATGAATGTTATTTATATGTATATATGTATATTATATTATATATTGCGAACCGCAACCGACATCTATATCATGCCAAAAAAATAAAAACCAAAAACCCCAAGCAGCCCTGTGCCCAATGTCGCAAGTGCTCCACTGCATATAAAGTTACCATCGTTGCGCTTGGTAAATCAGCTAACATCGGGCAAACATCGAAACCAGACAAGAAACCAAAGCATTTTCAGCGCCTTGTTTTGGTTGACATTGATGTTGGGTTTTGGGTTTAACAAAACCGTAATAGCTAGTGTCCAATTGCAAGACGTTACCTTTCTCAAAATTGGGGTGGACAAACAGAGACGTGGAGGAGCACATCAAAACCAGAACCGTCTCGCCAATGGGGCAATAAAAAGGCGTTGCTTAAGTCTGAAATAAAATTGTGATTTCATTGTGATTTTTAAATTACAGATATAAAAAAGGCATGCTTTAAAAGTGAATGGAACAAAGCAGGAATAGTATTACTCATGGGGGTAAAATTATATGAGGGTTACTATATCAAATAGGGTATGCAATAATACAAATAAATTCTAAATTATGAGTATTCATTGAAGAAATAAAGAACAAAATTATTTCTTAAAATAAAGCTTATACAAATTTGTAATGAAATCAATAAGTAAAAATTTTTTAAATTTTAATCAACTTGAATTATAAATAAAATACGGTTGAGGAAACATTTTTGAACTGGAAATCAAATTTAGAAATATTTCATTTAGATAAAGTTAAAATTTCTTGAAACATTTTTTCAAATTTCTTAGTGAAAAACTTAGATTGTGATATAACTAGAACAGACATTTTTTAATGATATGAAAGTGGAACTAACAAAAAAGAAATAAATAACTAATGCTTGTTGAAAAAATCAAGGAAATATCTCAAAGATACAAAAATTAGGCATGAGTTGGAATTTTAATTGGGCTTACCAAAAAACAAGTTTCTCAGCTGTGAAAATCTATTTATGTTGGAACTAGCATAAGGGAAATAACTAATAACTTAAATCTTTGAGTTGAAAGAACAAATTGAATCCTTGAACTAAATTAAACATTGAACTAGAAACAAGTGAGAAGGCTCTAGTAGCGAGCGCCCGACTGGGGGATACCCTGAACCCTGTGTTTTCATACATTTCAGTCCCCTAGTACTTAACAAAAGCATTAAATCTATGACCAAACTGCAGACCAATTCCGTAGTATTTGAATTGCGTTTTTCACATTTTTGAATATATGGTTGCTATATATGGTCTAAGTTTAGCTTTCTAGCTTCTGTAGTCTCAGAAATCGACGCGTTCATACGGACAGACACACGGATATGGCTAGATCGAGTCTGCTAGTGATGCTTATCAAGAATATATATGCTTTATGGGGTCGAAGATGCCTCCTTCTGCCAGTTACATACATTTGCACAAAACCATTATACCTGATTACCATTTTTAGGGTATAAAAAGTAATATTAAGTTGAAACAAGTGCTTGAATTTGAAAGCAGAACATTTGCCTTCCTAAAATAATAAGAAAAGTAAAGTTAAGTAACATTTAAGTTAAAGAACAAGTTAAAATTAAGTGCAGTTCTTCAAAGAAAAAGCTCCTTGTTATTATGAAAGGGTTCTTAAGAAACAAACCCTTCATTCTATTAAGATGAGACTGAAAAGTTATCTAGCTTAAATATTTGCTGCTTTTCAATAGCGTGAGTGCAAATATAATTTTGCAGTCTCGTATTATAAAGACGTTCAGTGATGTGTGCCCAACAAGCAGTTAGCCAAACTAACTAACTAACTAACTGACAGAATGCCCCTGAGGCAACTCACGTCACACGGCGGCTGAACACAGAATGGGAGGGATGGAAATTGTATATGCTAGAGTAAGTAGGAAGAGAACTGAACAACTGAACAAAACAAAAATACAGTTCAACACCTATAGAGGTAACAAGTACGTGAGAATCTTTTGTATTGCTTCCTCATTGTATGTGAGCTAAAGCAGGAACAGACACACACGTGAACCAGCTCTGGAGGAGGAGTATCAGCAGCAGCAGGAGCAGGGAGGGTAACAGACATGTAAATACACGGAGGCAGACAATCATTTCGTGTAGTTTCGAGCTGGAAAGTGTAAAATAATAATGAAAGAAAGAAAGAGGTAACTTTAGTCAACATTTTAGTCAGTTAGTCTGTCAGTTGAGAGAGGCACATAACAAAAGGCATGAATGGAACAAGAGGCGGCCACTGGATGACGATGACGATGAGGTTGATGATGATGGCATGAATGGCGTGCCACGGTCACATGACCATAACAAAGAGCCTATCCATATACACGCGAGGACAGACGGACGGAGGACGGCTGCCTTTTTGGCCAGCAATTTGCATATTGTGCATGCAAAGCGGGATGCGGCAAAAACCGCAAGCAGACAGCAGGAAGAAGGAAGCCAAGTTACAGCAGTCAACATGCAAACCTACCTATGTTTTATACCATACATATATATATATATATATATATACTCCCATATAGGTACTAATTACATTGGCGGGCTGTGTGTCAGGTGGGCAGAGCAGCAAGTGGGCAGCCCTTAACACATCCAGACAGTTTGTGGTTAGAGTTTTGTTTCTCTTTCCATACCCTGTAACCAGCAATAATCGTTAAAAGAGTTTGAAAAGTGTGTTACAGGCATAAGGCTGCTTTTGTAACCGAATAAGCTATATATATTATTAAGCAATTTCATTAGTCGCGTGATATACAAATAGCACAGTTATTAATCTATCTATGAAATGTAGTATATGTCCAAGTCGGCCATAAAGAAATACTTTAAACCTCTGGCATAGGATATCTAAATCAAAATTACCAATAATATATAATATATAACAAAATATATATACAAATTGTAGTACTTAACGACTAAATTTAGAAGTACTTTATATAGCTACATAGAAAGAATTACATTTTTGTATAAAAACGCAGGGTATTTTAAACTTCGACACTTTGGAGATAACTTCTGTTTTCTTTTATTTTTGCTGAGCTGTTTGTTATTGACCCCGTACCTGACAGACAGGTGCGCTATGTGCAGTTAAGGCATTCAAGTGGAATAATTTTAAAGGGGTTGGGCAGCAACGTTTAGGATGTGCCCTAGGGTGCATTTAATGTCTTTATTTATTGTTATTTTATACGGCAATTACTCTAAATATAATTGCCGCTTTCGTTATTATGATATATGGCTTTCTTCATTTTAGGAATTTCTTGGGAATTTACATACAAATATTTTGAATTTTCTTTTCGTATAGCCTTTAATACTCGTGCATAAGGGAAGGGTATAAAGGATTTGAGCAATGCGTGCTGTCTGTCCGCTATTGAATGAATATCTCTTACTAATTTTGGAAGGTAGTTTACAGATGACTTCTTCTTAAAATTACAATTTATATTTTTCCTAAATTACACTGCTTTCAGGTAGTAATTACAATTACAATTACACTGTGAACTAGTAATGCGCTGTCGGTTACACCCGACTGCAACGTTCTTACTTGTTTCTATTTAACCTACCTTTTTTCTCTTCATATATTTTGGCGCATTTGCTCTATATCTAAATTGTTCTCTTCTCTGTCGAAGGTTCTCTCTGTCTGTCTCTCTCTCTCTCTTTTGATCTTATTTTCCTTACAATTCTCTGCCCGTCTATGGGCTTTACTACATAAGTTGAAAGCTCTTATTTCTCTCTATATCTATGTTTATCCTTTTTTCTTGTTCTCAGTAACTGTTTCTCTCCCGATGTTTATCGATAATAAAATGAATTGAATAAGTTGTATATATATCGAATTCGATAATTCGTATATTTAGTTATAATATCAGACAACAAATTCAAGCCTTCTCTTTAGTAATAGCTGCACCTAATGTACTCTTCCTCATATAATGAACGTAAATTATTTAAACTTAATTAAAATTTAGCCGTCGCTTTTAATTAGCTCTTTGGTCGGCTGGCAATTTGCACAAGCTAATGAGCATTACCTCATCCACAGCCAGCTAAGCCAATATTATAGCCATATAAGTAATCGCCTATCGGCAAACTGCGCATTTCATACAGACAAACACACACACAATCGCACACACCCACAACAAGCTTCCTACAGTGCAGTACAAAAGCGTGTGTCTGTACGAACGACAAAAAAGTAATATAAACAATTGTCAATGAATCATTTAAGTTTATGGATGCGTTTGCACTTATGTCCGGCAGATCATTGTCTTTATTTTTAAACACCCTTTTTTCTTTTTTTTTGCTTTGTCGAAATTTATTATTTTTTTGTGCACTGAAAATTACAATATAATAATAACAGCTGCATTTTAATGATGCCCGGTTGACAGGCGGCAGTTCAGCTAATAAATATACTTAAGATCATTTTTCAAACAATTTAATTGAGCTTCAAAAACTTTTCGAGTTTCTTCACTGCTCATTGTGTTTGAGGTTATAAATGGAGATTCTTTTTATTTGTTTAACACTTTATAAACACGCTTGGCTAACAACAACAACATTATAAATACTTTTTTGTTTGGCAATTGGCTTTTGTTGGTTTTTGCTTTTCACAATCTCTTTTTGTTTTATTTTGGCGTTTCGCAAGATATCTTCATTTTTGTTTACATTTACGTGCGTGCTTTTGGCAGCTCAGCCAACTTAATGCAATTGCCAGCCAACTGCGATAAATCGATAACATGCAATAGTATTTAACTGTCAGTTAAATGTACAAAAACATTTGCATAAAAGTGAAGTGCAAATTATCAGCTTGTGTCTCAGTGCAAATACAACATTTTTTTTAGTTGACTAAATAAAAGTCAAAGTCAACACGACGGGTGTGTAAAGTGTGTGAAGTTCGTAAAGTCACATCATTTCTTGTAGGTGTAACCGGTGCTATGATGATGACAGTTATATTTTTTGCTCCCGCCCCTCAACCCTTATCGTTCGTTGCATGTGCGTTGCGTGTGTCATTGGTAAATATGTTAATATATGTCGTTACATTCAACACTTGTCTCATACAATGACTCGACTTTGTTTGCCTTCTCGTGTGCATATATACATATACATATTTCCGCCTGACTCATGCGTAAAGTTATGAAGAGCGATTGCAACAGGCTCCGAGATCCTACAGTCTGGGTGGCGGTGAAGGTCAAGCATCAATTAGTATTAAGCATGTGTGACAGTAAGACCCACAAAATAAAAAGGAGCGAAAACGAAAAGAATTAGTTTTACAGACAGTAATCAGCTAGGCAATACCCTATATTAAAATATTAACTACAGCTATTAACCTAAAATTAAATTAAACATAAAGCTAGTCACGTTTCAGCAGTAAAAGTGCTTTACAAATTTAGCCAATTAAACTTATTAATTACAGTTTTTACTACAGACTAAACACACACTTACCCTAATCCATTTGCCTAAATAATCGATCAATTTTCTAAAGAGCCATAGATTTAGCAGCATTTTTTTGCAAATAATAATAAATTTCTGACAAAAGAAGAACCAAAAAGTTCGCCAAGTTTATTTATGTTTTTGTAACAGTATACCCCTTTTAAGCATTGACAGCAGGGCATGAAAAGTATAAAGTTCGTGTCAGAAATGTATACAGCCAGGGGGCTTAACTGAACTGACATATCAAAAATGGTATCAGCGAGTAAAAATAAAGCGCACAAAGTTCATTTTAGTTAAAGTTTGACTATATGAAAAGAGCATCATAACTATGTCAAAACGTTTGTGACACCCATAAGGAATATATCTAGTTGTGTTCAGCATTTAAGCATTAAACAAAACTGAAAGAAATTTCGCTTAAATGTAAAATTAAAATCTATTAAAAAAAGAATTAAAACAATAAATAAGTATTAAATAAAACTAATTCTTTTTGAAATTGTTAGGAATTGGTTGGTCAAGATTGATTATGCTTAAAAAATAAAGTGATTTAGTAAATTTCGTGCTTAGAGTAAATTATATTCTCTCGATAATAGCTGATTCATATTGGAAATAATACTAATTTTAACGATAAAAGCTTATCGATGATAGTAAAATCGATACACTCCAATCGTAATTAGTTGATAAATTTAATCATTAGTGTAATTACGATTCGTTGTGTTATTGTTAGATAAGAGCATTGTTGTGTGTTAACATTTTGCATTATATCGAGACAATTGGAACGATTGGCGGGTCGCCAATATGGCGTGACTTCAAATCAGGAAACCAACGCTGACGCCGCCGCCGACAATGACTGCATGCAATTTTGGGCTGTTGCCATTTTGGAGAGTCATGTTCAAACTAATTTTCAAACACAGCAAAGCAGAGAAAACGAGCAGAAACAAAAGTGATAAATTATACACAAACTGTGGATAATTGCAATTGCATGAGTCTGTACAAATGTGTAACCGACGGATGTGGTTTAACAAAATTTTTGTTGTTGTCGAATTGAGCAAGGTCAAAACTCAACATGGCTAATTTGATAGGCTTTTACCGGCAATTGGAATTGCAGCAGCACTCGCCGCTTTACCACCTTTCACACAATGGTAACGTAACCCATGCCAAAGCGCTGGCTCCCACGATAAATCGGAGCTTCACACCGTGACTAGAATCAAGAAATAAATATGCAAAAATGGTTTCCGCAATGAAATTTACATAAAATTTGAAAATTAAGCATTCCCAAATAGAACAACCAAAAAAAAACACACCCAAATTAATTTAAACACAATTACGTACAAATGAATCCAGAGAACTAACAACAACAAAAAGAAGCTAAAAGTTTTGAGACTGAAACTAAAAGTGAGTAAGTTTCGTCTCGCTCGGAATTTATGGCTCAATTCATTTAAATGCCTTGAGAATTTTAATGGCACAACCACGGCTGAATCATCACACAATTAAATTGGTAACATTTCACGGAAATAAATAACAATCGGGATTGCGATCGATGTTAAACTTGACTATGGGATGCTCTATAAATGTTTTGCTCTATTTATGTTTATCAATTCTATGTTAAATCCCTAATTTTACTGCGTTATATTTTAGGTTTTGTGCAGAAATGTATTTACTTTACATACTGTATTTATGTTCTTCTCAAAGTTTACAATGACTTTACCTTTCTGTCAAACTATCTTTGTCTGTTTCAAGACTAATTTAGCTAATTTCTCAGTTTTTAAATGCTGGCTTGCTGTGTTTTTTTATATTTAATTAAATTAAAACTTAATTAAAACTCGTTAGTTATTTAACTATGATTATAGAATATTCAATAGAAAAACTTACAAATGTTTGCGTGAAAGTTTATTTAACTTAAAAGACCTTTGTGATGTCTCTATTAAAGTTAACTATGCCCTTAACTTGTTGTCAAACTATATTAAGATTTTATAAACTAATTTAACTTATGTTGTTTGGTACAATAATATACTTATACAATACTTTTGAATACAATAATAATAGTTAAATATTTCACTTACAAGCCTGTAAAGCTTATTTTTAAAGGTTACTTGCCTTGTAACACAATTAAAATATCCCGTTTATAAGTACCTAAGTTTATAGGGTATTCTAAAAAAAATACAGTAGCTGAAGTTACTCACGAAATTGCGCAGTAAAAGTTTTAATTATGCATGTCACATGCAAATGTTTTACATTTGCCAAAATCTCACCATTATTCCCGCTCTCTCTCTCTCTCCCTGTCACTATCCCCCTCTCACTCTTTTATTCTCTTCTTTTACACTGCCTTTCCATTCATTGCGTGGGCGTTGCCCGTGCGTTTTATATTGCGCGGTGATTGACATGCAGCTAAAGTTCCGACATTTACGTTGACCAACAATTAACATTTGGTATTGTATATAATATATAAACATAATATATGCATATGTAGTAGTATTTTGTACATATACATATGTATATATGTATATATATTTGTGAGTGCTATATCAACAGCTTTTTGCGTAATTGTTGCTGACTGCTTAGTTAAGTGATTAAATAAACGTGCATGGGATTAACTAAATGTGCAATGCGATTGCCATTGGAATTATTATTATGACTTTGTTGTTGGCATATCACTGATTAGCACTTGTAAAGCTGTTGCAGCATTGATAATATGCTATAAACATAGGTTGATAAATGAACTAATCACCAAAACGTTATTTATCACAATTCGTGTTTAATAAATGGTAACAACCTTTAAAAAAATTGAAATACAAAATTTTAAAATTTATTAAATAATTTTTTTGAAGGTACCTTTTAAATTTGTCAGCCACTGCCTAACTGGTAAATATGTACTTGACAGACCTGTATATATATTTTTGAAGGAATTTAAACAGAATGAAAAACAAATACTATATGTAACACATGAATAGGAAAATAAAGTACGATTTAAGAGCCTTACCACATGTTAAACTAGTTGGAGATTAAAAAATAAGTTTAGTTTATTTAATTAATTTCTAAATTGGAAAAATGTACGGCATAATTAAACGCTTGTTAACTAACGTGAACTTTGACAGTAACATGAGGCAATAGAACTTGGTTCTAAAAATAGTAGCTTATCCAGACTTGCGGAATGTAATACAATTCTGGACAGGGCGTTGCCAGATATGCGAAATATAGAAGCCAATGTTAATTGCAAATGAATTTCAAGTGAGCTACATTTAAATATGAATTTGAACTTGAAATCCTATTAGCGAATTTATGAGTAATGTCAGGCACTTGAAATATTCAATGTGCTATATGAATATTTAATGAGCTGAGCAAACAATATGTTGAGAATATTTTCCATTGTGCCAAGCTGAGCCAAAGATTAGTTTACAATAGTAGTTAGTGGAGTGCCAGTGTGTGTGTGTCAGTGTGTATTGTTGTGATTAGATTAGATTGAGTGTGCTAAAAATTTAACAATCGACTAAATAAATTCCACTAAATTTTTTATTTTTTACAGACGAGGAAGCAAGCGAAACAAAGGCAAAGGAAATACAAACGCGCACTCAGACAAGGGTAGCAAAAACCAGGACGACAAAGGCAGCCGGCGAAGGTGCACTGATAACCGTTGAAATCAAGCAAGGTCAACTGAAGCACAAGCAGCGACAACAGCCACAGCAAACAACAATTGCGGCTGCAAAGCCGCCAAAAAAACCAACAACAACAGCTGCAGCAACAGCGGAAACAGCAGCAGAAACCGAAACGCCAACAGGTGGTGACAGAAGCGTCACCAGGTGCAAGGTCGAGGATATGAACAGCCACGCGACCGCCACACAGAACGGACAAACAACGGTCGTGGGCCATCATCGCGGCTTCTCGCAGCCATCGGTCGCCGCGACAACAGCGTCCGGCGGCACAGCTGGCGATCCATGGTATCTGCAGGCAACTGGGCATCAGATGCCGCCAACCGCACCGCTGCGACACAATAAACGGCCAGCACCACAGCCCAATTCCATGGGCGTCGGTGTGGGTGTTGGTGTGGGCGTTGGTGTTGGTGCCGCATCGCTGCTGCATCAGCAACAGCTGAGCCAATCCCAGCCACATATTATGCCGCCAAGCATACCGCCGCATCATCATCATCATCGCGACAACAATGTGGTAAGTGTCATTGTAGTAAGAGCTGCACCAGTTCTAGGGAGCGGATTTCTTGAGTTAAGTCTTCAGTCTGAGAAGAATATATAAAAACCAATTTGTTAATTTTTTATTTCTTTGATATTCTCTGTAAAAGAAAAAGAAAAACTACTTTGAATTTAAGAATTAAAAGCACATTAAAGCTTCGAGTCGTTTAGGTAAACTTTTTACCGCAAAATTTTATTGACAAGCAGCTAAACTTCACTACGGTTAAAAGCTTAATCATTAGCTCCATTTCGCGCTCGAACAACTACCAAAAATTAAATAATCATTAATTATTTATTATATAACAGATCATTTTAAACTATACAGATTGTTTAAAAAGAAGAAAGCACATTAAAGTTGAAATCGTTTAGATTCTTCTGACTGCACACAGTTTATCACAGCTATATCTAACTAACTTATTTTAATTTAAATTCACTCTTTTTCTGCATTAAAGCTGAATTAAATTATTTTTATTATATTTTTTATGCTAATTTCTCACCAACAATATATTAGCGTGAAAAGTTCTCAAAAGTGATGAAAACTAATTAGTTCTTTTTATAAAGCATTTGGCAGCGAAATTTCGCATAATCTTATCAATGTATTGCTATATATTAACTAATCAGAGGTCTCATAAAAGAGATAATGATGAGCTAATTAATTTAGTGGATAGGCTCAAATAAAAGCGAGACATGAGCAATTCCTAACCAAATAATATATTCGATTTGCTGACTAAAAACTTGCCTCATTTTGTTTACAGCACCAAACACCAGCATCAGCAGCGGCAGCAGCGGCGACAGCTTTGCATCTGTCATCGCATGCATTAAATAGTCATAATTTAATCAACAATCATTCACCAAAATCGCCGAATCAGCAGCAAACGACGACAATACAACAACAAGCAGCAGCAGCAGCAGCAGCAGCAGCAGCAACAACAACAACACAGTATATTGTCTACATTTGCGCCCGCGCCAACAACAGCAGCACATGCCCAAGCGGAGCAGGCAATAGCAGCAGCAGCATCCGTTACGGCAGCAGCCGTTGCCGCCGTCACACAGCAGCAACAGCAGCAACATATGCAGCTGATGGCCAACTGTGCTTCCACCAATAATATTATGTCCTCCTCGCTAACGCTACACGGTGCGCCTGGAGGCGCATTGCCGCCAAAGAGTTTAGCCCTTAGCGGCGGCAATTGCAGCAACAGCAGCAGCAACAACATGTTGCTGCAGTCCACACCGCCAACGGTTGCCAGCACTGGCACCAGCAACAGCAACATCAACAACAACAACAACACCAGCAGCAGCAGCAATAGCACCACAGCAGGCATGTCCACCTCGCTGCACAGTTTCGACATTAACGGCGGCAGCATGGACAAGTGGACAAGTGGCTCCACAACGGCCATGAATCACGCATCGCTGTCGCCCACAGGCGCACCGCAGCAACATCAGCTGCGCAAATGTGAAGTGAAGCTAAATGCAATGCCGTAAGTAGAATGGAATATTTGAAAAAATTGCTTGACATATTTTAAAAGCGGTTGTAATTATAAAATAATTCAAAAATATTTAATTTGAAATTTGAGCATTAGTTCTTTAGTTAATACATCCCACGACTAAGGACTATCAATATTTTAGGCGATCCAGTTGCAACTAAAATCAGCGGATCTAGAACTAGACACTAAGCAAAAATTCCATAGCGGTTTTTCTTATATCTAAAAAATAAACATAATAATTTCCATTTAACTCTACTCTATGTTCACCTTATTTGTGACTTGTATACATTTATCCACTTTTAAAGCAGATAATTTAATATATATAAATTTCATGTGAAACGTTTCACTTTATTTATGACAAATAAATGTCATGTAAAATGTTTTAATTGGTTCCACACCAACTATACATACTTTTAAAATTTAACCCCTCCTCCATGGCCATTTTATTTGCGTTTAAATAAGTGCGTTTTTCACAACAATCGCACTTGTTCTCCATGGTCACTTTATTTGTGGGAATCATCTTTCTATACTTTTCAATTTAAATTGTTGAATTAGTTCTCCGACAAGAATACTTACGGTTAACATTAAAAAATCCATTCCATGACTGCTCGCTCACACCTCTTCTCCTTTCAACCCACAGCTGGTTCCATGGCAGCATAACGCGCGACGAGGCGGAGCATTTGCTGCAGCCGCGCGAGGATGGCCTGTTCCTGGTGCGCGAATCGACAAATTTTCCCGGTGATTACACGCTGTGCGTTTGCTTTCAGGGCAAGGTGGAGCATTATCGTGTCAAATATCTGGAAAATAAGTTGACCATCGATGATGAGGAATACTTTGAGAATCTGGGACAACTTGTGGCGGTAAGTCCTACCGGGCACTCCCCTCTATCTTTAAGCAATATTCATTTATGTTTTCCTTCAATTGCCAGCATTATGAGGCCGATGCGGATGGTCTCTGTACGCAGCTCATTAAATGTTTGCCCAAGTTGGGTAAACAAGAGTTTTGCATTAACTCCAAAGAGTTTGTGGACAAAGGCTGGGTAGTACCCGAGTCGGAGCTGCAGCTGCGCGAAAGCATCGGCAAGGGCGAGTTCGGAGATGTAATGCTGGGTATATTGCGCAACGAGAAGGTCGCCGTCAAGATGCTCAAAGATGAGGGCGCTGTGCAAAAGTTTCTCGCCGAGGCGTCGGTCATGACGTAAGCGGGATAATATATGCCTAACAATATGTCATATATTAAAACTCATCTCATTTTAAATGCAGCACGCTGGAGCACGAGAATCTGGTTAAGTTTATTGGCCTCGTTTTTACCAGCAAGCATCTGTACTTGGTTACGGAATACATGAGCAAAGGATCGCTGGTTGATTATTTGCGTTCGCGTGGACGACAGCACATAACCAAAAAGGATCAAATTAATTTCGCCTTGTAAGCTTTGAATAAAGAAAAATGTATTTGATCAATTTGTAATCTTACATCTTTCGTCCTTGCAGCGACACTGCCTCTGGCATGGAGTATCTGGAGGCCAAAAAGGTTGTGCATCGCGATTTGGCAGCACGTAATGTGCTCATCTCGGAGGACTGTGTGGCCAAGGTATCTGATTTTGGTCTGGCACGCGAGGAATGCTATAATCTCGATGTTGGCAAGCTGCCCATCAAATGGACAGCGCCCGAGGCACTCAAAAATGGCGTAGGTTTCCATAAATTACCATTTAAATGTAGTCAAGTTGATGTAGATATAGTCCATTATTACATTAGGTTTATATGAAAGTGTGTAAATCATTTACATAGCTGTATCGCGCATTTGTTAACATATTTATTAAAATCTCAAAAGCTCTCAAAACCAAATAACTATGTAGAAACTGAAATTAAAACTCAGCAAGTACAGCCAAGGCAGCTATATTATAGGACTACATACGGCTAGGACTAAAAAGCTACTATTAAAAATATTAATGCGCATTTTTAAATTGTGGCGCGCTATAAGCAGCAGTAAACAGAAATTGCTGCGACAAAACTCATATAACGAAAAACGTATATAAAAATTGAGATCCTAGATTAATGTAATATAATCTCTTTAATTCTATTTGTCATTATATCAAGTTAATGTTTTGTATTTTTTTTATTTCTCCAGCGCTTTTCCAATAAATCGGATATGTGGAGCTTTGGCATATTACTATGGGAGATCTACTCCTTTGGTCGTGTGCCTTATCCCCGAATTGTAAATACTACTTTTAAAATATATACATACGATAGAATGTTTCCTATGTAAAAAAATATTTTCTTGTGCTACTTTTAGCCACTGGCGGATGTGGTGAAGCACGTGGAGGTGGGCTACAAAATGGAAGCGCCCGAGGGTTGCCCTGCGGAAATCTACGAGATGATGCGTCAGGCGTGGGATCTGAATCCAGCGAAGCGGCCCACATTTGCGGAGCTCAAAGTGAAGCTACAGCAGTTAAATAATGCAACGGCGTGAGAGGCTCGCGAATATACCAACACAAACTACAACTAAAACAAATACAAATAAGAACAATTCCATCAACTAACGGAAATTAATGTTTAAAACGACTTTAGTTTGAGGGCTGGACGAAAAAGAAAGTAAAGAAAAGGGAAAACCGCCAATGCAGAACGAAAGCTTCATTTAACACTGACACTGAACGCAACAATTTTTCGTACCAATAATAACATATATATATATACATTAATATATATAACTCTTTAGACGTATATAACTAATTTTACAACAATTTATTTACATATATAATTTATGCGATAAGTTTTTTTGTAAGCTTAAGCGAAGGAAATCCAACACAATCAAGCAATGTTAGTGAGTTGCGCCCCAGCTAACGATCTATAACTACAATATAACGATATATGCATATACATCTATATACATACATACATATACATACATACATTAACATATAAACCCATATGCAGCATTGTGTTTCAATTGCGCAACTGTGTCGTTTACTATTAATATTACAAAATTATAAATATATATTTGTGTTAACTGTAGGTTCGCTATTTATAGTTTATGTTTTCCCCAATCCAATCAATTGTACACTACGTTTTCTCATTCTCTCCCTCTATCTCCCTTCATTTATATATAGATATATATGTGTATTTATATATATATGTGTATCTGTATGTTTTATGTTATTGAATACGCATACATATGACTGCCCAGGCGGAACTGTACAGTAACTGTTTTTGGGCGTTAACAAAACGAAAAAAAAATTGTTTATAGATTGTTTTTCTAATTTTTTTAAATCCCAATTTCGGGCTCTAAAACGAGTTTTGTACAATTTCTGTTAAATATTTTCTGTTTGTAGCACAAGCAACGGCAACAAAAACTTGTACAACAAGTTGCTGAACAATAACATAAATAAAAAATTATAATGAAATATATATAAAATAAAAAAACAATGCAAACAGCATATTAGTTAAATTTAGTTACATTTATATTTGTATATCTAATCAAAAATGAGCAAAAATTATAAAAAAAAACAAAGTAAATTAAAAATTAAATTTGACTTGAACCTATCAAAAAACAAAAAAGAACGAAAAGAAAAGCAGCTTGGGCTGTGTGTCCTTAAAAACTACAACACATATAGAAAAACGAAACACTTGTGAAAATATGCATTACATTAATACTACTACATACACAAAACAAAAATAAAAATAAAAAAAACAAAGAAAAAACATTAAAAATAAATAAAAACTCTAAATACTTAGCATATGTGGCATGATTAATGTTTAATATTCATAATAATAATATAAATTATTACGCGCAAGTTTTTATATATGTAAAACCCCGAAATTTCAATCCAATTGTTCTGTCTACTTATTTGTTTATAATTATCGAATCTCTCTTGCATCCTTTAAACATGTATGATATACATACATACTTGATATATCAGAATGCCGCTTTAAAAACAAAAATTAAATACCCTGCAGCATAAGCGAAATTGTAATTTATTTATGCACATTATAATATCAATATTTAATTTACTTATGGTTTTATGTTTTATATGTTTCTTGTTCCATAAGAAACTTGTACAATTTTGCTTTAAAACTTACTTTTATTTTACTTTATGTACACTTCGATAAACACACATACACACACACACGTACACGTCCACATGATTAACAAATAATTTAATTTTAAAGTTATTACTTTTTTAAAAACAACAAATCTTAAGTAAAAATATATATATACAACAGAAAAAACAACATTTTGTCAAACAAATTATAAGTTAGCAAAAGAAAAATGCAAAATTTTACACAAAAATTCGCACGAACACGTAATACTTAAAACGAATGGAGCTGGAGATTGAGAATGATATAAAACTTTTAATAAAAGTGAAAAATTATAAATTGTTTTTGTTATATTGATGTTAGCGTTATCTTTCAATTAAATAAGTTATAATAGTCGACAATTTGGACAAGGAAAATTCATATTTATTTTGTTCAATCTGCGCAATTTGGAGTACGTGTTTTCAAGATAAACATCATAATGTCGGCAATCTTCTGTATCAGATGATAGTCCGTGTCAGTGGAATTGATGAAAATCATGCCATTTTATTTACCTATATAAACATCCACCGATCAGGGAACATCATTTTGAGTTTCATTTGTGCTTAACTAAATTTAGGTGATGCTGTTTCCGTTTGCTGCCTCAGGGATATTACTGTTAGTATGTGGCATTGCTTTGGGCAAGGTAAGGCAAGTTCAAGGATTCCCTGAATATATAAACGACGCACACTTTCATAACAGCGCAATTGGGATTTTGAATTTTTGTCCGTGACTTCGAACACTACGGATGAGAGCAAAATGAAAATTGATCTGAGAATTGAACGAGTGTCGCGGGGTGAAACTGTTTTAAGCGGAAAATGGATCTGGCAAATTGATATTGACGACGAATTAATGGTAAATGAATGATCTCAAGTAATGATAATAAATTAATTAATTATTATTTATATACATTTTTCTGATAGGTTGAAATGAAAACATTGAGCTCATTTAATGGAGATGAGAACAATTATAAACTGTTGCCGTATCAAATTCCACCTCTTAAATATTATGATTTTATGGATAAATTCTACGATGACATATTTTATAAAAACTTTAAGGACTGCTCAACTTTGCCTAAGTTTATAAACAGATTGGAAACCCCTTTTCCCAAAGCAACCTTCACAGTTGAAAAATGTGGGCCCAAGTCAAGTGGTGGATTACCAGAAATTCTGCCCGAAGGCTATTATAAATTAATGTTTAGATATTTCCGTGATTTTGAGGTATTCTTGGTTCTACGTACCAAAGTGTATACGACATTTTTCTATTGACTTTAAAAAGAGAAACAGAAAGAAAATCTGAAATTAAGAATTAGAAAAAGAAAACACGTGATAAAACGATAAACAATAATTGTTGAGCAAATTATTTTTGGATCTTGACCTAATTAAAAACAATAAATTCATAAATAAAAAACTTAATATATTCTAAATAATTTGATAATTTATGCCCTTTATTAATGTTTTTGCGAAAATTTGACAAAAAGTCAGAGTTTCGATTTTGCACACACTATTTAGTTTATATTCAGAGAGGAAAGGAAGAAAGCAACAAGAAACCAAAAATAACGACGCGTGTAATACGGAATACGGTGCGGAATACTCGCAGTATAATATCAGGTTAAAACAGTCGAAAATTGTCTTGATAATTATTAGTTTGGAAAAATACAGATTTCTTGATTTTCGGAGGAGGTCACCAGAAATTTGTCTAAAAAATTTGGTGTGTCTACCTTTAAAACTGAGGGAGATATGCTGATTTTACTATTTACCATCCAACAAATTAAAAAAAACAAATAAGAACGTTGTTTTTTCGGCTCGACCTTAAGAGGTCCTGCAAACACTGTCTGCTAAATTTGGTGACTATAGCCACTAAACATATAGACTCGTCAAATCGTGGTGCAAAAATTTTCGAGCATGCACGTACAATTACGCATTTTTGAAAATTTATAAACATTGTGTGTATTTGTGTTCTGTTTACGTTTTGTTACCCGCCTGCGCATGCGTTTGTCACGAGTCGCTAGTTTTAAAATTGCAAATGAAAAGATAGATTTTGGCTGTCGGAGAACCGCGAAAAGTTCGGCGAAGTTATGTAACTCATCTGAAAAGAAAAGTTCAAATTTTAAAATCATAGAATATCAAATCTCACAATGCGCAACAAATAACATTTGTTTTTGTTCGTTATTAAAATTTGAAGTTTTCGCGGTTCCTCGACAGCCAAAACTATTTATTCATTTCCAAGTTTGAAATTGGCGGCTCGCGACAAACGAATGTATATTGTGTGTTTAGTGCAATAGCTCTAAAATTGTGGGGGATGTAGATTTTTGCGATGCGTGGGATGGGGGCGTTCTAGTGGGCGTGTCCGGGATATTAAGGTCGCAATATTTGAGGGGGTCACCAGCAATCTACATACCAATTTTGGTGACTAGCTTTAATATTGTGTGATATATTCACGTTTTATCGATTTGGGATCGTCATGTTATCGATTTGCCAGCGTCCCACTGGGCATGACACAAGGGAGTTTTTAAATAACCCTAAGAAACCAAACAAATCTATTGTACAGACGTATTATGTATATAGATTAGTCTCAGAAATGTTTTCATTGACATAATGTGTAAGAGTATATTGGACCATATGGCTAGTTCATAGTTTTTTTCATTAGTCAACTATCAGTATTGGTTCCTAGCAGACGTGTGTGCTGTGTATCTGCACGTAAAAACATACAAGTGTGTATAGAAAAACTATTTATATCTTGCGGATTGTAAAAATAAACGCTAAAGTTTTGAAACATTTTTTTTCAATGGCCTCTGTATATGAGACAACATCTGTTCCATTGAACGGGATTGCACAAGGTACTGAACAGCCCGGAAATTATGATGCTGATCCAGACAATATTCCATATCATGCTCGAGAGAATGCCCTTCCGTTTACATATGGCAACGTGCCCGTCGGCTTTAATACAAGCGATTTAAACCACATCAGTGGCAATGAGCGCCTGGAGACACTGGAAAATAAATTGGGGCAGAACAAGAATCCGGGGGCTCAATCCACTACCCGAAAGACAACTCGACCTAGCATATCTGCATCGTGCCCATTAGTGCGAAAGACACCTTCCCGGCAAGAGTTCGAAGATATGCTTATGGAACGCAAAGTACATGCCACAGACCCAAACAGAGACCTTGCGAGAAAATTAGCGCAGGATGAAACGATTCAGAAAGATTTGGATGAGTTTCATAAGAGATTAAACACGCCTGTGCTTTGCAGAAGGGAAGCAAACGAAGGGCTGATTGAGTCCATCGACCTGCCAGATGCAAAACCGTGCACTTTCATAAAGCAGAGCAGTCCGGAATTACAAATGGTCCAAAAGCAGCGGTCAAAAACGCCAACCTTTCCATATATTCAAAAAGCAGTTAACTCTGAACGATGTGTCAGCCCTTATCCAGTACCAAAAGTATCCAATACTTTGATGTTCGAAGAGAATTCTGCAATGCAGCAAGACGAACGGAATCCTTCGCAGTTAAATGATATTGGTCACACCAAAGAGGTTGAACCACACTTGGTAAAATTTGCAAAGGACTCCTCGGAGTTTTGGTATAAGCCAAACATGACTCGCGACGAAGCGGTTGATCTGTTACGCGATGGGGTACCTGGAACATTTCTTATTCGTAATTCAACTACTTACCGAAATGCTTTTGGCTTAGTGCTACGCGTCGCCAAGCCACCTCCTGGAGTGGTAACAGGACCGGGCTATGGAGATCAGCTAGTCCGTCATTTTCTTTTAGAGCCAACCACCCGTGGTGTTTGCCTTATGGGTTGTCAAAATGAACCTATATTTACGTCTTTGTCCGCCTTTGTATATGAGCACTCAATCAACCAAATGTCTCTGCCTTGCACGCTTATAATACCAGATAAGGATCTTTTGCTTATCTCAAATAACGAAGAGTTAAAGCGCAACCAGAAACAAGTCCTGGCCCAGGGTGCTGCCTGCAATGTACTCTACTTGTTTCAGGGCGATATGGAGTCCCTCACCGGTGACGATGCTGTTCGAAAGGCAGTGCTTGCAATGTACTCAGAGCCTACGCGACCAGTACCGTTAGAGGTTCACTTTAAGATATCGGAACAGGGCATTACCTTAACCGACAACACTCGCAAGAAGTTCTTCCGACGGCACTACCCAGCAAAGAATATTTCGCACTTATGTATGGATCCCAACAATCACTTCTGGAGTGTCCCCGCATCTGACGAAGGGTTGCAGCGCTCAGTTAATAAGTCAATATTTGCGTTTATAGCACGGCCATTAACTGGCTCGAAAGATAATCAATGTCACATATTTTGTGATCTGTCCTCTATGCAACCAGCTTCCGCCATAGTGTCATTTGGCCATAAAGTTCTTTCACTTGCCAATTCTAGTTGTAAAATGTTGTGAATTATACGTGTACTCTGTGCAACATGAAAATGGTTAAAAAATGTTTTGTATAATTTTCAGATAGTATGTCCGTTATAATCAGACATAAAAATCAGCACAAAAAGTAAATTCGATCTGTGTTTGTCTATTCATCTGCTTATTTGTTAATAATAATAACGATAATCTATAAAAGCTACTAAATTCAAAATCAAGTTAATTTGAACATTTAATATATCCATCTCTGAAAATAATCCATTATTTTCGCTATGCCGGTGCTTTGATTACTATATGCATAGATTTATGTAACATTCGAAAATTTAACGACTGACGTGCAAGGTTCGCAATAAACTATTACGAACTGTTTACATGGTGTTTTCGAATCGGTTACTTTCGTTTAAATAACTCAACCTTGTATATCTTAATAAACATTCACATTTGGAAATACATTTGTTTCTATTACTATGCACAATTATTTAACATGTATATATAAATAGGGATTTCAATGCCACAAAGTCAATTATTTTTGATTTATGTCCAAAATTTGTAAAGGACTGATTGAGTACTGTTGGAATCATTCAATATTACAAAAAAGGAAAAAATACCATCCCAGTCGTAACATAAAGAGCTAATAGGATTAAGCAACGAAAAAATGCACGTCCCATTTATCAAACTTATATAGCCCTATATATATATTCTCTAATACCTGCGTGAGTGATCTGGTAACGACTACACCTAGTCCTCCTTTAGTGATGACGCGGTGGAGAGAGAAGTTGATCTCAAGTAACGATGAATGACGGAATACGACGCGATTGGAATACGACGAAACTTACGACGTATATCTCAAGTTAAAACTTTATTTAAATATCAAACCAAACTTTGTCATAATATCAAACAATAAACCATAAACACTAAAATAATAGAACTATCCGGGACTTGTTATTTAACTATAATCACAGTCCCACATTTATAACTATGATAATTGGGTTGGATTGATTTTATTCAATTAAAAAAATAAAATAAAAAATGTGTTTTCCCAAAGTTCCTTTAGCTTTAATATACTTATTCCATAGTTTCGGGTGAAGAGCCGGTTATACCAGATATTAATTTTTTAGTAAATTTACGTAGCTCCAAAGGATCCTCGTTGTTAAAATCATCCATAACTGTTTGCATTTGTTCCTTAAGTCCATCAGCAATTGATGTTGTTATTCGATCTTTAAACAGGTTTGTTATAGGGCTTAGAATAATTCCTGTTAATTCTCGAATTAATCGAGCTTGATCCAATTGTACGTGAATATTACTGTTATGGAAAATAATTTAGTTATTTTATATATGTATTACTATAATAATACAGCACCTGAATTCAATTATACGAAAGTCGTAAAGATGTAGTTGTGAAGTGATAACATTTACAGCGAGCTCAGCATAAACGATCGTGTCATCTAATGAGCCAATCACCTTTCCGTATCCCTCAATTCCCATTAACTTTAGCAAAAAGTTATATTCAAACTATGAAGAAAACAATGCAAATGTATGGATATATGTATACACTTAAAATTTAAATATACCCAATTGTCTAATGCATACCAATAGGTAACATAAGTATAAGGAAGTTAGACATGTCATTCAAGACTTTGACTTACAGTAACTTATTGAAAACTAAATCTATATTCTAAAATCTCTAAAGTTGACAGATTCTTGGTCAGCTAGAACATTCGAGTCACCCCCGTTTTTAAAGCTTATCTCGCAGATATTAGGAGTTAAAGACACTAGAGGTATATAGGCACTTTTTGGATAACTAGTAAACGAGGGACACGTTTTATTTATTGAAATCGATCAAACACCGAAGTTGTTAAGAAATGAAGAATCTGAGCGGAGTGCGTTTACGTATATAGAAGTCAGTTCAAATACAGCTCTGCGCTTGGAACAGGATATTTCTCAGTCGAGCACTTTCGACTTGATCACTCTCATTTTTCATACACATTACCAGCGTACTCGACTTAATAGAATTATATCCTTAATTGGATTTTATCCCTTTTTTTAGATTTCTATTGCTTCTACATGCCTGAAGAGGTAGCCAATTGGAGTAGGGCAGACAAAAAGTTTAATTATTAGCATTCTCAGCGTTTTTCGCCTGTATTAAGCCGTATATTAAAGTCAGCACTAGATAGTCTTGCGATGAGTTTAATCTGATCATTGCTACCTGCGTATGGCATATGAGGGTCTTACTTCGTGGTGCGTATTGTCAAGTGACGTTACCTGAATAACTTCAAACTGTAAGTTGGGAAAGTAGCGATTTTTGAAATTTGTGGGGGTGGTGGGCGTGGGTCGATCGTGGCACTGCATAAATCGGATATACACTTTTCACTTTTTAAACATATTTTCCTATTACAAGCTGCCTTATTAAGCCTTCGACTTTCTGCTTGTTAGTTCGAAGATCACATCCCGAAGTTACGTAGACATAATCGTCTAAACCACACAATTTTTCTCCAATTGGAGGTATATTTTTCCGAAATACACATATTTATTGCTTTACTTACCTGAAGCTTATTAATTTTTAAATAAAATTTACTCAAAAATGATTTGCCTTCATACGTCATAAAGGCATTTTTGTGTCTCTGTATGCCTGCAAGATTGTAGACAATTCCATTGCTTAGGTGCAGGCCAGCCTCGTAAGTAATGAATAGAGGCTTCTAATGAGAGTATCGATTTATACAGGTTGATAACATCAACTTTAATATTAGGTCAAACTTACAATAGAAATACTCTCTTTCATGTCTGGAAGCTCTAAATGTTCTATACCTAGTTTTTGAAGGTGAGCGAGCACCATAGGGGTTACCACATCGACTTCAGCATCGATATTAGTCCAGCCGACGTCGTCCTTTTCAAAACTGCTCTTATGCGTTGTAATGTTCTCCGCATCACGGCGAACTCTAAAAAAAACAAAGAAAAAAATCGTTCGTTAAAGAAATATGAATTTAGAATTAAGAAATATGATCGAATATTTACTTTACAGAAAATATTAATGGAACCCTACTGTAAATGTTCTTTAAAGAAGAAGCATAGAAATCAATGTGAACACAAGAACATTTTTTCCCCTATAATGAAAGACTGCGCAATAATCGTTCACAGTGTAATAACAGCTTAAAGAGTTAAAAACGATCTTAATTTTTAGTTTTTTTTGTAAAAATATAGATGTTTTTAATTTTTTCTGCTCGATTTAGAGGAGGTAATCAGAAAACAGTCTGACTGATTCGAGCACTGAAATTAAGGTAGATTTTAATTTTTTCGGTTTACCCGCCCCCAAACTACATGAATTTGATCGCTTTTCTACGCCCTGTTTGGGCGTATATCAAAAACTCTTAGTCCTATCGGACGGACGGACGGACGCAGTATACTATTTTCACTCTGTACACAAGAGTTCTCTAGTCGGGAACTGCCGACTAGGAGATACCCAACAAAATCATACTTAAACACACACAGTATACCCTTTTACCCATTTGAAATGGCTTCAATTTTGGCAATTTGGTTTGTATGTAGATTTGAGATTACTTGTTAAGTACAACAAATTTCATAAAGATCATACTTTTGGTTTCGAAGTTGTTCACGAATTTAGTTTTCACAGTGGGGGACAAGCGCAGTTGCTGAGCTGCGGCATGTGTTTTGTTGTGTGTGTGTGTGTGTGTATGTGTTTGTATGTATGAATGCAAGGGAGTTAAAATGTATCCAGGGCAAGGTTGAGGGTATCCCCTAGTCGGGCGCTCCCGACAAGAGTCCCCTCACTTGTTGAAAATGGGTTTTATTGAAATCAAGTAAATACCTGTTTAACACCTGTTGAGCATCACTATTTGCAGCAAATACGATGAAAAATATTCCAATTATGTAAAATGGCATTATGCTTGTTCCACATGTATTATTTAAATGTAATATTTGATTTTTTATTTATAATAATTATGTTATCCGTATTTTGTTGTGAACTTTATTTTTGACAGTTGATGAAAATCAGCCAATCACCTAAAATGACGGATCATTTATGATATCAGATAACAGAAATAATAAATAATGATTTTAAAAATAAAACATTTTGGTAACTAATGTCACTTTACAAAATATGATAATCTACAGATATTAATAAACGTATCTAAATTAATCTCAAACTCAGTATGACTCGTATTGTTTTCTTTCAAGCACTTCAATAAGAAAATAAATTGTCTACTGATTCTATATACATACATATGTTTGCTAAAATTATTTCTGTTAATATTCGAGTGCTAACGTTTATTATTGGATAGATAAACTTTTGATTAATTCATTTGCATTCTACACACGAATTAAACGTACTCATAAAATTAATGTGTATTTATGTATGTATGTACGTATGCAAGTATGTACATAATTCCATATGTATATGTACGCATTCATGTACGAGTAAAACATATTTACATATGTATAATATTCACAACTATTTCATAATAGCATTCATTTTCGTACTATGCATAACATTCGGCACAACATTGAACATTTTCGACATTTTGCTTCACTCTTATATGCACACCGCGTTCAGCGGCCCTAGTATGATCATGGTAATTACTCGCTTCCTACTTAGCTATTACAGCGAAGCTTTTATAAATTTAAGTAAGCTGAGATCGAATGCCCACCCGTTGACGCACTCGTGGGAGCGGTTGAACTGAAACTACTACCGAGTGAGCGACGTGAACAGATAGAGACAGAGCCTCGTCAAATATTCACTACGATCCAGCCTTGATCTTGTTGAGCTTTTGAGGGGTGGGTTGTTAAGTAAAGCTTGCCTATTTATTTTCAGCCATAAGTGCAAGCATACACAAGGCATTGAACTTGTAATACCCTGTACTCACAAATATTGGAAACACATCAAGATACATATTACAATATATAAAATAAATTCCTTTATTTCCTCGGACGGGGCTCTTAATTTTATGCACATATGGTTTAAATGTGTATTAGGCCACTACAGCCAATGCTATTAAATAATATTATGTTGATTGGTCACATGTAATTTAATTATTATTCCCATACCATACCTCGCTTTATGGCTTTAACTTATTTCAAAAATGTTAGCCCTTTTACAAAATGCCTTAAATCGAAACAAAAAAGTCCATACACTTAATTACATTTCAAAATTTAATATGTTTATTTCAAAACTTGATCAAAAATTAACAGTAGAAAATAGTCTTAATTTTATACTTATTTAAAAAAGAAACTTCTTAAGTTACAAAAAAAGGTTGCTAATATAACTTTGGTATTAAATAAGAAGAGGTCGTAACGATGCCGTTAATAGAGAAATGAATATAATTGAATTGCAATGGAAATTGGTAACAAAATGTTACATTCGCTCAAATTATTATTGGTTACATTGCTAGGTATAAAGTGCTGCTAGCTTTACACAGGCAACTTTTAGCTTGCTCTCACAAAAAACTTGTCGTACAGGCTTGTGATCAATGTTCAAACACATTCAGGAAAATTCCATGAAACTGTTAATCATCAAAGATGATATTTTAACCCACACTGCTCTAGTTGAGAGCACACAACTAGGAAATACCCTGTACTCAGCTCCGGCCTATCCTTACTTGAATTGATACCAATTAAAACACACAGTGTACACTTTCGAATTCCCGAATTACTTTAGTGTTTATTGTATGATCGTTATGTAATTTTTATACCCTAATCCCATTGATAATGGGTAAAAATGCTTTGTGCAAATTTAAGCTACGGATTTTAAGATCGTGTATATCATATCCAGATCAAGTTTATTTCAAATTTTCAATTGTCAAATTGTCCGCCCCGATTATTTTTATCGATATCGATCAGTTTTTTTTTACCTGTTTTTATTTAGCATATCTCAAATACTATAAGAGTTTAAGCCTCGTATAGATTACGGACTGTCTTGAAACCTCTCCTTACTTGCCACAAAAATTAAAAAAAAACCGCAATTCAAGTAATACTAGGCTTGCTCTTCGATTTTCACATTTATTCAAGAATTTAGTTTCCTTAGAGAGAGGGAAGCGCTGAGTAAATTGCGCAGCTTGCGGCGCATTTGGTTCTGTGTGTGTATGTATGATCTCGTGTATCTTTGCATGTGTATGACATAAATGTAATGGATTCTCTTATAACTTAATGTTCCTTTTGTAAAGAAAACAAATGATTTGATCTGTAAGAATAAAAACAGTAATTTTGTTTTTTGATTCAAAATGATATAAGCTAAATATTGAGTAATTATTGACGAAAACCCGCCACTTAAAGTGAGAGCCGTAATTATAATAGCAGGTTACAAGTAAGTGTTCTAAGCGGGAGAAACCGATGAGTGGACATACACACAGACACACACATGCTGCAAGCTGTGCCCTTTACTCAGCAGCTTCTTCGTGCTTCTTCGTTACTCAACCCCACACGCGATGTTCAAACCTAAATAAGTTTGATCTTAATAAAACGTTAAAATACGGCATTCTAGTGTGTGTCCATAACAAATCCTAATATATCTATCAAAATAGACTTTTTCAACTTTTTTATACACAAAAAAATTAAACATTCTTTGTCTATGTTTATTATACGTGAGCTTAGCTTTTTCTAGTCTCCGGGTCAAAAATCTGTTATTTTTGGAAAAGACTAGAGATATCTGCTTTTTCCTGTTACATACACATGTAAATGCACGGGGGGCGGTTATCCAAAATCCAAAATATTCCTTACCTGCGTGTGCTTCAGGCGAACATGATTTCTAAAATATGCTCAACAAATCGAATAAAAAACCCGATAGTTATCGATAAGAAAACGCGAAGTTATTTCAAATCAACGTGATCTACTCATGGTATACACGAACTTAAAAATTCTAAGTTCAGCTTTCTAGTTTTTGTAGTTTTCGAAATCAACGCGTTCATACAGACGGACGGACAGCTAAACGGACATGGTTAGATCGACTCGGCTAGTGATGCTGATCAAGAATATATACTTTATGGGGTCGGAGATGATTCCTTCTACTTGTTACATACATTTGCAAAAAACCATCATACCTTGACTTACATTTTCAATATATACATTTTCAATGTGTTCGGGGTATAAAAACAAACAGTAGAACAGACCAGGTACAATCATCATCATTAAGAGAGTAAAACATTTACACTTTATGGAACTGCCAGTAGATACACCCAAAACTACGATCACAGAGGATCAACACGATACATAGCTTCACTTTTTTCCAATTTGTATTTATGATTTATTTGCTGTGGCTTTTTAGTCGTTTGGTTGATTGGAGTTCATTCAAGCAGCCCTCTGGTTGAGAATAACTTAAAACAATTTAACGAAATCATAAGAATTTCTGTCTAGTTGGCCCCTTGCGAGATGGGATCAATCTTGACATCTGGGAACTTAAATTCGGGGAACTTAAGCATATCGGTCTTTCCATCGCTGCCATACTGCTTGGCAACACGCTCCAGCTCAGTTTTCAACTCCTTCTCGATTTCAGGATTAGAGTCGACCAGTTTGCCACCGCTGCAATCAATATATATATATAAATTTAGATGCAATACTCTATTGGATTTATTGGATACTTACGCGCTCTTTTGCTTATATTCGCGAACTTTGTCCAGAAATAGCTGCTGGATGGGATCGGACGCCTTGTTCAGAGCTGGGGCGACAATAGCAATGTTGCGACGAGCTTCCGTGCGAAGCACTCGCACGCCTGCTAAAATTGACTGTGACAGCATCTGTAAAGCGGTAGAATTGCGTTAACCTTCTTCGGTGGCAATAATTTGGTAACCTTAAAAGGTTATGTAATACATGTTGTTTTTGCACAGCTTATACGTGGTAAAACAAAAATTAGTATGTTACCGGTCCCTTGCGATTCTACCGCTGTTTTCGTTAGAACTTTTCACTAATTTTATGTTTTTTATTACCTTATTTCCTTTTTACAAATGCTCACGAACTGTGTAAGTAGAAAATAGTCAAGTGCACAATAGAGTGACAGCGTAGTGTTAACATTAAAATATCCCAAATTTCTAATTCAAATTCCACAATTCCTATTTTTCAAAATAAAAATACCTTAAAAAATACTAGTATATCGTGAGTTAATGTCAATGGTACAAATTTAATATAAAATAATGCACTAAATTCGCAAGTCATGATATTAGCGAATTGAAGATTATCTTATGTTAAATACGAGGTAAGAATTAAATCATCGTAATTATTACCATTTTATTAATATAACAAAAAAACATCGATAAGCATCGATGTAAAAGCATCGATAGCTCACTAATCGAGTATTATTTCGATAGCGGCTCATATTCCACGTCAAGCACTAACCAGCCGGAGAATACAAGTTTTCTTTTTAAATATATTTCATTAAGGCTTATAGCACTCAAAATGGTGAGCCTTTTACAGGAAATCGACACAGAACATGAGGACATGGTTCACCATGCCGCGCTGGACTTCTACGGATTGCTACTGGCAACCTGTTCGTCGGATGGCAGCGTCCGAATTTTTCACTCGCGTAAAAACAACAAGGCGCTTGCGGAACTTAAAGGACACCAGGGCCCAGTGTGGCAAGTGGCATGGGCGCATCCGAAGTTTGGCAACATCTTAGCATCATGCTCCTATGATCGCAAAGTAATTATATGGAAATCGACTACGCCTAGGGATTGGACGAAGCTGTGAGTGTTGTGTTGTTCTGTGTAATAGTGTGTAACGAATGCGTGGCTACGTATGTATGTATGTTCGTGTTTGTCTATGCTGTTGCCGTTATCTACAACAGCGCAAGAAGTAGTGTATATGCACTTGTTTTATTTTTCCCCATTTCCTCATTACAGATACGAGTACAGCAACCACGACTCCTCGGTCAACTCGGTAGACTTTGCGCCAGCCGAATACGGGCTAGTGCTCGCCTGTGCCAGCTCTGATGGTTCCATTTCTGTGTTGACGTGTAACACGGAGTACGGTGTTTGGGATGCAAAGAAAATACCGAATGCACATACAATTGGAGTGAACGCTATTTCCTGGTGCCCGGCACAAACATCGGATCCGGCCTTTGATCAGCGCGTCACGTCGCGCAATGCAACCATTAAACGTTTGGTCAGCGGTGGTTGCGATAATCTCGTCAAGATTTGGCGTGATGACAACGATCGCTGGGTAGAGGAGCACCGTCTCGAAGCACATTCGGATTGGGTGCGTGATGTTGCATGGGCACCATCAATTGGGTTGCCACGCTTGCAAATAGCCTCGGCCTCACAGGATCGCCATGTAATCATATGGAACAGCAATGCTGATTTGTCGCAATGGACATCGAGTGTATTGCATACATTCGATGACGCTGTGTGGAGTATTTCCTGGTCCACCACGGGCAATGTACTAGCTGTCACTGGTGGTGATAACAATGTATCTCTGTGGAAAGAAAACAGCGAAGGCCAATGGATACGAATTAACTATGAATCGGGCACTGCCATTCAATCGAAACAGCCGCATCATTTACACAATCCTCAACAGCAGCCGCAACAGCCAACAAATATTCCACACTCGTCGGACTCTGAGCATAGCTCGAACTTGTCAAATTCGAACTTGTCGAACTCGCAACTGTCAAATTAAAAATATTGTTAATCGTGTGTATGCGCCAATTCAATATAATATCTTACAAACGAAAAATATATATAATATAGAGTAAATACTATATATTTTTTACCGTATGCCCATAACTGGTGGCACTGTTCCGGTCATTTTCCGCATTCATCGCTGCTAATGCTTTGTATTCGATTGGTAATTAATGCTTCTGCCCAAATAATTATCTTAAACTATACCTGCAGTAATTTGTTAGTTTTTGCAAAGTGTCCACCTCGATAATTAGCCGACCCAAAAAATTCTTCATCGACGCTGGTTAAAAAAATGACAATCTAGACTAGTACCTACAATGGTCATAATAATTATGCCGTTTGGGGTAATTTCATTTGGTTCATAGGAACGGAACTTAATAATTTCGTATAAATCTGCAACACGTGCCGCAAAAAATGGAACTAAACTAACATAAACAATATATCAATCAATATGTTGTAGTGAAGGTATTTTTATTTAGAGACCGCACATTTTTACTTTTTGAATTTAGAAATACGCTTGGCATCCATTAATTTTTACACACTAGCTGTCGTTCGTATACAATAATTAGGTAATATACTGCATTTTATAATAATGTGCATAGAATGCTCCCAGCCACCACGCCCCTATATCTCTCACCAAATTTTAAAGGTAGATGACTAGTCATCCCCGGCCACGCCCAATTCGCTAAAATGTATACATACATATATACCCACAATCTCAGAGCTACCTCATCTTCAGATCGAGCCGCAAAATGTTAGCCACGCCCACCTCCGGTCTTACGTAACTCTTAGTAACTGTAGCTTTAAAACTGATTGAACAGATATTTGCCACACCGCTAGTGGGCGTATCCAAAAAACTTGTGCGATCTTTAGGGTAATATTTCTGCATAAATTTGATCCATATATTTTTAATACGGAGAGATACATATTGATTATATCGAATTGCCACGCCCCCAGTGGTTGTAGCTAAAAAATGCAGAATCAATCTCGAGGACAAACCATGAAAAAATATCATCAAACATGAAAATCGGTTCAGTTTTGAGAAAAATATGGGCGATTGAAATATGGGAGCTATTGATTTGAGAGCTTTACATGTCAAAATTTTAGTTAATTTTTTCATGATTTTTGACAAAAAATTTGACCCCCTCAGAATCGATTTTTATGTTGTTTTTATACTAATTGTGACAACCACAATCGATTAAAAATATAAATTTGCATTTCTAAATTTTGAAAAAAAATTTTTTTCGAAAATGAGTAAGGGGGAGTACATGATATTTTATCAAAAAATCCAAAAAATTTATTTTCAATAATGAATATATTTGAAATGCAGAATTAATTAAGAGGATAAACCATGCAAAAAATGCCATCAAGCATGAACATCGGTTCAATTTTGACAAAGTTATGAGCGTTTGAAATATGGGAGCTATGAAGCCGAGAGCTTTACATGTCAAAATTTTTGTCAATTTGTGCATGATTTTTGACAAAAAATTTGACCCCCTCAGAATCGGCTTTAATGTTGTTTTTTATACTAGTTGTGACCACCGCAATCGATTAAAAATGTAAATTTGCATTTCTAAATTTTGAAAAAAAAAATTTTTCGTAAATTAGTTTTATTTTTTGCCGCCATTGAGGCTTGAGACTTGAAACTTTGAATAATTTAAAAATTTTATGTTATTCCAAAATAACAATAATAACTACTGTATAGTGTGAACGAGTATTACGCCGTCGGCTACGTCCGAATGCAACGTTCATACATGTGCTATCTCCCTCAGTTTAAAAGCTGGAATCATAAGACTCAGCAGGTTACTGATGACCTCAAATTACATATTAAAAATTACGGTTTTAAGTTGTTGTTACTTAGAGAACAGCGTATTCCGCCGTCGGTTGCACCCAAAGTTACTGCAAGGTTCCTACTCGTCTTTTAACCTTTCAGTGACTATTCTTTAATTGCTTGCAATTCCCATTTTACATTCGAAGGGTGTGCAGAAAGAAATTCGACAGGTTTGGTATTGCTGTGCCAGTTTTATGGATGGAGCGTCTAATTGGTTTTAATAATACAGCACTCGTTCAACTGAGTGCAGCCAGTTTTAATTTAAACTGCAATTATAAATCAATATCAATATAATGGTGGCCTGACCACATATAAACTTCAAAAATAAGGTAAACTTTTAAACATAATGTTCCCCGTATGTAGTGCTATAGTTTGACAAATTGTCAGTTTGAGTATCTCTCTAGTATACCTCTCTCGTAGGCCATAGCGGATACAGAGTATAATAACATTGTTGCACTCTGAGCTGGGCTTTGGAATGTTAAGGGTCTCCTGTAGATTTTTTGCTGGGCACACTTAATTATTGGTATAGCAGTGGGTTGGGCTGGCCATAAAGGCCTTTTCACTAGCTGTACGCGTCGACTAAGTAATTGTTAGGAGTAAGGGTTTTATATGCGAGTCAGGAGTCCTACACTCACACTGATTGGTGGTTAGTACGCGTCGTGCAATAGACCAGGTTGGACACTGCTGATGTCATGGATTGCGTGCACCGGAGCCGTCATCAACGTTACAGAGTCAACAACCAAGGCGCCAGACCTACGCGCACCATGGGGCTCGTGATACTGCATAAAAGTCTCGCTCTTGGCCAAAACGGATTTCCAAACGAACCCGTAGCCCGCAATCAACGCGGTTTAATCGCGCTTTTCGCCCACCACCTTAACCTACTCGCCGGACTCCAACTGACCGCATTGTTTGAAATTGTTGCAAAGTTTTCTTACTATGCGGCATTGATTTTTCTTTCTAATTTTTGGATTTCTGGGCTGTTTGTGTTTTGGGGCCTTTAGCACTTTTGCTTTTGTACGCACGTATAAATTTGCATATTCTTTGGCATACAGGGTGCTCTGCTTTGAACTTTTGTGTCGGTGGGGGTGAAAGGTTAACAAAATGTTATAGTTTGCCATCGGTACCCAAAAGTTAAATAGTAAGTAAATACCGATAAGTTCGTTAAGTAGCGCAGAGATTACTATTTTATTAACATTAATTATATGCCATTCCAGGCTCATTTTGAAAGTCATGAATATAGAGATAAATCTCTATAGATTCTACAGAACCGTATCAAAGGAAAGATACACCGATAAAGCCAATTAATTTTCTAGCTATTCACCTTGCCTGACCGCTAATGACAGTGATGTAGTTGAGTGTATTTACTTTACAACACAGGTGTTATGAAAGGCATTCCGTGAGCATTCGCATTCTATATATTTAATTTCAATATTGTTGACTATTTTTGGAAATATAAAGGTCAAATGCCTTTGCTGCGAATACGTAATAAAACGAAATATCAAAAGACTGGCCCATGCCTTGCTGAGTGTCTGGTCCGAATAAAATGAGAATTCGCTGGTCCTTCCAACATACATTTGTACACGTATACAATACATTCTGCGCTTTTTCCAGAAGGTTTCTGTTGGCCTTAACTATAGTAAAAGCTAAAGCAACTAAACTTGAAATATTTGGCAGCATGCGAGTGTTTGCATTGTTTACATTTGATAATATTCATTAAGTCAACTCTACTGTACTGAAAAGAATATTCGTAACACAAGCCATTTCCCTTCGAGGACCTCGGACTACAGCTGCGCAGCGGATCCTGTTTAACCGATAAAGCTCCATAGATGTTTGTCGGGCGCAGCAAGAACAAATACTACGCCAAGCAACACTGCAACCTTAATTTTGGCATTGCTATCTCGGCACTTATTTAATTTTAATTATTTAATATGCATGCAGAAACAAACCTGCATGTAGAACATGGCTCTGAGGCAGAGAGCATTCTTGGTCTGAGTGCAATTAGACTTGGCGATAGTACGAAATTAAAGTACCTAAATTGGCATTCACTCAGGGTTTAATGTGGCTGGGCTGGGTTCCGGTTTCACGGCGTAAATATGATGACCTCTAAGCATGCTCATTGCCAGTTTTCTACAGATTTCGTGAGAAAATTATATATACGTCACTTGGTCATTTTGCATTTGCTAGCTATGTCGCACTAATTAATCATCAGTTAAGAATAACATGGCAGGCAGATTGTGGACAAAGAAATGGTTCTTTAATTACTGGGCATGGCTCCACATGGCTGCAGCACCGCAACTGTTGGTTTATTCCTCTCGCCTTTTGGAAAGTTCGTGATTTTTCTATATAATTTTCCATGGATTTGGGCCAGAACATTTATCAATAATGTCAAGAAGAAACCATGTCTGTATAAAGTGTTCTTACGTTCAAACAAATATTGTATATACATATAAATAATATATAAATAATTTGCTGGTACTTAATTAGGTATGCCGGGCACGAATTTATACCGTCCACATTTCGCCTGGTCAGGACTTAAGGAGTAGCTGCACATTGGCACAAAACTGTGAACGAATAACAACAATGTAACATAAAAAAAATGAAAAAAATAAGAATTTCATAGCTTCTCTGATTTGACTGTTATTTTATAAAACGCACTTTGAAAAGGCTTTTATTTTAGCCTGTCGTGACATCCTTCGAACCACAGCTCAAAATTATGGATACAAATATGCAAATGCTTAGTGTGCGTGTAAAATTAATTTCTTCTGCTTGGAGCAAAAAAAAAAATGTCTTTTAATTGTTTACGTTTAGTGGAGGGCAAATGGGTTTGCTGCCAGACCGATCAAAACAATCGTTTATAACCTGATGAACGGCCTGATAAGAGGCACAAGTTGACACATTCCATAGCAATGTGCCTTTAAATAGACCCAGCCTAGGGAAGGGGTACATTTGAAAGTATGTATATACATGCATTCATATTAAGGTTCGACTACAAAGTATTTTTTATTTTCTCCTGTTCATCCGTTCGTGAAATCCCATTGTTCGATATGCAAATGCTAATTTGTAAAATTGGCAATTTCAACGCTGTGGGCGTGGCATGCAACCTTTCTAGGGAGTTTTACTGCGAAAGCAACAAGCGCCCACTCAACATTGATGGTAGTGCAAGTGAAATGTAATTAGAACCCTGCACAGCCCCAGAAGAAACAAAAAAAAACAAAAAAAGAATGGCCAAAATAAGTATTTGCTGTTGTTTTTCCAAAACTTGTTTCTCCCTTCGTGTTGTTGTAGGTGTAGTTGTTGTTGTCGTAGTCGTAAGCCTAGTCGTAGTTGTTGTGCGTGCTAATGCCACACTTTATTGTTGTGTGTGACTTGTGCACGTATTAGACGGAGCTTCCAAAACTAGGCTATGCAATGGCTCTAATGACTTCGCCATTATAATAATACACACATAGAGTTACACCAGGACGAGGACGAGACGAGGCCGCCTCGACTTTGGCGCAGCAACAATAAAAATTGCACGAAGGTAAAACTACGACAGAACAAAAAAAAATCCATCTTCGTTAACGAAACCAACACGAAGCAAGTACAAGTGCGTTACAGCTGGATTTATGTATGTACACAAATATTCAGATGTATAAGTATACAATAATACATTCGCTAAAACTACGAGCAAATTCAAAACAGCTCAAAACATGCCTAGGACTTTGGCACCGTCGATGTCGCCCGCTTTAAATGAGAAGGCACCTGCGACAAGGCTACCTCAAGGCTTCAATTTACAATTATTATTATTAAATGGAACTAGCTGAAAAATTTAATAAATATCTAGTGACAATCTAGCTAGCGTCTGAACTAAATAAAGCGCAAAGTTCAAAAATTGAAAATGTTAAAAAAATTTTATATATGACACAAATTGTATATTTTGTATGAAAAAAATAGAATAATCCCTAAGCAAAGCTGTGTACAAGATAAAAATCCTTAATTCTATAACTTTTTTTTGCAAAAATACTAAGTACTTGACGGAACGTTTAAAAGCTGTGCAAGAGTGTGCAAATGTCGTTGTCGGATTTATCAAATTTCGGTGCTCCTTGAAAGTGGATGGGGCTCGAGGGTAGGCCTGGGACTGGCGTGAGCGAATAACCGTCGAGCCGTCGACCGTGCCGTTAGGGTACCAAACTTAAGCTACGTGTATGCCAGGAAATTCATCACTTGAATTTCGAACGCGCAGGCGACTGGTTCGTTCTTTCGCTGAATCAGATGGAGATAATATTTAAAATAAAGAGTGAAGCATAAGGTGTACTAATTTACTGTTTCTAGTAAAAACTATTATCTGCATACTGGACAGATCTCACTTCAATCTCAAAACGTGGCTTCTTAAATAAATCGACGTATTCGAACTGGATAGAACATAATTTTGATGCGAAACTTTTTATTAAATTTCCTTGGAGAGGAATAATTAATTTAGACTATTTTAGACTCTTCTGAAATATAGTGCGTGAGAATTTACTTGTTAAACCACTTCAGTTATTTATATAATAGTTGATTTTTGACGGCTTATTTTGTGCGCACACCCTCACCGAAAGTGCACTAAAATGCAGCCCTTGAAACGCTTCACACAATGTGGCAGCCTGACTATGCTATTTGGCGTCTTTATCATACTCTTTGGAGTAAGCTCCACGGCATTGACTACATTCGGCAAGACCAATAATCAACCACCGCCTACGCAAGGTCCCATAAGTGAGTAGAACTTGTAAATGAAATGTAGCTTAAAGAATAATAGTAGCTAGAAGAGAATTATTTCTTTTAAATTTAAATATTTCGCTTTGATTTTGTATGCTTATATATATTTTTTGTAATATATAGCAACATTGCCTCTTTATACTATATTAAAATATATTTATATATAACAAAACTAAAAAAAATGCAACAAAATAATAATTATTTTAGTAGCTTTACTTTTATATATATTTTTACTATATTCTTTTTATACATATAAATAGATCGTAAATATCGATAACTGAAGTTTGAGATTATGTCCGATTAGGGCATAACCTGTGCCTTGCTCGGAATTACCAAAACAAACCAATTGCCATTTACTACTTAAAAACTGGCTACAGCGCTAATTACACTTTTTAAAATTTTTGTTTACTCTTACTTATTTCGAATTTCGGTTCTTCAGTTCATATCGTCTCTGAGATCGATGCCCTACCGATACCACCGTGGGCGACCGCTAATTTTTACATTACGCTTTTTTATATAGACAATCCGTCGAATAGCTCGTAGTCCCGATCGAAAAAAAATATATATATATGTATATATATATACATATATTTTGTAGGGGCGGAAAAACACATTCTGCTATATAACTATAGACTTATACAACTTGATTATACCTTTTTGGAGGTTTAAATAACAAACAGTAGTTATGAATAGTCAGACATTCAAATAGTTGATCAGCTAATGGAAAAAGAAGCTTAAAACAAGTGACAAGAATGTATCCGTTTATAGTCTTAGTCTTCAAAAGTAAAGATCCCTACACATCCAAATATCGTAGTGTTAGAATACAGAGCCTTTAATTAGATGGAGGTCGAATTCTAATTTTTTTATTTATCTTTTGCATATTTTATTTAAATCGAACTTATTTGTTCTCAGCGCAAAGTGGGTAATGAAAGCACAATGTTATCTTGTTATTTAAACAAATAAAAATGTACCATCGAGTATTAAATGGTAATCGTAGGGTCCTAATACCGAAAAATGAGCTTTAGCGCCCTACATGACTCATACAAACGTGCACGAGTCGAGTCGCCTAATGACATGCCATGTCTGCTACCCTAACTAGCTAAGTACAAATAACTAACCATTTTTCTAGCTGTAGACTCCAGCATAAATCAAAAATTGATCAAACAAGTCAGTCAAATGCAATGACAACGACGTTTATACGTTTATGGCGGGGTGAAGCGGTAAATGTTAAGCGATATAGCCAAATTATCGGCATGTCACGAGCATTGTCACTCATGTGTGGGCGGATCCAAAAGTTGGGCAGATGTGGATATATACTGCTAATTGGCTGGGCGTTGTTAGACAATTATAAGAGTTAATTTAAGTATTTGCCTGGTGAATGTATTAATTTGTAATCCGTTGTTTGTATTTGCGTTTCAGTCAAAGGTCGCGATTGCACCACCCACGATGAATGTTCAACGATGGAACGTACCAGCTGTGTCAAGGACCCCAATGACTACAAGATGCGTTGCCTATGCGGAGATGATTCCCCGCCCTCAAATGGACTCTGCCCAGATGTGCTTAAAGGTAGGCGCAGCCATATTCCGCTGTCAAGTGAATACAGGCGTGAACAAGGGCACCTAGAAATAGAAGGCTTCAGTTAGTACGTACCTAATTGGTAGACATGCATATTACATTCATAATTCAAGAGCCCTCTTTCTTGGAAGCTAGATGTTTTGTTTGCCAGCAGCTCAAGTGCCAAGGGGCTGTAAATGAAAATTAAACAAAGCACCATTATAAATGTACATCAAGCTTTGTGTCTGTAAGATTTTGGATTTTGTTTTACACATAGTATATGTGTTATATTTTTCTTGTACTCGTGCATCTTGTTTAACCTCTAAGCAAATACAGTTTTTAAAATAATGATGCCTAATTCCAAATAAAACATACTTTAACAAGGAGATTTTTTTTATGATGTGGAAAAGTAATATATATGTACATATATACATCAATTTGATGGAAACTAGTTTGGTGTTACCTTTTTAAAATAAAACCTTTTTAAAATAAATAAATAAATATGATTTTTTTAAATCTCTATTTATGTACTCAATTACTCAAATCTTCGCGCCGCCAAAGCTCAAATGCTGCAAAATAATAGACATTTTAATGCGAATTACAAACAGTAACAAAATAAATTTTCAACAAGCGTTAGGAATTATTTACTTAATTAAATTAACTGCTGTAAAAATGTATGTGCAAAAGAAAGTGGAATACTTGCTTCACTGTGTAATGAAAGTTTAAAAAGATTTTTGGGCGCGGAAGTGGGCGTGACGTCAGAAAATCTATACCACTTACTGTTTAAGAGCTAGAGTCCCCAATTTTACATGACCTCCAATAAAGTTCAAGTAAATTGTAGTCACGCCCACTAAAGTAGGTTGCATCCGACTGCGACATTCTTACTTTTTAAAATATCTTATTTGCTGTTGTTAGTTTCCTACAATTGTTTGGCAGCCATCGAAATATTACTCACTAAATACAAGATGTCGATGTTGAAAGCAACTAAAGCCGATTTTTTCTTTATGTTAGCGTAATGTCAAATTTATGAGAGTATGCCGTGACTCGAAGAGGCAAGGCACAAAATCGCTGCAGTGCCAATTTATGACATGCACAGCTCAGAAAATGGCAAATGGGCTAAATATATACAACAAAGAGAAGGTATACCTAATACAGTCGAATATAGTATATATAGTGAATAATGTTAAATTTTACTAATAGTCACAAAGACTGAAAATATCCAATCCGCCCAAAATTAACGAAACACAGTGTGGCTGATGTACACATAATTTTATTATTATATTATATTATATTATTTGACTTTTATTTTATTTAGGTCAGGATATAGTTACCCTGGGATTCGACCCTAAACATAAAAGACATATTTTAATTTTATAGAAGAATAGGTGTTATAAAAATAGACTGTATTGTTTTTGTGTAATAAACTAGGTGATTACTCAATTGTTTGTTGGCTTTACAGGTCTGCGGCATAGATGCAACAGCAACCATGAGTGTGAAGATGGCATGGTTTGTCAATTTGAAAACAACAATCGAACCATTGGTGTATCCAAGTTCATGTCGAGTAAAACCAAACTGTGTCTGTGTGACAATGATAATGGCTATGTGGAGGACACTTTGCATGACATTTGCAGTGGTGGTGAGTTAAACTAAAAATGTTAATCTTCAAAAAATCAATATTATATTTTCCGATATTTTTAGCAAATCATCAATATCTGGTCAACATATTAATATCTGTCTGCTCTTTACTGGCTCCGTTTTTGTTCTCAGCTCACATGAACATGAGGAAGCATTTCTAGAAGGCTTCTTAAGTCAAGGCAAACGAAATCCAATCAAATATTTACGTTTACGTCCTTAAGTGATCCATCGAATGTGCCTCAATAAGTCAGAAACCATTGTTCGAAACTAAAAATGCTCCAAGAATGCTCTCTTAATTCAATAAGCTATTAAATTGGCTATACAAATAGTGAAATGCCACGTTTTGGTCGTCATTAGTCTAAATGTCGTTATATTGTATAAGTTTCATAAGTACCACCGTCAATTTTATTCGCTTCTCACACAAGTCGCGTTATAGATAATATACATATGTACTTATTAATTAATAATGGTTTTTATAAATCCCAGAAATGAACACTGGATGTACTTGATATTAGTAAAAATATTGCCTGAAATTCAATTTAATTCAATTTAATATGTAGAAAACTTAAGCACATTTATCTAAAATAATTGTATACTCATGTACTCATATATGTTGTCAATTTAATATGTTCAAGATTTACCTTAAAAAACATTGAGCAAAGTCAATGTATATTCCGTAATTCTATGTTATAACATTACCAATGTGTAACACATATGCACTTGAACAAATTTTTAATATGTAGTTGACACATTAAACAAAAATGATTTGCTAATCTCGACTCTGCTTACAGCATTAAATAGTTGCATCGAAAAAGTTTTGTACGTTACATTTAAGAGCCTTACCCATTGAAAACGTTTTTTCCGTAGCAGTTAAATTTTATTAAATAAAAGTTAAATATAAAACTTCAATTTTTTAAATCATCAGAGTTTACTAATAACAATAAAAAGATTTTGACATTTTAAGGCTTATTTCAATACTGACTCGACGATAGCATCTGTATAAAAACCGTAAGTTCTATAATTTAATCGAAACCCATTACTTTTTGCAACGCGATAAGCGTCTTTTTAATTGGGCCGACGGTTTTATGTGATATACTGTCTTCCTGTTTGTATGTTGGCAATTATGACGTCTGCTTTGTCAGGATTGAATAATTGTTTAATAAATGTACTTCATACATTTCTTTTAGACGATTTACCCAAATCAAAAAACGAATTGAAAATCAATATATGTGTATTCAATGCAATTTAAAGTCATTTGAACCACTTGTGGTATTTTATGAAAATATGTTTTGCCTTTTCAGTAAGTTTCTATACTTTTGGTCTGTTTTATAAAAATATCAAACTGTCTTAAAAACGTCAGCTTTAAAAAAATTTATATTCGCCCAACGTGGGGCTCGAACCCACGACCCTGAGATTAAGAGTCTCATGCTCTACCGACTGAGCTAGCCGGGCAGTTGAGAAAATTGTGCCAAACTTCAACATAAAATACCTCTCTCTTTTTTAAAATAGAAATCTGTTTTATTTTTCAATGCAACACAATAATAGTGTAAACGCAATTATTTTACTTTTATATTTCAAATTAAATTCCGTTCTTACTAAGTTGCTTGTGTATTTACATATGCGTATATACACAATGCTAACAATAATCACTGTCACTGGCTCTCTTACCTTCTAAATACGTGAGAGCGGGAGAGTATCGCATTTCCCCATTGAGCATACATATTGATACCAAGTGGCATTTCCCCAAGCGCAAAAGCTCTTACTTGGCATTGTTCGTAAATAATAAAAGCTCAGTTCAAAAGTTTCATTGGTGGCAAACTAACGTTTGCCTACGTTTGCCGAGGTTTATACAAAACACTGCGTTTCGAGAGTTTATGTTGACTTAAATAATGATACGTTGGATGTCTGAAACAAAACCACTTTTATCTAAAATTCACTGGTGTTGTAGTGCTTTGTAAGCTATCAACGTCAACGACAGTGACAATAATATACAAAAGAACAAACAGTTCTAAGAAATTTGCGATTTGGTAAAAGTTTTCTCCATAAAATCTGACTTGCATGCAAATCATTGAATACTCTGTTCATAGTGGAGCCGGCTGTACAATTTTTTGACTTGATATATACAGGAGCTCGTAGATTCGAAACTGAGTGTTAAAGACGGCAAGATAGTAAAACGGACTTTGCATAAAAACCAATATTCTCTTTACATTATGCACAGAGTACAAAAACCAATTCAGAACAAATTATAAATTGCACAAATCACGTTTCCGGTGCGGACAATGCAAAGCGGTTCCAATAAAAAGGTAGCTAATTTCAATAGAGGATTGTTTTTTTTTTTTGAAACTCGACGGAGACTCGGGGTAAATATTTGTTAGTTATAAACAAAGCAACACACGGGCTTGAAATGTTTGGTGCATGAGATCATTTGCCGAGCTGGAAAGTAAGCAGCAAAAAACTATTTGAAAATATATATTTGGATATTTTTATTATTGCCTTCTAGTTGTACCACATGCCTACAATATTAAGTATCGTTCCTAATTACCTGATAGGTGCAAAACCGTACGGTGCTGTTACGATATGGCACCTTACTCGTACTCTGTACTGTTGCTAAATCATATATTATCAGTGGGTGTATTTACGTACAAAACCTAAGGATATTTTCTTTCAATTGCAACTGCAACAACTTTTTATCACAAAATTATGAGAATGTGATTTGAAAAAGTTGAGTTACTAAAGTTATTTAAAATTACCTTTTGGGGTTTATGTTATGTATGTTAATACATCCACACACATATACAAATTTTATTACATTGCGCCCGATGCACCACTTAGTATTACCGATTTGATATTTGCATAGATTTCATATTTGCCAATAAATGGAATTAGCTCGTGGACGTTATCTTGCAACATTTTATTTCTACTTTTAACGCCGTCTTTATATTTTCTAATATTTATATTTATATTTCGTATCTACGAAATTTAATATGTTAGTTGTGCTTGTATAAATTTAAAATTTTTGTTTTATGTGTGTAGTAGAATTTAAAATTCGCTACAGGGTATCTCCTAGTTGGCCACTTTTTGTTTTGTGTCAACTATAATAATATCCACATACCACCACATTACTTTGGCGTGCAGCGAATACCGTTTGCGTAACGAAGTAGACTAAAAGTTTTTTTTGTTTTTAGAATAATTTATTTGGTTTATAATGAAGTTTAACCCGGCTTTGAACCATGTATATTTCAATGATATCTTCAAATCGTCTACGGTAAGTATTAAATCAAACATGTCGGAGCAAAATTGCAGTAGCTGTAGTTTGGAAGATGCCTCTCAAGGGTCTAAGGAGTTCATATGTAAGTTATATGTATAAGTTTTTAGCATAAGTTCTTTAAAGATTTTGTACAATATTTTATTTAAATCTGGCGTTGAGTTATTGTTAACAAATTGATTAAAGCAGTCAAAAAGTTTCTTAATTTATGCATATCCAAAATAAATCCGTATTGTAAACTCAAAAATCCCAAAGGTTATGAGTAGGAATTATTTTTGATGTTCTCAGCAGATAAAACTGAAGACCTTGGCAATGAAATTTGTGCACATTAAACAAACAAAAAAAAAAACACTTGTAATTGCGGTAGTAACAATAACAATAAACTCTATATGGGCTAAAAAACACAATAGCGCACGCTTAGTACGTGATATTATGAATCATAGTCAAAGTTATTTGCAGTTTTAATAACAACAACAACATCTACATGCATTCCAATAATGTACATATTTCAAATAATTTTCTCATGTCTCTTGTAGTGACAGAAGATGGTAGAAAGGTAACCCCAAATGCATCGCGGACTCTCTTGGATTCCGCGAGCGTCTGCCTGCGGAATTGCAGAAGGCGCTTATTTAACCAAAAGACCCTTCACAAGAGGCTGCCAATTCTGCGCTGGCTTCCCAAATATACCATCGAGGATTCAATTTGTGACTTGGTAGCTGGCATAAGTGTTGGCCTTACAGTCATTCCACAGGCGCTAGCATATGCGGGCATTGCGGGTCTTCCGGTGGCGGTAAGCGCTGGTTCCCCTATATCTATCATTAAATTCAGCTTGCATATTTTATCTTCTTTAGTATGGATTGTATGCCTCTTTTGCTGGATGCTTTGTGTATATGATTTTGGGCAGTTGCAAGGATGTACCAATGGGACCGTCAGCTATTGTTGCGCTGCTGACATATCAGGTTGCGCAGGGTTCGTGGCAGAAATCGGTGCTGCTCTGCCTTCTGTGCGGCATTGTGGAATTGCTAATGGGTCTTTTTGGCATGGGATTTCTCATTGACTTTGTTTCGGGACCGGTTGCCTCGGGCTTCACCTCCGCTGTCTCGCTGATAATTCTCTCCTCCCAAATTCAGAACGTGCTGGGCATAACGGCAAATGGCAGCACCTTTGTAGAGGTCTGGAGGCAGGTATTCCTTAACATACAGCATTCGCGTGCCGCCGACACTCTCCTGGGGACCACTTGCATTGTAGTGCTGTTAATATTACGTACTTTGTCTTCATGCCGCATGGGGCTGGAACAAGACAAGCCGCGCTCACGTTTTTTGCGAGTTGTTAACAAACTGATATGGATTGTGGGCACGGCACGTAATGCGATCCTAGTTGTCGCATGCTGCATAATGGGATATCTGTTGCACAGTGAGGAGCATGGTACCCCTTTTCGCATTGTAGGAGAGATACCCCCAGGGCTACCCAGCCTACAGTTGCCGCCAACATCCCTTGCCCCAAACGAAACCAGTGATGGCAATTCAGAGAACTTTGTGGATATGGTGCACAGCCTTGGCTCTGGGCTAATAATAATACCGCTGATTTCTCTCATGGAGAGCATTGCAATTGCCAAGGCTTTCGGTAAGTCCTCCACTAAAAACATCTCACTAGCCAACTAAATGTTTTTTAATGGTCAATAGCTCCCGGAAAGCCAATAGATGCCTCGCAGGAGCTCATTGCCATTGGCACAGCCAATATAGTAAATTCCTTTGTGCAAGGTTTTCCGGGGACCGGCGCGTTAAGCCGCGGGGCTGTCAACAATGCCAGCGGCGTGCGCACCCCACTAAGCAACATATATTCTGGAACATTAGTCATAATAGCCCTGATTTTCCTTACGCCATACTTTTATTTTGTTCCTAAAGCCACACTGGCAGCTATTATAATGGCCGCCGTCGTTTTCATGATTGAAATCAAGGTCGTTAAGCCCATGTGGCGTGCTAAAAGTAAGTAATACCAAAGATTCTTATGATGACAGTTAATCCATCTTAATATATCACGATTTAGAGATCTAAAGGTTTCGCAAAAAACAGTATCATTATTCGGCGCTGAAAAGAAAGAAAATGTGACGTCACAAAATCGGTTGATGCTTTGTTTACATAGCATTGCAATTAGCATGCGTTAGATTTTTAACTTGAAAAGTATCTATATAATAATAATAATACAGCCGGAAATTTTAAATTAGATTAAAACATCGTTAAAACAATAAAGTCCAGCTTTATTCCGGTTATTCTTTGGCAGCTATATGATACTGTTCCAACCGGGCCAGTTTTAATATATTTGTAATGTCTGCAGTGATAATTCAGATCTAATCATTTCATTAAGGTAGCCAATTCTAAGACCTCAAAATTCTTTGCATTACTACGTGTTTATTTATCTATACATATTTATATTATCAAAGAAATGTGTTACAAAAAATAAAAACGTGAAAGTGAAAAGATAAAGTGTTAACATTTTTTTGATTTTTCTACACAGTGAAAGAGTATTGCCATGTCGGTTACACCCGACTGCAACGTTTTAGCTTGTTGTGTCTTTTTTTTTGTTTGTATAGATTTGACCTACATGTAATTTTTTTTGTTTATTTCATTTAGAAAGCGATCTGGTGCCCGGCCTCGGGACCTTTGTTGCGTGCCTGGTGCTTCCGCTGGAGTTTGGAATTCTGATTGGAATTGGAGTTAATGTTATTTTCATTTTGTACAATACGGCACGACCTAAGTTAAGCATGGAGGTGCTTTTAACGCAGTCGGGCCTCGAATATTTGATGATTACACCTGATCGGTGTTTAATCTTTCCATCAGTTGAATATGTACGAAAATGGGTAAACAAACACTCCATGCGCCAGAATGTCCCCGTTGTCGTCGATGCATCGCACGTGTATGGCGCTGACTTTACTACGGCAACTGTTATGGATTCCCTCATTTGTGATTTCAACCAGAGGCAACAGTTGCTGTTTTTTTACAATCTGAAGCCCAGCATTTGCGCGCTGTTTCAGCAGGTTTCAACAGCACAGTTTGTGGTATACTATCAGGAAGATCAGCTCGAAAATTTGCTAAAGGAACGCCAGTTTTCCCAAAAGAACTCAGAGTCGGCATGACCTCAAGCAGGAATAAATTAAACAAACCCAATATTCTCTTTTCACTTTGTGAACGAGTATAAAAATAACTATTATTATTGTTAGTAGTAAGTATAGGATATAGTTGTACTATGTTATAAACCAAACCTGTTTGAATAGCACTCTGGTTTCTACCATTCGGCTAAGACAAACAATACATACATACACAAATTATTTAACTCTATAAAAATTCTTTTGAAAAAAACAATTGTCACTTTTTGAAAGGAATAAGGAAAGATATTAACGCTTCGTATCGCAGCATCTCAAATTTTGATATGATTTTTGTTTATTCGACGGGAAATTATTAATAAACAAATAAAGTCGTTGCAGTCGGACGAAGACCTAGAACCACTAAATGGGTTCAATATTTTCTCGTGAAGCAGACGCAGGTTAATATATGTATATATTTTGGATTTTGCATACCTCCTCCCACTCACCCCATATATGAAAAACGCAATTCATATACTACAGACTTGCGCTTTGGTTTGTACACGGATTTTACCTGGGGATTTCAACCCGGATACCCGTTGTTCAGTTAAACATAATGAGTCAATAAAATGAGTAAATCAACATCGTTGCTAATTGTCAGAATTAAATATACTTTTATATATAGAATATATAGATATCTCTCGGCCTTTTATTAATATTTGCACAACGTGATTTAATTGAGCCCTTGTCATTAAACGCTTGTTTTCTTAACTGACTTGTTTTTGTTTTTCTGTACTGGCTGTAAAATAAAGTACATTGTAAGTTATGTTTACTCGGGTGTTAAAATTGTACGTGCTGGGAGCTGGGAACTGCTTTACTACTAGGTAAGTACTCAATTCTTAATTTTACTCGTGCTGAACAGAAAATACTTCGTAACTAATGTGTACTCGGGTGTTATTTTGTGTCAAGGCCCAACAAATGGGTTACCAAGGATATCCTTTATATAAAGGTTTTCTGAAAATGTAAGTCGAAGATGACATCTCAGAACCCAGTATATATATGCTTGATCAGGACGAGTAGTTGAGTCGATTTAATCCGTTGTCCGTCTGTATAAATACACCGATATCGGAATTTTGGAAAACGTCTATCACATATCTTGCTCCACTTCCACAATATTTATAAATATCAATTTTAAATCGTGGTTTTTTTTAGCATATCTCAATGATTCTAAGAGCTAGAGCTGTCAAATTGACTATGTATTAATCTCGTATATCATACACAGACCAAGAATACTTCACTTTTTGGATAATTAACCGCACACGTCCCAAAATTGGAAAAAGATGTTCAGCTTTTGCATCTTTTATGCATTAATTACATTTAAGTCTGGTTTAATGAGAATCGGACAGTAAACTTAAACATTATTCATTATTCGCCAAACTCCCTTCATTTTTATTAAATAAATAATAGAATTGATTATTTTATTTGGGGTTTCTTTAAATTAGCTTTGAAAGAACATCTGTATTTACTGGCATTTTGTGAATGTGACACAGTAGTCACTGTGACACACAAGTAACATTATCGCTTATCCCTTTTAGCACCTACTTTACCTCCGGGAAAGGAACTTAATAATTACCGAAATAAATAATTACCCGAAATACACTGTTAACGCAACAGACTAATCGCATATCGATATAAATATATCGGCATGTAGTCACGCGTTGTTTTTCATCACCAATATTCAAGCGCGTGTTGCAATGGTCATTTTTGGTGCTATTTTGTAAAAACACATTTTTTTATATTGTGCCGCGTTTATTATTTCACAATTAAATATGAAGCGATTGACCGAGGAACGTACTAAGATTCTGTTTGAAAAGCTTGCTAAATAGTAAGTCGCACAGACAATGATGAATTTATTACTAAATAACAACACCTCTGTTTCAGCATTGGCACAAATGTACAACAACTAATTGACCGGCCTGATGGAACATACTGCTTCCGTGAACACAAAGATCGTGTTTACTATGTCTCCGAGCGTATTTTAAAACTAAGCGAATGTTTCGGCTACAAGCAACTTGTCTGTGTAGGCACTTGCTTTGGCAAATTCTCCAAGACCAACAAACTGAAGTTCCACATAACGGCGCTGTATTATTTGGCACCATACGCACAGTACAAGGTTTGGGTTAAGCCTTCCTTCGAGCAGCAGTTCCTTTACGGAAATCACATACCGAAATCTGGCTTGGGCAGAATAACCGAAAACGCTGGCCAGTACCAGGGCGTTGTTGTGTTTTCTATGAATGACTTGGCCTTGGGCTTTGGCGTCCTTGCACGTTCCACCACCGAATGCAAAACCGCTGATCCGCTGACGACTGTGTGCTTTCACCAATCTGACATTGGGGAATATATACGTGCCGAAGATTCGCTATTTTAGTTATAAGTTAATCGCTTTTTAAATGTCAATTTGCTAGTAAAGTTTTGCTAATTTTGTAGCCTTAGCTATATTTAAGTGAATAATAAGCCCCAGAAACATATTGCCAAATTAATTCATTTCTATAGTCCTAATCGGATGTTGACTACTGACCAAGTTCTTTATAAGGGGGCTCAAAAGATATATATACAAGTAGCTCGCATTTATCAAGCTAGCTCCTATGGGAACTATAGAACAATGCGATGTTGATTAGATTTTCCATTTTTAATTGCCAAGTTTGTTCCAGATATTTTGAAAACAAATTGTATTTCGATTGATTTTTATATATGATATAGAGGCACCATTCGGCCGACTCCGACCAATGCAAAGTTTTACGACGATTGCATTAAGATTAAGACACATGACTATTTTGAACTTGGCAATATCAATTATACAATACAACATATGAAAATAAGAAAAAATTTATAAAAAGTACTAAACATGGGCAGCGAAACAAAAACGCTTAAAACCCCTACATGTCACAGCAATTCGAGAAATTGTGGTTTTATTGGGCCTGTTTTCGAATAAACGATATACAAATATTTTGTTTTAATTGAAAAACACATTTGCAAAAACTTCATTTTCTGCATTTTCTCTGTGCTTATTGAAATGCGTGTTAACTTGAAAAAAGTGTCTTGTTTTAATTTTTCCCTATTTTGTATTTTTTCTTGGTCAATCTGTCCTGTTTTTGTGAAAGGTAGCCGCCAACACTGGTTCTACTATAGACTAGTTATAAATAACCGATGTTCAAAAAAAATTAGTTCAAGGAATACCCTTTATGTTGCGCAGCAGCTGTGAATGCGGGTTTTTAAAAGTCGTGACAAGTAACACGTATTTAAATATCAGCCATCACACACAACATTCATACATACGTACATAATTATGTGCAGCTTCTTGTTGTTATTTGCACATTAGGAGTAACAACGCCGGAATATTGGCGCACACAGGTAGCAAAGACCCTTTAATGGCATCAGCAGATGAAAGCAGCTGCGATATGGCTGCTGTTGTTGCTCCAAGTTACTGGCTTTGGTGAGTATTAATCAACTACTAAAGAGTTTCTGTTACTTTAAATTTATTTGTGCGCCTACACATAAAAACAATATTGTTTGCTGACTCACCTAACCCGCTTTTGATTTCCCTCCGAAGTTCTAAGCGAACGGACGCGTGATAAAATGTATCAACCCATTCTGGGTGCAAGCTGCTTTCGCCGTTTGAACGGCACGCATCAGACGGGATGCTCATGTAAATATGAATATAGATAGATGGAGGGACCGGGGAAACCCCAATTGTAATCTTTTGTTGTCTACCAACACAGCGACATACTCGGGCTCAGTTGGCGTGCTGCACCTAATAAATGGGGAATCGGATTTGGAGTTTTTGCTTAGCAGTGCTCCGTCGCCGCCATACGCTCCTCTGATACCACCACACTTGTTTACAAGGGCAAATATGTTACGCCTGAAGGAAGCCGGTCCTAGGATAATATCCGTTGTACTGCTAATCAATAGGCCCATACAAATGAAAAATTTTTCGCATGAACTCAACTGTCCCAATCAGTATAGCGGCCTGAAATTGGGCAACAGTTCGGAGACGGCTACATGCGATGCCAGCAACGTTGCCAACACCTGGAATCGTTGGGGCACTGGTCTGCTGCATGAGGATTTCCCCTTTCCGATCTACTATATCGCTGACCCCGAAGAAATTACCAAACTGGAGAACTGCTTTGAAAAGTTCAACAACTTTGATTACGAGTCACATGCTCTGCGCAGCTTATGTGCCGTCGAAGTGAAGTCTTTTATGTCAGCTGCTGTTAACTCTGAAGTGTGCATGCGGCGGACTAATTTTATAAACAATCTTGGGGGCAGCAAATATTGTGATCCTCTCGAAGGTCGCAATGTTTATGCGACGTTGTTTCCGCGCAATTCTTCTGAGAACTTAGACGCCAATGCTCCTCGCAGTGTCAATGCCAACGAGAAGTTTATAATTGTGTCATGCCGTCTAGACACTACCAGCATGTTCGATGGTCTGGGTAGGTGCACTACGCCAATCTTTTTATCGACTACTCAGATTTGTTCTTTTAGGACTGGGCGCGATGGATTCACTTGTGGGCCTGGCTACTCTTACCCAGGTGGCGCATATGCTGCGTCTGCTGCTACCTTCGCAGAGCGCGCTGACTGACCCAAAACGCAATGTGCTTTTTGTGGCTTTCAATGGCGAATCTTATGACTATATTGGATCACAGCGATTTGTCTACGACATGGAACACCTGGCTTTTCCTACTCGCTCCACTCTCACTACTCCCATTTCATTTGATAACATCGAGTTCATGTTAGACATTGGCACACTGGACGACATAGCAAAGATAAAACTACACACATTAACCTCTACGCCGCTAGCCGGTCAATTGCTGCAGCAGCTCAATCGATATGCCAATTCGTCGCTCTACGGCTTTAAAGTGAACATAGATTCGAATGTGGGCTATGAAATACCCCCAACATCGGCGCAATCGTTTTTGCGTCGCGATATCAAATTTCCCGCATTAATTTTGAACGCTTTGCCTAGCAATATATACTACCACTCCATATATGATGATATTGACAATGTGGCATTTCTGTATGCCAATACCAGCCAGGATTATACAACATTGGCTGATTTAAGCGATACAAAGAACTTCCACGCCGATTCCTTGCAAATGAAGGTACGCAATATCTCTTCAATAGTGGCCATGGCGCTTTATGAGACCTTAACGGGTAAAGAGTATAAAGGCGACAAAGTGGCCAATCCACTGTTGGCAGATGAGTTCTTCTATTGTTTCCTGCAGTCTTCAGACTGTCCACTTTTCAAAGCGTCTTCATATCCAAACAGTCCAGCCGGTCTATCATTGCCGCCCATGCGGTGAGTATAAATGCTTGTGTTTTCTGTGAAAAGTTTTGTGTAATAGCAGCAGTATCGAATACCTAGATATATAAGTGTGTTAGGTGGTTCACAAGAATCATCGGGCTGGACATATCGCATGCTGGGCTATCTACTCTCGCAACCACAGCCAAGAGTGCCAAAAGAAAATTGCACTCAGCTGCCACTGTTTTATTTTGCTGGCCTCAATAGCACTGGAGAGTGTCGTCTTACAACGCAGAACTATACTCATGCTCTTAGTCCGGCATTTCTCATTGAAGGTAAGTGCGTGTACTCATTTGTGAATGGTCAAATGAAAAGTAAACATTGAATTTCGCATTTCAGACTACGATTGGCGGTCGGGCCAATACTCTACATGGACTGAATCAACTTGGTCGCAGTTCAGCGCGCGCATCTTTCTACGTCCGTCCAACGTGCATGAAATCACCACCCTATGCATTGGCATTGTGGTGTTTATAATTTCATTCTGTTTAATATATATTATCAGCTCACGGTGGGAGGTGCTTTTTGAGGATGTGCCGGCTAGCAATGCGGCGTAAGTTTATGTCTCGTTTTACATCACACATCTTACTACACTAAAGGGGGTAGTAGTTTTTGAAACTTGGATTGGGTCATACTTCTTTAATTTCATACTGTTAGGCCACTGTTTATGTTTTCTCTTTTTAATTTCTTGTCTTTTAATTTCCAATCAACTTTATATTATTTTTTAGGTTATTTAATTGATCTTTTTGAAGTTGGCCCTGCGGCAAAACTAAGAAGAGCGCCTTAATTACTAAGCTCTCAGCTGTGCATGCAAATCTCACTTCAAATTACATAGTGGCCCGTTTAAAAATTATACTTATGTTCTATATTATCCCCATTTGACTTGCAATTCTAGATTGCCACCGCCAACGGCCTGTTAATGGCAGGACAATCGGAAAGCTCCATACGTAATATATACACAAGACAAACCCCAAAAACACTTGAATTATTCAAAGGGAACTGACATTTAAGAAATAAATAAAACTATTATGTAATACCCTTAATAACTTCAAACCTCTTACTAAAAGACATTATTGATATTCTTATTGCTTACTTTAAGTATTCGTAAATAAACATTTATTTGTATGTATTTTTGTATCTTAAACACGTTAAAAGCAACTAGTGTCTATTTGTATTATAAATATCAATTAGCAGATAGATTTTCTGCTTTGCGTCGCAGTTTATTTTTAGAAGACGACTAATTAAACAGTTAACTGATCTAAGAACCTAAGGAGGGCAAGAAATAAGGCAGCATTTAATACTATATAATCTTATATTGAAAAACTGATCTTAAATAAATATAATTAAAATAATTATTAAATGATTAAGTTGGTTTTATTTTATTTATTTATATGTTATATTGAAGACATACTAAGCAATATCGCAAAAATTTACCAGTTTCTCACAGCTCATTGTTTCTCTTTAATAAGAAGTCATCGTTCTAACAATGTCCAACATTTCTATAATTATTGACCAAATAACAGTTAAAGCTAAATTTTGTTAAGACTGTAAGCTTAACCATCCCTGTCGCCGCAGATTTACAATTGAATCGGCTATGACTCGCTTAGACGATTTCATATAGCCACCACTAAGTAACATAACGACAGGTATGCCCAGCGCTCGAAAGGTACTAAAAACCAAACGATCCCGCTCAATAACACCCTCCGCGGTAATGGCTAAATTACCCAGTGGATCGCCTTTAAGGACATCGGTGCCGGCATTATATACAACTATGTCTGGCTTAAATTCTGCCAGCGCCTGCATTAGACATCGGTTCAGTTGCCTCAAATAGTAACCATCTTCAGTCAGGTGCTTTAACTCCACACCGCAACGAATGCTGAGCTTGGCTTCGTGATCCTTTGGATAAACAAACGCATTGTACATATCAAGTATATATACAGTCTCCGTATTCTTAAAATCCCGCTCATGGCCATTTCCCTGATGGGCATCCAGGTCAACAATCATTGCGTTACGCACTCTGGATGGCTCCATCTCAAACAGGCGTACTAGTAGCAATGTAATATCTGCATAGGGACAAAAGCCTCCGCCCTTGTACGAGCAACAGTGATGGAACCCGCCACCCAAGTTGATTGCCCAGCCATATTCCAGAGCCAGTTTACCAGCCAATATTGAGCCGGCTGCTTGGTATCGCATAGGACGCAGATATCCATTTTGTACTGTAAAATTGGGCATAAAAATCAAGGCCGGCACCTCCGCAATGCAAGCCACGTTAGCGCTCCATTTAAGGGACTTTAAGTACTTGGAAGTGTGCACTCGTAGCAACTGTTCTTTGGTAATCTCTACGGGTTGTAGAAATCGCCGCATTCCAACGACAGCTCAGCACATAGCAACTGAAAGTGACATGCATCTAGTGAGAGAATTTACCTGTCGTATAGTTATTTACCTGTTGTATATGCTTTCCCTTGGCTGCATCAAAAGGATGAAGCTTTTCAAGTCCAGCGAACCGCACGGAATAATTTTTGGAGTAAACTATAGGCAGTTTATTGGGCGCCCCAGCGACCTCGCATCTCATTTTTTATAAATCTGCACTTGACTTTTTCTTTTATAAATATTCGACCAATTCATATTGGTCATTTCGATATTTTCATCATAGACGAATGACACTACATGTTGAATGTTATGAAATTATTTTATTATTCTATATATAATAATTATTATAAGTGCTATATAATATCAAGGTAATATTGCCTTTTTTTGTCGATTTCAATATGTCAATTTCCGATTCTCTTCACCCATTTTATGATATCACAAGAAAAATAAAGCGAATGGTGAAATACCATTCCAGTTCGATGAACACGGAACTGTTTTAAATCGATAATTGTTGCTGCAACTGGCTGCAGCCAAACGATAAGCATACCAACAGCCGTTAGCTGCATTTGAAATTTATATGTACGTACGGTTTGGAAGAATTTCGTTACGATAATACACTGTACGTTTGAAGACAAATTAACGAACTTATCGCAGGATGGTGTTATAAGCGAACTTAAAAGAATATTTTATAATTTTGGACTTAAAGGGATCGAGAGCAAATTTGATATAAAACATTGTATATCACTATCAGATTAAGTTTATTAAATTTTTTTTTTCTTGATAAATAGTATAAAAATTGATTTCCAGTTCCAGTTTTTTTTTAACATATCTCGAATATCAGAAGAGCCACCAAATTTGGCATGTAGCTTCTCGTAAATATACCCCGCACGGTCAAAAAACCGCAAACAACTATTTAAGAGTGATTCTTATATTTATGTTAATATAGAGATAAATCAATATATAGGCAGATAAGTGATAAAATTACCCATGCCTACAGTGGGACTCATTTTCGATAAGGATGGCAATAGCCGTTAGCTTCATTCGAAAGTTTTATGCACGGTTCGGAACAATTTCGTTTCGATAATACACTGTACGATTGTGGAGGCACTGCAAATCTCGATAATTATTTCTCAATGGCTTGCCTCGATCGTCTAACAACCGCCAAAGATTTTGGAACTGCAATATTAAATGTCTATAGAGGAGTTATTTAAAAAGTCTTTCTAGCTTACCTCTTTTAATGATATTTCGATAGGCTTTGGGAAGACAAACCAGTCAACGGCTTCAGCGCAGGGCGGTGTTGTAAGCGAGCCTAAAAGATTAATTAAATAAAAATATAATTTTGTGCATTCAATCTGCAAAGGGGGAAAATACACACCTTGATAGGTAAAAAACTCTCGCCTGTCCATGCCAGTTAAAATATCCCTTAATGAAAATTCACCTTTGAAGGTTGAAGTTTTATTATAATCTGTGATCAAAGTAGCTTCAGTAAAGACTTTGTTAAGGGCTCGTGGCGTGAATGTAGGACACTAAATAATACAAGTATTTTAATATGCTCTATCAATACGTTGGCCTGCTTACCGGTACTATTTTCAACATTATTCCTAAGACCACGAATCCATCGGAAGAGCAAATAGCTTCATTTTGCAGCGCGTATGCACTGTTCTGATGAAGAATATGCAGTTCGGCATCATATCGTAAGGCATTAACGGTATGTTCAGAGCCTTTGGTTTCCGGTGATCCCCAATGAAAATGTAACTGCACAGCTTTGTAAATACACTTCAGCTTACAACCGCAAACAGCTGGTTGGGTTCCATCGTATCCGGGTGGAATGGCCATTGTTAGGGTATGTCCATTGTTGGTGATTTTAAGGGGTCCGGAAAATGTCTTGTTGTAGTTAAGAAAGCTTAGCTTTGGCGCCTTAGAGCTGACAGACTAATGAATAATTGTGCAATTAGAATAAGGTAAACAATTAATAACACTAACTTTCTCTTTAGTCAACGGAACAGGCGATTGTCGCTTGCCAGTCAAGTTCCAGTCCTTTCCGTGTTGATCGTAATTAAAATGGGATAACTTTGCAAAATTTCTTATTACACTATTCATTTAAAATATGTAGCGGTTAGCCCAATGGGTATACAATTAAATTTTGATCTGTAAGAATTTTAAATTCAAAAGTAAAACTCGGTTTTCAGATTTTCAGTTGCACATGTCAAGTTTATTTATGTTTTTTGACATTCAGATATTGTATATTTTTATTTATTAATTTTTTCCTTGAAGAGCTCTGTAGTAAATTGGTCTTCCATTAATAGGCTGCGTAGTTCGGTAGGTGTTTATTAAAGTACGATTGCGTGAGTCCCGCAAATTCCAAAGTAGCATGATCTGTCGTCTAGGAAGTTGAACAACATCCTTAAATACCGTCCAAGTTACACCCTCAGCGCAGTCAGGTGTGGTCAATGAGCCTGCATTGGAAATATGTAATATTATATGTGTATACAGTTATGTATGCAAGTGATTTTATTACGAATACATACCATTATATGTGAAGAACTCTCCCGTAACAATGTTGCCCAGCAAATTGTTTACAGTTAATCGTCCAGGTACCATGGTACTTGATTGGTATCTAGTTATTAGGGGCAGCTGATTAAAGATCCTTGCAAGGCCAAAATGCTGTGGGAATGGCCTAGACACAGCCCTAAACATGACTCCCAGGACGGCAAGACCATCCGAAAACGCACTGGCTTCGCCAACAGATATATCCGCATAGCGAGTATTTTTATGCACAATATGCATTTCAACATCGTAACGTGTAGAGTTGATGGAATGTTCGGATCCCAAACTGTTGGCGGAGCCCCAATGGAAGTGCACACTTTGTGCCTCAAAGCTGCCTGGCAATAGGCCACCATTGATGTATGCACGCTGTCCGTTTCGGGTGGGTGGCAAAACCATGTTCGCTGAAAAAATTGATTGTTATGAGAGCACTTAAAAAATCAAATTGTCGCCTACCTGTATGTCCATTATTAGTAAGCACTAGAGGGGACTCCAATGGCTGATCGTAGTTGTAAAAACGTATACGCGGAATAGAGCGCTCGATATCCTGTGAAAGATTGGTATTAGTGATAAGCTCTGGAACTCTGGGAACTTTCGGACTTACTCGACTATAGGTCAAATTAATCGGCGATTGATTCATGCCATCTTGGCACGTTCCCTCCCAATCATCACCTTGTTGGTCATAGTTATATTCTCCACTGGCCTGCTCGGCTTCTTCATCGGCTCTTATATCATTGAGATATACATTCGACAGATCTGCATGTTGAAAAACATTTAGAGTGAAGAAATAAAGAAAGCCCAACAAAATTACAAACAAAGGAAACGTACGAAAATTGCCTTCAAAATAAGCAAAACTAAGGACTGACTGCAGCAGGAGCTGGACCAAGAGTCCAAGTCCCCAACGGCTCAAAATATTCATCTTTAGTTTTACAACTCAGAAGCGATATGCACTGCGTAACACTTGCCACAAGACTGTAATATTTTTACAATCGACCACTACAATTTATAGGTGCAAAGCCTGCTCAGCGGTGGCTTCTTCATAGATAAGAACGCCGTTTTTACTGCGGTTCTTGCGTTGTGCACTTGTCAGGCCCAGTTGCACATTTGCATAGTTGTTGCGACGTGTTTTAGTATTTGCTCTGGGTCCTCGCCGGTGCCCAAACCAGCTAAACGCCTGACACTAACGCATCAAATCCACTTCCAATTAAGAGAGCTGTAAAATCTGGTTCAGGTTCAGCGGACTTTCAATAGCAACGGTATAATTGAAATTCGATTTCCTATGTTCTCTTAGATGAAAGCACAAAGGTACGTACGAAACTAATAGCTGAGGATCACGAATATGTTTAAAATGCGAAGAATAAATTATGACATGACATGCAGCTACGCCAAATCTGATTGTAAGTTATATTGCAACTTTATCTTTCTTTCTTTAAATGATTAAATTCGGCACAGCTCTGTTAAAATTGTTTATACGAGAGAATGGTAGAAATATTCTATAAGAAAGGGCCAAAATTACTAGCAATTTGATGAGATTCAATGTTTATTTACAAAGTTTTTTTTTTAAAAACTTAAACGCTGTTTTTTTAATATTCAGAAATCAAGTTTGTAAGAAAACTTTCGTATTAAGGCACTAATAAAATATCGGTAATCTTCATTTAATGATATGATTGGAAAATCCTTATTAAAGAGGCATATCTCAATTTTTATTGCTCTTTAAATTCTTTTCAGATAGTTTCAGATTTTAATTCCTAACCTCTTTTATTGGGATAAAATTGGTACCTACCAAAATTCAGTTGCAATTTTTACTAACGATATAAATTATATATTCTGCCAAAGTAAGTATGTATGTAGTTGGAGGAATCATTGACATCAAATCAAATTGACAAATTGATTTTCAGTTCGGTTTTTTAACATATCTCGAATATCAGAAGAGCTACTAAAATTGACATGTAGGTGCTCGTTATCCCAAATTACAAAAAATGTGTCGTTTTGCAGGAAAGAATACTTTTTGGAAAATAGCATATGGACTATTCTATTAAATCCTGAAAATTGTACATTAAACAGACAATTAACAAAAAGAATTATTTAAGAGTTATTATTATATTAATATTAATTTTGTCGGTACTCTGTCCATATATATATATATATAGTACCGACAAAATTACCCAAGTCGATAGTGGGACTCATTTTCGAATGAAATAATTAATGAAATGAGGTACTTTAAATGTCGTTAAAAGCTGTTAAACTATAATTTACACACTGGTACAAATTTAAATTCTTACCTCTATACATATATCGTAATGATATACTAAGAAAGAGTGCTTTCGAGAACGTTCGATTAGCAATCTGTTTCAACTTACTCGATACATACTTAGTAAACTAAGTATATTAATATGTACATAAGTACACATACAAGGGCTAACATGCTGCTGCAAGGAATAAACTTTTCTTAAAGAGCTTACTTTAGAATGTTTGGTAGAAAATAGCTTACTGCCAAATATCGATCATTCAGCCTTAATCATCTCTAATATCGATTCACATACACTACATACTGAAGGACATGGCTTTATTGACAAAATTATTCAAACTTTTTATATACATTTTAATATGATATATACGTTCCCAAAAAAGTCTTGTCAGAGATCACTTGTAATTTATTTCCGACGTAACACATTTTAGATCATTATTTATATGATAAAAACAAAGAAGCTTTAATTAAATTAAATTAAAGGTTGTTATGGATTTTTATTAACTTTAGGAAAACGGAGTGGGACGAAGCGACGGACGGACAGACAGACGGCTAAATTAGAAATATATATACATTATGCGGTTGGAGCTGTCTCTTTCTGTCTGTTACATTTTTACCCATTTTCAATGGGTTCAGTGTATAAAAATACAAGTATACTTTTGGGCTAAAATATGTAAACTGTAAGTTCCCCTGGATATTATTTATTTTTATTATTTATTTATTTAATCAGTTACAAAGCGAGTGTCAAATAAACAATAATGGGCGAGAGTAGGCGTGGTTGGAATATTTTTATACTCGTTCACAAAAAGAAAAAGTATTGCTCTTCGTCCGTCTGTCCGTATAAACGCAATTTTTTTCGCCGCTATTGAAGAGACTTGGAATATATACTCGTGGAATATATACCCTCGTCAGATAGTGTCAAAAGATTTCGGCTACACCCACTGGGGGCGTGGCAATTGGATTGACAATATACATATCTCAATGTGAACTCACTCAATTAGAAAGGAGGTATTCAAAGTAAGAAATATTCTTAACCTGCGTATGATTCACGAGAACGTATTGGATCAAACTTGGTGACTCCAGCTCTTATATTTTCTGCAATATGCTATAAAAAACCAAGTCTGAAAATCGATTTTTATCGGTAATATGCATATATGCATGCATGATATGACTAGATCGACTCGCCTGTTGACGTGATATAACAAGAACCTATATGACATTATAATATATAATTCGGTTAACCATTATAAAGTATGCCGGTATACCTATGTTTACGCATTTTAAATAGTTTAAATAATATAAATAAAAAATAACTGACATCAACGTTTTTTTGCGGGCTCCGTTGTCTAGCCGTGGTAATAGCCACTGAGATCTTTATTGGTGCGGTAGAAAACAGGCCGTTTGTTGCGCGGCTGAAGTTCACGGTAGTTATTCCGTATAAAATTTCCATTAGGGTCCTGCAGCTTCCAAAACTTGGAAACGTCTGACAACGCTATGGGTAGAGGCTGAGCAAACACCGTCCAGGTGACAGCCTCGTTGCAACCAGGTGTAGTCAACGATCCCTTGTAGGTGTAAAAGTCACGGGTATTCAAATCGCCCAACAACTGACCGAGGGTAATAGAGCCGGGTAGCACCAACTCGTCATGATATTCGACGATTTTTGGGAGTGCAGCGTATATCTTTCCAAGGCCTGGATATACACGATCCGGATTCTTAAATCATCAAATATGCATTACTGACTTCAATGCTTCAGGTAGAAACTCACCTTGACAATTTTAAACATAATGCCCAGCACGGCTATTCCATCCACGTAATTCAAAGCCTCTGCGACGCTGTTATAGCGCACGTTTCGATGCACGATGTGCATTTCCATATCGTAGCGTCTCTTGTTTATTAAATGCTCGGATCCCCGTGATACAGGCGATCCCCAGTGGAAATGGACGCCCTCAGCTACATATTGTCCCTTAAGTAGTCCTCCTGTAATAAAAGGTTTCTGGCCATTTTCGGTCTGTGGTATGACCATATCAACTGGATTTCGCCAACCAATAAGCAAAATGAAACTGATTAATTTTAATAAAATATATCTATGCCAGTTGTAATCTACCCGTGTATCCTTTGTTGACCAGTCTCAGTGGTCTTCTGAGCTTTATGTTATAGTTTCCAAAGGCAATTCGTGGGAGCGGCACGATGAACGACTATAGAAAGTATAACAATAAAGAAAGTCTTTAAGATTATGCACCCACTTGTGTGTATCCCCCGTTACCCACACGAACAAGCCAATTTGTATAGAGATAGTGAAAAGTAGCGCAAAATTGCGTACAATTTATTACAAATTGGGCCATTCGGAAGTATTTTTTTTGAAATGCACCAGCGCACCATTTATGAAATTAGCTGTCAACGCTTGTAACGGAAACAGCTGGTTTATGTGTTGTAATATATAGCACTTAAGAGTCTGTCTCTGTTTGCTAGTTATGTGGTAATCCAATTTGCTGACTTACTTTGTTCCCCTTGAGTTGTATTTTTATTGGTATTTGCTTGGAGCACCCAAAACTGAATAGAATATTCAATTCAGAAGTATTGCATAAATATACTCACACTGCCAACCGACAGCCTAATAGGTGTCTGCCTCAGACCCGTCGCGCAGGTTCCTTCCCAATCGGCGCCGTTTTGGTCAAAGTTCCAGTCGGCATTAGTCAAGCTGCCATCGCCATCTGAAAAACGATGTTAAGTGGGTTTTAAAGTCGGAGCTGATTTTATAAATTAGTTTTCACTTTCTTTCGTTCGCTAAACGGTGTTTGTCATATCTCAACCATAAATCAAATTTGGATTATGTTCGCTCAATAAATCATTATTTTATTGTAAATACAAACGGATATTAATATTAAAATATCTACTTATCGGGCATTATTTCACATTTCACATATTACCATTTACTGGTGGCTGATACGCGAGTGGCAGCAATAAAAAAGTTTTTGAAAGATATTCGGTTGCATTGTTTCAACTTGTTGTGCGCGGTGATCCAGTTAAATCCTTTCGCATCAACAAAGCCCTATGAAAACGTTTTTTTTTGTGGAACTACGCCAACTTTGGCCGCTGCGGCTACCGCTTAAGCACAACTGAAGCGGCTCCAAAAACGCTCACAAACTTTTATACCCGGCGCATTCGCAGCCGTCGCCGATGCTAAGCCGTTGCGACAATGAACTTTTGGTGACTCCTCATAGAAAATAGAATATCTAAGGTGCCATATATTTTTTGTAACTGTATTTGTAGCAAATTTCTTGTATTGCTTCCAGCTGCTGATTAAAATGTAAAAGCAATCTGTTAGTGATCATAATTAAATATTAGACTACATCCGCCCAAGTAAAGGCTTACAAAAGTCGGCTACTCTGAATGTGCATAATTCAGTCAATTGGTCAATACCAAATTATGCCATTTCTTTCAGCCACGCTTTATATTTATGTACATTTACGCTTATTGTAATCATTTTTCAACTGATAAATTATAAACATTGTATAATAAAACTAGCACTGTAAGCAAATATTCGCTTTAAAGCTATTTAAATTCATCATGGTCCCTACACTTCTCTTTAGTAAGGGATCGGATCAGGATTTGGTATAAAATCCTTTGGAAACGCGCAATCATATAAAATTTAAATTATATTATGAATAATATTTTTTATACCCGTTTACAAAATTATCCAATGTCATTCATGCTCTATCCGTCCGTGTCACGCAAACTGGGACGCTGCCAAATCGATTTCTGGCAGATTACTTTAAAGATCTGTAAAAATTGCCACTCACAGCTCTGCAAATCAGTAAAATGTATATCTCTTTTAACTGTAGAGCTATAGTCACTAAATTTGGCAGACAGTGTTCGGGCGTCCTCCTCTTGAGCTCGAGGCGGTAAATGGTGGCCCCACCCAGCCCCTTGCGACATATAAAAACTCTATATTTTTTTCCAAAATAACAATAATAACATACTGTGTACTGTGAACGAGTATTACGCAGTCGGTTACGTCCGACTGCAACGTTCTTACTTGTTTATTTTTGTTTTTTTTAACATTTGGGTTATACATATATTTTTTTGTGGCAAATATATGTATTTTTTCATATATGTATTTTATCAATTAATAATGTATTTGATCAAGTAATCGAAGAGTATACATAAACTGCTATGAATGATAATTGTTTTCTAATAATTCTGCTTGTATTACATTCATATTTATAAAAACTTGCACGCCTTTGAGAATATGTTTAATCAAATTAACTACTTATTATTAAAATTAACTTTCTCTTATTCTTCCCGTCAGTTTTGTTTTCTGCATAATTTAGCAAACTTAAATTTAACAGGTATTGACAGCAAACAACCGAGCAAAACTTAAACCAGATTATTTATGCAAATAAAGCATTTAAGCAAATACATTCTTTAGCATTTTGGCAATTATTTTTTATTGTATTGCACCATTTAAATTTGTAACAAGAAAGAGGAAGATTTATAATCCGATCATTGTAAAACTCATATCTTAAATGTTTTATATCGAATTTTTATAGAGTATAACTTCTATAGAACCCTTCGAAAAAAATTAAGTTCTCATAATTATATAAAGCATTTATTCTGTGGATATGATTAAGGAATTTGTGCTTATCCATAAGTCGAGGGTTGAGTTATTTGATTTGATATATAACTTGTATGAAAAGTAAGAACATCAGTTAAATTGTATATTTAATATTGAATATTTATATAAATTTAAATATTATTACGGCCGTATCTCAAAAATTCATGTCCATTCTTATCCATGTAAATGACGATTCTAGTTGCTTATTTAAAGTACTATGCAACAATCAGTCAGGTTCACTTTCAATTCATTTGTAAATACAAAAGAAATACATCAATTATTAAATTTGCACGTGTGAAAAATGTAAAAAAGGGAAAGGTACCTGCTAACCCAAGCCATATTTCGTTAGTCGTCAAGAATATTATTTACGTTTGTATAAAATCATCATCAATATCCACATAAGCTGTAGAAAGTGGATTTCAAGACGGTAAGCTTATTTACATAGGCATTTATACTCTATTTGAATTGTCTCTTTATAAGCTAAAAACATTATCATAAATTTAACTTAAATACAGTTATTTCAATCAACTTTTGATATTAGCTTAGTCTATATCAACACCAAGTTAAAATAATGACGGCACAGTTCTAGCTAAACTGAATAAAACGGCTACCAAACTGTATTCAGCAATGATAATCGCTCAGTTGCATAATAATAAAACGAATTGTATTTGTCGTCGTTAGAGTTCCGTGGCAAAGAAGATAAGCTTGTTGGGTCAAAAATCACCCACTGCATGCGAAATGAACTCATACTGCCGCTCAATACTGCCCTCCACATCCAGCGAGTCGTCAATGAAGTGCATTTCGACATGTTCCTGAAACGCTTTAAATGAAACTTGGCTGGAGTACAGTTTTCCACACATAGGGCATGTTTTGTCTACGGCATCAGCCTTAAGCTTCTCTTGGATGATATTGAAGCGCGCGGGCAAGAGCGATGTTGTCGTATGTCCGTTGAATGTGTCATGTCCTTGGCTTGCTGCGTGTTCATTCTGATATCGTTTAGGCTCACTGCGCTCTTCTGTCTCCAAACTTTTATCAGCCATTTCCGGTTTGTTAGCTGCTTTTTGTGCACATTCAGGGCAGGGCTGGAGCGCTGCGATACGATAAGAAAGTATAATATTATATAATAATCATCATTGCGAAAATCGTTGACTAACCGATACGAGACTCTAGTTGTGTTAGCGCAGAGTTTAGCTCTTGTTGTTGCTTCATGGCCTCGCGTCGCAAGTCCTGCAGGCCTTCCATGCACTGTTTAGCATCGACATTGGTATCGAGCTCATTTACAGTACTATCATCCACATTCAGTCCACATGGGTAACCCAGTTCCGTCTCGCTTACAATAAAGTCGTCTAGTGCAATCTCTTCCAGACTTACTTCTGTTATCAGCTTCTGGCGCAAGTGTGGGTTTGGCGAGTGCTGGGTAAACGTTTTAGAACGAATCAAGTTCTGATTGGCACCTATAGAGGCTGCCTCTGCGGCACGGGCATTGGAATTGATCGCCACTTCGTCGTCTTTTGTTACTTGTGACTGGTCTTTGGATATTTTAGAAAGACGCGACCAAAGTCTCCGATTCTCGTTAGATACCATGTTAATTTGATCCTCCAACTGCTCCTTTTGGCGTTGCAGTTCATCTACCTGTAAGCGAAGCGACATCACGTCGTCACTGCAGACTGTTTTCTCCAGGTTACTGTTACTACTGCCTTCGCGCAGTCGCTGGTTTTCTTCCTCCATGTTGGTCACACGGCGTTGCAATTGGATGCACCGCTCTTTCATTGTCTGCAGCGCCACTTGCAATGCGTAATTTGTCTTGTCACTGGAGGTCGAACTAGCCGAGCTAGCCAGGGATGTTAGTGTAAGTTTGGCAGCTTTGGTTTCCATTTTGTAAAAATTGTATTTGGAACTATTTTATAGATTCTAAATAGATATATTTATTGTATCGTAGCTGTTTTAATTTTTGTCTGTTGCAACTTGCAATGACGAATACCTGCTATCGATATTTTATATCGATGTAATTACTGTGCTGCCCACTTATCTAAAGGCTGCCAGACTGTTCGATTTTTTTTTTTGGATTCTTTTGTCTGTTCAGTGTAACGAACACGATAACCAGTTCGGACACACGAACGCAATCTTAAAAATTCATATATTCTTTAGCTAGCCTTTAAACAAATGCTGAATTTCAGAGTGAATATGTGAGGGTGTAATTCGAATTATGAAAAACTGAAAACTGATTTCTGTGCTTTAAAAATTCAATCCTTGCTTTTCGTGTATATCGGCAGCAATACACCGAAGTATGGCAAGCCACCATCACAGAGTTGTTATAGCGCAGCCGGTAACAGCTGTAGCAATGTTATGCGGGAAACTTATAGTTAATAATTTCTTTAAATATAAGAGAAAAGTTCTCTTGAACATTTCCGCGAGTAACATACGGTGCAAGGTGACTTTTCAGTTACCCAAAGTTTTGTTTTTCGGCACAGACAACTTTTCGTTGCCAAGCTTAACAAAATTGCACCAAAACAATACGGAGGTTGGTGTCGTCACCTCCTTCAAGAGTCCTGCGAACTGTGTGCGCACCTATGCCAAACTGCACCAACTGCCCCTCTATCGATGGCCAATAACGGCGGAGCAGTGTGCTGCCTTCGAGCTTGGGGTTGTGGTGTCTTTTGGACACATGATACCGTTGCACATCATAAACTCCTTTCCGCGCGGCATAATCAATGTCCACGCTAGCTTGTTGCCCCGATGGCGTGGTGCTGCCCCTATAATGTATGCTATAATGAAGGGCGACGCCAAAACGGGCATTTCTATCATGAAGATAGAGCCCCACAAATTTGATATTGGTCCTGTAAGTAACTTAATACAAGCATCCCATATATCATTCACATACTTTTATTGTTGCTTTTAGATCTTAGCGCAGCGTGAAATACCCATTAGGAGTGATATTTATATGCCAGAACTTCATGCTGCCTTATCCCAAATGGGTGCCGATTTGCTTGTGGACACAGTGAATAACTTGGAAGAAAGACTTTTGAGAGCGCAGCCACAAAACGATACGTTTGCCAGTTATGGTATCTACTTACCATAATCGAATAATGCAGTTATATAATGATTTTCACCTAGCACCGAAGATAACCTCCGACATCACCGAGATCGTGTGGTCAGAGCAAACTGCCACGGAGCTATTCGCACGGCACCGCGCACTTTATGGATTTAAAAATCTTACTACAAACTTCATGGACAGAGCAGTTCAGCTATTGCAGCTGAAGTTACCGGAACAGCAATTGCTTGCGTCTTCGCATCCCGCCCCGGGTTGCTTTAGCTTTAATCGTGTGCGTAAGTCGCTTATAATTGGCTGCGCTCAGAATACCCAGTTGGAGGTTTTGGAGCTACGCTTAGAGGGCAAAAAGCCAATGAGTGCACACGATTTCAACAATGGATTCCTAAGACGGGCACAAACGTGGCAATTTATGCAAAATAAACAAGTGGCCTCTTGTTAACAAACATATTGCGCGCTGAGGCACTTTATTGATGATTATGTAATAATGTTGTAGCTTATCCCAAGTTTGATGGTTTCACTTCTTTGGTTTCTGATGATTGCTGCGTGGATTTTTGCAATAGGTTCTTGGTGAACCACATGGGACGGGGTTTTTTCATTTCCACTATGCGTTTACCATTATTGGCGACGCCCGCCGCTTGTTCCGCCGTTTCGCCCTCGTACAGAACAATAACCTCCTGCTCGATGGGCTCCAGGCCCAGTTGCGCTTGTATTTTGTCCTGCATTAGCTGCGTTTCCTGCCGAACCTTGTCATAACAGTGAGCTGTTTGGTATTGGATTTTTGATTTTAGCTCGGAGCTTATACTTAGAATAACATAACTTACGACATAGGACGCCCAACTCGTGGTCGTGACCGCATTGCTGACAGGAACGTAGGTTTCTCTTCTCCTTAAGCGGCTTCCAAACATACTCTGGGCAGCCAAATTTGCGGTTTAATCGTTTCTCAACACTACGTCGGTGCTTGGGCACGGCCCAGAGCATGCCATCGCCAAGCAAATCCTTCAGACTGAAGTTCTGTGCCGTGCTGTTACCTGGGCCGCTGTGTTCGTGCACAATATAGGCCAATGAGGGCGGGGGTCCGACATTTGGCAGAAACAGGCGCTCTATATGTTGGACAAATGTTTTAATTGATAAAAACAAGTTGCGAGACATATTTAGCTGTAATTATAAAAAATTTATGTAAATGTAGAGATGGACTTGACATGTATCGAAAAAATAAATATTGCGATAACTTTTTAATTGCTTGCGATATATCGCCATTGCAAAAAAATATCCCCTTAATTTTCAAAATGCACGCCTCGTCGGCTTAAAGTTGCATAATAATATTCAAACAACTTTATTCGTTGATTTTGATTTGATAAAAAGTGTTTAAATAGAATTCCAACCCGATGGCTTTTTGATATCGATATGTTTAGAGACTCCAACAGCTGCTTAACTGCCGCACGTAAGTTGTCAGCTCTGGTACCTTGCTGTCGGCGGCGTGTACAGCTGTTTTGCAATATTACGTCAAAACAAAAGTTGTGTTGCAAAAGGTTTAAGAAATGTGTTAAATGAAAAGCAGGACAAAGCTTATAACGGCAAGAGGAAAAGACATTGGTAAAGTCTCTAGTGCAGCTAAATTGATGTGCAACATGTTAGCGCTGGGCGTGCAACAGGCGTCTTAACGTACTACAAACGCATGGAAATCAAGTAAAAGAAAAACCAGGCAAGGTCAAGAATAGTGCTTCCCAAACTATGCAACGGATATGCAAAACTTTTCTGCCGCCAAATCTTACATCCCAGTAACGTCAAGTTCAAAACCAAAGCGTTCGAGCAAACTGTTCGGCTAGCCTTCGGATTTCAACACAAGACTTCAAACTCACCACACAGCGCGAAACGGCCCGCGCAGGCGTAGCAAGCTACGTGCGCAGACAGCGGTAAAACGCGAAACACTTCGCTGGAGCTACTGTAGTCGGACGCAAGCATCGCGCTGTGCTTGTCCCCAAATTTTGTCCCGTTCGCCGTTCGCTATTTGTGTGTTTTTTGAGCTCGTGTTAGCCCTGCCATTGGTTGTGTGTGTGTATCTGTGTCGTCTTTTTTAAATCGAAATCGAATCCAATAATAATGCTGTTCACAATTTAACAAATTTGTTCATGTTTATCAAATTTTGTAGGCTTGGAACAGCGCAGCTGAGTAATTGCAATTGCAGAGGTTTAAAATCCATTCAACGCTAGACACTTGTTTCTAACGGGAAAAACCAAAATCAACCAAAACAAAATAAACAAAATGGCCTGCTTAAGTACTTCCGGTCGCGTCGCGTGCGGTTCGCGTCGCCAACAAGCGCACAAATTTATTTGTCGGTTATTCCTGAACCACAGCTTGTGTCGGCAGAGCAGCTACCTGGCAGGTGCCCAGGCGCCCGCCCATGCCAAGCAATACACCCACAATCAGCAATTGGCCCGTAGCTTTCATGGATTAAACTTTGGCATCAACCAGGATTACCTCAGCCTGCTGGTGAGTTACAACAACAAAAAGAAAAGCAAAGAAAGAAAAAACGGTGACAATGACATCAACTCCGATAACGGCAACAAGTGTCCATTGGTGGTCAACTCGTTGATCGGGCATTCATTTAACCAAAGTGCATTGCGCATGCGCAGCGTGTTTGCCGCTAATGCGTCTGCGTGACTTTGGCTTTTGCCGTTGTGGCTGACTTTGGCTGTCTTTGCTTTGTTCACTTTTCATTCCGCTGCAAAGCCAAAAGAAAATGAAAGTGAAATTGGTTGCTAGCGGCTTCGTTGTTGGCCATTGCTTTTGTGCAGGTAGCGTGAAAAAATCAAAAGGCCGTCGACAACAGCAGCAGCAGCAGTAACAACAACAGCAGCAGCCAGACGTTGGAGTAGTTGTAGTTGTCCATGCAGCAATGGGTGCTGTTTTTTTGAGTTGGCGGAAGCCGTTATACTCATTTATTTATGTATTATATTTATGTTGCTTTTTTCCTCTTGCAATTTTGATCATCGCATATTTGCAAGGTGAAACATTTTAAATTTCTCTCTCTCTCTCTGTCTCTATTTATCAATTTTTTCAAGTTTTTTTTATATTTTAAAATTTTAGTTTGCCTGTCATTCATTTTGTCTTAATATTTTCGCTTCTTCTTGTTTTTCCTCGCCAGCAGAAAATTCGTTATGCAATTTTGTTTACTTTCGTACATATTTATATATATATATTATTGTTTATCGCTTGCCTTGTTGTTGCAAAAGTTTAACAGCTGATTGTGAACTCTAAGCACGGCACAGTGACTTCAAAACTTCAAAGTACATATGCACCTCTAACTGTGCGAAAAGTGAATAAGCTGCCATATTCATTTTTGTTGCTATCTTACCTTTTTTCTCAAAAATTAAATATGAAAATGTTTTATTTTCACAAGGAAGATAATATGGATATTAAGAAAAAGGTTTTTTGCATTTGATCGTGATGTCTTATTTAAAATAAAAAAAAACCATAGTATTTACAATTTTCATAACAATGAATTATTGTCATTTTAAAATTTCGCCGAGCACAAATGTATTTTTGTTTTGTTGGTAGCGAACACCTTAATGTTTAATTCCTTTGAAAATTAGAAACAACCCGTCGTATGCCTAATATCAGTAAATACTGTCTTTCATTCTATTGTTTGCCTTGCCTTGAATATGTGCAGGCATTCAAATTTTAACACTGCACAATTAGTGCATAATTGATGCTATTTTCGGTTTATTGTTTTATTGCACGCAACTTTGCCGGCCTGCCGTCGCAACGGCCCTGGATAAGAACTTGAGGTTGCTTTAATAGCTTTAGCATTGCACTTTTCACGGCACACAGGCCTCAGTCCATTGCATTTATGCAGCGCATTACTAGGGCTATAAAATGCCATGTAAATAATATGGTTTATAATGTTCACCATTTCAAGGTCTTGGCATAAATTAGCAATATTTTCGAAAATATATGTGTGTGCGCATAGCTGCATATTTTTATCTGTGAGTGTGTGTGGTTTTTAGGGTCTCGGTTCGGTCAAGTGGCAACAGAGGTAAAAAGGCCAAGTGTTAATAAAAACATACATTTAATTGACTCTTCTGACATACATTAGGATCCCGCATTGCAAGTTTAACAAGATAACGAACTGAATAACAAAATAAAAGCAGTGAACAATGCATTGTAAATTAAATTTTTTAAGTTATTAGGAAAGTGAAAAAGTCACAAATCAAAGCCAAACTTCTTATGCAGTCCACGTTGTTGGATTATTTATGCATTTTGTCGGACAAATAAAAATTCATTTAGCGCCAATTGGTTAGCTCACACACACACGTACACACACTCACTCACACACAGCTGCGACACTGATACTATCATCTAACTCTATCATAGGTAAACAATAAACAAAACGCAAATAGAAAGCGCACGTCGCAGTAGCAGCGACGCGGACTGCGAATACAGCGACAATGCTAGCCAAAAAAACCGCCAACAATAGTCTTCAATAGCAATAGCAGCAGTAGTAACAACAGCTACACTGCTATACATATATAAATGTGTACACATTTAAATGTATGTATATGTATGAGAAACTCACTTAACTTTCTTCTTCATTTCATTTGACTAGCAGCGGCGCCAACGTCGCAGTCGCCGTCGCAGTCGCGGTCGCAGTCGCGGTCGCAGTCGCCAGTGCCACTCATCCAAGTTTACGTATTGTTTCGGCCAAAATTGTATTAAAATCCAATAGATGTATCTATGTTCGTATATGTAAATATATTCACATGTATGTGCGCAGTGCAAATCAATCTTTATCTACAAATGCGCAACACGAAAACTTTAGCTAACGGATCGGCTTGCACTGGCCTTAAGTTAAGTTTGTTATCATGATCAGCGCGTATGCATAACTATGTATGTATTTTAATTTGCGTGATTTTCGAAATTACATGAGCATAAAAATTGCATGAACTGTGCTGTGCTTCGCCTCTTGTTGTTGTTGTTGTTGTTATTATTATTATTGCTTGTATTCAAATACAAATTTTCACTTTCGTTGCGAACGCGTGAAATTTGCGTAGAGTTTAACGGCTGCGTGTGAATTTGATAAGCTGTTTGAACAGTTTGATCGGTCGAAGCTATGGCCGCCATAAGCGATTTGGGTTAAAGCGCATGCCAAGAGAGATGAAAGACATCATTAAGCCGAGAGCTTCTTTTCTGTCTGATTCGCTCAACAGTCGGCATTTTGCGTGTTGCTCGCGAGCGTCTGGACCCAAGACCGAGTCTCGATGGCCCGCGAAAGTGAAACCAATTCAAGTCGCACGGTTTTAGACCAGTTTATTTATTAGTTATTTTCGTTTTTTTTTAAATTTTTTTTATAAAATTTTGTTTTTAGGTATGATAGTATTTTGGGGTAATCATTGCTCTTGTATTTATGTTTGCTTTAATATATTTGTGTTCCTTACTGTTTGACTTATTTACATTAACAAATTTAACAAATTATACATATTCATTCGCTAAATATAAAAATATATGGTACCTATGGTTATCTATGTCTTGCAGGGGTGCTTAAGACTTGGAATAAATATAACTGTTCTTTTCTGTTTAGTCTCTGGGGATTTATATAATATTATTATTATATATTAAATTGCTCGTAAATACAAAAATATAAATAATAAAACCAAAAAAAATAAAAATGAAAAAGCTCAGTCTTAATGCTGGCAACAACAACAATATCTGTCATATGTATGATGCAGTCATATCGTAAATCTTTGTCTTTGTTACCGTGTCTTCATTTTTGTGCTGTTGTCTTTTTTTGCGCTGGACACTTTCACTGGCAAATGGGATTGCGAGACAAGCCAAAAACCGAATTGGCAAAAAGTATTTAAGGAATGCAGACGCTGTTGTATAAAAAACGTTGCTCAGTAATAAGCGATCGTTCTGCGAATTGAGTAATATACGCAAATGAAACTGAAACTGAAATTAAAATTGAATATGTACGTACTCTGCATTGGTATAGGGCTTAATTGAGCAGTTGATCCAATCCCGGGCATACCTAAGCGAAGCCAACGACTTTCATTCACCTGCCTTACACCTGCTTAAAGCTGTTGTTTTTTTTTTTGGTTTTGTTTTACTGGTGACTCGCTTTGGGCTCGTAGTGGGCCTGCATTGGGTCTTGGTCTTGTAGCCGTTTGGTTATTTCGCTTCATTTCTTTGGCTCGTACTTGCTGACCCAATTCCAAAGACGCATGCGTTTCGTTGCTGTTGTTGTCCTAAACTGGTTTTGTGGTTTCAGGCCACATTGATTGGCGGCTCTTGCGGCCAACTGTTAACTGTTAATGATTTCGGCGTTGTTTTTCTCTCGGCAACATTTTCGAATTTCAATTTGAAAGCCAAAGAAGCGCCGCCAACGTGTAACTGTTAAAAGCAAGTTTGCAGCTTTTGGGCACCTACGGTTGCATAACCGCCCATACCCAGCCCTAGCAGCAGGCCCCAGCCCCAACAATTTGTTCGGGAGGCTGAGTGGCCGGCCGATCCCATCTGTCGCCCTACATTCCATCAATGTCGGTCAGCAGAGTTGTCTTTCCGAGCCACGAACTTAACATATTCGATGCTTTATCAATTAGCATAAATGTATATGCACATATGCATGTGTATGGACATACATCAACATACATCTGCATATAGTTACAAGCAAATGCATGCAAATATTATCCCAGACTGATTGCATCACTCGTTGGCCCTTCTGGGGGCGACCCTGACGCGACCACACGAACCGCTAATTTCTTTTTATTGCTTTTGTTTGCCTAACATTCTGAGGCTTCAAGTTTATTTTTATTTTAATACATTTTATTTGGTTTTTGGCCCTAATGTTGATATTTGTCGCATGCACTGGCGCATTTTGGACAAAAGATTTCACTTAATTTACATTTAAAGTTGGTTAATTGTTTGTTTACTATGAATCGATAAACGGAATTTCATAATTATGCATTGACTTCCTGCACAGACAGCAACAACAAATTTAATTTATATGAACTAAGCAGCCGATACATAAAGCTTGCAGTAATTTGTGGCACGCGCAGCGTTTGCTTATCGCGATTCGTATTTTGGTTTATGAAATTTTGAGTTTTCCTTTTGCTTGGGCGCAGGATAAACTTGAATTTTACTGGTTTTTGCACATTGGCAACTAGTTTGCATTTTGTGCTGCTTGTTGCTTTTTGGGTTTTTATACTCTTCCAGAGGGTATTATAATCTCCTCACAAAATATGTAGGGCATACAATATATATATTCTGGATCCGTGCCTGTGCTAACTAAAATTTCTTAGTTTAAAGTGATGGTCATAATATTTTGCATAGATCCCTCTTTTTGTTGCACTCTGTAAATACAACGGAGTTGGCCGGATCGGACCCCTGCATCATATACATATCTGCCATACGAACAGTCAAAACAAAAAATTTTCAAATATAAACGCAATGATAATAACGGGATCAATCTGTCAAAAATCAGTTTTTTGGGTGCAAATAAAGGTAACTATGGCACACATGTTTCATATTTTTACAAGGGTATTTATTTGTCGGCACCCCAAATATAAAATCATATATTAAACTCGCAATGGACGGAGTAAATGCAATTTTTGGAGACTTTTAGTAGATCTGCGTTTTAAAACGCCCCAGATGTATGTGTGTGCGTGTGAGTGTGTGTGCATGTGCATGTGCATGTAGGCGTTTTGTGTAACACAAGCTTTAAGAAAACTGGTCCAAGTAGTTTAATAAATTGAAAACAAGGATTGAAAATTGTTTTCAATAAAAGAAATAAGAACAGTTGGGTGCATAATACTTGTTCACAGTGTAATAACAACTTAAAATTGTTGAAAACTCAAAGCAGTGACCCTCAAAGTGTTAAGTTGGAAACACCCCATACTTATCGGTGTTTGTAATTTGTGGGGATCTACCAGCCACATTTGGTGCAGCTAACTTTTGATTTATGGGAGATACAGATCTTCAAGGCTTATCCGCCCCCAACTAGGTGACTCTATCTATAAAACTGATACAGATATAGATTTTCGAGTTTTGCCAAGTTTTCAAATTTCAATAAGAGCGAAAATCATTTAAAAAATGTGTTTATAATTTATAGCTCTCAATAAATATATTCTGTATTTCAATTTAAAATTACGTTTTGTTTGGTAATGCACTTTTTTCCACATTTTTATTATTTTATAAAATTGGGTAAGATTCGACCTAGGAATCAACATGAAATTCTGTGTAGTCGCGTTGGTTTTATCAGATATTCTACATCTCCATGATGTTACATCTAAACTGAATATATTGGCTGAGAGACATTGTGTAAAATACTTCTGCAGAAATTCGAAATATATTCGACAACTTTTTAATTATTACTAATTTAAACAATGTCCTTCCACTAAATTGCAGAACGTCCTTTTTTCTCGTTGTAGTCTTAACCTTTTTCAATCCTCTGGCTTATATACTAACTCGTCTTCTGTGGTTGCGCCTTGATTGACATGAATAATATTGCAGCATTATTAAGTACTTACTTAGATTTTGATGGGCCCATTTTAGACGTTATAAAACCGTGACGCAAAGCAATTTCGACATTTCTGAGCGCCAGTATGTCGCCATATAGCTTCAATCTCGTCAATATGCGATTCGTTACGGCTGCTTTAGAAACGTTCTCAATGAGACTTTTAAAGCCAAATACAAATACAAATACAAATTTAAGCACATGTACAAATACCAAACCCTCGACACACAAAATTTATACTGTCTTGAAATGCGTACAATGCTATCGCCTGGCTGCCTCTTATGTTAACACGCATGTTAACGAGTACCCTAAAGAAGAAGAAGATAACAGTGCTACTTTTGCAGTTGCTGCCTTCAACAAAAATAACTAAGCGGCCATGGAGCGCGATTTATGCAGCCAATTGTCGCCCCGCCTTCTTCACTCCTTCACAACTCAAGCGACCTTTTGATTATGTCAGCAACTTCCACTACGACGACCAAGACGTCGATGACGACAAAAAAGAAAGTCCAAAGTGCCGCCGTCTTGTGTTCGGCTTCGGCTTTGGCTTTGGCATTGGCATCCTCCTTTTTTTCGTCTTTAGCGACCCACAACGAAATGCAGCTTCACTTTCTTGGCCGCTTTTGGTCAATACCTTATTGTTGTATCAATGTGGCTGTCGTGATAGCTTCCGCTTCGGCAAACCGTTGGTTATACTTGACTAACTGGACAAAAATACAAATTTCAACTCTTTAGCTGGCGAAATAATTAAACTTACTTTACAAATTTGCGACACGTACATAGACAAGGCTATGACTGAAACGTCGTAAGTTCCCATAAGTTTCTTAGCTTATCAACTGTCTTGAACTGATTGAGATGAATATGTTTGTTTATTGCTTAAGGGAAATATATGTCTATTTTTTTTAAATGTAATACCAATAATAATTGTCAATTAACAGTTCAGGCCGTTTTAATACACTGAACCCAAAAATGGGTAAGAAGGGTATAATGGTTTTGTGCAACTGCACGTAACGGTCAAAAATCAGCATCTACAACCCTATTATCATCAAAAGCCGAGTCGAAACTGCATAGTTTACTTAGTGACTGTGCTTCTTCTTCACTCAAGCTTACACTGTGAAAAATTCAAACTTTATGAAATGTTCAGAGTTTTAACATGTCATCCAAAAGTTTTTATAAGCGTAATACACTACCTAGAAAAACCGAGAAAAGAAACCGATATTTATTGAAATCAGGAAAACGGGAAAACAGCATTTTGAAATAATCTTGATTTTCGTATAATAAGCAGGAAACCAAACTCTAGCTTTTATAATTTCCGAGCGAACTGTGTTTATACAGAAGGACGGATGGACGGACGATTAAAATTGGAAAAAGGATAACACGATCATAAATAAAGCTACGTACAACATGAAATATAATTCATAAAATCTGGTAAAAAAAGCTCGTTGCTGTTTTAATAACAAGTTTTTGTGTTAGTCTCTAAATTAGAAGTCTTGTTAATTGCATAAGTATCTGCCATTATAATTAATGGTTGAGGAGACTATGAAGGCACATCTTAGCAGCTTCACAGTTCCCAGTTTTAAGCACATTCAGCACTTAGGAATTGATTAATGTGCACTTAAGGCTCAAGGACGGCACAATACAAAAATTTTAATGCTGCATCCATAAAAATAGCAAAATGTAATGCAAATATTAGGGTATTAACGGGCGCATGCGTACAAGTATACTTTTGGCATACAAATGTGCAAAATGTACGGCCGAGTGAAACAAAATAATGGGAATAATGGGAAACATAATACAATATGAGCTGGCAATAGAGTAATCAATAACAAATGCAAAATGTTGCAATCGCTTGTCAGGCTGTCAATCAAACGTGTGCCCAATCAAAATTACATCAATCAGCGCATTTGTGAGCGACTCTTGTCAGCTACTTGAAAATCGTTAACAGCTTTTTGTTTTGTTTTTTTCAATCGTTTTGTCGACTTTTGTGTGTGTGTCACTTATAAGTTTTTGCACATTTCAATTGCTCTGTGGCGATTCGGTTTCATCTTCACTTGCAATCGAGCACAGGTCGCTCCAAAATCCGCCAGATTATGTCGTGGGAGCGCCCCGAGGCCTTAAGCCAAAATTTCAACTACGGCTCTTATGTACACCCATGTACACCTTTTCGTCATTTATTTTCCGTGTTCCCCCTGGTGTGTGTTTGCGTTTGCCTCGCTATTTACGTTTCACGCACCGCACTTTAAGTGCTGCAAATGTTTTCAAACGTTGCGCATAAGCATATTTTGTTTTCGCAACAATTAAAGAAATTACTTTAATCTCGCGTGCCTTTTCGAAAATTCATACATAAAAGATTTGCCGTTTTGGCGTTGCTTGATGAACAGCAAATTGGGAAAATCGATAAATTTGTTGAACTGATGACAATTGTTGAATGCCTAAAAGGTATGCCAGGCCCAATGGCAGTCCTATGACTAACCGCCAATCTACCAGTTGTGGTTAAGTCCCAAGCTGAACCGTTATGCACTTGCTTAACAATACATATATTAACAAATGCAACGACCCAAACTCGACAGCTGCAGACATTCAACAGGTAACAGTTTGCGAGCCAATAAATAATAATGGCTCCCTGCGATGTCATGACAATAAATCAGCTGAGCCCAATAGAGGGAACTCATTTCCACAGATATTTGTTTGCATTTTGTTTAACGTGTCGAAGGGTTTATTGTGTTCCACAGTAATAACACAATTGATTTTAATTGAACAGAAAGTAAAAGACGTTATTCCTCGAGAATATTATGGCTTGGGTAATAAACAAACTTTTTTTGAGCACTTAGCATGATCAGCTATTTAAAAGAATTTAAATTCTAATGAAAAACCTATGAAAGACATTTAAGTAATTGGGACAATTTCCTAGCAGATTAAATAATGCAATTACGATTACTTTGAAATGTTTTTCTCTGTTTATGTAAGCCACGCATGAACTGGAATTATTCAAAGTCCTCTGCTCGCCAGGAGCAGCCAACTGCGACGAATGTTTTGCTTCCTATTTGCGCATCACGCAATGGCAGCCAGAAAACTGAAGTCATTTCGACTGCACAGATCTACAAACGAAGGCTTCTTGGTAACGGTAGTATTTACATAGAGAGAATCCTTAAGTATAGGCTTCAGTTGGCTCGACCTCGTGCTAAGCCGCAAATTTGACTTTGGGGCAAACTATTTGGCATGCTCATTACCAGACGCAGAGTCATTATATCTGCAAATCTTTTTGGCACCTTTATAAGAAGCTGATGGCCGATGGTGGGCTATCTGGTTGGCTGCTTGTTTGCTTTGGTCATTGGCCGGTGGCCATAAAAACCATTTTAAAATTTATAAATCATTCAACGTAGTTTACGAACGCAAAAGTAGTCGCAATTAAATGCATTTTTGCACGTTTGTTAACCAGCAAATACAAAACAAAAAGAAAGAAAGAAAAATAAAAAAAAAAGAAATGAATGTTGGTTTTGGTTTTGATTTGTAAATGTGTATATTTAAGTAGCCAACCAACGGTTTTTGCTATCTTTGTACTAATTTTAATTTAACGCACATATTGAAAATGAAACTTTTCACGAGCTGAATTTAATTGGCTTTTTAAATTTGATGCGTCGATTTTGTAACACTCTGTCAAGTTTGGTCGCCGCCATCGCTTTCTACTTTAAAGCCGCTAAATTTTGAACATATTTATGACACATATGTACACTCTTACTTAATATGAAACTGGGTCATTACAAGCCCAATGCGAGCGAGATCTTTTGAATGAACACAAAAGCGAGCGATGGTCAATATTTATTTATACATATACACGTACATATATATATATTATATATATACATATCAATGAAAAGTCATCATCATCGAACCAGTTGATGCGTCGTATTGGTCCACACGTGTACCAAAGACCATCAATTATGATAATGTTTATGACACTGACGACGGGGACCGGTAGAGTTGCCAAGGGCGTTAAACTTTACGACCATTGATGATGGCCAATGGGCTGCAGGATCTGCATGAATCTGGGTCAACATGCATGTGTTTGTTTGCATGCGATGCGATTGCATAGACGCGTAATAGCCACGCCCAACGCCATCACATCAAATCACATAACTTAACACAAATATTTGCAGCTCAATTGGCTTTGGCTGTAAAAGTTGCCTCCGTTTGGCAGCAGCTTTGTGCTCGCTGTTGACAGTCGGCAACATAAAATTTACATGTTATCGTGTTTACATACGCACCACTTTTATTGACAGACGTACAGACTGACAAATACAAGAAGCAAACACACACGAACACACAGCCATAGCCATGCCAAGTCATGTAAAAATGTCAGATATCGAGAGTGTTGCATAATTTCATACAAAGGAAGCAAAACACAATAACAACAAATTTAAAGAAGTTAAAACAAAAGGTGTCTGTTATTTTATTGTTAAATTTTAATTGTAATATTTGTACCAAAAACTATGTTGTAGTCGGGAGCAGCCGACGATTGTATACTCTGTTCACAGTGTGAAAACAATTTGAGACACTAGAAACAAGCCTTGTTAGTTTTTGTGTTGATGAGTCTAAAACTATAAAAACTTACTAACCCTGTCTTTAGGAAATATCGATTACTACTGTCTGTGGGAATGATTGGGGGCGTGGCGCAACATTTTTGTCTACTTTTTTAAGGGCCCTCCAGTCTCTGCTTGTTGATTTGCTGGCTCTAGCTCTCAAACTGTGGGAACCATAGGGATTTTCGGTTTGTCTGGCCCATAGTGGGCGTGGGCGTGGGCGTCAAACAAATTTTAACACTCTTTGACCCAGGTTAGCTTCAACTGCTGAGAAAACTGCAAGCCAACGAACGAACAGCAAGACAGGCACAAAGTAATGTGCTCTTTTTATATCCTGAACCCATTGAAAATAGGTAATGGTTATGTACAAATGTATGTAACACGCAGAAGAACGCATCTCTTACCCCATAAAGTATTTGTATTCTTGATCAGCATTAACAGCTGAGTCGATCTAGCCTTAAAAAAGATCTGATATGGCTATATCTCCCATAGTTTTTGAGCTAGAGGCTCCATATTTGGAATATATATTACTGGAAAGCTACGAATCGCAAAAGCTATTGTTACCCGCCCCCGCAAATTCATATCGCCCACCATTTTAGAGCTATAGTCACAAAATTTGGCATACTGTGTTTGGGTGACCTCTTCTTAAGATCAATTGGAAAAATGTTGGCCACGACCTCGCCTCTATAAAATATAAATATTTATCACTGTTACTTGTTATTTATATTAATATTAATAGTATAGTATATAGGTGAAATCTAACATTTAGACTTAAGACTGACCTGGGCCGTTAATTAACAGTTGAGTGGGTCCCTAGGGAACTACATCCATCTTAACATATTTTCAACTGAATATGTGTGTGTTTGCCTGAAGGAAATAATATCGTTCCACTGTGCTATGCGAATAGTATCAATGGCAGCACTCGCTCTTGCCGTGTTCCACACGGCCTCCCACGCGCCCTTTTTTGCGGTTTGTTGTGTGGAAACAAAAGGATTTGTGAGCACTGTTGAAATTGGCGACAAGGTCAAGAGTCGTTCCGAGGGCGCGAAATAATAAACTTCAATTTGTTGGCGATTTGCCGCTGCAATTTTCCAGTTATTAATCTTGTTGCCGTCGTCTAATTTAAGTGTCAAAAAAAATTGCTTTTGTTGCCACTTGCTTTGGGCAGCAAACAAAAACTCGTTAGTGTTGTTGCCAGCAATTGAAAGTTGTTAAGTGACTCAAAAACGGTTTTTTATGTACGTATTTTGTATGCTGTCTTGGTGCTGACTTTAGTTGTTTTGACCGTTTATTCAAGCGCTCGTTTACTCCTGTAATTTTCACACTTTATTAATAATTGCAGCATTTATGGAAAATTCGCTAATGACACTGCCACTGATTTTATGTTTTTTCTCTCGCAGCAAAACCCACACAGCTGCAGTCAAAGTTCGCAGTACTCGCCCCGCTTGGCGACGAGTCTACGCACACACAGCTCAGTTCATACACAGCAGCCCGCTGGGCCCGTGAGAGAAATACAAATTGATCCATATATAATACTCGATGACGAACTCAAGTATTTCTACGACGATGTGAGAGACGTAAGTATAGTTAGGATAGTACGTCAAGAACGTGATGAATTTTTTTTTACTCTCTAACAAAAATATCTATGCAAGTATTCAGTAACTTACCTTTGAGCACATATTTTTCCCGCTTGACACACTTGTATAATATATGTATGTATTTATGACTAACGTAAATATATTATAATTAAAGCCAATAAACAATCGTTTAAACACCACCTCAAAATATATGTGGCACCTTTTAACAATTTTCTACATATAACCCTTTGAGATCAATCGACACGACAAGATACATATTGTATTAAAATTAGTCAAAGCTGAATTATCTGAGATGCCTTTGAGCCATTTATAAATAGATAACTTATGTCTTATTTTCAATATAAATTAGTGTTAATATATAAACGAAATATGTACGTCACAGTGACATCAGGGTCTTTTCCATACTTGAGCATTGGGGATTTTTTTACACCCTATAGTTGTGGAAACGTTTGTGTAAGGGGAGTTGACACTTCACACTTATTTTTTTGCGACGACAGAAAGGCTAATAGAACTGATTTTTATTTAGATGATATCCCAGAATTTCTTACATTTTTAAAAATCCTATCCCAATTTGCTTTTTAATCTTCAACAATTTTAACAGATCATATACGTTTGCTAATGCGCGCTAACCTAATCGGCTCGACGTGTGGTAATAAAAAAAATAAAAAAATTTAAAATATAAAATATATTGGAAACTGTACGATATGTATTTCTTTTATGGTGATTATTTTAGTCTTGATTTTTGAAGAATATTCTGTAATTTACAAGACCAAATTTCTTGAATTTTGCTTTCAGTATGTAGAATAAATTGAAATGCCAGGTAAACAATACGTCGAACACTGCGGAAAAATACTTGCTCTTAGCGTGAAATTCTCATAAATTTCTGCTAATTTTTGTCACAGCTAATATTTAGCATCCAAACGTAATTCTTGAATGAATCTTTGCAGCTGCTGCAGTCGGGCACATCTCAGCCAGAGCTGGACACCATAGCATGTTACTACTTTGATGGCCAGGGCAAGGCGTTGCGCCCGATGGTGACAATGCTGATGGCCAAGGCGTTAAATTATCATCTGAACAACGAATCACAGTGAGTAAGAAGGCTAGTAGCATCTATCCGTTTGGCTAATTGCCACGATTTTGTTGAGTAGTGTAATGATTAGCAGGCCTTTGCGAAATGTGCGCATTGTACGGGCGCCTATGAATTTCAATTAAAGCCAAATTATAACAACATATATTCTGATTAAAAATTAATATTTACCCATTGCCTATTGCCTATTGCCTTGACAGCCAATTAGTACACAAACAACGACAGATAGCCCTCTTCTCTGAGATGGTCCATTCGGCCAGCTTAGTTCACGACGATGTCATCGATCAGTCGGACTTTCGACGCGGCAAGCCCAGCGTTAATGCTTTGTGGAATCACAAAAAGGTAAGCTATGGATACCAGATAAAATATGCGTATTGGTCAGCTACGCGATCAGTTGGCAACCAACTGTCTGCTCAGCTCTCAATTGAAATGATTAACGCCAAATATCATCAAACACCAGACAAAGTGATTTCACGCGCCTCGGATGTGGCCATCAATGAAATGAATTGGGTAGAGACTTTGTCAACAAGTTGCATCACATAAAAGGCCTTAGTTTTAAGGCCTTTTAATAATGGACTGCGCTTTCCCGTTAGCTGTTTTAAATTTTCGGTTTGACTGATTCAAATTAATTTCGTTCATCATCTTGACAAGCGAACACAAGAGAGTTAATTCGAACAAGTAATTAACATTTCTTGTGCTGATGTTATCAATAGTTTAGTCATATCATTAGCGTGTCTAGCAATTTGTTTTTGTCGAAATATTTAACTGTACTTTTGCATTTGCGCTTGTGTGCACATCAAATTTTGACTTGGGCTCTCATACATACCCACATGTGTGTCATTGTCTTTACAGGTCACAATGGCTGGTGATTACATTTTGTCGATTGCATCGATTATGATATCGCGTCTGCGCAGCGATGATGTGACGATCGTGTTGAGTCAGGTGAGTTTTAAATAAGTTTTTAGGTTTTTGGGTGGTTTGATCGTACTTCAGATAGCCGTTTAAATATTTTCAAATTAAATTAAACTTTACTTCTTACATGCAAATAAAGTTATTTAAATGATATTTATATATATATATATCTAACTGTTCTAGTGAATTTGCAATATTACAAATATAAGTTTTATAGAAGCAGTACTATGTACTGATACATTAATTAATTAATTGAAAGTTGGTTATTTCTTTATTGTGGCTTCTCAATTGTTTCTTATTTCAATGAGTTTGTTGATGGCCGGTTCATATATCATATCACTTTTCTATTAGGTTTTTAGTAACAAATAACTTTTAGTGTCAGCTTTTCTAAGAATTTATTGTGCCCCTTTGTTAAAAATAATATTAAGCCCATATATTTAGAACTCGAGTCTAGCATTACCGCAAACGCAAATAAAACCTTTGGGTTTATTTGCTGAGATTATTCAAAAGGCAAATCTGCTGTCAAGAATCCAACACAAAAAGTCCCGAACTGGGGGTTTGTCTCTGGGGTGCACTGATTCCAATTCAGTGTCGAATTTCACACGCGCGTTGGGCAAATAAAAAACTTTAAAAAAAAATGAGTCCGACAGGTAAACAGTTTGTAAATTAAGAAAGTTGCCCGTTTTGTCCAGCGCTTCTTTGTATCCATGGGAAAAACCTGTTCAGTTAACGGCCGCAAATCACTTGGCCTGTTCGTTTTTACTTCCTGTAACCCTGGAATAGTCCAAGGCAAAGGCGAAGGGCAAACAGCTGCGAGTTCATTGCAGCCTTCACTTTTTTGCAGCTTGATCAATACATAAATGCATACTTGAATAAAATGAATGTATGTATGTATGTAAACCGGCTTCCATATCGCCCCAACTTATTTCTGACTTTACTCATGCAAATTGCACTTATCCATTTATAGAAGTAATTCGGCGACTTCTTAATACTCCGTCAAAGCAGACTGGCAGCATCGCAAGTTCCTTCAAGCTTTAAATTAGTCAGATGACAGTTTCACTTTCAGCTGCGAGAGTGAAACTAGAGCTAGCCTTAGTCAGCCACCTGAGTCGAATGAATCGTCACTTACACAATCGAGCTCCGAGCTAATAGCTAAAGCAAACAACAAATCCGCGCATACCTAAGTCTGCAATCTCTGACATCTCTTCACGTTTTTATACCCTGTACCCATAAAATGAGTAAAATGGTTATTTTGAAATTGTGCAAAAATATGTAACAAGCAGGTGAAGACACATTTGTGCGTATCGATCCACATCTGTCTTCCACTTTACTTTTTTAACAAGTCAATTGCACAGACTATTACAGCCTGACATAATTTGGTCCTTAACAAAATCCTTATTTTAATTTTATATTTTACAAGCTTACATTTTTGGCAGCTTTTAACGTTGCAGTAGGTGGGCTACTGGGTATCACCTAGTCAAACGTTCTCTACTTAACGATTTCTACATCCACGTTTTTACACGTTGGTAATATTTTCAAAGGTGGTCACAAATTTGTAAAGATGACGTTATTGAATGACTGCTTTGTTGCCAGCAAGGGAGCGGCTTTAAATATTCAAATTATACCGAATATGAAGTGACCAATAGGTACTCAAAAAACTAAAGTAAATTAGCATATTAAGTAACAGAATAATTTATTTAAAGATTTATCGAAATATTTAGCAGAGATATTATACTTTAAAATACGTTTAATTAAAAACTAGTTCTTGAGTTAAATAGTCCAAAAGCTCGATCAAATGCTAGTCATATTAAAAAATAAAAGAATAATAGTTTGCATAAAAGCCATTGATTAACAAAAAAACTTACCCGGATTCTACACATATGCATTTGCCACAGCGTTTTATATTATTATATTCACATATCCCAGATATACTCTATAAGTCCTAAGGAAGAACTAGTTGGGAATTGTTTTGGTTTTCATTTAAAGTTGCAAAGCAACTTTTGCTTAGACTGTTTTGCTTTTTCTTAAATCTACAATACAACATCAGATTATTGTATTTTATATGCTAAACACGTGCGTGAATAATTTCAACGGCTTCAAAGACGTTGACGGCATTAAAATATTGGTAGATCGGCCGCCGCAAATAAGAATTTATGGTTCTTTCGTAATAGTGGGTTAAACCACTTCGAATGCGCTATAAATATGCAATGGAGATGAGACTGAAAATGATAGATTACAATTCAGAAGATCTAATTAAGGCGAAACTTAAGGAGTATGTAAACGGCATATTTGTATACTACCTACCTTTACATTTCGTGGTCAGTGACACAGCAAACAATAATTTAAAGCCGTCTCAAATGGGGCCGGACAATTGTTTTGATTTTTGATACTAAATAACAATGGGAAATATTTTATGATTGGTTTAAATTGATGCAGTTTGCGCAATATTTTGTAAATCGATTGAAAGTGTGCTCTCATTTTGCGGACAAATGAAAAATGTTGTCACCATCAGCAGCTGCTTAAATGACTTCAACTACAATGTGTTTCTCTTCTCTTGTTGTCGGGTTTGTTGTTTGTTTTGCAGTTTATGCTGGTGTTGTCGTACGCACAGTGGCACTTATTTCGGCCGCATGTGTTAATTAGTTAACATTGAAAGCCAAGATGTTGATTTGCTTCTAAGGCAAACTGCAAAGAAAAAACCAAACAAAAAAACTGAAATTAAACAAGCCAATTCGCTGGGATTTGGCCAAAAATATTTTAGTGACCGTATCGATGTCTGAGCTGTGACTCTGGCTCTCACCTTGGGCTCCTTAAGCTACAAACGACAAATGACAACTACAACATTTTCCACCAAATCAGCGCCCACATATATGTACATATGCATAAATATGTATAGTCGTATGTGAGGTATGTTATAGTATAGACGACAAAATACTACCCTGCTGATTGTTTGCCTAATATTTTGACAACTGCCTGCGAAATTGTCAAAGTGAACGAATGAATGAAAATAGTTATGCGAGTAGCACCAACTACAAACAATATCAAAATGAAACGAAGGGCGCGCCAACATTTTGAGTGCAAATAAAAATGCCAAGCACGAGGGACATTCTTAAGATATTATTTGGCTACTACAAATAAAATTTAAATATAATCTGAAGTGCTTTATGTGTCTATAATTATCATAGAATTGAAAAGTTTCAGAAATCTTAGCGCATGTTATTAAATTTACTCTTTACATACCTTTGTAGATTTTTCTATAGAAAATTATTCGCCTTTGTATATGAACAGAAGATTACCAAAGTAACAAAAGGTAACAAGTAAGAATGTTGCAGTCGGATGCAACAGCTAGTTTACAATGGATAACAATTTATAAACGGGGCTAATGAATAATATAACCTCAAATCAGTAACCTTCAAGCTACTGAGTTTTATAATAGTGGGGACGGGCTGGAGGAGATCATCATCAATCTTCCTAATTTGGTGACTCTAACTCTCAAATAGGGAATTTTTCACTTTATCAAGAATTCAAGGCTTAAGACTCTAGCAATAGCCTTCATGCGAACAGACCGTTTTTACACAAAGCCAATGTAATCGTTTTAGAATAATTATTATGATAACAATTATAATCAGAGCACAATCAGACGATACCATTTTTCTATTGCAATTGATTTCAAAGCTTGGGACCGGTAGTGTCGTCTTATTTATGAAATAACCCTCGGACAGATTTTTAATATCCATTCATTTATCTTTGGCCATCCATCCTGCTGTTGCCGAGGTCTGAATGAAATTTTATTTACACAAACTATTTGGCATACTGTGTTTGCCCTTTGCATTTGCACAGTCAGCCATGCGGAAGTACCCGCAAGTTTAACGACATGTATGTGAAATGTGAAATTGTACCTCATACGCCCCACCCAACTCTTTACTTTATTGTCAAAATAATACAGCCGCTAGGTAACAAAGAGTTGAGCAGAGCTCGTTTGAGAGTCTTGATTGGGTCTTGCTGTTAGACAGACATCAAAAGTTTTATTTAGAATTTTGGGAAAAGCATTTGCCGGCAGCAGCAGATTTGTACTAAAGATTGTTTTCTGTATATTATTACTAAAAACAAATAAGATAAATGTATGTGCAAAGATTGAATTTAAATCTAAAATTTAAAAAATTTACAAATTTCTAACATGAGCATTTTTATGCTTTAAACTTTTTTGTTGTCAGATTTTAACCGATTTAGTTCAAGGCGAATTCATGCAGCTCGGCTCGAGGGAAACGGAGAACGAGCGTTTTGCACACTATCTAACCAAGACATACAGGAAGACCGCATCGCTGATTGCTAATGCGCTAAAGGCGGTAAGTAAGCCCAACAATCAAAATGCAATTGAAATTGCAATTGGAAACGTTCATGCAATTGCTGGACTGCAAATCGATTTGCACGAATGCGTTTGTCATTGTACTCGTTTGGACAGGTGGTAGGTAGGCTGGCAATTGACTTTGAAATTGTGTTTTTGCAGACCGCCGTCATCGCACAAGCCGATGATAATGTTGCCGAAGTGGCCTTCCAATATGGACGCAACATTGGCTTGGCCTTTCAACTGGTGGACGATATGCTGGATTTTGTTTCCTCCACAGAGCAAATGGGCAAACCAACGGCAGCTGACTTAAAACTGGGCCTGGCCACAGCGCCGGTTCTCTTTGCATGCGAAAAGGTGAGCCCCAGACTGACTTCCTCATTGCTGTGACAACAGGTCGACTACGAATGATATCTCAAATAATGTTAATACAAGTCGCGGCTATTGCTGTTTGTCCAGAACTGTGTTTGCATTTCTATGTGCATTTCCTAGATAGTTGTCTCATGATGGTGCTTGATCATGATGTTGATGATATCATGCCGCTGCTGCTGCTGGGAGTATGCACTGCGTGCCATCGAATGCGTTTGTAAGGCGTTTTTAATTTCGCATCGACTGCCAGTTTATTATGCAAAGCGCGATAAGCGCGAGCGTGCAATGCGTTTTAATCAGCGCTCTTAACGCCAACGCTAACACCAATAGCTGCCAGCGGACTATTCGCTTAGTTAGTCAGTTAAATAGTAAAAACTAGCCATATATATCCACTCATGGGTCCATAGAAGCTAATGCTAATGATCGCATTGGCATGCGAGCCCGAAACGGACCCCCGAGTGTGCGCCTAGCGCTTATTGGGCCTTTTTCGGCACAAAATAAATTATTGATTAAATACCGTTTCGTATTTCTATCTCGTAGTATCCAGAGCTTAATCCCATGGTGATGCGGCGCTTCAGCGAACCCGGGGACGTGGAGCGCGCCTTTGAACTGGTGCATAAGTCACATGGACTCGAGCAGACGCGTTTTCTGGCTAAAAAGCACTGCAACGAGGCGATACGGCTGGCACAGGAGCTGACGGAGTCTCCTTATCAGAAGGGCCTGCAGGTTGTTGCCGACTTAGTCATCAATCGGATGAAGTAGAAATGAAAAACATATATATACAAATTAAACTTATACACATAATATTAAGTTAGAAGCAGACAACACGAAATGCTAGTTAAGTCAGCAAATGAGAGAAACAAGCAACAATTTGTAAAAAGAAAACTAGACAATGGTAAAAACAAAATTTATTATTTAGTTTTTAAGCATTGTTGTTGACACTGTAAATACTTGCATCAAATGTTCACAAAACGTTTTTATAAATTTTGTGGCAGATTAACGTACTTTGTATATACATACACACACGAACATACATGAAAAATTTGCAAAGAAATGTAATGCAATAATTTTGAATTTTTCTATGTCTAAAATATACATATACAAAGTTTTTTCGTGAATTAAAAACAATTATGTGAATTGTACAAAATAAAGAAACTCACCTCATCTTTGAGAAAATTCAAGTTTGTAAAATGATGTCAATGTAGTTAAAGTTTTTGTTTAATTTTAAAGTGTCCCTTTATTTTAAACTAAATGAAGACATTATAAACTAAAACGTAAACAAATCAAAAAGAGACATGGTTATTAGTCAATGCAACAAACGATATTTATATAATGAGCAGTGTTTAATGAATTAAGAAACTACCATAACAATTTTTATTTTATATTTTATTTTCTTTGTTCTTACGACATTTCATGCCTAAATGGTTCAATGGTTACTGCTTGCACTTTGCCGCCCCTTCAGACAGCACAAACTTATCGTAATTTATATATTATTTGTTTTGATTATTTCGTTTAATTCTTTTAATAAAATTTAATTGAGTTTTGAACCGTTCGTGCATGAAATGAACAACATTCTTTTATAATCACAAACTAATTGCTAGTTAAGACCATTAAGACTAAGAGCAAAAATACTTTTTAAACAATGCTGCCCCATTCATTCAAAAAATAATATTGAACACACTTAACTTTAAAAAATCCTTACAGAACGGATTGTAATAAATGTTAAATGAAGATTAATTTTTAATTTATAATGCATCCCCTTAAACTAATTTAAAACCCTGCGCGGTTTTCACGCAGTCTCGTATAAGCCAAAGGCACCTTTACAGCCGCGCAAAATAAAAATCACGTAAAAAAATCGACGACATTTGGATAGGAAAAAAAAATCACATGGGTGCTCGGGTAATTGGTCAGAATAATGTGAAAATATTGACTATGTTTTTGATAATGATAATTATGTTACGGATATTGTGTATTTCAAGAGATGAATAAAATGCAATGTTTGTTAAGCTAACGAAACCGAAAATGTCAATCAAAGAATAAAAGAAAAATCTGAAAATATAACACGGCGTGTCGCACACTGTCCATATCTAAAGTGGGCCATAAACTGAAAAACATAAAAACCGTGTCTTGGGCCACCCTGCAGCGTTATGGTGAAAAGGTTATGGGCAAAAACGGAAACTGATTATAAAATTAGGTCAGGCAAACAATAACAACTGCGATGTTCACGGCGAGTGGGTATACATTATGGTTAATGGAGGTGGCTTTGGCCTTATCTGAATCTCATTTTAAGCTGACACACTCCGAGAGCTCACAGCTGGTCCCAGCTTGGCAAACATCAACAAGTTTGCTGAGGCCCCTCAATTGGGTTAACGTTAACTGCAAAGTGCCACACGCAATATTGCAACAGCAGCCCCCAGTGTGGCAGCAAGAGCCGCCCATACCCCAAACCAATATTGATAGTTTTGGGAACTTTCCATTTTAATGCAAAAACCGCACGAATCAGGTCAAATTGGAGGAACTGTGCCACAACTGTGCGCGCTTTCCTATAAAATAAATTTATTTTATGTCCAAGCCTCGTTAGCCTCGGCAAACGAGACGCCCCAGAACCACTTCAGCTCGATTGCAGAGCGAGCAAACAAGCGCGGCAATGGGAGCGACAGCGGCCGCGGCAGCGTCAGCGTCAGCGGTTGGTTGCCTAACTGGCAAAATATTTAAATGGTCAGAGCGGGTTACGCAAATGAAATGCAATCCTGGCCTGTCTTAACAAGCAACTTCAAGGACATACGCGCGCCGCTCACGTGCAGCTTGGGCACCGCCCGAACCTAGACTATAAATAACTGGCTGGCTAGCGACGCTGCCTAGACAACCAAAGTGGTTAGGCAGGTCGAAAGTTGAGCCCAACAGCCGTGCCAGGCACGGATCAGCGCGGCCAACTCGACTTTGATGTGCAAGGTTTGGGTATGCACGGGTCTGTTTCAGTAGCGCGTCATTTGCTGAACGTGGCGATACTTCCGCTTTCCTAGTGCTTTCTAGGATGACAACCAGCGATGAGATGGGCACCTTCTGCCACGACCACATCCAACATCCGCTGATGTGGTGCGATGATAAGAAGCGGCTGGTCGAACGCAAAAATGCCGAGGAGAGTTTACGGATGTGGCGACGTCGCAAGGCTGAGGAATGTGCCCGCAAGGAGAAGGATAAACAGGAGGTAAATATGTTTGTGGATCAACATTTGTTTTAGTGTCAATTAGGGTGAATGTAGGGACAATTGAAATCTGAAACGTGAACTTTGATCGGAGCAACGGAATGACAATGGCGGATGACGCCTCAATCTTATCTCAAGACGTTCCATTTATTGTTTTAGTAGTTTTTGAAACATAGATTTTGTAGTCCCCTTTAATATGTGTTGTGTCATTAATTTAATTAAATAATTGTACTTCAATTATATACTTTGCTCAAGCGTTAAAAGAAAGCCCAAAAGCGTGCTTCAAATAAATGTACCTTTATTAAAGGATTTTATTTAAGACAAATTCAAGCCATTTTGGATTGGATGACAAAATTAATAAATTAAATATTCTTTAAAAAATTTGAAAAATATGTGATCGGGTTGAGAGGATACTTTGGAGTTAATCAATATAGCAAAATAGATAGTAGAAAAGTCACCGGAAATGTAATGTTGCATTTTGATTTGTGGAAGAAAATATATACAAACTGTAAAAACTTAAAATTGTTAACGCTCAATGTGCAATTTTATAAAAGAAAATCCTTCTTTTGAAGTATAAGTAAAATGTGTGTATTTTAAACTTTTAAATCAATCAGAATTTATCTTAATTTATAAAAGTAGCTTTTTAAGCAAGTGTGTCGTGTTGTCATTTAGATTTATATACTCGTACATGAAAAGAAAAAAGTAAATTGGGTAAGGGCAATGTCTGTCTTGCTGTCTTTTCGTGTTACCGCAATTTTTAGTCGCTAATTAAGATAGGCTCTTACAAATTGGGGTATTTCTGCGTCAAATAAAGTATTTTTCACGATCGCTTATATTTCTTGTTGGTTAACCTAAATTGAATTTCGTGACAGGGGAAATTAAGTGGTCAGTGGCGCTACTGCCAAACACAGCCCAAGAAGCGAATTTTGTATTGGAAAATTGTAACAATTGCTTATAATTATTATTGCATAAGGGTTGGACGGTGCCGCTGTGGTGCTTAATATGCAGATGACGTTTGCTGTGGAAATCCATGCCATGGGTTCATATGTCTTTCAGATACACAAATTTTTGTTTGTTTTAATATTTGTTGATGTGTACAAATAATGCCAGTGTAAATATGTAAGTTGTGATTAACTGTGAACACGTATTGCACTCTCGGTTACACCCGACCCGAAGAACGTTGTTTCTTACTTGTTTAATATCATATATACATATTCTCTACGAGTTACCAACAACATCAACGTCGGATAATTTTATTAGAATGTGCTCTGGCTATTATTTCTTAAGCACTTTTAGGTATTGTATCCCATTGCTTGCATTACCAGTTTCGGCAGCACCCACGCTCAAGGCGAGTTCAAAAACCTACGGCAAACACAGTGTAATAAGTTACCCAAGAATTGGTTCAACAAACCATTTGACAAGTTTGACTTTACCAATTCGTAATCAAGACAAGTACCATAGTCGGTCACTGAGCTTAACTGGCAGCAGCTCGCGTGTTTATGATTGCGAATGTGGCTCAAAATCGACTAAAATCAAGCCAAAGCAAAGTGGGTGAATGAAAAGCAAATCGTGCACCACCCTGCAACTATAACAACAACCTACAAACAAAGGCAGCCAATCCAGACGGGACTCAACAAGGGGTTGGGTATTGTCAATTTCCGCGAACAAGCGGACGGATGGAACGACTGAATGAGCTAAGTTCCGCGCCGAATATAGGCTGCTAGGGAATCGATAAACCATACGCCATAAATGGGAACCTCAGGCTTCAATGACTGTTATCATTTGTGTGTTCTTTGCAGTACTACGATTTGTTTCTGCAACACTGCCCCTGGGGACGGCCAGGTGGGGCGCTCCAAACGTGGAGGTGCGACGCAAGGACATAACCGCAGTCGGACTGCACTCAACGCCAACAGTTGTAAGTTTAGTGTCGCAGGCTCGGCTTATATAATGCGTATCCCTTCCCCACAATAGACAACCGCCCATCGCATCAGCTCGATGCAACCTTGCCGCTACAATGACTACTTCTCCATGCAGAAAAAATGCCACAAAAATCCACTGGCCGCCTATCATCACCATCACCACCATCCGCCTGCGGCTCCGCCGGGGGGGCGAATGGCGCACGCCCATTCCATTCATCATCTGCTGGACAGCGGGCCGCGGAGCAGCACTGTGACCATCTGTGAGCGCGATCATCCGCTGAAGGCCGGTGTCAGCCTGGCCCAAACTGGCAACGGTGAGAGTCTGCACATCGAACTGAAAGAGCACCCCTCAATGTCATTTCGCAATAAAGGGCATGTGGACATAGAGCTGCGCTACAAGCCCTCTCCGCCGTGCAAGGCCAAGCCAATGCTCGACAAGATTGTCGTCAACAGTGAGAGCGAGCACCCGTTGCAGGAGAAGCTCGCCTCACAGAAAAAGAAACTGCAGGCGAAGTTGGAAAAGCCGGTGAGCGGTAGCTACTATTCACGGTGGCGTGCCGTCACTAATTTCCCTTATTTTTCATTTGCCATTTCAGCAGTGCAAAGAGCCCTGGGGCAAGGCTGGTCCCGGTGGCAAACCCTGGCGCAGTCCCAAAGAAGTAGGCAACACTTTTATGAAATCGCTGGTAGGCTCAACTTTGATAGCCTCTCAAGGCAGTATAAAAAGGCTAAATCGTTGTAGGGTTGGACAAACAAGGAAATGCTTAAAGAACTAGATCAGGACAATCCCGTGACGCCCGCAGAAAAAAACACATTCCGCAAATCGCGAAGCAACAAGCCAGCCAAGCCACAGCGCTGTTGCGAGCTTTGCGTCTGCACTTGCCCCGCCATGAACAGCTCCAGTCCACTGAAGCCGCCTAGAAGAATCCCAGCAGCTGCGCCGCATCCGCCTGCTTGTGGTGCCCGATCACCGCCCAAGGAATGCAAGCCCGTTAAGCTCTGCCCGCGGCTGCCCCGAGGCCACTGCACGGGCAGCACCGGCAACAGTACTGCCACACCGGATGCCGGCATGGAGAACGGAGGCGGTGGCGTTGAGCTGGTGCCACTGCTGGCGCGTAGGCGCGGCCTGCACCGCCCCATCAGCCTGTCCAGCACAGATGTGACAAAGCGGACGCCCTCGCATGATAGGTACGCACCTCCCAAGCACAAGACAAAGTCCAACAAAGAGCAGAACATCAACAGCATCATCAAAAACATTAGTCACATGAAGCGGCTGTCCAAGAATCTCAACTGCAAGTTGCAGTGTTGCAGTTGCGGCTGCGCCGCAGCCACAGCAACGCCGCCTCAAGCGCCTGCCTGTTGCCTCAAGCGCCTCACCCTGCACATACGTTAGTCCAAGTCCATCTGTATCTGTCTGTGTGTGTGTGCGTGTGTGTGTATGCATGTGTGTGTCTGTGTCCCTTGTACTTGTTTATGTTTTTGTTTCCGATTCGATCTCTGTGTTTGCACCTGCATCCGTTTCCGTTGGCATTACTTTTACCGTTTCTCATTTGCTTGCTCTGCGAAAATACGAAATCTGAGCTCAGCTTACCAAGTTCATAGTAATTGTATATAATTTGCACGATTGCGTCATCTTTGCGTCTTTAATGGTTTCTCTGTCACTTTCTTTGGCTCATTCAGCAAGAAAATATCAATTGTAATACAAGTGAAAGTATAGCAACCAAAAGAGCAAACCCAAAACTCACCAAACTAACTGAACAACCAACAATATCCAAATCATAATACAAATCTTCTATGTATCCCCGTGCAAAATCCGTTTGCAAAATTGAACCCAAAACCCGAAACGAAACGTAACCAAACGTAAAAAAACCAATGACTAACCAATACAACTATCAACAATGAACAACCCAACAATGCAACCGACAATGTTGCCGCCTATCGTCACTGGCCGACACCAACCTTGAATGCAACATCAACTGCCACCCACTGGGGCATGACACACAGGATACAAACGGCAGCAGATATGCGCTACCTGCACGATTTGAATGTGCAAATATCGCAGAAGCGACGCTCGGTCAGCGTATCCAGGCAGATGGACCGAGATCTGTGCAATCAGCATTTCGACACATTCGAAACGTTCTGGGGACGGCCAGGGCACGGTGCACCCACCGCCAATAAAATACACAAGCTAAAGTTGGACAATTTGCTTTATGGCGACCCCGAAACATCGTAAGCCGTCCAGGTACTCGATTCGCATTCGGCAAATCGTTTGCTCTGAATGCAATCGATGCCCATATTTTGGCGCCAAAGTTTTGCAGAAGTTTCATTTGTCTGATTAAGCGCTATACTGAAAATTTTGCCAACTTGCCAAGTTAGCAAGTTGACCAAAGTTTTGCATAAGTCAGCTAGGTCAGGTGAGCTCAAAAGATGGCTCGGACTGTATTCTTGTTTGTGTTAGAGTTTAGTTAGATTTTATATCTATATGCAAATATCGAAAACTCATAAAATTATGTAAAAACTCTCTATTCAAACGTATCTAATAAAAATACCATGTAAATAAAATATATTAAGCATATGCTACATACATAAGGTACTTACATACATATGAATATGTTTGTGCCCAATGCTTTCGTGGGATTATTTGAATATTAGCATTGCACAGTGACTCTCAAACCAGCTGAGCGCGTTTATGGGAACTTACATATGTTATTTACAGAGCAGAGCCTTTTGCCGCTAAACAGTTCATGTAAAACTGTATAAGCTGAATATCCGTAATGCCTCTTTTCGCATAAGCTATTATGAATTTGTTAGTTACTTGACTTATTATTTACTTGATAAAGCGGCATCCATGCGATTATATTCAGCTACAATTTATTAATTGCACCATATCAAATTTGGAAAATGCAGCCCATAACATGTCACCTATGTCCTCTTGACATGGCGTCAAAAGTGTCACCAATGAGTATGAAATCTAAGATTTCTATCTACATAATATCTGCATTTGTGATTTCAACAGGCTATGCAGGTGTCTACTAAAAAGTCGGCATGGGCCTTGGCAATATAATAGACAGGCATATCCAAATTAGTTTAATTGTTGTAATGTGGATATTTTAATATTTGCGAGACTTTTTTCCAATCGAATACAACATAATCCTGAAAACTTTGTTAATGAGATTCATAACAATTTTCACTTTATTTAAAGTCGACATGTGATTTAAAACATAATGTGTACATATATATATTTAATTAATATTGCCAAATTAGTTTAATTATTGTAATGTGGATATTTTAAAATTTGCGAGACTTTTTCCAATCGAATACAACATAATCCTGAAAACTTTGTTAATGAGATTCATTACATTTTTCACTTTATTTGAAGTCGACATGTGATTTAAAACACAATGTGTACATATATATATTTAATTAATATTTAATACAAAAAGTATTTTATTTTTTTATGCAATTGTTGCAACAAGTGAGGGGGCACCAGACGGGAGCACTCGACTAGGGGATACCCTGATCCGCATTTTTATGTGTCTTTGTCCTTGCATTCATAAAGGCATATGTGTTATTGCTGTGTAGCAGCAGGCTGTACACGTTGTGAAGTTATTAACGATTTTTTCAAACTTACTTTATTAATCACTTTAAGTTATAAATTTAACAATAAATTCATTTGTATTAATGTAGATATAAAATCACACACAAACGCAGCTGCGATTGGCACCAAGGATAGAATACATTAAAGCAAATATGATAGCTCTAGCTCTTATATATACACGAACTAAAAAGTCCACTTGCAAAAACCCATTATACACTTTTTCACCCATTGTTAATGGGTTCAGGGTATACAAAAACTGAAATTCTCTTTTCCAATTCGTTAAAAAATATAACCATGACTGACGTGATACATTTACACCAACAAGCACTCACTCAATTAAGGACCTCACTCTAAAATGCCTGCCAGATTTTAAACTGAAGACGCAGCTGTTGAAACGAGGATATTTAAAGTGGGAAAACAGCACTAACAAATGCCAGGTCACGTTTCGGTCATTTATCACTTTAATTTAAGCTGTATTAGCCACTCAGATAATACATATACATCTACTGTAGTACAAAAACAAAAGGTGTATTTATAAGTATATAATGTGTGTACACATTACATTTAATACACATAGTGTGTATATTTACATAAAGGGGTTAAGCGGCATAAAGGGGTTTGTCCTACTCCCGTTAGTAAAATGAAAATCGGTCAGTATTTTGATACCCTGAACCCATTGAAAATGGCTAAAAATGTGGTTTTAATGGATTTGTGCACATGTATGTAACAGTCAGAAGGAAGCAGCTCCGACCCCATAAAGTATATATATTCTTAATCAATGCTTGGTCAACGTGCTGCCCTTTTTATTATTAAACTATACGATGTACTAATTAACAGCTATGAACCTAACGCTTATGATTGCCTTCGGCTAAGACAATACAATTTCCATGCACTACCCTGGGATTGAAGCCGAAATACACAAATAAACCATTTGCAGCTCGCTATAATTATGTACCTACACAGCATTATTATCAGAGCGTATAGTGCCATGGTTACAGGTCGCACAATTTCGGGGAGTGCTCGGCTCCTATTTCAATTGTCAGCGTTTAGGATTAATTATGGTGTGGCAGCACAAGTTACTGGCAGGGGACTGACTTTTAATTGAAGCCAAACTGAAACTAGCATTTAATTGGCCAAAAATGCAGGCACAGCTACAGCTTGCACGGGGAAATAATTTGTTAATATTAGCTGTGTTCTACGCAAAATTGCCGTTGGCGAATTCAAGTCAATGGCTGGGGCCAAACAACCGTGCTCGGGTTTCCGGGAATTTCTGGCCAGCGGTTTAGCACGGTCGCTTTTGTTCAGCGGAGTCAATGCAAAGGAAGATAAGGACGTGAACCAGGCAGTGCAAAAATCGCTCGTCCTGCCCGAAAGCAATGTTTGCCTTTGCGTCCAATTTGAGTAATTTGTCTCCGGCAAATTCTTGAGCGTTCGCATTTCTGTCAGCCTGCCTTTGACAAGGGACTAGTGCAAGTATTTTTCCAAAATTCGGCTATTTTATGGGCTTTGGGGCCGAATTAACTATGCGAGTGAGGCAATTGCTGGCATAGTTGGCTAGCCGGTTGAGAATATTTTCTTGCTCCTGCTGTGATTTGAAATTTCGCCTATGATGCCTTCGGCAACTGTGGCCAGAACAAAAGTTAACTTCGGACTAACGTACTGCAAAAATACGGAAAATATATATATGTACATACATATATATACAAAATCCACTTGTACGTGTTTGTTTATTGAATTTGTGGCCCACACAAATTTAAATATGTATGTGAATGTATTATGTATTTATGTTAAGTGTATTCTTGTCTCGCCTTTCAGTGACAGTAGCCAACGGTGCTTGAAACCGATAACGTTTGTCTTCCATTAACAATACAAATAGCAATGCGATACACAAAACACAACAAACAAGATAGCTTAAAGAACTCGCATATGTCGGCGTTTAAATCTGTCTGAGAACAAATTAAGTTCGCTTTCTCATGTGTTATAACAAGCCTTTCAATAAACAGTAGCTTCCTTTTGAGATTGCCATTTCAGTCGAACAATACTATGAGGACTTAGCACGATAAATTGCTATATAAATACGCCCAAGCACGCAGCAAACGGGAATTGAAAAAGTGACAAAGCACAAAGATAAAATGTAAATAAAAAATCCTCACGTAGCAACTTTGTTTTTTAACATTTTGCTGCTGCATAGCAGCTGGGTATCTGGTCAATGCACATCTTTCTTGCAGCATGTTGTAACAATTTTTTGAGGTAAATAAAAATATTTCTCATTGATAAACAGGACGATTCACATACTTAGCATGGTTATTTAAATACCCTCACATATTGCTAGAGCTCAGAATTGTGAAGCTTTTGGTCATATAACAAATAAAGCTGCTTTTGATAAAAAAAGCGCGACTTTGCGATACCCTATAGCGCTGTCCAAAGAACTATCTTATGTAGAATAAATACGTGAAAAATAAAAGTGACTAGAAAGACAAAAGAACCTGGCCTTGGGCCTCTGACTTTAGCTGGCTTAAATATCTCAAACCACATTTTTTTAAGTATCTTATCAACACTTGACTGCTAGACATGATGGTGATATTTCTACTGTTCTAAATGATAACACGGCGTATTGGTGATAAAAATAACAAATAAAATAAAATCCTTTGCGAAACTTCAAATAGAATCAGAAAGAATGCACTAGTCTGGTCTTGACTGGAAGATACCTGGAATAATTATTTATTAATAATTATGAATGCATATAAAAAATTTTATTACATGTTATATTACAAGTATTTTATATAATCGTAAGCAGTCCAGATAGAAATTCTAAGAGTATACTCTACAATGAAAGAGGGCCACGCAAATGTTTTTATTTATTTTGTTTTTATTTATATTTTCGAAAGTTAATTCTGCTGGGTGATATATTAATAAGTTTCTGATCAGAAGAAGATTCTGAAAAATCCTTAATTGGGAGACTAAAGGCATTGTAAAGGTGGGTGGGCTAACGCTAATTTGCAATAAACTTGATCTACGCCTTGCTTACAGGCACTTAAAACTAAACTTCAAGGGTTAAGTCTGCCGACATCTATCTCCCAAATTCTGTGGGAGCTTTAGATGCTCGTCAAAGCCAAAGCGCGGTTATACACGAGTATATATTCAATGTTCCTGGACTCTAATATCGAGCACACAGACAGGCGAACCGCAAGATGGACATTGCTTAAAACCAATATTCCCATTTTACTTTGTGAGCAGAGTATAAAATGACAATCGAAAATCGAGTGTTCCTCTGCTTTAAAAGTTATTTACCGTTGCCGTCAATACAGCTTTCCCTTCCTTTCAAGCTCTTAAGTCTGCACTTATCTAAACTTCGTTTGTGCTTCCTCGTAATTTGCATATACATTTTTTACTAAGCTTTTAACAAATACAGCATGAGTCGCAGCTACCAAACAAAATGGCTACAATATTCGTGTGTGTGTATGTGTGTGCACGTGTGTGTTGTATATTTGTTGGCAAGGCTTCCCGGATGTGTTTTCATTGTTTATTGAATTAGTATCAACATCGTGTCGGCACACAAAACATTTATATACTAAACGTTTTTATCAGATATCAACTGAAACTGTTTAGTAAAATGTACTTCGCACTTTGTTTTTCCAGGTGGTATTAATATATCGGCCAGTGTGTATGGCAAGAACAAGGCTTGATCGATAAAGCAAGATAAACAGTTCTCGTCGCAGAGCTGAATATTAAATATCCCTCCAGCTATTTGTCAGATCTACACATACAAAATTTAAAACTAAATCTATCCTTATATTAAAATACGTATAATCCTGGATTTCAATATCGGTAAAATTTTCTTATATGTTGGCATTTCAACATTTTGGAACGAACAATCACCGAAATCAAATTTTAAATCAATTATTCCGATAGTGCCTGTATAATATATTAGTTCAATTTATAGTTAGTAATGTAGTATGCATTGAATAAATAATAAACAACGAAGTATTTGGGCAAAATGTTCATAATATAATTTACATCATAAAACTAGGATTGCAGTCTAACCGAAAAAGGGAAATTTTGTAATATAATGTAAATTACAATAATCTTGAATTGTTTAACGAGCTTTTAACTGAACAAGATGATTGAAATTCAAATATATATGTCTGTGGTTAACTTGCTTGCCTTGTAGTTGTAGTACCGGACACTGCAACACTTTCTTACTCACGCCTCAATGACTGCCCTTTGTCACTTGACATTATTTATTTATCCGAAATTCTTGATAGCTTGAGGCATGTGGGATGAATGTGGTGGGAGGCATGTGGGTACCCTCTTTTGAGGGCATTATTTAATTCCCTTCAGTGAGTGTTGCTGCAATTCAGACATTGAGCACACATCACTGTCGGCACATGTGTGAACGTCAAGTCATCTGCATTAAATATTTATGCGAGTTTTGGCCTTAAAGGGCGAAATATTTTTGCGGTTGCTTCTTGTTTTAGACAACATGTGTTTACATGTCCTTAAGCTGGGTCGGTAGCGAAATAATGTTGCTCATGCCGAGTTTTACGTCAACGACAGCTCAACCCCGGCACCAGACCTACCAGAATTCGGTGTCCTTCGCACAGGCGCCCACACAACTGTGGCTTGTGGGTCCCAAGGTTCCTGTTCTGCAGCCTGCACTAACACTAATGTTGGTAAGTTACACTTGGCCCCGTTTGCTCTCGTGAACATATATATATATATATATATATATATATATATATATATATATATATACATATACATATATAAAGATGTGTGAAGGCGTACTTTTGGGACCGCCTTTCTTTGTTACTTTCAGGTGCATTTGTAAACATAAAATGCAATTTATACGCCGCAAATAATGCGACATTCTGCTTTCGCTTGCTTTCTTTGTAAAGCGGTATCCTTTGTTTTCGGCAGGATACGAAATTCAGCTCAGTGTGACATCCATATCGTCCATGTTTTGCAGCGACCATTGCCGTAATTATTTTGACTATCGATTTTCAACTCGGCTCTTATTAAATTCAGACTTGTGGGTGGACTTCAGAATAGTCTGTGGCCCCTGTTTATTATAAAGTCGCCTCATAAAGTCTTTCCCATTTTTTTTCGATTAAATTCTTTCCGACCAGCTGCCGAGCTTGCATTTTGCATGTCCAAACTTTTCTTTTCACAAAAATATTAATTAGTTTCCGAAATGGTTCAAATGCCGCCCTTACTGTGGCTGGCAGATGGTAAGAGCAGGGCAGGCAAGTTGACTTTCTGGCAGGTCAGTTATGCGAATGTTAATTTGCATGAAAATCTTGCACTTAAAGTCAACTTGATTAACAATAGAAAGTTTTCAAAAGCGGGCTAAGTTCAAGACAAGTTGACCAATTGTTTGCACACACAGCCGCACCAGATGACTAATGACTCATTCCTGCAGCACGATGACTTTTCAGTATTTATGAAAAAGTTTTCACTTTGTGACAAATTAATTAATGGAAAATTATGGTGCACAAACAGTGGCAGTGAGGCAAAACGTATCACCAAAATATACATACTTATCATTGCACAGCCCAAATAAAGGAACATAGAACAAAAGAACAATAGAACAAAATAGAACATAGAAGAAAATTCTCGTTTTAAATAGGTCAAATTGGAATTTAAGAATACATTTTCTAATCTGTTAATGAGGGTATGTATTTTTTGTGTAAGCATATAAATACGTTTGGAGCTTAGTGCAGGGTAGCCCTTATCATTATTACCTCATATTCCGATTCTTGCACAGGGTCGTCTTACATTTTCTTGCCGGTAATTCTGGAAACAATTGAATCGACCGGACAAATGCACTTGCCTTTTGTAAAAATGCGAGTTTTATTATCCCCTGAATCCATTGCGGCGTGTGTTTTTATACAGATCTACAAAGTGAAAAGAGTATACTGGATTTCTGCAATGTCCGTCTTGCTGTCCGTCCGTCTCTCCGTATGAACGCAATTTTTTTCGCCGCTATTGGAGCTAGAGACTTGAAACTTGGAATATATATTTGTGTATACCCGCGGCAGCTAAAGTGTTACGATTTTGCACAGTGCCCAGTGGTAGGCCGGCAAATCGATAACATGATGAACGAAAATCGAAAAAATGGTGAATATTTCCCACAATATTAAAGGTAGAGTCACCAAATTTGACATGTATTGCCGGTAACCCCCTCAAAAATTGCGACCTTGATATCCCGGCCACGCCCACTAGAATGCCTTCCATTTACGCATCATCAAAAATTAAAATCGGTTCAGTTTTGACAAAGTTATGGGCGTTTGAAATATGGCTATGGATCCGAGAGCTTTACATTTCAAAAAATGAAAACCAAAAAAGTTGCCTACAACGGTTTTACCCCAAAAATTTCTAAGAATCCTGTCTTCATGCTCACTCATGTCCTAAGACGAAATTACAGTGAAAAGCACAGCTTTCTAGCTCGTATAGCATGGGCCCTGAGTTGATTGCCAATCGCCATCCGCAACAAGGAGTAACGTGTATGTATATAGTATGTATATATATATATGGTAGGAGAGGCCTTATTATAATTTTTTTCAGCATTTACCATTCATTTCCATTATATATATTACCAATATGCCCTTGATTACCTATTTTACAATGAGTACAGGCGATAAAACTGCTCCGAAAAAAACGAAATTGGATTTTAGCAATTAGTACTCAGCCTTGAGCATTGTAAAGTGTACTTTGCAAGAAATCCTATGCATTGTCCTCGAACTTCTGAATGCCTTTCTGTCACAATTAAATTGAGGTTTTATTCACGCAAATTTAGGCAGTTTTATTTGTTTATTTCTATCAAAGGTCAAATTGCAATTGACTTTTAACTTTTCGATGTTGCTGGCAGTTACGAAATGAACATTTGCCGACGAATGGTTATGCGTGCTCTGCCGGCAGGTAAAGATGAAGATAATTTAGATTCAGCCTCAGATGTGTCCATGCCATTCATTAAAGTAACATATTGCTGCTCCTTTAAAGATGTTTATGCCGTGCACAGGCTAGGCTTTTATATTGCACGTACCAAAAATTCGCCCCGAGTAGCACACGAAGATGGTAAAAATGAAGCCGCACTTCAAGCGTTAACAAACGCGAATCTGTGACACGTAATGAGCTCACCTTCCTTTCTGCCCTCGTAGGAGCCGTGTCGCAGTCGCTCGCCTGTTTGCTTTGGCGCGGCATTTGTGGCATACCGAGCTTTATATTACCTTTTGTGTGCCGGCAGGACATCAACGAGGACGCGCGTGTACAGGAAGTGCATTAAAAGCGTATAGCCTGAAGTACAGCTGCCTATGTGCGATGCTGTGCACACTTGGACATGCACACCATTCCGTCCCTAAGCTTACAAGGATAACCATGCCCTCGGCAACCGACTGCGTGCCCTCTGCCTGCACTAAAAGTGGTAATCGAGCCTCGGAAATGGCAGCAAGAAATAATTCCCACTTTTTTACAACCGAAATGATTTAGATCTATCTAGTTTTCTTATTGTGGTCATTTATTTGGTGTTGTCATTTCCATTTTCTTTTCTACAATTATATTATCTTTAAAATTTAAAGCCGGTCAAGAATTTTACTTTTGTATCTGCAAGATCTTTTATTGTTAATTGCAATAAGAGAAACAAACCCACACAATGAGTGAGGCGAAAATATCTAATAAATATACATATTTATACTTAATATTATTTAGTATAAATTAAAGTACTAACTTGGACTAAATGTTTTTCAAATGTTTAATTTGGTTTTAATGTTTCTATTTTACTCTTCTAACCATATCATATAGTAATCCAATTAGGCAAATTGCAACAAACACACTGAAATAAAGATAAGAAACAAGCGAGTAACTTTAAACTGATTAAATAACATGGCTATATGATAAAATAAACTACATCAACTTACATCAGCAATTATCGCAAGATTTGTTGTTCATTATAATTATTATCCACCGTACAATCGCTTGGTTAAACTAAGTTAAAATCAATTTCCATTACCTATATACGAAACTTTTTATACACACTAAGCCACCTTCCCCAGGTTGGACAACCAATTGTATGGTGTGCGGCCTGCACAATGGAAAAATAATCATAATGAAAATGCACATCACTCAACGACGAGTATAAAAGCAGCCACAGAACTTTAATTTGACGCGCTTCATGTAAATTTATAAACATTACTTGGCCCAGTGCCAGCACCCGAAAAACACTGGCAACAATAGGAGCATATCAAGTATAAGGCACGGAATATCCTTTATTTGTGCAGCAATACATTAAACCAATTTGTCCTCTGGGTTTGGTATAAAATTTAATTTATGATCAGAATCTATATAAAAATTCTTTATAAGTTAGAAGATTATTTAGCAGATTTAGTTTCAAAACTGCAAAATACTTCACAGCTTTTGCTGCAGGGTATTAAAGAGACAGTAATGAAAATTAGAATGTCCAAAAAACGAGGCTGCGAGACTAAATGATATATCCATATGTTGTATGTAAATACATCTCTGTAATGAAAATAGGTGGAAAATAATAGGTGGTTGTCAGAACCTTTACTGCATCTTATGCAATCAGCTTCAAATTAATTTTAAATGTTTTTCATTAAAAATTGATAAAAACGTGTGTGCAATACGGAGGTCAAAGGTTTGTTAATTTTCGTTAGCCCAGCTTTAAATTTGTTTTCAATGATTTATATATAGCAGTAATAAAGCGCGGAACACTGTTTATAGAATATCCATGTAAAATGTCATTTAAGAAGTGGGTAGAACAGGTAAACTTTACGTTACCCACGAAGTACAGGGAACAGCCATAACTTAAATTTGTGGACTTGCAACGTACAAAGCCGCGCAATTCTTGCTAAGACATTTTTGTGAGCACAGTTTGTCTTTGCAAAAGAACGGTAGCGGCTACAGTTATAAAACACAAGCCTTGCCTTCACTCTCTTTCACATTCACATTCACAATCACATTCTTAAACTGACTTAACTTACACAAATACATATTTAATCGCTGTAACTGCGGTCCTTTGTCTGGCGATGACAGCAAGTGTTCTGCAATTAGCTTTGCTATTACACGGTCCCTGAGTTGCTTTACGTCAGGGCCCACAATTTATGGCAAATTGCATTATCGTTATCAGCAGCACCTAAAGAAGTGGGAGACATTTCATCCAAGACTCGACCTGTCTGCTGCTGGCAGCCTGTTTAAATTTTACATAAGTTAGAGATGACGTCACTACCCAGAATTGCATACTCGCCTTGCCAGTGGATTGACCTTCAGTGCATTTTTACACAGAGCGACGAAAAATTTTTTATTCACATGCATATATACTTGATGATATGTATGCATATATGCATCTATGCAGTGTGAGTATTTCCTGCTATGAGCATTTTGGCAGCAACAGCGAAGCTGTTGCCACATTAACGTCAACAGCTGCACTTTTGTGCTCTCATTTCTTAGTTACTTCCTACACCCTGTGCCCAAGAATGTGCAAAATGTGCAAATGTGACCAAAGGACGCGGCTGCTATCCTATTTATATTCTTATTTTCTTAATAAAGAGTTATTTTTTTTTAATTTTTAAAAAGATATATGTAATTAACCCAGAATAATTTTCTTTAATAAATGCAATCCCGAATCTGCAATCCTGTATATGCCGTTTACGCATTTATTAGTAAACATATTGTTTTATCAATCCATGCTACAGGGAATCTCTTAGCCAAGCTCGATTAGGTGTTTTATAATTTATTTGCCTTGACTATTTGCCATGTTGCGCATTTCGCATCATTGCGTGAGTGTGTCTAGGTGCAGCACATGGATTCATACAAACACACTAACAATATACACATGTATCTCAGAGTGATGATATGAGTCTTTGTTGGACAACATATGTATGCAACTGACAAACTAATCAGGACGGCAACAACTGCACAACGTGGTAAGTAGCTCGGCTTTGGGGAGCTGTCCGAACCTGTGAGAAGACCAAAGAGTGCTACCGGCAAATTTGTTAATTAGTATTACTAACCTTAGATTTTGCTATTCACTGTTACTTAAACTTGTCACACAGCAAAACATATTGTTTGCATTTATACTAGCCTGGTACAATTGTCTATAACAATCCCAAAATGTTATAGATTTTTGTAAATTATGTTAGAGGAGGTCATTAGTTATCCTTCCGCTAAAATTTAGCGTCTCTACCTTTAAAACTGAGGGTGACACACATATGATTAAATTATAAATGGATGGGCGTATCCAAAAATCCTAACACTTTATCTCACGCGGGTATTTCAACATTCAAAACCCTAAAAATTTAAGTCAGTATTTAAAGGAATTTATTGTGAGTCTTTTTACCCCATACTCAATCCATATATATATATATCGAGTTGGTTTTTGTTGTTACGCGATGTTATATTTGATTTAGAACAATTTCACAGCACACGCAACCCACAGGCGGTGTTTTATAATTGCCGTTAAGAGAAATGCGAACATGTCGCATTCGTTTAAATAATTAATGTCATGTGGGTATCGTTCTCCAGTGCAAGTGGACCGACATCCGCAAACTCCATATGCGCAATTATTAACACTTGCGTGCTTGCTGGCACACACATTTAATAAATATTAATTTGTAATAGGTCTATCCGAGAACTTCCAGATTCGAGAGGAAAATTCCCAACATTACAAACTTTACTTGTAAAATAAAAATAAAAGCAATTATTATAAATACGTTAAAATTTACTCGTTTGTGTTAGCTGTTTTGAAATATTTTGAAATCAATCATTTCTTTGCAGCCTTATATAAAAACAGAAAATAATAATAATAAAATATACTTTTACTATAAGTATTATAGTATAATAATATGTAAACATATTCTGCTTTCAGAAAGCTCAAGACAAAACCTAGGCATAAGACCAATCATTTTTTAAGTGGCTAACTATCTTCAAAATGATTTTTTTAGTTAAAGGTTTATGAAACAACTGTTATATGCTGTACGTTTAAAACCTCATATAACATATTAGCAACATGGAGCATAAAGATGCTTTTAAACGCTGACTTCAATTCTGATATTTTTAAAACCAAATATATTTCTTCTTATGAAATTTCATGACCAAATTCTAATTCCCTTTGCAAGTACAAGTATATACAAATATATATAATGATTATAGGGTATCGAATGGCTTATTTAATGTACATAACAATACTTATAGCATGAAGTATGAACTAGCAAACGGTACCCGGTTTTGCCCATCTCACTGTTTCTAATTAAATTGATAAATTGTTTGGATTTCATTTGTATTGGTCTGTCGATTGATCAGCAATTAATCAGTCTGACTGTTAGCATAAACAGTTTTTTATATGTATATAGATATCGCGTGCTCATATAGAAAAAATAATTGTTCATTTATTTAATTCCCTTAATTTATATCTATTTCTGCTATTTACGTTTTACACGCTTATATCACTATTTTTACTGTTTACGCTTTAGTAGAGCCAATCAATCAAGATCGAATTAGAACCCTCTGCCACAAGCGAATTTTTGGTATCAATCAAAGTCATCGAAATGCAATGGGAATTACCAAGAGAGAGCGATTAAATTGGTTTTACTTGTTGTTAGTGTTTGGAAAGCTTCACATCCGTTAGAAATTAAATGCATGGCAAACAGCATATCTAAGCTAACAAAAAATGTAAAGAAATATTATTCTTTAACTGACGACGAAAATCTACCCTTGCATAAATATTAATTAAAATGAAATTCCATAATGAATTAAATTTTTTACCATTTAGTGCATTACGATTATTATATTATGATCGAAATCGTGTGTTTCAGGAATTCAAAACTTGTTCGAACAACATTATAGCTATAATTCAATTGTTTTATTTGTAAATTATCTCAAACTGTATAAAGAATATGGTGTAAAATATAAATTGCATAAACGATAAATGATAAGTGGCTTGTGTATAAAATTCCAGTTTTTGTATAACTTGGAAATATTTCTTTATAACGCAAAAAAAATTTTTAAGCAACTAATAAATTTTATACATTATTTAAAAAAATTATATTCATTAATTGTTTTTTGTGCTCAGACAATTAAAATTTTTGTCAAATAATAATATCCTCTAAAATCCCAATGTTTTAATTTTTGATGGACGTTCGATTTTTTTAAATTTAAATAACATATAAACTTGAAATGCCTCAGCCTGTGGTCGTTTTTACCAATAATAATTATACTTAAAAAATATACTGTCCTCTTTTGGCTGATAGTACCTACAGGGTATAAAACACAAAACCAAAACCAAACAAAAACACGTTGTACAAAAAACCCACGATAACGACACACAATTTGCATTAGGAAAATGCCAACTGGTACAACTGGATTTTTCTGTTAGTCCTGAGTCCAGTATAACAACAAAATTTGCTGACCCAGCGACTAAAAGCCGCCCATGGGGCTACAACACGGTTGTCCATTTGTCATTTTGCTGTTGTGCACAACCACGTAAAAGAAATGAAAGCTGGACAATAAAATATTTTGCAGCAGGATTTAAAGTGAGTGTACTTTAAAAACAGAAGGTCATATGATCTATTAGTAGGGCTTTATAAACTTGAACAGGTAAAACAATAGCAGTGTTTAAGAAAGAACTAAAACTATTAGCAATCATCTGTTTATGTTCTTTACATCTACTTAAACTGCAGCAGCTGTACAGCTGTCAGAATTATAGTCAGGTAAACTAGATTTATACTTTGGGAGCTACCCTTGGTTTTACAAGTGTAGAAATGCAAAAACGTTGAATTAGCAACCGCAAAGTTTGCGCCAAAAATCGATGAACTAATGGGTTAAGCGAAAAACGGAAAACAACTGGCAGCCGCAGATGAATTGCAGGAGCTAAAGCCCCGTTCTACTATGACACGCCCATTCACAGCAACTGCCTAATGACAGTGAGCTGATAATGCGTCCATGTTACCTGCGGTTCACTGCGTTTGCAGCCGTCGAGTTGCACGTCCTTATGTCAAAATGTGTGCCAGTGCTTGATTCGCATGCAATGCGAAATTCGCAGTTAAATGCACCGTTTCCAAATAAGGCTTAGCATTTGACCTACTAAATTAAATTCAATAGCAAAGTTTGATTTTGGCTCTAAACTGTTTTCAGCGAGTATTTGGATTTAGTTTCAACAAATGTTCTAGACTTGCAGGTGGAGATTAAAAAAGTCCTGTTTTATAGTTATCGAAGAGTTAATCGATGCAGAAATTTGCAAGCAACCTTACTTGCCCACATCTTAATGTTGTGTGTATGCCTATTTCGATTATCAGAATTGTACACCCAACTCATTTTGGTCATACACTAAAAGGATACTTAATTATATATTTTTACAAACTGAACCCAATGAAAAATGCTAAAAAGGGTATAATGGCTTTGTACACAGGTAACAGGCAGAAGGAAACATATTCCATCCCATATACATTCTTGGTCAGCATCAGCATTATTCTCGGAGAATAAACTAACTAGAACGTTGAAGTTTAGTTTTTAAGTTTGTCTATGTCTCACGTTATACTATTTGTTTAGTGGTTATACATAAATTTGAATGCTCTTTCTAAGTCCTAAAATGTTGTAAATATTTAAATGAATTAAATATTTAGTGTATGCATGTATACTGCAAGGGGATTGAAATGTATGTAACCAGAAATCTTGACTTGAGCAATTTTACTTGTTTTTTTTTGAAGTACTGTAAATAACCAACTAACTATAACATAAAGAAACATTTCAGAACAACACAAGTAAGAGTACTCTAGTCTGTTAAACCTTTAAATTATGTATTTTTTGTTACGCAGCCAGTTACAGTTGGTGTAATATTTCTAATTCCTCGCTCAACCCATATGTACATAATGAGGGTCACAAAGTTAACGCAAGATGTGAATTTGACGTTATTTCTGCAACACTGAAAAAAAAGAACGTTGCAGTCGAATGTAACCGACAGCGTAATACTCGTTGACCGCACATAGTAGTTATTATTGTTATTTTAGAACGTGGAGTTGGCTGTGGTCAACATTTTTCGGTTTAAGAGGAGATCATCCAAACACTGTGTGCCAATTTGGTAACTCTAGTAAACGTGCTTTCGTGGCCGGTTTTAATATTGTAGGAAATATTTACCTTTTCTCGATTTGCGATCGTCGTGTTATCGATTTGCCAACCTCCCATTGGGCGTGGTCCAAAATCTTAACACTTTGGTTGACGCGGATATACAAGAGTATATATTCCAGGTTTCAAGCTTCAATAGCGTCGAAAAAAATTGCGTTCAGACGGATGGGCGGTTAGACGGACGAACGGACGGACAGCAACACGGACATTGCACAAATTCAATATTCTCTTTTCACTTTGTGAACGAGTATAAAAACCTTACTTTACATAAGCTATTAAAGTTTTCTCTTTAATGTCAAGCTCTTGGGGTTTTTATTTTACGCTCTCCAAAAGAGTTCACACGAAATAGCTATTTGGAGAAAATCATAAGGGATTTGCTGGGTAAAGACTCGCATATCTTTACCTGGCTTTAGTAATTAATATAAAGTAATAGTGCAATGGCACTGCTCTCTTACATTTTGGGCAAACCCCCCAACGAACTGCCAAAATGCATTAGCCCGCGCTTAAGTCATTTAGCCTTGAACAAATTGGGCGCACAGTCCGCAATGTGACAGTCTGCAGTTGGGATACAAATTATTGCAGCTGTCAACATGGCAGACAGTTAATATCCCGCATTTCGGATGCTGTTTGTGAATGCGAGTGCTGAGCTTATGCGCCAGTTCTATCTATGTGAGTTTAAAATGAATGTTTCGTAGCTCGCTTTATTTACTATTGTCTGATTATTGCTGCTGGTGTATGCGCTGGCATGTGCGTGTCTATTTTGGCCATGACAAAAGCCACTTTTGAAAAGCCATTGACATGGTGTGTGCTTCCGTTTGTTTGTATGAAGGCCAACACAACTACGCGCAGAATTGGGATTGTTGCCTGTCGTCGACTGCTTGCAGTGTCGAACCACAAACGCAGAAGCATCGGCCGTCGCGGCTGCAACTGCGGCAATGGTTTTGCTGGACTTAATACTGGTTATGGTTCTGGCTATTTGGCTGACCGTTTCTAGTTGGTTGTCAATGAATAATTCATCCAAATGGTTGATAAAAATTCTACAAAAATTGTGCTGAACTGAATAAATAGTAGATATGTAACGAAATTGAAGTCATCTTTTTCAAGATAATTAATCAACAATAGGTATTTTAACTTTATAACTTGCACATAAGAATACAAAAGTATACAGACCAATCTGGTTGAAGGTCCCACATATAGGTTATTGAGATATATGATTCTTAAAATATGCATGGCTCGTTCGTATTTCGTGTTGCCCGGGTTTGTCTGGTTATCATTGTATTAGAATTAAAATTCGGAAATTTTAGGAAATTTATTGGTTATTAGTGCTGAAACAACTTTTTACTACTATAAGATTGGTTTTTATACCCTGATCTCATTGAAAATGGGTAAAACAGGGTACAATGGTTTTGCACAAATTTATGTATGTACACAATCGTAAACTACACAAACAAATTCGAAGAAAAAGTCTACAACAAATCTTCAAATAGAACACGTAAATCGAGCCCGTGCATACAAAAGTTGCTTGCGCTTGCTGCCAATTGGCTTGTCACTTTTGGCTAATTTTACCGCACGTTCTCTTTAACAAATGAGCGCCCGACTAGGGGTATATATATATATATATATATACATTTCAACCCCTTGCATAATTTCCTTATTAACTTCTAAGCTAAGAAATAGTACGTACTATTAATAGAACGTAATAATGTAATCTATGTTTAAACCAAAGCGCTAGTCTGTAGTATTTGAATTGCGTTTTTCCCATATATGGGGCGAGTGGAAAGGGTATAAAAATACGAAATATTTATACTCGTTCATAAGAATACATTGGGTTTGTGCAATGTTTGTCTTGCTGTTCTTATGAACGTAATTTTTTTTTGCCGCTATTAAAGCTCATTTCGAAAATGATATTTTATCAAAAAATCCAAAAATTTATTTTCAATAATGAATATATTTGAAATGTAGAATTAGTCTAGAGGACAAACCATTCAAAAAATGCCAACAAACATGAAAATCGGTTCAATTTTGACAAAGTTATGGCCGTCTGAATATGGAAGCTATGGATCCGAGAGTTTTACATATTAAAATTTTTGTCAATTTTTTCCTGATTTTTGACAAAAAATTTGACCCCTCAGAATCGCTTTTAATGTTGTTTTTTATACTAATTGTGACAACCACAATCGATTAAAAATATAAATTTTCAATTCTAATTTTGAAAAAAAAATTTTTCGAAAATGAGTGGGGGAGTACATGCTTTTTTGACAAAAAATTCGAAAAAATGTTATTTTCAAAAATGCAGATTAATCTCAAGGACAAACCATGAATAAAATGCCATCGAACATGCACATCGGTTCAGTTTTGACAAAGTTATGGCCGTCTGAAATATGGAAGCTATGGATCCGAGAGCTTTACATGTTAAAATTTTTGTCAATTTTCACGATTTTTGACAAAAAATTTGACCCCCTCAGAATCGGTTTTAATGTTGTTTTTTATACTAATTGTGACAACCACAATCGATTAAAAATATAAATTTTCAATTCTAAATTTTGAAAAAAAATTTTTTTCGAAAATGAGTAAGGGGGGAGTACATGCTTTTTTTGACAAAAAATTCGAAAAAATGTTATTTTCAAAAATGCATATATTTTAAATGCAGAATTAATCTCAAGGACAAACCATGAATAAAATGCCATCGAACATGCACATCGGTTCAGTTTTGACAAAGTTATGGCCGTCTGAAATATGGAAGCTATGGATCCGAGAGCTTTACATGTTAAAATTTTTGTCAATTCTTTCACGATTTTTGACAAAAAATTTGACCCCCTCAGAATCGGTTTTAATGTTGTTTTTATACTAATTGTGACAACCAAACGATTAAAAATATAAATTTTCAATTCTAAATTTTGAAAAAAAATTTTTTCGAAAATGAGTAAGGGGGAGTACATGCTTTTTTTGACAAAAAATTCGAAAAAATGTTATTTTCAAAAATGCATATATTTTAAATGCAGAATTAATCTCAAGGACAAACCATGAATAAAATGCCATCGAACATGCACATCGGTTCAGTTTTGACAAAGTTATGGCCGTCTGAAATATGGAAGCTATGGATCCGAGAGCATGTCACATGTCAAATTGTTAGTAAATTTTTTCATGATTTTCGACAAAAAATTTGACCCCTCAGAATCAGTTTTAATTTTATTTTCAAACAAATTGTGACATCATCAATCGATTAAAAATAAAATAAAAATAAATAAATTTGCATTTCTAAATTTTAAAAAAAATTTCTTGTAGATTGAGTAATTTTTTTCGGCGCCATGGAAGCTACAAACTTGGAATAATATAAAAATTCTATATTTTTCCAAAAAACAATAATAACTGCTTCGTATTTATCCTTTTATCCTGCGTCGGCTTCACGAGAACGTAATGAACCTAATTTGGCGTCTCTAGCTCTTCTAGTCTCCGAGATATGTTAAAAAATCTAGTTTTTAATCGATTTTTATCGATAATTATGAGACGGTTCAAGATATTGAACAAAAATGATAAGCTCATATTCCGTATGATCAAGAATATATATACATTATGGAGTCTGAGACGCTTCGTTGAGCCTGTTACATTCATGTGCACAAAACCATTATACCCTTTTTACCCATATAAAAGAATAAAAAGAGAAAGAAATACGCCAGAGCCAGGAAAACATGAATATCAACAGAGAAATCGTATAAAAGAATAAATCACACTATTTGTCTGCATCGGATGCAACTAGCAACGATTATAGCCACGCCCAGATTTGTGTGCATTAATAATGTCCAAACATAAACCTTGCCATGACCAAACACTTGCGATTGTGTTGTATAGCTTGTCAGTTCCTTTGAGTACCATCCGCCTAAGGCTCAAGGCTGCTGCTCCGGAGATTTTCCAGTGTTATAAGTCCGAAAATATGTCGGGCTGGACACGGCAACTATTCGTCAGCGTGGAACGGGAGCTGAGCCAACTGGTCAGCTTGTCTGTGGCTCATTGGTTCATCAGGCGTTGAAAGCCAGCGCCTAAGGTTGTAAAATGCAAATTTTTTGGTTGATGTTCAGATTAGCATAGAACATGCCAAGGACATCAAACAGCAACGTACAAAAACATATGAGTAACAAATAAGAATGCTCTAGGCGACGCGACTCGACTGGGCAATACCCTGTAGCCCATTATTTTGTTTATATATAAAAGATTTACAGACATAAATGTAAGTAAGTAAGTAATGCAAGTAAGAGCTTTGCAGTTGAAAACTGTATTCCAAGTTTGGTGAGTCTAACTTTAAAATTGTGTGAAACACAGATTTTCAAGAATATATATAATATATACTTTATGGGGTCGGAAATGCCTCCTTTGGCATTACATACATTGGCACAAAAGTAAAACGTTAAGAACCGAGCATGTAATATCCAGGAACTGGAAACAAAGAGTAAAAAGAGTAAAAGAAAAATAATGTTCTCATTTAACTCTATGAATCATTTTTTCAGTTTTTTAAATATTTTATATTAAATTAAAGACATTGTTGATAAATTATGGTGAATCCGGGTTATGGTTATGGGCAACAATTTTCGGCTAACTATTTTAAGGGTTGTCAAAACATATTGCTCCAAATATACATAAAAACATTTATATGTGTCATATTCATGCAGAAAACCATTCACCATTTGGTAAATATCTTCGGCTTTTTGCCACTTTTGGTCCGCTCAGCAGGACCCAGGCACGGACCAAAGTGTTCTGGGACTAGGATTGGCACAGTTTAGCACCAAACTGGTGCCTTAGGTCACATAGCTTTGCGGCTGGGCTAGATTGTGTAAAAAAGAGATACACACGTATGTGTCGTCTACATAGAAGTATATTGGAATGCGAAGTAAATGCTGAATTTATGTTTTCAACACCATGCTGTTATTAATAGCTAAAGCGACACCCTTTTGTGCACGTCTTACATATTTTTGAAAATACTTTTTCATTGCAAAAAAATGGGTGCATTGAAGCACAAGTAAATAAGCTAGCATCAACGATATTGCGACTCACATAAGTTATCCCCATATATCAGCCGCCTGTGTTAGCAACACTTTGGATGGACAAGGGCATCCGAGCAAAGTGCTGAGTGTCCTTCAGAGTTCACGCTCAGATCCTAATTCAGATTTTAATAAATCAACATGGTCATCAGTGAGTGCACTAGAGACCGACGACCCACGTGCAGTATAGAATACTTAAGAATAAGTACAAGTAATCAGTGTAAAGTTTTAACTATTTAGTAAACGACCTTTGGACTTTATATTCTATGTGTCCTACTAATGATATGCTTTAACCATTTTTAATTTTTTCGTCGCTTTTAAAGCGAGATACGCCACACTGCTTGGATGTAAATGTATACCTGAAGATATGCAGTAAAAAATAGAGTCCCGCCTACCAGGGGAAAGAAAATTGCAAAAATCTACATCTTTCAGAGCTAGAGCCCCACATATCACAAAAAGGCAGGGCCTTAAAAGCAGCGCCTAAAAATAGCTTAACAAGTAAAAGCTTCTACCTGTTTAAATTACCTTTAACAAGTGAGGGGCTCTATTCGGAAGCAATGAAATACATTTGAAATATACCTTGGACGACAAATGTAAAATTAATATAAAATATAAGCATAAAAATTTCACCTTGTACTGCTCTCTTGGTTTGCGTAATTGACCCTGCTGGTAAATTTTCTAAGTCCGTTGTAGGCATATTACCTTTCCGCATCTTGAAGCTTTAACTGTTGTGCCCCACCAGCAATGACGGACATCTGATTACGATTTAGCTGGACTAAATTGTTGTGCTGTGGCTTCATTTTGGTACAATTTCACATTGAGAAAAAAAAGTATTATGTGGAACCACATTATTATGTGCAGGGAGGTGTGAAATTCAATTCTTCGCCGGCCATTGTTGGCAGCTGCCCTTTCAATTCAGCTCGTTCACTTTCACTTGTCCGTTTTCATTACTGTAGCCAAATGCTGCAACTTTTACCCAGAGCCAGTGACTGGCACGTTGCGGGCCATGGTTTGAACCCAGTGCAAATTAAATGCCAGTCTCGTACATAAAGCAAACCCAAGTAATTGAATTCTAGGGCTGGTTAGAGCTTAAAAATTCATTACCAAACTGCCAGACAAATACAGGCCAGCCCTAACGTCAGGGATATAAAAGCTGCGCTGCGATCAACCAGGACGACAACGACCCAATGCAAATCAAATCAACGCTTGTCGTTCAGCAAGGCAATAAATTTCATATGAAACTAGTCAATAACATAAATTATAAAAATCGCTTGCAATTCGTTCTTCTGCTGTCAGCAGCAAATGAATTCTAAATTTGAAAACGAACGAAAAAATTGGAGTTTCCCTTCGTAAAATATGTATATGTTGAACCACAAAACAATTTGAGATTCTTTCAGATTGCGCACAAAAATCAATTGACCTCTTTAAATAAGGGAGTTTTTGTACCCAGTGCCCATACCATATGTTTAAGACGAGACAGGCGAGATTTGGTAAGTTTGCCTAACATGCACCCACTACAATAGAAATCAAGGGCGGAGGCTCTCGTCGGGAATGCCCGAATAGAGGATACCCTAAACCCTGTATTTCTATACATTTCCCATGCATTCATACACAGAATTACACATACACACACATGCTTAAAAAACCGATAATTATCGATAATAAGAAAACGAGACGAATATCAATGATTTGAAATAAACTTGATCTGCGTATTGTATACACGAACTTAAAAAAATCAAGTTCAGCTTTCTAGCTTCTGTAGTCTCCGAAATCGACAGACGGACATGGCTAGATAAACTCGGCTATTGATGCTGATCAAGAACATATATACTTTATGGGGTCGGAGCATCCTCCTTCTGCCTGTTACATACATTTGTACAAAACCATTAAGATTATCAACTGGGTCTGGTATTCATAGATCTATAACTTCATTGCAAAATAAAATGCATTCAGATGTTGTTGATACTGACTTCAGTAACGCTTTTGGCTCTGTTAATCATTCGCTTTTACTGTATAAACTTCATCTGACCAATTTTTTGGATCTTTAACCAGTTTACATTTATAGCCCAGAAAGTTTACTTTAAAGGAAACTTGTAATATATGTGGCCCGGAAAAAAGCCGAAAGTACCTGGTCGTATAGAAGGTGGGGTTTTCATGTAGGTGCTCTGACCCAGTCGACACCAGTGTCCACTGGTTTGTGTGATTCGTAAATATTGGCAACAAGCGCTTGGGAACAGGAGCATTTATTACGGGTTTGTTTTCTTTTGCACAACTTTTCACTGTGCTTGACCTAGCGTTTAATGTGATATTTTAGGTATTTAGCAGCAAACGACATCACATATACACATTTAAGAGCATCTGCTAACATTACGCACACATATATATTTGTTCCATACAACTACTGAATATTCATGTACATGTGTATCATTTTATTCCTTAAAGCTTGTCAACATAAAGTAAAGCTATATTTGCAGAACTTTTTTGTTAGCTTCTGCTATGAAACTGAACGAAATTTTAAATTTCAACATAAATTTTATGCTGAATTACAATGCAATGCCGCATTCAGGACTGAAAATGTTCTGTATCAACCATTTCACAATTTTCGCTGTTTACTTCAAACGCGTTCCTTCCTCTATTTATTCGACTGCCAGAATTGATTCCTTTGATATTTCAAAAGGTTTCATTTGCTTTTGCACGGTCCTATATAATTTTTATTCAGTGATGAAAATTTGCGGACCATCAGCATTTTATTTGGCTGTTGTATACATACATATATATGATATACATATAACGTTGCATCAAAAATTTATTCGTTAGTGTGGGCCAGCTACCGCGTAATATCACTGCACCATCTTTAAAACTAACTCAAGTGAGGATAATATTTACGTAATATTGTGTAAGCCTTATAACCAAAAAGTTAGATACAACAAATTTATATATTTCATAGAAAATTTCCTGATGATTTTCTTTACTTACCAAATTAAGAACAAGACTGGCAGATATCCTAAACCAGCTACGATCTGCCGCAACACACATTTGATCTTCCTCTCATTCATATATACACAAAACAACACACAAATACACACTGGCTGGAAGAGAATGTATTCTTGAATCACTTCTAAGTTTAATGTCGGATCCAATGAAATAGGACTATGTATTGCAAAATAAGATAATCTTTTGGTATATGTACTATTTAGAAGATGGTATATTTAAATTAAGTATGATTAAGTATGATTTCACACAACATTTATAATATTCACCGATTCCTGTAGGGTATATTTAATAGGAACCTCGCGTTATAAAAATGAGTATCCAAAGAATACACAAGAATACTTGTCTTATGATTTTATTTGCTTAAATTTCTTTTAATTGGTATTTATTAGCTGCGTTTTTACTACTAAATAGCTGTTTCACGTTTAAGCTTTTCGTATACTCATATGAAAAAGATAAAGTTGCAAAAACCATATGCCAACAAAATTTTAATTTTTTCCAAACAAGTAAATAATAATTAATGACTAATATTAATAAAAAGAAATTATATATGTTAATAAATGATTGTTAAATTAAAGTATAAAAATTATTATTGGCTCACTGCTAAAATATAATTGAGCTTGTGTTTTATGATAATTAACAATTAACATTTATTATATGGATTGCATTTGGTTTTTATATTAAGAAAGCCTTACATCTGGTAACAATATCGATTCAAATAGTTGCGTGTTGCCTATTGGGCACCTTTATTAATATATTTTTTTACGATTATAAATAAAGAACAATTAAAATGCATAAGTGTGTATTTTGTAAGAAATATTAATCTTTTTACATTTGGTTTGCTAAAAATTTATTTACTAATCTTCCAATATAATAAATTCTAATGTTTTTTTATATTGTTAACTATTTAGTATTTTCCAATTCGTAGCTAAATGATTCGACTTTTAATGCATTTAAACTAATTTTACTGTTTTATTAATTTATTAATAATTTAGAATTTCATGTACAGTAGAGTGAAATCTTTTCAGATTTTCCTTAAAGTATTTGTTTTGTATTATAATTCGCATCGCCCTTACATATAAATATAGGTATTTTTAAGTTTTTGTTCTAAGTATTTAAATGTATTTTTATTTTTATGTGCTGACAATAAATAAAGTAAACAACGTTATTGTTGTCCTATAATTATTGAAATATACTTTAAATATTACAATTCAAAGGGCAAAGTCACAGACCCCAAATTTACTCACTGTGACTTTGGTGTTTGAGTAATATTTTAAATTATCGAAAATAAATATATTTTATATTTGGAAATGACTGTTTATAATTTTAAGCAGGATTTTTTAAGATCAGTGTATCTGACAAACTAGAAATTAATTTTAGCAACCAGAAGACTTCAATCTCCTATTTTTTGTTTTTTATTTGATAAAGTATATTTATATTTCCCGTAATACTTCAGCATCTGGTTTGTACCGACTGTAAGTAACAAACTCAGCAATAAAGAAATATTTCCAAGATTTGTGCTTTTATATTTTAACTAGATAGCGGGAAGTAAAACATACAGTAAGCCTTAATTTTTTATATATGTTAATCTTTATTACATTTACTTTTTGCATTACGCAAATTCTTACGCAAATTTTCTATTTTTTTCTATTTAATTTTCAGCTAAATTTTTTATTGCTGCTTTTTATATTTTAGCATTTGGTTTCAATGGAATTCTTTTAAATTTGTATATGTGTGTATATCGGTTAATATCTGTTTAGAATTTTTCACATTGAACCATTCCCAATTGGAAAATTCAGCTTATTTAGCAGTTCGTCTATCAATTTACAAAAATCGAGCGGTAATAACAGTATAATTTTAGATTGTAATCTACACAGCTATTTATTAAAATGTTTATAAATTGCCACTATACCCTTACAAATTTGCTCTGGGAAGACAGTTAAAGTTAACACAAAGGTGGATGCATTAACAGTTATTTAATAATTCATTGGAAAGTAATACCAGATCGTTTTAAATAGTTTTAGTACATATTTCTTGTTCAACAGAATATTGTATTTTAGGTCCCACTTACTTTTTTTAAACAATTCGAACGGAACATGGGAAGCGGCTTCAATTTATAAAAAAAAGTAGTTTCATGTTAATATATAAAAAGGAATGTTAAGAATGTTAAGGAGTCGTCTAAAATATCCATATAAAGATTGGCATGGTCAACAGAACTATGGAGTATTTTATGTGACCACTAGAATTACAGCCATCTTCTTTGCAGCAATAGGTCTGGGTTTCCCAAATTTCTGTAACCAAAAAACAGGTGCATAGTAAATAGATTGTAGTGTGACCTTCAATATACTGATATATATATGCATATCTATATTTTATATATTTTACTTTTTTTATAAAAATTAAAAATTACTTTTTGAGGGGAAACGTTTTTTAGCCGTAGAAACTTACATTACATTCATTCATACATGAAAACACATAGACACCCTTTAAAAAATTGTGAATATGGCAATCATCATATCAAATCATATTTCATCCAGGTTTCTGTGACATATATATGGAATGATTTATTCCAACCTGTATTCAAGTCACCAGATCTTATGTCCGAAATCAATCCGTTCATACTTCAAGCCGAAACAAGTATATAAATGTATATACATGTTTAATTTCTTTCATCCATCAATATACGTTAACCCAGCTCATTTGTACATTTTATAGGTCAAAGTGTACAAATTAACTTACCTTTCTCGATACACTCAGTGGCACAATCGCGCACAGTCGACAATTCGCTTACATATTTCTGAAAAATAAACCGAAAAAAGATATATAAATTAATGTCTAATAAATAGGCAAATATTAATCAAAACACATATATATATAAAATGTATTTAATACACAAAATAGACATACTTTGTATTGAAAAAAATTGGTTTCGATTTACTAGAAATATGGTTACCAAATAACTGAAAAAAAACTGCTCAAGTAAATTCTAATATATAATTCATTGCTTAGTATATATTAATATATGTTCCGATTTACTTTTCCGCACTTTTTTGAGATAAATAGATGTAATCCATTATAATAAGATGCTTGGATAATTATCTGACGATTCTTTAAATATGTCTAATGCTTTTTGGTTTATTCATTTAAAAGTGAAAATCGGAACACGGATGACTTGACAATGTGCCGGCCACGCAGTGTTATGTGTTTTATATTTAAATATATAACTAAACCAAAAGTTCTCAACCGCTTATTGTTCCATATATTTCAATTTTAAGCCATAAAATAAAATTAAATGGCAAATTCATTTCCGTTATGGTTATTTATAAACTGTCTATATATATATATGCATATGTATATACATATGACACATCCACGAATTGACAGTCATACAGTTTGCATATTATCTCATTTTATATGCCATTGTGGTTTGTGTAATTAATTTACCACTTAATTTGCTATGCAAATTACACCCGGCTGACAGTTTGGTTAAGATAAATCGATTGGTTCTAATTAAATGAAATTTTTGGTTGCATTTCATAAATGTTCTCAAGCGGAACTAAAATCACACATAGTATAGAAATTTAGCTTAAACTTGGTTAAGGACAATAACTAAACTGCTGTATAAAAACATGTAAGAGTGCTGGAATTGGCCCAACCAAAAGATATGTCATGACCGATCATTATAAAATTTGCAACGCTACATTATGGCTTTCAAATGTCAAAAAAAAAGTCAAGGCACAAACTATGCGTTTTAAACTCTGACTGTAACATACATTTTTAATATGTACAGTTATCGGATTATCTCTGCATTATTAAAATCGCTTTGCATTAAAATGTGCAAAATATTAACCTAAGTAAATGGTAACTATAATCAATAATTGTCTATTCCGTATGTGTTAAATTTTAAACTGATGAAGACCAAGACAATGCGCCAACATTTGCTAGCCTACGTTTCACAGTTACGTTAACAGGCTACGAGGTGAGCCCCGTTAGAAGTCTACCCAGCACTTAACCCGCTTAATCGATTGCGTCGAGGAGCCTACGGGGACAAAGGGAGACGTCAAGGCATGCAAGTGCCCGCATCGCAGACCCAAAGCCCTCTGCAGTGCTCTCTTGGGCTGACGGGTGGCACTTAACAGCTGTGCGTGTTCTCGTTCCATCTGCTCCTTGAGTTTTATGATATCTGCAGCTGGCAGTCAACCAAACACATGGTAAGTATATTTGTGTGTGACTGTGTGTGTATAGACAAAAGGGGGCTTATTATGGTAAGCCACTAATGCGTTTGTCTTGCTGGGAGTTGATAAATGTTACCACTGTGTGCTAATTACTAGACTTATGGTTTAAGTACATACAAATGTTGAACCAAACAGTACACTTAAACAGTACAATGCAAGGATGCTTTTTGCTTAAATCTAAATTTGAAAATTTGCAAATATGATCAAGAACGTGTATCAAGAATATATATTTAAGAATCTCCCACGCATTGCATTGATAAGCGTTCTAAAGCACGATTAAAACATTCTAAGTCGTGTGTGACATTTAAGTCTGATGAAAAATAACTTAACCGAAGAGCTAAACTAACTTAACCGTATATATACTTTATAAGTATGACCTACATAATTATAATTATATATTATTATTAATATTTTAATACCAATATATGCAAATGTATGTGTATATAAGTACATATTATATTAGGTGCGAAAGTGATATGTTATCTATGCTAATGCCGCCTTTAAGAATTAAAGCTTTAAGGTAAAAGAAATGTGTTTGGCTGCTAGGAGCTTTAATAGCCTTGAGTTCACGCTTCAATTGCCACATTCAGTGCACACAGAATGGTGTCTGCCGCCTGTGGAGGGCTGCATCTTCCGCTGACTGCTGCCCATTATCAAATGCAATTCCATCAATGCACCAAAAGCCCCTCCTGAAAGAATGCCTGAAATTTGATTTTCTATGTGTGTGCGTTGATGTTGATGCACTTTCATATACATAGGCAGGCTTTCAACCAAAAGGAGGCGAGCAGCCGTCAAGTTTGCAGGCCGACAGTTTCCATTTGCCTCATACACTGCAAATATTTTGGAAGAGCAATTTGATGTAACACGCCCACACAAACAACTACCAACATCAATGAACTTTTGAATAAAATGCCGTTTTCAACTCCCTTTTCACCGGGTGGAGCGCAGCAAGAGCAGCATAAGTAATATGATTGCCAAAAATGGCAAAAGCTGAGCTGCCTTTGGCCATGGCGTAGACGTAATGCAATAAACTGATTTAGCTGCTGGCTGCAACGTTCGGCTGCACTTATATACCAACCACCAGCAATCAAAAATGGGTAGATTTATTTAAATTTGAATCGAGCTCAACCATTTTAATAGAGCTGCAGGCGACTGCAAACATTCTCAAACAACTAGACGCAAATGTGATTTTGATCTACGTCAAATAAATACAGTCGTAGTACATAACAAAAGGTCATCTTTCAATAAGACTTTTTTAAATAAGACACCTAGACAATCTTCAAACATTATCCTTGATTCGGAAACTAAAATAAAAACATTTAAAATCCAATTTTCAATTTGACAGTGCTTGAGCAGGCTTCGACTTAGAAAAAACTTAAAATATCATTCACTATCATGTATATTAGCAAAGTTGAATTTAGCACTCTTCTGATGTGTAATTTGTTAGCTCTGTCTAGCTTGACAGAGCGGTGCTCCCCGGAGTACTGCAACTTTGCCGGAGAGTGTAATATTGTGAACAAAAAACCGATTTGTAGCTGCTATACGGAGGCATTTCAGGGACAATACTGTGAGCAAATTAAGAATCTGTGTGAAACAGAAAAAAACAATTGCACGGCCAATCAGATTTGTGTACCCTATGTGGGTCAAACGGTCTGTTATTGCCCGCCAAAGAGAAGCGGCTCCGACAACTGCAGCCGGATTGCGCTCACCAAGCTGATGTGCAGTTACAATATTCGTGCCGTCTATGGGATCGCGGAGCAAATGGTTCTGAGCTTTGACCAACTGGACAGTGAATCCGTAGAGATAACTATATCGACGCCAACCTATTTGATCGCACATGTGCCACGCTCGGGTTTACCAGGCTCAGTGAGCAGCCAATATACCAAAAATTTAACTGCAATTTTGCAGGAGCTCGGTATCAGGAGACATACAAGTCTGCCGTACAATAAAGCGCACTATTACGTATTTGATGCAAAGCATTTTACCCTGGGCGCAAATCAGTTAAATGTGACCATTGACTACTTTGGAAAAATTAATCAGTCGCAGCCTCAATCGCAAACTTTGTCCCTGAGCGTGCATGTCGTACAACCGAGACAGTATATCTGCTTGCCCGATATTGTGTTTCAGCACTGCATGGATCCATTGAACCCCAGGCAGATGGACATCGAACGTTTTAACAACATACAAGGGATTGTGGAAAAGCGTTGCTCTCCTGCTGCTCTCGGCATGCGCGCCCAGTGGACTATTTACAACAATAAGGAAAGCTGTAAGAAACTGTGACCTATTCAACTGCTCGCTGTCTGCACTCTCTCTTTACAGTTTTCTATATGAGCACCGAGGTCTGGGAGCATCTGTTGCTTAAGATACCGCGCTATAAATTGTGGTACAGCCATTTGCTAAGTATGTATCCCGATCTCGTTCTCACGGTACAGCTCGCACTCAAGGAAAGCGATAGCCCCTGGGCATACGAACGAGTAAGTTGTTCGGGAAAGGAGTACGGTGAAGGTATTACTATTACTACTAACATTCCCAGTGCTATATAAATGTGACAGCGCGTAATGTGGTTGCCAATATAGCCGGCGGTCACTACAGGGAAGTAAGTAGCAATAGTAAATGGCTGATTCTTGATGGCTCGAAGAGTCGTGAGCCGGCAAAAAAATTGCACGGCCCTCAGCAGCTAACGTATAGTTGGATATTAAGCGCAGAAGACGGGAGTAACAAGCAAAACCTAAGCACGGAGAGTTCCAGTGAGTATGTTTTTAAAGTCTGCGTTTGTGGCTTGAAGGATTTTCAGAGACTATAGTTTAATTGGTGCCATTGCAGATTCCAAGCTAAATATATCTACCGATATTCTTAAGAGGGACCGAAAAAACCTTGTCACATTAAGGGTTACTAACAAAATAGTGAACGCACGCAGCAACAGTATAAGCCAGGTAATCGTAGTAGTTAGGAATCCGCATAGCGTATATATAGACTGCATTAGAAATTGCCACGATAATCGGTACGTTGTCAACAATGTGCTGCACTTGCGTGCTGTTTGCCCCACTTGCAGCACGTCCGTTAGCTACACATGGAGAATTAATGAGGTGAATATGCAGCAGAACAAACAGCGCTTGGTGACCAAACTGGTAAGGAACCTGGCCGGTAAGGCTGTTGTCAAACTCACTATCAAGGACCAGTTTGCAAGGGGTTATACCGAGCTTATGTTGCAAGAGTCGAAACCGCCGACTGGCGGAACCTGTAAAATCGAGCCAAAAACCGGCCTGGAATGCGTCACCAAATTTAATATTCGTTGTCAGAAATTTGTTTCGCTGCTTCAAGCACCGATCTCGTATACTTTTAAAAGTGGAGACATCTATGAAGATAGCACCAATTCGGGCGAAACGTTTCTTTACCTACATGGCAACGCTCCGTTAACTGTTCACATCTGCACCGGTCACATTCTGTGCACCATTGTAAAAGTCCCTTTCACGGTTACGCCTGTGAACCTCACAGGTTGGGAGACACTTCAGAGTCATAACCTGGCTGGCATGCTAAGAGCGGGACTTAGGCAGCAGGCATTCTGTTTACTTCAAACGGTATCAAGTATCCCGGAACATAAAAATAATCTTTTAAAGCACTTTCAGTCCATACAATTTGATAGAACACAAACGGTCCTCGAAATGGTAAATACGCTAACAATTGCACATAGATCTATTTCATATGTGGGAGCCCTGGAAAGTGATGAAGCCCATGCCATATCATATATACTAGAGAGAGTGATTGTGTCCTTTGCTGTTGTCAGAAAGGATACCGAAATATTAGATATATCGGAAGAAATGTGTCTCGATTTGGGCAGGATTATTACCAATATTGTCACATATTGTATGGTAAAGAATACGGAGCTTCTCAAGCAAAACTTGATTCTCTGGGAGTACGATAATCCGTTCAACGAGGACTATGTCGATTGGTTAAGTTTAGATAGTGAAATTGCACGACGCATAAGTCATTATTATAAGATTGTTAACTTAATCCTTCAAATCTGGCAGGCAATTGGCGAAGAATCGACTCGCTACATTCAACCGGAAGAGCCCTTTGAATATGTTGCAAAAAACGTTACCTACAGGTTAGAGATGCATGACACCCATGCCGCTATCAAATATTCATCTAGCTGCGAGTCGTGCCACCTAGAAGTGCCACTATCCGAAGTTGAGGCTCAGCGGAAGATACTCGGAACAAAATATCTACTTGTACATGCGTGGTGCTTCCAGTCCAATATATTTTGGTGGGCACCAGAAGGTATTCCCCCAAATACCGTCCTTTTAGCTGTCAATATTCTTGGCCGCAATGCACCTTACAAATTGAAATCGAAATCGAAGCAGAAGTACGCATTGAGCCTTCGTCGTGTGGAAGACACCACCGTTTTCCATTACAATCAGACCGATGTGATATTTCAGAACATGATAATTTATAAATTAAAGTTGCAGGGCCAGGTAAACATGTTGGTCAATTTTATAAGCAGCACAGCAGCTCTCCGTGTACTGATAACGATGAATGTAGAGCCGACGCTAGATAATCTGCACGATCGAAGCTGCTTTGTGCCCAAGGGGAATAACAAATGTACCATTATTTTAAAAAATCGCTGTACAACAGAGAGCATGGCCTATATAGCGATACATAAGGCAAATGGTCATGAGAGTGGACCCGCGCAATACACATTTCAACTTAGCGCACAGGAGTGCAATGTGTGGGGTAGACGTAATAATTATCCGAACTGGGCGAAGCACGGATGTTACTCTGAGAACTTAATGCAAAGTCCTGCGTTCTCGCAATGTCAAGCTGATCATCTGTCCATCTTTGCCGCCAAGGAGTATGAAATCCAGCCATTTCCAATCAAAAAAACACGCAATTACACCTTCATTCCACCCTTAAATGTCGAATGCATAATATTTAACTGTTCATTGTTTTTGGGCGCCCTAGCCCTATTAGTAATGGCCGCGCTGCGTTTGCGTAAAACGAACTCGAATTTAATACGCGTCATCAGATGGGATAAGGTGGATCCGAAAACGGAAAATATCATTTTACATGTGCACACCGGTGGCGACTTTCTAGGGTCGACAACAGCCAATGTTAAACTGGTGTTTAGATCGGATCTGGGACGCTATAAGGTGATCATTTATCAGAATCCAATTAAACCACATCTTGCTTTAAACACCTCATGCTTGATACGACTCAGCGACAAGAAAGTGCAATTGCCTTGCAGATTGACAATTAGCCACGATATGTCCGGCAGGTATCCGACCTGGTACTGTCGCTCAATTCAGGTGGATGATCTGACGCGCAATCTGACCTATACATTTCGTATATACTCCTGGATACGGCGCGGTCAGAAGATTATAGTCTCATGTATGCCGAAAGAAAAAAAATCAATTACAAATCGACTACATCACGTAAAACAGGAACACGGATGTTGGCGCCCGTTCATACACAAGTTTAAATATTATACCAAATTTTATTATACGAACTGGTTTATGCTGCAACCCATTTTGGGAGCCTGGCACTTTAACGATAAATCCTACAACGGTTACGAGCGAACTTGCGTTTGGATTTGCAAAACGACTATCACTGTAACCATGGTTTTCTGCTACTACAGATATAGTTCATCTAAAAATTATTTTGACTATAAACAAGAAATTACGTTAATGAATACTTCTGAATTTTTAGCCATAGCAATCGGTAGTTATATTGTAACCACAATTTCTGATTTATGTCTGCTTCATTTGACACTAAATTTGCACAAATACAGTGATATTCAAATATAAAACATCAACAAATTATATTTTACATATATAACTGCATACGGTCTTCAGTCACATTCCTATGTTTAGACAAATTATAATGGTGCCCTTTTACTCAGATAAAAACAAAACATATATGTTAGGGCCACTGGAATTAACTTCGACTTCGCAAGACTTCTTTAAATGCATATGTATTATAATATATTTTTTGGGCGACAAAAGCAAGAAACAGTTCTAAATACAAATACGAGCTGGATAAAACTTTAAATTGACAGAACATTTCGATGGTGAAAACATTCAAGTTAAATATAAAATAACCTAGACTTCAATATCGTATGTTATTGCTGGATAAATTAGACCAAGATCATAAAGATCTTGAAACTATTTTGTTTTCAAGTTAAAACCAGAAAGAACGTTGCAGTCGGGTGTAACCGACATCATAGACACAGTAGATATTGATATTTTGGAAAAATATAGAATTTGTATATTTCGTTTATCAATCACGCAAACATAGACGTCATAGATAGTAACGGGATCACCCAACATAACTCCGAGACCTATCGACAAGGTTTTCATGACAATTTGGTGCGCTGAAGAAAAAACCTGCGGTATCCGTCACGGCCCTACCCGTGGTATTGCAGCTGTTTATCATAATTTCCACTTTTTTCCCAACATTTTTTAATCCCTTTTATTTTAAAACATTGAAAAAACACCAAAGAGTTGAGCTTGGGGCGAATGTATGCCCGTATAAAAGTAAATTCAAATACCAAATACTTATGTGTTGAATATATTCCAAAAAAAAAAAATTTTCAATCTGCTAATCATCATTATTACTGTTCTCCGAATTTAACAGTTGTAAGAGAATATCAATTTGAGTATTTAGCATAGAGCCAACTGTATAAATCCGTTCCTGTTTTCCCCTAAACTCCTCTAGTTCCAAATTTAATTTAGCCTGAGTAATTTTTTTCTGCATGCCAAATGAATTTATTGTTTCCGATCTTTGCTTATATACTCCAAGCAACTCCAAATATCGTTGAATGTTTTCACCGACCGTTCGATTGTGACTATGATAATATTTACGAAAACAACGAAATCTCTGCCACCACAAAATATAATAGACGTACTCGGCATACAAAAACTGAAAAATGCTGATGTGGGGTACGGCTCGTGTATCCCGCTGGTCCTTTGCAGTGGAGAAGTAGTCGTTGATTAGAGATACAAAAACATTGATCAACAATATAGAAATAACAAATGCCAATACTGCGAATAGGATAATGCCGAGAATCTTGCCACCATGAAAAAGATCTTCGGGATAAACGCCACTACTAAATCCAAACGCGAAGCACGTGCAGGTAACAATGCTCCTGCTAAGTCGGTAAAAGTTGAAGGAGTTGTTGCCATTTATTGTGCACACCGACAGACCAAAGGCCAAAATAAATATGCATATGACCAAGCCAACACTTGCCACTGCTCTCCATGCAACGTACAGTGTATACGTGAAAAGTTGAAAGACACTGAAAAATTGTAGTACCTTCCATAGACGCAACGTGGTTACGCAGATCAGAAAGCCAATCATCACTCTGATAAACATGTGCAAACGAGCTGCATATCTCAGATCAACGAACTCCATTTTACTGGCTCCCTCAATGAATTTAAGAATCGCCGTCACTTTTTCCTCACGAACGACAATTAGAGCCAACAATACGATGTTGAGTAGAAATATTCCCACATCCACTTTATTCCACACGTTTCCAATTTCGCGTGGATCATGCCAAATCTTGACAATTAGGTTTTTAAAAATTGTATGAACACTATGGTATAACCAATAACTAGAAGTATTGCCGCATCTGATAGCTGCTGAAAATTCTCAAACAGCATCACACTGTGCACTTTCACGTAGGGAACCGTGCTTCCATAGGGAGTCTGCTCCACACGTATGTTGCATAGGCTCAAAATGTTGGTGTCAACGTTGTACAGCGTAAAGTCAATGAATACAGCCGAAGTATTGTAATTGAGCCACTTATTGTCGTTAAGAAATTCTATTATCTTGAGACTATTTTGCTTGCTCCGAGCAAGTAAAACCAAATATCCCTTTGACTCGGGGTATGTCCGAAAATAACCAGAATGGCCAAAATCCAGCATCATATAAAAAGGAACATTTGAGCTTATGTGAATCCAGGGATGATAAATACGCCAATAAGTATTGGAATACGGTAATTCTTGGTATGGCAATATCCATTTAGGCATATAGGATTCTTCCGAGAACGGCGGGTTATCTATTCCATAATGCTGCGCGGTTATCCGCAATTGACGTAACCGCACAACTCCAAGTAACACTGTTTGCTCGCCGTGCACCCAGGCCGAACAACCAAGACGGTCAACATCAGGCTCAAATGAATTTATCAATGTACACTTTATAAATTTGAACACATCCGTAATCTCGTGTACCCCATTTAAGCCATATGAGATGGTAGTGTTTCTAGCTAAGAGCTCCTCTAAATTTTTGGAAGTATAGAACGTGTGTTCGTCGCATGATACCAATACCAGAAACACCAGGAAAACAAAGTATCTACCATACAGCCATAGATCGTGAGCCATTTGCTTATACTTATTATTAAGCTTCTCATCACGATGGTTTTCTGAAATATAGAGGTGAGCACGTAAGCTTTGCAATCGAAACTGTAAGTAATCTAGGCGAGTATGATGCGTGGCCTCCTTATCCGTGATTAACTTGCGAAAATTCGGGGCCAAAGAGAGTCCACAATTGAGACCAACACATACTTAATATTATCTCCGACTAGGTAATGAAACATAACCACTGAAAACGCGGCCACCAGCATCGATCTGAATTTATTCGTTGAATGGTAATATCCAGAGAAGCTTGCAATTAATATCATACACACTATCACTAGAAGCACTGTAGTCCAAAATAAAATATAAGTTCTTTTTTTGTCTACCATTATATTCGTATACGAATCCAATGAATTAGGTAACTTAAATAAATAGTTTAGTTTCAAATGAATGAAGTTTAGTTTAGTTAAGATTCAAATGAAGTAAATCTTATATGTATCTTGATATATGACTATATACAGCTCAATCGATATAAATAGAGATCCGTTTTATCACTTGACGTCCGTCTGTATAGCTGCAAAGATCTTCATACTTCAAATTTGAGTTATATATATTTGCCTATACCACATGTAGAACAAATATATAAATAAATATATTTTTTTAAATTTTCTAATATTTGTAAGCGGATCTTGATAGTCAATTGCCCAAAGACCTGAACACTTAGTCAACTTATCCACTGAGGACAGCACTTTATACATATTAGGCGTAAAACATTTACATTAAGTATATTCATAGAAACACTAAATTTTTAACTGGCTTTATAATCGTCCGATTTAGGTGGTATGAAGAATATTATGTAATACTAGGATGGCTTGCAAAACAAAAACATTTTCTACAGCTTGGTTCCTTGTTTACTTAAAACCAGGCAGACGGTAATGACTTATTCCCTCAAGTTATATGCACTATATAGGATCGAAAATGTCTTCATCATTGCGGGACACATTACACTTTATGTCTACCAGGTCGCATACGACATATGTACCAACCAGCAGCGATTCGTTAAGACAATATATATTCTTTATGGCATACAGACTTTGTGATAAAATTGTAATAATTTCAGCAAGAGTATAAAAACCCATAAAAATGACAATTTCTTTCTGGCACACAGACGTACAGCCATTTTGTTCCATGGCCTCAATTCAAATTTTCTGCCGTTAAGCTTTTTTGTTTTCTGTGAGCGCGTAAATCATTTAGAGTGTGCCTACAGCATTCTATATGTTTATGAGAATGTATGTATATATGTACATACATATGTATGTGCTATGACTATTTTTTGACGAGGAACAAATTTGTTTTGTTATGCCATTTACAATGGATATAAAGAGTATATTGAGTTTGTGCAATGATTTCGTCGCTATTGAAGAGATTTAAAAATCCTGAATTCACAAAAATCGATTTTTTTCCAAAAAATCAGTTGAGTGCTTTCAAGTTACAATAATAATAAAGATTGTTTTTGACTCTCTATACCCTGAACCCATTGAAAGGGTATATTGGCTTTATGCAAATATATCTAACAGGAGGAAGCAAGCATCTCCGACACCATAAAGTAGCTATGTCCGTCTTCTCGACTATTTGGACTATATTCCATACATTCCAACAAGCTTATCATTTTCTTCAATATGTTTCCCGGTTTCATTAATATCGATAAATATCCATTTAAAGATTAGGTTTTCTTGGCATATCCTGGAGACTATAAAGCATCCGCAGATCAGGAATATTACTTTGATATAACCTAGCCACGATATACATTTCAACCCCTTGCATTCATACATACACAAAATCACACTTTATTCAGCGGCTGCGCTTGGCTCCAACTAGAGAAACTTAATACGTGAGTAAATTATTAACTAAAGTATGAGCATTATGAAATTTTTCTAATTTCCAGGCCCTAACAAGAGCATTCAAATGTATGTACAAACCAAAGCGCAAGTCGGAATACCTTAATTGCCTTTTGATATTTGGCACGAATTAGGGAAAAATAGCCCGAAGTATTCCTGATCTGCGTCTGGTTTATGAGAACGTAATAAACTCAATGGTGGCCCTAATATGCTAAGAAAACCAATTCTTAAAAACGATTTTCTTACAGTAAACAGACAGACGGACATGGCTTAATCGACTCAACTAGTCCTGATCAAGAATATATCCTCTTTAAGGGGGGCCGTAGCTGTTACATATATTTGCCCAAATCCACTACAGCCTTTTTAGCCATTTTCAATGGGTTCAGGGTATAATTAAACCCACAAAGCCTGATCTTAGTGAATTTTCGCTTAAAGGCATTTTATAAGCTCATTGCTGACCGGAAGTACAATGCTATTTTGAAATTTCTTCAGCTCGATGTTTATTGCTTTTTAAATTCACGCCAAAAATTGCGCATCAAAATGGAACTCTGGCGGCCAGCTTACCGTTGCAAATTGCAAAGCTGCGGACGTTGCCGTAAAGGAGCCACGTAAACGTAAATTCCGCGCCATAAATCACGTGTAAACATTTCAGGGTTTTGCTGCCTAGATGGAAAGTCAGACTCCGAAAAAAATACGGGAAAAACGCGGCAGAAGTGTGCTACAGAATGGTTGCGTAACTTTCAGGCGTAGGCAACAAAAACCGAAAGACGGCTGCGACCTCGGACAAGTGGCCTGAGTCGAAAAACCTACGACACAAATCAACAGCAGCTAAATTGGACGTCAACATGGCTTTGATTGCTTCATGCCCGTAAATGTGTGTGTGTTTGTGTGTAATACCATCAGCCCCTGACGGCCACTTAAAGGCAACGAGGTGAGAGCAAATCAAAAGGCAAACTGTCGGACACAGATACCCAGTGAGCAGATACCTAGAATCCAGGCCGCTACTCATCACGTCATAGTGCATAGTTGAAATTCTGGCTAGGCAGCCACCACAGCAAGAACATATCCATGTGCTGACCGATATATGTGCACGTACAAATGTCCGTATGTACATACTCATCAAATGATTCATCAGCTGGCTGCTGTTGGCTTAAAGCACTGATTTCGAGAATATGCCAACACGTCGCTCACGTCCTGCAAAAGGAGACCCCAACAAAGCAAGTTGGGCATAAGCCGTCATAGATGCCGATTAAAGTTTTAAAGTATTCCGGCAGCAACTAGGGCTGACATTTGCAGCACCCTACATACGAATGTGCTTGTGGGTCTCTGTTTACTTACTGTAGAATGTGCGTGTGCACCTGAAAGGGCGTGTCCCTGCGGAAGGCAACCAGTGGGCGTTAAAACGGTTTGCTTTTCTGCACTTTTATTTACATTCAGCGAAAGCGATGCGATGCGAGTTGTTTCGCAGTTTTATGCTCTGTCGCCCCGCCGCTGGGTGTTGGGAAAGCTTTTCGCTGGCTTTGGGTTGCCTTTTGGGCGCGTTTTTGGCCGCATTAATCAATTTAGTTGCGCTCATTTTCACGCTCCGGAAAACTTAAAGTACGCCAGTTACGGGTGCGAAAACACTTTGGCATAACTACAACAAACGGATTTTATGGTCTAACGAAATTAAAAAGTTGATCAAAGAACACGAATAATTGCATATGAATTTTTAAACGAAGTACGAAATTAATGCGGATGCTAATAAAACCCTTGGAGCTCCGGAATATGTATGTATTTAAATTACATAAGTGGTTGACTCTCACCATCAGTCGAGTTATAAAACATTGAAGAGTTTTTGAAAGGGCTGACATATACTGTGGCGAAAATGGGCTAAGACGGTTTTTTGGAATACTCGACTGGCAAGTGGAGAAAAAGGTTGTAGTTATTTCAAGTGCTTCAATATACTCTTTTCGCTTTGTGACCGAGTATAAAAATTTAGCTTGCGTTGCTAATGTTTTTGATTTAAAAATTTGGTAAAATACACTTTTAAATTATTTGACGACTTTAAAGTGTGAATAATATTGAATGTAAAGTTTTGCACACGCGGTGTCAAGCACGTCAACCCATTTATAAATAAATACTTTAAATAAAGGGGGGGGGGGGGTTATATATGTACATACATACAAATAAATACACATAACACTCTCTGACGCTATACGTAATAATTGATTATTACCAATGCAGAGGTACAACTGAGCTACAAATATATATCATGTTTGCCCTATTCTCAGAGTGAATATAACTTTAAAAATAATGATTATTTTTATGTCAAAAATGTAGTAAATATATATTTATTATAATAATACATAATTTATTATTATTATATAAGTGTTTGCAACACGCTTCTAGAGGTGAAACTAGGCTATTAGATTTCAAATTTTTGCTTCCCAGTCATAATCAGTGATTATTTAAATTTAAGAGTTTGTGGGACACTATTACAATTTGATAATATATTTTATATAATTTTGTTAATTTGTAGGTTGATTTCTTTAGAAATCTTCCCTTATTTCTAGCAATATAAATCACGATTTCCAGCATTTAAGAGTAAAGTTAACAATTTACTGACGGAATAGAGCATAATACATATGCCACATATCTAAAATTTATTCTTCGCAGTAGTGTCTGCACCAAAAACAAGTATCGCATCAAGTTTTACGAGTTTGCATTAAAATTCCTATGTGTTCCACATAACTTAATAAGTTGATAAAATCTTCTGCCATAGTTAAAGAACAAAATTTCGCAAATAAAATGACTCGCTTAATTTAAAACAAACAAATTATAAGAGTGCTCTGCGCCAGAATGACGCTGTCATAACGATATTCAACTACGGAATTCAACTTGGCGACGGCTTAGCTGCCTACTATCTTCCAAAGATATTAGCCATATACATTAGGGTAGATTTTGTGACATAAAAAAATTATCTCAAGTTTTTGCGCTCATGGTGTGGCACGCACATTTGCCACGCCCTTAGCTTATTAGTTGGGCACAGCTGCGTTAGCTTGCCTGCTGGGGCCTTGGCAGAAACAATTTTGGTTTTCTTTTCTCTGTGTGTCGAGTACAACATCATTTTTCATTAAGCATTCGCACCGTATTGCAAAACTTTGTAATATATACACACAATATATATTATTAGTGTCCTGGTTATTGTTGGGCTGTATGCGTATGTGAGTGTCGGTAAGTTATATAAATTTCTGACTATAAATAACACTTTTTTGCGTTAACTCGAGTGCTGGCCCAGCTCAATGACCTGACAAAATGGCTTGGGTAGGCCATAAATTAATCGCACAAGAGCCACATTGTGTCTAAGAAAATCCATCAACAGTTCGTCAGTGAAATCAGTCTGTACTCGTTATTAAAAGAGAAAAAACGTCAAATTTACATAACAAAAACAAAACAGTAATTGGATTGTAGTTGTGTGGGTGTGTAATATTTTGAGAGCTAATGTAACCACAGTTTGACCTATTTTCTGCTATGACAAGCTAAGCCCCATGCGTCATCTTCATTGTTTCAGCAAATAATTTAAAATTTAAATTATGGAGAATGCCCAAATCATTTATATGCTAAGCTAATTTTTACCAAGTTTTCAGAAAGTGGCAAAATCTAAGGTCTATCTAGTATGCCATGGATTCATAAAAAAAAACTGCTAATTTAGTTGGAGGCAATCTGAGTTACCTTTTCAAATTGTTAACAGTTGACATTGAAAAAGCCGAATTCAAAAAATAATATATTTTGTGTGGTCAATATGGATTGCGAAACTTCAAATCAATCATCAGCTTTAAAAGATATTCTTGATGAAAATAAGGAATATATTGTGGAGCAGATAATTAGTCGACGCTCGCACATGGGGCAACTGGAGTATTTGGTGAAGTGGCTGGACTTTCCGGATGAAGATAATACTTGGGAGCTGGCAACAAATCTGGATTGTCTGCCTTTAATAGCAGAATTTGAGTTAAAACGGTTATTGAAAAACAATAAACGCAAAACGGAGCTCATGACTAATGAGGTCTACGAAGCTAAAGCAAAGAGACTTAAGATTGAGCCATCTGTCATTATTAACAATGCCTTTGATTGTGGACACGAAGCTGAAGAAATATTGAGTGCCTCAAATGTCGATGGAAAAATTTATTTATGTATTAAGTTTAAGGACCTGGATGAAACAGAAAATATAGACTCACAGGTGGCATACGCTTATATACCACTGTTGGTAATACAATTTTATGAGGAGCAGCTTAACATTTTAAATGCGTTTTCCACCAGTTCGAGCCCACCAAATTAAATAAATTTATATTTTTATAAATTTTATTTAACATATATTATGGTTCACTAAGAAAGTTATAATAATCGAGACGTTACGGTTTAACTTTTACAGCTACAATATTCATGACATTCTTACAAATGCATCATATCATTATATTGACTGAATAATTGACATATTGGTAATCTCAGCCTTAATCGTAAGAGCAAGGAAACAGAATTTTAGTTGCATTACAAATTGAGATTGTACGCTAAGTTGGGGCTTTGAAAAGCCTTGGAAAATATCGGCAAATGATTGTATACAACATCGGAATTCAAATACTTCCCTGGAAAAAATGAATTGGTTCAAGATTGTAAATGGGCGTCCAAAAAGTATCAAGCTAATTAATAACAGAAAAACAATATTAAAACAATTTTAAAACAGTCGAAAACAGTCCAAATGATTTTTATTACCTCAAAGCAATGTTATTTCCTTTTAGGTTAATATCGATGTTTGCAATTTATGGGGGCTAAAATGGGCGTGGCCAGTCATATTTGATGCCGTTGGCACTTAAATTGTGAGAGATACAGATTTTGGCCGTTTATCCGCCCCAAATGGATGTGGGCTTCATTATATTATGAGTAGGGTTAAAAAGGGTATCCAAATCCTTGTTTAAACAGACCCTTCCTCACTGGTCGTTAAATCCGTAAGTACTCAGAGAGTTTTCTGCATACACTGCAGCAATATGAAAGACCCTCCTGATCCTCTCACTACCCTTTATGCGAAGCGGTATCTGGTGTAAGAAATGTATGCGAGAAACAAACCACTAAAAGAAGTCAAAATATTTGCACTTGTTTAAATTGTCTACAGAGAACCAAAATGGGGCCAACCCCACTACGAAATTCGACTTTTTATTTTTTGGTTAGCGGTGTTACTTAGCAGCTTCTGTGCTTCACAACATGAAAAGAGTCATGAATTTTTGAATATATACTCATCTACAGCCACGCCAATGAAGACTGGATAAGTATCAAAAAAGAACGCATTTATATTCTCAGATTTATACGAGCTCTAAATAGCTAATAAAGACCCTTGTTGACATTTTCCATGTAATATTATAAAGGGATCAATCATCTGTTAACTCGAACTAAAATGCTCTAGTAGGGAATGCTCGACTAGAGAAAACCCTGTACGCATCTCGAACACAAACGGAAACAAGCAAATGTTGCAAGGTGCGCAGTTTACTTAGCGATTGTGCCGGCCGCGATTATGAGGTCGGAGGTCTCTGTCTGACTGTTACATATATTTGCACAAAAACATTATACCCTTTTTACCATTTCTCACTGGGTTCCGGGTATAATTAATTACGTGCCCCAAAGTTGACTTTGTTCGCTTTTTCCTTCTCACTTACTCGCGCTTTTCTTTGTTTTCGTGAGGTCAAGGGTTATACACACATACATAGGCGAACATGTTCATACCCTAGGCCCATTGAAAAAGGGAATAATTGTTTTGTGCTAGTGTATGTAACAGGCAGGAGTATATTTAAGGTTTATGTATATAATATACATCATCATGTATAGCTTATTTGATATGGTCAAGTCCGTCTCTGATTTTATATATATCTGAATGCAAGGAAGATCAAATGTATGTGACGGCAACGCTCAGCTGGGGACAGGGTATCTGCTAGGCGGGCAGTCCCTTTTTGTTTCGATTTGTTTGTGTTTGTTTACGTGCTTGAGTCTCCATGAAACAGGCTTAAACAATGGCGCCATTGTTTGTCCAGCGAGTCCTCAGGGATGGCACATATGTATGCAGATATATATACACACGTATGTGTGCAATTGCGTATGTGGGCGTGTGTGTGCAACAGTGAAGAACCTTATGCTCTGCAATTCATTATTAAAAATTCTACATTTTGCAAGCAATGCTATGTTGATTACAAACACAAACTCCATCAGCCATTTTGCAGTTAACTTTAAATATAAATGCGAGCTAAAAAACAAAAACAAAAGCCCGTTGTGTTCGCACAACAGACGGCGCCAACTATCCAGCGCCAACTAACATAAAACTAATCATAGGCCCTGCCACAGCAACACAATGGCAGCGGCACAACCACAATGCCACATCAGGTCCAGCTGTCAGCACTACAACAACAACAACAACAACAACAACAGCAGTAACAATAACAACACCAACAACAATAGCAAACCAACCGAAACTTTTGTAAATGCTATAAAAGGGCGGCTGATGCCGCAGAGCTCTAATCGCCACTGCTTATTTTGCTTGTTGTTAATATTTAACAAAAGTTGCAATACCCTTTCACAATGTACTATACTTTAGCGATGCATTATGCCCCAACTTGACAGCGGCGCTTGTGACCACTTAAGAGACATTTATTCTTCATTAACATTATCAGCTGTAAACAAGAAACGTTCATCAGTTTTAAAGTCAAATTTATAACAAAAAGTTTTCTTTTAACGTTTATATCATTATATTTTTCTGATCTCTTGTATTTTATCAGAGTAAGATGGACTCATGGCTGGACTCATGATTTGATGGAATGTTTAGCTGATAGGAAAAAATTGAAAGTCTGTTCATAAAACACAATTCAGATGTTATACATTACATATAGCATAAAGTTTATCTATCTTTTTAATAACACTGGCCATATTGCTGGTTTCCAACCCGGGCCCTAGGTTTGCACATCCTTAAATTGTTGGGTGCTGCAGGTGCATCATTTTACTTTATTATATTATACAAATAATTAATTAATTGATTAATTAGCAAAATTATTATATGCTTATTATAATAAATAATTGTATAAACAGAATTCCATGCACGTCTGCCTTAGAATCAATTTACTTATTGAATTTGCGTGAAAGTGTATTAAATCTTCGGCGAGAGTAAATGTTCGTTCGTGTTTTGTTTTTCAGCACATTCTTTGTTATGCCTACTTTTTGGGGAGTAGCCACACATCCTTGCCCCCCATCACTTTAAGGATGGGTTAAATTATGCGGCTAATTAATTGGACGCTTTGCTGTAAGAGCCAAATTTCACGGAAACTACATCAAGGAGAAACTGCGAGACATTAAATTAGGGATGCCAAAATGGATCAAATTAAGTACAATGTAACAGAAAAAGCCTTTTCTTTTACGCAATAATCGTTTGGAGCTCAGTTGGAGGCCTTCTGGAAAATACCCATACTTTATTATTAACTTCCCTGTTGAAATAATTTCTTAGAATCCATATTGTAAATGGGTTAAAAGGGAAACAGGTAGACATCTCCGAATTAAAAAAATATAATATCAAATATATGAAGAAAATACCCAAAAAACAGTATTTTACTAAGTAATATTGACATCGCTAAAAGGCAGGTAAAAGTGTTTCATTCTAGCATTTTTAAGCTCTTCTGCGTTTCGGTTAAAGCAATTTACGGAAATTGGGCTTGGTCATGCAGCTGTGTATATATAGCGAGTAAGTAGGTGTTAAATATTTAATGATTAGCAAAACAACTAAGCACTCCGTCTCCCAAGTGGCAAGGACTAACTGCGAAGCTCTTGGTGCATTTGGTTAAGTGCTAGACCCCGGAGAGTCGGCCCAAAGGCAGCACAAGCAAATTTATGCGAAATTGGACGCCCACGCTCACGTGCACAATCGGGCAATCGTACATGGAATAATCTGAATATGAGACCGCAAACATTGCATAACTGATTTGCATAAACAACAAGCTTACTCTCTGTGTGAGCCGAAAGGCTTTTAAGTAATTACCTATCAATAATTAGTAATACGCTGTAATTTATGACAATAACCACAATTAGTATGTACTTGACGTGTTCGCTAGCTGAGTTGTGTAAGGCTTATCAATGTCAAGTTTCATATATTTAATTAGCGCTGAACTGCTTAACTCCACTGGCCTTGAAGCCAAATGTTCATCGATGGAAAAGAGACGAATTGCTCACTGGAATTTGCTTAGATTTTTGACAGTTTCCTGATTCCTGTAATGTCAATCTTGGATTTTACTAAAAATGAAAACTAATAATTGTACCTTGTATAATCAGTCAGACAATCAAGTAAGAGCATTGCAATCGGGTTTAACCGACTGCACCTTAATTATTATTGTTTTTTTTTGGAAAAATATCTAATTTACCAATCAGAAAAAAGTCTGCCAAATTTGGTGACCCTAGCTCTAAAATTGTGGAATGGATTTTCTCGGCCCCAAGATATATGGATTTTATCAATTTTCCATGCGCACAAGGAGGGGTAAACAAAAAACATTTTGTGCAATCTGTAGAGAAGGCCATCAGTAATATCTCTGAAAAACAAATCACCCCGGTAACAACATTAAACTTAGCAGATTGCTTATGAAGCCAGATCCAGTAAACTAGTTAGTTAAGGATAATAACAAGTAAGAACGCAATACTCGTGCAAGTATAATAACAACTAAAACAAGATACCCTGTACACATAAAAGATTGGCAAATATAAATGTCGCAAGGTGTATATTAAAAAAGTAAGTCGTACGGCGGAAGTTAGCGTAGCCGACATTTTTATAGGAGGTCATTAGTAGACTACCGTCAAATTTGGAAAATTTTGTAGGATACAGAAGAAAACTCTGCTGATGATACAACCGGGAGGTTTTTGAAATAACTATACAGACGACCTGCTCCAATATTGGTCCTTTATGCATAAGCCATAAGAGGCCAAAAAAATATCTTACTCGATCTTCAGAGGGGATCAACAGTAATCTGTCTGCATATCACACATAGCCAATATTCTCTTTTCACTTCGTTTAAAAACGTTCTTTGTATAATTTAAAGTAATTACGCGCAGAACGTAATTCTACTTACCACGCAAAATTTCTCACTCTTCTTGGTGCACTCCTTGAGATACAGATGCTCAATCTCCTTGGAATAGTTGGTGCAGGGGGTTATGGAGCCCACGCCCTCGTTGTACTGACCACACATGTGGCACTTAAGGCCTTCGACTATTCCAAAGCTGCTGCCGCAAAACAAAATGGCGGCCAACAGCAGGACCGCCCATGAAGGCCCAGGAACTGCAGAGACCGGTGCCCTGTTGGCCTTAGAGAACTCTATGGTTGATGCGACCTCGACAGCAGAGATGGCTTTTGTTGGCATTACCTTTTGGTTAACGTGCGACATTTTCATATGAGTTCTAATGTTTCACGCGGTCACCCACTCAAGAAAATTGCAATTTCGCTATTTTCACTTGCTTTATTGTTTTCTTTTTGGTCAAGGAATCCTTCGTCAAACCAAAGGTTTGTTTGTTTGTTCAATTTTAATGAATATTTTTTAATTTTTCTTATGTTTATTTTATATGTTTTTGTTGGTTAGAGATTAAGTTTTTTGTTAAGCTTTAAAGAAAAATGTGTTGTATGAAATTAGCCTTAGACACTAAAAAAATCAAAATTCACGCATTCGAGACGTATTTTTTTCATTTATATTATCTATTTGTAATTTTTATGAGCTGTCCTGGTCAATTTTATGACAAATATATAATTAACATAGTGTGTATTCCCGAAAATATTTCTAAATTAATAAGCAATAGCTATAAGCTATTAACAAAATTTACAGTTGGAACTTTGATTTCTTAGACCGTCGGCTTAAATAATTACAATATTCAAACCCGGATTTTGGAACCAACTAAAATACAAATCTGCGGCAACCGTCTATTTCTATTTAATTTCAAATTGAAAAACAGGTTAATTCTTCGTAAAAAAGTGATAGCTTTTTTCAAAATCGCCATGGGTCTGTTTATGTGAAATTAATGAAAAAAATCTTTTCTTATTCGATTAGAAAGCTAAATGTCAACGACTTCAGTTCGGCGATTCTGTTAAAGCGGGCAGATAGAAAAGTGGCTCAATAAAATAAACTGTTATTTTAGACAGACTTAAGCTTGTTATATATACAACTTAATCCAATCTTTTGCACATTGCTATCACAACTTTTACAAGCACCTCAATCAGAAAAGTTGCAAGTCCACATGTACAGATGGTTTATATTCGCTTGTCAGGCAAACGAAGAACAATTCAGAAAAGTTGAACCCCTCGAGGACTAATCTGCATTCTGCCAAATGCTGCCGCATTTGTGCCCAGCTCACGACCCGTTAGGCCGCGTTCTAAAAGACAAAAAGAGACGCTCACAAAAATTGCTTTTGAATTGCTTTTGTTGTTATGGGAAAGTTGTTGCAAGTTTTTCTGTCCATATGTGTGAGGGAAGGGGCTTTAAGCTGCGCTCTATACAACGTCGAGCGTTAGCTATTTCCACCAAATTTAACTCAATTTGCCAGAATACTTGAAAACGGTAGCAGAAACGTGAAACTTGTATGCCTTTTGTTGCATACTTTTTGGCTCCGATTCGATGCGGCAACCGCTAAAGTGGGGCAGGTGGGGCCACATTTCGTGCTTGCTTTCTGGCATAGAAGTGGCCACGCTTTCAATTGCAGCCTATTTCATTTCTGACGAATATCACGCATACGTTGCACTGCTGCAACACTGCTGCTGCTGCGGCTGCTGCTGCTGCGGCTGCTGCTGCTGCTCATACAGCCAATTAACAAATTATTTTTAATTAAACGAATGAATGCGCGCCATGTTTTTTAGCTTCCATGAAGGGCGATTGTTGGCCTTGCTTATTACACGCTCAACATTAAAGACCACCACAATTATCACAACGTCAAATTAGTGGAATATTAAATCATAAACCGCTTGTCTTTCATATTATGCTGCACTGTCTCTCACAGTTCTTAAATTCTTGTCGGCCAAGTTAAGGTCAACACTTTCTTGTACCACATCAAAGACAACACTGGAGCCTACTTTGAATGCGTGCCAGAAGCTGATTCGTCCGCTTGAAGCGTGCGTCGCGTTTGAACACAAATCGTCGACTGCAGCAACCAAATATTCGTCGAACATGATGCGCAACGGACATTCGGGTACTCGTATTTTAGGCGCAAATTGTCTGAGTGGTTCGGTGATTCAGTGTCGCGTTTCAAAACTGCCGATCGCTTAACTGCTACCCCACCGCCCACTTCAAAATAACAAGATATGAAACTGCAAAACTCTTATCAGGTTTTTCTCGCCTCTGCAATCTCCCTCAAATATTATTGACATGTTAACCTTTATTAACTGTTATTGCCAGCAACCCTGTCAACCAGGCTTCTAAAATATTTTTATTTGAATAGTGCCGATTAACCTTAAGATCATCATTGTACAATTTGACATGAGGAAAATGTTGCCTCGTAAATATGTTGCTGGCATAAAACATTTTGGCGAAACGTCAACATGTCACAGTCCTGTAAGTTAACAGAGAAACCTCGGCTTCTTTCAAACATGTTGCATGTCGAACATTCTTGACTATAAAATTGTATAAAAGCATGGTGGTTGGATTTGCTATAATATGTAACTTTGCTTCTACGTAAATTTCTTCACTTACCACGGGTGTGAGTCTTGGCTTACAGTTTGAACACTAATCTTACCAACTAATTTGACGAGCGGACCTGATTTACCCATGACCGTCTGAATGAACGCATAGTCGCTTAGAACAATAGTCTTACTATACTTCTTATAGTCGGGCGCTCCCGACTAAATCCCCCTCATTTGTTAAGACCTAAAAATAAGCTTCAAAAGAGCTTCCAGCACGTTGATTGATGGGGACTCGACCTCCTCAATGTAGGCGATCAGATCTCTCGATATGTTATTATTCTCAGCAGGAGTTGAGAAATGATTACGCCCCCGGTATTTTGAGGTCCGTTTTGAAGAGTGCATCCTCGAGAGACCACAAGTCCTTTTGCCATTGGAGGGGTTAACACGCTGTTTGCCTTGACGGAGTACCGGTCTCGAGGACTAGAATTCAAGGTCCCTATTTCAATTACATTTTTTATTTGGCTTCCAGACCAAAAACAATGATTGCCGATCCGGGCCTGGCACGCTCATCTATAGGGTTTCTCTCTGTTATTGTTAGAAAAGTGAAGGTAATCCCCCAAGAGCAATGAGCCCGTAAAGCTGTCAGACTGTCGAACTTAACATTTCCTGCGGTTTGGAAAAAGATTCCTTAATTACACCCGAAGCAAAGTTCTGTGGCCGTAGAATTCAGCGTAGAAGTGTAGTTGACCTACTTCGATGATGGAAAATAAACGAAAACCAGCTAAATAGTTATTACCAATCATTTGTATCTATATTTGTCGTAATTCTTCGACTAAACCATTTTAATTAAGTTAATCACAATACATAAAAACAAAAACATTTGTGGATTGATGTCCCGGAGAAATTGTGGTAATATTGCTGGAATGTGAAACTGTGAAGATAGTGCTTAAAATAAGTAGATTTATATTTAACACTTAAGTGACAAATAATTTACAATAGTTCTAGTTATCAGCAGGCTCGACAGCCGACCCTGGAAACCAAGGAACTTGCATGTATCAATCGGAAGAGGGATTCAAGCTCTCTGTTCTGATACGTCATGCCTGCTAATAGCCGAAAATTATAAATAAATACAAATAAGAGGTTAACAAATGTTAGGCAACGCTTCTTAAATCGGAAAATGTGAGTCAAAGAGATCCTGGGCTAGATTGTAGTATAGAACAAATTATCGAATCTAGACGCAGATACATTTGCAGCTATGTATTATACGATACGTAACTTCGCTACTTCACTAAGCGATGCTGACATCGATCTACAAAAACTATTCTAACAAATGCGCGCCAGGCGCCATCAACTTTCTACTGTATACTGCAACTGCGTACCGTGGACATCTTTTGCTCCTCCTCGTCCAAATGTTTGGCGCTTAAAATACTCTTAATGCTCTCCGCCTCCTTAATCCAGAACTCCAGCTGAAACGATAAGGATATATGAGAGATGTAATACAGCAGCAGGCCTAAAACTCACTTGTTGCAGCAGCAAATTGCGTCGCTCGCCTTTCGGCTCATTATTCACAAACGGCACCAAAATGCCCAACGCCGAGGTATACGACTCCAAGGCAGAATCCAGCTTGCGCTCGTAGAGATACAGTTCGCCCTGACGCCCGATTTCCAGGCCAGTCTTCAAAGAAGGACTCGAGCTCGATAGAGCAACTGAAAAACACTCATTTTAAACAAAGGGTACTTCAACTTCAAATTATTTTAAAAATAAATATGATGGTAGAATTAGATGGTCCAGGTATTACCGCTTACAAATAAAAAATATACATATATATATTCGTCTAGTGATGTTGAATAGCTAAGAGCTTTCAGAAATGTTTTAGATTGGAATCTTAACTTAAATCGCCGTAACGACTAATAGGAATTACACCTGCTGCTCGGAGGTATTTAAGAGAGAGTTATACTCTTTGGATTTTGAAGGGAATAGTTAAGGAATTCGCAATACTTCCCTACACTGAACTATTGACTAAGTAATGTTCGAAATGCTGGCTATTATTTAACTTAAGGACTAGTTATCGAACGTATAAAAATGTTTTCTAATAAACTGGAACCAGTAGAATGTAAAATGTCATACACAGCTGTTTATAACGCGCATCCGGCTCAAGCATTTCCATCATGCGCGACGTGCTTTGCTGATGGGCTTCGGTAGCTGTGGCAGCGCTGGTTTTTTGTTGCCGTTGCGCCAGCAGCTTGTATTCATCCTCAATGATGACATTTTTGATCTCCTCTGCGCGTTTCATATACGACAGAGCACGATTGCGGAGCTCTTGCCGCCGACTGGAATCCGCCTCCTCGGTGATGAGAGGTACAAAGTATTGTAGTGCGCTGCAATACAGATAGTAGGCCTCCTTGTAGTTATGCTTCTCATCATGGTCCACCGCCTGAGTGACCAAGTCAATGGCCTTCTTCAGTGTCTGCTCCGAGGGAAAAGTTTTGAGATCTAAAAACGGATGTGCAAAGAAATCCGCAAAGGAGATGCGCTGCACAGGCTCATGAGCCAGCAGACGACGCAGCAAATCGTGGCACTCATTGCTGATGCGCGTATTTGGTGGCAGCACAATTGGTTCAGCTTTGCGTATGCGCAGCAACAGCTCCTCGATGGTGCGCGAGCTGTACGGCGCCTTGCCGAAGAGGCACTCATACAGAATAACGCCAACGCTCCAAAGATCGGCCTTGGCATCGTACTGATGCTTGCGCACAATCTCCGGCGCCATGTAAAGCGGCGAGCCTTTCAGCTGTTGATTTATTTCGCCCAGCTTCAGGTGTTGCGCAAATCTGTAAAAGATCAGATCATCAGACCATTGAAAGGAGTTTCCATTTTCTTTTCTTTTTCAGATACATACCCAAAGTCCGCAACCTTTAGAGAGACATTATTGGCACCGCGCGTCAACAATAGGTTCTGTGGCTTAAGATCAAAATGCGAAATGTCGTTGGCGCGCATATATTGAATCGCTGCGGCTAGCTGGCGCAGAAAATAGCGGCATGTTGACTCCGGCAGGGCTTTCTTGGTGCGTATGAAGGCGGATAAATTGCCGGCATTGCAATACTCCAGTACAATGTAGATGTTCCTGAAATCATTGTCAGTTAGCAATATAATATGGCTGGATGTTCAACACTCACTTGTCATCCCAGAAGAAATCCTGAAGCGTCACAATGTACTTGTGTTTGAGGTCACGCAAGAGGCGTATTTCCGTTATCAGATTCTCGCGTGAGCTCTGCGATAGCGTGGACATTTCCACGTATTTGATGGCATGATAAGTGCGTTGCTTCTACAGGAATAAATTTAGATAAGTGAATTCGCGGAATAATGGGTACGCATGGCTCACTTTATGGCGCGCCTTGTAGACAGATGCGTAGCTGCCCACACCAAGTTTCTCTAGTATTTCATAATCTGTTATAAGCGGCAGTGACATGTTTCAACAATTATAAGGCCATTAAAATAGCAAGTTGAAGCTTATGCTTTTGCGTTCGAATTTGGAAAAACCATAACAATACATCTGACAGTCACAGTGAATGTCGACATACACAGCTGATGCGAATGCCAATCGATAGTCGCCACAATCGACACACTTGTTGCAAACAGTTGTGCCACCGTGGAGTAGCATGCTCAGAAGCAACACTAAGCCATTGTATGGGCAGCACTTTTGTGATTCAGTCTGTTTGTTGTCGATGCGTAGCGAAGCAACTAAAATCTACTTTTTATAGGTAAATAAACGGTTAAGGGATTACTATAGGTGCACCAAACAAATGCGAGTGCACAAAAATGCAACACTGGTGTCACAAAAAGTGTTAACGACAGCGTGATCAGCTGCCAGACGCAGCACATTTAAGCTGGGCTTCAGATGGCCAATTGACACACCCAAAACAACAAATTAATCGGACACGCCCGTTGCGAGATTTATGAATTGATGAATGTGACCATAGCTAAAATATCTTTAATTCGCAGCCATCCTTGTGTAGTGCTGAAAGCCACATTTGATTAGCCTGCAGCGCGTGACGTCACTTGAAAGGCTTCAGGATGAATTACGGCCGTAAAACGCCCTCCACCTATCGATCGAATCCCTCGATGTACTCCCATGCGACGGGCAGGTATGCAGTAAGGTCCACCATTTGCCAACAGTTATATTGTATATGTCCCTTATCCCTGCAGATCCTCGACAAACCTGCACTCAAAAATGTCACGGTCCACGCGAAGCGTACGCATTCCTTGGTACCAGAGGCCCATTCTGAAGAACAACCAGTACATTGACATACAGAAAGGCGCCATGCTTATAGGCCTGTTCGCTGTCGTAAGTATTTTGCCGAACGTTCTACGTTCTACTTTTATATGTGAACACTTCTGATTAAATCACGCTTCTTTGCAGTTTCTCTCACTCTTCACCATTGCCACGACCATATTCGATATCTACTGCTATGCCATGGCTGCTCCAGGGTCCACACATTACGGCTACTATATCATATCCTACGAATTTGTATATGTGGGCAATAAGCACGGTATCTATTTGGCTATTAATCAGTTGATTTATTTCGCTTCATACTCGTTTGGGGTTTACTTCTAGTGCGCAACATGTTGATCGTATTCGCTTTATTCTCACTAATATTGGCGCTCATTAATTTTGTTACCAGCGTTTTACTCTGCGTCGCCTTGCGCAAGGTGAGTTGATCACTTTTACTTTTCTTTTCGTTTCTTTTCTTGTATTGGTTTGGCAAACATTTCACTCTCATTTCACTCATGCCTTAAAGCAAGAAAGACTTGGAGCACAGAAACGCTTACTGAGCAAAAGGGTAACATAGCAAACCGCATAAATCATTTAACCCAAATTCTCATTTATTCGATAAATTGGAAACAATTAACTTAAAATTTGACATGCTTTAATACTATTGCTATCCTTTCACAGGAGTACGAGAGAAAGGTGATGCCCTGGCTGTGGACCTTTGCCATCTTCACTATTTGGCGTGCCTTGGCTCTCATTTTCTTTGCCATTGTTAATGATTTGTACTTTGCCTACAATATCATAATGGTGCTGCTCTGGAGCATCTTTTGTCTGGTCTCTATTTATGGCTGGGCCGTTGTATATTCGCTGTTCCTTGAACTCGTGGATCTGACAAAGCTGGAGGATCTGGCGCATTTACGCGTAAGTTATTGTTATTGCTATTCTCCACCATAAAAGCGGGTTCGATTGACTGCGTCATTCCAGATGGGCACCATGGCCTCGCTGCACGCATCCACAGCTAACTCGCTGGCCGGCTCGCGACCTACAACACCCCACAGCACTGTGTCCACAATGCCAGTAGGCTAGACAATGTATTGGTCACATACAGAGCACAAAGATCCCGTCCGATGGAAGGTTACGATGGAACGCGCTTTCTGTACACATTCCACTTTCACCAGTTTAGTGCCTTAGATGCGTTTTAACAATGTTGAGGACATATCAAAAACGAATTGCAAATTGCAAATTTTTTACATGAATCTATATAGTAATTAAGTCTCATTCCGTCCACTTACACATATACAAATATGTGTGTCTAGATGTTTATTTAATCAAACTTTTTGTTGTTGATGAAATCTCTGACTTAATATGTGTTTACATGTCATATTTTTATATACAACCACCGTCGTCATATGTAACAATATTTAATGCAAAATAATATATTGCAATCATTCAAATAATTAAAAGCATTCTAGCTTGTTTTAAAATTATCTGTGCGTCCTTTATTTGAAGTAAGAAAAGTTCCAATAATTTCAAAATCATTTACCGAAATTTAAACCAAGAAACCCCTTTTTCTTTTAAATTGGGTTGGTTTGTGTTCAGTACAACGAGAAATTTCTAACTTATATTGGCTTAACTCAGAAGCTGCAAAAATAAGAATTCTTTAGCTATTTTATTATATTTTGTCTCTTAATTTTAAATTTACAAAAAAAAAACAGCTGTATATTTTTCTATAAATGTTTAAGTTTAGAATAATGCGACGATCCCATGTACCAAGCAAAATCTTGGTTTATTAATGTGGAAAACAAAGTTCACGAACCTAAGGGCCTAAAGTCGAGGTTTGCAGGCATGGTGTAAATTTTCATTGTTCAAAACTGCAAACACCAATTTTTTATCAAGAGTATTTAAAACAAAAGTAAGATGCAAGATATTGAAAAAAAACAACATCGACAAGTGTAAAATTTGTTCACAAATATCCATGGCTTAGAAACTAGTATTTTAAAATTAAATTACATTTGTTGGCTTACGGTCACACTGTAAACACGCAAAAAAACAACCATTTTGGTAAAGCAACGACCGTAAAAACAAAAACAATCAGCTTTTGACCGTCTGGTCATCAACAACCAAAATAATGAACAGCGTCAAGCAAAGTGGGGTAATGCACAGAAATGACGCCCCAGACGAACAAGAGTACTTACATATGTACATGTAAGAAAACATATGATCTGTATGTGCAAATGCCACACACAAAGAACGCTTGCAGGCGAACCAGAGTTCAATTAACTGTGCTTCTTATTACTGCGCTTTCGAATACAAAGTTGATTATTTTGAATTTTAATTTCTAAATAAGGATTACATATACAAATGCAGGTCCGTCAATGGGAAACGTTAACGAGGAGTTAGCATTGTTTGCCGCAACTAACTTTCACTTGCATTTTAACGCAGTTTATTTGTTCATGTGTATATTGTATATACAGTACATACACATCTACGTACTTGCATATGTATGTTTGCTTTTGTCTCGCTCACTCGCTACGCAATTTCGCAAAATTCGCAGTTTAATAAATTGCGCGTCGCTGTCAAGTTCTGATGGATGTGCATGTGCATGTGCATGTGCATGTGTTGCTCTCCTCTATTCGCCACTCATTCTTCTTGCACAGCTGTTGATCGCTGCAACGGTAAATGATACTGACTACATGTCTCGCACCTGTCCAAGTTGAATGCCCCAAAACGGAATCGGGCAAGAGAGTATAGAGAGTGCTAATGCTAAAATAACACAATATTGTTTCTGACACGTTAATCAACCTTGCCTGGATTCTCATTCTGCCATCGCATCTTTTACGCAGCGCTGCAGTCGCTTTGTGTTTGAGCAACTGCTGCGCATTTCCATTGAGGCCGTGATGTGGTTCGCTTCTACCACGGGTGCCAGACAGAGACATGTTGTGTAAAGTGCAACGCTACCTCCACTCCGCGAAGATGTCATGACTCCGTCCCGTTGCCTGTTGTTGTTGTTGTGCGTGGGGCGCGTCGTTCACCTCAGCAAAACACCCCCACAAACTGCGGCAACAACGGAAAGCCACACATACACAAATATACACACACATTCCAATTACGTTGGTTCCCTATGTTTCGGGTTTGGTGTTGTGTTGTGTTGTGCTCTCAGTTGCTGTTATCTGAGGGCAAGCAAGTTTTTCACCACGGCCGTTCGCTGCGCTCTTGGTGACTAATCGTTGTTATTGCTAAATTTTGACTTTGCTCAAAAAAACAATGTTTTGTTTCTCTGCGATCTCCAAACAGACGAAATCAAGTGCTGCGTCTGGCCTACTCTAACTAACTTTCTCTCTCTGTCTCCACCATTTTCTTAGGCCTCAGCTGTTATTGTACATATGTATGTACATATGTATATACATATACATATCAAACAGGAAATTATTTTCGTTTTCTACAGAAAAGCTGCCGTCTGCTGTTGATAGTTTTAAATATACACATACGTATGCTTATACTTGCATGCAAACCTATACCTATGCACGTATGTACGTACACGACACACGAACTTAATCTCTTTGGTTTATTTTTAAAGCGATGTACGTATCAGGCAAACAAATGATCAAACAAGCGTACAAACACAAACAATATGTACATATGAGTATTGTTTGATTTATTTGCCTCAAAATAAGTAAGCTGTTTCAAAGCTAGCTTAAGCTTTCAAAATGTGAATCTCACAATATTAGTTTGTTTACACAGACTTACATATGAATATGTACATACATATGTATATGTTTTTGCAAAAGTATTTATTATGTATGAATATATATACATACATATTACATACATACATCTGTTAGTAGTCGAATTTATTATTATTAAAATACAAACGTACATATGCGTATGTAAGCCGTTTCATTGGTATGAACAAATGCATAAATATACACATGTGTACAGACAGTACACCATATGCACAGCTTTTTATATAATTTCAGCGCATGCACTTGTAAATTTTAGCTTTCCGACGCATAACATGATGACCGCCGTACAATAAATGAATTGGCACTATGAGTTACGTATGTACATAAACAAAAAAATACAAGTGTACATGGGAAAGCAACAAAACAAAAATCTAATTGCAGGAATCAAAAATGTTAACCTGTCTAATGAAATTCACCACACCTTCGCAAAGGGTACAATATTACAAACTGCGAGCTCGAAGTGAAACTAAACAAAAGAACAGCTAACATCAGAAACGTATTTTGTTTTATTTCCTACCTGCTTGCTATATGCTTTATGTATGCTTTAATAGCGTAGATATTGAAATTAATAACATACATATTTCATAAAAGTGCGCAGTTTGCATTGATGACGCAGCAACAAAAACACAATGGCAATGCCAACAACATGACAATAACAGCAACACTGCTCTCAATCTCAATAGCTCTCACACTTGCTCTCTCGCACAGTTTTCGTGTGGCTACAATATGGCGTCGCCTAAATTGTGTCGTCGCTGAGCTAAAATGTTAAATGAACAACATTCTAAATGTTAATATTTATATAATTTTTTTTTTGGCGTATTATATTTTTGTAGAATCTCATAAAATAATTTATGTTAATATAAGGAACAGTTTAATCATAAACGTTTGCAAGTTGCTCCTATTCAGGCTCTCTTTTTCAAGCACTGCATTGGTCTCTGACAATGGTGAACGTATGTGGGTATCCACATACATACGTACATGTATGTATGTATGAATGTACATGGCTGTAACTTGTTACAATCGTGATACCCTTGATAATGGTTTTATAAGTTTGTTATGAAGTGCGTAACACATTAAATGAGACATTGCCAATCCAAGATTTTCTATATAAATATATACAAAAATATATAAAAATAACATACATATATGTATATGTATATACAATCTGTCTGATTCTATGAAAACATTTCTCTCAGCTCTAGGGACATTTCGATTAGATACATATACATATATGTAAATATTTAATCTATAGTCACTTATTTTTGTTGAAAGCATTATGTATGTATGTGCATACATACATACATGTTGCGGAGTTGCCCAGATTGAATTGCAATAACTACAGAAAGATGTGGAATATTTATGACGCCCCTATTGAGAAAAGCAGATAAATATGTCGAGTATTAAGGGTATTAAAGTGTCGTTTTTTTTAAATACTTACATACAATTAGAAGAGCAGGTACAATTTATGCTTACATTATTTGATTTTTATTTATATTTATCATTTTATAAATGTTATTAAAAAAATATATACATATTTAATTTGTTATACATTTTTGATAGCCCTGTTGCTTTTTGATTCAAACTTAATCGTAATAAAAAATATTTGTTTTAAGTGTACATTTTATTTTCAACAATAATCAAACTTCTGGGTCTACTTGGCTTAATGGAAAACACTACAAATATAATTTATTTTTCTATAACATTTTAATACGAAATGTGGAGTAACAACAAAAAATGATCGTATACTGTTATCGTTTTGCTGATTTTAAAGAGGACTATGAGATCTGGGCCCGCTGACTGCTTACTTATTCACATAGGCGGAGATTTCATCTTCGTTGGTCAAAATTTCAATATTACCTCTTGTGTTTTTGCTTGTTGCTCTACTGTTATTCAACAATTTAATCTAATTTGGCAATATACACTTTATTTTTCTTGGTGTTTTATCACTAATATATGCTACTTAAATACACACATACATACATACATACGTGCATGCACAGAATATTTCCTTGTATATTTCACCACAGCTAGTCAAATTCTCTCTAGTTTGCGTACATGCTATGAGTGTGTTATTTTGCTCTCACTTCCGTCAATGCATGTATGTATATATTTTGTGTGTTTTAATGATACGCTATTCAACTCACTGTTAGGTAAATCTGTTAAATCGTTTTAAAGGAAATAAAACTATAATTAAGGTCGCAGGACCTAAAAAAATATTTTCATATGTAGTAGGTATCGTCTAAAAAATACGAACTTCAATAGCGCCTTTGCGAAATGTAGGAATTACTTATGACAAATCGTTTTTCGTTTACAGATTCTGCTGCGTTAACAACATTGCATTTTGAGTATAACATACTCAATTTCATTTTTACTCGACTGTTTTGCGTTTTGCTTTGCAGTTTCATTCGTGCGTTGAACCTTGGAGACTTCACATCGAGTTTGGAGGATCAAATCCACGTTGGGTTTTGCTACAACTACAACTGTCATCCACAATACAATACACGCGTTGTGTCTCTGTCTGCTTCGCTGGCTGGCTTTGTGTCTGTGTGTGTGCGCGCCGTGTTGATTTGGCATAATTTGTAACCCATTTTACAATTTTTGTTACAAATAATCGTCGAGCGCTAATCGAACGCAACTGTTAACTGCGCGCCAGCGTTGCTGCCAACGTCGTCCGCCGTCGTGTGCGTTGTGTGCAAGAAAAATTTAGTTTATTTAAAATAAAAAAGTTAATAATAAATTTGTGATATACATACATATATAATTTGTATTTGCCCCTGCTTCGTGCAATTCCCCATGAAAAGCTTATAATTTATTAGCAATTTTTACATATATGTATTCTTTGTGAAAGAGAAAAAAATCAACCTCAACCATTAAAAAATTCGTACAACTGTGATTCAAACAAAACTGGCGTTTTTGTTTTAAATGTTTAGCTACTTGCAATAACTACAAATTCAGCAACAAAACCACTTTCAAAGTAAGTGCATTACTTAAGCGTTTCTGATGAAAAATTTATTTCATTTTCGCCTACGTCGCGACGTCTTGCTGCTCACGCGCGCTTATTCACCACTATTAACAGCTAAATTTCAACATGAGCGCAGTGCTGAGCTCACCACCGTACTCATACGCTCTCTCTATCTCGCGCGCACACAAGCGTGTCCGTAAATGTAAGATTGTGTTTGCGAGTGCCTTTATAGGCAATGTCACAGAACAGTCGTTGCCATGTCGCGCAAAACACAAAATAAATCGCAGTTCATGCAAAGAAAATGAAAGCCAAAAACTGCGTTAAAATAGCAGTAGACAAAATACGCAAACACATACTGCAATATATGTGCATACATACATACATACATCTCGATTCATTCGCGAACTTCAACCTTCGCATTTTATTAGCACTTACATAGGTATGTGTATGTATGTAAGTATGTTTTGTACACTGAGCTCACGAATGTGTCACTATTGTTTTTTTTAAATAATTTTTTTTTTTGACATTATGTAGTGTAGGGAAATAAAGACTTTCGCAACACTACCAACAGTTTTCACCTTGCCAAAAAAAAGTTCGCTTTTGTCTTTGGCACGAAGGACGTTGCTATGTAAACACATATATACATACATAAGTGTATGCATGTGTGCTTGCGTGTAAATCTACTTGACAGTTGGGTCAAGTACATACCTGTATATATAAGCACGTGGCTTGTTTAAACCGATTTCTATCGAAAATTTAATTTTTATTGCCCAAAATCTAAATATAAATGTAATACTGTAAAGCTAGAATGCAGTTCGTGATAAGATTCGTGAGTCCACTCTGCATTAGTCATCACCGCCATATACGTTTACGTACATAACTGCGTACATATGGATGTTTTTAGTCGAGTCATAGTACAATATGTCAGCCACAATATTTGTTTTGCACGCATTATCTTCGACTTCTTATCAAGGCAGGCAACATTTATGTGGGCGCATGACATTTGATTTTGATGAGGGCGCATTTTTTCTGCCATATGCAAATCCAATTGACACTAATTTGTGCATATGTATGTTTTTATGTAAACTGCATTTGGATTGGTGTTGCTTTTGCTAGCGATGGGCGGTTTCATCGATTATAGTCTCATCGTTTTGCAATGATTTCATATCAAACATACAGATTTACACTTATGTATGTAGAAATGTCGATACTCAATCGATATAATTCTCAACTTGGATTTAATTTTAAAGAATTTATTATAAACTTACCAATTTTGGGAAATTAGGGATTTGTTGATCGTAATTCTTTAAAATATAATTTTGGGGTGTTAACATAAAGTTACTTAAAATTAATGAGAAGGGAAGAAAAAAAAACAAAATCACTTTATTTAGCTTAACGAGTAGATGAGCATTTCCACGGAACGTTCCACCATGACCAAAAAATTAAACTTAATATAGAAACATTATTTTCTGATTTTATCTAAGAAATATATTCAAATTTTATTACATTAAACAATTAACACTTGAATTAATTAATTATTAAATTATCTTTTAGTCTTGTGTACTGAATGGTCTTTTTCTTTTTAAAATTGAACACAACAATCGCATTTGACAATAATTAATAACAATTTTGTTTTATTTGCAAAAATATGTGTGCAATAGCCATAGTGGAAGAAAATTTCCCGTTCGAATGTCGAATGTATCGAATCGACGGTCCCGTTCGACACCGTGGAAATGTCCATGTAGAGTTTATAAAGTAAAATAAATAAATAAAAAAAATATTAATGTTTAAATCGTTTGTTGTTGATTCTAATTTTTTATATTTAATATATTTTTATTTACAATTTTTGAAATGAATGATTAATGCACTTGTATATTCAAATTTCCGATTACTCATCTCCGTATAAACGAATGTCCAATGTGTAATATATATATATATATAGGTACTTGTACTTATTTTAGGTACTTGGCTTGGGGTATCTCCTAGTCGAGTGCATTAGTGTCATTTCCCCCAACCAGCATTCGGCACGTGTATAGAGTCTGGTTCTAATCACTTATTGTACATTATTACGATGATAATCACTATCACGTTTGACGCCACTGTACAATGCAAATTTGTACACGTCGCTGCTGATAAGCGAATGTATGTATGTATGTATTATAACAGATATACATGTACACATGTACATCAATACACGAACATATCTACACGTATGTAAATATTGCCAAGGCGCTTGAAGTAATAAGAAAAGAAAGATCTAATGAGAACAGCCCGACTAACGCTGTCCTATTTATTTTCTCTATTATTTTTAAACTTAAACTTGATAATTGTATTGTTTATTATTTTTGAAATCGATGCGTTCGAAATATACAGACGTACATAAATCTTCTTGTGGTTGATGGAGAACGTCATATGTTTGTACGTATCAATTTACAAGGCGGATTATAATTATTATTGCAAATTACATGAATCTACAAATTAGAACTCTAATTTGACTGGGATAATTGTCCACATTATATTAGAAGTAATATAATATAGTAACATACTCGTTTGTGTTTATTTTGACTGGAAAATTAAAAAAAAAAATAGCCCTATTAATAATTAATAGTATTAATTTTCATATAATTTCATAGGCTCAGCAGTTCATACCATGGCTGCAAGCGCAATAAAAATGTTAGTACGATATTACGGTACGGTTGCCTTAAGGTTTGTTTTGTGAACCTGGTTTTCATGGTTGTGGTTCGAACCTTGCTTCCACGTTCTTTTAAATGCTCTCCTTATTCTTTTAAAGAAAATATAATAGATTTTTTTGTTTTCCATAGACAGGTAGAATATCTTCTATTGCTTAGACAATATAGGAGTTTAAATGTTTGTCTGCGTTCAGTAAATTGGAATGGCACTCTGTAGATAATATATAGTTAGTTCATTGCTCTGCAAACCAATCAGGCATTGATCAACTTCAAATGCGGTGACTAATTTGGAGCATATATTATTTTTGTTTTTCATCCGAAAGTCGATAAACAACACGTGTTATCTGTTAGTGCCTTATGAAAATATAAATATGTACATATATTTTGTTTGCTATAAATTTATGCAAATTAAATAACACATTTCAAATGAAAAATAAATGTGTGTGTATGTGGATATATATATATAAATTGCACACATACCTGCATTATACATCTGTGTGAATAGTCATGATGACGAAGGCAAAGCGACGAATCAAATAAAAATAAAAACAAACACAAACAACGTCGCCCATTCACGTATGTTTGTACGTCTGTCTGTCTATGCGAGCTAATTGTTAATTTTTCTTTTGTATTTTTACTCTTTACCAGTGAAATTGAATGGAAAAGGGTATGATGAAAGACTTGTATAATGCATATAGAGTACTTATGTACATATATCCATTATAGTCTAATTCATATAGTCTATTCTTTTTGTCCTAGTAGATGATGCAAGTGTTCAGGTTCAGGTTAGCCAAATGGAACAAGTCTATATAGCCCACAGATTTGTTCAGATAGAAACATCAATTTTGTTAGTTAGATTTCAATCTTGGCAGTTAGATTATGGGAAAGTTTTATTTTTTGGGTTTCGAAAAAAAATTCCGACTGATTTTAGCTATTATTATACTATAAACATAGTATTGCAATTTCGGTTGCCTCCAACTGCAACATTTCTTGAAATGTATATGTGCCCAGGGTATCTACTAGTCGAGCACTCTGGACTATACAATTTCTATTTGTTATTGTCGTGATACGTGTATTTTCCCCTCAATCTGTTGCCATCTCTCTCTTTCTCTCTCTGTATGTCTATTTTTTGGTGTCTCTCTCTTGAACACATGCACGCACACACATAGAGCTGATAAGCGCGCGTCACCGTCGACGTCAGCGTCAGCGTCAGCTACGCGGCCTGACTCTTGCCTCCGTCGCCAGAGCGACGCGTGGATGGCCACGACCCCATTTTTGTTGGTTTGTTTTTAGGTCGCGTGCAAATGGACGCCTCGCCCTGCCACGCCCACACCCTCCCGCACTGTCGACCAACTACAGACTGATCGCCGTCTTCTGACCTCGTCTCCCGCTTGCTTCTCTCTGGTGGCAGCTGTGCGGCGGGCGCAAAACAACAATATCTGATAATTATTGGAGCTCTCTTCGTTTGTTCACTTTATTTTGTATACCCCGTTCGCATTGAAAATTGGTAAGCAAAGGTATATTTGCTCACCTGAATATGTTAAACATTTTCAAAAACTTTTTTTGGCTCATCTAAATATGTTCAGACTTAGAACTAAAAAAGGAATATAAAGTAATATTTACAGTGCTTTAGTGCTTTATACGTTAATCTATACTATTTAAGAAAAAATTTAAGTTTTTATGCTTTTTTGAATAGGGTTTTTAAAAGGCGTTAATTAGAGTGCCAAAATCGTCAAATTATATTCATAATATATCATATACTTTTCAAAACTATTGAATGTAAGGAAGTTTCGTTGTATGTTACGGCAGCTTGCAGTTGGGTACAGGGTATTCCCTAGTCGGCCACTTCCTCACTCCTTACTTGTTTTGGGTTGAAGCTATTTTTAGCACTTAATCCTCTCTACTTGATCTTGTATAAATACAGATGTATGCATATACATATCTACATATACAAATGTCGTTGAGTTTTGGCTCCTCTTTCGGTTTTCATTTGTTAAGTTATGCAATTGTTTTTTATTTTATGCCGCTGCCCGTCGATCGATCTATTTACATAGGTATAAATCTGACTGCGTATATTTGATATACATACATGCATGTACATAGTGCGGATGTATATGTACATAAATGATGTACGGATGTATATTGTATAAATGCAGGGTGGACTTTACCCAGGGAGCTGTGATATTTCAAAATTTCTGATTACATTGGAAATTTATACAAATACGCATATGTAGTATAAATATATCCATAAGTTTATTTGAATATTCATATTTCCTGATATACACCTTACAACAACGTACAAGTTAACTGTTAACTGTCTAATGTCTAAACGCACTTAGATAAAGATCTTTTTTCTATATAAATTTTGATTCCTTCGACACAATAAAATTTTCTTTAGATTTCTATTCTCGATCAGGACGACTAGCTGAGCCGATTTAATCGTGTCTGCTTGTTCATATGAATGTGCCGATCTCAGAAACTATCTGGTTTCTAAGTTTTTGTAGCTAATTTCAAATTGTTGTTAACCCGTTCCATTTTCCCTAAATCTATAAATATCGGTTTTTTGGCCCAGCTTATCAAGCATAACTCATAGACTATCGAATTTAAATAAATAAATAAGTGTACAATAATGTAACCACAACCTTTTCTTTTAATTAGCTGACAATAACTATATGTACACCAATCTAATCTGTTTTGTTTTCATCTCTATTGCAGCGCAAACTTTGGAATCAGTTAACTTGGGGCCTACCTCTAAACGTAAGTAAGCTTTATGTGTCTGCTTAACCTTGGTCGTTCACCCTTGACATTGAGGGCGATGTCCTTTTCTATTGGGTCGGTTTAAAAAAATAAGGCAACACTTCAACTTGCAAGCAATGCGCAAAACTTTCTGGTCGCTTTCTTTTACTATTATTCTTGGTATTCAATGAGGTTTTCTGTTACTTAATATGCGTTTTATTCTCTCATCTTGCTTTTGAAGAAAACATTGATTAGATTGTCTTGTCGTCTAGGATCCTTGTTTAAGAATTCCTTTATGCTAAAAATACAATATTGCTTTGATTAATCTATAAAAAGAATGAAAATGAAATTTCCACTTAATTTTTTTTTCATAATTTTTAGCATCCGCCCTATGCAGCCGGAACAACAGCTTTAATATTGTGAGCTTGTTTTTCAACACAGTTGAAACAATGTTGTTTCGTAGCGAATTCACCACATCTGGCTACTATGGCAACCGACAACTCTCCCCTGTACCGTTAGCCAGGGAAGATGAAAAGCGAAACTTTTGCCTTGGCTGCATATTTCGTTACTTGCCTGTCTGCCTTCTGGCCTCCGTTTTCGTTTTGTTTGTGTTTTCGTTTCTCTGGCGGTTGCGCCTCGCCCTGGTCTTCTTTGTCTTCGTGGTCGCGTCTCCTGCTTGCAGTTCATTGCCTTGCAGCAGAGCTATGTACACACTTATGTCCATACGTATGTACATATAACGTATATGCATGTGATGTATGATGTATATAAGTATGCGTGTAATGTGTTAATGTTCAATAAAATAAACGATGTGCACTTTGTTCTTGTTAATGACACGCCTCCAACTCCCACGAAGTTGACGTCAGCATCACTGACTCAGCCGGCAGCTGTACGCCGTAGCCTTCAGTTACTGCTGCAAAGTTCAAGCGGCAACGGCAAAGTTCAATAGCACAAAATGGTGGTCGAAAAATGTTTGCTAGTTAAATTTCGAGGCTTCCGCGTTGCTTCGTTGTCTTCTCGTCTTATTATTTTTTTTTGTTATGTTCACATCATATTGTCGTTTTACTTTGTTTTTGTTTTAAATAGTCTCAGGTGACACAGGTCAACAACCCACTCAAATCACTCGAAAAAATACTTAATGGATTTCAACGACCTTCAGTTGCTTAAATCGATCATTGAGAGGCAAGCGAAAAGAAGGGGATCTAAATGTTTAGGAAATGTATGAGGATAGACGTGTTAATGTACCGAAGTTTAGTGGTAATATAAATTTTAGTGATCACCGCAAAGTATAGAACAAAGTATTGCAATGTGATTAAATAAAAAAAAACATACACGTACAAGTAAATTCGGAGTAATGCTTTATTGCAACAACTATGATTAGTATTTGACTATGTAGGAATACTATAGTATATAGCAATAAAAACAAAAACTCACGGATGTTTTCAGTTTTTATACCGTGAACCTATTAAAAATTAGTAAAGAGAGTATAACGGTTTGTGCATAAGTATGTAACAAGCAATAGAAGTCATCACCAACCCCATAAAATATATGTATATTCTTGCTCAGGATCAAGAGCCGAGTTGATTTAGCCACGTTCGTGTGTCCGTCCATCTGTCCGTATATATGAACACTTCGATCTCGGGAACTACAAGAGCTAGAAATACCAAATTTGGTTTAATATGTTCTTGTAAAGCGTACGCAGATCAGATCGGTTTTTGGATACCACTCAAGTACTTTAACCTTGCTTTTTGGATTGTACATAGATTTGTATACTCTTTTGAAGTCTTTAGTAGTCCTTAGCTTAGAAGTTATTCACCAGTTAGGTTTCCATATTGGATACCAAGAGCAGCTGCTGTGTAAAGCTAACATCTTGCGACGTGCGTTTGTGTCAGTGTGTATGTATATGTAATTTTGAGTCGGTGTCGGGCGCTACCGACTAGACCCCCTCATTTGTTTATATATACATATGTATATGTACATATTATATACAAAAATAATATTTCTACGCATGTCAATTAGGTTTTGCTCCACAAATTGCTTTATACTACTTCTGCTGCTGCTTTTTTTTTCTGACTGCAACAAAAATGACGGCAACGCCCCACGATCTTCGTGGTGGTTGGTTGTGTCAACGTGAACCTTGCGCTTACTTGTGAACCTTCCACTCACTGCTACCTCTTCCTCTCCCTCTCTCCGTTTCCAGCAGCTATTCTTGCAGCGTTTCTCATATTTCATTTTCCCATGCGATTTCCATTAATCTCCGACGAGTGTGTGTGTGTGTGTATTTGTAAAGTGAATCGTCGGCAAAGCAACTTGAGACTAGGGGTTATACGAGAGAGGGGGTCCTTTTCTCAATATCCACATGCACTGTAAGTGCACACCTAGCTGTTTATGTTGCTGTGTCTGTGCGTGTGCGAGTGTGTGCTGCACAACCTGTAGCATTGGTGAAACAGGAGCAGAAACTGAAGCAAATGGAGACTTACAAGTTGCAGCAGTTGCTTTGCACATCTGACCGTAAGGCCAAGAGCACACCAGCGTTTGCTGCCAATAAATATTATTATTATTTCTTTTTATTGTTTATGGCCTTTGAATGAACAGTCAGAAACACACATATTTCATAAAATTATATGGTGCGTTGACTCAAATAAATTATTGACACTCATAAATATTGAAAAAAAAATTTCTATAGCCTCCTCTCGACAAAGGCAGACAGGAAAATTGGAGCATGCGCTACATGATGTTAATTAATTGTTCGAAAATCATTTTAATCAATGTTACATCAATTCCTGTATATATTGGACGCTTGTCGTTCAGTTGCCAAAACACTCAGGCAACTCATTTACCGAGGACTGCTGGACCAATTTTATATGTTTAATTTGTATTAAGCATAATGCTACTGTCTAAACGCCTAATATACCTTCAGAAGTATAAAGCTCTTAGTTTGTTAAAAATATCTATTTTATTTTTTTCACGTTGCGCTAGTTTCGCGCCTTGTAATTTCGCGCTTATAAAAACGTACTGGCCAAAAGAGTTTTAATGAATTTTGAGTGATGTTTGTGAACCCAGGTTCAAACCAAAACATGCGTTTATTACGACATTTTTTAAATGGGTTTGCAGCCCTGGTTTTTATCCTGTTTGTATAAAGACAATCCAAACATGTATATTGCCCAGAGTTTTTAAGTCGCAGAATATTGACAGATCAGATCAATAATAGACTGATTACATTTTCTATATATCTAGTTATTGGTCATGTACTATGTTGACTGTCAGAGAACAGAGTATTACGCAGCCGACTGTAACGTTTTTACTTGTTTATTATTGCTTTATTCCTGTGTGAATACACACATATGTACATATTTGTATGTTTGTGTAGTTTCTTTGCACAGCCGGGTGCTCGCCATGTTGTTGATGTTGCTGCCAGCATCTTGTGGTTCGTCTTCGGTTCTTTGTCTTGGATAGCGGCCAATAAAAAGTTCAAGGTAAATTTAGTTATGTGGCAGCCTCTGAGGTCCTCCTCGACTGCTATTATTTGCTTTCTTCTCGACACGCAGGCGCAGCCTCTGGCTTCGCTTTGGGCTCAACCTGTTTTAAGAGTGCTACGAAAATTCATTGCCATTGCGGGAGTATAATTTCATTATATACGTACACATAATAAATATATATATGATGATTTGGAACAGGTGCTATACTCTGAGTTTATTTGCTGTGCATCGTTAATCCAAAGCCGTCAGCTACACAACCTCGTGGCATCTTCTTTTAATGTTCTATTCACGGCCATCTGCATTCATTCACTGTATTTTGTATTCCATACCCATAAATTGAATGATAAAGGGGTATTATAAAGCTGCGTATACAACGTGAGTATACCTTTTAAACTATATACTTAACATAGGAAACATTTAACTTCAAATTCCAATTGTAGATCAAATCAAAATCTTCACAATATAAAAATTATAATTAATAATTAATCTTGAATACGCTGGTACGCACAATGAAAAACAACAACATAAATTGTGACATATGACAGGGTATTCCTTGATTGCGTTCTATTTATAATTTGTACCAGTGTCCTTTTTCGCTCTTGAATTTAGACTTAAAACTTGGGTGTTTAAAAGTTGTTGAAAATACTGCTAGGCTTATCTGTTTGGATCTGTCCTGGATCTGCCACGAGATCATTTGTTATGAACGGCGTTTAATTTAGTAGACAAATACAACTCCTGAAGTTGGTGTATGTGAGCATTCGTTAAATGTATTCGCCCGCCAATTTTTAAGTTTGTTATTTATTTTGATTAATGATGGGCGGCAACAGAGAGTTTCTTCGGTTCGTTCTCTTGGCTGTATCACATGTCTCTCAATTTCCGTTAATTTGTATTGCCTTCAGCTGTAATTTCTAGTCAATTAAATTGCCACTCAATTATGGCCAGCTATAACATTTTGATTGATTATTTTTGTGTTGTGAACAGTGGGTGCCCCTTACGTGTACCACTTTATTTAGAGTTCTCGTTCTCCATTTGTGGCCGGAAGAGCGCCGCATTCTTGAGCGCGGCTTTAAAGCTCACTGACTTGCTAAGCTCAGATGGTCGCCATATTGTTTACACGCTCTCTTACTGTTTTTGTGCTCTTTAATAAAGTTTTAATAATTCAATGTGCGTTGGAGCTGATGTTGTGCTCCTCTGTGTATTTCATCAGCTTCTTGGTGGAGTCGCCGTTTGTGTTTGTTGTGGCTTTTGTCTGGCCGCTTAACTCGCTCATTAATATGTAAATATGACTCAAGCGCAGGCCCCGAGCGTGAGTGTGTGTGAACGTGTGCGTGTGTTGTGTGTGTGTGCTTGTTATTGCCTACCAGTTTGCGTTCGTTCTTTGCCTTTATGTTGGCCATCTCACCCCGTTTTCTTTCCTGTTGTAAATTTCGTGATTTAAATGCAGGTCAACAGCACATTAACCTTTACTTTGTCTTAGTCTTGTGCGTTTATAAACGTTTTAATACTGCAGTGAGAAAAAACAATCCTGTCAACCATTTTTTACACAATCTGCGACTGCGCTTCTCAATTTACTCACGCTCATATAGAGTTTGACCGACCACATGTCCCGCCTAGCAAGGGAATGATGAATGATGATGGTGTATATCTATGTCTTAATTGTGACAGGATAGTTTATGTTTAATGTTTGCTAATTGCGAATACAATAATAATAATTCTTCACACTCTATCGTTCAGTGCTTTTTACAGACTAACTGCTTCTTCTAACTCTAAGATAACGTACCTTATATAATATTGTATTAGTCTATGATCGTGTGAGTTCACTATTCTAATACGTGTATGTATATAATATGTACGTATATCGATAAGTGAGTGTGAATACATTTATTTGGATAATTAACAGCTAACTGATGTACAGGGTATGTTGCGAATCGAGTACTGGCGACTAAAGCACTAACTTGTTGCTATCGCACCACGCGTTTATTTGTTGTTGCTTGTTTTGCACTTAGTACTTGGCACCGTTGTTATATCTTATGCAATTCTCTCAAATGCGCATTTGGCATACCCTCACTTTCACATACATATATGTTATGTCCATGCTGCCGAGCACTTCTGCTGCGTTTTTAATTTGTATGAGAGCAGAAACAGTGACGTCGCGACGCGTTGCGTGACAGTGAGCGACAAATGTCGTCATCGCCTAATCATAGAGCAGCAATATCAAGTGATTTCCTCTTTTGCTATTTGCAACAGTATGAGTGAATAATGTTTAGATGCAAATAAAGAAAATAAAAAATTATTTGTATATAAATATAATATATAAAATTATAATTTGTATATAAATATATTATATAAAATTATAATTATAAATAAAATGTACGGCAGCTCGGACGGCTAATTCTTTTAAGAAACAAATTTAATTAGTTTTCTGTTTCGCATTTCATTTCTCGACAGTAATTAATATTAAATTAACTATAAATCCTAACTACAAGAATAGATGAATCTTTGACATAATATCTTGCATCGAGTCAGATTAAACTTTGATATAATCTTTTGCTCGATTCTTTTTTTTGGCAGTATCTCGAAACCAGGATAACGTCTGCTTTTTTTAGAAAATGTGTTTTAGTTCGCCTTATTTCACTTTAAAAGTGTCTAACCATTGAAAGACACATACATATATGGCATAACACACCCAACGCGGTCGAAGTAATTCTATAGAGAACGCTAGGTTTAATTGTATGGAAATTAAAAGCATAACAGCAAATAGCAACAATGCTGCTAGCTGGCAATCAGCAATACATTTTATTTTCTTTCTCTGTCCATGTTGCAGGCAGTTTCAGCTGATGCCTGCGCATAGTGTCAAACTTATTTATGTATGCGCAAAAGCTCTCAGTAACAGCTGCTCTCTCTCTTTCTTTGTTGTTGTGCATTATGTGCTTGGGAGCGTGTGGGGAGTTGTTTTTACATACATATGTGTGTATGTTTGTAGATGACATTTTGATGATAGGGGTGAGTGCCAGGCAGAGAGAGAAAGAGAGAAACGTATCGTTGACAGACAGCTGTTTTGGCTTTCAATTAACCGCAACAGCAGGAAATCAAGCACACACATATATATTTCTCAAAACATATATTTGTGTGTACGAAATTAACAACAGTCGCCTGTCGCTTATTGTATTATAAATCTATTTTTGCTTGCTCAGTATTTATGCATTTAAATGTTAAGTACTCATTTCAAAAAGAATATATGTACTTTCATAATTATGTTCAATGTGTTTATACAGGTCCTATGACCTATGTTATTCAACCAAAATGTGTATTTTTTATTTTTTTTAAAACGTTTTTATAAAATAATGCAAATTCATAAAATTTAGGTAGTAGTATCATTAAAAATAAATTATAATATAATATATTATGGCGTTTAAAAGCGCAGACGTAAAAAGCAACGTAGCCAGACAGACAAACACAGGCCAAGAGACAAAGGAAACCGGGTACAAACATATGAATTCTGAAATATGTACATACAGCCCTAACAACAACAGAGGCCACTGTTAACAGAGACTGCAACGCATTGGGGCTGCACCTATCAGACATCATATTGCTACTGTTGTTGCTCTGTTGACGTGGGTGCTTGAAAAACTCCCCACGATAGCTATTTTGTACTTACATTGACATACGAACACATTTTTCTCTGTACGTACGTAGGTATGCGGCTGGTATTTTCTGGCGTTAACGTGCGTTTTATTAAACAGTCCTTACTTTAGCATTGTGCATTTCTATTTTAATGCATTTATCTAAATTCATATTCATATATTCAAACTTGGAAACCTACATTATATGTATTTATTAAAATTGTTAATATGTATATTCAACTTCTATTTAAATTAAACAAGTTAAATTAAACACCAACAAGCTTGTACGTCACGCTGTCTTTTGTGCTGAGATTTTTTGGATACCATTGGCACGTGATAAATCGGCAACATCAATAGTTCACAGTCAAGCCAAAAATTTCTTAGAAGTCACTTATTGGTTTTAAAGTTACAATAATCATTGAAACCGTTTTCGACTATTGCGTTTTGCGAGTATTGCGTAGTTGGTTACTTGTTATTTCTTTCTTGCTTAAAGTAAATGCCACAAATTTAATTCTTTTAATGGGTCCATGACATTTTAACAATGGTCAATTTCTAATGTGAACTAGAAAATGTTAAAAATATTCCTAATGAAATCAGGCTAATGATGTAGTTTTTCCAGCAACTAACTAAGCTGTAAAAGTGATATGAATATATGTAAATGTATATGTTGTATATCGATATACAAATACCACACACAAACGATCATTAGATTTAAAATTTCATTATGAATTCAATATAAAAATGGGATTAGGTTCATATGCTGGGCATGCTTGTATTAAGAAAATTTTAAAATAAAACTTGTTTAATTTGTTGACTATCTATTAAGGCAGATCGCTTTTTGTTTTCTCTCTCTCTCTCCCTCCCTCTCTAATGTGGTTGCCTTTGTGACGGATGAAACTGGTTTCAGCTTATCTTACTTCTCTGTTATTTTGTGGCCTGTATGTGTAGATGTGTTTATGTATATATACATATGTGTGTGTCTGTGTTTGTTGACAGCCTTGAAGAGAAACCAAAAAACCAGATGTAATTTTTTTTCTTTATGCATACAACACCATCATAACTTTTATGCTCTACGCTCTACAATGCACACATTACTGTGCAATTTTGTTGCATTTTTTAATCAAATGAATGTCATCGCTTATAACAAAAAATGTAACTAAAAAATTAAATTGAAGCTCGTAGCATTGCGTAATGGGTGATAAATATGATTTTAAATGTATATCGTTAGATGTCGTACGCATTGCTAACATATTATATCGATAACAAATAGAAAATTGACAATAATGACAAGTACAGAGTTGCATTGAACGCGCTTTTAGTATTTTTTAGTATATTTTTTTAACACACCTCACTTTTGCAGATTTGCGATTGGATTGAAAACACCGTTTGTTTCGCGTGTCAGTCACGAAGCAAGCCAATTATTTGAACGGAAGTTAGTTAAGTAAATAGTAATACGAACTGATTATACATAATAACAACAACAAAACGAGGCGAAAGGAAAGCAGTCGAAGTTGCTGACGTCGCAGCTGCAACAGGAAATAATCGCAACATATTTCGCTGGGCGAAAGTCAACAACAAAAATAAAAAAATCACTAACACAATCGTCGATCCATCTTAGCCCAATCAACTTTTAATTAACTTACCGCACACACACTCACAAAGTTGGTCTAGCCAGCATGGAACGCGAATCGAATCCAATGCAACCCATGTGCCGATCTGGATGCGGGTTCTATGGTAATCCAGCCACAGATGGTTTGTGTTCAGTTTGCTACAAGGTAAGTATATAAATTGTGTAACCATTTCCAATTCTATGTGATTAAAGATTACCTTTTCGTCCTCTCTCTCTCTCTGCAGGACTCGCTTAGAAAAAAGCAACAGCCACCTGTGAGCAGCACACCTGTCTCAGTTCCAAGCCCACAACCTAGCCCCACATTCAGTTCGGCCATTGCAACAACCAACACCGCACAACCCACGGTACAGCGCTTACAACAGTCACTCAGCGATGTAAAAGAGGTGAGTCTAACTGGTTGCTTAAGCCATCGATGTTGGCTTTCTTGTTCCAATTCTTTTAGTAGGCCAAGCAGTTTATGGACGCCTCTGATTTCTTTGTATTTTTCATCAGTCAGTCACAAATTTTTTTGTTTTTCGGATATAAATTTAGTCTTCTTATAAGTGAAATAGTGTAAACAACTTGTATGTGTTAAATATAGAAAAAAGTTTATTGTAACAGTGTATCGTGTGTGTGTTGGCTGTGCTGGCCACGTGTCTCTGCAGACTACGGTGGAGTTGACAAGGTAATCCCAAATGAGATGCGTGCCTATCCTTATCCCATATTGCAGATTCTTAAAAATCAATTTGACCGCAGTAAGATATCTACCTGACTATTCCAACAATGGGACAAATAAGTTTTTATAAGTAGTGTTTCTTACTTAATCAAACAATCGAGAAGACTAAGAAAAATGTATGAAAAACCCCTTGATGCACTCTTCAATTTCATTTGAAAAAGGTTAATATTTGAAATCTTAAGCTTAAATACATAAACGCATAGAGGTATGTGGGAGATGTCGAAAGTATGTCTATTATATTAACTAAATAAACTACATAAGGCGCTGGAAAGGAAGTTTAACTTAATTGACAATTAAGATTGAGTTGAGTATCTGAATACATTTTTTTGATGCAATCAGAAGAAAGTATTTTAGTTTTTGAACTTAAAGACCAGTATAAACAAATACTAATATTCACTTTGTAATAATTTAGCTTGAATTTGATTACCCTTGTAAATAGTTACGAAAAACAGATGAGAATGCTGAAGGCGAAAGTAAAAGACAATAAATTACATGCACACAAAAACAATGTTTTATCAATGAAAGTAGTTTTGTAAATAATTTATAACTACTAATTTGGCCTACCCGTAGGAAGATCGATTAGTCATGAGGCTCTGATTGAAATCTGACTTTGCTTAGTATTTATAAAATTTCCTCTAAATATCCTTATAGTTCGGATTAATTGTATGTGCTTTAGCCATGTCCGTCTGTTTGAACGCAGTGATCTCTAAAACACTAATAGCTACATCGTTGATATTTGATATAAATATTCTTCTTCTGTATGCATAAATGCAGTTAGATAGAAATCAAAGCTTTGAATGCTTGCAAGGAGTTGTCTAAGCCAAAAGTCTCCCAATAATACCCTAGGTTATTACTCGGATTAAGTCATATGTATTATAGCGTTCGCATAGTAAGACGAGCATATGTATACAATTGTCTGAACATGAGTAGAAACTCTCTTTTGATTATATTTAATTTTTAATAATAATAATAGAATGTGTTTTGATTTGAGTACCTTCAAAAATAGTGGGAAATAGTGACATCTTGTACTATGGCTGCTACTCTTTTTATATGCGACTACAATGAATCTTAGTATTTATTTTCGCTTGTGATAAGTAATATGAAGTTCAGACAAAGTACGCGTAAAGTAGCATATTTGTATGTTTATGGGCTGAACAGCAAATCAGGCAGATGATTATTACATGCTGCCACGGGTGTAGCCTTGTGGGATTCTGCTACCATATTATCGTATCAAGCTGGCTGGCAGTGCCTTGAGTTAAAAATCAGGTGATGTGGACAGAAAGGGAAATATGTCAGTCATATTGGAAATTGAGTTTATAGAATCAACATTTGGCTGTCTACAAAATTTCTACACAAAATTCCAAAATCGAAGGAATGCTCAATTTAAGTGGTTCCCCCAAGCCCTCAGGGCGCAATGGTGCAACTACTTCAGCTGCTACTAGGATGGGGGGCAGTTCGTGCTCTGTGCCGTCGGCAGCGCCACGTTTGGGGCGTAAAAAGCCTTCTGGATTAGCGCGTGTCTCGGCCGGAGCATTGGCTCCTGCTGTCAATTTACCGTCAGCAGTGAGGCCGGGGAACACACTTTCTGCAAAGGGTACACGTTGTTTTGTTTTTTATTACCAAGGTGTTGTGCAGCCGCACTAATCTAACCCGTTTCTCCACCTGCATCCTCTCCTACGCGTCAATGCGTTTTCTCAGCAGACGGAGGATTCCGTAAAGGAAATTCCGGCATCGCCTCTGGCTCTGGGGTCAAGTCAGCTCGTATCCCGCCGTCTTCGAGCACAGCAGAGTCTCAAGTCATAAAGAGTTCACTTTCACGTAAAAGCGGCGGTGCAACTGTAACTGGAGTCGTAAAGGGCGGTCGATCCGAAGCTAGTGGTTCTCGTAAGGTGAAGTTCTCGGCTAACGTGCACACATATCCGGCCACCACCAATAACAAGAAGGCGCGCATTGGCGAGTTGCAGCTGAAAAAGCGGATAAAGAAGCTTAAGCGCAACCATCCTCGCACGGCGGACGGCGATAAGAGTGTTGCCAGCAAGATTGATCTGTCGATTTCACAACAGCCCAATACTGTTCTCACGCGGGACGTTCAGCATTACGGCACAATCATAGACGTGGAACCAGTAGCTACGGCACGCGGGCGCAAGCCGACTCGCGGAGCTAGTAAACCGCCAGTAGCTGGCGCAGCTCGCAAGGCCAAAACGCCGTCTGGCAAAAGGGTTAAGAAACAGCGCATTAAGGCTGGCGCAAACACTCGTCAACCGATAGCAACTAGCAGCAGACCGGCACCGCGTTTGGCGTACTCCATACAGCCAGAAGCTAAACGCGATTCGTTTCTGCCTTTAAGCAGAAACAAAAACAAGCCTCCTGTGCGTGGAGTTTAGAATTGTCCGACACGGTAGTGCTATGGATCAGTCTAAAGGCGATGAATCTGAACAGCCGAGGCAGAAGCCGGAGCAGCAGCAGCAACAGCTGCATCAGCAACAGCTGCATCAACAACAGTTGCAACAACAGCATCACCAACAACAGCAGCATCAACAACAACAACAGCCACAACATCAGCCACAGCATCAGCCACAACAACAGCCACAACAACAGCCACAACAACAGCCACTACAACAGCCACAACAACAGTCGCAGCCGCACATCAAGCGTCGCATTAAAAACTCAAATCGCACTGACGAAAGTCCAATTAGCAGTGAGCTGGTCCAGCTTAGAAAATCTTTGGAGGCAAAAGACTCCTCAGTTGATGCAGTGGCTAAGAAGCGGGTAAACACGCAGAGTCAACCACACATTAAAGTTAACGCTTGGTTAGGAAGTTTATTGTTTAACGGGTTGGGGAATCGCTTATTTTAAGACATCATAGTCACCATCAAATTCACTTTGGAAAATAAAAAAAACGAAAAACAAAAAAAATTTATTTGTAAAATAGTTTTGTAATGCAGTTGGAACAGATTGTAGAAATGTTGTTGTTGTACGTTGCTTTGATGGCCTGTGACTCACATTTCTCAATATTTCTATTCTTTGTAATTGTGCAGAAAATCACTGAGGAAGCCGCCGTTGCTGCCAAATCCAATAGCGAAGCCATAATATCGGCGTCTGGTCCAAATACTTCCACACAAGCAGCTGCCTCCGCCAGTGAGCAGGATGACAAGGACAAGGAGGATGACAAGGACGCCAAGAAGAAGAAGAACAGATGCGGTGAATGCCGTAAGAAAGTTGGCCTTACTGGTAAGATTGCGAACTGTGACTCATTTGGAAAGTTCAATCGATTTAATTGTCATCTCTTTAACAGGTTTCCAGTGTCGCTGTGGCGGTTTATACTGTGCCGTGCATCGTTATTCCGATAAACACAATTGCACATTCGACTACAGAGAGCACGGCGCCCAGGAGATTCGACGCAATAATCCGGTTGTAGTTGGCGAGAAAATTCAAAAGATTTGAATTTCGAGAGTTTGTGCCAGTAACAGTAGCCGTAGAATAATAACAACTACACATTATGATATAGTATATATACACACGCTACGCACCAACAAATCAATATAACAGAAACTCCAAAACATATAGAAACACAACACGCATACACACTCACAACACACACAAAATACATACACAAACTACAAACACACACAAACTACAAGCACACACACACACACTCACTCATACATATATATATATATACATATACAACTTTACATATGTATATATATATATGTATATATAAATACTATAAATAATTGTAATTGTAATTTAATTATAATGTAATGAATAACAAGCAACAATAGTACAGAAACGTTAACCAAATACCACGCAAGCAACAACTACAGCAGGAACTGCAACAACAGCTCAGAACAACATCTAAAATTTCATCGCAGTAGCAGCAACAACAAGAACGGTAGCAGCCGCAGCAGCAGCAGCAAAAAACAACGGCGACAACAGCCATCACGATATTAACATCAACATCATCTCCATCTTGAACCAGACGCGTATCAGCGCGTTAGCCAGTACTGCTAGTAACAATCACCGCCGACTGCTGTGACCGGTGAACTGTGACCTGTGACCTCTGACACAACTACCAACAATCTTCGACCATCTAGTTGTTATTCCAAATGCAAGTTGCAAATTTTTTGTATTCGAAGCTTCGTCAACAACACAACACAACACAACACTTACAATGGCTAACATCAAAAAACACGCAAAAGCAAATTGTTATCAATTACACGAATGAAGATAAATTTTTTGTAGACAACGTGTGTAATTTGTGTTTGTAATGTGTTGCATGTATAAAAAGAAAACTAAAATGGCAAAATACAAATGCAAGCAAACAAAAACAATTAAAGATAAAATTACACTCAACAACAACCCGCATAGAAAACAACTAATTCATAATTTTTAATTATTGATTAATTAATTATGTATGTATATGTATTAAAACAAAAACCAAAAAAAAAAAAAAAAAAATGAAACGCAAAAAGGCAAAACGTAAAAAACAAATGTATAAAAATTCCTTTGTGCAAATAATGAAGAAAAAAATGAAAAGATATATATATAGTGAGAGGGCAAAGGATGTGGAGAGCAGCGCGTTAAAACTCTAAACATGTAAAATTCGATATAATGAACTAGTTAAACAAAGCAGGCGAATGCAGTGCAAGTACGCGTTTTTATTTTATATTTTTAATTTGGTCCCAAAACTAAAAGCAAACACGAAATATTTTATACGTACTGTTCAATTGATTTGATTTTTGATGAATACATAGATATATATAGAGATGTACGTAATGTTATCTGCACATTATAAACATTGTACGCTATATTTCTAATATGGTAATTGCGTTGCAAAAGAGAAAAATCTGCAAACGTTTCAATATATATGGTTCGTCTGTAGGTTCTTATTGCTTTAAGCGTTATTTAGTTTTTTCTTTGTTTATATTAAAAAAAATTTAACGGGCATACATAAAACATATTTTACTTTTGCTTTCTTCCTTTTAGTAATTAAAATTTTATTAAAAACAATTACAATAATACATATGTAGATATAAATTTTGTTGTTAGCATTAGACATTATACAAGCAAAATAAAAAAACAAAAAAAAATAAAATAAAAAGTAAAAAATTAAATCGAGGAAAATGCAATAAATTTTGATTTAAAACTTAAATCCCAAAATTTACGCAGACACATTTTAGCACAGCTATTTGAAGAAAAGAGCAAAAACAATAAAACAAAAAAGCTACATAAAAGAAAGCATCAACCAAAACACGTGATAAACCACGTCCTAACGCCTCACGTTTGTGCAACAATACCAAACACTTAAAAAGACAAAGGGTAGACAAGCCAGGGGCAAGGGCGAATGCTTTTTGTTGGGGCAATATTAGATGGCTGGTTCAACCCATATATACATACTAGCTGTTGTTTTTTTTTTGGGTAGTGAAAAGATTATGCTCTGATTTAAGCAATATGTTTTGGGCGCATTCTTATAAACGGACAATTTCAACGGACCGAGTAAAGACAGATCAATAGCAAAGCACAACCATTTACAATAAACAAAGTTTCAATAGGCAAGAGAAAACGCAAAACTGTACAAATCCAGCTACTTAAACATAATTGTAAAGCAGTCGTATTAAATATATTCACAAATCTATTGTAAATTTAGAAAAGAAAACAAATATATGAACTGCTATGCAAACAAAACAAAACAACTGATTTTCGAAAACTCACAAGAACAGCAAAATTGTCATTTTAATTTTAATAAAAGCTAATTTAGTCGTTAATCTTTAACATTTTCTGAACCTTTAACAGATAAAAACAATATACATGCTACACAAACGTCGTATATCATAATTCAATAAACACTTTAAAATTAATTAGTAAAATTGTATGCATTAAATTAAACTTATTAAAATATACACACACGAAATGAAAAAAAATCGATGAATACCAGAACACTATGGATTCCCCATCCAAATGCTGTGGGAGAATAGATCACTAAGAGCTATAAGGTCTGTTAGTGGTCCCGGATTCTGGTCAACTTATAAACAGTGGGCGTAAAAAAACTCACAAATTTTAACAAGTTCGAAAATGGTTTCTTTTTTGTTTTGGTTTAGATATAGTTTATAATATTATAGTTTGAAACGCTTTAGTGTGTTTTAGTTGAAATTGTGTTTATGTTTAACTATAAAAGTGAAAAGGCAAATAATTACTAACTAACTGAACTATTTATGTACATACATACATATATGCATACATACTTTTATTGTATTGTAAGCGCCATTATTTTAATTAACAGTTTTAATTCTATTTGCTGTTCTAGTATTTTTTAATTGGAGTTTTGTCATTTTTGCTGGGCGCACTTAGTCACTCTTGTGCTTATAAACTTAAGAACACTATCAGATTAAAAAAAAAATATATATATATCACTGAAAACTTGCGAATACATTTATTTAATTCAACATATGTATTTCCTCTACCACGATCGAGTTTTGTTCATACTTTGCGATTGCTAGCCGAATTTGACATTTGATTTTTGGCTTAAGACTTTTGTTGGCAGATTCAAGAAAAATATGTAGTTTGTAAAAACGTATAAAAAGAGTATATTGATAATGAACCAAGCGCGAAAATTTATTATAAATTATATACATTTATATTATATATATAATAAAAATACATAATGACCTAATGTATAATTGTAATTAAAGCATAAAACTTAATAACAAAATGGTAAAGCTAGTTTGAATCTAAATAGGAATACATAGTACATATGGAACCAGAGATATGGAAAAGCATATAAGAGAAACAACTATTTTAAATAATAACAAGGCATAACAAATACAATAACAATATGACTTAAAAATTACAGAAAAAACGAAAGAAAAAAAATAAAGAAAAAGAGAAAACCTCAACAAACACGAAGTAAAGAATAATTTCAAATTTATACACATAAATAAATAGTTTAAAACGTGTCGAATAAAAGACGATTCAGTAATTTTCAAAAACATTGTTAATTTTTATTTATTAATTTTTCTATTTTTAATTAGTTAACTTACCCATTTAATGTATTTCCTGCCCAGGTGCTAAAAATACTAAAGTAGACTGCAGGGAATTTTTGATGACCGATTAACAATTGACATTGGGGTAAGATTTGTTTTACTTTTCATTTTTACTTTTCATACTAAGGCGATAGCACTACATTTAGAAACCTAAATAAAGTCACAGAAAGTGTTCAATAAGTCAACAGCTTAGAGGTAAATCAAGTTTCCTATTGGTATTTATTTAAGCTTGATTACAATATTGGAAAACAACAACACCAACAAATTCAAGAACATTTTAAAAACGTACATAAAAACTCAAGAAATATATATATTTTAAAAAATTGAAATACATACGTTTTTAGCTTTATCAGCAGAAGAAAAGTATTTAAAAGGCGTGGGAATTATCAAAAAAAACTGAGGGAGAAAGTATATAAAAATGATAAGCTTTAAGGTAAATCTAACAAGAAATATCTATACAAAATATATGAAAAGGAAAAACATCAATAATATAAAAAAACAACGGAACGGAAACAGTAACGACATGAAGATAAGATACGTTCGTCTTAAGTATAAATGCATATATACTTATATATATATATATGCATATATACTTATATATATAATTATATATGTATGTATATATGAATATGATAAATTGCAAAAACTGATAAAATTATACCTAAGTAATTAAAGTTAAAAAGAAAACAAAATAAAATACAAAAAGAAAGAAATGAAACTAATAAAGAGAATTATTCTGAGAAATACATATTATTGAAGAATATATGGAATTTTATTAGCAATTAACAGCTGTCTAAATCTTCGTCTGTATAACACAAGTTATCAAACCGTATTTTTTATTTATTTTAAGCAAATTATTGTGAGTGTAAAAACCTTCTTTAATGACAGTGAAAATCCTCTACCTTCCATATTTTCAATTTGTATTGGTCAACCACATCATAGATGCCGATCTTAAGCCTAAATTTGCCCACGATGTTACTCCAAGATCTCTACGCTATTTTTATTCCACAAAACAAATATATCTTTTCACTAAACTCGACCTGGGCTAAATTTGAAAATAGCTTGAGAAATAGTACAAAATGGATTTTCATCTGTTAATGAGAAATGCATAGTTACAGCCATTTTTGCTATTAAGTGTTTACCTTACCGATTTTTATGAATTCTTATTAAGTCGTTAAGCCAAAGTATAAGATACTCAGTATCAGATTGCAAGAAAATTGCTGTCTTGCCTGTGATGTTCTTTATATTGTTAAAGAGTCCAATAAGATAAGTAAGTATCATACAATCAGTATTTACAATGCAAATACAGTGACAAGCTTATAATGGCGTAAATGATAATAAAATAAAAACACCTCTACACTAGGTAACAGTCCAGTGGCGAAAGCACATGCAAGTCCCAAAATATCAAAGTTGGGTATTGGCACTTTATGGAAAAAGCTCCAGCTTTGTATCCAAAAAAAACCTGCAATTGTCTTGAAGAGAAGTATATCTTTTTTTGATATCGGACATTTTGTGGCTTTAAATTTACTTAGTGTTATTTTTTCAAAAGTTGTTTACATTTGACATTCATTGATATACCTCGAATCGTCGTTCAAATATTTTCAGGTTGGAAATTGAAACAAGCGTGTATGTACTTCTGTGGTTTCGAAACTGTGAGGGTGTAAATTTTAGCAGATTTTTCTGATAGATAGCTTCGCCACTAGCGCTGACTGCCGTCCACAGTGGTACTTGCTCAACTATGCAACATTTTTGAGGGATTGTGTGCCAATTGACAACGTTAGGTTGGGACTCTATATTTAATCATACTACATTGAATGCAAATTGGATCTCTCTTTAGTGGAATAATGGGATAATGGAGGGGAAGCGATTAGAATTATGTTGATATGTAAGTACTTGCTGCCCGTCAAATTTGTATAATTTTAAGTGGTATGATCTAATCAAATGATCATGTGAACGAAATATGGTGTCTCTAGATCTCATAATCTACGAAATAAACTTAAAAAATTAAAGTTTGTTGAAGATTTTTATCGATTTAAAAAAACTTGAAGTCTGTAGCTCTTATATGTTCCAAGATTGAGTCATTTAGCTCAGGTGGATGTGGCTAGATCGACTTTGATGCTGGCAAAGAAGCTCATTTTTGATTTATAAAATTAAATAATATAAATTAACGTTTATTTTAAAAATTTGTTTCCTGAAGTTAGTCTTAACTTAGTCAAAGAAATACAGTAAAATATTTTTTAGTAACAAATGATCGCTATAAGGTCGCTAAAATAACTGTTAAAAATGCATGCTGTGCTAATACTTTTGTGGGCCTCTGTTTATACTTTATGGGGTCGGAGATGATTCCTTATACCGGTTACATATATTGGGCCAAAACCAGGGTATAATAAACATACTTCAAGATATGTGGACGTCTAATTTTACAGCACACGCCTAGGCGAAGGTAAACACTCAGATGCTTTTGAGTCGTGAGGCGCGAGAACTGTGCTTCATAAACAATTTACCTGGGTGGGAAAACTCCGCGTCGACGCGACGCGACGTTCAGTTGCTTATCCGCCTTCAAAGTGATTGCACGCGACGGCCGCTTTGGTCAGAGACAACGTCAGCTAAGAGAAGCCCCAAGAGATTCCAAGACCAGAGGCAAACATAATCTGAAGCATACTTTCAAATAGAAGCGCAGAGAGTCGAAACCGAGCGTGACCTCGATTAGCATCAGCGAAATGTCAAGAGTACAAACTGGTGAGTATTATAATCCGCTTTCTATAGAGAGCGCGGCGGAGAGATCGAGAATAATGCGGTTGTATTCACTGAAAAGCGGCGCTTATCACCTTATCATTAAAACTGTTTGCATGTATTTCTGTGTGTGCATAAACTTTTCCATTGCACTATGCCATCGATACGCCGGGTCGATCATCCACACTGATGCCGTACAGTTCTCGGCAGCATTACGCCTAATCTGCTGGGCCGTACACTGACACACGAGCATGTGGCACTGGACTTTGAGCACTTTTATAAGCCACCGCCGGCCGATTTCGAGAACGAGCTGCAGCAGAAGATTAGCATGGCCACGCTGGGCTACGTTCGTCTGTATCCGTATTCGAGCAGGGAGAACGTGCGCTTCTACGACGAGGAGGCCTTGGAGGCATCCAGAAAGGATGTGCTGCTTTATAAGAAGCACGGCGGCGGCGCCATTGTGGAGAACAGCAGCTATGGACTGAAGCGCAATTTGGAGTTCATTGTGGATCTGGCCAAGACGACGGGTGTGCATTTCATTGCGGGCACGGGTCATTATATACACGCTACCCAGGATTCCACGCACACCAATCTCTCAGTCGAACAGATGACCGATCTCTACACCAGGGATATTCTCACTGGCATCGATGTGAAGGGTCGCATGGTGAAGTGCGGGTTCATTGGTGAGGTGGCTAGCGTGTATCCCGTTAAAGGTGAGTTGAGCAACAACAAACTGCACTTTGACTCTTACCGTTAAACCCGCAGAGTTTGAAAGACACGCTCTCCTGGCCGCTGGCGAAATCCAGGAGGTGCTGGGCTGTGGCGTCTCGCTGCATCCACATCGTGTGACCAAGGCGCCATTTGAAATCTTGCGCCTCTATCTGGAGGCTGGTGGCCGTGCCGACAAATGTGTCATGTCGCATTTGGATCGTAAGCAGCGCTTGTTCCTTGTTGTTAACTCGGCCAATATTCGCTAATCGTGCATCTCCCACAGGCACAATATTCGACATGGACGAGCTACTCGAGTTTGCCAAACTCGGCTGTTACTTACAGTACGATCTCTTTGGCACGGAGTGCTCCTACTATCAGCTCAACTCGACGGTGGACATGATTTCGGATGGCCAGCGCATTGAGAATCTCATGAAGTTGATCAACGAAGGACTCGTGGACAGGCTCCTCATGTCCCACGACATACACACAAAGCACCGACTGGTGAGCGGCAATATTTTTCTTATGTTTCCAGCTAAATGAACATTTTGCCCCATTAATAGACATCCTATGGTGGACACGGCTATCATCATATACAAATGAATATTCTGCCCCGTATGTTCCAGCGCGGTGTAACCCTCGAGCAGGTTGAGCAAATGACTGTCACCAATCCGGCGAACTGGCTAAGCTTCAGCGCCTAGAGAGATCGCTCCTCGCAGATAATACTGCGTGAACTTTGACCAACAGTCTTTGGGTTGCTTATTTTGTTTTTGATTATTACGACAATTTTTTTGTTTCGCATCTCTGTTTAGTGGGTTGTTGTGCTCGTCTGATGATTAGATAAGCTTCACATGTTGTTTTTGAGCTAGTTCCAAAAATAAAATAATTGGGTGTGTCTTGAATTATGGTTTGTTTTACTGTCCTTATCTTCAAATTTGTAGCTAAAATGTTTTTGCAGAATTTCTGGAGAATAGCTACCAGATAATGCTTTAGAGGCAGTAGGCCAATAGGGCCAAAATTTAGTGTAGGACGTGACTGATAGAACAAGCTAAGTGTCGGGTGGAGAAGTTACCCTTGACCTTCACTTAGTTTTCTGGTGCAATGTTATCTATGTTATATGCGAAACTACAAGTCTGCTGAAAGTATCACTTTGACCTCTCAGCGCCTCTGCCGATGTTGCCGAAATAGCCTGTTTAAAATATCATAGGCATTATCATTGTTATTGTTTCACTCACGGTTAGAAAACGGCGCTTATCAACGGTCGCCAAGCGAGATCTCATAAAATGCCTGGGCTATCAACACAAAAGGTGCCGTGTTATGAGCATAAATATTATTATTGAATTTTTTACTCTTACAGAGGGTATTGCAATTTTATAATAAAGCGGAAGCGCATAAGCGATGGTAGGCTTCATAAAAAATGTCATCCTTTTGTCTCAAACATTGTCTAAATCCAAATATATTTATTTTTGCTTTTTCTTAACTTAGACACAATATCTTATCTTATTTTTGTGAATTCTAAATATTGCAGCCACTGAGATCAGGCAAATGTAAATGTAAACCAAACATTACCAAATAAATATGTGGGTATTATTTTAGTTTTTTTTTTATTTTTTTCTTGAAAAGAAAAAGTTTTTTCTTCAGTTTTTCCGTATGAAACATGAAACTTGGTGTACTCGTGTATACCCCAGGCAAATAATGTATCAATTTTTCAGCTACGACCAATGGGGGCTTGGCAAATCGACTTAATCTATTCTATATGTCTACCTCATTTTTAAAGCTCCTCTAAAGATAACACAAAAGTTTTTTGGCTGTGTCCACTTGTTACGCTGTGAACGAATGTGGGATTGCCATAGAAAGTATCCTCCTAATACAGAGTTTTGTATAATAAATTTGGTGTTTCAGATATTTTGTAGAAAAAATTTACTTTTATTATGCAGCTAAGCCATAGGGTTTGTGTTTCAGAATGTCGTTACCAAACTCACACGTTATATATAAGGTGCTCACTAAAAAATTGATGTACTTTAAGGGTATTTAGTATTCGGCATTCCGTAAATAACTGTTCCTTCTTGCTTCAGTTGATTTGCTTTTATAAATGTATAATGCTCTTCATTCCTGGCAGTTGTGCACGATTGCTCGACAGAAATAGCGGCATCACTTTAATTTTTTAGCCAGAATCGGGATCAGTAACGCGTATTATCAAAAAAATGTCACAGCCAGTGAAAGTGGAAGTGCAAAATGGGAAGAACGGAGCAGTAGCCACCAAAACGGAGGGCACTCTGGGGAGTGGTAAGCCGGAACTGCGTATTTGTCAGCTCCGAACGCGACATGTCTCAGGCGGAGTTGAGGAAATTGTTGATCCCTATTGCGATCCCAAGAATCCGCGACGCATTTCTTTCCATGACGTCACATCGGCCGCCTTTTTGATAAAGGGTGGCGTGGAGCGCACACCCTGTCCAGTAAGTTATAAGATGGAGTCACGGCAGAGCATAGCTTAACGATCCATTTGTAGAGGTCCACATCTTCAGACTCTTACGGTATGGATTTATATTTGAAAAAGGACTTTCTACAATATACTGGCAGGTGAGTTCATAACTTTTTGAAAGAAGGAAATAGGGTATCTTCTCTCGGCTCCTCTCGTGACCCAGGTGATTTTCTACGTATTCGTTAAAAACAGTAATTCCACAAAAAACATTATAGATGCAGGGTCAAAGTACTTAAACAGAATTCCATTGCATATAGAACTCTTTATAGTATCAACATAATATATATTTGTGTTAATTGGAATGACATTTTCCGTCTAGCGATAAGAGTTACAATAATAATATGTGCATGACTAATTATAAAAATCGCCTAAATAAGCTAGCACGTAGTACCTGACTTTGCCCGGGAAAATTATAATTAATGAACCTTAAAATCAAAGTACAAAATAAATATCAAAATGAATAAAATTCAACTTTTTTCATGAATTCTTACAAAGATCTTTTTAAATCAGATGTCGGATGAAAAATATAAATAGTTAGGAAACATTTTCTACGCGGTTTTTCAACTTCTCGAGAGGAATTTACAAAGCCCTCACGTACATCACAAAACTCAATACGGTAAAATATAAAGATCAAGTATTTTGAATTTCTTGGATTGATTTGGCGATACTACCATAAAACATACTCGAGTCTACAATATTAGTTCGAATTATAGTACGAATAGTTCAAGTTTCAAGTTTAAGTAGTTTCAAGAATATTTTCAACTTCATTTTTTTGTGTATAATAAATGTTTAAGTTTATAATTTTTAAATTATGTACCTTTTAGTAAAAGGCAATACATTTCTTTAAGTAAAATTGCGTTTGCCCCTTGGCTAATCTTTACTATGATATGAAATAATAACAATGTGCGTAATTGAAATTGATTCGCCAAAATTAAATAATTACTCCGATAAGATAGTATAGGTTGTTAGCAGACTAATGACCAAATTAATTTGTTTCTAATTGGCGTTATGCCTGCCATACGTCAGCTATAGATTTGGGAAACCACACACATATCAGCACAAAAACAAAACGGTTAATCTTGTTCTTTTTCAGCTTCAAGGAGCGGGGAGCAAGGTATGCACTGCTCAGTCTTTCGGACGAACAGAAACGAACGGGCGTGATCAGCGCCTCGTTGGGAAATCACGCTTTGGCCCTGAGCTATCATGGATGGAAATTGTCGATACCTGTGACAGTGGTGATGCCAAATGCGGCGCCCATTATGAAAATCCAAAAGTGTCGCAAATACAAAGCTCGCGTGATTGTCGAGGGGCGGGACATGGGCGAGGCCAAGTCGCTGGCGATGCGCATGTCGCAAGAGGAGAAGCTGCTGTACGTGAATGGTTACGATCATCCGCACATTATGGCCGGCCAGGGTACCATTGGCCTGGAAATCCTGGAGCAGGTGCCACAGCCGGACGCCGTTGTGGTGCCGGTGGGCGGTGGTGGCCTAATCGCGGGCATTGCAACAGCTGTAAAGGCGCTCTCGCCAAGTACCAAAATAATTGTGAGTATAAAGTGTACGTGAAATATACGTGAGCCGAGTTCAACAAGCGGCAATCTATTTCCGTAGGGTGTGGAATCGGAGAAGTGTGCCAGCTTTACACACGCCATGGAAAACAAAGGGCCCACACGTACGCCCATCAAAAACACGTTAGCCGATGGCTTGGCCGTGCCCATGGTGGGAGTTAATGCTTATGCCACGGCCCTGCCCCTAATTGATCGCATGGTGGTGGTGAAAGAGGAGTGGATAGCGGTGGCCATACTACGGCTGGTGGAGGAGGAAAAGTGCGTGGTCGAAGGTGCCGGCGGCGCTGGCCTGGCTGCCATACTAGCTGGTCATTTGGATGACCTGAAGGGCAAGAAGTGCGTAGCTTCATTTCAAAGACTCTGATTGCTCTGACTGACACCTGCTTTTATTTGTAGGGTTGTCGTGCTGCTCTGCGGTGGTAATATCGACACAACGGTCTTTGGCCGTTGCCTCGAGCGTGGTCTGGCAGCCGAGGGTCGATTGGTCAAGTTCAATGTGGAGGTCAGTGATCGGCCGGGTGGCATCAATGATCTGTGCGCGCTGCTTGTCCGAGTGGGAGTATCCATCAAGGACATTATGCATGAACGAGCCTGGCTACGCGATATTTACACGGTTGAGGTCAAGGTCGTTTGCGAGACCATGGACTGGGCGCACAGTCTGGACCTGAAAAACGAACTCAAGAAATTTTATTCCAAAGTCGAGTTCTCCGATGTTCCACTGGCACTTAATAAAAAGCTTTAGATATATTTGATTTTTATATATGTATGTACTTTTTTTTCCAATTATTTTAACTTTTTATTGCACAAAATTTGCATAGCTGCAAAAATTTGAGCTTAAACTTAGAGCTTGAATGTATGTTTATAGAATTGTAAACGTAGTAGAAATGTAAATAGCATTAAATAAATATACAATTCAATATAAAGACCTTCCAGGATCCCATCAACGAACAGGATACAGCAAGATTGAATAATTTACAAATGTTTTAACTTAAATACCAACAACTAAAAGTAAAAATTCAAGAACTTAGACTAAGAGTTCATCAAGCACACGTTGAGTTTCGAAAAGTTCTCTGGCTTCTTTTTCTGCTGTTTTTGGCACAATAAGGATTCGTTACGACAAATCAGACACCTTCACGCACACGCACACACAGGCACACACACAGACACACACAATACACACAAGCATACACTCAGATGATTACATATACATATATGTAAAAATGTACAGTTACAAGACTATAAAATATATGCATATTCATATATAAATATCTTTCATATGCTAAAATGTATGTATAATATAGGTAATTATGTGATAATGTATGTAAATAGTATTTTATAAATACAGGCATTTCGTTGTTTAGTTCTAAGAAGTGACATACTTTAAAAGCGCTTGCTAAGAACTACATTGAGTATGATTTAGAAATAATTACAGCTGCAGAAACATAATGCTTAATTGCTGAGCTCAGTGACTATTGTCCAGACGGAGGATTAGCGCATCAACGACATTATAGATCTCATCAAAATGCGGACGGGACTCGACATCGGCGGCCCAACACTTCAGCATCAGGCGATACATTTCTGGCGGCGTATTCTCCGGTGTGGGCATGCGATATCCTAAAAAGTATACAGAAAATAGTACATAAACGTTAATTTTCAAAATTTAACCACTTAACAAAAACTCTGGCAGATTTAAGCTCCATTTCAGTAAGTGTGCACTAATCGACTGTGATTCTTCCTTCGTACTTAGCCCCTGAATTAATTTGGCTCTTATTTTCAGATCTTTAGATTTGAAATACTCTGTCTACAAACCAAAGCGCAAGACTATTCATTTAAAAATGCTTAAATACTGTACATGTCCTGTATATATTATACATGTACTTACATACCAAATTTGGTGTCGATTTCAAGAAAACGCCCTGCTTATCGTGAATTTGCAATAAACGTTATTTACGTATGGTCTTATAAACAAAAACACCTTTACACTGGGTAACAGTCTAGTGGCAAAAGCACATTTAAGCCCCAAAAATTCGGATATCAAAGGATATTCAATATAATATATAAACAATTCGAAAATACAAAAAATAATTTGGGTTTCCTGTATCTGCTGTGGTTTGTAGTTTGTGGGATTGTCAATTTTAGCGGATTTTAGCGTTTTCACTCTAAAGTCATATAACTAAAATTTCTTGGTTCTTGGCGACAATGGTGGGATCGACTTGGCACTTTATTGAGTTTTAATTTATTGTGATTGGGTTATAAAAAAAGAGCGCTGTTGTCAGATTTCAAATTAGTCACAATTTTATCAGTTGGACTACGGTTGACCTCCTTTTATGATCAACCCATATATGTTTTTGCCTAGCTTACCCATAAATGTTTTAGCCTACACTCTCTCAAAATTACAGTTTAAAGGTAATTGCTTTGTGGTTAATAATCATTAAAAAAGTGAAGAGACTTTTACGCACTCGGCTATACCCGACATAAGGAAATTGCTCTACAATATTTTTAATACAAAATTTGCCATAGCAGATGGCATTTTTCTTAAAACATAATTCAGGTTAATTAAGTGGCCATGGATTCTCGAGTGCCAGATTTAAACTGTACCTGTATCAATGCGTTCTCTGGCACGTGAATTGCTCATTCCCGAATATGGGGTATCACCCTTGGAGAATATTTCCCACATAAGAATGCCATATGACCAAACGTCGCAGAGCGATGTGTATTTGCCAAAGTTAAGCGCTTCGGGAGCAGTCCATTTGACAGGAATTTGCTTCATGCCATCGGAAACTATTGAAATTAAAATAAAGTTAGTTGGACGATTTGGGAAAGTTGCATTACGCACCTATATATTCTTCTTCTTCGCGTGACATGCCAAAATCAGAGATTTTCACGCTATGCTCAAAGTCCACAAGACAATTGCGAGCCGCCAGATCGCGATGTATGCAGTTCTTAGACTCCAAATACCGCATACCTGAAACATCACGATTAGAGTAAAGGGATATAGCAGCAGCTAGATGCCATATTGAATGATGTGACCCTTACCTGCAGCCGCATCTCGACACATTCCCATTTGTTGGCGCGTGGAGAGTGCATTCGAGTTTTTGCGTAGATAGTTTAACAACGAGCCACCTTAAAAGTGAAGTTTTAAACTTAGTAGAATTTTTAACGAATTATATAAAAAAGTTTTAGCTAGACTTAGGCTAAGAAACAAATCTGCAAGTCTAATATGTAGTTACTTTTGGTATTTGTAAATAATTGTATTCAAAATATATTTCTTCAGTTTTTCAACAATTCAACAAACATAACATAAACCGATTTGCGAAATCAGTATTAATTTTACTAAGTGCAATGACTTACCGGGCACCAATTCCATAACAATCATGATAGGTTGCTTTTGCACACAAATACCAATGAGTTTGACGATATTCGGATGGTCATATTGTTTTAGGATGCGACCCTCCTGGAGGAATTTGCGCTTCTGTTCGTCGGGTAGGGTCATTCGGCAGGTTTTAACGGCCACATCCTGTTTGGTGGACTTTAACTTGGCCTTGTACACATCGCCGAAATTGCCCTGAACGTATTCAATGTTTAATAGCTTCTACGGTTGATTTGTAGATTTATGGGCAACTTACCCGGCCGATCTTTTCCAGTAGGACCACATCGTCGTTGCTCAGCTCCCAGCGTTCACGACAGACGGGTCGGCGCAGAATCGCGCCTGATTTGACGGTTACCGGCAACTCCGAGTGATACTGATGCATGATCAGCTCCTGTATACTGGGAAAGGGCGGACCCTCGAACCGAAAGTGTCCATCGCCAGTGGTCTGCACGATGAAGTGCTTGTGGCCGTTCCAGCAAACGCTCAACACAATTTGGCTCTCCTCGTTGCGTATGGTCTCGCGCACCAGAAAGTCACCATCGTTGTTCAGCAGACGGACGACCTCCTCGCGCGGAAGGACACCGTGGAACCACTCCTCCTCATACAGTGGCCGATTGGTAGATAGCGAGAGCTGCAAGCATTATTTTGTTGGAACGATTAGCGAATTATGCTTGTTGGAAATAAACAATTTGCAGATTAGTCAACGCATGCAAAGCACAAAGTTAATATTTAGCACGCCATTTCCAATTTTCAGATTTTCACAAAACGGAAGTGTGTGGGCGGAAATATCTCTGACGAAAATGCAGGCGTATTGAATGCCTAAAAAGCGTTAGTCCAAAAATACACATGGGCAAAAGCGAAATTAAATTAAATACGGTATACATTGGTGCATAAAAATAAAAATCAAAAGCATTACTACATCAATATTGAGATGACAAGACGACGTTCAAGGTCTCTAAGTGACTCACAAACATTTGCGATTTGGGTCGCCTCCTGCGCACCGGCGGCACCGGGCGACCGGCAAAGACAATGGACTCAAAGATCCCGTTATCGGCGGCGGCATTGCCACTGCCACTGCCGCTGCCGCTGCTGCTTTGGCCGGAAGCGGTGCTACTCATGATGGAGGCCTCAATCTCAACTACTTGCGCAATACTCTTAATGCCAAGGGAAAAACACACGCGGCCACTATTTATATTAGACTCAAATGGTTTCCAACTTTTCACTGGCCAAACAGACGCCAAACATTATTACCTATGTCTGTGTGTACACAGGTATGTACACGTATTTGCTAAATAGATATTGCCAGCCGCTAAGCGTGTAAGCCACTTGCGAGATCTGAGAGAACTGACTGAAAGATTTGGATGGGGTCCATGCTGTTGGTCTCTTGTCTCTCTCGAAACGCACAAGTAAATTGAGCAATATGTGCGAGGGTCGTTCATCAGTTTAACAAAAATCTGCTAACATTTTGTTAAGTTTTAAGTTAATAAGCTTTAACATTGTCTGATTTGATAAATTCTTACAGTTTACGCCCTTCGAGTGCGTAACTTTTGTGATTTATAGAAGGGGGGACACAAATTAAAAACGTCGTGCAAAAGTAAGGTCATGGAGGTCAAAAAAAATAACGAAGGTCATTGGTGCGATTCACGGCTCAAACCAATAGCTCGGCTCATTCTTTACTTTGCAGATGGATGTGGCAATAGCTGTAGTTTATGGCCAACCCTCGCTCTTATTACGGCCTGGGTGCTCAAAATAATAAATGATTAGAGTGCGCAGCGTGTTTTATTTTTGATGTTTCTCGTCGAGCTCTTTCTACGCTACGTTCAATATTGAATGCGAAAGTTGAACAGAAAAGTTGAGCATGCAAAGCAGTCGACATGCGCACTACGTCAAGCGATGTGCGGTGGCGCCATCTGGCGCCAGTGTTCGTTTAGATACTGTTGTGGGTGCTGTTGCTGACTTGGCCACGATGCTGATCTCGGCCTTGGGCTCGCTACTCACACTCGCCGCCAAGCTGGGCACACAATAGCAGTGCTCCTTCATGCTGAGCACATCGTCGCTGCTGCTGTCCCCGTTGTCGTCATCCTCCTCATCGTCCAGCTCCTCGGCGCTGTGCACCTCAAATGCGCGCTCCTTTTGGCCGGACATCCGCACTGCCTTCGCTTTTGGCGGCGCCACTGGGCAGCTGCAGAACAGCTCCTGATCGGCCTGTGCCTGTGGATCAGTCTCAAATTCCTTGGCGAAATCGAGGACGCTTTTGCTGGGATGAATGCGACGGCGCTTGGTGCACTGCTTGCAGGGCTTGGAGTGCCTCAGCTGAAAGCCGAGCAGCTTGGTCCGGAATGTGTTGCGTATGGCTTTCGATTTCTTTTTGATTTTTGGCACTTTGAATTTCAGTCTTGAGGTTTCCTTGGACGGCGTCGGTTTCGATGTCGATGTCGATGTGGATGAGGATGTTGTTGTTATGGTCGTCGTAATCGTGCTGGTGATGACTGTTGACTGGCAGGGCTTATGATTGTTGTTGCTGTGCTGCGTCTGCGATTCGCTGCTGTTGGAAAGCTGGCTCGGTTCGCTGGCCAGCTTCGGTGCATCTGGCTCCTCGTTGAGCGTTGCGTTCTTGGCCATGCGCGCCAGCGGGCTCTTGGAGAACTCCCGAATGTTGCTAATTATGCTGCTGATCGACTTTTGCGTAAAGGACAGCGAGCGCTTTTTCGATTGTCCGCCCTCTTTGGCACTTAGCTGCGAGGAGCGGCATTCCGAGCTGGAGCTGGAGCTGCGATTGGCCTGGCTATCGGCATCCGGGGCAGCCTGGCGCGTTTGCACTTGGATATCGTCGGCGTTCTCGATGGCATTCACGTCGCTGGGCTTTGGGGCCAGCAGGCTGCGCTTTAAGCGATCGTCGAGTGCGCGATTTAGCTCATCGATCCTGTCCAGATGCGCGTCGAAGGAGCTCTGTGGCGCTGTATGCGAGTCTTCCGCTCTAACCTGATTAATCTCGATTTCGATCTGTTGACGCTGCACTGCCAAATCATTTTCGCTGACAATGCTGTCCACATCGACATCAGCTGGAGCGCCGGAATGCTTGCTGGCTCCGGCTAGCTCTAGGTCCGCATAGATGTGATTGTTGTTAGTGTTAGTAATGGCAGCGGTAATAAGCTGGCTCAAAGGCGGAGGCGCGGGCGAGGACGAGGACGAGGCCAACGGCAACGGCAACGGCTCAAGCGGCTCGTTGTCCTCGCCCAAACATAACATGGAACATTGCGTGCGTCGTAAACGGGGCAGCGCCGGCGGCGTCGCGCTGAACACAATCTCCTCGCCGAGATAGTGTATGCTAGCCGCCAAGCGCAGCGGGTTAGTAATGGGCTCGTAACGTGCAGGACTACGCGCGTCCGTAATTACCGACAGCGATCCCAGGCTTTGGGAGCGGGGCTGCAGCTTCGTGAATCTACCCTGGCGCGTCCTCACCATGGGCGTCGTTGGCTGCGGCGTCGACTTTCGCTTGAAGTGGCGACCACGTCCGCGCAGCAGCGTCAGAACGCCGCCGCGCCGCATTAGCTCATTCACAATACCCAGGCCTGGAGAGCTAGTGGAGTTCGAGCGCTGTTCCAGCGTCGCATGTTTATTAGAAATGAGTTAAGAGAATCGTTTGTGAAAATTGTGTGTGTGGGTGTGTGTGGGTGTGTGTTTGCAGCATCCAGAAGAACAGAAATAGTTCGATATACCATTACGATTAGTTGATCACTGATACTAATCCAAACTGCTACGGCTTATAGCTAACCAACACCCCTGGTTAAGTGGGAGTACGGACAGGTAAAAGCTGCACCTACCTGCTGCTCATTATTGAAGCCATGCTCGATGAAGTTCTGCTCCAGCGACAGGTGATCATCGCAGCCGGAGGGCAGCTCCTCGCAGCCCACCTCGTTCAGGGCGCACTTGATCATGTCGACCAGTTTTTGCTTCTGTTTCTCCTGGCAGCGCATGGCATTGAGGTCCTTCGATTGGCGACTGTAATCGTTATGGTTAAATACAATTTTTGCTGTCAACTCAAAATTAGCAACATACTTTTGACTATCTTTGTTAGACTGAATGCCGTTGGATGCGTTGCTGCCATTGGATATGATGCTGCCGTTGGCCACCGGCGAGCCGCCGTTCACATGCTCGATCATCTTCAGCTGCCGCTCCTGGCAATCCTTCACGGCCGTCTCCAGCTCCATCAGGCGTGTGCGCAGCCAATCAACGGTGAGATTGTCCACGGTCAGGGTGCTCGCGGTCAGCTTGCCAGGTATATCCTCGATGAGTGTTTCATCGAACAGGAAGAGCAGCGGCGTAGCGGGTGAAGTTCTGAGTGTAGAAAACGGACAATATAAATACAAAGCCAGTAAGTCGAAGATGGTGGTAATCTGTTTGGAAAAGAAAATATGCTGGATCTAGCTCTAAAGCTGGGAGAGATATATAGATTTTGTAGATTTGCCACGGCCCTAAATTTTATACAGTCGCTCACAGCTGCGAAATTGTTTTTGCTTGTTTTCATTTTCGTTTTTAATTGTTATGAAATATAAAAAAATTCAAAATAAAAATGAACTCATATTTATTAAGTTAAACATTAGACTAGCAACCTGCATTTATATATTTGTAATACATTTTCTAGTTATTATAGCTCTCTAAAGAAGCTGTGTAAGTATCAAGTCTCTAGTCCGCAAGTTCGACATGGCACAAACCCAATATATATATATAATATAGTGGCTGTTGCTACTTACTTATGTTTCTCCATAAATTCGCCATACTCCTCGGTCGGATTTATGCCGCTTATCACAGTGTCGATGCGTTTCTGTATCTCTTTGAATTTGTCGGCTGTCAGATCGCCGTGCTGAGCCGCTTCCAAGAGAATGTTGCGCCATAAGAGTATGAAGCTCTCCTGGACGGACTGCTGATGCTCCAGCAGGCCCGGCAGCAGCACAGTGCGAAAATCCTTCTCCACTTCGATGGCCTCCGTGATGGAGAGCACGTACTCGTTGTGTGTGAGATGCAATTTACGACAGGCCTTTTGGTATTTGTCCCGTACATCGTCCAGTTTGCGACCACTGCGACCCGGCGCTGTAAAGACCCAATGCGGAAATATATAGAAAAATATATAGCCGGCGAACACCAGGTGGCACTCACCTTTAATGTAGTGCTCTTCAAAGCGCGTGCGCAACGCCTTATAGCCCTCCAAATGTTTTTGGTATTCGCTTTTCTTTCGCACAACTTCATCTGTGAGCTGCAATGCATACAAAGGCAACGAATTGTTGAATTTTAATTGCGGCTCATTGGTGGGTCTTACGAATGTACACGACTGTTGGCTGTGCCATTGATCCACTTTCCCAAGAGCTTGGCCAATTACATCAGCTCACAAATTGAGCTTGGCCCTTGCTTACCTGTTACCACATACGCATTGAATGCATTGCGAATGCGGAAACAGGGCACATTTTCTCACGTTTGCATATTGTCTCGCTCTCTCTCTCTCTCTCTCTCTCGCTCTCTTCTTTATACATGTGAAGTGACTGGCCAAAAGGACAAATGACGGCCATATGCAGCTGAGCCAACATCCGTTAGCATTGTCAACAAAATCGACAGCGCTGCAGCTAAACTAATGGCAACCACATTCACCAGCAGCAGACTTCTGCAACTATGTTGCTGCCACAAAGTTGCTGAGTCACTTTGATGCTGTGCCATAAACAAAGAGCCAGCAACATGGCAAGCAGACGAGAACACCTGAGTTCAGCGATTATACCCCGTACTAAAGTTAAGAACGGGTATACGATCCAAGCATGAGTGAAGTCATCTGAAGATAAAATGTTTAACAATATTTTCCGATTTCGCCTGTACTTCGTATTATTACTTAGGGTATCTGATAGTGGAACATGCCAGCTCATGCAACTTTTTGGACTTTGGCACTAGATGCGGAAGACAGCGAAGATTAATTGAAGGCATTTTCAACTATAAATGACTTTCAAAATAGCCACACACTCACAATTGAAACAATTCTCATTGATTAGCAATTAAATTCAAATTCACTAGAAATTATAAAGACTACTTGGACACAATGGAGAAATAAATAAAATAAAAAAAAAATAAAATTAACAAAGTGGCCAAAAATTGTTGAGCCACTTGGATACCAAACTAAATCTGTATCTGCATTTTTATATGTGTCTGTGACAATGAAAGTGCTAAAATGTATACAAATGTAGCTCGCAATTACTTACTGCTGTTGTCTCTGTGCAGAGAGAGTATACAGTATTTTACGTATTTGCAAAGTTCTGGCCATAAGTAGTTGGCAAGTGGTTAATCAACTTTCAATGAGCGATGTCGATAACTCTTGCAGCTGTTGGCTGCTAATTTGCCTAAAAACTTGTTGCTTAGAAAGAAACGCAGTGAGACCAAGCCACACACACACATACACACACACACACACATACACATACATGGGAGCGTGGAACGTGGAACAAACGGCAACAGTACAAACAAAAAGCAGACAAAAACACAACTTGAAAGTGGGTCACGCGGCGCGTATTTCTTATTTCTGACCACTCCGCGCAGTCAATAGATACACGGGCTGTGTTTCGCTGGCCGCGCCCCCAACCCGGCGCACCCCGCCCTCTCGCGATTGTTTACAAATGATTGCCAATTTTCCTGCGTCTTCGCTGAGAATTCTGGGCAGCTGCGCCACCTGCGCAACTTTCTTTGCTTTTCTCACACCACAGGGCGGCGTCGCAGTTGCGCATAATTGGCCATCAGCTGATACCAGTTCCCACTTTTTGGCTCCCATTTCTTTTTTTTTTTTTGTGTATTTTCTGCACGGGTATTCTTAGCTGAGACAACGCATGGCGTAAAAATTTTGATTCTGCGAGCATATGCAAATGCGGCGATGACCTAATGGAAACTGTGACAAGTTGTGCCAACTGCCACGTTTTGCATAAATCAGCTCAATTCGGTTTTCTGTTGCCTGTGCTGCTCTTTTCTTATACCCTGTGCTCATTGAAAATGGGCAAGCGAGGGCATAATGGTTTTGAGCAAATGTTCGCAATTGGGACAAGGGTATCTACTAGTCGGCCACTGCTGATTAGTGCACTTTTGTGTATATTTATGTCGTTGTTGATTTTGCTGGTGCTGTTTTCTTTTCGTCGAAAGCAAACTATGAAAGCATTATAAAAAGTTGTTGTTTATATTGCATTTATTGCAAATTAAATGGCGAACAAACATAAACGGTCGAACAGCAACTACCCTACATATTTAATCTATATAGTGATATTTATTTCCTATAATCTCGGGATATGCTACAAAATCTTGCCATTGAATTGAGATGTGGGGCAACGTATTGAAATAAATGCTAAACTTATCGTAATTACCGTAGAGGTTATATTCATATATAATATGATAAGACAGAAAAGGCATGAAACAAGTCAGAAAACTATAGCCGAAAGTATCCGACTAAGAGATACCCTCTTCCAAGCTAAGATATATATATATATATATACATATATATATTTGTCATATTTGTCGTTGCATAAAATGTTTAGCTGGACGCTCACATAATGAAGAATGAAAAAGAATCAGTTATTGGTCTATTAGCATTCTCGCCAGAAAACCCCCGCCAATAGGAGGCACTTAAAAAACAACTCAATCAAGCGAAATTCAATTCATGTCTGCGCTTTGAAAAGAAATTGCCTTTAATAAAAATAAATTTGTCAAATATATTGTGAAGTCGTGACGTAATAAAAAAAACAAGCGAACCGCAAAGCCCAAACAAGTGACAACAACTACAACAGCAACAACAAGCCTAAATCTAAGCCACATTTTGTGGATGGAGGCAACGGAGCTGATTTTAGTGTGTTTCGGCATTTTTGTATCTTTTATGACGAGGGCAGCGCGTGAGACTTTTTCTTGGCTTACAATTTGAATATGAAATGTTGGAGCAGCTGTGACAGCAATAACAACAATGTGAGCCAACGATTTTCCTTTTGTTGTGTTTGGTGGTCGACGTGGTCTATAATTCAAGTCTTTGGGAAATCAATGCAACTGATTGTGTGGCATTTTCAATAGTTAAGCGCCAGGCGGTGGCTCGAGTCTGTTGCATAACCGTTGACAGCAATAACAATGATAATAATAATGACGAGGCTTTATGTCGTCTTAAATATGGGCATTTAGCTAGTAATTGCAAATTATGCAAATTTCCAAACATTGGCCAGTGTACACAGACACACACATACACAACTCTTGTACTCGAAGTTGATCGCGGACTTTTTTGGTTTGTGTCCTAGCTAAACGATGGTCAATGAACTCGGTCGCCAGATTGATACAATGGACGTGTTTATATTATGGCCGATTCGATAGTTTTATACGTATAACTGTATCCCGACTGTTGTTGCGTCGACACGATTATATAGAGGAATACAATGACCATCATTCAAATTCGACACAGTTATTCAATTAACATTTCGAGTATTTGCCGGCAAATTACTTTCGATGGCTAAATAAACAGACAAAACGTCATTCGAACCCATTTCAATACCCATTTAACATTTCCATCTGATTTCATGCGAAATTTGTGCGAATTTGCATGCGTGCCAAGTGAAAACAGCGCTTAGGGTAATAATTAAAATTTTGGCATACGTTTTGCCAGTATGACAAGCAGCCAATACTTTCTATTTCCGTTGAATGTCAAAGCAGACAAAAGCAGAATAGAATGGCAATTGAGCAATATTATCCACTTAAGTGAAAGTGCGTGGCAACGCGAAGTAAACGAATTTTTGGGCCTGGCCAGCAACGAGTTTGTAGCTTCACTTTTTCAGCCGCAAGTCTGGCGGAAGGTCTTAATTTGTAGTCACAGGAGAAGAGGCTGTTGAACCACTTTTCAATACCAAAAGTGACCTACGTGTCGGAGACAACTTGTTTTGCTCTTGCCAAAAATTCGCCAGGCAGATTTAAAAAAACCTTTGGTATAAATTTCAAAATTTGAGACAAGGCTAAAATTTGATGAAAAAATATCTTTGTAGTGACTTAAATTTCAATGTGCCTTATTTTTAAGTGTAATAATAACTGTTTAATTTCTATAAGAATAAGTTTAGTAGAAAAACGTTTTTTTTTTGAATGACAATAAACAGCAGCGGAAAGTGTCCAGATTCAATTAGTAAAAGGATTAGAAAATATCTATCTTTCCATCTCTTTAAAAAATATTTGAGCTATGCTTTAATATGGGAGCAGATAAATAAGATTTGAATTTAATTTTAAAATTTTATATTTATTTGAAGAATAGATTTGTTTTATGTTATGTTGAAAACGGGGCCCCATATAAAAAATTAATTTTAATAAATTAAGTTTACTGGGATTACAGGAGAATGTGTGTGATAAGGGTATAAAGTGTTATATCTTCATTCATCTTTCAACATGTATTGTTTGACAACGGTTAACTTGAACCACAGACTGTACATCTGCGCATCGAATGTCAAGTTAGTTGGCATAGAGCGCAGAACGCTTGGCCACGTTATTAAAACTTATGTCGGGAAGCTAGAGAAGTCGGGAAGTGTTGCCCGGCTACTAGCTGGCTGGCTTTGTTAATTTATTTTTACTGCGCCCCAAACATGATGGAGTACTTGCGTCGCTACAGTAAGAAATTAAGTTGCAGTCGTTGTTGCAGCCGCAGCCGCAGTCGCCGGTGCGCGCGGTGCGGCGCAGTCCAAAGCTAAGTGGCAGGTACACAAACCCAGACCGAAGTCCCTGTTGAAGTCACAGCCGGGCCATAAAGTATTTTGCGCTGCCCATGCGCATGCAGCTAACGAGACGAGACCGAAACTGGCCCTGGCCCAAGTCGGTACCCAGATTGCAGACCCATTGCCCATTGCTCTGGGCATTTGCTTGGCTCTGGTTTGGTTCTTTATTGTTTTCAGCGCACGCTATCCTTCTATTTGCCTCACTCGCACTCGCCGCGCACTCGCACTCTTTCTCCCTCGCTCTTGGGCTCCGTCGTGCTGTCGCGCTGTGTGCTAGTATTTGTGAGTATGCATGTTGCAGACTTGTTTCATAACTGGTCCACGATTCTCGGAATTGGAGGAACAAAGGCTGGGGCTGATTTTGATTTTGACCGACAAACGTTGCCTGCGCTTGTTGTCGTTACCGTACCCATACCATACCCATACCCGTAGCCGTAGCCGTAGCCGTAGCTGTTGCCGTTGACTCTACTCCTGTTGTTGCTGCTGTCTGTTTGCTCAACTCAATTTTACCTTAGCTCCAACTCGAGCCCTAGCGTGGCCATCAACAGGCGACAGCGGTGGCACAAAACAAAAAAGGCAAAATGTACTTGAAATTGACTGAAAAGATATGCCGCACATGCGCGTAGATTATTATGAGATAAAGCCAAGCGTACCGGCCAAGTTGTTGTTATATCGTGTTTGCTGTTGTATATATGTATGTATATGCATATATTCGTATGTATGTGCTTTAAAAAGGAAAAGAGTTGAACGCGTGTCGCGTTTACTTTCGTGTTGTTATTAAAAAGCGATGGTAATTTTGAAATAGCAAATTATTGTAGAGACTGAACTAATTTTAAGACAATATTTCTCAAACTTGAATAAATGCTTAAAATTTTGGTTTTTTGCGAATCGAAAATTTTGTTTATTTTTCAAAGAATAATATAAAACATGGATAAATTGGAAACATAAAACTAAATACCATTGCAGACATAAAAGCGATGCGTGTGAAGGCATAATTATTTGTTTGATATTGGTGATATATGGCTTATATACAAACCCAATGCAAAGTTTATAGCGATTTTAAAGATACCTTTAAAACTGTAATACTGGTTTGCACTAAAACAGATAGACATACAGATGGACAGCAGGAAAGACGAAGTGACCGACTCGGCCGTTAGTACTGATGGAAAATATATATAATTTTATAGTGTCAAATAATTTAAATAATTTTAAATTATTTAAAATAACATATATATCCATGTACACATGTATATTGTGAAATGTGGTGTTTTACAATTATTAGCAGCTCTAACAGTTTTTAGTGTTGGAAAAATTCAACACGCACTCATCTCTAGCTGCAAAGGGTGTTTTGATCTAGAGTTTGTTAGCTGTTGGCGTTGTTTAATGATTATATCTAGTGCAGGCTTAGACGATCTCACTCAATATATTTATATAAACTAATATTTATATAAACTAATAAGTAATTGTTTTTTAATTTAACAATCACATTGTTGACTCTTGATTTATCTTTTATAAATTTGTATACCCTGTACTTAGCAAAACAATAACGTAAAACAAACCTTATGCATGTTGAGTTTATTAATTTATTTTTTAATGACCATCCGGTCCTTGAGCATATTTGGAAGATTAAACGAACGAGAGATATTAAATTTTGTCGATTTTCATGGTATATGGTATATTATGATATATTCTTAATTTTTGATGTATGCAAATATTTGAATACATCTTATTACGATAAAATAACAATTACAGAAGTTAAAGTAAGTATAAACTTTTCAAAGTGTGGTGTTGAGGAAAATCAAATAAGGCTAAATGTAGGGTATGTTCTAGTGAGGCATTCACGACTTGAGAACTCTTGTTTTGTTCCAATCGATTACGTGCTGGAATCATTAACCAAATTGGTGATCATTTCCATAAAAGCCACCTCCGCGAACTGTTTGTAATGGCGGCTGGAAGATCTAACAGTTGTACTACATATATACAATGTAGAGGCAACTCAATTTTGTAAAATGTGCTCAGGCGTTTGGAGGACGGAGACAAAACAATTCACACCAGATACAAATCGTGGCGACTGTAGAGTTATTGTTGTTGTTGTTGTTACTCTTAAATAGTATTATACATGGTCTGTCACTTATTTTAATTGTGTATTGTTAATGGCCCTTGTTGCTGTTGTTCTCTTCGTTTCGTTGCTGCTGCTCTCCATTATTGTTGTTGTTTTTGCATCTCTCGTACCAGCCTACGCGAGGGCGATCAACTTTGTGCCAACTTTTTAGATTGTGATCACTTTTTGCGACAATTTAACTGAGCGTTTGTAAGTATTTCATGTGTATTTAAATGCATATGTGTTTGGTTTGTATATATACACGTAGTAAGTACCTCAATGTGAGCTGGAAAAGGAACCTTTTGATGGCAATGCGCATTAACCGGTTTTATCAGTCACCAGGCACACTGACAGTTAATATTTTTGCATTTGACGTCATCATATTGTCGACATACGCGTATCTTGTTGTTATTAGCGCAAAACAGCTTGCGCAAATTTCTGTTTGTAAGACAATTGGCCCACTTCGCGACGCAATTGCAGAGCAAAGCAAATCGAATCAAAATTATTCGCGATCATTACTCAAATTGGCGCTGGGGAAAACGAAAGCTGATATTGTTGTAGATATTGGTAATTAATGCTGTGATTTGATTTTTGCAATTTATTTCAGTTAGATGACAATTAGGCGATATGCAGCATACTCGAGTATTGACAATGGGCGTCATCTATTAGCCATTTAACCGTTTAGCAGCCAATTTGCATTAACAATGCGAATGCGATACACAGATGCACATTAGTTGGATATCAACCAACTTGATAAGTGCATAGTACAGCCGTGTAGGCTAACGAGCACTAATTAGATTTCGTCGATGCTGGAGAGTCGAGAGTGAGGATTCGTAAGTCGAGCTACTTTCACGGTCGAAAGTTTGCGCGATTTTAAGAATTTCTCTTTCGCAATAATTGACTGCAAATCACTTCAATTAAGCAGTTTGCGAGTGCAAAGACAACCGCAAACGTTAACGCAGGCGAGAAACGGAGCCACCTAACCAAGAACCAGAAATAAACATGAAGACGTTCAGGTTTTCAGATTGCTCCACTTTCTGTGGCTCACTGCCGACACGGATGTGGATTTGGATCTGTGCTACACAAAAATCCGCCAGCAAACAAGTTCAGCTGACAATCAGCTTCACTTTGATGCGGTGCGCTCGGCTTACCCAAATCTGGCACATGGAAAACCCGCCCCAAAACCAACCGAAACAAGTATGTCGCAGAGTGGTGGACAAAGAGACACCCTGTTCAGTCAGTTATAAATTGTCATAATGTAATGGGCATCTCTAGTCATCGACACTCTTACTTGTTCAACCCATTTTTATTGAGTGCAGGGTATACAAGTTCATACCGTTGACCTTACCAAAATAGAAAAACTGTTCAATTTTGTTGCGAATATTTCGCCATGACGCTGACCACTGAACGCTGGCCATTAATGCTTATTGTTGGCCATTGACACAACAAGTTTATTGTCTCTGGGCCATAAATAATCACAGTTATTTATGTGTGTATGCAAGTGTGTGACTGCCAAACTGCAAATTGCCGACTCTTGTTGTGCTTAGCCTCTCAGTTTCTAGTGGCACTTTGTCACTCTTCGCTAGCCCCAACTTGTGTGGCAACCCAAATCCAAACTCAACCTCGAACTCCAACTCTCGTTCTCGCAATTGCCCTGACCAAACGTACAGCATTGCGGCGTTGCGGTAGTGCCAATATATACATGTATACATACATGTGTGTGTGTGTGTGTGTCGACATAGTCCCATATTGTCAAAGTTCAATGCCATATGATTTGCTAGTTTGGGCTCTGTCTCCGTCTCCGTCATTATTCTGTCAAAATATGTGTCTAAATAGCAATATAAATAATAATGTGAGGTATGCCAAAAACTAAATTGCAAACAAAAAAGAAACAAGTAAGTGCTCTGTTCGACTAGGTGATACTCTACGTCCAGTTGCGAGCATAAATCAGAATATACTCGAATTTACTTGCATTCATAAATACCCAAAATTAATTAAGTATATACGCCTTACGTACACTTACACTTTACATAGCGGAAAACGCTTTATTTTCCCTAAAAAAATCATGTGATATTTAGGATAATCTGTAATAATGTTCGAGATATTTGAAAAAGTCCTTGTCTTAAATTCGAAATTAATCGATATTTAGAAAATGGGGCAAGATATATCAAATAAATGATAAACAGGCGTGTGGCTCTTATAATATCCGAGAACGGTGTCACAGACTGACAGACGGAAAGACAGATGGTGATGGCTTTTTATATCTGTGTTTACGTATTTTCAATGAGCGCAGGGTATAAAAAAATATATAAGAACGCCAATCTATAATTTAAATACTATGCGGGCAGCTTACAGTTCTACTTAAAACGGTTGTTTAATACAATACAAGAAAACACATAACGTTTTTTCCAACAATAACTATAATTGTATCTGATTGTTTCTATCTGAACTATAAAAATAAGTAGTCCTTAATTTATTAGGAACATAATGAAGTTTGTAATTGCTATGTTTAGTTGCAATATATTGAAAACAAGTTTATCATTAATGTTAGTGTGTATATAAAAAATCCATTATGACAACGCAAACATTTCACATTGTGGGACCAAATTGTAATACCCTGTTTAATTTACTAGTAGATAACTTGCAAATAGCAAAAAGATACATAACATTTCAATGTTAAAATATACAAACTTTCATGTATAGATGTAATAATTGTGAATAGACGCAGATACACTAACATTTGTGTCGAATGAGTCATGACTTTCATTGATAAATGTAATTTTTACTGCACTTTCCAGTAAATTCCAGTTTTTCAATTAGCACATACATACATTCATATATAACATATATATGTACATTGAACATACATATGTAAATTAATTAACACAACGTTGACTTTAACTTTATGAATGAAATATTCGTGCGTACATGTACTTATGTATGTAGCTGTCGTCACATGCTTCACTGGCCTCAATAGCCTGCCATCAACAGCAAATTTACAGAATTACATTTGAGATCAGAAGTCAATATGCTTATTAATACCAAGTCTTTGCATTATATACAACTGTTGAACGTCCCTCGTTTGAGGGCACGATTGAACAAAACCTCGGCATTTCCCCACATTATATTTTTGCCTTTGGCCCCATTGTAAAATCCAAATTGCTCTGCTGCAGTCTGCTGGACTGTCATTTGCATTCTTTGATGCACATTATTTACCTTCGGCATGGGGTTTCTGTATCGGGCCCCTTGCTCCGTTTAGCACTTGCGTCGGCTCGTTGTTAGCAACATTTTAAGGGGTGCAAACAGACAAATACGTTGTCCTCTCGAGCGCCAACACCGCGATGCAACGCGATTCAAGGTGGAATAGTAAAAGAAATCGATTGATTTATATGTACATATGTTATACATATATATTGAAAGAAAGGCCGTTGTATTGTGTCGTCGGGGTCGCATGCGCCAATAACATGACCCGTGCCCACACTTTTGTGGTTTCAAAAGCGCCACCGACAGCTGCAATGACAACTGAACAAACGGCTTTAATAGACAGCAGAGTTTGTTGTCAGTTTTAATTTGTTTTTATAACCTGAACCCATTGAAATTGGTAAAACATAATGAGACATAAAGTATATGAATAAGTTCTTGATCAGTATCAATAGCCGAGTCAATTGAGGAATGACCGTCTGGTCAGACAGAGATCTCGGAAACTATGTATAAGAGCGATAGACTTGAATCTGAAATTTGTGTACCATACGCACAAGTTTAATTTACTTTTTTTCTCAATATCTGGACCCAGTAAATAAACTTGGAAGATATTCAAGAATTAATTTTCTATTGTGCGCAGCTTGCAGAGTGTTTGTATAAATGTATGTTATATATAGGGCATTTCCTAACCGGGCACTCCCGAAACATTTTGATTTTTATATTGAACAGGCATCCTGCCTCTGAGTCACAATCAGTAGACAAATGTTGAGCTACCTCATATTCTTGTAGCCTCTTTTCTTTTGAATCTGCTGCTGCTGTACTGCGCCATTCTTATTTTTAGTGGCAGCTATAAAATATTTTCGATTTCTTTTTAAATAAAGTGAAACGCCAGCGCCTTGCGCAGTTTTACATTTCTAGTATTAAACAAACAATTGGGGGCTCTATTAATTCTGGTGCTCGCTGCATTTGCAGCTGTCGCATTAACGGCTGCACTTGTGCCAAATAAAATTTGTTTGTGCAAAACTTAAATTCATGTTGCGGCACACGCGGCGACTACGTAATTTGCTTATTTTAAAGCTCACGATACTCGCAACGTGTTTACTCAACTGCACATTAACGTGGTATAAATTACTTAAATGAGATTACACATTTCAATACTTTAAGCAGAAACATTTGCACTGGCGACAGGCAAAATCAATAGCAAAAGATTAAAATTGTGCAGAATTAAGGTATAAACATAGTTCTAAAATTGTTTGGCATTGTGGGACTCAATTGTATATATTGTATAATGGAAAAGAGAAAACAACAAATTTATGTAGTATGAATATTTAAAAAAAAAACATTTAAAACTATACAAATTGCCGAATTTATCACATGTAATTTAACTTTTGAAATAGATAGTTAGTTAATTAATGGGTGTGATAATGTGATATTGTATGTAACAGACAGAAGGCGGCATCTCCGACCCCATAAAGTATAATTGTATTCTTGATCAGTTTATCAGTCGATGACAGATACTAGGGACTTGCGACTTGTAGAATTTTTTCTTCGAATTTGACGTGTGATTTGGCATATTTATGCCTGAATAGGGTAAAGGGTATCACCGACTTGTTATATATATTATTCTGTGCACGAGTATAATTGATTTGATTTTAAAATTCCAGTACTCGTAACTGGTGCTTTCTGGATCTAGTTTTAATTCCTTGTTATATTTAAGTATATAAATACTTTATGTGTAGACATGGCGGTTGGATACAGGGTATTTCCTAGTCATAACTATATCGTTTTGTTTTAGCTGCTGTTTAAAATACAACTGTTTATTTTGTTTTTTTCTTTTTGGCTTCCCTCCAAATTAGCAAACAGAATTCACGCAAAAGCAGGCGGTCTTTCGATTCTCCCATTCTGCCCCCTGTCATTGCCAGTATCTTGTTGTTTTTCAATTTTCCACCAGCAGAAAGAAGCAACCTCAACTCATAAAGTTAGTTAGTTTTTTATATTTTTATATATATTTAAATAAATTATATTTATTATATTAAATAAATTTATATTTGTATTTATTTGTCTAAGTTGGTAATACTTTTCAGTAGAATTGTTTAATTCGTTTTCAGATTTGTCTATAATAATAATAAAATACCAACTTATAATGGTATAAGTTTTAATGACTCCCGATTAGAGCACTTTTACTTATTTTTTCTGGGCTTCTTCATGTTTTCTTTGTTGTTCCCTCGAAGTGTATACTAATTAGCTTGGCCAACGCTGCGTATGAGCAATGAGCTCATACAAGACAACGCGAAGTCGTCGCATCGTAACAACGAAAAAATTATTTCCACAGCACTGCAAATTAGTAAGGGGAAGAACTGGTGCTGGCGTCGCGAGGTTTGAGGACGTGTCTGCTGGAGTTGCGATTTTCCTGATTGCGCCCCGCCCATCGTTTTGGGTTTTCCCGGCAATTCGACGAGAATTACAAACAATAATGCGTTCAGTTAATGGCCGCCGCGTCGCCGATGCCTGCCTGCCAGCATCCCAAGTCGGCAGATCCCGTTCCCAACCCGACCTGCCACTCCCATGCCCTTGGTTTTAGTTGGCTCTGAAATGCTGGTGCTTTAAGTTTTGTGGCGGAATGATTTCCACACATTTAAATTAATTAAAGTGGATGCCATAGGTAGCGTCTGTTGAGTTATGGCCTCCATTAGTTTAATCGAAAACAAGTAAGCACGTTGTAGTCGGGTGTAACCAACTGCTCAATACTCGTTCACAGTGGAATAACAACTAAAAGAATTAAAAGATACTCTGTACCCCATCATTCTGTATATACGTACAATATTTATAAATAGAAACATTTGAAACGCCACACTTCCAGTTAATACACAGTATAAAACTCAGTTTTAGTAATACTGCAAGCATAGTACATAGTAATTTATTGGCTGTAGATCTAAAATTTATTTCTGCCATTTGTCACGGCCCCATTGTGGCGTAGCCAAAATATCTTAACACCTTATTTGACGTGGGTTCTCGCGAGTATATATCCAAAGTTTTATGTCTCTAGCTTCAATTGATGCGAACAAAATTGCCTTTATACAGACAGACAGACATTGCTGAAAGCCGATATACTCATTTTACTTGGTGAACGAGTATCAAAAGCTTGCAATTTAAATCAGCATAGGGCGCATGAAATGTCCCCAAAGCACATTTTCACATTGCCCAAAATGGAAATTGCAATTTGGTTACTGTACCAAACTGGACGGGATGGCTGCGACGCGTCGGTAAAATGGTAGCACATGCCACGAGTAAGGACTTCATGTCCTGTAGCAAAGGGCTGTACAAAATTGTTGGCACTTGGCTGCGTTTCGGGCTAAACAAATTGCCCAGCCGGAGCAACCACAGGAGCTGATGTTGTTGTTTTTTTCTATCGTTACTGTTGCTGCTCCTTTTGCCAGCCGGCGTCGAAATTTTTGGCATTATTAGAATTTTCTCGAGTGTAGCTAGAGTGACTTGCATGCAGTGCAATAAATGTGGGATCTCATCCGCCTTCTCATGCTTTTCCGTCAGCTCTGCGGCGGTCGCAACCGCCCGCACATAAGTCTTGTTAACCCTTTTTTGGCCATTGGCTTTGAAGTCCTTCTCCATTTTGGTCATTTTTATACCCTGTACTTAATGCAATTGTTTAAAAATGGGTATAAAGGTTTGTACAAATTTGTGCTACAGGCTGAAATAGTATTTAAAATTTTCGATAAGCTTCTTAAAATCTATAAAATTCGGCTATTAGGCACATCTCCATCCCTCAAATTGGAATAAAAATTATATTTAGGTATGGTCATATACATGTTGCCATATTAAAACCCTGAAACATTCCCATGATGTGGAGAAGACAATGAAGCACAAATAGCACATATATAGAAGGATGCAGGATATCTCCTAGTCGGGCACTGCCATCTTGCTAGGCCACTGTTACTTGCTGTTTGACTCTCCGTGTTATCAGCCAGTTTTAACTCAATTTATGAGTACACTCACCTCTGCCCGAAAAATGTGGCAAAAATCAAAATCCAAGCGAAAAGAATCAAGAAGGTCGCATCTCCGAGTTTTTTATTTATATTTTTTAAAATTTGGAAGCAGTAAAGTTATATATTTTGCAATGTATGTAATTACATACAAATAGAATATGTGTCTGATTACACATATGTGTAAACAAATTCCTAATTTTTTCGTAGAAAAGAAACGGTAATAAAAGAGAACTTGTCGTCATTTTGCGATCTACAAATTGTTGTTTATAAATAAATTTCAAAGCATATATACAAGCAATTTTGCCGCTGCTACCATATTTTTGTACATACGTACATATATTGAATGTCAGCGTGGGCGGGCCAACCAGATCCAGGGGCAGCCCCTGCTAATGTGGAATAAAACGGGCCACAAATCAAGAACGTACCGCACCTTTGCCACAAGCAAAAGCTATCACAGAGCAACAAGAGGAAAACGAAGATCAACAAAACTAATGATGTTGATGTTGTTTGCCATACATTTCCTTTTGATAAATACAACAAAAAAATGTTGTTTTTAAGAAACGATATCAAAAGTAAGGAAACTAAAAACAGAGTAATTTTCTTTAACTGGCTGCTTCCCTATTTCGCACAAAATAAATACATATTTTATATTATCTTTTTAGATCGAACATCAACGCCAAGGTGATTGTAAGGTGGTTTAAGATCTAGGTACAATATTTCTGTTTTACAAAAGTATCTGCACTTGTGGAATTTTTATATTTCAGTTGTGCAATTAATACAACAATTTAGACCTACGAAAAATCCTTTTTCTTGCTATCAAAAATATATTTTACTTTAATAAATATGTTCACATATTTGTGAATATATTTGTCAAAAAACCACTTTAAGCTATCTTGGCCAATATTTTTTGCACATTTGGCTCTATCTTGCCTTGAGTTGAGAGTTTTTCTTTTCGGAGCCGAGTGCATTATGCAGCTAACAGGAAAATGTTGAGCAATGTTGGAAATCTCACTGCAGTTTCTGCCGGATGACGGAAGTAATCATCATCATCCTACTGGTATCTGATAGTCTTTGTCATCGTTGGCTTTGCCAAACACGCACTGGGCGCCGCCATTTCGCACACAATGCAAAATTGCAATTGCAATTGTGTCGCCTAACTCTAACTCGGACTCCGGAGCTCGGGTGCAGACGTGTCTGTCGATAAGGTCTTACTTGGCTAAGAGTTAATAGTTCCGCATACAAACGACGGCCCAAAATGAAAGTTGCTCAACTGCAAATATAGCAGACATGCCAATTGATGGCGGAACTTGCTAACTGGCCGGCGATGCCGACGCCGATTCATGCCATTATATTGCAATTATGCGAGCAACCCCCACGGAAGTGTCCTTTACATCGTTTCTGTGTATTTCCACCCTTGGCGACGGTCAGACGGTGCACCCCATGACGTCGTTTGGCGTCCACAAATTTCGCTTTTGGGCACCAATTTATTTGGCTAAGTGTATCTACGAGTTGTTGTTTTGGTCGCGCACGCGACCCAATACACAATCTTTGCACGACTTTTAGCTAGCAACAACAACAACATGGCCACATGTTTGTTGTCAACAAATATCAACTCTAATTTTTATACTGCGTGCCACTCGTTGAGAGTTGGCAGCTGCAGCCGCCGTACAGATAAAATCACTGGCCTTACTTGCATGCAACTCATGGCAGCGACTAGAAGTAAAATTGCTGTATAAATGTATCTAAGATACATACACTCAAGCAACAGTGTGCGCCTTGTCTTTGGGGCTGTTGCTGTTTCCGTTGCTACTGCGAGCAGTCCAGCTTTTGTCGCAGTATCAACAAATTTTTCCAGCCCATGAGAATCGAGTAATCGCAATAAATTTCAACATCTGCCCTACGCTAGGCATTGATTCTCGTAGTTAAGTATCTCTCATATGTAAATTAAATTCAAGTAACGAAATGTGTCTGGCAAAAATTAAAACAACTTAATCATAAAAGCGTTTTGTAAATATTACAAAGATTTTAATCTTTATTAAACAGATTTTAAAAGTTACAGAATAATTGTTGTGGAAAGATGCGCACAGATTTTTTATTTCCACTTTTCTGTCTGATTAGGAATATATGTATATATTGAATGAATATATGTATATATTCCTAATACATATATTCCCAATCAGGTGGAAAATTTGAATTAAAAAAAATTATGCGCATATACAGGTATCTGTGAATATATATAATATTAGTTTTCAATTTTATTGTATTGGTTATACACTCGATCTTTTAAATCATACACCAGCCTTCGTGTACCGGACGTATCTAGCATTAAATCTGAGCAAAATATAATATTAAATCGAATAGTCAAAAACTCTTAACAGAAGAACGGAAACCCAATATATATTTTTCACTTCGTGAACGAGTATAAAATAATCGTTAAAAAATTCTTTTTGGATAACTGAATTTGAGTTCTATATTTTAGAAATTCGAGATTATTAAAAATATTCTCAAGTATTTTTGTTAAAATTAAAACTTTTGCAGGATCTTGCCGCGGATAAACCTATTGTCAGTACAAAATACTTGGTTTTTTTCAATGTAGGGGTTAATGTAGTTCAATTAAATGGCTTTTCATGGCATTCGTTTACTCAAGTGTCGAGGGGTGAGTGTCGTTCCTTATGAGCATAGCCACAAAAGAAGGGGCTTTCATTTCAAGTTCGAAAAATTATGGCATCACTTGAATATATTTGAACCATGGCAGCCCCTGTTTGGTATCTCCCATGTTAGATTTGTATACAATTTTAATCGAGTTGTCCGTCTCAATAATGCTCTATTTTTCCATGATGCTCTAGAAGTACGTACGCACATGAACATATGTGTATGCTTGTTTCTTTAAGTGGCCGTTCGACTGGCGCTGCAGCCATGTTCAGTTGTAGATACAAATATAAGTGTGTGTGCCGTTGCTGCATTCGCACGTCCAAATGAAGTAGTATTTGTTGTTATTGTTGCGGTTCTGTTGTTGTTTGCTAGCCATATCTTATAAGCTTATCTAGCATACCGAAGGCGCACTGAATTGCCAGTTGTTGTTGATGGCGCTGACGCTGTTGTGGTACAGATAGACTCAAATGTATGTGTGTATGTTTGCATAAAGATACTTGAATTGAACCTATTGTAATTAATACGAGTGCGCTCTGCCTCGGACACTAACTGGGGCAAGGGGCTGGCTTTCAGTGTTGCCAGTTTTAGAACTTTGTGCTGGGCGCGCCTTTTAGTTCGCCTTCTGCGGTCTATCAATGAAAAATGCGAAGCCCCAGCAAAGTCGCCATGTGTGGAACGCCGGTGGAAACCCACCCGGAAGTGGAATCCCAGTCGTAGTCGCGGCCGCTCTAATGCGCATTGGTTGCCATTTGGATCGTTTCTTTCGTTTTGTCCCAGATGCGGGAGCGAGTGCAACGCATCTATTTGACAAACCGAAAGAAATGAGATACACTCAAGAAAATTCATATCCATTAGCTATGCGTGTGGGTGGGCGCTGTTGTTGTCGCCCTTAAATGTAGTCGATTAATAACCGCGTTAGCGCCAGATGGTCTAATGTTTTGTCAAGCATTTGTCAATGCATTCTGATAAGTGAGTGGCCTTTATATATGGGGGCGATCTTGTCTTAATGTCCAAATGGAGCTGAACGTTTTTAGGGTTTTTTTCGTTAAAGCAGCAAAACTTTCCTTTAACACTTTAAGATTGCCGTAGGGTACAACTATGGGTAGAGCTATGTTTATGACAAAACTTGTGACTTTTATAAGGCTATGTACCGTTAAAGTGCCTTATCTGGAATCAAAATAGTTTTTATGGATTAAAAACCTTTCTTATCTTAAAATACGTCACGAAATTACACTTTTTTGCGGTATAGCAGCACCTTGACAGAGGGTACTATAATTTTATTATAAAATGTATAACGTATGGACGAAGCGTCAACGACACTACAAAGTATATATACATATATTCTTAATCAGTATCAACAGCCAAGCCGATATTGCCAAGAAATGTTGCATTATATATAAGAAGTTGCTTCTAAAAGATCTGCAAAATCAATAACAGACCCCTATAGTGTATATCTCTTATAGGAATAATCGGTTATAAATCAGGCAAATACAGTTGACTTTAGATATATATATATAGGTCATTTCTTTCACATGTCTGTTGTCGTGCCAATTCTTAGAGTAGAGTAGAATAGTCAAAGTAGGTCGATAATAAAATGATCCAGTCAAATCACATTTTATATTATTCTGTGAAAATATTTTATTGCTAAATATTCTGTTACTCTTATTGGCAAACTGAGTAAAGGCCTTTCAGATAGAAAATGAAAGATTTAAGAAAGAAGTGTCCAAGGCAAATGCTCTGGAGTATGTTAGTAATTTATCCGCACATTAAATCCAAAGCAACAGAAACGGCAATTGGCCGCCTAGTAGCTGTCCCGCTCTTTCCACAATAACTCAAGTACTGAAAGTAGTTATCGTTATTGTTGTCGAGTTTAAGGCATTGCGCAAATATTATAAGTCAAAGTCCAATATGAAAAAAAACCCAGCTGGGAGGTGGAAACTTGCTGCCTGAACAAAAAGCATCTTTTACTTGACTTCTTGCCCGGAATTTCGCGTTGAGTTTTGTTTCTCTTTTTGTTGCTTTTGCCAGTCGTTTTGTGACTTTTATTGCTTGTTCGCTAAATTGTCAATTGACTGGGGTTTGTACAAGTTGGCTCTGCACATATTGCATGTTGTGGCGTCTCCAGTCTATAATGTGCAGCACCACTTGCTATTCTTTAATTATTTACGAGCACCATGAATGTTGCAAATTGAAACAAAATTCTGTATGAACTTGATAAAAATTTTATTAAACTTATTAATCTCTGAACCGTGATAAATTATAGTCCGCAAGATTCTTTTCTAATTGCTAAAAAAAGCCAACTCTAATCCAGTATTGAACAGCCGAGTCTGCAAATTCTGACTTTTGAACTTTTATGTTGCAGACAAATACATCCACTTACCCATTAAAAATGGTTTTATGCAAATGTATGTATCAGGCAGAAGAAGTACACATATTTCTGGTCAGCACCAATACTCAAGAGACTTGAAGATTGGTGACTTAAGTTTCTATATACCACAGACAGATCAAGCTTGCATTTTTCGATAAAACTGTTTTCCTAATATCGATAAAATTGGATATCTACCTCCGAGTAGTTAAGCTAATATCTTAGAGCATCAAAGCTAGAGCCACAAAATTTGGTTCACACCATCATATTAATAACCTAAACGCTACGTTTTGTTTCTTATATTTTCACTTTGCTGCTGCTCTGAAACTTCAGAACATATACACATAATGAAGGCCCGTATGGTATCCTCTCATCGATTTCCCTGTAGAGCATTCTGAATTGTTTGCTTTGATATTGTAAGCAAATGCAAGACTACGATGTAAATATATATCGATGCCAAATAAATATAATAAACTAATCTGAATTACGATGTTGTTGCAAATGGAAATTTGTTTGTCTTTGATCAAGGGCACAGGAAGGCGTTGAACATTTTCAAGTAAATATTTGCATTTTGTATGAAAAGCCTCAATAATTTTACTGGGTCAACATGGCCATATTGGTCTACTATATATATTAATAGATAGTAGTATTTCGTCAGCGGCAAATATTTATGCCTTTACGCTAGCCCCATTGGGTTAATAAACTTGTTGTCGCAATGATCATAAATCAACACTTCTTTGTATTCACTTCATTCTAGCGTAACAAAAGCCTTTGGTGTCTCTCTCTCTCTCCCTCCCTCTCTCCCTCTCTATGAGTGCTTACAGTCGTTTAAGCCGCTTACATATCAACAGCTTTTTGACTCTTACCAACACAGATACAATCATATTTATAGATACTAATATATAAGTATATACTTGTACAGGCTTATTATGTTTATTTTGATTGTTGCTTTTTTAATGGAATTATCGGCACAGCAGAACACAACATCAATAAGCTGACAAATGGTAAAACCGACAGGTAGTCCGCATCAGCAAGTTCAGGGATTGACAGTGGCCTTTAATTGGCGCAACGCAGAGAAAAAGTCTAGAAAATGTTTTTGCTTAAGTCAACTACAATCGCTGTCAAAATCCGACCAAGGTGATACATTTTCAACTTGCGTGAAAAATGTTTATTTCACAAATATTTTTATAATCCCAAAATTTCCAAATATACGAGTCAGATACAAAATGGAAAAACGCTCAGCTTGTGGCGTCAGTTTGTCTATGTTTAACTGAATGAGTGCAAGGGGGTTGAAATGTAGGTAAAGACAGGGTACAGGGTATCTCTTAGTCGAGCCCAATACCTGTTTTGAAGTTAAAGTGTTCTTCGTTTCAATAAAAAACGAATAATTTTGTTTTTCCTAAGTCAACGTTGATCAAGATTGATGATATATTCAGATTTCAATAACTACTGGTGTGAACTCAAGGGTCAAGGGTTACAATAAAATGTATAGTTAAATGCACTTTTAAGTCCCATGCTCAAGCAAATCCAAATGCAAGCACTATCTGATTAACCAATTGGGCAATTATTAAGTTATCGTAGGTGCTTTGAGCTGAGTACTCACATGATTGAGGCGTGAGGCGATCTTGGCATGCTCCTCCTGGTAGGCCTTGCGTGCTTTTCGCTTGTCCTGTGAGAGATGGGTCAGTTTGTCGCAGACCACATCGAGCTGTTCGGCATTTAACTTTAACTGTTTGGCTTGTTGATCCAACTCATCCATGAAGGATCGCCAAGATTTTGTGATTAGGCTGCCTAAAATGAGATGTAAAACAACAATATTGAAACAAAAGTCTTAAAGATAAGATAAATAAATGCACCATATCTAATGCAAATGTAATCGGTATGCAAGCCAAACAAATGAATTATTTACTTTAGGCTGAAAAATGTTTCTCTTGTGACTCATGACCGATCGAATGTCGAACCGAACCGTCACTTGGTAGCTGAGAAATAGCCGAAGTCGACTTAAATGATTCATTGTAATTGAAACAGAATTTTTAAACAGAAGATAGAAATATTAAATTGTATCAGAATTCATACTATTAGGATATCCGATAATAGCCCAGCTGAGCCAAGTTTGTTGTAAACGAATTCCATATGGAGACCACCAAAATATTTACGCTTGGTTAAGTTTTCATGTATCTTGTTTTAATTATTTAGGTGGCCTCTTCAAATCGGGCTGCAAGTTCAAGGTCAAGGTGAAAAGAAACTTTTAACAGGTCACTAAAAACGTAGAAAACGTGGCAGAAACGGGGCAACAAAAAACAATTTGCAGACAGCTGCAGTTTCTGGAGAGGCAAAACGCAATAATGATTTGGCTTAAATTGTGCACAGATTGTGGATTTCGTGTTGTGTTTTGCTTTCGCACCCAGTGGATAAACTTGCGGCCCAGTAGCGAAGAAAGCAGCCGCAACTGAAAAGCATTTGGCAAGCCAAACTGACACAGAAAATTATACCAATTATTTATTTAAGACTGTATCTATTGTGTGAGTACGTGCCTGCTTACGTGAGTATAAGCTCGAGACGAGGCAGCTGCACTTTGTCGACAGTTTGATGAGGCTGTATCTCTGAGATACAAAGACATATACATAGATAAATGTCAGGATGTTTTGCCACCGCAATTAGAAGCTTACACAAACAAATATATATATATATGTACCGAGACTCCTAAGACACTGAGCATACCACACAGGCTGCCAGTTAAAATTAATTTGTTCGTCTGGTAATTTTAGGAGAACGCCAGAAATAAACTTCACACTTCGTGTTTTATTGAAAATTGAAATACTATATAGTCTCGCTATTGAGTAGGTGGCTGCTTCTTAAGTGCTAAGAGAAAATGCTGCAAGCTGTCAAATTCGCACCAAATTCAACAAATCCAATAAATAAACAGCGATATCAACAATCATTTATCCTCCATTAGCCGCAGTTCCTGCACCTTGAGGTTGGGCTTGGGTTTGAGCTTGCACTTGAGTTGACTGACCAGTCGCAGTCGCAATCGCGGACATTATATATTTCCCTGGCCCCTGGTCGGCAGCCAGCGAAAGTGAAAGCTTCCTGGCGCATCATTTGCTGGGTTATCAATAGCCGTCGTTTGTGACTAATGGGAATAGGCTGTCCTACGGGGGCTTGAGCCAGGCGGGCCCCACACGCAGAGCGGCCTTTGTTTGTGAGTAATGCACAAGTTTTCTGACCAGACAGCTCAGCGTAAATTCCGAAACGTCCACATATGACGTAGTAAGCTGCGCATATGTATGTTCATCGTATATAATCAGAAAAATTGGTGCAACCTGCGTCTGCATTGACGTACAGCAATAAAAATTGTTAAGCACTTAGCTATTTTATGAAGGGTGACACATCAATTAAATCTTCGATCATTCAATAAATTTACCGACTAATTAATTCAGCTTTACGAATATTCGTCAGAATTAAACTCCGTGAACTCGCCAACAAAAAAAACCTAGTAAGAATCCACTCTAGTCGGGAGTACCCGACTAGGAAATACCCTCTACTCAGCTTCGATCCGAACAGCCCTTATTACACACAAACACTACTCGATTTAAATATGAAAACGGAAAAAATTTTTTTTTAAAAATTCATATATTTTAAATGCAGAATTAATCTAGAAGAGATGCCATGAAAAAACTGCCATCAAACATGAAAATCGGTTCATTTTTGGCAAAGTTATTGGCATTTGAAATATGGGAGATATGGATCCGAGAGCTTTACATGTCAAAATTTTTGTCAACTTTTGCATGATTTATGACAAAAAATTTGACCCCTCAAAATCGGTTTTAATGTTGTTTTTATACTAATTGTGACAACCACAATCGATTAAAAATATAAATTTGCATTTCTAAATCTAAATTTTTCGAAAATGAGTAAGGGGGACATGCTTTTTTTGACAAAAAAATTCGAAAAATTTTTATTTGCAAAAATACATCTATTTTAAATGCAGAATAAATCTTGAGGAGAAACCATGAAAAAACTGCCATCAAACATGAAAATCGGTTCAGTTTTAACAAAGTTATGGGCGTTTGAAATATGGGAGCTATGGATCCGAGAGCTTTACATGCTCAAAATTTTGTCAAATTTTGCATGATTTGTTGACAAAAAATTTGACCCCCTCAGAATCGGCTTTAATGTTGTTTTTTATACTAGTTGTGACCACCACAATCGATTAAAAGTGTAAATTTGCATTTCTAAATTTTAAAAAAAATTTTTTCCAAAATGAGTAAGGGGGAGTACATGCTTTTTTCACAAAAAAAAATCGAAAAAATTTTATTGAGAAATGCATATATTTTAAATGCAGAATTAATCTACAGGAGATTCCACGAAAAAAACTGCCATCAAACATGAAAATCGGTTCAGTTTTGACAAAGTTATGGGCATTTGAAATATGGAGCTATGGATCCGAGAGCTTTACATGTCAAAATTTTTGTCAAATTTGCATGATTTTTGACAAAAAATTTGACCCCCTCAAAATCGGCTTTAATGTTGTTTTTTATACTAGTTGTGACCGTCACAATCGATTAAAAGTGTAAATTTGCATTTCTAAATTTTTAAAAAAAATTTTTTTCTAAAATGAGTAAGGGGGGCGTACATGCTTTTTTGACAAAAAAATCGAAAAAATTTTATTGGCAGAAATGCATATATTTGAAATCTAGAGGCAAAACCATGAAAAAACTGCCATCAAACATGAAAATCGGTTCAGTTTTGACAAAGTTATGGCCGTTTGAAATATAGAGCTATGGTCCGAGAGCTTTAGCTGTGTCAACATTTTTGTCAATTTTGGGTAACCTCCTCTTAAGATCGAGCCGAAAAATTTTGGCTATGTCCACCTCAAAACAACCCTACGAAATATAAAAATTCTATATTTTTCCAAAATGACAGTAATAAGTACTGTGTACTGTGAACGAGTATTACGTGGTGCAGGGCTATGTCCATCTGCAACGTTCTTATATGTTTACGTAATCTGCTCTAAAGATCAAGCCAACCAAATTTATAACCGCCTGCAAAAATTACAAAAATCTATATTTTCCAAAATAACAAAAATAATTAAGAGAATTTTCGAGCGTTTTAAGCTGTTATTATACGGTGAATGACTATTGTCGGCTATACCCGACTGCACCTTTCTTACTTGTTTTTATTCGATCGGCTTCACACTCGTTTCAAAATATTAATTTTTAAAACCTTTAAGTAAACATTGTATAAGATAAAGTTTACCTTTGATCGGAATCAAGTTTATGAAATTAAGACTTGGCCCGGGAAAAAATGGGTGAAACCAATATATAAATAAAAATGAATTGCTGTATATTGAACTATTCTTTAATACTGTTGTATTTGTATACATATTATATTATGTGAATATGGTATTACGATTCGAATCGGAGCACAAGCAAGACGAACATAACTCAACGCTCAATAGGCTTATCAGCTCACAGCGAAATACATATCTTGAATTGTTTTACTACACATGACTGCAACAACCGCTAGCGTATCATAAGCCCATAAATTTCAAAGATATCTTATCACTTAAGTATTTTCATAAGTAGATACTTTGGGTATATAATTTAAGGCGAGGGCTTACCTTGCATTTCATCAGCCCGATCAATTTTCAGTCCCTGTTGAGCGACGGCCGCCAAACTGATTGCGTATTCCTTGTCGCATTTGGCTTTCATTTGGATGGATCGTTTCATGGTCTCCATAAGACGCAGTTCCGCATCTTGCCGCACGATCAGCGCCTCGTGCGCGGCGCGGCCCTGCAGGGCCGAAGAGAAGCCCATTTTGGCTGTGTGAATTGTTATTGAAATGCTCGGAATTCAGAGTTTTTAGTGTTTTCGCCAATGAGTCACAATTGCATGCTTGTAATGCTTGGGCCGGGCTAAAAATGAAACAGCAGGGAAAAACTTCACTTAGGAGAATTGCGCAACACAATTCACACTCACACACACACACGCACTACAAAAAAAGCGCAGACATATGGCAAACACTTGTTGCATGCCAATATTTATGGCCATAAGCATGTGCGACTTATTTCCACTCTCTTTTTGACACTTTGCCTTTGATCGCACTCGGGCGCCTTTTCGACGCTTTTTTAAACGCACCACTGCTGCTGGGCCGAATCAATTATTTTTGTCACACACTTTGCGATATATTTAAAGGCGCTCGCAGCCAAAATTAACTTTCACATGCAGTGGCTGCGGTTGTTGTTGTTGTTGCTGTTAATGCTTTTGCTGTTGCCTTTGCTTTGCTGCTGTTGGCTTAACATCATTTGCACTTGGCGCGACATTTGCTAAATACAGGGGACGACTTTTGATTAACGACATCATTAGGGTCGCCGCCGGCTCCGAAAGTTCCAATTCAATTTTTTTATTTTCCGCTAATTAGGGCATTATATTCTGGTTGGCTATAAATTTGCATGTTTAAAATGCCATTTGAAAACAGGAATTTTACATTAAATATTTTAATTTTGTTCATCAATATGCCTTTGCTTGGCAGCATTGGTTCACTTGAACTCTTATGAATTTTTCAAACTGCGTTTCTTTTATAGTTGTTGCTCTTTTCGTTACAGAGGGAAACTTGTTTTTCCCGCTTGCTGGCAAGCAAACAAAAATAAACATTGGCCCAGTCGCGTCGACTTGTGAGGCAGTCAATAAGGAAACGACGCAGCGCAAGTACGTGTATCTTACGGATGCACAGATACTTGTACTGATACTACGGCAGACTGCGCTTGCCGAGCCAGAACAACAGTTTGATATATTGTTTGTCTGTGCGTGTTGCTGTTCGTCTATATTGGAGTTACCAAGTCAACTAAAACATAAACGGGTTAGACAGCCACAGCCCAGCCGCAGGCAACAGCTTTACCAGTGATGGGGAACATTTGCACTTATAGATAAATTACAAAGCAACAACAACAACAGCAGCAACACCAAAAACCAGAACGTGTTTACGAGAGCGCCGTTATAAGTTTATAAGAAATTTAATACAATTTATTAAAAAAAAATCTCATTAGAATTGCGTTTAATGTACATGAGTAGTAACATTTGTTTTCCCTCTTTTCTTATTAACTTCTTTCAACACATAATTTATGGGCGGGGCTGTCACTTGATATTTGCGTAATAAGCGCGCAAACTTTTGCATATACATTATCTACATGTTAATATAAACATAAATAGATCTTTTTGTAAAAGCTTTATCAAACTATTCAATGCTCGCCCGAGGGTTACCATGGAGACAGGTTTCGTATCGGAAGATGCTGCGTCCTCACATGGCCATTTCACAAAGGCAATCCAACAGATGCCAGAATCACAGAAGCGCGTACCGCACAAAATTTAAATCAAATCTTAACGTACCGAACCGAACCGTTTGCCTCGAATGCTCAGCGCGAACTGAGAGTCGGCCGACGAAGCCGAAGTTGCCACAATCGTGAAACAGCGCCGCCGACAACGCGAAGATGCGGCGAATGAGCAACGCGAGCGAATTGAGACAGCTCGGCAGAACCGGTTGTTTGTAACCCAGCAAACAAATTGTGCACGACAAATGCTCGTGCAAGCTCAGATAGAGAAGAAAGCCTCTTAATTATTTTTATTTTGTTTACTTAAAGTTTTTATACTCGTTCGTCAAGTGAAAAGAGTATGTTAGGTTTGTGCAATGTCGGTCCGTCTGTCCGCATGAAAGCAAGTTTTATAGCAGCTATTACAGCTAGTGACTTGAAATTTAGAATATATACTCGTGTATACCCACGTCAGATAAAGTGTTAAGCTTTTTTAGCTCGATATATCTCCTTCAGTTTTAAAGCTAGATACATACAATTTTTCTTAATTTTCAGAGAGACGCTAGGGGCGTGAGTAATGGTTCAAACCTCGATATATTGATATTTCCCACAATTTTAGAGCTAGAGTCACTAAATATGGCAGACAGTCTTCTGATTACCGCTTCCACTCCCGACACTACAAATTACAAAAATCTATATTATTCTATAATATATTTTATATTCTGATTAATTATATTCTGAATAAGTCAACCTGACTGCAAAGCTTTTACTTGTTATAGTATAAAAATAAATTATAGTTATATTTTCGATGTATGTATATAAATTCTATAAATTCTTAACAATATTAGCAAAATTCTAGCATAAGAACTGTTAGAATATTGAATGGACTACTAATTGACCCAAAGAATGAATACCGTTGACTACATCATATTATCTTGTAAACAGGTAGCTGCTAGTAACCGTAGCCGTTACCAGGTGGTTTGAGAGTTTGTGTATGGGTAGCATAAATAAATATCTTGCTGGCATAATTTCACACAACGTGTACGTATCATTCAGCCATTTATTTATTTAAGTAACTAACCATTTGTAAAAGCAAAGAAGTTAAAATATTAAAAATATAGTATACTATAATACATACAATTTTGTGTCACTAGTAGAGTTTTTCTAACACAAATACGAACTACAATTCGAAAAAACTCAGCTAAAAATATTATAAACCACGCATGACTTTACGATATTTGATATATTTTTTAATATTTACATGTTCGCTTTGAAATTCATATTTCCACTTAACAAAATAAGTTTTCGCAAACGACGAGTTTTAATAATTTTTGGCTTTTGCTTAAGAGTTTATAAATGATTTACATTTTTAAATTTTCATATATATTTTTTTAAAATTTCTCTCAAATTCATATAAATTCATTAGTTTCATTCAAATTTTTTAAATTTCTTTCTTCTAAAACGAGGACGTCGTATATCATATTAGAAAGGACTTAATTTCAATGTAAATTTACTTTTTGGAATAGTTCAGGATATCTATATATGTCACATTATATAATTAACCAGTATCGAACAAAATAAAGGCTATGATAAATGTTCTGCACCCTGAGTTACCCTTTGGTAACCATTGTACATATAAACCAAACAACCCTAAGCCCAACAACTCCCCCGCCAGTCCTATAGACAAATGCGATGGCAACAGCCCATGCATTTGGACATCAAATGCAGTCGTCCAATAAATTCATTAATAAATGGGCAGAAACCTTGCCACCGTTTCTGAAATTCTTGTATTTTTGTTAATGTATTCTCAATTCCTCCACAGGAATTGTGCGTATTGAAAACGCAGCTAATATCGATTGAAACTGCTGAAAAGAAATGGTGCATTTTTGCAGGACACAGGATAAGCCCCTGGCGATTGCTTTTAATTTCGCCAACGGTAAATGGACCTCAATATAAACTGCCACTGTGGGCAGCAGGCAGCCTGTTGCCTATTTAACTAGACTGAACCTCGCCTGGCTATCTTTATTGCTCTGCCAGCAATTTATCGGCATGTTTGCCCAATGTTTGTCTATGCGACGACCCTGGGCGCTGTGTTTATTTTAGTTCTCCAGACAAAATGCGCTGCAACTTTATATTTATCTCGTTGGCGACAATCCGGCACCCGACACTTTATGGCCTGTCTGTAAATGCCGAGATGACTGCAGATTTCTTAGATACCATCCGTTAAAATATCCTGTTTTTTACGCATTTGCTGTCTCGTGTCGTCTCACATAGTTACTCAGTACATCTTTCACTTGCGCATTTACATTACATCTACATTAATTTAGCCTAAAATGTACCTTTAACATATGGCATCTTAAAAATTACTTAAAACATAGCTATAACGGTTTGAAACTAAAACTAAAAAGAATAGTTGATAGTATACACGACGCTTTTACGCACAAAAGCTTATTATATCCGTTCGCCTTCAATTGAAGCTAATGCATAAATTACGTCTACAATTCAAGATAATAGATTTTATTACCGAATGCAGAGCGTGTTGCACTCTTTCTTCATTAATGGACAGGGTATACATAACAATACATAAGTAGGAGTCTACGCATCTGGACTGGAACAATTTAAACAATTTAAATTTTTATGGCCTGAACTAATTTTTGTAATTCGAATTTAATTGAATGCAATAACATCGAAATTCAAATTCTTTATAAATTTTTATTATGTGCCTAGAACTTTAATATCTTTCGCTTAAATCCCAACTAGATTTTTAAACTAAATATTTTGATTGTGTATATATGTATATGTAAAATATTACTCTTATCTATTAACTGATTATTTAACATATCTAAAGTGACATTCTGCCAATAACATTCATGTAATTTTCTTGACTTTGTGATTCAGAGAAGTTCAACTAAAATTTATCCTTGGGGTTGGATACATAATACATAATGCATAATTTGTGTGTGTTAAAGTATGTACATACATATGTAGTATATGTGCGTTGTTTTGCCTGTTGCACCAACGCTCAATTAAACACAAAAGATACGACGCTTGTTGCATTACAACGATATGAAATACCAACGGCTCCTTACTGTTTAGCATTCTACTCAGATGGAACCTATTGAGGGAGCTAGCAAGACCGACGCCAATTTGTTGGTATGTGTAAGAATTTAAGTGAACAACAGCAACAACAAACACAGCGACGATGACAAGTGCAGCGACAAAGACGGGAACAACAACAAAAAGTAAACAACGGTAAAGTGCCCAAGCGAACTAAAGAATATAGGGTCATAGCGTTTATGGCATTTATGAAGTCTGAGAATAAAAATGTATTTTCTCTGTCCGTATTCGTCTTTATTTAAGATAAATTTGTGAGTTACTGTACGAGCTTTCTAACAGAAATACAGTCGAAACTATTTAAATAGCAGATTAATTTTCGGCATTGAATTGCAAGATATTATAATTATCAGATAATTTCGTATGTATATACATTATGCGTTAAACGTTTCATTCCATTTCATTTTTTTTTTTTTGAAGGGATATAATTTTTTTAAACTATTTCATTTCTTAACTTTGATTAAATTGATTAAAATAGTTGTGTCCTATCTGGTTCGAGGTCAAGCAACTATATTAACTTAAAACACCAAATTTTTAATTAATCCGCTAATATATTCAATTGCACTCCGTCAATCTTCATCACGGTATTATTTCACACGTCTGCCGTGTTTAACGTGGATTTCATCACAAACAACATTCAAATCATTCATTAAAATATGTAATTTAAGTGAAATAATAGGGCATAATATAAGTGGAACAATTAATCATTTAATTAATAATTTATCAACTTATAAAAAACAATTTGTACATTTTCAATACGGATAATAGACCATTTTAGTAGGTTTCTTTTCACGAAACCACAGTGGCACCTGTTGAAAATCACACGTAACCGCAAGAAATTTTCATTTTCACACCTCTATAAATGCGGCTGACGGACTCAAAAAGGTCACAGTCAAGTAACACCTTCACTATGGAGTCTGTTTCGTATGAATACGAGGACTTTACACGGCTACCAAGCATAAGCTATTGGCTCTGCGGCTATGAAGTACTAAACACTAAAGGAAGGACTCGTCGCCATATCCTGATGCAGATTTACCACTGGGCCTGCGTAGGCAGCCATATCTGCTGTGTATTGAACATGTTTCGCCGCATTATCGAGTGGGATACTATTGGTAACAATATCCCTCTAATAATGCGCTATGCCACTCTGGTAACCTATGTCATAAACTCTGACACCAAATACGGAACATCGCTCCAAAAAGTCTCCATTCGAAGGCTTAATAGTAAAGTTGCGGCCCTGTTTCCAAAATCCAATCAGGCGAGGATCGACCACCGCGTCAACGAGTACTACTGGCCACGCCCCCTGGTCATGCTAGTAGTGGTCTACTTTGGATCATCGGCAATGGTCGTATTGGGGCCCCTGCTGCAGTCCGGCTATATCTACATAATGGAGAACCGATTTCCCTATATGCACTGCTATCCGTATTACATATTTGATCCGCAGCAGGATCCATTGTGGCACTACTTTCTGATTTATGTTCTTGAGTGGATGCACAGCACCTTGATGGTTATAGCCAATATGAGCACAGATCTGTGGCTGGTGAATTTTGAAGTGCAGATATGCATGCACTTGGACTATATGGCCCGATCTCTACAGAACTACCAGCCGCACTGGAAGCATGACTCAAACGATCGCAAATTCATTTCCCAGTTGGTGGACAGACACGTCCACCTATTAGGGTAAGTAAGTGCAATTCCAGCCTGCAATTGTATGATAATAAACAATGTCACCATGGCTCACGGCAGGCTTCAGGAGGAGATTAATGGCATATTTGGTGGTTCTCTCCTGTTAAGTCTAATTACAACTGCAGGCGTATTTTGCACTGTGGCAGTTTACACACAGATTCAAGGACTGAATCTGGAGGGAATTACGTATGTCATTTTTATGACGACGGCTACTTCTCAGGTTTATTTGGTGTGCTACTATGGTGAACTGGTTAGGACCTTGGTAACTATTACAGACAACTCAATTGACATTTATAAAGGACTCTTAATTTTTTGCAGAGCACAAACATTACCCATGCTGCTTATGGGCACAACTGGTCTGATGCATCGCCGGCATACAAGAAATCCCTCCTGAGTATCATCACCCGCGCTCAGAGACCGGCTGAACTTAGCGCCATGGGCTATCTGCCAGTATCGCTGGACACTTTTAAGCAAGTAGGTAAACATCTGGGCAATCCAAGGCGAGGCTCTGACGGAAACTTCTGTCTAATTGTAATCGTAGGTAATGACAGTGACCTATCGCGTCTTTGCGTTGATCAGACAAATGATTGAGTAAGCAGCGAATACTTGCGCTATTTTTGGATATTTATGGCGTTGCCACTTCTTCGCACTAAATTTTAAATTTAACTATATTGCTATATTCTGTCGATAAAAGACCTATTTAAAATGGCACCCGAATTTAATTTTCAAATAAAAAAATAAAACTAGAACTGTCTAGTGGCAACATTCGCGGCAGTTGAAGTTGGTTGCGATGCATTTGAGCAAAAAGGCAAGACGTGTTTTAAATTGTAGATGCTTTAACTACGTGTACCATGACGAAGGCGAGTAATAGTAAGTGGAAAATATAAATTACTTAATGCCTAAAAAAATAAAAAATTAAATTTCTCGAGCAGTATTGCGCCTAGTTCTATTACAGCTAAAAGCTTCGAGTGACAAAAAAGTTAATGTGCTAAATGCCGTTAGCAAAATTGAAGCGGCCGTTAAAGAGCACAGGCCACGCCTTATATCACTGCCCACGAATATTTACAGACCAATTTTCAAGTATGCCGAGCGGATTCCGGATGGCTACACCAGCCAACAGCTCTCGAAGGCAGCATTAGATAATCAGGTCTATATCGTGGGAGGCACATTTCCCGAGTTGGGTGAAAACGATATCATATACAACACGTGTACCATATGGGGTCCTAACGGCGACTTGATAGCCAAGTACCGCAAAATGCATCTATACGATGTTGTCATGAAGGGCGGTATACGTTATAAGGAATCCGAGACGCTGTCAGCTGGCAACGACTTAACAACGATTAATGTTGATGGGCACAAGATTGGGATTGGTATTTGCTACGACATTCGCTTCGAGGAGATGGCACGTCTTTATCGCAACAGTGGCTGTGAGATGATCATTTATCCGGCCGCCTTTAATATGATAACAGGTCCATTGCATTGGGAACTCTTGCAACGAGCGCGTGCCAACGATAACCAGCTCTTTGTGGTAACTACATCACCAGCTAGGGACACCAGTGCACATTACGTTTCGTATGGCCACTCGATGATTGTTGACCCCTGGGCTAAAGTCATCAAAGCCGCTGGCGAAGGCGAGGAGGTTGTGGCAGCTGATATTGACTTTTCTCTGGTGGAGCAAGTGCGCCAACAAATTCCAGTCTTTAGCCAGCGACGTCTAGATTTGTATAGCACCGAAAAGAAGTACAAGTGATTTAAATTGTATGTATTTTATAAAAACTGCATATTTTTCAAAATCAAGGTTTGCTATTTATTGCCAGTTTCTGCTGACGTTAAATAAGGACGTTGCACCTGCCTTAAAATCACTCGATTAGCTTCAGCTGTTGCCATCACAAGTTGACTAATAAAGTCAGTGTCTGAAATGTAAGACAACTCATTCCGAAGTATGCAAAAGGCAACTAACAATATATATAAAGGAAGCATTGAATATCCGTTACGATACTCTGATTAGATCGAACTATACACCAATCGACAGTATTAGCTAAAAAATGTGCACACTAAGAAATTTGAAAGTTCATCTGGTTTATGATACAGGAACCTCTAAATAGGTAAGAAAAATTGTATAGTATTGGAACTGATGGCTGTTGTATCTCAAATATGAGTCGAATGCTATTTCATTCATTCGAATCCAATAACTCATTCAAGAGTAATTAAGTTTTACTAAAGTAATTAAAGTAAAACTTATAACTTAACGTTTTTGATTGCACATTTTGGTAATTAACATGTAAGTTTGCTCTAGTCAGGTGTGTCCGGCTAGGAGATACCCTGAATCTAGCTGCGAGCTGTCCTTACATACATTTTAATCCCCTAGCATTGTGATAAAAACATGTTGTTAAGTATGTTCCCAACATTAACCAGGTTAAAAGATACCGAAAACCTGCAAGAACCTTTAAAAGTAGTTTTATTTCGACTGTAAGCAAATGTCAGAGGTCACCCTGCAACATACAGTATATGCACTTATTTTACATTTTATTTTACTCTTTACAAGCGGACTCGCAATCCGCAAGCGTTAGGAAATTATTATCGTTCCCGTCGCATCCATTATAAGTGAATACTTTGCACATATTTAACTCGGGATAGTAGGTCCACCTATCATCTCCTACATAACATAGTCCATGTTCTGACGGTGTCTGGCCACAAATGGCTAGGAAAGAGAGAAAAATCAGAGAACAATTCGCCAATGCAAATTCTATGTCTTACCCTGCTTCAGACCTAGGACAATTCCAAATAGCCCACATGCCAGGTAAATTGCAATAGCAAATTTCATCTTATGTTGCTCAGATGTATTTTAGTAACTACTGAGCTGATTGCTTAAGACAGACTTTTATAAGACTTACAACAGCAGGTGCAAGCGTTACTAATATCCATATCCATACAACTATTATTATAACCTATTATTTGGTATTTATTTGCAATGGATTTGGTTGACAAATCGAGGTCGGAGATGCTTCTTTCTGCCTGTTACATACATTTGCACAAAACCATTCTACCCTTTTTACCGATTTATAATCGGTAGTGCATTGTCAAGTGGTATAGCAACTTTAATATGTTTATATTTAATAAATCACTCAATAATGTCAAAATCTGCAGACGAAAATGGAATCCTCGTAAAAAACTAAATAAAAACGACTCGGCGGCGGAAAGCTGTTTTATTGCCTAAAACAATTCATTTAAAAAAGGCAGCTTTTCAAGCTAAAGTGAAAAATCGAGTACAATATCGATCACATTAGACGCGCATTTCAAATTTAACCTTTAATTCGGAGATTTTCTTAAGATTAACATTTAAATCCTATAAATTTTAGTATACATAGATTTAGGTTTATTTGCTCATATCTACATGTATTTGTCAAACCACAAAAATGTACTAAAGAAAGTGTTACCAACAACTTTCTGCAACACAGCGACTTAAAATAAAATATGGTTGAATATAAATAAAATATATACTATATAAAAAAATATAAAAAACAATACATGTCCGTACAAGCTTATATAGTCACACAGTGGTTTATTTTTATACAATTAGCACTTACCGCTTTTCCTTTTTCTTTAAATAATTAATAGGTCAATTGACACCGCCAAAACCTGTGGATATTTTATTGAAAAGCCGTTGCACACCGAGTATAGTCAAGCTATCTTGATGAAACTTAGCGTATATGCGCATTATTTCAAAATTGTCCCGATCGGAGCTCTATATAGTATATCCCCACACGAATAATTGGAACAGAACTAAACTTTTTTGTTTAATTAAAAATTGCTGGTATTAATAAGCCCTCAGTGTTGTCCAAAAACTTTCATTTATTGAACTATAGCTTTAAGTCCTTGCTATACAATCTAAAACCCTAACGCGTGCTAATTGCTTTATTGCAATGTCAACCAAGCACAAATCTTTTTGATGGTCGTATCCTATGTGAGTACAAATCGGTAGCTGGTGAATTTTGATTGCGGATATGCACATTGATTACATGACCCGATCTCTACAAAACAACCAGCCCCACTAGACGCATGATTCAATCGATCGTAAATGTCCAGTTATTAGGGTCAGTGTGTGCAATTGCAGATTGCAATTGTAAGATAATAACCAATCTCACCCGGGCCCACTGCAGGCTTCAGGAGAAGATTAATGGCATATTCGGCGGTTCTCTCCTCTTAAGTCTACTTACTCCACTGTGGCAGTTTACACACAGATTCAAGGACTGCATTTGGAGGTAAAACCTATGTAATTTGTTTGATGACGTCTACTTCTCGAGTTTATTTGGTGTGCTACCTTGGTGAATTGGTTAGGATATACTGATTATCATCACCCGCGCTCAGAGCCCGGCTGATCTTAGCGCCGTAGGTTATCTGCCAGTATCGCTGGACTCTTTTAATATCGGGGCGATCCAAGGCGAGGCTCTGACGGAAACTTCTGGCCTATTATAATTGAGTAGGAAGCGGAGACTTGCTTTATTTCTGGATATTTATTGCTTAGCACTGCACAGTTTATCTAAGTAGTTAACATGAATATGCATGTATTCCTCTCACTTGGGGTCAGTTGGTAGCTTGAAGCCCACAAAGTCCGCTGTTTCCTTTACAGTGCGTTCGCCGCGTCCATGATACTCCTTGTACAGCTCGTTGTATTTGCGCAGACTGCTCAGATAGGTCAAATACGTCTGGCCCAGAAAGATCGCCTCGTTGCGGGCCTTGCAAAGCTGCTGATCGGTTGTTTCAAATTTCTTGTACTGCGCCAGTATGTATCGGGCGGCCAAAGAGTTTTTAATGCTGCCAGGATCATGGGCTGCTTGACGCAGTTCGTGTAGTAAAGAACGAAGCACTTTAGTTCCAGCCATGCTGCAAATTAAACCAATATGGTAATGTATTGAATTTTTAACAAATAATAAATATTTACGGTTATGTGATTGCCAAACAATTTACCATGAACAGCTGTTAGCTATGGAGTTGCCACCTCTTCGGACAAAACTGAAAATTATATATGACAATATTTGTGTTTCGTCAATAAAAAATCTATTGTAAATATCCTATGATTTCTAATTTTAAAAGAAAGACAACGCTATAATCACAATTTTCTAGTGGCAGCATTACATTGGCAGCACTTGAAGCTGGTTGCGATGTACTCGATGGCGATGCCAGACCGCCACAAAACATATGCGGACTGTGTTTTGTCAGCATATATTTGTCAACAAAGGGGCAAGCAAAGAAATTTTGTTTTAATTTGAAGAAGCAACAAGTACTTGTACCATGAGCAAGGCCAGTAATAGTAAGTGAAAAATGCAAATGACTTGATGCTTAAAATTCACAAACTATGTTCCTCGAGCAGTTTTGCGCCTTGTTTTATTACAGCTAAAAGGCACGAGTGACAAAAAAGTAAATGTGCTAAATGCCGTTAGCAAAATTGAAGCGGCCGTTAAGGAGCACAAGCCACGTCTAATAACACTGCCCGAGTGCTTTAACTGTCCTTACGGCACACAGTACTTTCGCGAGTACGCCGAGTCGATTCCGGATGGCTACACCAGCCAACAGCTCTCGAAGGCAGCGTTAGATAATCAGGTCTATATCGTGGGCGGGACAATACCCGAGTTGGGTGAAAGCGATGCCGTATATAACACTTGTACTATATGGGGTCCCAATGGTGACTTGATAGCCAAGCACCGCAAAGTGCATCTATTCGATATTGACGTGAAGGGCGGTATACGTTTTAAGGAATCCGAGACGCTGTCAGCTGGCAACGACTTTACAACGATTAATGTTGATGGGCACAAGATTGGGATTGGTATTTGCTACGACATTCGCTTCGAGGAGATGGCACGTCTTTATCGCAACAATGGCTGTGAAATGATCATTTATCCGGCCGCCTTTAATATGACAACAGGTCCATTGCATTGGGAGCTCTTGCAACGAGCGCGTGCCAACGATAACCAGCTCTTTGTGGTAACTACATCACCAGCTAGGGACACCAGTGCAGAATACGTTGCGTATGGCCACTCGATGATTGTTGACCCCTGGGCTAAAGTCATCAAAGCCGCTGGCGATGGCGAGGAGGTTGTGGCAGCTGATATTGACTTTTCTCTGGTGGAGCAAGTGCGTCAACAAATTCCAGTCTTTAGCCACCGGCGTCTAGATCTGTACAGCACCGAAAAGAAGTCCAAGTGATTTATTATTGCATTTATGTTGTGTGTATATTATTAAAAACTGCATGTTTTTCAAAATAAAAGTTTGCTATTGATTCTCCCTCTCCGGCTGGCTGGGTGCTGGTATGCAATGTGGACGCTGCACCTGCCCGAAAAGCGCTCGAATAGCTTCATCCGTTGCCATGAGAGGCTGACTAATAAATTCCAGGGCCTGAAATGCAATTGGATAGATCAAATCCAGGCGTAAACTGCTCTTGCCCATCAACTTACCTGCACGGCGTACTTCTCAGCTTCGCATAGCGGACTCGTTGTGGCGCTAGAAAGCTTCAGAGTTGTCTCGGGAATGCCCAGACCCGAGTGCAACACCATGCGCTGTAGTATATTTAAGTTCTCGGCGCTGAGGCTGATCACATCCGTGGCAGGCAGATTCAGATAACGTATTTTGGCCAGGAACTTCAGTTGCCTGAGAATGTCCAATTGAATTTCGCGTATTTGATGTGTGGTGTGCATCAGTTGTTTGGTTGACTCGTTAAGCATTTGATTTTTATGCGTGAGATCGGCCTTCCAGCGCGCCAGCTCCTCGACCATAACGCTGCTGGCCAAGAACTTGGAGCGCCACACCTCGCATTGGCTGGCCAAGAACTCAATTTGTTCTGTGTGGGTGGTCAAATTGTTGGCCGTATCGAGCAGGGCGCGAGCCAGCTGCAGTTTATCCTCTGTCAGCAGATTGACGCGCGTCTGCAGATCCTCGCCAACGGAGGCTACCAGCAGGCTCTTGAGTTCGCCGTTAACTTGGGTCTGGAATTTATATTGCGCCTGGAAGTGATCGCGCTCCTCGCGCATTTTGGCCAACTCTTGCTTCAAACGCTGCAGTTCCTCGCTGCTGGCACTACTTGCAGCTTCTTCGTGCTTTGCATCTGTGTCCTCAACGTCCAGTGCCTGAGTGCGCAACGTAGACACCTGATCCACGAGCACACCAATGTCCAAGTTATTTTTACTAACACGCTGAACTTTATGCGCGGCGGTTTGTTGGACAGCTGTCATGGGATTCACGGCACCTGGATATGGTTCGTAAGGCACGAATTTCGGCGGCTTTGTTTTCTTATGTTCCGGCACCGGTTCGGAGGTGTTTACCAGCCTTGGCTTGAGCTGGACAAGTTCACCTTTGGGTGGAGCAGGTGCAAGGCTGCGGCTGACGACTTCGGGGCGACGATAGAGTGAGTGTAGGCCAGGCAGTGGCAAAGGCAAAGGCAGTGCAGTCAAGTTGACATTGCCTGTGGATGGTCTATTCGCAAATGCCGCTTCTTGGACTGCAGTGCTGTCCTTACGAGGCAACTGCGGTCGCTTGACCTTATTAACGGCTTCAAAACTGGTTCCTGATGGTTTTTGTTCTACTTTCGTTGTGGGTGAGATTTCAGTCTGTTCCATGCCGTCACCGCTGGTGCGGCAAGTGTGCACCTTTTCGCCATCCTTCACTAAAGCATCTGTATTCATGGCTTGACAATATGAGCAATGACAGCGCTATTTAGTTTTGTCTGAAACTACAAATTTTATCAACTTGTTTTGCCAGCAAAACAAAAACAATAGAAACAGGAGAGCTGCCAACTCGTTGATTCGTCTTTCGTTGTTGCCAACTCACATTTGTAGCGTTGCCAATCACGATTACTGCTGCATAAGTGAAAAATCGATAATTTTTGACTTACTAAAAGGAATAAACAACAAATTGGTTACGCTCTGTTATCAAATGTTCCAGTGACGCATATTTATTAAATTACAAGCCCAGCGCCAGCTCGTATCTGCATTCGACGTGACGATCGATGCCACGACAGTCCGAGTAGTGTTTATTTGTTAGCATAAATGCTTTGCCGGCAGCCGTGTGAGTATGTCGACGACAGAGCGCGAGCTGCTGAGAAACGTAAGTGAGAAAATCGAATTGATTGAGCCCAGCACGGGGAAATTGTTTTTCGAGCACAAAACTGAGCTGGTGTTTGTCAAACCTCGCCTGATGCCACTAAAGTCTCGGGCTTTGGAGAATCTGGAGGAAATGCATCGCGAAACAGCTCGCCAGCTGCAACAAAAACGCACAGCCCGCAACAACAACAACAACAACAACAAAAGTAACGCTGGTCAGAGCCAGCAGGCCGCCGCCTAGCCTGTTTGCACATATTTATTGTAACTGATAACCGTAAGCAAGCACCTGGGGCGAGATGGCGTACTTGCTGACATTCGGTATCATTGCCGCCCTGTTCCTGGCCAGCGTTATGCTGTTTCGCTATGGCAACATACCACGTCAGCACATCCTTGTCACGCTATCCGTGCTGACGGCCTGGTGTTTCTCCTTTCTGATTGTTTTCACCATCCCGTTGGACGTGACCTCCGTAAGTAATCCACAAGGAGGCTAACAATACAAGTATTAACTATGAAATCTCCTTAATTGCAGACGTTATATCGACAGTGCGAAGAGAAGTACAAGCCAGTTCCAGAATTAGCAAAGGAAAACTCCAGCGGTAATGACAGCGGCAACACAAACACAACAACTACAATCACAGCCAACCATGTGCATCAGCAGGAATGCCAGGAGCCCTGGGGAATGGTGCCAGCGTCCGTATTTCCCAACTTGTGGCGCATTATCTATTGGAGCTCGCAGTTTCTCACGTGGCTGATCATGCCGCTGATGCAGTCGTACCTCAAGGCGGGTGACTTCACAATCAAGGGCAAGCTCAAATCGGCATTGATCGAGAACGCAATCTACTATGGCTCCTATTTGTTCATCTGTGGCGTTTTGCTTATTTATATTGCCGTTAAGGGCGTATCGCTCGATTGGCAGAAGTTGAAGGCCATTGCCTCGTCGGCTTCTAATACGTGGGGCCTGTTCCTTCTTGTCCTGCTGCTGGGCTATGCGCTTGTCGAGGTGCCGCGTTCGCTCTGGAATAATGCAAAGCCCGGATTTACACTGCAATATGCCTACTTTAAGGCCGCCAAGCTCAGTACGGACAAGGCCGAGGCGGAGGAGCATGTGGATGATGTACTGGAGTCACTGCAGTGCATCAGTCGCGCTGTGCCCAACAATCACGAGTTACGCCCGTGCGTAGAGACAATTATGCGAAAGGTGCCCATTGAGCTGCAAGAACGAGCCACTCGTAATTTTGCGCGCAGCGGCGGCAGCGGACTGGGCGGCACCACATCCACCATAGTGCCCTCAGAAAGGCGCTCGTACGCATTCACAAGCAAGTGATCAAATCACTGCAAACCCTGCAGCGCACGGAGGCGCTCTGGAGCGTTCAGGTGAATGCGGTTCTGCATCTGGAGGATGTGGCGCGGAACATACACTCATCCGATCGGCGCTTCAAAACGGAATTCCCCCGCCAGCGTTCGCAACTGGAGCGCGTTTGTTACAGCGCCACGTTACAATGGTATTGGGAGTGCCTCCTGAAGGCGCCGTTCCTCAAGGCGCTGTGCGTGCTGACGGCCACCATGTCTGCGATGGTCGTGTGGAGCGAGCTCACCTTCTTTAGTCGCCATCCGGTGCTCTCCATATTCGCGAATGTCATTAACGTTGCCAATTCCAGCAATGACTTCTTCACCATAGAGGTGTTTTCGATGGTAGTGCTCTGCTATTTTTTCTACTGCACCTATTCGACAATTCTGCGGATCCGATTCCTGAACCTGTATTACTTGGCGCCGCATCATCAGACCAACGAGCACAGCTTGATATTCAGTGGAATGCTGCTCTGTCGCCTAACACCGCCCATGTGTCTGAACTTTCTGGGACTCATTCACATGGATTCTCATATTATACAAAGGGTAAGTTGCGTTATTGCTGCAAATGCCCCATCATTCGTTTGTAATCGCCTGCACTCGCTTCTCTTGCAGCGCATCATGGAGACTTATTACACGCAAATAATGGGGCATATGGATGTCATTGGCATTATCTCGAATGGCTTCAATATTTATTTTCCGATGTGCATGCTGGCATTTTGCCTGGCCACCTGGTTTAGTTTGGGCAGTCGTGCGCTCAACGCGCTGGGCTTTCAACAGTTCTTGCAGCATGAAACCATAGCCACGGAGCTAGTGCAGGAGGGCAAGGATTTGATAGCGCGCGAGAAGCGACGCCGACAGCGTGCCGAGGAGGCAATGGCAAGGCGGCGCGACTTCTCAAGACCCGACACGCTGTCAAGCCATGATTACGTTGGCAAATATCGTGGCGCAGGAGGCTTAAGCAGCGGCGTCGGCGGCGGTGGCGGTGCTGGAGCTCTGATCGGTAGTCGCACGCCGGCTGATGGGTTGCTGCGAGATGGCGACGTCGGCTATGACTACGCTGCGGTTGCCTCCTCCTCGGCCCTAAATGTTCCGCGCTCGTTGTCGGAGGAAATCAATGAGCGCTTCGGAGTTAGCACTCAAATGCAAGTTGGCTTCCGAGGGGCCAACGAGCAGCCAGATGCCTACGACGAGGAGCACGAGCGTCGCATTGTTGGGCCGCCACCCCGCGGACTCTTTGATGATGTTTAGGCTCGAAACTCGCATTAATTTGCACTTGTATTTATATCTATCTGTATCGTTAAATGTATTATCTCAAGAGTTTTGTTTAGTTAACTTAATTTACATTTAGGCTTCTCTGCTGCTGTTCCTTTCACAAATATTGTAAACATTTCAATAAACGAAAAATTGTCGCTAACATGTAAACGATTGTAGTCAGGATTTTCTACGCAGCGTATAGCGTGTGCCGGGTTTCCTTTCATTGCACGAGTTGTTTTCGCCGATGCTGGCCAGCGGGATCATCGAGGCGTCCGCGAAGTACAGCGAGTTGCCGAGCTCCTGGTCCTCCTCGTCCGTGGTGGGCATCTCGAAGTCGGTTGACTTGCGAAGCTCCGAAACAGGATGCGGCTTGATGCGCTTGCGGCCACGAACAAAGCCGCAACGCGAGGAAAGCGGCGTCTCGGGCCAAAGTAAAGACATCACCATTAAATGTCAGACTGACAATTTGTTAACTTTTCGCACAGCGTTGCCAGACGAAAATATAAATGTCGCTCAAAAGCAGGCTAGCTTTTTTTCAGACGCGGATTTTTATTTGTGTCGCACCATCAAGGGGAAGCAAAACTTCTAAACTATGTAACAAATACGTAACATAAGTGGAAAGTGAAGTATCATATAGTAGGTCGTTTGTTTCTTCTGCTTAGGGTTGCGCGTATGTGTAGTTGTTGCTGTTGCTATTCGGTATTCGTTTTCAAACTATTCGTCGCCGCCGCCTTCCTCGTCCTCGTCGAATTCGCCCTCCTCATCGGCAGTGGCCTCCTGGTACTGCTGGTATTCCGACACCAAGTCGTTCATGTTGCTCTCTGCTTCCGTAAACTCCATCTCGTCCATTCCCTCGCCGGTGTACCAATGCAAGAACGCCTTGCGGCGAAACATGGCCGTGAACTGCTCGGACACACGTTTGAACAACTCCTGAATGGCGGTCGAGTTGCCAATGAACGTGGCCGACATCTTAAGGCCTCTGGGCGGGATGTCGCACACGGCCGTCTTGCAGTTGTTCGGAATCCACTCGACGAAGAAGCTGCTGTTCTTGTTTTGTATGTTGAGCATCTGTTCGTCGACCTCCTTCATTGACATGCGGCCACGAAAGATCGCTGCCACGGTTAGGTAACGCCCGTGGCGCGGATCACAGGCGGCCATCATGTTCTTGGCATCGAACATCTGTTGGGTCAGTTCGGGCACGGTCAAGGCGCGGTACTGCTGGGATCCGCGCGAGGTCAACGGTGCAAAGCCCGGCATGAAGAAGTGCAGACGGGGGAAGGGCACCATGTTGACGGCCAGCTTGCGCAGGTCGGCGTTGAGCTGGCCCGGGAAGCGCAGGCAGGTGGTCACTCCGGACATCGTGGCGGAGACCAAATGGTTTAGATCACCATATGTGGGCGTGGTCAGCTTCAGTGTGCGGAAGCAAATGTCGTACAGCGCCTCATTGTCGATGCAGTACGTCTCGTCCGTGTTCTCCACCAGCTGATGGACGCTTAGGGTAGCATTGTAGGGCTCGACCACGGTGTCCGACACCTTGGGCGAGGGCACAACCGAGAAGGTGTTCATGATGCGGTCGGGGTACTCTTCTCGGATCTTCGAGATGAGCAAGGTGCCCATGCCCGATCCGGTGCCGCCGCCCAACGAGTGTGTCAGCTGAAAGCCCTGAATAAGCGAGTGGGATTCCATTCGGGTTAACGCGACTTTTGGTTAGTTACCACTATCGCCACCTACCTGCAGACAATCGCAGCCCTCGGATTCCTTGCGAACGACATCGAGCACTGAATCGACGAGCTCAGCACCTTCGGTGTAGTGACCCTTAGCCCAGTTGTTGCCCGCGCCGGACTGGCCGAACACAAAGTTGTCCGGTCGGAAGATCTGGCCAAAAGCACCCGAACGCACCGAGTCCATGGTGCCCGGCTCCAGGTCGACGAGTATGGCCCGTGGCACATATTTGGCGCCGGTGGCTTCATTGTAGTAGACATTGATGCGCTCCAACTGCAAGTCACTATCGCCATAATAAGTCCCCGTCGCGTCGATGCAGTGCTCATCCGAGATGACCTCCCAGAATTTGCCTCCGATTTGGTTGCCGCATTGGCCAGCTTGAATGTGCACGATTTCACGCATGATTAGGACTACGAGGAGCAATGAAATTAAATTTTGCTGGAAAAATTTTTCCGAATTTTCTGGAGAGCAATTCCTAGTTGGAAGGCAGAAACTGGTTGAAAACTGATTTTTACGTATAATTTTCGGACTTTTTCACTATACGTGTATCGTAGTCGAGTCGATGTTGGAATGAGACTGCCACAACTTACAAATACTAATGTCCTATGTTCGACTACTTCGATCCCAGATTTTTTCAAAAATTTTCAAATATTTGTTCAGGCTTATACGTTTTTGTATGTATGTACACGTATATACAGTTGTATGTATGTACATATATTTAAGGAATGCTATTGGTTTAGCTCTTCCGGTACGCTCTTTTATATTGACATACGATTTTGGTTGTTTTTATTTCTCTATATTAATAAATGTAGGTATATGGTGTGCATGTAGTTATGGTGGTTGGGTTTTCTACGTGGGTCTTTCAAAAACAAGTACAATTGAGTTGCCTTTCAGTGGGCTAGACTCTGTGGTATCACCAGGATTATTTGGCATTAATGTTCGGTTATCTGTCGATGACGAATATATCAGACGGAAGCGCGTTTCAGACATTGAGTGCTTTCTATTATATCCATTGGCTGAAAATCGGGATCGATAAATTGCTCGTGATTTAAGCAACGTGTCCCGCCCATGCAGGTGCACGAGCACAGCGATACCGTCTCGTCATTCTCGGTCGTGTAGTTATTTTCCAGGAGTTTGCCGTGCATGTTGTATGTGGACTCGTCATCGAATGTCAGCGGCTGATTTCCGGCAGCCAAGTTCTGGGCATCCTGCTCGTCCCTCTTGGCGTCCTCGGCTTGCCTGAAAGCATAAATATTATTTAATCGCTGAACGTGCAACTAGACAAGAACGGACATTGTCATGAATCGCAGAACGAGCAAGTTAATACTAGCGGCTACCACAGCTAGGCCAAAAAGAATGAATACCAGGCTTAGGGCCACATATCCAGGCTTGTTCGTCAGCGCCTGGTCGTTCTGTAGGGCCACATAGTCGCCAAAGCCAATTGTTGTCAGCGTGACAAAGCAATAGTAAAAGCTGTCAAAGTAGCTCCAGCCCTCATAGCGGGAGAAAACAGCCGCTCCAGTCGTTATGATTATCGAGGAGAGCATGCCAGTGGCCAACATCAGATTCATTTCGGTGGCGTCTGTGCATCGGGCTCCACTGGCTCGCTTGGCGCGCCTTATTATCACGGACGCGAACTTGTTCAAGCGCTCACCAATCGACTGGAACATAACCAATCCGAGGGGAATGCCCACCTAAAATGCAATTATATAATAGCTATCACTTCCAATGAATGGCAGCAACTACTGCCAGTTGCTTAATATTGTGGACCGATACCATACCATCGCATAGAACATCGTGAATAGTTTTCCAGCCACAGTGGTCGGCGTGGAATGGCCGTAACCTTAAAGATATAAATATGCCAGTACATATGTACATATATTCAGTTGTATAAATATATGTACGGACTATTTACATACGTATGTACATTACAACGTGTGGAAGATAATAATTGAACCCCGTTTGGTATATATACTGAACATAATATAGTTCAAAAATATCTGTACAGCTTGGAAAAAGTAATTCTTAATTTAAAGATCATAGATTCTTTATATTATAGAGCATTTAAGCGCCTATTTGAAGATTGGCTTTGATTTATGTTTTTATTCTTTTAGATTTATTAGGCACGGTTCCTTAAGTTCATAATCGCTTTATACTGATTATTTGCAGGCATAAATATTTAATTGTTCCATTGTTTTGTGTTCTGAATTTCTTAAAAACGCAGTATTTTAGTATTGTATTTTGCACGGCGGTTTGAACTCTGGTATGAACTGAACCGTTCTTTAATATTTTGCATAACTAAGCTAATTTCCTAAAAAAGTTCAGTTTAATTTTAGTTATTCGGAAATTTTAAAATTTCCAAAAGGTATTTTATCTCTTAATTAATTTTTAAATAACAAATAGTATATTTTGCTGAAGGAATGTAATAAATCAACATCAAACTAAAACCGAACCGAACTCAAAAGGGAGATTTTGGTTCGAGCCTACAATTTTCATTGGCATTGCAGCCATGGCAATTTTACCTTTTAGATTCGCCAAGCTTATAATTGCTTTAAAACCATATTTTGCAATTAATTCAAATTAAAATATGTACTCGAATTAACATTTTGTATAATTTGAATAATATTTACCAATCATTGCCAGCACCACAGTGGCAAAATAAAATGCGCCAGCGAATTTCCACTGCGGTCCCGCCTTGTGTGGTTTGTTCTCTATTATTACTATTTCGATCATCCGGTAGTCTTCTGCACTCACATTGTATTTCTCAACGAAATTATTCTTTACCGCTACATCATGAATACAAAAATTGATTCGAGTTCCAATATCAATATTCAAATTCAGAGCCAATTTGTATAAATTAAAAGTATTAAAAGTAAGGTAATGGGATAACAGAAATCAAAATGAACATTATTTAATGTTTTAATGTTAAAACATTCTGTTTTGTTTATTTTAAATTAAACAGAAAGTGAAACTAAGAAATTCAATTAAGCTAAAATAAAAGTCACACAAGTTTGTCTTAAATCTATTGTCATGGAAGAAAATGTTCTTTTAATTTTAAATCTATCGCAAAATAAAAACAAAACTAAACTAGTTAATCTGTATTAAAGATATTAGATGGATATTCATTCGAGATGATGTACATTTAACATAATTTCTGTTTTTGTTTTACTTTAGGTGGGTGAGTGCGAATAGTAATTTTTGTGTGCATTTGGATCTTGCCGGGATATATATCTATTGCATATATATGTACCTTGCAAAATTCCCAACGCTTCGCTTCAGTTTGCGATTCAAGCGAGTCAAAGACTGCCGCTCCGATGAGCAAATAGGTAAATGTGCAGACCACCAGCGACAGGGTTCTTACGTTCTGACGCTTCATGGCGCAATGGACAACAAATTCAAGCGCTGTTTGGCGACAGGGTTCAATTAGCATTTAAAGGTAAGGCTGAAAGCTCAAGGCGCGGGGCGCGGGCACACTTAATACAAATTTTAGTTTTGCACAGTGTAAAGTTATTTATATCCCTGTGGGGATGCTGCCGAGAACCCTGTAGAAATCGATTTATTTGCGTACGCGCATACAAACAGCAAAAGATAGTTCGTTTTATTTATATGCCTTTTTAAGCCTTGCTTCCATGCTCACTGCGGTGAAGGGCTTACGATTTACGCTTGGATTTTCATTTTGACAGCACTGAGATAAACAATTCCAGTGAAATCAAATTTTATTAAAAATAACCGAAAACCGATAAGATTTGCGGAAAAGCTGTGAATGAAAGTCAGGGTTGTCATTTCGCAAGTATTTTTAGAGGTTGGCAGCACAAAACTATTTGTCTATCGATAGCATCGGGTAATCGTTTCGCTTGGCATTTGTTTATACGAAAAAACCACGCACGTCTATTCGAAAGTTGAAATAGCAGCAGATTCGCTACTTTTGAAACATTGCGGCATCCATGTCTAATTAATATAGACATGCTGCGCATTCGTCGACGGTATGCGCTACTTATTTGCAGTGGCTGCCTCCTCATCTTTCTCAGTCTATATGTGATCCTTAATTTTGCAGCACCGGCTCCCAATGCGAAAAAGGTAAATGTGTGTGTGTGTGTGTGTGTGTTACATTAAGTGTTTCAGTTAGTATCAGCTCTATAACAAATTCGCATATTGACAGCCAAATTACATAGCGCTTCAACTGCAACAACTGGAAAATGGTTTGCTGGCACAGGGCCACGAAATGGGAAATTTACGTGAACGTTCAGCAAACAGCCCTGCGAAAAGTAGACAAAAAGATAATATCCTTGCAAGAAGCCCAATCGACAATCCAGCAAACGACGATGCCAGCGAATGCATTGACATAATTAAGCAGGTGCCCCAGGTGGATGTGCAGATGCTCGAATTGTATGACCAAATGTCTTTTGACGACATCGATGGTGGCGTCTGGAAGCAGGGCTGGAACATTAAATACGATCCCCTCAAGTACAATCAACATCACATGCTGAAGGTGTTTGTTGTGCCGCATTCCCACAATGATCCCGGCTGGATAAGAACATTCGAGGACTATTACAACGCAGGTAAATCAACCTTAAACCTTGAAACGGGTGAATTCCTTGTTTAAAGTACTAATGTGTTAAGGTGTTTTGCAATTTTCGTAGTATTTTGCTTTGCCATAGATGGGTGGGGAATAAGTTGATAAAAAAAGTAACATCAGAACAAGAATCTCTGTATAACCAAGATGTGATAACGTTCCATTCAGTAACTAACAATTTTGCTTTTATTTACATTAAATAACGCAGGTTTTGTGTAATTTTCGGGCAACTGTTTCAGTTAAATTTTTGTTTTAAGATATTAAAAATATTAGATTTCCGGGTTTAAACCATTTAGTATGCTTGGATAATCAACTGTGCATACGTCTTTGATAACATCTATCTACTTTGAGAATGAAAAACCCGTGTAAAATATAATAATCGTTTGTAATACACTTACATCTATTATTCCTATATGTATTCTAATTATAAAGGTTTCTAAGTTTACAAATGTTCGCCTAATTGAGTTTGTAATGGGTAAATTAAATTCCCATCGTTACAAAATTGTATCAGTTTTGGGAAAATTACTGAACAAGTGTATCTTATACGTGTATTTTTAATTACTTTTACAAACTTACCTATTTGACAGACACAAAACACATCTTATCAAATGCGCTTCGGCATTTAACTGAGAATGCTGATATGAAATTTATTTGGGCTGAAATTTCATATTTTGCACGATTCTTTGAAGACTTGGGCGAGAACAAGAAGCAACAAATGAGAATGTAAGTATAGCAATTTAAGAATTATAATTTAATTTAACGTATTTTTTTTACAGGATTGTGAAAAAGGGGCAGCTGGAATTTGTTACCGGCGGGTGGGTAATGCCCGACGAGGCAAATTCACATTGGCGTAATGTGCTACTTCAACTAACAGAGGGTCAGACCTGGTTAAAGCAGCATCTGAATGTAACGCCTACCGCCTCGTGGGCCATTGATCCCTTCGGTTATAGTCCTAGCCTGCCGTACATACTGCAAAGAAGTGGTATGAAAAATTTATTAATTCAGCGTACACATTACATAGTGAAGAAGGAGCTGGCACAACAGCGGCAACTGGAGTTCTACTGGCGGCAGACATGGGAAATGGATGGCAATACAGCTCTTTTCACCCACATGATGCCCTTTTACTCGTATGATATTCCACACACTTGTGGTCCTGATCCGAAAGTGTGTTGCCAGTTCGACTTTAAGCGAATGGGAGGCTTTGGACTGAGTTGTCCCTGGCGAGTCCCGCCTCGTTCGATCGATGAAAACAATGTGGCCTCACGCTCTGAGATGTTGGTGGATCAGTGGAAGAAGAAGGCGGAATTGTATCGCACAAATGTGTTGCTTGTGCCGCTGGGCGACGATTTCCGCTACAAGCAAAACGTCGAGTGGGATGTGCAGCGTGTTAATTATGAAAAGCTCTTTGAACACATCAACGGCAACCCTCAATTCAACGTGGAGGCCCAGTTCGGTACACTGACAGAGTATTTTAATGCCGTGCACAAAAGCGAACAAAGCTTTCCTTCGCTGAGCGGTGATTTCTTTACCTATGCGGATCGCACCGACAACTACTGGAGTGGCTATTACACCTCGCGTCCTTATCATAAGCGTATGGATCGCGTGCTCATGCACTATTTGCGCGCCGCGGAAATGCTTTATGCCTGGAAAAGCTGGGAACCTCAAGCGGGCTTCAGTCAAAAACTAGAGTTGGCACGTCGAGAACTATCCCTTTCCAGCATCACGATGGCGTCACAGGCACCGCCAAAACGCATGTGATGCAGGACTATGAGAAGCGCATGGTGGAGGCGCTTAAATCGTGCCAGTTTGTAATGCAACAGGCAGTCTATCGGCTGCTAACCAAACCTTCCATCTACAGTGCGGATTTTAACTTTCACTATTTTACGTTGGATGACTCGCGTTGGCCGGGTGTCGGTGTGGAGGAGAGCCGCACCACAATTATTCTGGGCGAGGAGCTGCCCACAAAGCATGTCGTCCTGCACAATACAGTTCCGCATTGGCGAGAGCAATTAGTAGATTTTTATGTATCTAGTCCGTTTGTGAGCGTTAGCGATTTAGCGGGCAATTTCGTGAAGCGCAATGTCACCCGTCTGGAGCTGGCATCATGATACGATCAGCAAAACTGTCAATCCACAGGGCTCCACCACTAAATACCGTATCCTTTTTAGGGCACGCGTGCCGCCTATGGGACTGAGCACTTATATATTAACGTTCTCTGTGTCAAAGCCCGCGTAAGTTCACAAGCACAATTAAACAATACTCAGTATTAATAACTTTTTTATTCCATTTAGTCACACCTCCTACGCTTCCCACCTACTACTGAACGGCAGTCCAGTTTCGGTGAATTTAGGCCAATATCCAGAGGATGCCAAGTTTGGAGAGCATCGCGAGTTCTCATTGCGTGTTGGCAATGGGCCAAAATTGTCCTTCTCCGAGTATGGCTTGCTGAAATCGATGCAGCTGACGCCGGAAAGTTCTCCCGTGCCCGTGCACCTCAAATTCCTGAAGTATGGCACACGCACGCACGGCGATAAATCCGGAGCATATTTGTTCCTCCCAAATGGACCCGCGATGACAATCACAGGAAATCCGCCTGTGGTCCTCGTAAGCGAGGGAAAGCTAGAGTCTTATGTTAGTGTAGGCTTGCCCCATGTGATACATCAGACTATTTTGCGTGGCGACGCACCCGAACTACGCAACCTGGTCGACATTGGCGTCAGTGACAACACGGAAATTGTGATGCGTCTGCAGACACACATCGAAAGCGGCAGTACATTCTTCACGGATCTGAATGGCCTACAACTGATAAAGCGCCGACGATTCAAGAAGTTGCCTTTACAGGCAAACTACTATCCGGTGCCATCGGCCATGTTCATTGAAGATGCCAACATGCGACTCACATTGCTTACAGGTCAACCCCTGGGTGGTGCCTCTCTGGCACCGGGTGAACTGGAAATAATGCAAGACCGCCGACTGGCTAGCGACGATCAACGTGGTCTGGATCAAGGCGTCTTGGACAATAAGCCAGTGCTGCACATTTATCGCCTTGTTCTTGAGAAGGTCAACAATTGTGTGCGTCCTTCCCAATCGCATCCCGCTACCTACTTAACTAAAGCTGCACACAAGGCTTCACAGGAATTGCTCGATCCGTTGGATAAGTTTATTTATACGGAGAATGAGTGGACGGGTGCACAGGAACGATTCGGAACTGGTCACGTGCCGGCCAACGAGGATCTAGACGTCGTTGTTATGCGTCGTTTAACAAAGAGTACTGCCAGGAAGCAGCGCATCGGCTGCGTTCTGCACCGTACTCAGCTGCTGCAGTGCAACGATGAGTCGCCAGCAGACAAGGTGAGTCCGATTTTTTGTTATCAATTTATTTAATGGCAACACTCATCTTTTTCAACAGTTTAACGTCTGCAATATATTGCAAAATGAAGGGGAACCCACAGTTAGCTATCGCTGCCAGCGTACGACACTTACATTCCTGCAGAATCTCAACCAGTTTGAACCGAAGCTGGCGCCTTTACTATGTCCTATGGAGACAGCCGCCTATGTAGTCAGTTATAGCGTTGGCAATGACAGCTGAACTGAGGCAATTCTCGCAAGCAATAATAATTTTAAAATCCTTGACTAAAAAATGTACGCAAACTTAATTTATAGTTAGGCACGGTAAATTATTTCAATACTGACCAAAAAACAAAATACCATACGTATGTGAATCTTAACTTACGTAAATTTCATTGCTTTAATTGTCAAATTATAATCATTTTCTAGATTTTTGATAATAATTTTAATTATTTGTAATTTGTTTTGTGTGATATATGTAGAATCTCCCGCGGTTTTAAGCAGTCAATGTCTAATCAAATAATACTGAATTTAATTTTGTTTACAATTATAATATTAAATGTGATAAGATCGGAAATACAATGCAAATGCAATATTTTGGTCCCGTTCAACAAGATATTCAAATATACAGGTAATTAAATTATTATTTTAAAACAATTGAGACAAAATGTTCACATATCGTTCAAATATTAGTTATTAGTTGAATCCTCAGATTATCGATTAGATAAGTAACACTAGCTTAAAATTCTATTTTATTTCTAATTTTATCTGTACCTCGTAAAAAAATTTTTATACTTATTTGAGGTCGCTGAATAACAAAATGGAAATTTTAAATTTTTTCAAAAAAAAAAGAAGCGATTTTTGGCAGTTTGCATTAAACGACTTTTTCATAGTTCTTGTAAGTAAAATGTCGAGAAGTGAACCCATTATATATCAAACAAAAGGTAGTAATCAAATGAATACGTTTACATTTTAACACCCCTGCAGAAACTTGGATTTTAAATTGGTACACGAAGCGAAATGAGTATACTGGGTTTGTACAATGTCCATCTTGCAGTCCGTTGTTCAATCCGTATAAACGCAATTATTTTCGCAACTATTGAAGCTAGAAACTTGAAACTATACTCATGTACAGCCGCGTCACATAGTGTTAATATATTTTTGCGGTCACTAGGCTGTGGCAAATAACGAAAATGTATGAGTTTAATAGCTAAAGAACGAACAAAAAATGTATTGCCCATGGTCACTTCGCCCCGAAATGCTATATCTCTCACACTTTTACAGCTAAATAAAAAATTTGTTACAAAGACTACTGATGAGCTTTCAAAACATCGAACCAAAAAAAATCGGCCACGCCCCCATAAAATACAAAAATCTATATTTTCTCAAAACAAGCCATGTTTTTATGGATTCGTCAACTCAGAGATTATTCTAGAAATACCATATTTAGCTCATACGAATATAAACCTTAATACTTAAAAGATCTATTGCAAAATTAGTTATCAGAATCGGTGCAGAAAGAAGTTATTAAAATTTTATCAACAAGCGCAAACAATTTTTGTATGCATTTATTTTTATTTTTTAATGTGAACCTTGCCACATTATATTTGTAAATCTTTTGTATACTCCTAATGATAGAATACAGGGTATCGCCGACTTCTTTTAGTTGTCACTACAATGTGAACCAGTATTGAGCAGTGGGTTATAACCAAAAGATAGATAGATAAAAGGTATAAAGTATATCAATTTCTGTTCAGCATCATTAGCCATGTTCGTCTTTCTGCAAGAACGCATCGAGCTGGGGACTTAAAGTTTAATTTTTTAAGATGGAACAAAACACCGAAGTTATTCCGGTTTGAACTCTCTATAGTGTGGCGCTGAGCGAAAAAAGGACATATTTGTAACCGATATTTTTGTCAGTGCCTGAAATAAGAATAACTCTCAAAAGCGCTTCTTTATAAAAATAAATAGTATGAAATTTCTTGTTTAGCGGCCTATGTCGAGGTATATTTTTGGTGTAAACAAGTGGGATCTTATTAAGTTTCCTGTTGGAGCGGCTCATTATGAATTCCAAAATTAAAAAAAACATACTAAAAAATTTACGAAATTTAGGAAGCTTCGAGTTTTATAACAACTGTTTAAACAAAAATACGCAACGCCAAATCTCATGCTTTTGATTCCAAATTTAGTTTTCAATTTTCAGCAAAAATAAGCGACCTTCAATATATATCACTGTCCAATAACATAATTATATTTTGTACAACTGCTGGCCTCTGCATATCCTGACCGAGATCAGTTCGCTTATAATGTATATCGTGTTGTTTCTAGTGGGGCCGGAGTCTAACAGCCACCCAATTAGACTGTTCCGCCAAGGAACGCGTGCATGGAAAATGCACAATGGAAATTCGAATTGAATCCATATTGAGCGTAAAGTGGTTGTTTTCTGAGTGCCCAACCAAGAGAGATATGGGAGAGGGAAAACTCTATTGAACTGAGAGAATGAGAGCACGCTGCACACTTCGCTGTTGCTCTTCCAATTTGAAATGGGCAACGAAAGCAAAATTGAAACACACACAATGACATGCTCCGCACACAGAAACGTGGCGCTCTCACGGCATAGTTGTGTGAGTGCGTACGTGTGTGTGGCTATGTGCAACCACTGACTAGCCCACCATCGTCACCATCGGAATTTTAAGTTCTGTACAGAAATCTCAGCTACTCGGAGAAGCAGAAGCAGAAAAATATGAGTGTGTGCGAGAGAGATGGAACTTGGGAGAGAGAGGTATGTAAGTCGAGCAAGCCAAAGCAGTTTTCGGATACGACGAGCACATTCAGTGTCCAGTTCAGTTCAGTTGAGTTCAGTCAGAGTCAGAGCGTCGTCATCAGTGAGTTTTGTTTATATGCTACATATGTAACAATATTACAACGAAATAAGCACAAATAGTGCTGCTGTACTATATACAAATTGACATACATATTATGTATGTACTTTTGTTAAAGTGTCCCGCACGCGGCAGCAACAATAACTTTATCTCTACTATATATATATATATATATAGTGCTTAATATCGAGTTTCTAATCAAATGATCATTAACAAAAAGTGCTATAAATTGTTCAATCAAAATCACTATGGATATTATGTTGTTGTTGTTGTTGTTGATTTTTAAAATTCGTTTGAACAAATTTAATTAAATAATGCGAACACGCGTACATGCATACACATACATACATACGTATCTTCACAGTGGCCATGTGTATCTCTCTAAGCTCTTTGCGTGTGTATATGTGTGTTGAAGCGTGCAAGTGTGTTTATGCGTCGCATGTTAGTTTCTTCTACGTTCTTTATGCTGTCTTCTAACTTTCGTCGCTATGTGCGCGTATCTGTGTGCCCGTACTTGTGTGGATGCGTGTTTGTGTGTGTTTTTGCGAATGTGTGCGCCTGTGTGTGCTTTTTGTGAACTACGTTTTGTTTCAATGCCAAAAAGTATCTATGTGTGCCTTGACATGAGCGCTTTACTCGCTCGCATTGCCTTTGCCTGGCGCTCTGGTTACATAAATACTCACACCCCAGCCCACACTCGCAAGACGTAGCAAAACCTACATACTCAAACGCATATGGAGGAGTGTCTGTGTGTGTGAGTGTTTACTAAAATCTTAATGTGCCAGTTTTTAAGGTGTCTGCCAGTGCGATGAAATTTAATTAACACTATAAATCTAATAGTTGACCCAACAAAAACAATCAGATATTCCAATAGGAAATGGAAGTTGCCTTATTGGAAGCAGCAGCTGGTCCACTAGCAATAACAACAACAAGAACAGCATGTGCTAATTATTGGCAACAACAAACGGCTTCAGCAAGTTCGCTCTACTCTGCCCAGCTCAGCTCGGCTCATTCCAATGGTCAAATGTCATGCAAAAAGTAACACAGAATAATATTCAGAAACTGGCAAACCCAAAGAACAAAATAAACGCACAAAAAAAAGAGCGTCAAACGAAAAATTAAAAGCAACGACGTCATATAAAAGTGTGTCAAAGCAGCAGCAGCAGCACACACACACACTGACAGCCACTGTGTGTGTGTGTGAGTGTGTGTGCAGGCTGTGGCAAAGCTTTTTCTACCAGTCGGTCGCTCTCACTCTCCGTTGCTCCCTTCTCTCTCTATTCTTTCTCTCCCTCTCTGGCTGCACATTGATAAAACGCAGCGCACACTGCGCGTATACATAATGTAAATATGTACATATGTACATATTTTATTTAAATGTTTTTCGTTCGTTTGCTAACGAGTTTTTCACGTTATTGTTAGAAACACACGCACACACACACACAGTGAACATACACGCGGTGAACACACGAGATTTACATCTTCCATCGCCCCTCTATATCAGAAACATATGGCGCGTGAGCATTCTTCTACAAGCTTAAATACATATATATATATATATATATATATATATATTAAAATACATATATAAATGTTAGTGTGTACGTACGTATGAATCAACGTATTTGTGTATGTATTTATTGAATTATGTCATAAATATTTGGATTTGGCATTCAATAGAAGTTCAATTTGGTCGATGCAAACGTGGCGGATGAACTGTAGCCCTACTGTTGAAAGCTTTTTAGGAGCACAGGAAATGCAAAAGTTGCCCCAAAACTGTCCACCGAATGTATGTTAGTGTGCAGCAATTTTCCGAGGCTTGCATGAAAACCTAGTGCCCTAATAAGCGCCAACGGAATACACACTGATAGTCAACGAGAGAGAAAAAGAGACGCGGAGCAATTCAGTGAGAGAGAAATAGAGAGGCAAGAGAATCCATCTGATAGGCATTTAAGAGAGAGAGAGAGAGCGCATTAGAATGAGAGCTAGCTCTCGTGTGGCGCAAAAACGAACAAAGCACAAAATATAATTGAATTCAATTTTAAAACAAACAGGCCAAAACGCAATTCAAATTCAATGCAAACGCGGAGCCTGAGCACGGGCAACACTGCAATGTGTGAACAAAAAATGCGCGCGAAGTAAAAGATACGCAGCAGCAAACAGACGCACGCACACACTGTCAGATACTTAGATACAAATGTGATCAGACGGGCACGTGTACGTGGCATACGCATTTGTTTAAGCGTCCAGTGTGCGTTTGCTGAGAGGCAGAAAGAGCGTGTGATTCAATTGATAACATTACAGTTTCTGATTACATTACATTTGACATTCACAAATGGTCTGGGTGAAAATGTAAAGCTTTTCTTAAATTCATACTTTATATTTAAAGCCTTAGTATAAAGTTTAATTTTCACTTATGTTAAAGAACTTTGAGATTCGCGATTACGCGCACTTTGAATATTTAAAAAAAAAACAATGTTTTTTCAATGTTTTCGCCCTCTCCTCTATCATCAAGGTCATTCCAGGCTCGTTTTCCTTTCTGTAGAAAATATTAAATAAAAACTATATATTAAATATATTAACATATTCGGGACATATGTGAACGTTAGACAAAAAAAAAATCGAAAGCTAGAATCTTAACGTGCACAAGGTCCCGGTTGCACGATCGTATGGAAAATATCGAACTTTCGATGCATCGATATTTGTTCAATTGTTACAGAGCTGTGAATCAGTAGTCGTCTAATTATTCCGATTTATTTAAACAAAAGGCAAAAGCACGGCCAAATCAGCCTAAATTAAAATTTATTCACAAGCAGTGGCCTTTACGCTTCCTCATCGCGCTGTATGCTGACTCCGTGGTGTAAAGAGAGGGCGATTCATTGCGCAGGTCCGTAATTCGCAAATAGCAACAGCAACAGAACAGAAATCAGCGGCAGCGCCAGTCGACAAAATTTTTGCGTTAGAATCAAACGTGAGGCGAAGACGAGCACGCAAAGGCGACGCGTGACGCATACGTAAAGCAACTGCGAAAAAGAATAGTACACATGCACATGTATGTGTATGCACATATATTCATTTAAATTAAAGCAGTTGCATAGTGCTGGTGCCAGGCGTACATTTGGGATTCATCAATACAGACACACATATGTACATCGTACATACATACATAGGTAAAGCATTGGCAGTTGCAGTAATCGTACTCGTACTCGATACTTTTAAAGATCGATACGAGGGCGCTTAAAGTGTTCTCTTCGTTGTTTTTAAATTGAGATGAAAGGAAATTTCGACTCCTGCTTTAAAATCAACGCGAATCTTGCCAGCGAGTGTATGTGTGTGTGTGCGTGTCGTTCATGTGCTTGTGTTTACATAACATACTAAACATATAATTCGCCTTAAAGCAAACGAAGCAACTTAAACAACCAACAACAACAACAACCACAACATCAGACGCAACATTAACAGCATTAAAAAATACAACAAAAAATAAAAACGAAGAGAATCAACTAATTTGAAAAAAAAACAGCAACAACGACCGAATCAGCAACATTGGAGTGTGTCGTTTGTAAATTATAATTAATAAATACCTAACAATAAAATCAAACTGAAGTGTACACGTAAACAACTTAAATCCTTATTAAACCTACTACTTTATAAAGAATACAAGTACAACATACTATATACTTGTACATAAATAGCCCCGCACTCAATTAATTGCAGCTGTATGCACGACTCCTTGCAGAAAGGTGAATATATTTATATGAACATACATATGTACATACTAAGTATATGTAAGCATAAGTTCAATATTTTTTTACAATTGAGTAAAAGGTATTATACTCAAATAGCATAAGCAAATCCCTCAGTTTGTCTCTTTTTATATATTTATATTTGATATGTGCAACTGCAGTAATTTTAGTCCACTTTGTGCTCTAACTTGGTCTTGATTCCCAGGCTGAAACTTGTTGTCTAATGCCGTTTTCTTTTCTATCTTTCGTAAACTAATGAAAATAAGTATATAAGTATGTTGGTACAAACGATCTCAGCTTATCAAAGTCATTTGTTGCTTAGCTGAGCTGCACCCCTTCTGCCCGCTCGTCCCGGGATATCAACTGCCATTTTTTGTCCGCTACTCGTTAATTTACTCGTTTATTTGCCGACCCCGACACTTGATTCTAGATTTTGTTGCTCCGCTGCTGCTGCTGTGCTGCTGCTGCTGCTGCTTCTGCTGCTGTTGCTGTCAAATGCAAATAGACATTAAATTGCCCGTTGTTTGTCGTTTCGTTTCATTTACATCGCCCAGCCGCTAACCTCTTCAACCCGATTCCCTTGCGCCCCGTTGCGCAATTCATGGAACACCCGGCATTCGTATGTGGGGTAAACTGTCGCTGCACCGTGCAAACATAGAAAACGCCGTACCCCAGTATCCATATGGGCAACGAGCAGCTGTGGGTACCGCAAAGCGAGGGCAAGCGAAGAAAGTATACGAGCCGAGAAACGAAATGAGAAAAGGTTTATGTAAACAAGCCACACACCAAAAATTTCGTGCAAAGGCACGAAACGGCTGTTAACCTATTTGGCATAATTGCAACGACAGCCAACTGCTGATTCCGACTCTCCGCTCTCCACTCTCCACTCTCTACTGATTATCCAAGCGGTGTGCGTCGAGTAATGCAGGTTGTGGTGCGGAGGCGATGGGCTGAGAATAACTCCGACCAAGACAGAAATAAGCTAAACCTGTTAATTAAAGGTGAAACACACATTTTGTCTATATACTTATATAGAAAAAAAGAAAAGCTCACAAGTTTAAAATAACTATTGCGAAACATTTCATTATAATAATGATAAGCAAATTAGTTGGAAAAACATTAAATCTTCTCATTAAAACAACTTTTCAATGATCATTTATAATTTGACCGAGCTGTTAAATTGCAATAGTTTGAAAGCAAGGTAAATATTTCCAGCACTACAAACATATTTCGCAAAATTAGATTTGACCAACAGTTTTTAAAATGTAATTCAGCTATTTAGTCGTTTTTTGTTTTTAGGACCGATTGGTATTTTTTTAAATTGACCGCTGACTTGTTCTGTATATATATTTTTCATGTAATGCGACAAACTCGTATTACCCGTGCGCGGATAAAATGTATAAATTAAATTCAACATCTGGTATGAACTAAACTAAACACTTGCGTTCTATAGGTAATCGCTATTATTGGGCAATCCAAAATACAAACAACAGTGATTATCGGACTTTGCTGTTGTTGTTCAAGTTCAATGCGTCATTTCTCTAAATTAGCAAATGAATTGCAGTTTTAATTGTGAAATTAATTCTGGCTTTATATTAATTTACTCAAAATGACGCAGCAGCGAAATTCACACAACAGTCGTAAACAAAGAGCTAAAAGCAAACACACTAAAGCCAAACAAAAAAAAAAGTTGCAATAAGAATATTATGTAAAGCCAAGTATAGATATTGAGGGATAGATGCAATAATGATCAATGTTATTGAAAACAGCATCAAGCGATAAACAGTTGTGCGGGACTGTGCGCCTTGTAGTCGGCTGTTGTTAAGCATATTGCGAAACCATTGCTAAGAATTCGTGGGTCAGTCAATAGGGGAGTGTATTCGTAGCTTGAATGGGTGGGCAGGGCGGCATGGATGTTGACTACACGTTGCCTCTCTTTGCACTCTCTGTTTTGCTCGTCTGCTAACCGACAACTGGGGCAAATTGGAATCAAAATGGCAAAATATTTGTCGCTTTCGCTGCAAATAATTTCATTACATTTTGGTTACGTTCAATTTAGTTACCCACACCTCTCTGCCTGCTCAACCTCCTTACCCTCGCCCTCGCCAACCAACTGTGCTTAATTGTGCGGCGTGCCCAATGCGCCAGCTGAGCGCCAAAGGGGCTAATGGGGCAGCTACTACCACAGATTGTCCTAGAATAGATACTTTGCGAGGCTTTTACGGTTTCGTTGATATTAGCGAATACTTATGATGAACTCATATGAACTTACACATAAGCGCTTAGCACTGGTGGAAATATCGTTCGTCACTTGCTTATACGGAGACCGACCTATTGGCGAAAAAATATAAAAAACAAATAAACTTGAACTGCAACTAAAGAAAAAAAATAAATAGTTCCGGTTTCGAAGCTCAGACTAGTGTATGAATGTTGCTAGATAATGCCGACGAACGTGTAAGTCAGCACTAATAAAATAATAATAAAAATAGAACAGCTCTTGAACATTGGTTTCCTGACAAACAGAACATTGCATTTTACATACAATGGCTCGAATTATTGAAATTGAATGTGTTCTTCAAAACTAGATTTAGCATTTACTCTCTATCTTAGCTTTCGACATCTCTTCTAATAATAGTGCACACAGAGTAGAGCTACATTACACTGGGTTGCAAATAACACGCTATGCGACGGTCCTCGACAGCAGCCAGACAAATCCATATGATTAGAATGAAAGGAGAAACCTTCCACTTGTTTACTGGGCACGGCCCCATGCCACACTCAATTATTTGTTCTTCTTGATGTTGCCATTTAACTAGTTTTGGCTTTGCTGACTTATTTATGGATAATTTATAGACGCACCTTTTTATTTAGAACTGTTGCTGCCTGGACAGGCACCTGCCAACACCAAAAACAACAATACACACATACACACAGTATCGACAAGCGACCCAGCGACATAGTTTCTGCTGTGCTTTGTACGCCCGCAACTTGCCACAGTAATTTGCATACAGCAAAGACATAGACGCAGCCACAGACACACACACACAGACACACGCACACTTGCACACACACACACACACATACACGTTCACATTGCTGGCTGCATGTCAATTGTCCGCCTCCCTGCATTGACGCTGGCATCGCCGTCGTTTGGCCTAATTGTGCGCTTTTGATTTAGTCTGTGGCGTGGAGGCGATATAGCCAACTCCGACGCTCACCCACTCCGCCCATTCCAGCTGGCAAGTGCATATTGCGCTCTCTTGCTTGCTCTCTCATTCTCTCTCTTTCTCGCGCTCTCTGTATTAATGTTGCCTCTTGAGTGCTCTCTGGGCAAAAATTGTGCTAGCCGCAGCACTTTGCTTAGCTACTGCATATTTCTCGTACCTTGAATATGTTTTATTAATTTAGTTGTAGTTCTTTTTGTTGTTGTCGGTTTTTCTTTAATGGCATTGGCCAAGGCGGGCTTTCAATTGCTTGGCCATTTGTTGTTGAAGTTTTTGTTTATTTTTCAATTATTACGTAGGGTAACCTTCACCTATTTACGAATACGAAAAATGTTGGCTAAGTTTTTTTTTTCCAGCTATAGAGTAGTTATCGGGCTTACAGATATATATATATGTATTTATGTAACATTTCGCTTTATATCTATATCTGAAAGCAAATGTTAAGCTTGGGAAGCCGTGTCGTATACGCAACATACTTGATCATGCAACGCAGCATCATCATTATGTAACAGACAATCAGTGCTTACGTGTTACGTTCTAATTAAATTAGCTTATTAATAATTATAATTTGGCTACCGAACAGCTGATGGTGCCCCGGCCCCATCCTCAACAAGTCCCTGCCAGTACCATTTTCCGCCGCGTCGACACAAATAAGGCAAGCCATATAATATTTATGACAAGCGACAAACTCACACTGACAGGCACATATCGACACATAAAACAAAAGACCTCTGAGCCGAGTCAACGAAATCTAAAGCCAAAATCCACGGCAACCAAGCAGCTGAGGAGCCAAGCTGCCAAAGCCGCTTACTCCACTCGTTCTTTCTCTGTTACAAACGAGAACCCAGAAAAACAAAAACAAAAACCAAATAAAAAATGTTATATATATACATATATGTTCATATAATGTAATGGCAGCAAGCATGCCGCAGTCTCAGGCGGGGATAAGGGCTTACAATGAGCATAAATTATGTGCACAAAGGAGCACAAGTTGGGGAGCGAAGGGGGCGAAGGCAGGAGATGCTTGCCAGGCAGTGCTCGGCATCTGCATACAAAACACTCAAACTGAAGGAGCTTCGTCTGACGATGGGGAGAAGCGGGCGCGCTCTTGGCCACTTATCTTGCTTGAATAGACGACGACGCGTTGATGCTTCTGCCAGTGTAAATATTTATAAACACAAACACACACACACACATACACAGACGCACGCAAACGCAAAGTCAGAGAACCCTTCAATTGACGACGCCTCCAATCCATCTATAGCCATTGCTACTTTTATCTGGGGGTCAGTGGGCGTTGGTAATTTCATATCGCGTGCTTCCTTTATTGATTTTCGCTTTCATTTTTCATGTAACATGCGAAGCAGCAACAAGAAAAACAAAAATAACTGTTTACATATGCGAGTTCGGTTAGGTTGGAGCCAGGATACTGGACGAAGGCAAACATTAGATGCACACAAACCTATATACAATATATACATACACATGCCTACAGATGAATTTCAGGTCTGAAACCAACAACCACGTGCCGACAAAGTCAATGAGGTCGCCCCGCGGTGCCCGCTACCCGCTAATCCTGCCCATACCCGCTGCCCTCTACCCTAGTTTGCCTGCTGGCATTCATTTCGGATCATTCTCGCAGGCTCTTTCATATTTGGCGCCTGGTTAAATGTGTGAAGTGTTTACCTTTCTACAATGTCCTTGCCGAAGGCAAGTTGTTTAAAGGCCATTTCAAAGGACCAACACGAATACGCAAATATGCCTTTTTTTAAAATGTCAAGCACCAAAATGTCCTGCGGGCAAGCACAAACGAACCGAATTCAACCTTATGACATTTGCGCTTTTGTTGTGCACGTTCATGTCGATGGCAACTTCCGCTAATGCGCTACTTTCTCCTCCTACTTCAGCCCGGAGTCGCTTTCCGCTCACAGAGTTATCAACTGGCCCAGCAGCAGCGGTGGTTCCACAATTTACTCGGCTCGGTTCGTTTCCATTGTTAATTTAACTATGTGTGTTCACATTTTTATTGTCCCATTTTCATTTGTTAGTGCTGTTGTTATAAAAGTGGGGTTTTTTTTGTTATTTCGTATTTTTGCCTTTTACTCTGGTCTCTATTACATTGCTATTCTTCGCTATCGTACATTTGCCGAGCTGCAATTACAAATTTGGGGCAATTGTTTGGTACTCGCTCGGATTATTGCTTTATGCAGCAATTGTGGCTCTGAATTGTTGACCCGCGAAGGATTTTTTTAAGGGGTTATTTTGTGGGGTACACTTTTTGTGTTAGCTTAAAAGTATGCTTTAAAGTGATGGTAAAGAAACATAAATTGGCTGGTGAATTTAATAACAATAATAATACTATTTAATACTTATAAAAATATTTATTTTATTGCTAATGAAAGTAATGTTATTAAATTATTTTTAAATAATAAAAACTACATTTGGAAGATCTAGAGAGCTTTTGAGGGTATTTTATTTTTTATCTTGTAACTATGAACAGTTCTTTTAACAAACAGCTCTCTTGGGCAAACATATTTTTTAACGAATTTAATAATTTTTCGAAAATTTTTAAAACGTCAACTTTCTTATCATTACCATATGTATATTCTCCGTAAAAAAACGAAAAGTAGTGCGTGTTTTTCTTATTCCATTCCCAAATCTTAACATGTCAAAAAATGTTATATCGTAAATGTCCGTGCCAGAGAACAGTATTTAATCACACGCCTGAATTGATTCAAGAGCGTTTCGAATGCAAACATCAAACACAAGAGATATTATTACTGGAAGTATTAGTTTTGGATAAGTATGGAAGAGAGCGTTAGCCACTGTTTGCCACTTGGTCGTCAAAAGATGCCTGTTTGTGTGTATCCTTTTGTTATTCGGTTGTATAGGGCTGATGAAAGGCCAATGACAACACGATTTATCGCACTTGATGTTTGTCAAAATGTGAAGATAAAGATACTCCCACTTACAAATAGATAGAACAGCAGCCACAATAACAGCCGCTGTCAGCAGATTTGTTCAGCTTCAGAAAAGGCGATAAATGAGACCAAATGGACAAACAAAGCAACGTTCTAACAAATTTGAGCTCATTCTGCGGGTGTATCTGAGATGTGTTTGTATTTCTGTTGGTGTTTACATTGATTGACTTTCAATAGGATATTATTAGTAACTCAAGTTGTAGCAATTTTTGAAATCGAAGCGAATATTAATAGCAAACAGGGGAATTATTAGCTTACAAACTATTGCTAAATATTACTGCACTCGTTCGGATGTTCGTTTATCAGCGTCAAGTCGAATACGCGTTGAACAAAGAGCAACAATAATAAGGCAATCAAACAGCCAGGGAAGACAGTCATAATAAAAACTATTTACTGATAAGAAAGTAAATACACACAGTCACACACATGCACAGTCAAACCGAAATGCTCACGAACACTCGATGGATTTATAGTGAGAGCGGCTGAGCAAACACTTGCCAAACAGTCAAACGCTCAAAGCGTGTAGATAAAGTACTATATACAAAATATACTAACAGCAGCAGCTATGCTCTTGCTGCCTGGCTTACAGCCGTACTCTCTCTCTCTTTCTCCCGCTTCCTCTCCCACTCTCATTCTCACTCGCTCTCTGCTGCTCTTGCCGCTCAGAAAACGTTTGAAATTCGTAGATACTTCAATGTATGTGTGTGTGTGTGACGTTTGCTTGAAATTCATTTCGTTTTTAATTGTTTTCAGTTTTCGAATTTAGTTGTATTTGATTTTCACGTACTCGCACAGCTCCGAGCTCGCTTGCTGAGAACTTTTTACATATGCGGTCATAAAGTATCTTGAAGCTTCAAGTGTGCTGTGCAGCTAAATTGGACAAAAAATAAAGAAACAAAAGTCCACAAATAAATTACATACATGTGAGTGCGCCAAGTGTTTTGGGCAATTTTCGACGCTAACAATTTGTTAAACGAGCTCCAAGTGGCAGCCCTCACTTGAAGTGTGGTGTGGTTCATGTGATTGCGGCGCCGCAATCAACAAAAAAACATAAAGTGTTGAAGAAATTCTTATCACGCTACAAGCAAGCCATTCAATTAAGCAACAGCGCGAGCAACATCTCTTTATTGATCGTCCCTTGCCGCCTCTCTTGCTTCGGTTCGAGGGAAGCGGGTGGTGGCACCGAAATTCAATGCAACCGTAATATGGAACTAAGAACTTCACTTGATTTGTGGATTTTTGGATTTACTTTGGCAAATCTGTGTGCTTCTCACATTTATACAATTTCTGAGCTCTCGTTTCTGGTACTATATTTCGACTGCCTGCTATTTTTCCGTCTGCTACTTCGCCTTATCAGCGAACACATAAGTAAAAATAAAAAAACTCTACTTATATATAAAAATAAAATGAAACCTTATCGCCTTCGCCTCCGCTGTTGTGATAAGTGCTTCGACGTCGAGATAAGATTGAATTTTTTGTGTATGCGCCTGCTGAATGTACATGGTTCATATGCGACTATATATATATATACATATATAAAGAAATATAAGTTCATTTTGCTAGTTTTCGATATAGAGGCTCCAGTTTGTTTTGCAGCTTGTGGAGCGCTTTAAGTTTACTGTAGAGACACTTTCTAAACTAACGAGGTTTATTGGCCAAGTCATGAAGCAAAAGGTTAAAAAAGGTTGAATGTATTCAAAGCTTAAGCTTTACTAACGCCAATAGTGGAATATTAAAATCTGTATCTATTGAATTTTTTAAAATATATTTTTGTTTGTTAACTGGTTATGAAATACACCTATTCATTAGTTGCTTAAACAAGTAGTAAAATTCATATAAGACTATGTTAATGCCATATGTAAGTAAATAGGGCAGAGTAATCAAGTTTTTGATTTGCAACCTTGACAATCATGTTTATTATATTCTTGACCTCACTTTAATGAAAATATTTCGCTACTGAAATGCAGGTCTCTCTAAATCCTACTGTAAAGCTAGACTATATGATTGTATAACATTTTTAAATTCCACTCATCATTTTGTCATTATACAACATCTATAAAAAAATGCCAAAAAAAAAAACAATAATATTTCGAATTGTAATATAACTTCTTTCTGCATTTAATTAACCAGCGTCCTTCGAATAATGCAATAGTAACGTTGAAAAGTGTTCTGGACCTGCTTTTAATTTCTGACCGCATTCAAAAGTCCTCGCTCTGATTGAACGAAATTATTTATTATACGAAAGCCCCTAAGCAGCAGCTGCTTCGCATTCATCATCATTAACACATTTTCGGCTTGAGTGCATCGGTGACGGTGACGTTGACGACGCGGCGAATGCAGCGTCGACATATTTGCCTTCCTTGCTCTAATCAGCCGCATGCCGAAACACTTTTCTGCAAATTTTTGAATTGTGAGTATAATTTTTGAGGGCGACTAAAATCTGTGCTATGTATAAGAAAGACTTTGGATTCCAAACACATTTTTAATTAGATTCCGAGAAGATTTTGTTCCCATTTCTGCATCACTAAACGATTTCTCAAACCTAATGAATAAATCTACATAATCAGTGATTATTTTGTATAAAGAATTATTTATTGATTTTAAATTTCAATAGTCTTTCTAAAACTTAAAGCCAGTACACGATACGTCAATAACACTAGAATTTGCAGAGCATTTAATAGTCTAACACTCTCGAAATGTACTTATTGTTTTATTTTTATTTTTTTAATTAAATTTCAAGGACTCGACGCACGTCTAGTATTTGATGTGGCAATGGTAAGGGGGTTGCAGGGAGTTCCCCTTGGGGCACTCACAGCTCGGTGCACGTTTTTTCACAGCTGAGTGCCGAAATAAAATGTCAGTTGCATTTGCATTGCCAAGTTTTTCAATTTGTTTTGCAGGTTTGTTTAAGAAAATGAATTGTTCCCCCATTTTGAAGCGACTTGAAGCGGAGGGGAATTTTTAAATAAATCATTAAATTAATTATTCGAATTACTGAATTTCTCAGCACGCAAAAGTAACAGGTTCTCGGATACTTGAATCGCCCATCTCGCTTCTCACTTCTCGATTCTTAAAGCTACGATTCTCCCTATGTCAATAACTCGTTTTGCGGCATCGGTTGCTAAAAATTGTTCACTAGTTTTTATTCTCGTTGCTTACTAATTTTTTAAATAAATGCAAATTTGTGCGACTCTTGTTTTTGTGTTTAGCCCCTATGACAGGTTTCTTAAAAAAACAAAACAAAATTACCAGAAAAAATATCTATACAAAAAAGTATCTCATAGAACGTATTTGGCGATATGTAAATTCTTTCGGTCTGCTTGCATACAAGAATGTCTACTCTGTGCACCTTGTTGTTGCTTCTCTTGCCAGTGTTGTTGTTGATATTGTTGTTGTTGTTGTTTTATAGCGTTGCCATCTCGTCAATTTATTGCTTATTTTGCTTTGCAGTTGCTATTTAGCGAACGAACAGAAATTTATTTAATGGTCAAGGTCGTTTGCAGTCGAATCTAATACACACACACGAACACACTCACACACACTCGAGCACATATGAAGCGATGTCCAGACACCAAACGCTTATATGAAGTGTTTGCCCGTAGCAATAGAAACAACAACAAAGAGCACGATCAAAATATTTGTATAATTAAATGCCATTTTAAGCAAATTAATGCGCATCAGTCATTATTGGCGCTGTTGTTGCGTTGTTGTATTGTCTTGGCGCATGTTTAATTACGAATGAAACATAAAAACCCACTTATGCATAATTGAGTTGCAAGTTATAATTTTCATAGCCGCGTGCAGCGAATTTTTAAAACGGCAGCTTGCACAACTATCCCAATATTACTTAGTCATTGGGCGGTCCATGGCTTAAAGGCCATGGCTATTTCCTGTCGATTAAGTGATATTATGACAAATTGCTACTAATACCGATGTATATAATTAAAGCCGATACGTATTTTAATGAGCGCATCTTTTTATTCGAAAACATTTGATGCGTAATTGATGTGTGATAAAGCATCTGAAACTAGAGATATTATATTTTTGTTTCGTAAACTTCGCTGAAATATTTTTGGATTCTTTCATATGTAGAATATTAGGGAATTTTTCTTACTCATATTCATCAGAGGCGAATATCATTATTATACTTCCTTTCAAAATGCCGTAAATATTTACTGATTTACGAAAACGTGTATATATAACTGTATATGCTGACTGACTGACTGATTAGTGATCAATTCACACCCCAACCCGTAAGCTAGGAAGCCGTGACGTTTAATGCCAGCAGCAGGAAATGGTAAAAATATAAATGATAGTGAAATGTTTAAGACATACTTGTCACGAGTATTATATCTGTATGTCTTGAGATAAATAAACTGATTAGATATTTTTAATAGACGTCTTAGGGATTGTACCTGTACATGTTTGATATTTTAATCAGGAAATTGCAAGAGACTCTGTTATAAATATAATATATCAGTTAATTTCCGTTATAAATGTATAAATTATTGGGCTACCGAGTTATTTATAAAAAAATAAGAGGGCTTAATCGAAATATAAAAGTTAAATATCTTTATTTTATATTCTTTAAAGCTTTTAAACACATACACACAAAATAACAACTGACATTATTTTGAACGTATTTATCTTTTTGGAAAGAAAATATTATTAAATTTGAATTAAAATTTTCTTTTAGGTTGTTTGGGTGAAATTACACTGAGTAATAGATATATAACGATTTCTAATGCAGCAATTATTTATTTTTCAACAACTTGACTGTTGTATATAACAAATTAAATCTATATTAATTTAGCTTTAAATCCTTTGACACATGTATATTTATTCTAATATCGATTCGAAAACTTTTAAACCATAGATTTACTATTGCATTAGCTGGACGTTAAGACAAACTGAGCATTATTCGAAATATACAACTCATGACTAACTATATAAGACAACATTTCCGATTGAAAGTCCTTGTGGTGAATTGAATAATTCACTAAAAATGCGTGCAGTTACTTAAAAATTAATAGCTTTAGATTAATGGAACATTTTTATTTTTATAAATCTGTTGAGTGTATCCCTTCAATGTATTTACCGACGGCATTTCTATGGCTTTTTGTTGGCAGTTTCCACAATTCCATATGCTAGTGACTCATCTTGTTGTTGTCTGCTTCTTTTCACACACATACACACACGCATACAAACATTGACATGTTCATGCTTATTTCTAGCTAAAACTAATTGTTGTCTTGTTGCATCGTTCACATTTGCCTGCCTGACCCCTTGCCCTTCCCGCCAACTGCCTTTTAATTGAATGCTCCGCTTTTAACCAAGAATGAATCTCACAAAATGACATTCATTTTGTATAAAGATATTTACGAAAAGTGTTTTGTGTTAATCTAATTGTAAATGTTATTAAACTCGCCACTCTCAGTTCTCAACTTTGACTGTCAATTCTCAACTCTAGCCTCACTTGTATATTCGACTATTTGAGAAGTACATTCTTAAAATGTTGATGTGCATTTAAATATTTATTACATTTTACATATGATGCCTAAATGTTTACTGTATGTATGTATATTTATTATTGCTGCATAATTCACTCATAAATATTTTTTCTTTTTCTTTTTTCATATAAACGTTTACCAAAAAAATACAACTCGCACATTCCACCACCTCAAAAAAAAAAACAAAAAAAAATCAATAATAATAACACAAAATTGTTACGAAATAAACAAAAAATCGACATAAAACCAATTTAAATTAACAATAAAATAAATCTAGAAGGACTACACGATCATATATTTAGATTATATTTAGAGGCTTGACTCAAAGTTTGAATACTTGTAATTGTAAATCGCCCGACCGCATATGCATATTGCCGCTGATTGTAAGCGTGTGTATATGTGCGTCTGTGTGAATAGCGATAATTAGAGCTAAAGGATTCCTCAACATTAAAGTGGGCAGCCGTATGAGTAGCTGCCTTACCATCAGATGCGAATTGCGGAAACGTTCAAATAGAAGCATCAGCGTTTGCTTGATAGATCATTCGCTCTAAAAAGCTCTGCCAAAAACTAAAGCCTCATTTGCAAAACATCGAGGGTTTTGTTAAAAGAAGTTAACAGAAACGGAAACCAAAAGCAAATACTAAAGCAATCACCAGCTTGACTCGCACACAAAACTATTAAAACTATTCAAACAAAAGCCAGCAACATTCACTTAAAAATGGCCGAAGACGCTGCCATGGAGACATGTCCAAGTCCTGAGATGGGCGACTCACGCAAAAGGCCGCTCGATTCCGATCCGGAAAATGAACAAACTAAACGCTCACATTTCAGTTCCGGTAAGTTTTGCAAATCAAATCCAATCATTTGAACAAACAAAAAAAAAAAAAGAAGTACATAATGAGCAATAAGCAAATTTCAATCGCTTTTACATATAATACTATCATTATCGTGCTCTCTCTCTCTCTCTACCTATCTATCTATCTCTATCTACCAATCAATCTACTCACTGCCCTATTTTTCACTCAATCGTCGCAAAGCGTGTAAATATTGTACCTCATGCTAAACTGCCAACCGCGCCATCTACACTCAACCAAGCATTAGCATTGCTGCCACGCCTTTTGCTGTCTTATTTTAAACAATTTTGCCGTTTTGTCATTGTCATCTTTCAATTGACCAGTCCACGTAGCACGTCAAGTAACATATGCAGTCTCGATGTCGGATTTGCATTTGACAAACTCAATCCGGACTTGTAATTAGGTGCAAGCGAAAATAATTGCACAAATTGCGCATACGCCCCGATGAGTCAATCACTCTGTCCAGCTCAGAATGTGCACGAATGCATCGGACAGCCGCAGTCTGCAGCGCCCAGGACTCAGCTTGACCCATATTCGTGGTGACCTCTGTGGCATTGCGATATCACTGAGTGCATTTCGAATGTTATCGGGTCAACCGAAGCTACTGGCTCGTTCAATGGGTCACCGAGGTCTTTTCCATTCATATGCAAAGTGACTGAGATTCAAATGATGCTCCATAGCGGCCAACTTGTTATATTCAAAGCAAATCAAATTGGTTGACCACGACGCAAACAGACACACTGCCAGATCAGCTATTGACTGGCTGCTTTGGCTGCTTTGGTTGATTGCTTCTGCGACTGGCAACCTGCCGCCTTCAAGGTGAGCCGCGACGCAATCCAACTACCTGTCCTCGCCTCGCATCGCATCGCATCGCTTCGCGGCGAATCGCGTTGTGCGTTGTTGTCTCGTCATCGCCGACACAGACATAAAAATAGCGAAGACTGTAAATCTTAGAGGCAGTTTGTTTTTGTTTTTTATTTTATTTTTACTTTTGTCGCCCCGATCCCGCCCTCGCTCTTTCCCAACGCCCGCTTAACATTTGACTTTTAGTTGGAGAATACTTAGATCATTGGCAATGTGTTTGTGTGTGTGTGCTTGCTAAGCCAAAAACACGTTTTGTTATTTGGATTTGGAATTTTTTAATTGTGCGCAGAAGCGTGCTAAGCAACTGACCGACTGCCAAACTGACTGACTGACAGACTGACTGGCTGGCGGATTAATGCCTGACAGTCAGAGCTTTGAAAAGCAGCTAAAAGCAGCGTTTTAACCTTTAACTTTTTAGAGTTTGTAGCACGTACAAGTTGTAAATTGAAAGTGGGAACTTGAAAGAACTTTAAACAGAATCAGCGTCACTGTTTAAAAATTAATGGAGAAAAAGTAATTATTTACGAACAATTTTTCTATGAATCAATCTGAATAACGAAGAACAATCATTTATTCTTCGTAAATGCTTTGTGTATTGGAGAATAGCTTATTAATCTTTAGGGACTTCTAATCGAATCGAGGACTATTAAAAATGTGCGTGCTGTTACTTATTATGAACAACTTTTTTAAATACATCAAAAAAACAAAACTTTAAATACATAATTTCTTCGGCTAAACGAGCTTGTTTGGCTTTGAAAGGTCCCATTTCTTGAATGCCAACGCGAGCGAAAGTAGAATTTTAATGAAACATTCTTTGTTTTTGTATATAAGAAAAATCTATTAATTATTATTATTATTTATTTTAAAGTCTTAACTTTTGTGTTTACCCTCGAATACGAAGTACGTTTTGCTGTTATTGTTAATAGCATTATTGTTAATTAACTACCATTCAAATGTTTGTATATCTGTATGCATATAATGTTGTTATTTTTGTTGCTCTCGTCATTGTTGGTCGTAGAACAGGTCCATGGCATGTGTCATATGTGTTTGAATATTGATGTATAAGTGCTTACACACAGAGACACACACACACACATGCACATGCATACGAACACACAGAGACGGGTGAGTTGTTTATTAGTTTTCAAACAATTTATTTGTTTAGCTGTCTTGACAGCCATCTATTTATTAATATTTATTTCGTTGTGTTTATTATCACTTGCTGCAGCGCCTAGAAAACGGGCTAGATTCAAATTCGAAACCACGTTCAATCTGCTCTTGAAGAGGCTCGCATCGCACTCGAGCTGAGATAGGTTGTGGAGAGAGCGGAAGGGGGCGACTGCTGGGTGTAAAGTGAAGTAAAGCAGTAAGGCTGCAAGGAAATGCAGTAAAACAGCGGAGCAAGCGACTGAAATGGGAACTGGACGGGCACGGGTTAACATGTGTCGCCGTGTTACGTAATCAATGCTGATAGAGCTAGCTTGAAAATAGATGCGCGGGCTAGCAGAAAGGCCGAGCCAAGAGCCGAGCGCGTGTGCCACAGCAGAAAGAGAGATAAACAGGCAGAGAGTGTGGGGAGAGAGCGTGTGGCTGCTGCTGCTGCTGCTGCGGCGTTGACAGCGCTGTTGACCTACTTCGTTGACAATGCGCGAGTGCGAGTGCGCGAGTGTGCGTGTGCGTGTGCGTGTGTGTGCGTGTGTTGTGCATCGGCTTGCCTGTGTGAAGCTCATAACCATTGCCTAGACAAGGTCCTGCGCAGTAGCCGTGCAGGAGACTGCGTCGTCTGCTGCACTGCAGCATTGGGCGCCATTGCAGCGAAAGCCGCAGCAGCCGAGCCACCATAGCAACGTCCTTGAGCATGCACACACACACACACACAATTATGCAACGTACATGCACACGAACAAGCCAGCATAGAGACAAAAACACTTGCGCTGAAAATGGGTTACACCTTGGCCACTTGTGCAGACTCAAACTGCGATGCTGTCGCCTGTCGCGTGGCCACTTCAAGTGCGTTTACTGCCAGCGGGCTCTCTCTGCCCGCCCACTGCGTGCATGTCGCTCTCTTTCACCACCTCATTGGCTCTCTTTTGATATATTTTGGGTTACCTTATTCTGGGCGTATTCTTTTGTTCCAACTCAAGTGTTGTCCGTGTCGCTGCTGCTGCTGCTGCTGCACTTGTAAAGCATCTCTGCTCGCCCTCAAGTGGCCTACTAATAGCTCGAGTGCCATGTTGGTTAGATAGGTGCGAGTGTTCTTGTTTTCTTTTTCCCTCTGTATAGGCAGTTTTCGCCTATTACTTTGCCCCCAAAAACACGAGCACGCTTATCGATAGCTGGGCCCAGGCTTGGCTTTCGTTTTCAGCTTTTGTGACTCAGCTGCGGCATCGGCATCAGCATCGGCAGATGTAGTCAAATTGGGTCACTTTGTTGCATCCAATATGCACTTGAGAACATTGTTGTTGTGCTTTTTTGCACAAGGAGAAAGAACAAATGTGACCACGAGGCAAATGAGCAATTTGTGGTATGCCGCAATAATAAATAACGCAATGCAGCTAACAGCGATTTATATACATTTTTCCGGAAAAAGGAATCAACTCACTAATAATTACCATTACTGAGCTGTGAAAGGAAAGCACAAATAAAGCGTTTCAATAAAATGTGCTTAAGCAAAAAATATAAAAAAATTGGTAAAGATTTATCAGTAAAGTTGTGGAAGTTCGTTGTAGTTGTACTTTAGTAAAGGAATAAATTAAAGCAGAAATAAATATATGGGGGCGTGTTGTGGCATCGTCATCGCCATCGAATGGAAATCAAACTTTTGATGAAGTTTTTCTGCTTGGTTCACAAACTTGACATTGTGTGTTACTCTGTATCTTTTTAGCTTATCTACTCATTTCACAAACTCATATACTGCTGCAGCATTTTCTGTTTTAGTCAGTCGACTCCGCCCCTTCTCACCAAACACCGTGTTCACATAGCGCTGGCTGCTGATAATGAGTAGCAAAAAAAAGAAGAAAAATTAACTAAACTAAACTAAGAAAAAAAAAACAATTTGTGGAGTGAGGCAACGTCAAAACTCGCCTATTAGATCATAAGCGCGCGCTCTTCGCTCAGACTCACACACACACACGCACACACACAAACAGGCATATATGTATATATGTATACATATGTATGTATGTATAAGCTCATAGACCAATACAGACGCTCTGTGATCGCAGTGACTGACTCATTTGGATCACCCTCTCGCTCTCTGATTTTGAGAGTGGCGTACTTGGCGTGCTCCCTCGCTCTCGCATTTGAACTCTGCGCTTGGGCTCGCTTGACTCTGTCTCTGTCGCCGTCCAATCTGTCTCTTGCGCCGTCCCCATCGCCGTTTTGCTTGTATGCCACGGATCGACAAAATTCTTCAGTGCGGTTTCAGTGCGCGCCGTTGCCGATCGTCGTTCATTTAGCTCGCTCGCTCGCTCCTCGTTTGTTTCGTCTTCTGTCCGCACAGCCATTTTGTTAGTACAATTGAGTTGGCTGTCAAGTCACCAGCATGTTGATTGCCAGAACGCAGCAACAGCCACCGCTTCAGCACCATCAGCAGCAGCAACTGACGCCGCCGCTTCAATTGTGTATGTGTTTTCAAGTGCAGTTTTAAGCTATACATACAAACACAAATGTGTTTGCAAAAACACACACATTAGTACTCGTATCGTTTTCAGCGCAAAATACTCAATGACCTTGTTAAATAGTATCGGCGATGCAATTTGTCCAATGGCAATGACAACATCCCGGCCAGTAACTAATATTGTTTATCTCATTTTGCGTTTGGCTTGTCGTTTTTATTTGTGCTTTTTATTAAGACCATAATCACATGAGGAGCGACGTCATATGGTATCTTAGCCTGTGCACACGTATACATATTATGTACGTGTGTACTCCTATCTGGGACCACGCTGCGTATGCGCAACATGACAATCGAATTACATTTTGACTGCGTCGTCATGTCAAGGTCGCATTTTCGTTTGAAAGTTGTCATTAGGTTTCAGCCCTTGCAATGCGAACACTTCTATCAGCCAGACATTCGTTCACTCACTTCAATACGTGCTTGTAGCCGAAAGCAACGATTCGAAATAATTCGACACGTCAAACGAGTATGTGTAATATATTCAAAAGCAAGCATTTGCCTACGAAAACCCTCGATTTGATGTTGTGGCAAGCGAGCAACAAATGTAGCTCAATGTCAGCTGCTATATAATAATTCACAAGCTAGACTTTGTGGACACAATAACAATACATATCTATTGACATTGACGCGAAGTCGAAGTCAGAGGCCCACTCAATCAGCAGCTTCTCAAAATACCTTGTTATTAGTTTAAGATTCATGCTTTGCAGCTAATCGACAGATCTCACTTAATACACAAATTACAAAAAGAAGAAGAATCCAAAGATTGGGAATAAAGTGCCAGTGTGTGTGTGTGTGTGTGTGTGATGTGTGATTTTCTGTGTGGGTAGCTTACTTAAAAAGGTACTTTGAGCTAGCATGACATTGTCGGAGCTTTGACTCAAAAAGCGGGAAGCAAACGAAAGCAAAACATAACCTTGAAAAGTGTTTGGAGTGTGTGGGCAACATGTGCTTATGTTTATGTTTTAGAATGAAAAAGCCAACAATATATTGAAGCACTCACGGCAGCTTGCCTAGAGCAATACTCCATTTATCAGAGGCAGACGTGTGAGACATTTACTTTTTACTTATTCGTTTTTTGTGTGTGCGTGTGTTTTTTTTTTGCCAGTGAGCTCATTTGCCAAAGCAAAACACCTTTAACGCAACGGCTCGGAAAAAATTTATGCGTGCTATGAAAGAGACCAGTCCGAGTTGAGATCCCTATTCCACTACCAATCCCAGTCTAGCTCAGCATGGCCAGCTCGGCCTAACCATTGGCTTTATTGTGCAATCTGAACAGCAGCTAAAGCTACTGATGTGGACGTCTGTTGGCAACCAGTTGTTAATTTGTGCTGTTTGGCAACACACGACGCGGGCAGGTGTCAGCTTATTCGGCGCGACTAAGGTGGATTACATCTTCTACTCTACTTTTTTATTACTTAGTTCAGTTTATTTATTTATTTCTTTTGCTCATTTTTGAGAGCTAAATCAAACTTTTTGACTTCTACGCAATAAATCAATGGTGGACGTAACGGAAACGACATAAGGGCTGGCAGATGATCTCACACATAATTTAGTTGCCATTGTTGCTGTCATAGTTATTATTATTATTGTTGTTGTTGTTGTTGTTAACGCCCACCTTCCACTGTGCTTTGAAGTCTGCTGTTTGTGTGAGGTCAAATTCGAATATATTAACGTGTTTTTTGTTTGTTTGCATTTAAATGGCTAACCAGCAATTTGTTATATAACAAAATCAAAATATGTATTTATTTTTAAATTATTTAACTTTTTATTTTATTTTGTAATTGTTTTTGTATTTCATTGGACATTGTTGATCATTAAAATTATCAGCGGAAATTCAGCTCATTTTTGAACATTGTTAGTTATTGTCCGTAATTGTAATAAGCCAAGCGACTCATCGTTTCCTGGTCACACAAATTGAAGTTTGTAATTGGCCCAACTCCAAATGTGTCAAGGTTGTTGCTCAGAATTTTTAAATTTAGTTTAGCTCGTTCGACTTTTATCGATTGACATCGCGTAATTATTTGTCAATTAGTTGCTCCAATTAGTGGTGTAATGTGCCAGTTAGAGGCTTTGTAATAAAATTTGTACATTGCTCAGCCTACGATTCGAATCATTCGTAATATACTCATCTTGTCATCCACCTGACGGCATCTTTGCTATAAACTGATGTTATTGGGTCATTAAAAAAAACATTTTTATTAATTCAAGCACTTTTCAATAAAATATCATTTAACATAACATATCGTACACACATAATACAATACATCATACTTTAATTTTTTTGTTTTATTGTTTTTTAATTATTTCTATTCATACAAATATGCTTGTAATTGAAAAAATAAATACGAAGGGCGCAACAATTTCTATAGATTTTATACACGAAACAACAAACAACTTAAAAATTAAATAAAAACATACATTTACTTCAAAAAACTATAATTTAAAACAAAATCAATATACATTCTCTGAAAAGATTGATCGACGACACGCAGACAGAGTTGTTGTTGTCGGGCCAATACTGCGGTTCGTAGTGAATAAAAAATAAGCATATAAATGAATTATACTCGTACAACCAATGAACATTGAAATTATCTTTAACGCACAGCAGCATTTCCGCAAATCCAATAAAAACTCAACACAAATGTGATAAACGTAAAATTAAAAGCGAACAAGAATAAAAAGAAAAACACTTTAGACTGTATTGTGATAAAACTGTTAAACAATTAAAAGCGAAATTTTGATATTACTAAAAACAGTTATAAGTGAAAGCAAAAACAAATAGAAGGTAATTGAAGCAAGTTACCCAAACATAAAGTGGCTCCTTAAAAGATCTGTCATACCGTCATGCAACTTAAATCAACAACTGGAATCCCTACAGAGCACTCAAGTCAAGCTGAGCTGAATTGAACTAATCTGAACTGAACTGAACGGATCGGAGCTAAACACCGGGAAAGGGAAGAGAAGGGAACTGAAGGGCATTTAACTCAACTCAACTGCTGAATGGTAAACTTTTGGCATAGTTATCGTATTCTAAATGTATAAAACCATTACCTTCCATACCATTATTGGATGTTGTGTAACTATCGTCATTAACTACTACTATCTTATAATCTATATATTATATATATGTATAAATATATGTATATGTATGTATATATATTTATATATATATATATATATATCTACATGGACATACTATCTTTAGCACAGATTGAAAACTCGCAACTGCAAAAACATGCCACATACTACTACTGTATTATTATTACTACCTACTTCTCTTATAATCATAAGCATCAAATGAAGACGAAAAGTCCAACAAATGTAGTTGATAACATCTCATCAATCAACAGTTGCAACAATCGTTAATACTCGTAATTACAATAATATACGTACTGATGTACATAATGCCATCATTCGTCAACGTGCTTGACGCCTATTAATCGTGCAATCAATATCAGTCAATCAATCAATCAATCAACCAATATCTCAACAATGCACTTGATTCAACAACAATTGCTGCTGCATCTGCTGCTGTTGCCGCCGCTTCATACCTCGATATACAACTTCAGGCGTCTATCAATACGTCTGCCTATATCTAAATAACTATGATTCTCAGTATATGTATGTATAATAATTTATATAACTATCGATATGTATATGTCAAATTTATACATGCATAGAAATAAATACATACATATACCTCGATTTTTCTATTTTCTCTCTGTCTCTCGTGTTGTTGTTTTTACTTTTGCTGTTGCTGTTGTTGTTGTTGTTGTTGTGGCTGTTGTCTACTGAACTGATCATTTGATAATGCGCAGATTTCGCAAAACACTCTATAACTAAATGAATACCAAACCCACTGCCGAACGCCATATACCGCCAAGCACCACCAACAATACAATGAATACCATCCGATTGCCATCCAAGAACATCACATGCCAACAACGTCATTGATATAATTAATCGTCTAAGTACTACTACTACTACTACAAAGTTCATCCAGCGCGCTGCTTTTGAATCCAATCAATGCAAACCAAACCAAATCAATTCAAATCAAATCGACTCGACTCAAATCAAATCAAATCAAACACTACAAAATGTACTAAACCAAATGGCGCTACCACTCTATAAACCTATCTATGATCTATACTTACAACTTTTACACACCGCCACAATCATTATGTCCTTATAAAGGCAGAGCAACAGCACAAGCCATAGCCTAAAGAACAAATCATACTTAAATCTAGTACTCAGAGCTGCGTTTACACGACCGCCAACCGAGAGAACTTAAAACAAGTTGGCAGCACGACAAACTTTATAACAGATTTTTGAAATTTTTTTTGATACTTTTGTCAGCTTTAATCAGAGTTTTGAGTAGACAATGAGGAACTTGCGCGGCGTTTAATCAACTGGTGCTGCTAACTTGGTTCAATTATCTCTCTCTATCTATATATTTCTCTCTCCTTCTCTCGCACGGCTCGTGTAAAAGCTGCTTAAGTCACAAAAAATGTGTTACAAAATTGTAAGCGTAATTGTAAACTTTGAAAAACTAAGCTTAATTGAAAACACTTTATATTTCTTTTTCTTTTCGTTTATTGTGCAAGTTTTTGAATTGGAAACGCGTAGAGTAGAGCAAATCTGAGCAGCAGCGGTAAAACTTATCAAAAAGACAAAAAAAAAAACAAGATAATAAAATAAAAACTAAGAACACAAACAAATCAACAGCAATATTAAAAGTATTGGAAAACTAATAAGATATAATTTAAAAAAATTAATTCCATCGCATACAAACTATTATAAGACTGAACGACAACATTTCAACAGTATAGAAACGGCACCATCAGTAAATAACTCTTGCATACTATGGAAAGTATTAGAAATGTGGTCATGGAATCGGCGGCCCAACAATTGGCTCAGCAGATGAGCACAGATTTATATGCAACAGCAATAGAACAGCGGCAGCAGCTACAGCAACAGCAGCAGCAAGAGCAACTGCAACAACTTCAACACTATGCATACCAATATCAGCATTCAACGGCCACACACATGCCGCAATTAAATTATAACAATCAGCATCAGGCACAACATTCCAAGACAATAAAAGCAGCAACATCGCCCTCATCAATACATTCGCTGACTAGCGGCAGCGGCAGCGGCAGCAGCAACAGCAGCTACAGCAACGCCAGTGGCAGCGCTAACAGTATCAATCACAATGATGCATACTCATTAGCCGTTTTTAGCTATAAGCAACAGCAGAAGCATCAGCAGCTGCAACAGAAACTGGCACAAAGCTATCCTAATCTAAGCAATACTCAACATCATTATCATCAGATGGAACAACAACAGCACCAGCAGCAGCCACTGGGACACAATGGATCGTCCAATGTAACGCCCGATGCCAGCACACCGCCAATTGCAGCGGGAAACGCATCACAGCAGCAACATATGCTTCAGCAGCAGATAAGTAACCATGAGACAACGGGAACTGCAACAGCAACAGCAACTGCAACAGCAACGGCAGCATCATCCAGCTATAAGACTGCCTCCTGTTGGTGCTACGGTGAGTTTGATCAAAACACGCAATCAAATTCAGAAACTACAAAAAAAAAAGATGCGCACAACTTCTACTAAGTATTACACACACTATCTACAATTTCACAAAAAAAAAAAAACACTTGCTTTCGCCCTTGCCCTCTTTCTATCTATATATTTATATCGCTCACTATCTTCTGCGTTCGCTACCAACAACAGTAAGATCAAGAACAACTACAATAACATCAATCACCATGACAACATCTCAACATCTTCAGCTGCCGTCGTGTCATATAAAAAAAATAAAAAATCAGTTAAATGCTGTCACCAACAGAAAATGTATGGCCAAAATAAATAAACTAGAGAAAAAGTAAAAAGCGTTTAAATGACTTATGATATAATGAAATAATATTCACACATTGTCAAGCATTCAACACAACACAACACACACACACACACACACCGATCACATCGATTAAATGTACGCTCATTGCTTTACATGGGTTCATGTCACATTAAGCATACGTACCGTGGTACCAACCACTTGCGCCTTTGCTTTAACAAGTTGCGTGTTGCACCAGATTGTTCCACGGTGGTTGCAACATGCAAATCCATCCCGCCTGCTTCCGAGGGTTGTTGTCGTTAGCCTAGTTTGCCAGGCGCCTTGTTGCTGATGCAGGCATGCCATGCCACGCCCCTTTTCGCAGTACCGCCAATTTGCGTATGTATGGGCTGGTCAAATGTTGGCAGCGTTATTTATGACAAAGACATAATTTAAACTGCTGCTTAGTGTAAAAAACCAGCAACAATAACAAAGCAACAAGAACTGCAGTGGTGTGTTCTGGGGCTCCTTTGTGGCCCATTAAAACCAATGTGGCCAGCTGACTTTGCTTTTGAACCATTGTTGTAAGTCATATTTCGGCCATAACGTTAGCTATTTAGCTGACTGTCTCTGCTGGCCATTGTCTTACAGCCGGCAGATAAGAACTGATGGGCATCGGCTTGAGGAGGAGAAGGGACTTTGGCTTGAGCACATGCCGCAAGGCTATGCATGCATATTTGTGGCCCGACTTGCCGGAGCCGAGACCTACCAGATGCTGTGAGACAGTTCCACTTTCTGGCTTGCTGACGGATGTGCGCCTCATCGCTGCTTGTATTTAATTAGAGAAATAGTTTTGAAGGACACTTTGGTTAGAGTGGCAATAAGATGGCGACGACACACATTTCAATTCTAGCGCGCGGTGGTTCGGTGGTGCGCAATGGCGAGCGTGTCGGCTAAAATTAAACCCAGCGAGCCGAGCAGCCGTCAAGTGCCTCATCTTAGGGGGTGGGAAAGTCAGAAGGGGCGTCCGGTTGGCTTGGTGGCGCAGCAGGTGCAAATCGTTTGGTTGGGTTTGGGCTTTTTTTTTTTTTGGTTTCTTATACTCGTTCACAATGCAAAAAGGGTATATTGGTTTTATGAAATTTTCTTGTTACTCGTCCGTCAATCAGACGGAATATTTCTTTGTGTATATACGCGTTAGATAAAATGTTTAAATGTTTTTGGCTACTGAGGAGGTTAATAAGACCATTTTCGATTCTTTCTAATTGTTTTTACAGTTGTATTGCGCAGTCGGTTAGACCCGTTCGTACTTGGTCTTTTTCGCTATTTGTATCGCTTTGGCCGACTGTTCTGTATGTAATAGAGCGTCTCCGCTTGACACATTTTATTAATTGAAATTTGTTTGTTTACTTGCGTTGGTGCTGCAATGTGAGGCGCAGGTTGCACTGACTATGATGACATGCAGGCAGAGCACATCGCAACATTGAATAAACATGATTGTGCTATCAACATACTTATCTATCTATCCATCCATATGCACACCCACACAATCTTGTAAATCTTGAGGTCTCAGTCATGATTAATATCATGCTTGGGACGTGTGCTCACTGTGCTACGCTTACATAAGAAACGTGACATTTTTGAGTAACCGGGCAACACACTGGTATTTACACCCATAGACACACACGTATACACACACTCACGCAGAAATGACGTCAAGTGGTTGCATATCTTTGGCATTGTCGAATAATTGAATTGACATATGTATCTAATAAATTTTGTTTACCTCTGTTTCGTTTTAGGTGAGTCAGTTTGTTCTGGAATTGAGGTTGAAATTGAAAATAATAACAATAATCATAATCATCATGGTAAGCTTTGTCATACTTTCATTAAAATACCATTAAAATTCATCTTTGAAAGCAAAACGCAGCGAACAAAGTGTAAATTGCCAAATCGTTTCGTCGTGTGCATCTCTCTAATCTCTCCCTGTCTCTTTCTTTCTCTGTCTCTGTCTCTCTCTATCTCTATCTCTCTACATAATTTCTGCCTTTCTTTTACCCATCGCCTGCTATTGGCCAACCCGCGACTGTCGCTGCTTAAGCTACCAACTTGTCAGCACCCAAACGAAAACTGATATTAATTCAACTCTCTGACCCAACGAACTTTGCGAACGGGCAGCCCATTAACCTCTGACCAGGTGGCTAGCTGACCATCTGACTGTCTGACCGCCTGGCCGGTTGACCAACATTTAGTTGGACAAGATACTTATTTAGCGCTTTAGGGGCAGATTTTGTGGTTTTGGTCTTTTCATGTGTCTCGTGTGTCGCCAGCATTTTTTTGTGTTGCATCCTCATCAAGCGTTTTCAACTCTCATGGCTTGCCAACAATAACCACCACAGCATTAACACGACAACATGAACCAGCACAGCAACAACAGCTTCAACACGAACAGCAAGCAATCGAACATGCATGTACCACGCCCCCCACCCGCCACCCCCAGCCAGCCATAAACTCCCTATCATAACAACTTAAACAAAACTGAAATTCAAACATAAACTTCAACTTCAACTCCTCCAACTAATTCAATGCAAATAAATAACTTCACCAGAGCAAATATTGCAATCGTCCAGCTCGTCGTACGAGCGTCCTGCCGAACGAACGGCCACCAAATGCTGTTATTATTTTTAATTTATAACCTGCTAATCAGCCAGCAGAAATGTGGCATACCAACTAAGCGGCTAAAGCAACGCCAGTAAAAGCTACCAAGAGCTGCAATGGGGTTAAATGCGAAACTCTTCTAAAAATTGCGAACACTAATCCATGGTCGCTCTGTGAACTTCTTTTGACTTGCAGGCGATACCACATTTCACATGAAGATCCTGGTGCCTGCGGTGGCCTCCGGGGCCATCATTGGCAAGGGGGCGAGACGATCGCCTCGCTGCAAAAGGACACGGGTGCTAGAGTCAAGATGTCCAAGTCGCACGACTTTTATCCAGGTGAGTGCCATCTCCAGTTATCAACATCGAGTCGAACTTACGTTTACACTAATCGCCAGGTACTACTGAGCGTGTGTGCCTCATCACCGGGTCCGTGGAGGGCATCATGACCGTGGTGGACTTTATAATGGACAAAATACGGGAGAAGCCCGACTTAACCACGAAAATCATTGATGCCGAGTCCAAGCAGGCACAGGAACGTGATAAGCAGGTCAAAATACTGGTGCCCAATTCAACGGCCGGCATGATCATTGGCAAGGGCGGCGCCTTCATCAAGCAGATCAAGGAGGACAGTGGCTCCTATGTGCAGATATCGCAGAAGCCCAAGGATGTGTCACTGCAGGAGCGTTGCATTACCATCATCGGCGACAAGGAGAATAACAAGAACGCCTGCAAAATGATTCTCTCCAAAATTGTGGAGGATCCGCAGTCGGGCACCTGCCTGAACGTCTCCTATGCGGATGTCAACGGCCCAGTCGCCAACTTCAATCCAACAGGCTCGCCCTATGCCACCAATCAGAATGCCATTAACTCCAGCACCGCCTCGCTGAACTCGACACTGGGCACGGCCATCGGCGGTGCGGGTACCGCAGCCAGTTTGCTGGTCAATGGCACAGGCATCAATCTATCCCTCAACCTGAGCGCACCAAATCCAGCTCCCAATCTGGCACTCGCCACCCAGTTGTTGGAGCACATCAAGGTGCGCAGTTTTCACATTGATCGTGCACAATTTGTCCAATACTTATCTAATCCATCCGCATCCCAAACAGGTTGCCATGCGCGGCGCTGGCTACTCGGAGACCGCCACCACTGAAGTTTGCGCCGCTCTCGGCGTGCTGGCGAAGTTCGGTGTGCTGGGTATGGGCGTGGGTGTGCCACACGCCAATGGCGCTCATCCCACGCTGGGCAACTATCTGGGCGTGACGACGCTGGATCAGCAGACGGCTGCCGCAGCTACGGCGGCCACGGCCAGCAACGTTTTCGGCGCTGTCGGTCAGGTTAACTTTGAGTACGCCGCCGCGGCGGCCGCTGCGGCTGCGGCCAATCGGCCCACGCAGTCGCAACTGGAGGCGCAATTCGAGTCATTCCGCCATCTGGGCTCGGCCACTGCGCCCGCGGCCACGCCCGTATCCCTGAACAACAACAGCTTTGGACTGACCGGTGCCACCGGCACGGTGACCAGCGCGCAACTGGGCGCTGCCGCGATAGGCGGCCTGAGCAAGAGTCCTACTCCGGGTGATCTGGGCGCCAAGGATACCAAGAACGTTGAGGTACCCGAAGTGATTATCGGCGCTGTTCTAGGTGGGCAACCTTTCTATTATTCCTACTAAAATCGACAGCAATAACAAAAGAAAAACAACAGCTCCAACCACAGCAACAACAAAGACACTTTCAACAATTTTCCAGCACCCCCGGCACCGATTCCCCGATCACCCAACGCCATTGCATATTTTCTGTTTATCCTTGCGATTACTTAATTGTAGGCCTTAGTTATAGTTAGAGTCGTAGACGTAGGCGAAGTGAAAGACAAAGCCATTGCACATTCCTGGCCAGGCATTCCAAGTGATTCAGGTGGAGCATCAGTCACTTGACCATCTGCATAAGCATTCCTTAAAGCATTCTCAATGATAACAAATATAAACATGTATAAATACGTAGCGAAATTTCTAGTCAACTTCTTGCCCCCTCACACATAGCACAAACCATGATCCATATGATGCCATATGCCATTCCTTCAAAAAGTTGAAAATTCGCTCACCCAAGTGCCCGACAGAGCAGTTAATACTAGTTATTAATTAGTAGTAGACAATACGTTGCGAACGTTAGTTATCGTTTAGTTTTTATTTTCACCTTGAAAATAAAACACTTCGTTTGAGGCATAACGAATTTTCGTCAATATTGAATATGTAGACATATACTTAGTACATTATGTATATTCATACATATATTGGAAATAGTGCAATTATTGGGTTTAATATTTTTGTTTATTTTTGCAGTTATTACCTCAGTGTCAATGTCAGTGACAGTTTGATTAGAAAAGCTTAGATTAAGTCGCATATCCGCTGATATATTGTATTGGTTTCTTTAATGGTTCTTTTAAGTTTCCGGCTTATGGTTATCCGACATCTTGGTATTTACACAGACACACATCATTTTATGCCTTAATCTAAACACATACTTTATATACATACTTTTATACTCTATAATATTTATCATAATCTGATGCAAATATTCCAGGTCCTAACGGTCGTAGTTTAGTTGAAATTCAACATGTTTCTGGTGCAAATGTGCAAATTTCCAAAAAGGGCATATTCGCACCTGGCACTAGAAATCGCATTGTAACCATAACTGGTCAGCCGAATGCCATTGCCAAAGCGCAGTATCTAATTGAACAAAAAATCAACGAGGAGGAGACAAAGAGGGCGCGTCAAATTCCATTAACCACTGTTGTGAATTAATAATCAAGCAATCAAGCAAGCAGCACAACAACAAAAAACAACAACTATCCCCATAAAAACGTATTTCCTCAAAAAACAAAACAAAAAAAAAACAAAAAAACAAACAAAAATGGTTCATTTATTTAAAAAACAAAATGTTGCATAGAAATCTAAAGCAAAAACAAACCTAACATGATAAACAAAAATCAAACAAAGCTAATTTAAAATGAGTAACATCAGTAGCCATAAAAACAAACACACACAGATACACAAACACACACACACAAACACTCACACATACATTAAAAGGCAAAAACAATGTGTTGAAACTACTGATAAATATTACTAAATGAGAGTACTCCCAAAAAAGAGTTCAAAGCCTTAGCAAATTTGATTTGACAGTAAAACAAGCTTGTATCATAATGCTGCATTTGTTTGCCACACGTTATGTATATGAATACATATACGTATATATATATATATATATATATAGATTATATATATACTTATATGTATGTTTAATTTTGACCAAGGTATTGGGAGGTACACTTGGGATGATATTGCCCTTGCCTAATTTTGTTGTCATACATGTGTTGCGTGTTTTCTTTTTGGCACTCTGACAAAAAGAAAATTTTTCATAAAACTACAAACATAGTTGCATATATATTACATAAATACTGCGCATACATATAAAAATGAATGTGTGCTCATACATACATATGTACTTGTATGCACCTTACACACTAATTGTTGAGTCTTGTTCATATTGCATAAAACACATACACGGACACACTCGCACACACACACACACACATATATATATACATTTGTGCATAAACATAAATACACAATACAAACGAGTAAATTAGCATTATGTTATGAGACTAAAAATGGATTTATTTGTGTAATAAGAGCGTTTTCAGTGAAAACTTCAGTTGATTTTCCAAAATGGTGTCCAAATAAGGTAAATATTTTACTACACACAAATACACACATGCGCATACATATGTCTGTATGTGCCTTAAAATATATACATCAATTACACCTACAGCAATGGCGATAAATTGCTAGATGAACGCTTGACAGGCTAGTGATAACTATTTGAAACACTTTTTACCTCAAACACAAAACTTATTGCGTTTCTTGTTTTCTGTTTCTGTTTTCTGTTGTTGCCCTTTTGTGCTTATTGCTATGTTTATATATATGTAAATATACACACACATATGTTTATTAAATATTACGTTTTTAGCCCTTAATAATCTATTATGATATTGTTAAAATGTTGATCATGATAATGTTGTTTAATTTTCGAAAGAGTGGTACAAAATATAACAAACAAGTGGTGTTAATGTTTTGCGCGCGCACGTGAGTCTCCTTTTTGGTATTGATTTTATGCTCCTAATTTGATAATCCTCATTTATTTTACACGTCTGTTTCTAAGAAAAGAAGTGCGATTTTTAAGTTTCCAGTTTGAAACGGACCTTTGGTTTTTTTTTAATGAAAACAATTTTTTTGGCCCAATAGAATAAACATTTTGGCTTTCTGTTACAATCATCATACTTATATTTTGTTTTTGGAAAACTTTGCACCATTATTTTGACATACATACATTCTAATATTAAGTATTACATTTTCTCCTTTTCACCTTATACATCACAATTTACTTTAATTTAAAATAGAAACCAATGTCTCCGAAAATAAACATATCCACATATATACGGCCACATGCGCCATCAAATCGGCCAAAATATCCCTATTAATCGTTAAGCATTGTGCAATTATAACAGATTATTTTGAATACATTTGAATTCGATTCGATGTACCGTACACATGTAGTATAAAGACAAGAAACCACATTGCAAAACAACATGAATTATTTTAACATCACATTTGAATTTAAACAATTCATAAAAACATACCCATACACATACAAACACATGGATAGAAACGATTTACTTATAATAAAATTTATTGTTTTACTTTGGCCACCACTTTATTTACTTTTAAATTTATTTTAATGAATAAAAAAATGAAAGAAGCGTAAATAAAATATTACCAAAAAAACTAAATAAGCCAACATTTATGTGTTTAATTGAAAAGCACCCGCCACATGGCGCATCAATCATCATTCACAACCACAGCTCCACTAACAGCGTACTCTAAACAATTCTGCAACATTATCATGTCAAATCAACAGTCAGTCAATCAATCAAACTCGCAGCTCAGCTCGATATAAGTATCAACTTCAGTTTAATTCAATTTAATACTATCACTGAAAACGCTCAAGAAATTTAAAATAAAAACCCAATCCTAAGTTAAGTTTGTTAAGATAAGTTGAAAAGTTGTTCATGTAATTTTTTTTTTTTTGGTTGTCTGCTATTGTTGTTAAAGCTTACCAACATTTGTTCTTATTTGTGCAATATTTATATGAATAATATTAGAATTATATTAAACCTGCGCCAGAAGAGTTAAATCGTTAAACCCAAATTGTGACAAAAGATGCTTTAATAAGCGTTGACATAAATGAAGTTAAACAAAAAAATTTTAAGTCAAACAAAACCAAAATTAAAGTAATATTGAAAGTACAGTCGAAAATGCTAGTGTGCCTTGAAATAAGCAAAAAACAAAAAAAAAAGCGTAAATGAAAGTAAAAAAAAAACAGAAACAAAAATAATTATATGGTCAGAGACATTTGTGTTTTGATTATTTTTTTATGATAAATATTTACTTTATTTTACATAATTATTAACTGTCAGAAAGAGTAACAGCGCGTACAATACGATTGGGAACTAGATAAATAAAAATGAGCACTAAACAATAATGACTACAACGATAACATTGAATTCAACAGCCACATTATACCGCAGCTCAGAAACTTTACCAAAATGCTCGATTCAAACAAATCGAAACAAGCATACGACACTGAACCCCTGACCCCAACAACAAAATCAACCAACAACAACAAAAATCGTACATTTTATCGTCTTTTTTGTCATGGCAAACCAGAGAAAAGCAAAGGCGCCAAATACATTCAGCCGAACATATAAATAGGCACATGGCATATTCACAGTTATCTCACACCCACACCAACACCTATATGCATGCATACATAGCTACACAATACATACACATTGGTCATACTAAATACTTTCATATGCGCGTGCTCACTGAGTTATGTTTCAAGTATGAGTTTTATACGGTATCTAAAGTTAAAGTATAGAAAACAAAAATAAAGCAAATATATACAAATAGTATATTTGTACTGGATCTGTGATATGTATTTAAAAAAGAGAAAACAAGCAAAAAAAAAAGAGAAATATATATATATGTATACATATATGTATAATAATATCGAATAAAACGAAACGTGAAATTAATTATGAAATAATTAATTTTTTCTGAAATGTCGAAAAGCTTTACTTCAGAAGCAAAACAAAAAAAAAATCAACTAACGCAGCGTGGCATTTGTCATTTTCTTAGCGAGTCTGCCACTTCTCCGAATGTCCGAATGTTTGTTCTTGTCACCAAATTGAAACTTATTCGAACCCAGTTTCGGTGTTAATAAAACCCAAGTCCATGCTACGCCTACAAGACGCCCGATGCTAGATCGCCCATGTGTGACGAAAGAGAAGACAAAATGCTGCGCTCTGGGTCCAGTTACTCAGCGGTTCCTGGCCGACAGTCCACGTGTTTATGCTTGTTTGGATTTTTTTGTTTAAAATGCGTTTGTGTTTTTGCTGTAAAATAAAGCCAGCTTAATTATACAGAAATCATGTTCAATAAAAACACCTTGTTATATCCAAGATTATGCTGGTTGTTTCAACGATAATCCGATATTCTATGGCCCGATCAAAATCGATCGGTCTACAACATCTTAATCATTGGTCACTTCTCTCATAGCCACAATCACAACTAAACCGCCTCCGTTCCCCGACACCTTGCACAAGTCACCACATTGGCTAAGTACACGCAACCTCATCTGAAAACCCTTCGGAAAGGCGTACGCATATTTTATTTTGCAAGTTTTATTAAAGTTTTTTAATGATATAATATAGTGCTGTTATTTCAGCGACGGAGTCTATTAGAGTTAAACTAGTGCAAATAAAAAACAAAAAAACTTTTATTAATTATATATATATTTACGTATTTAAAATATTTCAAACTTGACTTAAATGGTTAAAAACAATAAGAAAAGCAAGAGTGCAAGTAACCGAAACAGATAAATAAATGAACCGCAGTTTTTGCTCTGTAAAAATATAAATAAAATTATATAATAAGTGCAGAAGGAAGTTAAATTTAACAATCAAATCAGTTTTGTTTTTGTTTGTATGGAAAATACATATACACGTATAAAGTATATAAAACCAAAAAAGAAATTGTTACTTATAATTTGTTATGCTTTGGCTCCACACTGTTATTAGGACAATTAAAAAATTAAATGCATTATAACACATATATTTATATATAGATATATATGAGTATATGTACATACATATATAAACCAAACTATAAACACATAACGATTACAAGTGCAAAAGGAAATTATATAAATCTTGTGGCAAGATGAATCGTAACAAATCTATAACATGAACATATATGCAGCGATTCCAAACAATTGCAAATGCGATAATTGTCAGGTTGAAAATGCCATTCTAAAAAAACTGGGAAAAAAGTGGGACATATGCATATATACATATTCAGAAATACATATGTACATGCCCCATTTGCCATTATGTGTAAATAAGCGCATATTAAAATGTATTGGCAACAACAATAACAAGAAGCCGTCTACACTTTCATTCGACAACAAAAACACATTAAACTTATTAAAATATTAACAAATTATATTTGAATATATATACATACAGTAAATGCATACATACTATACAAAACTAGTTGTTAGCGTGATACATAAAATTATTATTAATTAATTCATACAAATAAAAGGCTTAACGATGATACAAAAAAATCTCCAAATGGCGCTGTGCAGGGTTGCACCTTCTACTGATTCCTCTCAGCGGTATGTGCAACTCGGCACAAAACCTTGCAACATTTATTTGCCACCCAATGATTTTATTTTTCCTAGTTCATATGAGTAAAGCTGTCTGGCATTCAATGGTTTACAAATAAAAGCCATCTTAGGCGTTAGTCAGAATTGTGAGGTCAACCAATTAGAAATTTATACTTTATGGCAAACAAAATCTAAATGATTTTCTCCACAAAAATGCATCTACATATGCATGCATGAAAATGAAAATGTTGTTACATCATAGATCATAGTTCATTAAACTCTGTCACAGTCAGACGATACCTTTTTGTATTTGAAAATTCAAGTTACCTTATGTCCGGGATAGTAACAATAATTTAAATAAAATACAGTAGTATCAGTCAGTAGTAAGGCCAAAGTGAACTCTTGTGTATAATCAATATTTTGTTTTTTCTCGTATGAATAACGTAGATTTCAACAAATAACAACCTAAGATATTAGGAGCATACGTGAGTACCTTAGGATGACAAAACAAAACTAATAATAATTGACAAAGTTAAAACGTTGCCTTCACGTTGCGCACTCAAAATTGGGGCAATTATTATAATAATCATAATTGTGACAATTTGGAAGAGTGCAAAATAGCGTGCAGGATTTCTGTTAAAGCTTTTATACAAGCCACTAGATTTTACAATTACACCAGCAACACCAAATATAAATAATATAAAACTTACCATTTTCTCAACATTTCTTAGACAATGTCAAAGGCTAAGTCAACTACTTACATGCATAGTCCAATTATGACAAAGAGAAAAACAAAAGAGATACTTTTCACACTAACTTGTCGAAACTCAGTTGCACTTTACGAATTCGAAGAAACGAACTCTTAATGTTAGTACACAATTTTAAAATTTGAAGCAGGAACCTCAATTGAACGATGGTCATTTGAAATGCTCGTAATCGCAGAACATTCAAGCAAGCAAAACATCATGGAAACTCATTCAAAAGTAAAAGTACTAAATCTTTTATGATTTGACTGTGATAAAAATAATGACAAAAAGAGATGAAGTGAATGAATTAACAAATGAATTGTATAATAGAGTATGTATAAATTGAATGTATGTATACACGCGAATGTAACATTAAAGTAGGTGCAATATTGCGGCTCTTTAAAAAATCCAATAAGTAGCATGCAAATTCTTTGGTATGTGCTCATAGTGCAACACCATGTACGACCTAGGATATGTTGTTTAAATAGCGATAATAAGTACGTATTTACTTACCGAAAAAAAATAAATGGAAAGAAAACCCGTATAAATATAAAAGTTTTACTTATACATATTAGCAAAATATTTAAACAAATTTTAGCAACAAAATATCGAGGAAAGTATCGAGAAAAACAACAAACAATACTTCGTTATTAAACAAATGCAATAATTATATAAAAAAAATAACTTAGTTAAAAAAATAGATGATATTTAGTTATGCTCTATTACAAATTTATAATCAATTGAAATTTTATAAAGATGAAATTCAGCTATCGAAGCAGAATGTTTTATAAATATATTTATCTATTATTTTGATTGAATTTCAAAAATACGGAATATATCTTACACATAACCTTCATAAAACTAAGCCAGAATTTCATTTCTCAACATATGTACTTTGTTTTGAAGAAAAATAAAAACAAATAAAAATTACAAATAGTCAAGAAAAAATGTTAAAAAAAAATCAAAAGGTAACGTAGCTCATTCAAATTTTAAAAGAAACACGTAATTTTTGAAACTACTCGTATAACAAAACAAAAACAAATCTTGTACAAATCTTGATTGGCAAGTGGCGCCAACTGGATTGCCTAAAACCAAAAGTATACAACAAACAGTTACCCCTCTCTACATATAATTATATACAAATGCATAGTACATATAACCCCCAAAAATTCATAACCAAAATGAATTTGCAACAAAATCTTTACGAACAGCGCGATTAAGCGAAACAGCGGCTAGCTGCATGCAATAAACAGAAAGCAAATACAAACCTAGGTAGGACCGGTGTACCGATATTAGATATTCTACTGAAAGTAATACTAATGGTAATGTTATGAAGTGCGTCTGAAGCATAAGTATGTAATAGTAGTTATAGTAAAATTTGTTGAGTACATACATATATATACATAGATACACGCATACAAAATGGAACACCAACAAATGCACACACACAAAATCTCACACATTATTATGAGACGCTAGAAGATCCGTACAGAATTAAAAGAAGTAATTGTAAAGTAAAAACCCAAGTCAAGGTACATCAAGAGTTATAAAATACACATACATATAACATGAATTACACATTTAAGAAAGATTATATAAAAATAATAAAAACAAAAACTAATAAAGAATATATTAAAAAAAATTAAAACTTTGTTTACATTAACTATTCTCACAGTTGATGATGCTCTTAAGACTTTTTGTTGCATTATTTAAATTTAATTATAAAGATCAACATCTAAGAAGTTGGACTGTTGCCATACAAAACTGTAGAACTCTTAAAATGGTAATCCCCAAAATCTTAAATGCTTGCTTAGTTTTTTTACATGGTAATACAAACGCATTTACAGAAATTTTGATACTTTTATTTTGAATGGAAAAAATGTTAATTTAGGTTTTAACCACAAAATGCATTACGTTTCTGTCTGAGATCTTCAAATATGACGTTTACTGGTTAAAAGCAACGCAAAATGTGTTCAGGTAATAATTACATTCTATTTGTTAGCCAACTTTTGTGGACAATCGGGTTGACTATGTGGGTGGGAAGCGCGAAAAACTTCGTTAGTCTCTAAACTTCGATCGAGCTGCAAAATTGTTGGATAGGCATCCAAGTTGACACGGTATCTGAAAGAATGTTTCAGAGAGAGTTTAATTAAAAAGTCCATACTAATTATAAACTCTGAGATTCACCTTCTGGCGTTGAACACCTGTGGAACAAGGCAGCAATCAGCCATAGAGATTTCATTTCCCACACAGTATTTGCCGGACGAGGCGGACAGCACCCTTTCCAGACCCCGAAAACCACGCGATATCCAATGTTGAGCCCACTCCATGCTCTTTTCCTTTTCCAGGTGTGCCAATACAAGACGATTTTGCAGCGGCTGAATACCAGAGCATATGATCTCAACGATCTCACGCACTTTGGCTCGCTTCAGCGGATCCTGTGGCAGCAATGGATGCTGCGGACGGGTCTCATCCAGATAGTGCATAATGGCCACGGAATCGCATAGTGTCTGACCATCTAAACACAATATGCAAGTCCTCAGTTACCATTGAGCATGCGATTCAAGGCGTGTCCGATACTCACCGATTTGTAGTGCAGGTACCTGTTGCATTGGATTCAGTTCCCGATATTCATTTGTATAGCAGTGTGTGCTGTTCTTAGCTTCGGCCGTAACTAGACTTGTCGGCTGAATGTCATATGGAATCTGCTTCAATCCCAACGCAATGCGAACTCGCCAGGAACAAGAGCTGTAGTAGTACGAATAGAGCACTGGCCTTGCATCGCTAGAAACTATAGAAGTTAATGTGCGTGTACCGTTTTTAGCCATGTGAAGCCAAATCCCAGCCGATTTCCTCAAGGCACTCATCTTGTTATGCAAGCTTTTTAATTTTAAAAGTAAGCACAAGGTAAATAACAGGTGTCCAGTGCTAGTACAAGCCAGGGGACTATCAGCAAAACTCCTTTTAGATTTAAAGTTCGATGATTTGATTTGATTTTGTCCGATTTAATGCATGAAGTTATATATGTATATTAAAAGCACAACAGATATATGTGGTTTATTGTATTTTGTTTCTGTAAATAAATTGCAGGCCACTGGAGAACCTCTTTCTTCAGCGATTAGCGATTAACTATCGATACACTATCGTACGATTTCCGTATGAAATGAATAAAAAGCACCCCTCAAAGTATGCTGCACATTAAATGAAGAAAACCCGAGAGAAAGTAAAGATCGAATCGATTAAGTTAGAAGTTTATTTTTTAAATACGTACTTTATATTTGGAACTGTTACAATTTAATGGATATTAACATAGTATATGTTGTCGGTTTGTATGTGAAATCAGGCAGTTCCTTAAATGGTACAGGATATACTATGACTACGTTTTCACATCAAACTGTGGATCAATTAATGCGTGAATTAAATGGGACTTCCATGGAAATCAGTAATCAACGTATGCATACATTTTAAGTAAATATGATTTTTTGGTATCCTTTGTTTTATTCTTTTAAATGAGAGAAAATAATACAGTTTTACATATAATTTGATCATACATATTTGGTAGCAAAGAGACATTTAGTTATATGTAGTCACATGAGAACTCTAGTATCCGTAGCATTAGACCTGATTTAATGCCTTAGGTATGGAAAGTGTTTAATGAATGTAAATTTGTTTTTACTTACATAATTTTCATAATTTTTGTTCTTATTTTTTTAAATTTTATAATCAGAATGCCTGCTAGTGGAGATTACTTCCTCTTTGACTGAAGTTTTGTACTTTTCAAAAAGCTACTTTGTAAAGCGCTCAACTTTTTCTTTTCGTCCTTACATATGCATACATGTATACATTTGTGCATATTGGTTTATAGAATGTATATGTGCACTAAAACTATTTTTGTTTTTTTGTTTTTTTTTTTAAATCCCTGAATTAAATTTTGCTTTTTGTCATGAATTCTCCTTGAATTGGTTTTGTTTCTGTTAGCCTAAATAAAATTCATAAAAATACGTTTTAATATATGAGTTCATCTTTTAGACCATTGTTCACATTGAAAATTAAGGTAAATCATAAAATTTTCTTGAGAATAATTTATATTGTTTTGTTTGCTTGCCATTTAAAATTTTATTTTTTATCGATAGTATTTTTATGCATTTATGCATAGTTAAATGCTGTTAGCAATTTTTTGAATCACATCCGACTGTTTCTCTCAATGAAATCTCCGCCTCTAAAGCTGACTCTTTAGCTCCAAATATTTCTTGTTGCCCCACTGTCAAGTTTTCTCTTTGTTACGAACTGCAATTCACTTTTTAGTTTTACGGCGTTTTGCAGTTGTCGTCGGAAAATTCTATTTGTTGGGCAGCTCCGGTGGACAGTCCGGCTGATTGGAAGGATGAGCAGCTCGGAAAGCTGGGTTGCTCTCCAGTTCGCGGTCAATGCGCAATATAATGGGATATGGGCGCAAGTCGACATGGAATCTGAGAAATACCAGATGAAGCTACTTCTCATTTACATTTCGATAAGCTTAAACTTACCTCCGGGCATTAAAAACTTGCGGCACAAGGCAGCAATCAGCCATTGAGATTTCATCACCCACACAGTATTTGCCAGCCGAGGTGGACAGTGCCTTCTCCACTGCGCGAAAACCACGTGTTATCCAGTGCTGTGCCCATTCCTTCTTCTTTTCCTCCCCCACGTGGATTAGAACGATGAGGTTTTGAAGTGGCTGAATGCCGGAGCAAATGATTTCAATTATTTCGCGAACTTTGGCCCGTTTGTGGACATCTTGCGGCAGAAGCGGACGCTGGGGGCGTGTTTCCTCCAGGTAGTGCATAATTGCCACCGACTCGATCAGAGTATGTCCATCTTTTGGGAAGGTAATTGAATTAAACTAGGTTTAGCTAGGCGCAGGCTGTCGCCCAAGATGTGCTCACCAATTTGCAGTGCCGGCACCTGCTCCATAGGATTGACTTCGCGGTACTCATTGCAATGTTGTTCGCCGCCCGACTTGATGAGACTGATAGGCTTGATGTCGTAGGGTATTTCCTTGAGGTTCATCGCGATTCGAACGCGCCAGGAGCACGAGCTACGCCAATACGAGTAGAGTATTGGCTGGGAATCGAGGGAAACAGGGTTAGTCGACATATTAAAAAGGTTATTTGTTCCTGGATTGGCAGCTCGTGGTGCGCTGACAGCTAAATGAAACCCTCAGTCAGCCACTCTCCGTATCAGACCTATTTCTTGTGATATGTGTCTCATTTGAATAAATATATACTGTAAGGCGACACAAAACAGAACAGGTTGCCCACTGATAACGAGTACGGAGAAAAACAAAAACACAATACATATACTTATTTTGAGAGGTAATCTGGTCAAACCAGTTGCTCAACAGCAAGTTTGCTAATTTGCTTGTTGTTTCTCTTTCTGCAGCTAAATTTATGCCGCTGTTTTATTAATAGTAGTACGTGCTGATAACAAATATATGTATGTGTTAATGTTTATAGATTTGAGGTTAGACCACACCTGTTCCAAAGTACACAGTGATGCAAATAAAACCTGCTCCATCTTTTTTTAAATATTCTTTGCCTAATAGGCACATTTTTATGGTCAACGTTCTTATAGACCGATATTTTCCTCATCGTTGATTTGAAGTCTTAACTCTATTCCGTTTATCTTTGTTTTCTTTAAATATGGATAAAAATGCATATGCAGCCCAAGATACTGTTCAAGAACTAAGAACTAAGAACATTTAGAATTGATAAATTCGATAATGTGAATATTGATAAAATAAAATAAAATTGAAAATTGATTGTCGGCATATTATCACTTTGCGATTTAAAAATATATTAGTTTTTATGCTGATTCTCAATTCATTGTGATAGTTTTTTGCGCGTACTCGATTCATTTTTTTCGGTTACAATTGTCAACACGATAAGTAAAAATCAAAAAACCATAATATTTCGTAATATTAATAATTAAATTTAAAATTAATCTGAATTTAGTTTCATCCTCCAAAATCGAGCAGACTTAAGGAAAAACAATTGCAGTTCAAGTTGATATTTTTCAGTAATATTATTCAACATGTGATGTTGTTTAACTTGGTGCTCTTTTTAAATTAAAGCTAATTAAATGTATATATAGCTCGTATTATAATCAACAGAGCAGCAGTTAAACGAAACCTCAACTTTTTATTAAAAGTATAACTTGAAATCTTGTAAATTTAATATTACAAAATAAATTATTAAATTTATTACAGTTATGAGCACAATCTCTTTTATCCCCTAGCGGTTTATTTTGTATACCCACATGATTCATGTAAAAGCCTTGTCCTAATTGCTATTGCTGCAAACGGGAAGAAAGTTATACACAGACTGACCGCCTGCACAGAAAACGGAATTGTTCAGAGCAACAGTAATAAGAGGAAATGTCCCGGACAAGAGCCAAAGTAATACACATACATACACATACTGTGTGCGTGAGTGTATAAAGGAGCCTATTCTATTTGACCGAAAGGCAGCCCAATTCCGGGAAAAAACGAGCGCCTACTCTGGCACACACAGATAAAATATGTGTATGTAGAAAGCATAATATGCTGCCTAAAAGTTCGTTGAACCCATGTGAAAGTAAAGTCGGTAGTAGTCAGAGGGACTGGGAGCCCACAGTAGGCCGAGTCGGCGCCGAGTGCCGATGTGTGTCGTACATCAAGGTCGGCTAGGGGCATTAACCTTAACCAAGTTGACGTTGTCCTGGTTGCTATCAGGCAAAAGCAAGTCAGTACGACGCGCCAAGGACACTCGCAGTCGTCCACAGCGGCGCGCTCAAGAGTCAGCGCGAGCGCAGCACAAAATGGCTCAGAAGTTTCGCTGGGGTGTGTGTTTTCAGGGGTTGCTTGGGTTTGAGCTAAACGCGACCCGCAGGGTTGTCGCGCCCGTCTATTGCCCAATCCATGTTCAATTTTGTCGTTGCCACCACTCAGCCCAGCAACTCTGTTCGCGCCATTTCGCTGTGTGTACGCCAGCGAAAAAAGCTTTCGGGCCTGCGCATGTGCGGCAAACGCACGCTGGCAGTATGAGTTTGACTCAAACCAGTGGCAGCAACGGACAGGGTAGTATGAGTGAGTTTTCAAGAAGGATTTTTTTAGCAAGCAATGCACAAGTTTTTAGCGCCATTCGCACTGGACTTACCTTGGCTATGGCCGAGAGGGACATAGCGTTGTGATGATACTTTGAGTAGTTAATTTTGAAGCCGTTTCAGCCGGACGCACTGCGAAAACGATAATCTGCGGACCGGACGGGGGTGGGAGTGCAGTAAAACTAGACGTGAGCTGCGGAAAGCGGTTCAAGCTTAAACCTAACCACCACTCACGGAATAGGATATATATGCAGCGCGTTTGGCAATATAATTCGGTGCACAACAAAGTGCGAAAAGCGAGAAACTGATAAATGTTAGTTATTTGGCTTATTTGACGGCAGGCGAGCCCAAATGCACTCAAAGTTGAACTGCGTTAGCTCAGGTAAGCGCGGTGCGCGTCAGCAAAGGACAACAGCGACGGCGACAACGACAGGATATGATAGCCAGAACGCGACTGAACACACTGAACTAAATAAACGAGTGCGAAAGCGAAAGCAAAAGCAAAGGACACCGACAAAGCTAACAACGCGAGGGAGAGCTCGAGTAAGAGAGAGCGCAAAATACAGAAACAAAGAGACAGGCAAAAAATTGCAAAAGCTTAATCTATGCTGGTGCTTGTCTCCGTTAAGCTTTCTTAGCTTATTTTCGAACCATTGCAGCGGTATAGTGTAGGTAATTTTTAGTACTCCGATGTTAGTAGGTGAAACGATCTGAAATGCAAATATCCAATAGTTTAAAAAAGAAAAGGCATTCATAAATTTGTTTGTATTATGACCACCAGTTTATTTGTGTTTCCACTTAAAATTTTTTTTGTTTTACTAGATTCTTTGTAAGTTTACTTCATTTCCATTAAAGTTGCTCAAATGATTTTTGATTAAATTACACGGCTTAAACCTAAAGGTATGTAACATATGGACTAAAATAGTTAACAAATTGTTACAGTTTGTTTCCACAGATAAAACGTATACAAATAAACACCTAATATAGTACATTTATAAGTTCATATAACTAAAGCAACATCAGGAAAATGAAGTTGAACCCATTACAAACATTTATTTCAGTTTCGTTTTGTAGAAATGCAACAATGTGTATAACGACTCTAAAACAGCCGCACAACCAATAGAATATCACACCAAAAATGGCAGAGTACAACGAATACAACAAATTGTAAGAGAGTGTGTGTGTGTTCGGTGTGTGTATGTTTGTCTAAGGAGACAGCGGACATTGCTAACTAGGTAGGTAACGGTAATGGTAACGATAACAGCCCGTGCATTTATCGTGAATCGTGAATTGTCCGTCCGTCTGTGAGGCAGGGTTCTTGACTGTACAAATTGCTCTAATGGGTGTACCGGACTTGGGCTTCGGGTACAACATTCATAAAGTTTAACACTACCTCAGCGCTACCTAAGTTCTCGTTGTCGTTTTGCTAGCTAACAAAAGTAACTGTATATGTGTATACATATGTATTCATGTATGTATAAAATTGTCAACAAATTAATAAATTATTGTTGTAATATTTTTAGAAAATAGTGTCCATATATCATCATTATCATCATCGTCGTCGTCATCTTCATCCTGACGGTACATTTTGTTTTAGAGTTATGCTTCCTTACATTTTTATATTCTTTTTTCTCACTTAACCTAATGCATTTGAAGAATTGACTACAATTTAATGGCAAGAGCCACAGTTTCGTTTTTTTTTTGCTTTTTTCTTAGGAGTTTACATGTACAACATACGTTACACATACACATACAATACACAATAATCATAATAATCATAATTATTTTAATATTAAATATAACTGGTAACATCATGCTAAATACAATATGCCATCATTATTAGACAATTGCTTCAATATGCTAAAAACTTGTCATTCCATTATAATTATCAGAGATGCAGCCAAGGTCGAACATTTTTAACCATTTTAGCGATACATAATTTTAAAAATTATTTGGAGGGAATATTCATGATTCTCAAATATCTTTACTTTAATCATCTTGATATCAAATGTAAGTGTAAAGAATTTTTTGCATGCGTATAAGAAATAAATATCTTATCATCAATACAGTAACTAAAGAGTTTTCGTTTTTGTTCGTTTCGATTTAGTTTCGTTAAAAAGTATTAGTTATGTGACAAAAATTTTCTTTTTGTTATAATTAGCTACCAAAAAGTAAAGCAAAGTTAAAGCAGTTTTGCGTTTAAATGATAGCATGTAAAATCCATTTGGCTTTCATTTCAATTTACACCTATTTTGATCATCAGTTACAACCATGAAAACATTTATGTTTACATTTATGCATTTGTACACATACATATGTTAATGTATGTACCGTAAAATATTTCTTAATATCTCAATAATATTAGTACAATATAAATATGTGTGTCTGCGTGTTTTGTATTTTAGAGAATTTACATGCTTAGTACAATTTACGTTCAACAAGAGGTTATAGCATTTCAACTAATGCCATAAAGTAACAGTTTCTTTGTTTATAAAAGATTTGCATATTACAGTTAAAACTTACGTCTGTGAGTTGTGTACTTGTATATGGTACTTTCATTTTGCATTCGCACTTCAAGGCGATTAGCTTGATCGTGTCGGTAATACTGAGCTGTAAAGAACTTGGCATGCGCAATAGGTCTGGATAAAACGCGATGATCTTGACTAGAATATCGTATGGCACAAAATAATTGAAAATAAATGTTAGCTAAAGAAGCATTCGACTGATTGATTGTAATCGTATGTTTCCTATTTCCAATTTGAAATTAATATGATAATAAAATAAAAAAATAAATACTGATATCTCTACCCAAAAAAGTAAAAATATGCGTCGAAAATATGTGCCCATTAAATCCATGCATAATTCAGACATCTTTCATCACTTGTTCGTCAGACCTATAGAATATACGTTCCGAAGATACATATTGCATTGCGGCAATTTGCCTAAAATTTTCACTTATACGCTAAACAGGAATGCAATCATCCATAGAAATTTACATAATGGTTTCTGTATTTACTATGTATACATATATAGAATGCTTTTTTTATTGCGTTTTTTTGTTTTGTTTTCGTTTAGGATATTTTTGTTTTAGGTTTTAAATTAAATTGATATGTCTAAGAACTATTATCAATCGTTTTTTTTATTTAATAAAGTTTTTTTTGTATTGTATCTCGAAGTAATTCAGTTGCCTTTTTTTAGATAAACTCCATAAAAGAAGTTCTGCGGTTCTGGTTTTATGTAATTTATGTAATAAAATTATTGTTAGAAAGTGATGTCTGCACATACATATATGTATATCCTACATAAGTACAATCAAATCTTAACTATTCGAGATTTATATTGTTGATTCACTTGAGATTGAGTTTTGAGCTAAAATTAAGTCAGTGGCCCAAGAGCGCGTGCAGATCCGGCTTTCGGTAGGTCTATATACAGGTTTTATAGTATGCATATAAATTAGTTGTATAAGTGTATGTGTGTATTGTTTATATATAGTATATTATTACATACTCGTACACTTAATGAACAATCACAACGCAGAGTATTCGAATAAAGTGCTGGCGCCGCTGAGATTGCAGTTTCTTTTGAAATTAGAGGAAAGTGAATATAGCACAAAATACATTTCACAGATTGTCATATCTACTTTGTTTGCGTTTCGGGGAATAAAAAGTACACAGAAATCGCATTTAAATAACAGATAAAAATATTTAATCAATATAAAAGAAAAAATATGGCACAATAAATAAAACATAAAAATAAATTATGTATATAAAACAGAAATGAATCAAGTAAGAAATTCTTTTCTTTTCTTTTTTTTTTGACTAGATGGTAGGGCTTAGAACTTGCAGCTTACTCTATTATGCAGTATGTTAAATATTATTACACTCTGTTCTTATTTTTTCATATGGCTTTTTTGTCTTTAGGAAACTTTTTTACAAAGCAACAAAGTTCCGAATCTTACTTAAAGTTACTTAAATAATACAGCTAAGTACATACTTATTATTATGGTATATACTTGTGTTTAAGCATATATTTTAAGACTTTATTCATAATACTTAACACTTACGCTTGAAGGCATTTATCTTATATATTTGCTTTTGTTTTTATTGTTATCATATAATCGTAAATCAGAGTTAAGCATTGTATTAAAGGATTGGAAATTGTCTATGTGTTAAGTAATTTGTAGAGAAAATGCACACAACAAAAGTTGATCATTAGAATTTCGATTTTGTTTTGGTTTTTTTGTTTTTTAATGTCTATTGTATGTATGTATGTTTGTTTGTTTGCTTGTAAGAGAGGTTTATCCGCTAACATATGCCACGTACAATTATGTACGCGTATATACGTGTAGTACAAAAATAGTGTTGTAACTAGTTCAAGAAGAGTCTTTAAGCGGCTTTCGTAGCCCACAACAAACAGTTCTGAAGGTGCTTAGTGGTGGGTTGCTTTAGCTGTAGCTGTAGCTGATTACAATTGCACACATACGCAATTATTAATCTTTCTTTATATTTGTATTGCAGGTAATACATACATAACACTCACAAATACGAAACAATTATGCAAGATAGTTAACAAGGGCTAAAGTTAAACAAATAGAATGGCAGGAGCAAAAGATAAACTGGCCGAAGCGTGTAATACGGAACTTATTTGTATAGCAGTACCTGCATTCTGCAGTTTGAATTTGAGGACTGAATTCTGTTATTAATATTTGTTTACGCTAGATGTCCTATTCATGTCCTATTGTTCGACAAGCAACAATAATTACGCATACACAATAAGCAAATTACAACCTTGGAAATTGCTAAGAGTTTGTTTGTATGTCGGTTTCAATAGTTTGATGTAAGTCTAAATACAATTAGATTTCGTATGCATTTTGTTACATTTAAATTACATTATATTACAATATTCTTATTTACGTCATAATATACCACTGGCATCGTAAACATTTATTGCGTACACTCAATTGATCTATTTGTTGTAGTACATTAGCTCACTGTCCAAATGGAAAACGTGTGATTCTTGTTGTTGTTGTTATTCTTCATTTTACTGGCAGATTTACTGTTGTAACAATTAAGTACATGTACATATCCATGTAAATAATTAATATATGTTTATAAGTACACCTATTAAAAACGTTATGTGTGGTATGTATGTATGTATGTATGTATGTTGTTGATCGAAAAGTAATTTATAATAATTGTTACTTTTCGAGTGTGTGAGTGTTTGTGTGTGTGTGTGTGTGTTTGCGTGTGTGTGGGTGATTTATCGATAGATATTATGTCTTTTACGCGTTTGGAGAAACATTAAATTAACATTTACTTATTAGATACATATGTATATTGTATGTATAGAATTCGCTATGTATGTATATACGTATATTCACAATATAATTATCTACTTATATTCATGTATGTATGTACCATATATGTAGTTTGTATTTACAACTTGGCTTTAAAAGTTAAAATTTTTCAATTTGAGTTTCACTTTTGTTTTTGTTTTTAGCTAAAATCGTTTTTGATCTCACTCAATATCACTTGATTTCACTAGAATTTTTATTTGCTTCACATATAGCAATATGTAGTACAATAGTTTTTAGAAGTGTAAGTACAATAAAAGTTTAAATTTAACTGCTTGAAATTGCTGAATTGCAACTTAAAACATAAAACAACAATCATCGTATATGTGTATACTATATACTTATATAGTACATATTCATAAGTACATATAATCTTGTACATATCGTAACTCTTACAAGCTAAACATGTATCGCACTAGTAAAGTATCTGTGAAATGTGATGCAACTAGCTTAAGTAGAAAAACATGTAGTTAACAGTACGTACGCGCTACTAGATAAAATCAATGTTGATTTGGATTAAAGTTAAAACTACAGTCGAGTCGAGAGTCGAGAGAAAAGGCCTACTATAAAAATACGGTAGGTATATGTATGTATGTATGTAACACAAATATTGCATTTGCCTACGATAGTTAATAACAATTCAATTTGAACTTGCTCCAATTTTAGTTATATGTATGTACAAATTGTGGCTTCGACTTGAACTACAGATCAAGTCAAAGTTTTGGCTAGTAGAGATAGATATTTAGGTAGCTAGATAGGTAGCCAGATAGATAGATGAATAGATTTGAAGAGAGTGTAGAAAACATGTGAAAAGTATGAATAAGAAAAATGCCTTTAACTGCTAAATACATCAAAATTACAATATTCATTTACTTATAATACACATTCAACTCTGAGTTTCGTATTTGTTTTTTCTCTTCTAAGATTAAATTCTAAGACTGGTAAACAATGCTTGCTGCTTGCTTAACGCGATTGTCAATCGATGTTGGGGCCTAGCTGCTCCATATCTAAGATGTAGATGTAGTGGTTATAACCGCAAGGGGTGTCGTTGTTGATGTGGATACTGATGCGGATGTGGCTGTTGTTGTTGTTGTTGCCGTTGCTGTTGCTGCTGCTGCTGCTGCGGCTGCTGCTGCTGCTGCTAGTGCTGCTGCTGCTGATGCTGTTGCTACTGCTATTGCAGACATATTTCCATTTACTGAATGCTTTAAATTTGACGAGTGTTCCGCTTCTTGAACTCGATGCGTTTTCATATGGGCGCTGCGGCTCTTGACTTTATTAAAGACTCTGGTAAATACAAAGACAGAAGAGCGGCAAGTGACAAATATTAGAGTCTGGCAGTTAGAGGCGCACTAAAGTACTTTAACGAAAATGCAAACTGTATACCATGAACACTAAGATGTAGCAGAGATAAAATACACAGATAAAGCAGAGAGTAGTTTATATGTATCTAAAGTGCATGCATATATGTATTGGTGCAGCGGTGATAAGGGTGGCATGCAAATATACGAAAAGCATTTCGTTCTAAATGTTGTTTTTTTTTTCTTTTCTTTTTTTCTATTGGTGTAGGTTTTTTGATTTTTCTTTTCGGTTTTTTGTTACTTAGCCTTGTGTGGAGATAAATTGCTTTGTTGTTATTATTTACTATGGAGAGTACAGAGTTTTGCTTGACAGTTGAGAACATAAATCAGAAATGAATAGGTCTCGTTATAAGAGAACGAAAGAGTTAAGTGCGCTTGAATGTTATAGAAAAATAAATACAATTGCGGCAAATCTTCAGCTGTGATCTCTAAACGAACGCGTAATACATATAAGTATGTATATAGATATATGTACGTATATATAAATAAGTGAAAAATTTTGTATAAAATTGTTAAATGATTAGCCAATCAGATTCTCAGGATCACGCATAAAGCAAGCCCCGATATATGAAGGAATTTCACATTTAGAAATTGGTTAAAATCGATGAATGAATTGCCCAGAAACGGTTATTTGGGTATTATATTTACAAAAGATTAAATGCAAATGGCATTTGGCGCTGTATTTATAAACAGAAAATACATAAAATCAAAGAACAGAGAGTTTGGAAGTAATTAAGAGACAAAAAGAAAGGAAATGAAAGAAACCGAAAGTGAAAACAGAAAATTCAAAATCATATACTTACCGTTGGAGCTGGCGTTGTGGGCCTAGCGATTGGCCCTCTGGCTAAGACTGCGATGGGCCGATTTCAGTAACGCCTATTTGCGACTTGAGACTCTTCGCTTTAAAATTGCAATTTTATTGAATCGTTTATTGATTTGATGGTTTAATTAGACACGCGTTTTGTAATTGAATATAGTTTGATTTTTGTTTAGTTTTGGTTTGGATTGGCGTCATGGAACAGTAAATACAATACAACAACAATAACAACAATTATTATCGCTTAATAAAAAACGCTAACTAAACGGGATGAAAATTTTGGAATCGGTACATGGAATAAACTAAATGCTGTAAGAAACACTACGAAATCAAGGCACAAAGCAAATCGAAGAAGGAGAAATATCATGATAGAGAAGAAGCTGAATAAACAGTACAATTTACTTTAAAAATTATAGATGGATTAAAATCGAAAACTCAAAAGAACGAGAAAAATAAGGAGCTAGTTAACAACCCAGGTTTCGGATTCAATTACGAATATGTCATTGAGACGAAAGTTACGGTTACGGATATAACGTGCTTTACGGTCTTAACTCAATACGGGCACTCAAATCGCTCAATATGCTTGCGTTATTCAAATGTTTAATGAGCTGGCAATTTAGGTAAACGAATTGTTGTGGATAGTTTCTTGGGGGAATCTTACTTGCCGCACACCTTGCAGGGGAATTCGCTGTCCTTGGCGATGTTGGAATTGTTGCTGTTGCTGTTGTCTTTTGATGCTGTCGTCGCTGTTGCGGTTGTTGCTGTTGTTAGCAACAATGATTTTAAATTAGAGCCAGTTGCATTGGTTGTGTGGTTGTTGTTGCTGTTGCCGGTGGTATTATGGATATTTGCGAGCGTTATGTTTGCCGTTGCTGTTGTTGCACTGATGAACTGAATGTTTGTGTTGCTAGTCTGGGGCGCGCATGCGTTGCTGCTAATGGTGTTGTTGTTGCAGTTGCTGGAACTGTAGATGTTGTTGGCACTAATTGCCGTGGCATGCTGGTTGCTGTTGTTGTTGTTGTTGTTGTTGTTGCTGTTGCTGTTGCTGTTACTGGCATTTCTGCCATAAGCGTGTATGCGAACATGACCATGCAGCGCCGCTTTCGAACTGAAGCTCTACAGTTTGGCCACAGACGCGGAATTAAACGCAGGGCGGGGATTGCAGCATTATGTACAAGAAAGAGAGTAAGAATTTGAGCCTGAGTGACTAATGAGGACTTGCTGGCATTGGTATGGGGCTGGACAAGGTGCACGGTGATTGTGTGCCGAACTCAACATGCCGCAGCATTCATAGACTACAAACTTACCGCCGAACAGTCGGCAATCTCGCACACGTAGGGCTTCTGATCCACCGTCGGGATGATGGCAGGAACTGGCTCCATTTTTAGGTGAGACACCTTGTAGTCAACGCAAAGCTTCTTCCAAAAATAATACATTTGCACGCATTCGCCCGAGTTCTTCGTGAGCAGCTAAAAGTGATACAAAACTGCTTGTGAGACTTGGCCAAAATAAAATCAGGCACATTCGAATAAGGTAAATTTCGCTACCGACTAGGAGACTTAAACCTGAGTATACTCGTAAGGTAACCTATATTATCAACTTAATGGCACAGATATTTTTTTTCATTTTCTTGTTATTTCTATGCCACAATTATTTGATTAGGCCCATAAACCATTCATTCATTCAATTCTATTTTCTATAGTGAAAAGTAAAAATTACCTCGCTGGCGATTTTGCCAAAGTCCTTGCCATGGTTCTCGAGGCCACGCAGGAACTGCTCCAGCTCGCGGGCAGTCCACTTGATTTGAAATGCGCCGGACTGGGTCTGCAGCAGGGCGAGCACCGCCGCCGCCGAGTTGCCTTTCGCCTCGAGCAGCGTTCGCAGGGCTACCTCCTCGGTATGGCTGCCCATGGGCACGGCCGATGATTTGCTGAGATCTATGTAGCGCATGAGTATCTTCTCGTCCAGCTGTACGCTGGGATCCCAAATGAGGTCGGCGTTCATTGTTTCGTTGGCGGACTCGGCGGGCGGCTTGCAGGCTGGTATCTGCGCCTGATACGTGGAGCCCAGGTTCACCTTGGACTCGTCGCAGAAGTCCACGAGGCCCACCGGATCGCCAAAGTCATCGTCAAAGACGTCAAACATGCCTTGGCCGAGCTGCTTGCGCACATTGCAGTAGAGTCCCGTGCCCTTGCGGTCGGGATTCAGTATTGGCGCGGGCGTGTAATGCGTCCGCGATGGCTTCCGCAGCTTGGACCGATGCGGCGACAGGGTGTGGAATTTCGAGAACTTGTGCACGTCCTGGGCTCCATTGGACCGCAGGCGACGCTTCAATATGGAATTGGTTTGGTTGGAAAGCGGCTGCAGATTGGCAACGCTGGGCGTCGGCATGACCATGGGCGTGGCCACAGCCGCGGGCAGCGTGGGCAGCGTGGCCAGCAAGGGCTTGCCGCAGTTGGTGCCCTTAATGCCGTCGCCGCTGGCAAAGAGCAGGCCAGCGTCGAGCCCAGTTGCCGGCCCGGCATTGCCGTTCAACAGCATGGTGAATGCCTGCTTGTCGCCCGCTGCGCCGTTGCTGCCATACACCAGCGGCTGCAGCAGGCTGTTCAGCGGCTGCAGCATCATCGGCTGCTGGCTGCCGTCCATGAACTGTGCCTGGCACGACACGGGCGTGAAGTTGGTCAGCATAAAGTCCGGCTGTGGCTGCTGTTGCGGCTGTTCCGTTTGCATTAGAGGTTGCTGTTGCAAGAGCAATTGCGGCTGCTGCTGTTGCAGCAGTGGTTGCAGCAGCTGCTGCTGCTGCTGTTGGTGTTGGTGTTGGGCTTGCAGTTGCAGTTGCAATTGCTGTTGCTGCTGGAATGGCAATTGCTGCTGCTGCAGTTGCGGCTGATGCTGCTGCTGCGGCTGCTGCAGGTGCAGCTGCAGCTGCTCGTAAAGCAGAGGGGACGGCTGCAGTTGCTCCATGGGCTGCACGGCCGTTGTTGCCGACGCCGTGGGGACAACCTGGCGCTGCTGACCGAATTCGCGCGGCGACGAGGACAAGAGCGGATCATCCGAATTGGGCATCATTTGCGATTGCAGGCCGAGTCCCGGCAGATAGTAGAGATCGATGATGTTGTCGCCCTGCTGCTCGGTGGTCAGCTGCAGCTGCATATTCTCGTCGGGCAGCACCTCGCGCAGCACCTGCTTGACGTCCTCGGCGGAGCCAATGCCGCTGGTAAAGAACGACTCCGACAGCGGCGAGGGCGCGTTCCGTGAGTCGTTGAGGAACTCCTGGTCCTCGTCGAGAAACGAAAGATTCGTCTCGGCAAACTCGCGCAGATCGCATTCGGCACCGTCTTCAGTGGTGTTCAACAGATCCTCCACCTTGATGGTGGGATCGAAGCTGCTCTCCTCCAGCACGGTCTTCAGCTTGAGTATCTTCTCGTTGTCGTTCTCGCTGAGCTGCTGCATCGACTCGTCCTCGTCTGTCTTGAAGTAGACGTGCGAGAAGTCCGTCTTGTCGCCAAAGAACGTGTGGCTGGCGTCCACAAACTGAGCCGCCGCGTCCTCAATGAAGGGTGAGGACTGGGCCACGTTCTCGTGACTGGACGGCGGCGTCGGGTACGCGAGTGGCGAGTGCATCGGGGAGCCGAGCACGCCCAGGGTGTTGCCGCCACGCATGTTGGCAATGGCCTGGATTTGGGAGCTGTTCTGCATGATGATCTCCTTGGAATGGAATTGCTGGAAGGTGGGCAGCGGCGTCGTCTTAGTAATGTTGCAGCTGGTGTTGCCGTGTCCAGAGTCCGGCTCCAGCTTGATCATCTGCGCGTGCACATTGTCGCCGGCCTCGCTGAGCAGCGAAAAGTCCTCCGCAGGTTCGCTTTTGTGCACCTCGTCCTCGTCATCGTTGAGCAGTTCCATCGTGTCCACCGTCTGCAGCAGCATTTCCGTATCCGAGACGTTGTACACCTCAGCGTTGTCGAACAGATCGGATGCGTCCGCATCGCTGGTGTAGGTGACCGTGTAGACGCCTCCGCCGCTGCCGCCGCTGCCCACGCCACCGCTGCCCCCGCCGCCGCCGCTGCCCCCGCCGCCGCTGCCGCCGCCGCCGCCGGTGATGCTGCTCGCCTCGTCGACCACGCCGAGGCTCTCCTGGCTGGGCGCAATGGCCAGCGAGAGGGGCGTGCCATCCGGCAGCGAGAGACTGCTCCCGGAGCAGATGGTGCTGCTGCTGGTGCTGGCCGTGATCGCGCTGCTCGAGATCAGCTTGCTCTTGGTGGACACCACGTGCACGTCCGAGGGTATGATGACCGTCCGGTTGTTGTTGGTGATGATCTGCCGGCCCGCCTGGACACTGCTGCCGATGGTCGTCAGCTCCGTTCCGCCGACATTGCCCAGCAGCAGATTTGTGCTGTTGGTCGCCTGCAGCTGTGTCTTCTTGGAGGCGACGGCGATGCGTGTGCCGCGCTTGAGCAGCTCAATCAAAGTGGAGTCCTTGGGGTCCGCATTGCCGGCGACGCCGCCGATGCTGGCGCCGCCCTTCAGCGCCGTCAGGGCGCTCATGGTGGTCGTGGTGGGCACGTTGTTGGTGGTTATCGTAATGGTATTGGCGCCACCGCCCAAACTGAGCGTCTTCGGCTGCCGCTGCCCCCCGCTAAAGATCTCAATGCTCTGCGGCAGCCCGATCTGCTGTATGCTCAGGCCGCTGCTGCTCTTTATGGTGGTGGCCGCGGGCAGCACCGCTGTGGTGGTGCTGGTGCTGGTGGCCAGCGCTTGGCTCAGCCCGCTCGTGTTGCCCTTCGGACTGAGGAAGCTCTCCAGGTCGCTAATGGAGCGGCGCAGGCTGGCGCTGCTGTTATTGCTGCAGGCGCCGACGCCGCCGCCGATGCCGCCACCGCCGCCACCGCCGCCGCTAACTGTGCTGCCGGGTGGTGCAGGCACTACAAAGGCGCCCTGCGAGACGGAAGACGGCATTAGTGTGGGTTGAACTGGCAGGGGCTTATACCAAATAACCTTGTTGATGTCCTTGCGCTTGCTTATGATCTTCTCCTCGATGAGGGCGCGCACACCAATGCTGGCGGTCTGCAGCGGTGGTCCGCTGGAGTCCTTCTTTTCGCTGCGCTTCGTTTCCGGATCCTTCTTGAAGTAGCCGCCATGCAGACGCATGTGCCCATTGAGGGCGGGTATATTTTTGAACTTGCGGTGACATAGATTGCACTCAACGGGCTTGTCGATCTTAACAATGTTGAGCAGGTGGGGATTGATAGCGGCCACTAGCTGTTGGTTCAGCTCGTCGTCCTTGGCGTCGTCGGGTGGGCCGGATGTGGAGGCGACCAGATCAGTGCCATCCTCCACGGTCACGGTTACGTTTTGCGCATTATTGAGCTAAAATTGAGAGTGTCATGTTGTAGACATTAAGGGTCAAGGGCTAAGGGTCACAGCCCAAGCTTACCAATTGCATGTTCCAGGTACGCGGCCGCGTCGACACCTGTGCCGACTCCGTGTTGATTTTGTAGGAGCTGACACTGGTGGGCGAGGAGACGGTAACCTGGGCGCTGGTCTGCTTCGTCTGCTGCATGATCTTGCTGATGAGATTCAGTTGCTCGCGTGTGAGTCCCTCGCCCTCCAGCGTGGCGCCGTCGCTCAGCGTAATGGTCGGCGAACTGGTCAGAATGCTGTTCCCGTTGCCGTTCCCGTTGCCGTTCCCGTTGCCGTTGCCGTTGCCAATAGCGACGCCATTGACGCCGCCGCCGCACGATGCCGAGCACGACGAGGACGCGCTGGACGATGCGTTCGAGGATGTCGATGTGGTGGGCGAGAGCAGTGTGACTCCCGATTTGATTGGCAAATTCATGGCCTTGATTTGCTCGTCGGACAGCGCGATGCCGGTGGCCGCATCCACCACAGTGCTGCCTGTGGAAATATAGGTGCGAATGCAGGTGGCGCCGTCCGGCGAGCTGGCGTCGCCACTGGCCGTTGCCGGCGATAGGCTAAGCGAGCTGTTGGCCACGCCCACGCTGCTGCTGTTGCTGCTGCTACTGCTGCTGCCGCAGATGGTGCTGGCCGTGGGCGAGAGCGAGTTGTTGGTGGGCGTGGCCACGCCGCCATGGTGATTCTCCGAGTGGCGGCGGAGAGAGCGCGCATCGCAATACGATTTGCCACAGCCATCGGCCTTACACTCGTAAGGCTTCTTGTTGCGATGCGTCATCATGTGTCCGTTTCTAGGATGGAGCGGCGGATTTGGAATGGTCAGTGGTTAAGTAGTTCAGTGGATCGATGCGGCGCTTCATTAACTTACAAGTGATCTTGCCGCTTGAATGCCTTCGAGCAGAGCGCACAAATGTATTTCCGTTCGTCGCTGTGCGTCAGTTTGTGCTTGGCCAGCGCCGAGGCATTTCCAAAGATCTTGCTACAAATCTATAAAAAGTACACCAAAGCAAGTGAAATGTAATTAGCAGCGCACACGGACCTCAGATGCTGCCGTTCACATAATTGGCAGCGTAGCAGACGCTGTCCGTTTCGACGTTTTAATGAGCCACGTTGCGTATGCGTAATACAGCATTTACTAATTGCGCTCGTTTTCATAAATTAGACACAGCCGCCGAAACAGATTTCGACATGAAATGGACACTCTAATGTGGTCAATATTTGCGCAAGCCTTTATAACTAAATCAGATGAGAAGGGAGTTAAAGGAGTTAAGGGATTTTCTCCAGCATTCAAATGCAAATGGGGCAAACCCAACTACACTCAGGGAAATAATCAAAAATTATAATTTCAAAGTTACTGATGTTAATGTAGTTCAGAAATTTACCTAACAAACTTTCCCAATTTCAGCTAAAATGCTGGCAATAATTTCTCCAGCGTCAAGATATTTCTTATATATTTATTTTTACATTTAAATTTCTTATTTTTCTAGTGCTTTTATTTCTTTTTTTAGTTTTAGCAATGTTATTTGTAGTATCTTTGTGAGGGCGCTAACCGAGCGGCCGCTAACCGGTGTATGGTTGTACTTCAGATAAAGTAAAATTATACAATTAAATTTTTCGATTTAATCAAAAAATAAGAAAATTAGCTTGAACTGAACATTGCAGAGCTATTGCAGCAGTACATAGAACTGAATTTATTATTTTAAGATGTGAGTGCTTAACTGATTTAACATAACTTTAAATAAATGGAAAAATGAATACAGACGTTAAAAGAAAATAATTTTAATCTCAGCTTAAGATCTTGTCATCCGTAAAATCTGTCTTTGCAAGTGCACCATATTTGAGGTACGCTCACCAATAGAAATCCTAAGTTCTCATGCCAAACTCCTCAGGCGAAAGGGAAGAAGAACGACCGAAAATTGAAAAATTGCAATTTGGGGTGCTTTGCTGATTCGGCTTAAAGACAGACATATGTACATACATTTCGCAGCTCTCTGAGAGCACTGAGAGCGAACCCAATGCACAGAGAACTCTGCGATCTCACAATGTCTCTGGCTCTCTGAGAGTGCTAGGGAAATGAGGAGCCGAACAAAACCGGGGACGTTTGTCTGTGCTAGATGTCGAATCTACATGTGATTTGGTTAGGTGTCTAGGAAGGACCTAATGATATTATTATGAGAGCAACCAGGCGATGGGGATGTGGTTGATGTTACTTTAAGCAAAGGGCTTGTCGCATATTATTTGGTTTCGTCGCACGCAAATTGACTGGAGGATAAATAAGGGATTAGGCCGCAAAGTGGAATCGAATGCGCACCTGACACTGCTGGGGTCCGTGTCGCGTCGGGGAGGATAGTTTGGGTCGACTCTTGCGGGGCGCGTTGTCAACGGTGACAATGCCAATGTTGGTTGCTGTGCTGCTCGTGGAAACGGCTGCTGTGACTATGCCAGGAACATTGCGACCGTTGCTCTTGAAACTTAGACTGTGACCGCTGCTGCTGTTGCTGTCGTTGCTGTTGCTGCTGCTGGTGCTGCCGATGCTGATGCTGCTGCCCACGGAGGAGGCGTTGCTGAAGTTGCTGCTGTTGCTGCAGTTGCTATTGTTATTGTGCTGACTGAGTAAACTGGCGGCGCTGCTGGTGCTGCTGTTGCTCATAATCTGCGCCAGCGTCGTGACATTGGTGGCCGTGTTGCTGCAGCTGCTGCTGCGTATTAGACAGTTCTTAATGTAGTTTGTCTTGCTGCCGCCAATACTGCTAATTGTTGTATTTGTCGAGGCGCTCACAGTTTGTACGCTGATCTTGCTGCTGGTGCTGCGGCGCGTTATCGTTATTTTATTGGGACCGTTCAGGTGAACGCCGGTGCTTGTTGTTGTTCCTATCGAATTGTTCAGGATTGTTGGCGCAGTGATGCTGCTGCTGCTACATCTGTTGCTGCTGTTCGCGTTGCTGATCCTTTTGCTGCTGCAGCTGATTAGTTGGCTGGTGCTTTGTTTGTTTTTAAGTGCTGCATAGAGAAGAGTACATGTGTGGTTAATCGGTGGCATATTGAAACCCGTTACCCGACTTACAGGCTGTCTGTATGCTGCCCAGAACATCTGCTAACATATCCGGATCCGGATAGCCAATGGTGAGCGCATTCTCCAACGCTGACGTTATGCCCGACGACGCTGACAAAGATTCGAGCACTGTGACGCCATTCGTCTGGTTGCCTGATGACGATGTGATTATTGCATTTGTTGTTGCTGCCGCTGATGTTGCTGCTGTAGTTGCTGTAGTTGTTGCTGCTGTTGTTGTCGTGCTATCCGCTGCCTCCAAGGCATTCGCATCTCTTAGTTGCAGTGTTACGGAACCCTCGCTACCCACGGATGCGCTGCACATCAACACGCGCGACGCGCTGAGATTCGTCAAGGGCAGGTGTATGCTTTTTGGTACCTGCGGGCGGTGCAAATACAGAGGGGCAAAGCTGCTCAATTTTGACTACACTAGGCTAATATACATGTCTGTGTGTTTTAGTGAATCAGAAAGAGATAGATAAACGTTCTGATGGCTGCCAAGAGAGCTGCTGCTGTTGCTGCTGCTGTTGCTGTCAAACGGGATTATTTTAGATTATTGATAATTCTCGGCAAATGTCGCCTAATGGAAGACGCGACGCATAATTAATTGAATTTAAATGCACCTCACTTTGAGTCAGATGCCTCGCAGTATTGTAGTAAGCGCGGAAGTCGCGTCGATCCGCCGCACGTCCAACAATTGCAAACGGCCTCGACGCATTATAAGACTAAGAAATGTATTTGGCACTCAGCCCTCATGGTTAATGCGGCTCGGGCTGCGTGTGTGCCTGTACAATATGAAACAATATTGTATTTTTGGGTAGCCTTTTGATATGTAGACAGCGTCTGCATAAATACATTTAAATGCAATAAAAAGATGAGTCGACATACTTGGCTAGTAAGAGTTTCTTAGGCCACATATTCACGCAAATTGGAATGGGGACGGGTGGAGGTGTGGGGCAATTAAGGCTTTATAAACCGCAGCAAATGCCCAATTAATGAGGCTTGCAATTGCCCGTAACCGCAAAACAAAGGAAAATAAACAAAACCGTTGGACATAAATATCCAGAAGTGCCTGCGACGATAACCACAATGAAAACTAAAACGAAGACATTCGCATAAATTAGTTGCTTGGAGCACATAAAAATTCGCATTGCATAAATAAACAAAATTTTTATTGTTCAGCTGCGCGCTAAATAAACAGCGCACACTAAATGAAAAGTTGCCACGATCTGGTCACTGGTAATGGAGCAGCAGCCACAAGTGGCCAGAATCCCAAGTGGCCAAGCGGCCTAGAGGCTGCCCCATGGGCAGAACAAAACATCGCGCTGTTTTAAGTTAGTGCTAAGTTTACTTTTAATTACTTGGACTATATACGGGCCAGGTGAGGGAGCTTTTTTAATTCATTTCAGATTTAGGCATTGATTCAGTAAATGTGTTGATAACTTTCTCATTTCCTCCTTATATTCAAGCAATATGGCAAATGAACATAAACAAAAAAGTACTTAAATTAAAGTCTCTAGAAATGGCGCAATTCTTTTCTCACAAATTGGACAGTTCCATTTATTATCTTTACATATGCAGCATGTATTTAACTTTAAAAAATGGGAATGTATTTAGCTAATACTAAATATTTTAATGCTCTATCTTAAATCAAGCTTAATTCATTCTCCTCAAATGAAAAAAAACAACTTCGCCGTTAGTTCTCGACTGAAAGGTACTTTGTATCTGAAGCATAAGCTCGTATCCACTATTATATATATGTACATATGAGTCAATTACCAAATTTGCAATTAAATACACACACAGCAACAACTGTAGTTCTTCTTTCATTTCACACTTTCGAAAATGCATTTTAAAATAACTTCTGTAATATTTTCAAAATGTTCAAAGAGTTAAGACGACACTCAAATATAATCATAAGCCAAGCATGATGTGTATTTTTAAAAATTAAAAATTAAGCTACACACTAGTTTTTATGCGAGGCGTTTTTATGTTATTTATATCGAACCGAGTAATATTATAATTAAAAATTTAAGAAAACATTAAACATGAAAATAGGACCCATAACCTACTATGTAAGAGCTACACTGACAGTTAAGAGGTAGTCTTTAAAATAGATTGAATACAGGTACTCGTAGTCCAACCAGAAACATCGGGAGAGAGAGACAGTAGAGACACTAAATATTTTACTGTTAAGTATATATGTACATATCAAGTATATTTTATTTCTTGAATAGTTTCCCATTTCTTTATGCAATTTCTCTAATTTAAAATAGTCCTTTCAAAGAAGTACAGTGCTTTGTCAAATGTCCACAACCTGCATTGTATTGTAGTTGTTATTGTTATTAAGTGAAAAATGATTACAAACGTAGTTTGGTAGTTTATAATATATTTAATATACATATCTTAAATTCTTTGAAATGTTAGGGAAAATGGGTGAATAAATAAGTAATATTAACAAATTTGTTTTGCGTATGTAAGAGGTAAATATATTTCAAATTTCATGTCTCTGGCTCTTATAGACGGACAGAATCTCGACTTTCATTTATACCATTACAGATAATTTATTCGCACTGTAAAATAAGTAATTGTTTGTTGTGTTTGAGCGGGGCTCAACGTTTATGCGCATGGACAAACTGATGGAAATCTCGGCTAACATGTCTGCCTGTCATATCAAAGCGGGGGAACACCACACACCACCAAACATGCTGACACATTTTGTTGCGACATGATGCGGGACCATCTGTACCTGCGCCACGGTACACGCGTATGATACGAATATGTATATTTTTACAGCATGATTCATATGTCAATCACCTGTCAATGTCACTCCAAAAAAAAATAAGCACCTTCGATGAGTTGCTGACGTCCAACGTGTAAGAACAAGCGGGTCTGCACTTCGCGGAAAAGCGCGAGAGAATCATACGAAGATAGAACGTGTGGACGATGGGCTCATTATTTCGAGCTCAAATATTTTATGGTGCAGTATTTGTATTGTATTCATATTCATATACTAACTGGCTGAGATACATAGTCAAACGATTTTTGAGCTTATGTCAACATAAAATGGAATACGTTAGGCGGCAATTTGTCATCGGGTTTAGCTTATTAGTAAAATGAGCTGAAACACATGTCCAGGCATGCCCCCATCGCCGCTGTCCGCTTCGCCTGCCTGACTTCCCATCCCCGTCCACTGGATCACCTCAATGCTCACGCAATGGCAACGACTTCCTCGTCAACGTTGTCGTCATCAATAAGCATAAGCGATTCATCAACCAAGTCCAAGTCGCAAGGCTGCTGAGTCTTTATGTTTATTTGAATTGCGAAATGTTTATGAATGTGCCTTCGACGGTTGAGTTATGTGGAATGTACATGTGTTAGAGTCTGGTCAACGTTTAGGGCATGTTTAACGCGGCGTATGCGTAATTTTATGAGTTAAATATTTGATTAGCTTTAATTTTAAATATTTTATTGCTTTTCGATGATTATTTATGCAGTCAGCATTACGCACTTTGTATGTGTATGTGTGCATTTGTGGGCTGACTTGGCGTATACATAATATTGCTCATACGCAATGTTGACCAATTTGATTATATAAATAAATGCTATTTGTGTTGAATTGCCAGCCATAGACAGAAATACGTAGAAATGTACAGTACAGTAGGTGCGTACGTATATGCACACATCCATTTGCATTTATGTGTATGTGTATGTATTTGCAGGTACACATCCATATGTTTGTGTATAATTTATTGTGCCTTATGAATGATTGCACACAAACGGACGTATTATTGTAGCTTTTGTTGTTGTTGGCGTTGCTTTTCGCGTACTTACCGTATTTATTGCTGCCATCGTCGCACTTGACGCAGTTGATGTTCTTGTTGTTCTTGTTCTTGTTGGTGCTTGTTCTTGTTCTTATAGTTGTTATTGTTGTTGTTGTAGTGGTGGTGGTGGTGATGATGGGGATACAAAATCAAAAATCTGCAAAAAGTTTTGTATGATAGAACATATTCGATTTCTGTTTTTGTTTTTGATTCAAATTGGTCGCTATTTCGTTTGGCGACATTAAATTCGATATAACAGAAAAAGAAAATCTAAAAACAAATAAACCCATACTTGATGCATAAAAATGTGCACATAAAACTAAGAAAACAAAATCAGATGATAGCTGTAGAGAGATCATAAAATAAAGAAAACAAATACATGCACATAGGCAAAACGCACGACAAGAAGACGACGGACAAAACATGTGAACATCGAGAACACAATTAAAAAGTATGAGAGAAAGAATTCTTTTAAGGTATAGATGGGGCTGCAAGGAGGATGGAATCGGGTTTACGGGCTTGGGATCGGAAATTTTGGTTACTGAGCTGAGTACCGATGACAGACTGATTGAATGAATTGTCTGTCCTACTGACTGACTGACTGATTGACTGACTGACTGGCTGACTGAGTGACTGATTGTTTAGCGGATTAAGGAATGTGTGATATTTGGCATGACTGAGCATTGGTTTAGTGGAAAATTAGGAAACTTCTCATTCTTACGTATATAGTGTGACATTGAATATATCACCTTCTTTTGCAGTTTGGCTTGTTTTTTGTGACGCTTATGAAAACGAAAGTTTTTATTTAATTTTTATTCTAAGCATTCGCCCGCCAGTTTCGTATGCACACTTTGCTGCTATCTGCGCCGGTGTTGACGTCCGTGTTGACGTCGACGTTGACGTCGACGTCGACTTCAACGTCGTCTTGTCTGATTTTCAATTTTGTTTTGTAATTTCTCAGTTGTCTTTGTCTCTCATTATTTATTTTTGTACACAATAGTCTTTGTCTGTCCGCCAGTCTGCGTGTTTTTCTTTAGTTATTTTATTGTTTCTATAGCTTTATTTTTATATTAATTCAAGAATTTCCCTCTATCTAATCCATCTCGCCCAGTCCACAAACACACATATACATATTTATATACATTTATTGCTGTGTCACAAAAAGAAAACTACGAAAATATTCGCCAAACAATCTTGAGAAATACATGAAGGTATGCCCTATGATGGCAAGTGTGGAGAAAAACACAAAAGTGTATGAAATGCTTTTGTAGAGATATTAAATGTTTATCTTGACCCTCATGTTGATTGAGTATGATATATCTTTGTATACACCAACATATCCATGTGCTCAATGGCCCAAGCCAATTAAAGATATGTTTTATTGGTTTTTAAATAATAATTAAGGAATATACACATTTGCAATGAGAACCAGCTGTCGCATAAATAATCATATTTTAATTTGGTATACAGGCACTTTTAGAACATTAGCAAGCCAATTATTTACGTCTGTATGAATTTCTGGAATGAGTACTTCATGTGCAGCTAGAATTTAAATCAGTTACAAGATTATACTTTTTAGCAGATATTAGAAGAGAGTCATGGACTATAGGCTAAAACTTAATTTTTAATACAACTATTGAATAAATATAATATAAACGTCAAGACACAGTCATGGCTGAAGTCAACAGTTATTTTATAGAGAATTTTGAAAATGAATAGAATTCGGTGAAACCTTAGAATAATATTGTTATTCTGGTAATGCTTCTTAAATTATTCTGATTAGCGCATTATTCTGATTATTCTATGCAAGACAATTTCGCGAATCGAAATCGTTTATGGAATCATAAAGTACTATCTAACTCGCCTACCAGACATACAGACCCTTTCTGAACAGCACAAACACAGACGAACGGTAGCAAATACAACTGAAAAGACGCGGTGCACTCATAATGCAATGCAATAGGCCATCAGAGACAGATGCAGCGCGTGAAATGCTTTGGTTTTCGGATTGCATGCAAATTTTAGACAGCCACGAGAAGCGGCAAATGTGACGGCCAAGCCAAAGTATCTGAGTATCTGAATATCTGCTCGTGCGGTCGCTACTTTTTAATTAAAAATATGTACAAACATGCATATGCACATACTATATACATAGTTTGCACATGCATACAGAGACGAGTGTGCACAGCACATTGCACAGTGGTACACTGGCACAGTGTGTCACACTGGGTCGGCGTCGATGCCAGGACGGTAGTAAAGCGTAAACACGCGGAATGTTGTCGAGCGCGACGACAATTTGTTTCAGAAAATGCTTGGCAAGGCGCCCACTAAAACACACCAATAAAGTGAACCAAGGGGCGATATCGCTTCAGCAGCGGCAGCAGCAGCAGCACCAACAGAATATTATACTTATCAACAACAAGTGCAACCGAAAAAATGAGGCAGCAACGCTAGCCAAAGAATTCCAGAGTAACATCAACGTCGGGTCCAGAATCTTTCAACTGTGACTTCTGGCAGATCACACAAATATTTTATGCTAGTACAAATGTTTGTGTTTTTTGCCTGTTATGTTTTTTATTTTGTGCATTATTTCAGGTGAACAATTAAGTAAACCACAATAAAAATTCACTTGTTTGCCTTGTGCCCTGTGTTTATTGGTACGATCAAAAGCAATACGCATACGCCACGGAGACCGCGACAACAGCTGCGAACGCGCGCCTAACTGGTTGGCGTTGTGACTTTGTGTTGTTGTAGCTAAACTATGGACAAAATTAGATGGCAAACGCAAATACACACACGCACACACACGCACACATGTACCTACGTTTTCAATGTTAGACCACATGCTAAAAATATATTTTGCAGCCGTGTAAATGCCAAGAAAAAATATTGAAATCGGCGGGCGGCTAGCGTCAGGCGGTCGGTGCCGCGCGGCGGGCGTCTCTCAAATCAAAATCCAATTAAAATCTTTCGCGTGCATTGAACATAAACAAATAAGCGCCAATCGAGCCTGATAGACTTCTCTGTATAATCGTCATGCTGCGTCAATAAATCGGGCCTGCCAAGTTGTAGAAGTTTATTCGCAAATTCGTATTTGCATTAGTGAGGCATGAGCTGGCCGTTAAATATTCTAAATTGACAAATTCTCGACCTCTAATATTCAATAATACGCACTAGAATATTGGCTTTAAAGGGAATAAAAAGAACTCCACAAAACGACGGGTGCTAATTGCCACACGAGCAGACGGTTGACAGCCAAAAAGATTGTCTGAGATTTACGAATACATTTATTACTAGATTTTAGGAATAATAATTAAGCGCTTTGTCAAATGAAAGCGCCAAGCCCATCAAACTGCCTTGCCTGCTATGATGTAGGGTGTGTGTGCTCCGGTTTCTCTATATTTATAGTTTTTATTGCACAAAATGCTTAAGTGGCTCTCGAGAGTTGCATGTGGCTTTGTACTACCGGAGAATTGGGTTAATAGCCTGTTGAGGGTGCACATAGAGTCGATATTAATTTATGCAGCATTGCTCTATGCTATACCCTGCAATCAGTTTGTTTGAAACATATTCCATTCTATTGGCGAGTCCCTAAAATTTGCATAACTGTTAAGGACAATTATAAATGTTTCTAAAGGTTTAATAACACAGTCACGACTACCTATCTAACTTGAATATCGCACAAAGATACTTAGATACTCTAAATACCCTTGCAGACATTTAGAATATGCGCGCTATATATTTATTTTCAATTGTGTTTATAAAGTTTCAAACAAAAATTGGTTTTTCCACCAATAGTTTCTATAAGAACCTGTAGAAGCTGTAGTGGTCCCTAATAAAATATTGTTAGAAGATTAGAGATCCTCAACTCCGACTAGGGGATACTCTGTCTATCCATACATTTCAATCCGTTTCTAGCTTGTGTAGTGTCAGGGCAGATGGACACACAGACGGAGATGGCTAGATCGATGGCTGATCAAGAATATATATACTTTATGGGGTCGGAGACCCGATGCCTGTAAAATACAGTTGCACAAAACCATTATACCCTGTTTCAACTATAAAAACAGAGAGCCTAGTTCGATAGAAACAGATTAAATTTTGTATTGAGTATACAATTAACCTTCTAAAAGAGAAAAAATATTTATCTATAATTTCGACGAAATGTTCATTGAGAGAAAAACGCCATTCTTTTTCCACGGGATTAGAGCCGCACTGGTATGTATAATTCTTAATTTTATAATCTTGATATTTGATTTGATTTTATAATCTGCAGTTAATTTTGCATAAATAAGAACAAAATTCCCAATTACGGACAAAAATCAAGTAGGATTGTCGGATGTTCCCGACTAGGGAATAAACCCTAAACTAGCTGCGTGCTGTCGTTAAATAGATTTCAACCCCTCTGCGCATGAATACATACAAAAAATTACACACGCACAAACGGCCCTCACTTTTAAAAATACTAAATAACTTCAAAATCATCTTCAAAACCATTTGACTCTTATTAATAATTTTCAATGGGTTCAGGGTATAAAAAATGAGAACGTTACAGGCGGGTGTAACAGTGCACAGTGCAATCAGTGAGCAAAAATATTTGTGTTCAATCTTTAAAGGAGGTCAGCAGTCATCAGCCAGAAGAATATTCTACAAACCCAATATACTCTTTGCACTTCGTGAACGAGTGTAAAAAGTGCATATTTGCTTTCAAAAGTGTTCACAAAATTCAGTGCGGATCAGTCCCTTATCCTAGCTCCATATGAAACATTGAGAAAAATTGAAAATATTTCTCGAGTGTCCAAAAATAAAAAGAAAACGTTTTATGCTGAGCAACGCGTGAGGAATGAGGAATGTTAGCGCGCTGAGAAGCAGAGTGCAAGCAAATATCTATTGTATTTTTCGGACACACATATTTGCTAGTATATGTAAAGGATAAGTTGCTGGCACAGTAAATGAAAATTAATTTTATTTTGACATTTCGTGTGCGAAATGCAACAAACCTGTTGGCAATAAAACCAAATCAAATATGCAACGCTCGCCAAATAAATAAAATTAGTCACAACAATAGAGTACTGCAGAAAAGTTGACTAATGCATCCAATAAATAATCATGAAAGACGGTGAAGGTACAACTTTTCGTAATGCAAATAGAATCTGGCTACTTGGGCGTGTTTTGCATGACAAACGAAGCTGCTTGGGGTTGACACGGATGCTATTGAAGATGATAATCATGATTATGGCCGATGTTAATGGTGATGGTGTTGGTGACTGCAAAACAAACAACAGGCATAATTCACAGCCCAGAATAAAATGTTTTAATTAAATAAAGATGCATACACCCAATGCTCATAATCATGCTTGCGCCTGCCATAGTAAAAGGCATCTATGGGACAGGCAAGACAGAGGAGACGCACAAAACTGTAACGCCGGCCAGCCAAGCAAAAAACTTGGCCAACGCGATAGACACGCCTTGTAAGTCACAGACGACAGCCACAACGACAACGACGACGACGACGACAAATACAACGACAATGGCTGAACTGTTGCCAAATGCATAAACCAAATAAAAATAAAGACAAAAACAAAAAGATACCACCAAAATCGACCAAAAAAATAATGCAGAAGTGTGCATTATTCACTGTAAGAAATGTCGAAATTAAACGCCAAGTTTGCAATACAAAACATTACATGTGCTCATCATTAGAAGGCACAGAAGGCGCACACGGATACCGATATAGAAACAGATATACAAGCACATATGTATGCTATCGGCGGCTGGGGATGCTTTTGGCACAATCATCCACGTTTCATCTATTGTTCGGCGGTTCGGAGGTTCGGCTGTTGTAGTACTCTGTTGCTGTGGCATAAGTTCCACTTCAAAAAACATAAAATACGCGCGTGTGTATTTTTAGCAATCCGTTCATTTGATTTACGATTTCATTAAATCAGCTAATGGACATGCTCCGCTCCTCGCTCGCACCAGCGGACAAGAGAAAGGGCAACCTGCGCTGATCAGCGTTTATCGCTCTCTCTCTCTCTCTCTCTCTCCTTCCCTGTCGTATACGCAAAGAGCGTGTTTGCTGATGCTGCCAATGCAGGCGACCACCTGTCGTTGTCTGTACGAGCTGCCGGCCGCCAGACGCCTACCAATTATGTATTATTGCGGCAGGGCACATGGCGAACCTGCTGGTGGGGAGTGGGTTTCGCCTAAGAATGTTGCAGACACAGAAGCTGAAGTCCATCTGAATTTTAATTACCCCAAAATGTCAACATTGTAATTCGCTGACACAATTCTAAGCATTCTCATCGGGATCGGGATCGTGTTAGGCTAACAAGCAACAAAATTAACCATTTACTTGAACATAAATATCAAATTGTAATCCATTAAATATTATCAATTTTTTCTGCATATCATATATGGGTTTTCAAATTTTGCAAATAGACATTAGGGTATAGAAACTTCGGTTGGTTTCACAAAACTTTGCCAGCCTTTCTCGCTTTCCGTAAACCGCAAAAAATTTGTCAGTGGGACACAATCTTTTTTATTAGATTTTTGAAATTTTATGAATGTATCCTCAGCTGCCATATTTGAAATGCTGTTGCCGCCACACGTGCCGCATTTGTTCAAAATAAATTTGAACGGCAGCGCAGAGAAATTAATAGTTCATCAAGCAGCTAACGCTGACAGACAGACGACGGGCATTTCTATCCCGTCGAAATGCCAGACACGGAGACAACAAACAAACTAATGGATACGACTCGACATTTTTCCATTGCCCTTCCCTGTATTTATTAGCGCATGTTCTTTTAAATTTTGGTTTCTATGTCGTTGTACTTATTTTGGTTTTCCTGCTTTTTGTTTTTGTTTCTTGCTTATTCGTTTTGTTTTTTCTTTGCGCCAGTCATGAATAATTGCATTTCTAACATAACTTGACTTTCACTCTATCAGCATTAGTTGAAAACAGCGCAATCTATAAGTCAGAGAGAAAGAACGCATCATATTGCTGCTTTATTTTTGTCACTTTCTTTTTGGCAACGTGTTGGATGCTATAAAAGTATTACCGCATACGTAGTATGCCGAAAAAATACGTAACCTCGTAAAAATAAAACAAATATTAAATAAGAAATTCCATTTTTTCAGTGACGTCAACTGTCTATTATTTTGCTTTAGTCATAAATCTGACACATTCACGAAAATGAGTTGATGCTTGCTGGCGGTAAATAAAAGACCACATTCAAGGCTTTGAGCTTGAATATAATTTAATTTAAGACTTGGCAGTGAAAACCTAAAGACTAAATTTTTCAGTTCTACTTAGTGTCAGTAGACCAGTTACTATTCGGAATTTCGCGACTGCTCAATACTCTGTTCCGAATGAAAACTAAACAGTTTCAAAATATTTTTTGCTACATTGGAATTGCAAAAGTTATCCGTAATCCTTAACCCTATTTGATTGTTAAGCAAACTGGACTCATATCAAATAAAAAGTTTCCCCTCATAAAAACAGAATATAAATTTTTATTTTCAAATTTTGTCTTATTTATTTAAAATTAATTTTTTTTTATTTTCATGCCCATGCTGAAGAAGGTATTATACTATCACGATTATCAGAAGAATTTCCGACCTCGTCATGTATATATTTATATATATATGTATGTTATTGATTAGGCTGTCCAATATACCCATGCGAACCAAGTGATCTGTCAGCTTTTTAGATATATGTTCATTTATTATTGAAATTAGGTAAAAAAAACTCGTATTTTTTCTGCACGAAGAATATATATATATATATATTTTTTATATGTGTGTCATAGTTATATTATATTGTATATATGTGCTACGTTAAATTGTTGAAAAACTTGTTTACAGGTATCTCAACAAAGCTTTTAATATTAAAATAAAAAATGTTTTTTACCAACATTTAATTCAGTCATTCTTATTTCTGTACGTATATTATCAAATACAACATTTCTGTAAGGAAAGCATTACGGCCGAAACTGGCGTCAAAAAAAGAGTTTTCTATGTAATGTGTTGTAATTTTTTTTATCATTCCATAATTTAAAATAATGAGGAAAAAATATCAGAAAGTAAGGAAATTTCTCTCGTTGTGACATTCTGCAATTTTATTAGGGAGTCAATCCAATTTGGCAAAACTAACTTGGAGTAATTGGTTTTTGTGTTGTGTAAATGTATCCACATGCTTAGCCACGATATTAAGGTATTTAAGATTGGTATTTGTGACCATTGTGAGGGTGACTGAGGCATGTGGTATGTGTGTTTTTGTCTTTGTCAGCACATCATTGAAATTGTTGTTAATACCACATTACAGTTTTAGACATCACCCATAAATATGGCAGTTTTTCAAGAACAATGCCGAAACAACAAGACATCATAGCATAGTATTAGGCGCAGTAGGTCGCATTTGTTATTATAGTCGTATCATATTAGTTGTTAGTATTGACGGAACATAAAACGTGTCTTCAAAATTAATAGGCAAACAACTGAAAATGTGTTGGGCTTGCACGGATTTGGCGCTTACCTCTCTATCGGGCACTGCATTTGCCTGGGTCGTGTCCCACAGTGCGTATGATGAATTTCCTAGATGTTGATTGTCGTTGGCAACGGCAACGGCAACGACATCGCCAGCGACAAGCTAACCACGTCTGCCTAATCCACGACTATTGCTTTTATTTGCCCAATATATATGGCTGTATGTACAACAACTATATGTTTGTTTCTATATCCGGCGTCCACTTTGGCATTGAGTTGATTTTCCACGGCTCGTGCTGCTGCTTATTCTAATGATGATGATGTGGTGGTTGTTGTTGGTGTTATTGTTCTTGTTCTTGTTGTTGCTGTTGATGTTATTATAATTCTTGGTAATACTTTTCACTGATTTAAATTTTTTTTCGCTTTGCTTGGTGTCTGTTGTTTTCGGGTTTTTTTTTGTTTGCTTTATTTCACACGCGCGCGGAAAAGGTGGGCCAAACACAAGGCGGCCATTTTCTTGAGTCTCACTCGTTTAGCAAGATACAAGCTACGCCTTGTTTTGTTATTGTACTCGCATTAATGTGCAATATTATTAAGGTATACGAAGAGCTAAAGTATTACCTCTGAACAATTATTGTTGAAAAAGCATTCGTTTTAGTTGTAATTTATTTTTTATATAGCTTATGATCATTTGTTTGTAAAGAGGACGGCTTGACACGCATTTTGAATTTATATTTAACAGCTACCTGCAGAAACAGAATTGGAAATTAATTCAAGTACACAAATATGTATTTTTATCTGATTTTCAGTCGGCGTTAAATTACAAATTTGCCACCGCACAAAGTACTTTTATTATCTTCGGCATTGTTCGTGTCTTTGCTTTGGATTTTACTTCACGTTTATATAATTGTTTTGCTTCATTAAACAGTTTATGAATTTCTTTTAGTGCTTCCGCCTGGCGCGTTTCAACTTCACTGCATTCTTCGTTATTACAGTACAAAACACATTTTTGCGCTTGGCTACAAACTGCGGGTTAGCTGCAACAACAATCTGCCAAAGAAGTTCGTTTCGAAACAAAATGGAGGAAAAGTGCTTGCTTCAAGCGATATTTTGTTTAGAAAAGCAAAAGCTTAAAAAGAAGAAACTGTGGAAATTACTTAAGTTTTCAATGCGTTTTACTCAATTTGACTTTAGGTCGTTGTTAAAATTGGCGCATTAAGCGCAAAAGTTGTGGGTGCTGAACCCAAAAGCGCCCTAAAATTGTTCACCTCCTCCCTCCCTCCATATCGAGCCATCCTCTCGTCCGTCCAGTGCAGATGTTCTTGTTATCGTTGTTCTTATATTAAATAATATGCTTGCTTCTAGTAGAAGTCAAAATAAATCGATAAATGCTTGCTACATATAACAGCACACAGATACAGACGTAGACACAGATACAGATACACAGCAAACAGCAGGAGCTACAAGCGCACAAACATCATCGGGAACAACAACAACAGCAACAACAACATCTAGCAATAAACAGCCTACGAACAACAGCAGAAACGGCAACAGCAAAAACAACAACGGCATAAAATGTTTTTTACTGGCTCCTTGAATCGTCCTCTTACCAGCAGCAGCCCATCCCCCTCCCTCCACATCCACTCCCACTCCCACTCCCACTCCACAGTCAGGCAGCTTCTCTGCCGCCGTCCTACCCCACACCGCCAACCTGCTCATTCATGTACGCAACCCGAGCGCGAGTGCCGAGTCACGTTCGTTAGCTTCGTCGTTGATTTTCTTCTTTGTATGTGTGTGTGTGTGTATGTTCGTTTATTCGCACGCCTGACTGTCTGCCATTTCGTTTTAACGCACTTCGTGTGTGTGTGTGTGTGTGTGTGAGTATATATCAGTGTATATGTGTTTCTCCGTGTGTTTGTATGCCTGTGTGTATGTATCGGGTTCTGATGTCGTTCCTTACTCCACATTACCACATTTGGCATCATGTATTTTTCCGCGTAAGCAGGTACACACATACATACATACATATAAACACATGTATAGCTATTTGTGTGTGTGCGTGCAACTCCTACATTCGTTGGGAAAAATCAATTAAAATTTAATGCACGTTCCGTACGCACTTTATGCGAATCTCCGTTGCTGCCCCTGCAACATCCACCTCACATTCATTTGCCATTCGTTGCCCCTGCGAAGAGCGAGTTTAATTTGTCTCATTTGTATTTTAATTAAAAACTTTTACAGATTCAATAACTTGCAAATGTACTAAAAACAAAAAAACCAAAAATCTGTGCCCCAAGTGAAAATTAGCCTTGGCATCTGATTTCCATGTAACAGCTGTCTGCCAAATGCAAATTTGTTATTGTTTTTTGTTTGTACGCAATTATGCGCGTGGCATGGAAAAGGAGGGCGTGTCCGAATTTTAATTCCGTTTGTCAGTAAATTAAGCCGAAAGAGTCGAGGCGTATTTAACTTTTGACGTTGAGGCTTGTTGATCAACCTTATAATTGGCGCTTAGACCCACGGTTAGTGAACAGGTTAAATAGAAACAGATCAACTGGAACATAGATTTAAAACTCAGCAATTTCAGCTTTTGAAATCTATAAGTGGGCTATGGAAAGAAAGCACTTTAGTGTCTTACAATAAAATATGCTCACTTTTCAATTTATCGTCATTCAAATCAATTCAATTCAAGCATCAAAAATACTCTACATACATATTTATCAACAGTTGAAAACATAAGCCTGCATATACTGTACCACAATGAGTTGTTGTTGTTTATTAATTCGTCAACATTTTGTAGAAGTGAGGTGTACTTTTTAAGAAAATTTACTTGTAAATTTAACGATAACTTAGATGTAGACAGTTTGAAAACTAAAGCCACCAATGCTAGCCTAAGATGTATCCAGTACCCGGATCTAAATAAGTCTTAAATAGAGGGCGCATATTTCTTCACTGTGAAACATATTATATACACTTATTTTCTTATATATAAGTATATACAACAATACATTTAATTTTTTTACATGATAGATACGTGAAAAAGGAATTTTACAAATTTCTATACAGTTTTATTTATTTCTTTTATTTTTAAAAACATTTGAAAAATCCACTGTTTGTTTCAGAATTAAAATACTCCTTTTTCACTATCTTATAAGCCTGCACAACATTTTAAATTCAAAAAGAACGACACTTTAATCAAATTTTACTGTTTGGGTTAAGTTTTGGTCCTATTCTCTTTCAATTTTTGAGCCAACTTGCGAAAAAATGTCGCACAAATATATATAGCATCAAAATTACAAATTACAAACACAAATAAATTGAAATTGAAAAATTCCATAGATATGGATTTTAGCCCACATGACACTTTCACACCGCCGCCACATTTCAAATATTTTTGAATAGTTTTCTTTTTGTAAGCCATTTGTTTTCAAATTCTTAAAAAATGTTCTTATCACACTTTCGAAATGCTTAGATTTTGAAATGAAAACAAAAATTTATTTAATTATGAATTTGTAAAATTATAAAGTAATTATATTATTAATAAATTTAATTTGTAAAATTATAACTTAAATTTAGGGCATTCCAAACACTTCTCCTTTTTATTTAAAAGAATTTATGCTACGTCGAAAATTTTTTATGCGACATGAAATGGTATTTCTTTAATTTTTCTTCTTCTTCTAAGAATCAAACATATATTCAGCGCCCTTTTTAATCTATTCAGTTGCCCATAATTTACCCAACAGTGTGTTTCAAATTATTATAATCTTTTGTCCGACGCACAACCGAACTTAAGTCGAACTAAACACAAAATGAAGCAATAGGAAAATGACGAGTGCTTCCAAGCAATTGATTTCCAGTTACGGCAATGTCCACAATAACAATAGCTTCATTAATCTTAATACACAACTGTACCCGCGGAAATTATGACAACCTGTAGGTGCAGCTGCACGTTTGCTATTTGCCCAGATGCAGCTGCTCGTTTCCATGGATATTATCCGGGGATAGCGCCTGGACTATCGAGATCCTGCGCACAAAATTGAACGGCGATTTGCATATGTATGAGTAGCTCATTCTAAAATTAAACTGAGCCTGTCCGATAGATATAATGGTGTCTCGTGAGTGTGCAATAGTTGTGCAGTGTTGCAAAACGTCATAAATTCGATGGACCAACGTAAACAAACACGAAAAATGGAGCAACTTCGTCAAAATGAAAATTAAATGACGTTTGACTTTCGGTCGGTTTGTCACTGGTTAAGTACCGGAAAATGGGTGAAGGTCAGCTCTGTTAGCACTGGCCCTGCCCCCAAATGCAGCGCGACGGCCTCCAGGCGCCCAGTAATGCTAGAAGGCCATTAACTAAATGCTGTACCAGCAGCCCACTGCTCTGACCGTAAAATCAGCAACTGCTGCGAAGGTAAGTGCACAAAACACACACATGCATAAGCCTCTACATGCACGCACACACACAAGAGCAGCTGCATCCACATGGTGAAAGCTTATTGCATACAAACAGGCGCATAAACACAAACACATGCACATGCGTGCTGCTGTGTGTGTGTGTGTGCATGGGTGTACACACATTGTTACACGTCTGTACATATAACAACAAAACAGCCCCCACCCCCGAATGGTTATATTTACTCAAACTGAAATGCTTTCATAATTTTATACACACACACACACACACACACTGAAACAACACACTGATAAATCTTCAACTGGCGCCACTTCACTCCTTTGCTGCTCCATAAAAGCCAGCGACCGTCTGCTGGTAAGCAGAGCAACATCAATGCTTGCTTGTTGTTGTTTGCTCTCTATTCATTCCATCCCCTATCCCCAACGCAACGAAGCTGAAGCGACCCCAACCCAACCCAGCCCAACCCAACCGTCCCCTACAACTACAGCATCCCTCCAATTACTCACACATTCAACGAGCACTCATTTAAACGAAGCACCCAATGCTTACAGCATAACGGCAAAGTTAACTCTCCCTGAATCGCTGATGCTGAAGCTGAAGCGTTCGTTGGAGGCCGCATTCGTATCGTTCGTGTCGCTTGTTCGTGCGTTCTAGCTTCGGTAACGTTTATCCTTTTGGCTCTATATCTATATCCGAATGATGCTGCTAGCTGACTGCACAGTGGAGTACGCAAGTAAACGAAATGTGTATTGAAACAAAGTATTCGTCAATAAAAAAAAACGAATTTAATATAATCCAATTATATAAAATAAAAATATAGTAGTATTTTCTAAACAACAAATTTCATGTTTTTTTAGATATAGATCACTAAATTAACTAAAACAAAATAAACAATTTCTAGCGCCTATATTTTAATTGTTTTTAAATAAATTAACTTAACAATGTTGCAAATATTAATATTATTTCGGTTTCGAGTTAATGCTAAAACAAACTTTAGCCTGAGATTCGAACCCGGACTGGAGATTCGAACTCATTTACCGAGGTCTGTTATTATAGTTAACTTCAGTAGAAGACATAATTATGAAAGGCAGCAAATAAACTTTTTAAAAAGCACTACCGACTATGTCCTTCGGCTAAGACAGGATTTGAACCTGAACCCTAGTTGTTCAATGACTTAGGTCACTTCAACTGGGAACACACTGTACGAGTGCTGATTGTTTTCAATTCAGTTACAACATTGAATCAATGTGCAGTCGTCGTCGATGTCCCATGTTTGTATGTGTATACGTGTATGTATATAAATATTGTGTGTATATATTTATAAATATACATATGTATTTATCAATGCGTACAAATGTACGAAAAAGTATATCTTTGACTGTGTGTATGTATGTCATGTCATGTGGTTTATTACTTTTGCAGCAATGTATGTACTTTTTGCAATTGTTTGTATGTATAGATATGTGGGCTACTGTGTTAAAAGTTTGTTTCTCCGCGTAGAGCATGGCTAAAACTTTGCTCACATCTCCCTCCGCTGATGCCAATGCGACAAGTTGTTTGTGTAGTGGGCGTATGGGCGTGTGGTTCTATGTGATGTGCCTCGAGAAAGTTTAAGGCTACTTTTTTTGTTATTTAATTGTTTCTCATGTTCTTGCGACTCGCGTGTGTCTGCTCAAATTCTCCCTGACTTTGATGCTGGGCGTTTTAGTTGTTGTCGTTGTCGTTTCTCTTATTTTTGTTGTTGTTGTGCTTGCTGTTATCGACTTTCGAGGCAACTTTTTTCGTGTTATATCTTTCGTTTTAGCTGTCAATTTAAAGTATCCAAATTGGTGTCAGCACATATATAAAAGCATTAAATACAAGCGTTAATAACAGTCCGATTAGCCAATGCGCTTGCCCTTTAATTTCGTTTTCAATACTTTAATTTAAGTATATGAGCTGCTAATTTAGCTTTAATTCGAGAAAAATATGAAACCTTAAGCCCAATCTTTTTCACGTTGGAATTGTCGTAGCCTCAGAGCTGTAGTAAAAAGTTTTCTGACTTCGCAAACACACAAACACACACACACTCGCGCACATATACATACACATGTACAAGAGAAAATTCAAACGTAGAATTATGTTGAGCCTTGACAGCCAGCTGGGCGTCCAACTTGCTGGATTGGGTTGGTACCAAGCACAGAACACAACCTCCTGCTGTAATATGTATCTACATATGTACATATATGTAAATCTACGTAGTCACATAATCCTGGCTTATACGCACACATACAATTCATATACACTGTAACAATTAGAATTATTGTGTTTTTTCATAATAATTCATTTTGGTTCGGATTTCTGCTTTTTCTACGTAAACGACATCCCATTGTCCTTTTTGTGTATATATAAACTGAACATATGTACATACGTACATATATATTGCTTTTCATTTTATACAGTTATACACACAAATGCTCGTATATCAGCGAAGGGAAAAACTTTAAACAATTTATCGTCAAATTTTCTGTCAACAATTTCTTGTCCAATAAAAATAAGTATAAACAAATCGTAAAGCAAACTTTTCTTTAAACATTTTTTTGGTTTTTGAATAAATTTATAAATTTTGATAAAGAAGATCACGCACATTTTTCACTTTTTACCTTTTTGTTATTTAAAAATTATCGTTTGTTATACACACGCGTTTATTTAGTTAAATATGCGTATATATATATATACTTATATATGTACATTATATATTTATATATGCATGCATACATATGATTTTATGATTTGGAAAACAACAAATGTTGGGCTAAAATTTTTGTCAGCTCTATGTGTATTTTTTTTTTTTGTTCTTTTGCTTTTCTCTATGTATTTTTGTAGTGTAGAAAAAATTAAAATTAAAAACGCGCCGTTGGTATAAAAATCTTTAGCTTATGCGATTTTGACGTTTTGCATGCGAACCAACAACTATTTTGGCCAAATGCGCGCTGTCAGGCCAGAAGCTCTCTAACGAAGATGTTTCTCGGCGCAGCAGCAGCAGCAGCAGATAACGGCTGCTGTACAAGAGAATGAGAGTTTCAAAAAGAGAGCTCGAGCGGGAGCAGAAGTGAAAGAGAGACAGCTGCGAAGCGGCTGCGATTGTCAAACAATTAAGCTTTTTGTTTTGATGCCAGCGCCTGCGCAGTATGCGATGCATTACATCTAAAGACCCTATGGCATTGCCAACAGAAAACTTTTAGACACTCACAAGAAACTTGCGCGGTCCTTTGAAAAGTGGCATCGATGTCAAAATATATCAGTTGAATAAGTACAACAGTTTATTTGTAAAATAAACCACAAGCAAAAGTAAATCTTTATTTAAGAAATAAAAATATATTAAATAAATCTTTATATACTTAACTCCAACAGAGAAATCGATTTGAAAAGTAATGCAGCTTAATTAGAAACATATTTCTCTTATTTAATATACCTATTTTGCAACAAATTCTTTTCTTGTTTAGGGTTTGATTTTAAATTAATACTTTATTTAAGAATATTCAATTAAGAAAGTTACCTAAACATTCTAGAAACATTCTCTAGAAAGATTAGAGAAGAAAATCTAAATTTACTGAAATCAAGTATAACGTGTCGAAAACCAGCCAAAATGAAAATCAAAAAATATATATTTATTTCTTGTATTTTATAGGAATAAATGGTCGATTATGAAACGAAGATTAACTCGTACCTAATTTAAGAATATTTCAGCTCTTAGTACTTGGTAATTTATGAAATCTAAAAATAGCGTGTCTTTATTGGGAATTTTTGTGATTTGGCTTAGGCCACGGCCATTTCGCCGATTCTGTGCTGTTTTTATGACCTTTCGAGTTTATGACTTACACAGAAGCGCATAACACGGATCTGTACATCTGTCCTCAGTTGAGCACGAAGAGGCGAAACGATCACGTGAACGACTCGCGTGCCCGCATCCGCAGGCAATATAATCACCGGAACGCATCGGGGACGGGCAGGCAGACAACGACGACGACGACGACGACGATGTTGACGAGCCGCGGATAATGATCGCGCACTTTTGAAAACCCAACAAATGTGTTTTCAAAATACCAAGCACAACAAATACAAATATACATATAACGAAACCTTCGGGCTAACGACGAAAAGATGAAGGCGGGGTAGGCAGCGGCATCGATTGCCGCTACAGATTTTATGTACTACATAGATTTCGTTTATCAGCCGTTATGGCGATGGCGATGGCGGCGGCGTTGACCTGTTATGGAATCGAACACGACTATAAATAACACCGGTCTCGTGCGACTCGCTATCATTCCCGATTGAAACGTGCACGACACGGCACGGCACCACAGGCAGCTGCTCAAGATGATCTTGCAATTATTGGCACTCGGCGGGCTCATCGCGCAGGCCAGCGGACATGGTAAGTTCCTCCGAAACCGAACACAATATCCGACCAAACTGTACCCAACTGTTAATCCGATCTGCATGCGTTTAGTGTTGCCCACTCGTGACGCTGAGCGGCGTATGCATCCCGTGTTTGCAGCTGGGCCAACTACTCGCTCCAAGCGAGCCTACATGCCGGAGATGACGTTCTCGTCCCAAAAGGCAGAGCAGTATGCCGATTACTGGCGCGGAGTCGCTCACCAGATACTGGAGCAGCAGCTAGAGAGCAAACTGAGACTGAACACACAACTGGCCAAGAACGTGATGCTCTTCTTGGGCGATGGCATGTCCATACCGACGATAACAGCGGGTCGCGTCTATCTGGGTGGCGAGGAGAAGCAGTTCGCCTTCGAGCAGTTTCCCTATGTGGGCCTGAGCAAGACGTACTGTGCCAACATGCAGGTCGCCGATTCAGCCTGCACGGCGACCGCCTACCTCGGTGGCGTCAAGGCCAACTATGGCACTGTGGGCGTGACGGCTGCCGTGCATATGAAGGATTGCCAAGCGCAATCGCAGCCGGAGCACCATGTAGCCTCCATTGCGGAATGGGCTCAGCGACAGGGCATGGCCACAGGCCTGATCACAACGACATCGGTGACACACGCTTCGCCGGCGGGCGTTTACGCCCACATAGCCAATCGCAACTGGGAGAACGATGCGGATGTCAAGGCGGACGACGGTGATCCCACCGTGTGTGCGGATATTGCGTCGCAGCTAATTAACGGCCCCGTGGGACAGAATCTAAACGTAATCCTAGGCGGCGGACGTCAAAACTTTTTACCCGAACACGTTCGGGACGCAAGCGGAGCTCGGGGACGCCGCAAGGACGGACGCAATCTCATCGAGGAATGGCAGCGGCAACACACGAACAGCGCCCACTTTGTGCAGACACGCCGTGAGCTGCTGGAGCTGTCAAACCAGACGTCGCGCGTGCTTGGCCTCTTTGCTCCATATCATATGCCCTATCATCTGGATGCAGATGGCCTGGAACAGCCGACGCTGGAGGAGATGGTGCAGGCGGCGCTGGGTATACTGGAGCGCCAGAGCGCCGGCCGCGGCTACTTCTTGTTTGTCGAGGGCGGTCGCATCGATCATGGTCATCACGATACGTTGGCACTGCGCGCCATCGACGAGACGGCCGAGTTCGACAAGTCGGTGCGCTGGGCACGCACGCACAGCAGCGTGGAGGACACGCTGATTGTGGTCACCTCGGATCACTCGCATACCATGTCGTTGGCGGGCTATTCCAGCCGCAAGAACGACATATTTGGCATCAATGACGGTCAACTGGCCGCCGATGATTTGCCGTATGCCACGCTTAGCTATGCCAACGGACCCGGCTATAACAGTAACTACCTGAGGGAGGGCGGCGCCGTCAAGCGTAAGAATCTCCGCTCCATCAACATGAAAAACAAAGACTTTATGTTTCCGACGGCGGTGCCACTGGAGTCCGAGACACATGGCGGTGACGATGTGGCCGTCTTCGCCAGTGGACCCTACGCTCAGCTCTTCTCCGGCGTCTACGAGCAGAACTTCATACCACATGCCATGGCCTACGCATCCTGCCTAAGCGATTCCCGTAGCATGTGTGCCGACGCAGGTATTACCCGGCGATCACTCTGATCGCGGACTTTGTGGTCCTAGATTAATGCAAAGTCATCAGTAATTATTGTACTTACTTAACTTATGAACATACACATATTTAATAAGGTATTTAATGCAGTGGGCTAGATTTCTAAATATAAAAAAATATATTCAATAACTGAGTTTTATTTCTCGCCCATCTATGCCCTCGGTAGATGAATTCAGCGTTCGAAAAACGGCCAGCAAATATTTAAAGCTCCTGCACACTTTGCGGCGGGTGCATTTGTAAGCTTGGGTCAGTTCTGAATTTTGAAAGCAGAATTGCGGATGCAAATATTATTAACAATGACTCTGCGAACAAATATTAGCATTTTTAGTTTGATTTAAGCATATTTTTAAAATTTTCGAATTTAATAGTAATTACTTTAATTTAATTACTGATATTATTTTTGTAGTCGTCACATACTTAAATTATTCTTTTTGTTTTTTTTTTTTTTTTGACAACATAGTCTTCGTTGCTGATGCGCTGTGCATTTCCACAGTAGATGCATAGTCGCATCAAATGAAATGTAATACGTAAGAACGTTGCAATCGGGTGTAACCAACTGCGCAATTCTCGTTCAATATATGGTGGCGCTAACTTAAAGTTTGTGGGGTATATGGACTGTCGCAGCTTCACAAAATAAATAATAATATAATATATAATAATATAAATAAATTTCTCTCTTTCCCAACTTTAAATACTTTTAGGATGTATGTCTTATTCACATTCAAGTCAATTGCACTTATTAATATACAAACTTATAAAAAAATGAAGATAAACAAGGGTGCTACATTTTTAGAAAAGGTTTCTTTTGGAAATGTTTTGGTTTGTGGCGTACACTTAATATACCTAATTGGCAGAATTTATTCCAATATCAAATATTCAAATAATAAAAAATTGGTTTCAAATTAATGTACTTCTATTTATATCATTGAAAATAGTTTAGTATTTATTTGTCGATTTTAGCGACATATATACTAAAGAAAAGAATAGCGATAGCGAATAGTCGTTCGTGATGACTATCGATTTCACAAAATTATCGCAGAGTTCGACATATCGATGTTACGTACACCACCAGCAAAATAGGTGAGCAAAGTAAATGTTAAAAAAGAGCGAACAGCAGCGGGCGCGTTGGTGGCGAATTGTTTATTAAAGTGAGTACTTTTTAAGTTGAATCTCTGAATAACAAAAACACAAACTGTTCGCAGTATTGACAAGTGTGCGTATACTGCGCCAACTAACCAGTTTTAACTTGCCCCGAGACACAGAACTCTGTGTGTAATTAAAACAAATCTTATTGCGTCGTCGCCGTATATGTTATATGTATGCCTGTGCATCGTTTTATATTAAAATTACTCAACATTATGTCTTGCAATGGCAGTTAAACCTGCCAGCTCTGCCCAGTGGTGTTCCAGTAATATTCCGCCGTCGATGACCACGTCCACATTCGAATTTCGTGAGCTGGCGGGTGGATAGCGTCATTTCAGGGCTCACAGCTTGATTTATTAATAATTTGTATTGCCAATACATGTGAGCATCCATATCTCAATATGTGTGTGTGCCAATGATTCAATTTGTTGTTGTTTTTGTTTTTGCTCTTGCCATAGCCGTAGCCTCTTTGCTCTGTTTGGTAACGTCATTCACCTTGACTCCGAGTCGACGAGTGCAAAAGTCGTCCGAGCGCTAAAACAGCGTAGCTTTTGTTTATATATACATGACATATATATAAATAAAATAGCTACGCCGTTTTAGCGCTTGGATGACTTTAACGGCTGATAAGAACCATTTAAAACCATAAACCTATCAAAAGACAAAGCATATATTATAGTTTAATAAGAGCGTAATGAAGCGCAACGATCCAAAGTTGCAATAATGGTAACACTAAAATCGAGTGTACATGTGTATGTATGCGTGTATACATATTCAATTGGTTGGCTTATCAGCTGTTCGCAGAACGGAGCTAGTCGCTGCTGGCTAGATTAGCACTATGTTTCCAATTGGATAGGTGTGTATCACACATGGGCAATGTGCAGCTATACTCGGCAATTTTCCATGTACCGACAACTTCGACTAGTCCTTAAGAAAACAAGTAAACAAGTATCTCAACTATGAGATACCCTGCACCCTGCTGTAAGCTGTCGGTACATACAGATCAACCCCCTTGTATTCATGCATTGCTAACACACAAACACTGTTAGCTGAGCACGTCACACAGCGACTGCGATTGGCCCCCACTATTGAAAGTCAATTCTTGAATGATTCCCAAACTTAAAGTATGACCGATATGAAATGTTCAGGAAAGTGCAAGTCTGTAGTACTTGAATAGCGTCGTAAAATCGATATTTATCGATATCAATGAAATGGGGAAAGATATTGAAAAAAGAAAATTGACATTTTTGAGTATGGTTTATATGAATCTATAGTCGAAAAGTTTAGGTCTCTGCTTTTGTTGTTTTCGAGATCGTTGCGTATATACAGACGGACATGACTAAATCGATTCAGCGCGTCGTCCTGATCAATAATATATATACACTATGGGGACGGAGATGTTTCCTTCTGCCTGTTGCATACATGTGCCCAAAACTATTATACCCTTTTCAGGGTATAATAAACAGCTAATCTCAGTTGCCTGTATGATAAATTTTAATTTAACCAATGAATTATATTTTTATACCCTGCGTACGTCTAAATTCAATACATAATATTGCTCTTAATTAAAACAACTGTGAAAATCTTAGGTCTTGAAAAAGAGTGAAAGAATTAAATTGTTAAGAATAAATTTTAATACAAAATAGGTAAAGTTATTTTTATAACGATTATGCGGCTTAAAATAAGAGTGTTTTGAATGCGCATATTTCACATATCATAAACATATGTATTTCTGCTGGGTATCAGCCAGTCGAGCATTGCCGACCAAAGTATGCATATATGTTTTCTTGTTCTTTTTGTTGCCCCGTGATTATTGTTTGCCATTTGCCCAATTAAATATTTAAACAATTGCATTTTGCGCCCAAGCGTCCGACCCCCTAGACGTGCGACCTTTAAACTGATTAATCGCCAATTTTCATATGCGCTACCTATTTATATATTTTTTGTACTTCATATGCTGCTTGCGATCAGCACGAACCTCTCGCAGCACCTTTTGCCCGCTCACGAGTTCTCGCTCTCCCGCTCGCTCTCTGCATCTGCGCTCTCCATTTGCTGTGGTCGACGATAATTTCGTTCCACAGTTCTTGGTTTCGGTTCGTTGTGTGCGGCTGATGGCATCTAATTGAAGAGTTTAGAGTTATTTCGAATGGAATGCCGTTACTTTCGCTTGGCCACATTTGTCACACTGGCTGCAGAAACAGCTTGAATATCAACTGAGATACAATAAGTGGGCTCCATTGAAAGGTATTTGCGAATCCGTCCGACATTAATTGACAAATAATACACGTTTATTTGCTTGTTGCATCCATTCTAAATCTTCGATACATTCATACATACATTTAGAAAAGCTATAAATTGCGCATTCGTGTGCCTTTATTATATATGTAAACTCTAATAGGGCGTTGGGCTACTCGGATCTCCTCCTTTGCCCACGCTAATTGCTCGTCTCCAGCATCGGCAGATATAATGGCAGCGTCTCCACAGCAGCGGAAGCGGAACGATCGAAGCAGAGCGCATGCCGAGCTGAGGTCATCAGCTGACGCACGCCAAAGGCGACATCTTCGAAGCCAATGCGCTCGCTGGGCTCCAGCTGCCAGCAGTTAAGCAGCAGCTGGTAAAGATCGCCGTAGACATAGGCGGGCTGCTCCGGGCGCACGCCAGCGCGTATCGCCTCCAGTAATTGTTGGCTATTGGCCACGTTGGCATAGGGCGTGCCGCCCAGGGCACAGCACTCCCAGGCGACGCAGGCGAACGACCACACGTCCGACTTGCCCGTAAAGTGCTGGTGGCGCAACACCTCCGGCGCCAGCCAGCGGCCCAGATCCACCTGCTGGCGATTACTGCTCACAAAGTGCAGGGGCCCGAAAACGCACACCTTCAGCTTAGAGTCGGCGCAGACGTAGACACTGTGCGCGGACAGTTGCCGGTGCAGCACCTGGCAACTGCCCAGATATGACATGGCGCTTGCCAGCTCGTACATCCACTGCAGCACCAGCTGCTCGGTGAGCGTCGTCAGACGCGGCGCAGGCGCTGCCTGGCGGCTCTCGATCAGCCGCCGCTTGAGGCTCACTCGCTGCAGCTCGAAGACCAGATAGAACCAGTCCGCGCTCGCCGAAATCCCGTAAAAGTCGAGGACCAGCTCGTGGCGGCGCAGTTGTCTCAGCTGACGCAGCTCACGCAGCAGCTGCGCCTGCGTGGGGCCGACCAGATCGTCCAGCGATAGCACGTGTAGTGCACACTCCTTGAGGGCTTCGCCCGCCGTTAGCCGTCCCGTAATGATCTCTCCGTAGCGGCCGTCACCAATGACATCGTTAGCATTGAGGCGCAGGGCGTTGCGCGGCAAGCGCTCCAGACCCTCGATCGTTGACTGCAGCTGCTGCTTGAAGCTCTCCAGTGAGGGCGGCAGCTCCTCCTCCACGAGATATCCGTTGTTTTCCCGCTCAATGATCGGCGTCTGCTGGGTCATCTCGTGGACATTGCGTCCGCGTCCGAGTCCGCGTGCGTGGCAGGTCTTGTAGCGCAAGTAAAAGTAGGTGATCAGGCTGAGCAGCAGGCAGCTGCCAAAGATCACACAGGTGACGGCCAATGCCACCACCGACGACTGGCCCTTGTCGAACGTGGCATAGCTGAAGTCGTCCAAGGAGCTGGCGTGCTGGGCATGACTGCTGCGGGTGTAGAGTCTCTTGGTGACGTTCCTCAGCGTGCTTTCCTACAAGACCAAAGATTACTCACAGCCGGAGCTGGCAGCTGGCCACAAATTAACACTCACCACGCCCAAGCTAATGTGCACATGCGACTCCTGATCCTGCACATCGGATTGCTGCGTCAGCGGCACATTGCGATAGCGGCCATAGCGTTTGCCGTCGCCTACAACAAAGTGCCTGGTGCGATTGTCCTCGGGCCGATCGTAATCCAGCTCTGCGGCTATATAGTAGGGCACGCCATTCTGCTGCGCCTCCTGCCAGTTGCCCAGCAGCTGTGCATCAAACGGCTGGCTCAACGAATCGTCCACGAACTCCACAATAATTAACAGCTTTGTGACCGGCCCGTTGTCGTTGTGCACGGTTGCCAGCTCCACGGTTATGCTGCTTTTCGTGCGGCTCAGTATCTTGGGCTGCGTGGGCGCCGGACTGGGCAGGCCCACCTCCGTGCTGGCCATTAGTGTGGCATGGCCGCATTCGCTTTCCGCCTGCTGTTGCTGTACGCAAATGGCCCGCACACTAATGTTGTAGAGAGTCGCCGGATGAAGATCGGTGAGCTCAAAGCGCGTATCCGTGCTCTGCACTATGAACTCCGGCTGCTGGAATGCGGGCAGTGTGGAGTATGTCTGCACCACCTCGCACTTGATCAGAAAGTTGGCGATCTGCTGGGTCTGCGGAGCGAGGGCCTCTGCGCCGCCGGCTAGCAGCAGCTTGCTCGACTCGTACGCGTCCCAGGCGAGGCTGATGCTGTTCTCGGTGCTGTTGGTCACGCGCAGGTGATGAGGCGCCGGCTGCCTCAGCAGCGTCGTCGAGTAGTACGAGTGGACGCCGACGCCGCCGCAGTACTGTGCCTTGTTGGCCAGACATCGCGTGTGGCACAGCTGGTCGTCCTGTTTCTCGTGCGGCTCCAGCTGATTGGCACAGAAGCACTTCTCGGCCGCGAGGACCGCGTACCTGTGGCCCTCGTGCTCGCAGATCTCGATGCACGTTTGCGGTGTCTTTGCGTACACCGATTCCTTCAGCAAATCCGTTCGTGCCGTATAGCAGCCCACGTAAAAGTAGACGGGCTCCTCCTCCAGAATAGACAGCGATTCCTGCGCGGACACGCCAACAGAGCCCAGCAAGAAACCAACGATGGCCACGAGCTGAACCGACGTTAATTTCCGCTGCCGCTGCTTCTGCCAGCTGGTCATTGGGCGGTGTCCACGGTGCATGTTCTGGCAGCCTACCTGAGACTGGCGAACTGGCGAGTGCTGAGCCTTGTGTCGGGTCGGGCTTTGGGCTTTGGCGCGGACCCTCTGGCGTGCTGCTTTGATTGAGCTAATTAGACACTTTTTGCAGCCTAATTTAGTCGAATTAAGCGTTTATTTCTCTTTTATTGTTTTCCCTCTTGCGCGTTCTGTGTGTTTTTTCTTGCATTTTAAGCGCTGCTCAGAACGCGACTGTCGCTGCTGCTGCTTGCCTCGTTTCGTTTCGCTTTGGTCACTGTTGTGCTGTTGTTGTTGCTGGCGTTGCTCTCAGCAACCATTCCAGTTGACTAATCGTGCTGCCGGCGTCGACGCTGGCGTCACCGTCACTGGCACAACTGTTGCTGTTACTTTTCATTTTCGTTGTTTACATCCCACAATGAACAAATTTCGGATGAGCCGAAAGAAGACAACTAGCAAGTCGGCTTTGCCTCGAGATCAAACTAGGTAACCAACATATATGTGGTCGTCTCTGTCTGACACCTGCACAACGTTCTGAGCACAGCTTTGACAGTGGGACAGTGTTGCCAACAGCTTATACAATTTTTAAAAATCCAAAGTGGTGCACACAAAAGTTGCGCAGTCATAAATACAATCTTATGACTAGTTTCTGTTTTCGATCATTGTTGTTAATTAAACAAATTAATTTCAACAGCTGCACCTGCTGATATGACCTACCTGACAGTGCTACCATCAGAAAAGGGAAATAGAGAGCAAGAGAGTGCGAATGACAGCGCGCGAGAGAGTCTGACGATCGCTCTCTCATTTTGCTGTTCATTGGATATGCGCACCGCGGGTGACTTGCGTACTGTGCAGTTCAGTTTTGGTTGACAGTCGACAGCGGCGACTGTCGCGACATCGCTTTTGTCTTTCAGTTCAATTTAATAAATATTACAACAAACAGAAAGAGCACACATATACATGTATATATACTAAATGTTGAGCAGTCAATCGCGTGTCTAGCATAAGTATCGCTGTTTGTTATTGTTGCTGCTGGTGTTGTGTTGTAGGTGAAAACAGAATTCGTTGATTTCATTGCGTTTCCAATTAGAATTTACGGCATTGGTCAACGGCGTAGCGACAAAAAGTTGTCAACGTCATCAGCAACAGCAACGACAGCAGCAACAACAACAACGACGAATGCCTATAGCGACCAAGTATTTTAATGTGGTTTTTTAATGCACTTGGAAATTTGAATTAGGCATGTTATTCAAATTGCGAGTGGCGACTTAGCAAAAAACAAAAAAAAAATGAATTCAAGCTGATTACGTGCCGAGTCTACGCACCTGGCCAGGCCATACAGAATACATCTTCCGTATGCCGCTGGCAGTGCCAAACTAGCGCATAGTTGGATTTATTTTTGGCCACCTCTCATAATTGCAGGCCGCCTGGCACATAATGCCATGCCCGTGCCAAAATTCAAAGGAGCACACAGACACACACACACGCGCAATTCGAATTTGAATAATACTTGCGCAATTAACCGTTAGATCGTTCAGTTGCCGCTCGAAATCTGGCGGCATAGCATCTAAATAACATTTGTACATACAGCATAGGATACATAGGATGTAGTACTAGTCGTGTGCAAAGCAACTATTATTAAATCTATCACTTGTTTCATTCTGTTTCTTTTGCAGTTTTATAAAACAACATTGAAACCTACCCCACGCAAAGTTCTTAAAGCACATACACACGCCCACACATACACAAGCGCGCACACACACACATACACAGCTTACACATGGAGAGGTCAGCAATGGGCGGCTCGGCAGTGCAGGTGATCACTACATCCGAGGAGCACACGTTTGTGCTCAACGAGGATGCACTCAGCGATGTGCTGATGCGACCAGAGGTCAAGGATCGATACGTGTGCGTGGTGTCCGTGGCGGGTGCTTTTCGCAAGGGCAAGAGCTTTCTGCTCGACTTCTTTCTTCGGTACATGTACTCAAAGGTATGTTGGGGATCATAGATTTCTTATCGACATTTAATCAACACCGTTTTGCAGTATGTGCGACACGACGTCTCCGACTGGCTGGGCGACGAGTCGGAGCCGCTGGCGGGTTTCTCATGGCGCGGCGGATCGGAGCGCGATACCACCGGCATACTGATGTGGTCCGATATATTCCTGCACGATTATCCAAATGGTGACAAGATTGCCATCATTCTTTTGGACACGCAGGGTGCCTTCGATAGCCAGAGTACCGTGCGCGACTGTGCGACAGTGTTTGCGTTGAGCACGATGCTGTCCTCGGTGCAGATATACAATCTCTCGCAAAACATACAGGAAGACGACTTGCAGCATCTCCAGCTGTTCACCGAATACGGCCGCCTGGCGCTGGCTGACACCGGCAAAAAGCCATTCCAGCGTCTGCAGTTTTTGGTGCGTGACTGGAGTTTCCCATACGAGGCGGAGTACGGCGCCTTAGGTGGTGATAAGATACTCAAGCGTCGGCTCGAGGTCTCGGACAAACAGCATCCGGAATTGCAGTCACTGCGACGACACATTTCTTCATGCTTCACCGAGGTGGCCTGCTTCTTGATGCCACATCCTGGTCTCAATGTTGCCACAAATCCACAGTTCGATGGCCGTCTTAGAGACATTACGCCCGAGTTTAAGAACAGTCTACGGATGCTGGTGCCTATGCTGCTGGCGCCCGACAATCTGGTCTACAAAGAGATCAGTGGCCAGCGCGTGAGAGCCCGCGACTTAATTCAGTACTTTCAGTCGTACATGAGCATCTATAAGGGCAACGAGCTGCCCGAGCCGAAGAGCATGTTGGTGGCCACGGCGGAGGCTAATCATTTAACTGCCGTCGCGGCCGCCAAGGAGCTGTACAGTCAGCTCATGGAGGAAGTGTGTGGCGGCACGCGTCCCTACTTAAGCACAGCACATCTGGAAACGGAGCATTTGCGCGTCAAGGACAAGGCACTATTTCAGTTTGCCACGAAACGCAAAATGGGTGGCGAGGAGTTCACGGAGAAGTTCCGCCAGCAACTGGACACCGATCTGGAGGAGGTCTTTGTCAACTATCGGGCACACAACGAAAGCAAAAACATCTTCAAGGCGGCACGTACGCCGGCCGTGTACTTTGCCTGTGCCGTCATCATGTATATAGTTAGCGGCATCTTTGGACTGGTGGGGCTATATACATTTGCCAATTTCTGTAATCTGGTCATGGGTGTGGCGCTGCTGACGCTGGCACTCTGGGCGTACATTAGGTGGGTATCGGCAACTGAAAACCCAGTAATAGCGTGAGCTTACAAACTAAATCTCAATCCATTTGCCATACCCACAGATATAGCGGCGAGCTGAGCGACTTTGGCGGCAAGCTGGACGATTTTGCAACGCTCATGTGGGAAAATGTGAGTGACAGTAACAAGAATGTATTTAACGCATTTATGTCATACTGAACATTTTATTTGCAGTTCATGAGACCGATCTATCAGGGCTGCATGGAGAAGGGCATCCAACATGTGGCCACACATGCGGCCGAGGCGGCCATTGGCGGTGGCGGCAGTGGTAGCAGCAACCGTTCGTCGGCTGCTGCCGTCAATGGCAAGGTGAAACGCTCATGAGAATACGCCCAAGTCGCACAACACAAGACGCAGCCGCCTCGGGGGACACACCAGCAACAAACGACTAACAACAATAACAACAACGTTGAGTGCAGCAAATCAAATAAGAACAGCAATTATAACAACAGCGGCGTAGGCTTGTTGCACCGCATTTGGGGCAAGTTAAGCGGAGCCAAATCGTCGTCGACCAACTGCTCCGCCTCCAACTCATCATCAGCTGCCTCAAATAGTCGCAAAAAGCGTAAATTAAAGCGCAATTAAGTGCATGTCCTTTTGCCGTGTTTATCAAATTTTGAAATGTCGTTTGATTTGTATAAATTTAAGACCTAAATGATAGAAACAAAAAGTAGCTATTAATTGCCCTGAAAGGAAAATTGTTTTTTATATTACATACATTAATTTAATAGGTCAGCTCAGCGCAGCGCGAAGTAATATATAACTACATGTAATAATAATAATATACATACTTAGTAATTGGCTCGTATTTGTTGAAAATCAAATTTTAAATTGTTTTTTATATGCGAATAGAAATGTACCTATAATGAAACAAAATCTAGAAACCCGATCTTTAACGCTGTAATATAAAGAAATCGCTAACGAATTTAAATTTGTTTAATTTTCAACTTTTTTTATAGCCGCCTCTATTATGTGAACAATTCAAATTCTTGCCCTTGCACAATTTGCTGTAGAAAAGTGTAAGCAATTTAGATATGTATAAATAAAATAAAATGCACCTTGTTGCTGGTTCGTTTGTTAAACGTACACGTCATATTTTTCCAACTATGGTTTCAAAATTTAGTTCCCTTTTAGAAATAAAGATAAATCATTGCCATCTACACAAAGCCCCAATTCTGGTAAAGGTACATTAGTTTATTTAGTTATTGTAGTAAAAAGTAAAGTAATTACGTTTTGATTATGTTTAAAGAAATGTGAAAGTGTATGATAAATAGCTGTTATATTTTTATCAAGTGAAAGCGAAATACATCGAGTTGGTTTTTTTACAATTATTCATTTCTCTTGGCTCAGTTCTTAGTGTCCTTACAGCAGCCTTTCTGTGCTTTGTCACCGCCAGCACCCTCGCCTTGGTTGGCTTGGGTTTGGTTGCATCCGCATTTACCCGGCGCCTTGCACTTACAGTTCTCAGAGCACTTCTCTGCTGTGCATTTGCATTCTGCGTAGTATATTCGAGCTCAGCGATTTTTTGCCAGATACGTTGTTAAAATAGTCTTACCTTTCTCGCAACCCACGCAAGGCATTTTTCACAAAATATTCTTACTGACTTTCTGTACTTTCCACAAAGTACGTAATATTTTCTGACAGCCAAGTTGACATTTGGATACGTGGATTTTGACGATTCGCTCAACGCATGCGCGTCAGAAATATTGGCATTTAAGGGTTCAATTTAGCAGTTAATCTTAAATTCGTTTAAATTCCATCCTGTTCCCACCACTTGCTTATCACACGACCTGATAAAAAGCAGAATAATCTGTTGAATATTCAAAAACTTCACTGAACAAGGATCCGGGCTGGTGTATGAGTGTCGTGTTTGACGTAGCTATTTAAAAATAGTTAGGTTGATAGTTTACAAATATATCGTATTCTTTAAATAATAGTAACACCCCCAGTGGGCGCAACCAAATGATCTTAACACTTTATTTGACGCGGGAATACGCAAGAATATATTCCAATTTTCAATATGTAGCTTCAATATTGCGTTCATATGGACGAGCATGCAATTCAAATGCGTAAAATATAATAACAATTTTTGTTTAGAAAAAACGGCAATTTAAAAATATTTTGTGTTGATTTTAGGATTAGGGGCGTAAAATAACATTTAAAAAGTATGCGGGTTGTTCTGAATAGATTATGCTAATGCATAATGCTCGAAATAAGAATTGATACAAATTTACACATTTTTTAAACTTATATGCTGCATTGTTTTATTGTTATTAACTTATGATTCTGCATTGTTGTTCAACATTACATATTTTAAATTTCGATCGTTTGCTGTGGCTTAAGACTAACATTTTATGCGCCCCTTTAAAGGGATGGGTTTTTCAAACTTTGTCCCTTGTGTTTCACATGGACAACTTACTAGAATTATGTGCGTAATTACAATTTATTCTCACATGAACTAAAAAACATAAAATATATGTAATTCCTATCGTTCAGCAATTTACAATGAAAATGGTTACACATCCTTTATATTAAAAAAAGAGTTGGTTCATTATATAATATCTGTTCATTTGTGTTTAACATACAGTTATAGTGCATACGGGAAGGGCGAGGAAGGGTAGCGACTGTGAACAAGATAGGAAACTAATCGAAATGTAATTAGCAGCGTAAAACGTACCTAAAGGTTCTACTACAACATATATAGATATTAGCGTCTCATAAGCCGTTTCTAAACTCATTTCCTTATGTTTTCATTTGATTTCATTATCTTTTTTTTTTCTCTTTATGTTGCCCATAATGCGTTTGCTTTTGGCATTTTGTGGTGCATAACAAGGTTCTTGTATTGAATATGTGTAAACTTTTTACTTAACTATCGTTTTGAAATAGGAATAATGTGTTTTTTAATGTTTCGGACAATTTGCGTTCGTGGAAGTCTTAAAATAGTAACGTTTATTATTATTGCTAACTGTATGTATGTATATGTATGCATGTATTCTCCAGTATGTATATATTTATATATGTATGTATGTATGTGTATTAATGCACGCACGCAGATGTGTGTCCATGGCATGGTGAGTGTATGTGTATGTGAGTGGTTGTGAAGGCGTGTGTGTGTGTCTGAGTGTGAGTTACATATCTATTTGAATTTATTTGTTACCGTTTGAATATGTTGCTAGATGAACTTTAATTTAGTATAATTCTCGTGCTTAAAAGACTTTTGCCGGAGCACAGGCTCGCCTGAAGCAAGCAGCACCAACCTTGGGTTGTTCAAAACTTTCTTTGTGATCTTTGACCTTTGGCCAAAAGTTCATAGTACCTAAGAGCTTAGCCATTGTCCAGTGGCTTGCCGAAAAACAAAATGCTGAGCAAATCATTGAACGACAACTAAATTTGTGTTGGACTCGCTGCCTGGGACGTTGATGCAACGCCGGCCACTGAACTGCCGGCAGCAGCGGGGACGGCGTTGATTACAACCCCTGTGTCCGTCGACAATTCCTCGAATTTAATCGTCTCTTGATCTTGGCCGTTCGATTTGGATTTGCTCGGCATTTCTGTGTCCATCTGAATGTTATATTTGCCCAGCAGCGCATCGTCATCGGGCTCTGGTGGCGTTGAGGCACCCTTAGGCTTTAGCTTGATTCCCGCTGCAGCTGACGTAGATGCCTCTATCGACAGCTCCTCACTGGGTTGTTCTTTGATCTGCGCTACAGTTGACGCATTCGAGTCTCGTTTAATGATGGTAAAAATGCTTTGTATGTATGTTTCCATAGTGAGCAAAGTGGTCAGACGTCTTTTGCGATCCTCATTGAGACGGTCCTGTGCGGTTTTCTTGTTGGCAGATTTTTTATTCCGCTTAGGTGTAGGCTCCAACTCATCCTCCAGCTCCGTTTCATCGTCGGATGAGGGAATCGATGCTTTCTCTAGCTTCTCGGATTCCGGACTCTCCATACTATCATCCACGCAGTCAGCGGATGCCGCTGGTTTGATGACTACGACAGTAGCAGCATCAGCAGCGATGATATTTTCACTGGACGTTTCCATTGAGCCATCAATGGAGCTAGTTTTATCGAGCAATTCGGCTTTATCCTTGATATCAGGCGGATTGTCTATGGTTTCCACTTCCGATAGCCCTGCCGGCTGCGTTAGGTCCTTTTCCTTGCAGAAATCCCGTTTTTGTTTTTTATTGGGAAATTGATCTAAGAAAAGCGAAAAAACAAATACTTATAAGATTTCGTAAATGTCATCTACCCATTTCTGAACACCACCTCGTTCCGCATCCTTCCTAAAGCGCTCGCTCTTGTTGAGCAGTGCCCTCAGTGATCCACGCAGCTCCTTGCGCACAGAAGTCGGCACACCAGTGGCCTGGGCTATAATGCGAATGGCAAAGAGATCGCCACACAGCTCGTCAATGTCATCCTTAGAGTGCATGCCATAGTTAATCGTGTAGATCATGCGCGCAACTGGCAGCTGCGCCGCCACTTTATGGTAGTACAGCTCCAAGAACTCTCGCACAAAGACATCCTTCAGCATGCTGCGCTCGTCCCTGAGCACATTATGCAGATACTCTATTAGCAGCTGATTTTTTACAAGCAGATCCGAGTATCTGAAAGCAGAAATGGCAAGTATTTTAAGAATATAAGAAGTCAATAATTAAAGCTTTTAATATTTTAGCCTATAAAACAAATTGAATATAGCTGAAAGTTTTATTTAGTTTAGTGTTATACTGATCGAAGTCAGCATCGGTGACAAAGTCAAAATATAAAACTCATTTTATTTAATCGAGCAAAATGGCTAGATTATTTTCTTAGCTTATACAACCGTTCAGTCTCCTTTCCTTATATTTACCTATATACATATATATATATATTGAATATTTTAAAGCAATACTCTTTGTGTGATCAATGAAGTGATTAAAAATGTTCAAGGTGACAGGCTTACTCACTTGTGTGTTAATGCATTGTTGTGTATGCCCACCCAAAACTTGGGGAAGTAGTTGAAATGCAGCGGGGTGGACTCAATGGCCGCCAGGCAGTGAAGCTTGACCAACGTGTCGTTCAGGGTCCCTGTGTTGACGCACATTCGCAGCATGACATCGATGAAGTCATGATACGGTCTGTAGAAGGCGTCTACTTGTGCATCGTACTCGGTATCGAGACCGCGCGGCGTCAACTCCGACAGAGCAATGCACATTTGCACCATCGGCCTGGGGGGACGCGGCGAATTTTTGGCACCCAACGGCCAGGGCGCCTGCTTGGGACCACGACGCGGAAAATAGGGTCCCAACGGGCCAATTGCATTGGGTGCATTGGCCACTGACAGATGGCAGTTGATCAAAATGGGCGCCAGTATGCTGGTGGCCTCCAGGCTGGTGTTGCGCACCAGCTCCTTGAGCACCTCGAGGGCCATGCGACTAATCTCGGGTGAGTTAAAAGTGTTAAGCAACGTGGCGAGTCTCTTGATTGCATCAGGCAGCGCCTTCGCCAGCGCCGAGTGTTGGTGCTGTTGGCGTAGAAAATGCTGCTGCTGCAACTGCATTTGCTGCAGTTGCAGATGCTGTTGCATTTGCTGCTGCAGCTGCTTCTCTTTCTGCTGGGGCGTTTGCGGTGCTTGGGTGCATTGCGTCTGCTGTTGTTTCTGGAGCAATTGTTGCTGCTGCAGTTGCAGTTGTTGTTCCAGCTGCTGTTGCTGCTGCTTTTTTTGCGTAGGACTGTCTGTGCGCATGCGCAGCGTGGCCAGCAGGAGCACCATCTCTCCAGTAGATCCAATAGATCCCCAGCCACATGGCAGGCGGTGGCCTCGTGGTGCATGGAATGTAGCGTGTGCAGCGCCTCAAAGCACATCTCAATGCCGCCATTATAGATAACCAGCATGCGATCATCATCATTGTCCACTGCGTTAGAAGGGTTAAAAAAGCACGAGATCACGATTGAATGAGTCGGTTTTAAAAACTTAAATTATATTTTTTTATGCCTTAATATAATTTAATGCATGCGAATAAATTAATGTTTTGATTGAATTTCATATTTGATAATAGAGTTAACTAGCAAACTTTCCAGGGAAATTGCCACGCCTTTTGCGACAAATAGAAATAGAGATAATATTAATTGAAATAATTGCCATTAAATAATTATTTAAAGCTGGGGAAAAATAGTCGAAAAAATCTCCGAGTCCTTATATATATTTTTCTCAATTTTAAAGCTCTCGGCATTAAATTTCGTTCGTATTTTTGTTGCAGGCAGAACATATGTATATCGGTGTTGGCCGGATCAGACCACCATATCATATAGCTAGCATTAAACAATCGGCCGAAAAATTAGTTTTTGTATAAAAACTTATTCGTTTTGACAAGATATTCTGAACAGTATTGGCAATTGAGAGCATCTCTATGCTTCCAACATAGAAGCAAATTTTAGTAACGACAAAGTACCAAAATAAAATAGCCTAATAAAGGAAGAATCGATCATCTTCCAAATGCCTGCAATAATATTTAATCTTCAGAGCCCCGAAGGCAACCGTTAGTACTCGTTTCTATTGAATTATTCCTCGCAAGATTGTAAAATCGATCCTCAGTTCTTTGTTAATTAAACCTTACCGAGTATTTTGAGCGCGCTAATGAGAGTCGACCAGGACACCCTTGCGTCCAGACTGCTTGTGTACGATACAATGACGGAGCGCCTAAAGGCAACAACATCAAGTTTCTCCTGTTCGCTTGCATCCGGATGGCGTGTAGCAAATAGTGCCATCAACTTGAACAGCTCGTCGACAGCGGCCGCATATTGGGTGGGGTGTGGAGTGATGTTCTTAAAGGCCCACTGTAAATTTTGATGTTGTGCCAATTGTCGGGTGAGTGCCCGGCTCTGCTCGCAGCACAACCGCAACAATCCGTAGTAGGCGGGCAGCATTGACCGATTGTAGGTGACAATCTCCGAGTCATCGTGATCGGCACTGAATAATAATATGATGATTGTCTAGGCTAAACCGTGATCATTATGAGTGTCTTACAGTATGTAATTAAATGCAATGTTGCGCGTTATCTCTGGGCAGTTGGCCACCAGGGCCGCATTTTCTGGGCAGTCGACAAGCGAGTGATGCCAGAAGGTGAGCAGGGCGTGTTTGTTGTGATGGGCCGGCACACTGGGCTCGGACAGGCGCGGATGGAACAGCTCCCACAGGGAGCGCATAAACGAACCTATCTGTAAGCGAAAAATACAACTTTAGCTGCGATCGGATTGCAGTGCCGTGCAGTTGAACTGTGCGCTGTCAAACTTGCCATTAGTTTTTCAGTCTTTGAAACCATACAGTAGCTGAGTAGATTAAAATACGCTGTCAGCTTGGTGGTACCATGCGCGCCAATGTCCGCATAAACGCGCGCTGGCCGCAACAGCCGCAGCAACAATGTGATCACTTGATGCAGCACCACCTGGGCATCGCTGTTGATGTCCCTGCAATGGCGATAAAGAAACGGAGGACAAGTTTAGGGCGCTGTCTATCAGTTTAACCGAAGCATTTACCGATAACTGTGCGGATTGAGGGCCAACAGCTTGTGCTGCGAGTGAGCGCGGAAGTTGGCACGAAACGGTTGCGAAGGCACCAGCGCAACCAGCAGGCAAGCAGCGGCTACAACAATAAGAAACTAAGATATTGCGCCCAAATATGTGATGGTCAGTCATTGCCTACCATTTCGTACGCGCGTATTGTCGTGTGCGAGCAGAAACTGTTCCAGCCACTGTTCGGCGGACTGCAGGATCCAGGCGTGGGCTATTTTATTTTTGGTGGCCTGCAGCGATAGCCAGTCAAGCACTGACTGTGGACAATACTCAGCAGCATCCCACATGCGCGGGAGCACAAGCTGCGTGAAACAGGGCAGGCCAACGGGCCCGCCCTGCGTCTCGGTGAGCAGAGTGAGCAGCTTAAAGAACGGTGTACAGAGCTCGGTGTGCTTGGTGACCGAAGCGAAGAGCATACTGATGATTTGGGTGGCCAAACGATCGTCCCAGCGGCAGAGCGCGTGGATTAAATGCTTTGTCTGGTGCGGATTAATGCCGTCCTTTATTTGTTGATACAAAAATGGAAAGCCCTACGAAATATATGTGAAATAAATATATATAACACATAAGCAATAAACAAATCAAAACAATGGGTTAAAGGATTAGACATTGGATTGGTTGGTTGATGGATTTATGGATTGATAATTGATGGTTAGGCGATGTAGTGGTGCTTGGGTGATTGGTTAGATGGAATATATAACGCTTTCGAGCTTTTTCAGTATCACCTTTCCACCGGCAATGGCATTAAAGTCTTTGGGCGATAGACGCAATCGAAAATCAGCGCCCCGCGAACGCTCGACAAGACTGGCGCACAGTGCAATCATTTTGTCTAGCGATGCTGGGCGCATTTTTTCTACTGAGAGCGCTTCATCAGAGGAGTTGTCCTCATTGTCTGAGCTGATATCAATCTGCATTAAAAATTATAATTTAAAAAAGCAAGTTTTGAGCATTTATTTTCAGTCAACTCACACTATCTGTTTGTTTATGGCCCAGGTAGAAGTCAACCAGGCTCTTTAGTACGCCAATGCGCAACAAAAACATGGCTTCTTCATCGCCCATCCGCGAGAATTCGCACAGCAGGCTAAAGTACTCGGACAGATGGCGCAGATGGGAGCGCGCTCCATGCTCCAGCAGGGAAATTAGCGAGCTTATAAAGCGCGTCACACATGATGCCTGGCCAATCACTTCCCGGTCGTCATCGTCCGTCTCCACGCCCAGATACAGATCAGCATGCGATGCACTGCAAAAAACAGTGTTAAAATTTGACATTAACTTGAATTTTATGCAAATGCAAATGCTTTCCGCAGGGGACTTACCGCAGCCGCTGTATAACATGAATGACCAGCCGTTGAAACATTTGACGCACCATCTGATTTGGACATTGGATTAGCACCTGTACGGGCCAAAAAGGTTCAACCGACATGTGCGATAGGAACCATTCGCAAGCCTCTTCGCTGGCATTAAACTGCTTTGTAAGCAGCTCTACCCAAGGAACCATGGTGGGCTGTAAAAACGAAATTGTACATTATGCATTTGTTGATGTTGGTTATATATGTATACATATAAATATGCTGTTCAGCTGCTAAATCTTGTACACAAAGGTATTCTTAAAAATCCCATCCTGCTAATCTGCTGTGACTTGGCCTCAAGTCTTACAATAAGAAAATTGCAATATTTAATTCGTAATGCCTACCTTCTCCTTGGCATGTATGAATGTTTCAATGAAAAATGACACGGACAACTTGGCGGCCATGCAGGTGACGTCCGTTTCCGAGATTAACGTCTGTGGTATGTGGCCGCAAATCTGCCACATGAAGCTGTAAAAAAAGGCAAAAGATATTGAGCAACTATTCGCAGTTGTATCTTTTCGTATACTCACTTGAAGTAGGTGTGCTCGAAGATATTCCGATCTTGCAAGAACTGTCGGTTGTCCTGCCAAATCCAATCTTCTAGCTCCTTACTCAACAATGGACGAAACTGTTGTAGCTTAGTTGACACATTGGCTTCCGCGACGACGGCCGCCTTTGAGGTAGACGCCTGCGGCTCTTTGCTGTTATTCGACTTAAAATTATCACAATTGGCTGTTATTTGCTCCTTCTCTTCGTCATCCTTTATTTGGGTCTGATCTTGCTTTTCGACTGGCAGCTTTTCGGATGCTTCCTTCTCCTGCAGCTGCTCATCCTCCTTCTTTAACGGAGGCGCTTCAGCCGGCTGCGCTTTCACTGGATCCGTTTCTTCCGCTGCCGTCGGCTCTTTTTTAGTGTTATTGACCGTTCCCATTTTAGATGACTCGTCCGTTTCTGGCTTCTCCTCATTAGTGGGACTTGGCGTTGGTGTCGCCAGCAACTCCGAGTGCCGTCGCTGCAGATGCTCCGGCAAGCGACGCTCGTAGAAAAGCATATACGCCGAATTAGTCTTCTCAAAGCTAAAGTCCAAATACTTTTCAGTCACCGAGTCGTACGTCTTGCTCTACAAAAAACAAATATCAATGGAAACAGAAACAGGGATAAGATTGTCACACATTTCAATATATTGACTTACCGTCATTTCGCCGCCAAAGCATTCGGCCGCTATTTGCGAGGGATCAAAAGGCTTCACCTCCGCATCATTGAAGAGGAACCAGCGCTCGTGTGGATGGTAATTACTTTTCGTGCGCTCCTTAATAAAGCTGTAGTAATGCCCACCGTCCGCTGTTCCCGTGTGCACTGTAACGCCGACCAATTCGTACCTGTAATCAACAAATGTTTCATATTACACCCAAAGAGAAAAGCTGCGAAAGGGAAATTCTTACTCATAGCACTCCTCGATGTCTGCATCCAGTGTGGCTTCAGCCTTTTCGTTCTCTGCCCCTGCGTCGTCCTCGTGCTGCTGGCGTTCACGCTTTCGCTTCTCGCGATCCTCCTTGTACTGCTGTGGCATCAGCGTCTTCTCCACGTAGTGGCACATGTTGAGTCGCAGAGGAAACGAAAAGTGCGTGTTGACCTTCTCCTTCAGCATGGTCACCATGTTGAACGTATACCGCATGGTATTGAAGCACAAGATTTGCGGCAGCTTCTTGAAGCACGCGCGCTTCTCAGCGCGCACCTTCTTGCCACACTGCGAGCACGTGTACATGTTGTCACCCTCGAGCGTATCCTTGACAGTGACCTCATCGAGCGACTCCTGCAGGTTGCGCATATCCGCCACTTGGCAACGAACCGTATAAAACTCCTCCGCGGTGCGCGAGACATGACCGCAGTCCAGTGAAACCACATTGTTGCTCAAAGTGCCGCAAAACAAACGCTTCACCAGATGCTTAAGGTCTGGCGTCATCTCCTCCAGCTTCGACACCAGATCAATAAAAAACTCCGCCATGTCCTTCTGCTCGCCCGTATTGAGAGGCTGGTGATCCATCTGATAGACACGGCAGAAGCTGCGCGGATTATACGCCTTGCGCTCCGACTCCAGCAGATATGCGAACATCCGCTGCAGTTCCAGCAGCGTGGGCGCGTGTTTCTGGGCGCCAGCTGGCGGCAGACGCAAAATGGCCGCACGCGCTTGTGGCATCATGTACAGATGCTGTATGCAGGAGGCCATGTAGCAGGTGGCTCCCAGGTTCGTGAGGCCCACATAGCCGCACTCGGCGCGACCCTCGTCACGTGGCCAATAATCCCAGGGATATGGCTGCTTCGGGCCGGACTTGTGCTGCGCCAGCAGACGACCGTGCAAGTAGCCATAGTTGGTGGCACAGCCGCGGCACAGCTCCACCAGAAGATCGTAGGCAGCGGCACGCGAAGTGGCCGACTTGCATTTCGGCTTCTGTCGATTGGCCGGCGAGGGCATCTCGAACAGGAACTCAATTAGCTGCTCAATGAAGCTCAACGCCTTGGGCCTGTACTTGTAGCTGGTGTCGTATTTGATCAGATTGGACATGAGATTGAGCAGGCCCACCAAGCCGTCATCCTGATAGCCATGGCGCAGCTCGTGGTAGTCGCGGCTGAGAATGCTCTCCGAAATACTCTCGCAGAGCAGCTCAATGTCGATGCGCTCCTCGGCCACCATCTCGGGCGTCAGGGTGTCAACGAGGCGCGCTAGCAACCAGAAGTAATCCCGACAAGCCGGTCCATACGGCTCCTTGCCCTCTTCGGAGAGCAAAAACTGCGTGTGCTGCACGGACGAACTCATTTGCTCGGCACGCGGCAGCAGCGCAATCAGCTTGTGCAGCAGCGGCGCCAACAGCAGGCGATAGCTTTGCGCATTGCCCAAACAGATGCGATAGAGACCAGCGCAGATTTCGCGACGCACCGCCGGCTCTGGGTCTTCCAGTATGAACTTTTGCAGCCAAGTGCATTGCTCCGGCTGCGACCAGAGCAGTCGACGCGCCTCCGACGAGGCGTGCACGAAGCTCACCAGAATGTTCATGGTGAACTGGACCAGCTGGGCGCGTCCCCAGAAACCGGTGCGCAGCTGATGGAACTGATAGGGAAACACCAGCGAGGTGGCGCCGGCCGTCAAATGCTGATGGACCTCGTCGCAAAGTATGCTGGACAGACGCTGCAGGCACTGCGGCACCTCCATTAGCTGCAGCATGAACGCATGCGGTCGCGACATCAGCACGTGCACATCCTGCGTCTGCAGCTCCTCGAAGCCCAGCAGCCAAAGGATGCGCAGCAAACTAGCCAGGCAGTCGTGCCGCCACTCGTTCAGCGCCAGCTCCTTGGCGTGCGCGCTCTGCTGCAGTTGGCCAGCGCCAAAGATCTCGTACAGGTGCTGCAGTCCGCCGCACTTGATAAATGCCTCGCTCCACTTGCTGCTCTCGCCCAGCAGCGCACTGCGCACCGGTGTCGCTGGCAATGTGGATGCTGGCGAAGGTGGCGGCGGCGTGGCGCAGCCCAATGGTCGCTCCTGGTCGAGGCCATCGATCTTCTTCTGCCGCTTGCTGTTCTGCTTCGGCTGGTTCTCCTTGTCGCCGCCGCTGGCCAGCTCACTAACATCGGCATCGCTGCCAGAACGTGGCGTTGATGTCAGCGTCGTCTCCAGATCGCCGGCCAGTTGGTCCTTGCTGCAGTCACTGCTGCTGCTGCTGCGCTTCGGCTCCGGCGGCTGCTCGTTGCTGTTGTGCCGCCTATTTGAGCTCTTCTTGATGCGTGGTTGCTCGCTAATTACCAGATTGCCATTGGAACCAGCGCCACCGGCGCCCGCCGAGGCAGCCGCCTGACGTGGCCCGCTGCTTAGCGCCAGACTCTCGACGATGTGCAAGGAGTACATGAACTTTTGCAGATTGCTGGGATCGAGTAGCTCGTTAAACTTTTGCTTGATTTGCTTGCGCTTATTGGCCAGCTGCTCCTGGTCGTCCTGTTGTTGCAGTTCATTGAGATCGTTGACCAGATTCTTGAAAGCATCCAATATGTGCGGATTGGTGGGCAGCATGGCCAGAATGTCCCACACACGGCGCGACAACAGCTGCGCCTTTGTGTGATGCTGCAGATGCACCGTTGACGATTGCGGCTTCATGTCGCCCAGCGTTTGCATTAGGCAGAACAGTTTCTCGAAGTACTTCGGCTGCAGTAGGAGTACTGTGGGCAGGCACTCCTTGGGCGGTGGCGGTAGCATCGATGGATGCTCCACGTTCGTCTCCTTTCGCCGAGCACCGCGTCCGCCCAATGACACGTACACAATCTGATTGTCTTTGAATCCGGCGTCACCCAAAGTGCGCTCATCGTAATCCGATGTGAGCTCCTGGCCCTGTGTTATAATCCGCAGGGGACCATCGCTTAACAGCAAGCCCAGTACCGGTGCCGCCATGCCCGACTGCAGGCTCTCCCACCACTTAGAGACCTCCGCCTTGAGATCAGCAATTAAATCGCAGGCGTGCATATGCAGCAGACTCTTTTCCGATAGGCCCGCCTGCTGCAGCACTATCCGGAGCGGGGACCAGCGCCCTCGTTCTTCAAATTGCTGTGGGAGCCAATTCCCTTGCCCTCGATGGCCCAGCGACGCAAATGGAAGGCATAGCGCCGCCTAAACGTGTCCAGATGTGTGTTTAGCAGCAGTAATCCCCGCTGCACTCGCATCAACGCGTTCTCATCCTCAATGCTGTGAATACAAAAGTGCAAGCAAATGCGTTAAAATTTATTATATTTTTATATGAACCTGCAATTAATTATTAAAGACACATATGTCACGTTGCATTATGTGTTGCTTAAAAAATAAATGCTGAAGCCACTATCTATAATGTCCAAATACACATCATATTAAAGTCACACTACTTTTTGGTGCCTTTTGCCAACATTTTTGTTTATAAATATCTAGCGGTGTCTGCCCAGGAACCTTTTTTATTCAAACTACCAGGAAGCCTCACAGAGACCATAGCATACAGTTAACATTTACCCGTACCACTTTCCCAAATCTTTAAAACAAATTATATATTACATTAAATTCTAATAATAACTGATACAAATATATATAACCGAAATCGACGTAATATGTATTCATAGTTATAATGAAGAGCTTGAAAAAAATATAAAATTGTTGTGCTTTTAATTTTGTAACCATTTTCAATAGTTTCAGAATATTACAAGATTTATGCCACCACTATGCATATTCAGTTTAGAACGTACGTTCAATAAGTCCATCGGGATAAACAGTTTCGTATATAACTACAGATATAAATTCTTTAGATCATTGGAATTGGAATATTAATTATATATTATAAACATTTCATAACAATCGGATACCAAATACGGAATTTGCTTATGAAACAATGCAAACCTAAGGATGCATATATAATTATGTAAATTAATTATTTGGGTACTTTACGCTTGGTTCAAAATAATACCTTTTAGAATCTATCTATCTTCTTTGATTTAATATACGATTGACTCGTCATAAATCAACTTTGAGATTGCATCATCGTGATGTGCGGCGTGCAGGCAACTATTCAATAAATTGAACTGTAGTTGTGTTTTTGGGTCAACTTACCTTTCGAGCGCCGTGGCCGCCTGTACGAGATTGTCCATGCACTGGGACACAAACTCCTTTTCAAGACGCAACTGCTGTCCCATGTAGTACATGTTGATGTATTGGATCGCTGCCAGGGAGACCTCGTTGCTCTGCGCGCGCAATGCAATCTTCCATAGATGATACATTCCCACGGCACTGGAGTTGGCCGTAATGGCCTCACTGTGTTTCTCATACTCGGCCATTGCAATGCGCGCGAAGCTGCACAGCTGCTGGAAAAGACCCAGGGCCACCATGGAAAACTCTTCTGGACGCAGTTCTGGCAGTTTCTTCAAGTATAAATGCTGCAGTGCGTCGATACCAAGCGCATGCTGGTCGCCACCTTTCGTTTGAGCCTGCAGCCACGAAAAATAACAATCCGAGCACTCGGGATCGTGCGCCAACCACTCCCACAGCGCATCCAACTGCTCCAGTGTCAGGCGAAAGCTTTTAGGCGAACCCACCGACGAGAAAATAGAGGAGAGAAACTGCAGCCTCACTGAAACCTGCGTCTTGTGCGAGTACAGCTGGAGGCCCAGTTGCTGCTGTTGCTGCTCCCCATTCTGGTTGATCAACAGCTCGGCATGCCGCCTGGCATAGTGGCGAATGTTATTGAAGAAACACTGCATCATGCGATGATTGCGCTCGGCCCACAATGTCATTGTGTGCGTGTCCGATGGTCTAAACTGCTGAAATGAAGCAAACAGCTTCGGCAATAATCTCAAGCTCACGATCACACTGCGATTATTGGCCACGTTCTGCAGGCAGCCCTCAATGAATTTGGTGCGCAACTGACGGTCCATGCTGAAGCACAGAAGCGTCGCTAGTGCCTTCTCAGCCTCCAGTGCCAGAGATTCACCAAGTTGGCCCTTAAAAGAGAAAGAATCGAATGTGATTAGAATAAATATAGACAAATAACTAACAACTATTTATATCTTCAATAAATTTACATTATAATTAAACCTTCACACTAATCTAATTAAATTGATTTTACAAATTGTGATATTTGCTTTATTTATTAAGATCAGGAAAAGCGCAATATACAAAACAAAATTAAATCGAAACAATTGAATATAAAGCAGTTCCTATACCCAACAACAAAAAATTTTAAAAAACTTATAAAATAAGATTCAACAAACAGGATTCTAAACAAGTTAGAGCAATAGACGGGGCGCCCGACTAGACGATACCCTGAACCCTTTCCTTACATACATTTTACGCATTTAACATTAAAAATCGATAATGAAACGGTGCAAGATAAAAAAAAAAATAATAATAATAATAAGCTCGCACTGTGTATGGTAATGCAGAATATATAGTCCATAAGTTGATGCCTTTACATTGTGTAGTTTTCGAGATCGCTGCGTTCATGGAGAGACAGGGTTAATCGACTCAGAGCGTCGTTTTGATCAAGAATATATATATTTTAAGGGGTCGGAGATGCTTCCTTCTGCCTTTTACATACATTTGCAGAAAGCCTTATACGCTTTTTACCCATTTTCAATGGGTTCAGGGTATAAAAAGGTAGATTTTAATATGAACGAAATTCACTTACGATTTTTTCGTCCTGAAGTAGATCCCAGAGAAGCGTATTGCCCGGCTGGCACACATCATTTAGCTTGAAGGAAGGCTGGCTGTTGCTTGACAATGCGTTGCTGCCCTTGGGCGAGTGCTGCTTATTGCTCACTTCCATTAGATCCACATCCGAGTCGGACTTTGCTTTGACAGCGGCTGCAGCAGCAACAGCGGCAGCTGCATTGGCCTGCTGCCGCATGGCCGCCAATGACTGCTGCGCATTGCCGGTGGCAACGGCGGCCGCCGCAACTGCGGCTGCAGCGGCGGCAACATTCGTTTCGCCGGACTTTTGCATAGCCATGGCCGATTGAGCAGCCATCAGAGCAGCGGCGGCCGCTGCAAAGGCAGGTGCCACATCCCTACAATTCGGAGCTGACACGCGTGCTCCGTGCGAATTGACAAGTTGCGCCAACTCCTCCTCACACGGCGAAACATCCTCGTCGTCGAAGTCAGCGAGATTCTTCTCTGATTTGTTGCTCATGGGCGACGAGTAGCTGCCGTCGTTCTCAGCTCCGCTCAGGAGTTCACTGATGTTCGTCTCGGCAATGGCGCGTATATAGGGACCCTCGCCGTGCAAATGCTTTAGAACTGCGGCGGGCACCAATTGATGGCCGGCACTGTCGCTGCATTCATCGCTATCTGCGAGCAGTTCACCATCGCCGTCGGCATCGCCGTCATCGCTGCTGGGCACATCCTCGGCGCCGTCCCATATTTCGACCAGTTCATGCGGCAGTAGCTGCTGTTGTTGCTTGTTGCTAGCTTTCGGGCGTCGCCGCTTGTTGCTCGTCTTTTTGCGATGCAGCTGCAGCTCCAGGGCCGCTCGGGATTGTAGTTCCTCCTCGCTGCTGGTGTTGTCGATGATATTGACAATCCGATGGTTTCTGTGGAAAGAAGAGCGATCCATTCAGTAAAATAAAATGTGATTCGTTTGTTTTTTGACTTACTTAATGTCCACCTTGGCTATGTCCTCGCCGCTCAACTGCTTGGCCTTTTCAGTCGTGGGATCGCAAATGTGACGCCTGTGCCTGGCCTGTTTACAAGGAGTTACCCCATCGACGGGACTCTTGTGGCCACCACCGCCGCCACCACTAGCGATGCTGCTATCATCAGCGCCCACATGATCATCCTCAGTGTTGCTGCCTTCAATGCTGCCGCTGTCCGAGCTGGAGGCTGTCACATTGGAGCCTAGCAAATGGTCCTGCATCAAATTCATTTGACTGCGCGTACAGTCGCGCGTCCAAATCAACTTGGTCAGAGCTGAGGCAATGTAAATGCTTTGCTCGGTGTGCTCCTTTGGGTCCATGCGACAGAGCAGCGAGTACAAATGCATGGCCGGTCGTGGTGCCAGGTTCTTCACCAGCGCCGGCAAAATATCAAATATGGTTTTGGAACAGTGCTTCAGTTGGGTCGCTTGCCAGATAAGCTTGATGTCCTCCTCGGAGATCTGATTTTCCACGGCCAAGAAATTAAGCAGTACATGGGCCTGCTTCACTATCTCCACGTGCAGATTCGGCCCAAACAGATGCTGTACAATTTGATTCTCTGTTAGCCAGTTGGCTATGCGCTGCCCAAAAAGTTCCACTTCATTGACCGTTTCAGTTGTGCAGATCTCATTAAACAAATTTATGTGAGCATTGATCTGGGCCATACCTGAAAAGCAGAAAAACCCAGGTAAAGAATTTGTAGATAATAAAGGTGAAAAAATTACACGAATTGCATTGCTGTGCAGATAACCACAAAACAATTTTAATGATCAATGTACATAACAAAAATGAATACAATGTTTTTCATACATTATTGTAACTGTAATAATAATTTATTTGAAATCCATTTTCGGTGGCTCGGTTCACGGAGCGAATGGAGCCTTGATCCAGCAAATTATTTTAAATTCAAGAGAAAACAAGTGTGAAGGCTCTTGTCGGAAGCGACCGCTGTCCTTTCAAACATTTCAATCCCCTTGCTTTCTTACATACATACACAAAATCACACATACACACATGCAAACACACGCTTCACGTTGTGAACAGCTGCAGCGCTTGGCCCCCACTACGGAAACTAAATTCGTGATAACTTTTAAACTAAGGGCATGATCTTAATGAATTCGGAATTTTCGGGGCTTAAAAAGAGCATTGAAATCTATGTACAAAGCAAAGCGCAAGTCCGTAATATTTTAATTGCTTTTTTCATATATGGGCCGAATGGGGGGAGGCATCCAAATAATCATAACCTGCGTATGTCCGGCGGACGGACAAACAGACAGAAGGACATGTCTTTGATGTTCGACTCGGCTATTGTTGCTGACCAACGGCGTCGCAGATGCCTCCCTCTGCCTGTATATATATATGTATTTGCACAAAACCATTATACCATTTTTACCCACTTTTATTTATGGTGAATATGGTAAATTGGCATTCTTTTGAAATTTGGTTCACCATTTCAAGAGTTCCCTTGGTTCGGTTAGGGTTAAGGTTCAGATGAATGTTTGGGTAATTGGTTGGGTTGTTTATGATTTCAAATATTGGAATTCCGGGAACTAACCGATTTAGTTCAAAACTGGTTTGCAGCCTTGCTTTAAAGTTTGATCATATTATCTTGTCGGCTTTTTCAGGCATCAAAATAATCGTTTATTGATATATTGTTGAAAAAAATACAGTTAGGAAATGGATTATACGAAAAACGGTTGACCAAGATTTAAAGCAATTCATTTAATCAATTTAATTTTTCGCAGCATAACGTTACATTTAAAATATTTAAGCATATTAATTTTTCATAATATCAGAACATATGGCTATTTTCAGATTTTGGCAATGGAAAGATACTTGAAATCGGTGGCAATAATACCAAATTGTTCACTTTTTCAATGTTAGAAACTATTTTTCCTTTACAAGCTTCAATAAATTGTTTTGGGCACTTACCCGCCAAACGCATTGTCAGCGTGGTTGATGTAAAGTACTTGAAGGCCAGGGCTAGGCCTTCGGTATCAAAGTTGACGGCCACGTCGAGCGGATCTCGCATGGAGGACCACACAAAGTCAGCCATGGCACGCGTTGCCGCCGAGCGAAGATTCTGGTCGGAGAGTTTGCACATGTATTGCAGAATACGGCTGCGCAGCGGCACAAACAATTGTGTGTTGCAATGATAGTTGAGCCAGAGTTTCACATTGGACACGGTGGCAGTCATGGAGTGGGCTGTCGAGACGGGCAAGTCCGGGTGTTCGAAGCACAGCGACATGGCACCAAAGCCTCCAGAATTGCAGAAAAGGCTCACGTTACGTAGCAGGTAAATGGGAAGATCGTTGTCGTGCAGATCACAGATTAGAGCCAGATGGTGCGCTTCCTCCGCTTGTAGATCGTCCAGACGTGAGTGCATGCCGTGCTTGTGGGCAATGTATAGCGGAAAGTTGAGAAGAAACACCTTGGATACGAGCACCAGCAACTTCTCCACCTCGGGCAGTATCCATGGCTCTTCGGTATATTGTGGATGCGTCTTGCCGCTAGTTGGTGGGGCTGGTAGCGGTGGTGTTGATGGCGGTTTTTGGGTGGACCGGGACCGTCGCCAGAGGCCCTTTCTCTTCATCACCGGTGGCTTCCGCAATTGTTGCCTTACTGTCGTCACCAGCAGATGGAGGCGAGCACGACGACGAGGACGTTGAATCCTTGTGCTTGCTGTCACTCTCGTTGTCATTCTCGTTGTGTGGCTCCTTGTCGGGCTTGTCGAATGGGGGCTTCCGTTGTGCCTGGGCAACAACTTGCGCAGCACTTGCCGTCAGTCGTTTGTAACTCTCGATCAGGTGATCAATGTGCTTCAAATGCTGAACGGTGAGACAAATGAGCGACTGCACCACCAGATTAAACCGATCATAGTTCTTGTTGTCCCGGTATAAGCACATGCACTGACGCTGTGGCCACGATTGGATGTAGTTGAAAGTCGTCTCGATTTCGCTTTTGAGCAGCAGCTGAAACTTAAGCTCCGAACTGGCCACGCGCACCTCATCTGAAAAGTAAAGTGTATGTATGTGAAGGGGGCGGGGGAGTGGTGGGCGCACGATTAGACAGTTGTCGCTATGTAAATGCCGACACATTACAAGCGAAAAACGTTGCTACTTACACAGCTCCAACAGATTTTGAAAATCGGCGCAAACCTCGCACATCGCTCTGGTTTGTGCGGCTCCACCGAAAGCCGTGGCTGCAGCTGCTTCTACTTCTTAAGATCCGTTTGCTTTGCCGTTGCCGTCGCCTCCTCCGCCTCCGCCAGCGTTCGCCGTTGTCGCAAAGTGCAATTTGTTGGTGGGCTTTTACTTGATCTATTCAGTCCTTTGTAGCGTCCATGCAATTCCATTTATATTGCGCACTCAATGCCACTCACTCTCATGCACACAACACGCACTTGTCTAACATTGCATCCAAAAGTACTCTTAAATTCTAGTAAATTTTTATGAATTGATATATTTTCTAGATATATTTTCTGTCGATAAGAAACATCGCTACTAGACGAGCGATAGGCGGCCACAAAGTGTGGTGGACGGGCGATGGTTTTGTAATACAACCCTGTATGTATATATGTGTGTGCCATGCGATGTTTTTACAGTACGCCGTCGATCAACAATTAAAACTTCAATCAATCACCGTGTTTTGGCAGCATTTCTTGAACGAATTATCGGGTTTAGTTTATAACTTATCGTAGACGTGACAATCGATAGAAAATGCAAAGAAACAGCTGTTATGTTATGACTCTGTTACCCTTGTATCATAAACAGCAACGGCTGTTTTGTTCAATTCGAATGTCCCATTTATTATGAATGAAATCTGTTAAAAACCTATTGTTTTTCTTACACCGTTTTTAAGAATATTTTACATTAAGCTAGAATGAAAGTTTCGCATTTTTGTTAAACTGATACCTCTTTCGAAAACAAATATAAATGCTTCCTGCTAATAACATTTCAGCAAATGTTAAAATGTTTGGGTGCCCACACTTCAGCTGCTTACTTTGTTCACTCTAGCAACTTCGATAAATCGCCGCCGCTTTGTCAATTCATTCCCGCAGTGGCAGTCATTTGTTTACAAATTTTTTGAATAAAACACTCAACTAGAGTTCATAATTCAACATGGACGAGTGCGTTATGGAGACCAGCTCACCCACCGATGTCAACGCTGAGCTCAATTTTAACATGGAGGACGAGAAAATGCAGTTGCAAGAGCATCGCACCCCCGGCATTAGCGGAGGTGTTGCAGGAGGGGACGGCGGGGACAGACAGACCACAGCCGGCGTTTGTTATTGGTATGCACATGTGAGCCGACGCTTTGTTCGATAAGCACTTTTGGACTTGTTTATGTTCTTCATTTGCAGCGGCAAAGAGCGCAACCTGAACGTGATCGAGTTGCTTTGCGCGACATGCTCGCGATGGATTCACGAATCTTGCATTACGTATCAGCTGGGAAAGGGAAAGCTGCTGCCGTTCGTCACAAACTATGTATTTGTGTGCAAAACATGTTCTGCCACGGGCCAGGAGACCTTTCGCAAAAGCCAAGCCAGTTAGTACAACAGATGAGCTAATCGCATTGATCATTCTCGCTCTATTCCCTTTTGTAGCAATATCTCAGATGTGCCAGTGCGCCATTGCCAACATGCAGCAGGCGGCGATTCGTGAGGGCAAGCAACAAATACAATTCAGCAAGGATAAGGATATTATACCCTATATTGAGCAATTCTGGGAAGCCATGACGACGATGCCACGTCGATTGACGCAATCCTGGTACTCCTCCGTGCAGCGCTCCCTCGTCAAAGATATTAACACGTTGTTCGTCTGTGAAGAGCATGCGGAGCACGGTGCCATGTATGGACTTTTCCATCAGGATTTGCGTCTCATCAAACCCAATTACGAGATCATGAGCAAAACTGGCGCGCTGCGCCTCACCGAGGATGGCTACATGCAAGGTGAGCCGACATTCAGCGAAACATTTTATTTTGTTTTGCTTTTCAAAGTTATTTCACGCTTCACGTTGAACTAGGCGAAACAAAGAGAGTTTATGATTAGGTGGTTCGCAAATGTGTTTAGCGCATGTTTTTGTTTTGCCTACGATTCGTTACAGCTGACCGAGCACAGTGGGCCTAGTGTTGCAAAATTTGACGCGAAATCGTGAAATCGTGTTAGTACAATAGCAAATGTCATTATCGCACTCTGTTTTGCATGCTCTTCCAAATAATAACAATAATCGACCATTGTGTGTGTGTGTGTGCGGCACAATTGAGATAGTCGCAGGTTGTGCAACCAATTATGAGCTCTCAGTATTGTGACGCCACAATCGCAATTGCGAGTGCGCGCGGAGGGTTTGCATAAAACTAACGAAAATAACGCTTTTAAAGTAGTATAACGATAAGAGAATTATTTGCTGCCACAGCTCATATATCAATTGTCCCGATCGGAACACTATAACATAAGCTCCCAAATGTATATTCGGATTTAAACTCAACTTTTTTGTTTTTACATAATTTAATTTAATTAACTATATCCGGCTTTATTCAGCTACCAGTGTTGCTAAAAAACTTAAAACACTTTAGCTTTATATGATTGGCATATAAGCTGAAGATCACAAAAAATCAGCGCTATGTATTACGTTATTGCGTCACACGCTCTTAAATCGCGCTCTTTTATTTCAGCGCGGACAACCGAAACTGTTCTTTGCGCAACCTTCAGATCTCTAAATCGTGTGCTATCTTTTTCACGTTAATTCAGGCATGTCCGCAAAGAGAGCAGAGAAGAGCAAACAACATTCTATGGGGCAACATAAAGCTGACAATGCGGCCAGATGGTTGCAAAGCAAAACGAACTATTTTCCGCTTTCGCTTGTACGGCAGCTCTCTCTCTCTAGCTACTTTTTGTTGGAATTGTATTATTTCTTACAAAAAATTGCACTGGCCGCGGCTTGTAGCTGTTGGGGCTGCGCACTCTTGATGGTGATGGCTTATTTGGTTATTGTTTTTCGCTCGCTCTCGTCGTTTTTCGCCATTCAGACAATCGTAGCGAAAGCTGATCGTAATTACGTTTTGCGGCAGTTTCTTTCTTGTCGTCGTGTTCTGTTCGCACGCCCACAAAAAAAATTAAAGACAGACAAACAAACAAATAAACAAAATAACAACACAACTGACACCCACAGAGATTAACCCAAAAGGGGATGGGTGGGGCTCGCAAGCGGATACGCGTTGAACCTATTCACGACAATAACAAATAGTTGCGTTGAAATTGATTTCCATCGCGTCGCAATTAAGCAGTTTCCTCACACACACACAAACACACACATATATTGTCCTTGCGATGACGTCAGCGCTGAGTGCAGCGTCGTTCGCCAGCAGCGAAGAAGAATGTAAGTGAGCCAACTGGCAGCCCGAAAAGGAGCGGCACACCCACACCAACTACTCATTAATACAGCTTTGGCACAACATGCCGCCAGTCACGTACGGCTACTTATAGATTTTTTGCACATTGCAGCCACGCTCGCTAAGAACAATCGGCAGAAGCGAAAGTTTCCGGGCACCGATGCGGGTCCGACGGGCAAGAAGGGGCGTCCCAGCTCTGATATCACGGCCAATGTGAAGCTGCCGCCGCACGGGTACCCGCTGGAACATCCCTTTAATAAGGATGGCTATCGTTACATACTAGCGGAGCCGGATCCGCACGCGCCATTCCGCCAGGAATTCGACGAGAGCTCCGACTGGGCGGGCAAACCCATACCCGGCTGGCTATACCGCACGCTGGTGCCGCATGCAGTGCTTCTGGCGCTGCACGATCGGGCGCCCCAACTTAAAATCAGCGAAGATCGACTGGCGGTAACGGGTGAGCGTGGATATTCTCAGGTTCGCGCCACACACTGTAAGTAGCTGAACATGCAGATATTTCGATCATTCGTTCATCTAAACTCGCTTTGGTTTTAGCTGTGAACCGCGGGCGCTGGTACTATGAGATCACCATTGAGGAGATGCCGGAGGGAGCCGCCACTCGTGTCGGCTGGGGACGCGAGTATGGTAATCTGCAGGCGCCGCTGGGCTATGATAAATTTGGCTACTCCTGGCGCTCGCGCAAGGGCACAAAGTTCACGGAGAGTCACGGCAAGCACTACAGCGAGCCTTATGGAGAAGGCGACACACTGGGCTTGCTCATTGACCTGCCCGAGTTGCCAACAATTGACTACCTGCCCAACACGTTCAAGGATCGCGTAAGCTCAATATTCGGCATTAAAAGCAACTACCAATTTACTCTTTCATAACACATTTGTTATCAGCCCCTTGTTAAATTTAAATCACATTTGTACTACGAAGACAAGGACAAAATAACGGAGACACTCAAGAACCTGCACATCCTGCAGGGCAGTCGAATCGAGTTCTTCAAGAATGGCCGGTCGCAGGGAGTTGCGTTTGAAGACATTTACGGGGGCAGCTACTTCCCGGCCATTTCGATACACAAAAGTGCCACGGTCAGCGTGAACTTTGGACCAGCCTTCAAGTACGGCGAGGTGCTGGGTGAACGCAAAGCAAAAGGCGTACGTACCCCTAAATATTATTGATGATCCGGGCTTATCTCACTCTATCCCCTCCTTGCACTAGATCAACGATCGCGTGGAGGAGCTGATCACAGAGCAGTGTCTAGCGGATACGCTATATCTAACGGAGAACGATGGGCGGCTGCGTCTGGACAACATGAGTCTATAAACGGAAGCAGTGTTTCTAGAAAAGATCAGCCAAGCTTTCAAAATATCTAATTATACAATAAATTATCATTTTAAGCAAATTGCGTATAACAATTAATGTTAGCTATATGTCTAAAGTGAACATTGATTAAACAGATGATTAGGCAATGTAAAAAGGGACCATTGGTAAATGGTATTTTAATAGTAAACTTGAATATCAAACTTAAAAAATACATAGAATGTATATCGCACTGAAAATCAGAATAAAAACTTAGACTGGAATTTAGTAATCCCAATATTTTTAAACATAAAACCAGCTGAATGAATATTGGTCGATCTGTCCGATCTCCAGTATATTTATTTTTCGTCGATGCAATTAAATGCCTGGCTTAGGTCAAACTTTATTGCTAGTTGTTGTATACAATTTGAGATTTGGCTACTTAAAGGCTTTAAATTTTGAGGCACTGTACGGTATGTAGAAGGCACTGTTGCTGGCAAACTCCGAGCGAGGATGGTGAATCGCTGCCGAGATGGAGCGACCCGTTGAGGGCGTGTTTGAATTTGTTGTGACCTGATCCAGCGCCAGGCCGTACTGACGCGAGTGCCGGACATTGTAGTCCGTTCCGTGGCGATTTGGGCCCAATGAGACTCTGCTGTTGCCCTGTCCGCCACCGCCGCTGCTGCTCTGACTAGATGTGGTGGCGGTCGTGCTAAAGTCTCTGTGACGATTCAGTGAAGGCAGCACAATGGCGTGCCTGTTGTTAAGAAACCGGCTGGCTGCCATGGGCATGTTCCAGGCCGATCTCACACCTGCTTGTTGCCGTCTCTCCACGCTGCTCGCATATGTCAATGCCGCTGATTTCGGCTGCTGCTGCTGCTGCTGCACCTGCGTCAGCTGGACAAAGCTACGGTTGTTGAGCAGCCCGCGAAAGCGCCGATTCGAGTCCAGCACGTTGAGTATCGGTGGCATTCGCAGGCGTGGGCGCGCCACAGTCGCCGATTGCGGCTCAATTGGTGCTGGCGTCTGCTGGGCGTGCTCACGCTTACGTAGTCTGAGCGCCACTGAGGTGATGTGCAAATCTCTGTCGAGAATGGCCACAAGATTCTGGGCTGGGCGCAGAAAATGGCGCGTGGACGGCAGTGGCTGCTCATTTTGACGCGTGGCTGTCGGCGTGAGAAAGCCATCGTCCTCCTCATCCCCATCGTCGTAGTCCTCCAGCGAGTTAAGGCTCAGATCTGATATAGAGTCTATATCGCCCGATTCATCCGGCGCTCCGTTGCGGCGACTACTGTCAAAGCTTTGCTGGTGCAGCGGCTTCGCCTTGCGAGCTAATAAACTGGGGAATTTGCGCTGCCAATCGGCGATTTCGTGCCGCAGCTCGGGCTCCAGCTCCGGCAGGGCTTCCTCGCCGCTCAGCATGCGGTCAACGCGCTCCCAATCTAGCTTGTTCTTTTTGATGGCATCGTCCGCCCAGGGAATGGAGCCAATTGAGCTGCGGTCGATGCTGCTGGACGAGTATGGTACATCTTGTAAAAACTCCGAGTCGTCGTCCTTGTCAGCGTCCGGCTCTGGCTCATTGTTCGCATCGCCATTGTCGTCGTTGTTGTTGTTGTTGTTGCCGTCGCGAGGGTACAAAAGCTCGTCATCATCCCGACCGTCCTTGTCGCCTTCCCCGGAGGTATTGTATCGTTTCTCTGCTCCGAAATAGTAACGTCTAGCAGACATTAGACCATAAACGGGATCTGTAAACCGGTTGTGCTAGTTCCACACTATTTTATATCAGGCTAAGGATGTGAACGTGCCCTTAAAATCGATGCCGCAAAATGTTGAAGCCCAAGGCGGCGGCGGCGGCGACAGCGGCATCGGCGACTGACAATTGTTGTGTTGTGGCTCATTCCAGTTTTGCCCGTTATTTATTATCCTCTTTATTTCCGTTTCCACCCCAACCCCACAAGAAGCGCATGCGCAGTGGCACAATTGTTCCGGTTGCCAGCAGCTTGAACAGACCAGATGATATGCAGAATACTGCTGCTGATTTCATTCAAGCTACCTTTTGCAACCCCATCCATTTTAATTAACCCCAATTAGTTGAAATCTGCCATTAAATTTGCAATGGAAAACTGACATGGCTGCGTTGAGCTGAGTGGAACAAGTTCCAGTTCAGGGCGTCGCTTTTATGCGTTTAGCAGCACTGTTAGTCACAGAGACGCAATGGAAACGAGCCATTAAAAAATAGACGACTTTTGCCGGCCGAACGTGTGTGAACTCTGTGAAAAAGCTGTCGTCATTAAATTCATTTGATGGAAAATTATGTGGCATGAGGCTCGCAAACAGGAGCGCCGCATACGCGGCCTCATCGTCGACTACCGCAAGCGTGCGGAACGCAGGCAATACTTTTACGATAAAATCCAAGCGGATCCCACACAGTTTTTGCAGCTGCACGGCAGACGAAGTAAAATTTATCTGGACCCAGCCGTAGCGGCCGCCGGTGATGGCGACGCAATCATGCAAGTGATATTGAATACAGTTTTCCATTCATATATACATACATACAAGCGGCCAATCTTTGTGCAATTTGTCTAATTTGCTCTTTGTGCTTGCAGTGTTCCTTGGCAGGGACAACAGGACAATCTTATCGATCGCTTCGATGTGCGCGCCCATCTGGACTACATTGCGCCCGTGGCGAAGGGCTCGAATGAGGCGGGCGATGGTGAATCGGAGCTGTCGGCCGAGGAGCGGCAGTTGAACTACGAGCGATATCGCATATTGGCGCAAAATGATTTTCTCAATGTGAGTGAGGACAAGTTTCTTCATCAGTTGTATCTGGAGGAGCAGTTCGGAGCCAATGCGCAGTTGGAGGCGGAGCGAAATTTGGGAAAAAGAAGCAAAAGAGCAGTGGCGGCGGTGGAGCTACCATTGGGTATTCTTACGACGACGTCGGGGAGGTGCCCTCGCTGGCCATCGGACCCCAGCCGTTTGGAACAGGGCCGGCAACAAGCAGCACAGCTGCTGCTGCCGGCGATAAGGGCGAAAACACGGATGAATCCGACTCGGATATGGATATGGATGTATCCATAGACATTGGCAAGCTGGATACGGCGCAGGCACACGAGCTGAATGCATGTGGGCGCAATTATGGCATGAAGAGTAACGACTTTTTCTCGCATCTGACCAAGGATGCGGACGAGGCGGACGCGTTACGCATTGCTCGCGAGGAGGAGCAGGAAAAGATGTTGTTAAGCGGACGGAAATCGCGTCGGGAACGACGTGCTCAAAAAGAGCGTCGAATTGCGAATCGGCCGTTCAGTCCGCCCAGCTATGCGGCCAAGGAGGATCAAGGTAAAAATAAGGACAAGGACGAGGACTCTGAGTCTCGCTCGCCCTCACCGGCCGAGGGTGGCGGTGAAAAGATTACCTACATAACCTCATTTGGTGGTGAGGATGAGATGCAACCGCACTCAAAGATCACTATCAACCTGACGAAGCCCGGCCAGACGCTGGGCGAGTCCTGTATTAATGCTAGCAGCGGTGCGGCCACCGCAGCTGCCTCGGTGTCCTATGCCCAAAAAGTCAAGGACAATTTGGACAAACTGAAGCTTATGAACGAGACGGCGAAGCGCAGCGGACGACGCCGCTCACGCAGCGAATCCCGCAGCTCAAGTCGACGGCGCAGTCGCCGTCGCAGCTATCACCGTCGCAGCCGCACACGCAGTCGGCATCGCAGATACTACACGAGGTCGCGATCCCATTCTCGCTCTCGGTCACGTTCGCGTTCTACTTCCTGGCAGCGCTACACTTCGCGTAGTCCCAGCTATAAGCGGTCACGCAATCGCTATTCCTTTTCCTCCCGCAGCTCCAGCGCCAGCTCGTACACGATGTCAAAGAGGCGACGCTCGCGCTCCCGCTCCCGCTCTCGCTCCCACTCTCGTTCCAGTCGCCGCAGTCGCACGCACTCGAATGTTAAAAAGATAGCCTCGCCGCCGGCTGCTCAGAAAACCATTTGCCTTAGCACGACAACAACAGCAACGACCTCGAGCACAATATTGGTGACAGCGGCGGCAGTGCCACTAAAACAGCTGCCGAAACCCACAGATCCAGCGGTTTCGGCAGTGCCCATGATTAGCTATCCACTGTCTTCGCGTGTGCTCGGCAAGTCCACAGCTACGACAGCGGTAAGCAGCGCGACGTCGCTGCTTCCACAAGTGACGGAGGCGCCGCCGCCTCCATTGAAGCGCTACTATGGACGAAAGCGCGGTAACGACACGTCCTCCTCGTCAACGGAGAGCAGTGATCCCAGCGATGCGGAAGAGGAAGAGGGTAAACAGCCAGGAAAATCTCTGCGCAAAGAACGCGATGACTCCGACGAATTGGATGTGGATACTGCGTAAGTGACGGCAGCCGTGTGGTAAAGTTGAGCAACCAAAGAAGCCTCAGAATCAGTTTCAGGAGAAATTCAATTCCTCTTCAGTTGACAACGATTTTAATAAGCACATTCTCTTGTCTTTCAGCTCGGAGCGCTCGCAGCCATTGATGTCGTCATCCAGCACGGGTAATCAAACAGGCAAATATAGTTCTGCTACCGAAACCAAAGTCAGTAAGCAAAACCAAAGTGTCCCATTGCCTCAATTAACTGGAGTACACCACAAAATTTCACGCCTCTACCTAAAAAACAATCCAATTCAAAATGAAATCAAATCAATCACAATCTAATATGCATATGGCACCACCATGAATAACAATGGACTGCCCAGACGTGGACACCTCATACCCTTGCAGGATGGTTGTCAATTTTGTGGCAACACATATCGAATAGCTTACGATCAGGCAACTCTTTTCCGTGTCCCTCTTAAAGAGTGTACAATGTGTAAACTAAAACCAAAAAGTAGCATTTGGTGCTTATGGGATTGTTTAATGGGTCTGCAAGGGTATTATTCTTCGGAGCACCGGATACAACTGTTTAACATGTATATATCTATTGGATAGCTATAAAATCAATACGCCAAACAAATGCAGATAGCCCTAGTTGTATTAAACACTTGTAGTCAGCTTGAAATTTTTTTTTGTTTTTCGTGCAAAACATATGTCGTCAACTATTAGAGCTGGATGTACATACGAATATATGATTATACAAATGATCTTACATAATCGAGGGCAAACAGTTTCATCAAGATAGCTTACGAAACATACGAAACATAACATTAAAGCCGAGTGTTCTATTTTTAGCTTTTTTTTAATATTTCTTATACTCGTTCACGAACTGAAAAAAGTATATTGACTTTGTGCAATGTCCGTCTTTCAGTACTTTTGTCCGTATGAACTCAAGCTTATCGCCACTATAAAAGCTGGAGACCTCAAACGTGCAGAATATACTTGTGTATTAAAATTTTTTGGCTACGCTCACTGGGGCGTGGGAAATCGATAAAATATATATACATATATCCCCCAGTTTTAAAGGTAGATACACCAACCCTGGCAGACAGATACTGATGACATCTAAAAAACAAGAAATAATTTATTTGGCAAGCCAACTTGTTAAGCCGATCAAATCCATATACCACAATTTTAGAGTATTTTATATAATTGTATAGTACAGGATATTTCTTTTGGTCGAGTACCCTCGACCACTCTTGTTAATTGGTAATTTGGTAAAACAAGCCCCATCGTAATTGTAGTTATTTTTTTATTAAATTATGGTTTTTGTTTTGAAGAAACATGCGATTATTGCTTGGTAAAGTTCTGAAATTTGTTACTTCAGTCTTAAGATAAATACATGATCAACAGAACTCTTCCTAAAAGGCAACAACTCTTCTGCATTCTTTTTACTTCAATTTATGTTTCCCTTTTTGCTGCCAAAGCTTTTCCGCAACGACGCTTTCGACTGAAACCAGAACTGACTCCAACTTCCAACTGAGGACACGTTGGGCCCATGATTGTTAACTTATTTTTGATGACTATTACAGGGTTCTGGTCAGGCGTCTGGCAGTGGACGACCCAATCTGCGAGAGCGGCTTAAGCGCAAGATGCAAAACCTGCTAAACAGGCAATGTAAGCCGCCGAGTGTAGTGTGAAGTTCAACAAACGCAAGCTATGCCCATAGAGAAGCAAGGACTAAATACCAATGTATATTTCAGATAAGGCCGATAAGCGAGCAGAGATTGAGAAAACTGAGCGAGAGCGTCAACTACAGCAGGAGCGCGAGGATGAGATGCGCGAACTGGCACTGAAGCTACGTCGGAGGTGAGTAATCAGTTGTGAGTGGCTTTTGAAAAGCCCTCTCACATCTCTTTATTCACAGGCGTCGCGAGTTGCGCCACAAATACGGAACGCCATCCAGCGGCAAACTCTCCGATAGCGATGTGGAATCGGTGGACTCGGAAGCTCCAGCCCGCTTGACCAAATCATCTGCACGTCGCAGCAAATCGCGTAGTTGCAGTCATAGTCGGAACAGAAGGCAACGGTCGTTGTCCCGCAGTCGACGCAGCAGCAGCCGTGTGCAACGCAAACGGAGATCACGAAGCCCAAGCCGCAGCAGAAGGCAACGATCCCGTTCTCGTAGTAGAAGGAGCATCAGCCGCACAGAAAGAAAACGGCGATCACACAGTCGACGTCGAAGCGGCAGCCGGGACCGCAGACGTTCTCGCAGTCGACGCAGCCAGTCCCAGTCACGGCGACGCCGCCAACGGGAGCGAAGCATGGAGAGGACTCGTGAGCGAGAGCGGTACAGGCAGCAGCAGTACGAACGCACACATAGCGGTCGGGAGGAGGAACAGGCTCACAGCAGCAACACCGGTGGTGGAAATCGGGGACGAGTGGTAATTTCGGCGCCACCAAAGCTTAAAAAGCTGGTTGACTATTAGCACAACCAACGTATACTAAAGTAAAGATAAAAGCGATATGTGCACATCCATTGGTTAGGACTGTTCATTGTTTAATTGTTTTTTAGGCATAAGCATATTTTTCTATTGCAATATGCATTGTTAAATGTGTTTGTTTACACTTTTGCTTAAAAACACGATTTTTCAATTAAACATATTCGTAAGGAAAATTGCAGTTGTGTGTAGGAAATATCGAAATATATGAATTTGTTAACAAACCTGACTCGAAACGGGGCATCGAATTATCTTATATTTGTTACGAGATACTAACTGAACACATGAATTGTTTTTTAAAAAAATGTTGACTGATTTGGTATTTCTAAAGCAATCTTTCCTTTGGCTCTTTTTTAAATAAATAAATACAATTAAATCATTTTCTGCATGACAGTTTATTTAACCAAATCATTGGGGTAGAAGGATTATGTTTTAAATCATGGTCTAGAAGTCGATCGAAATCTAGATTTTTGTGTAAAACATCAATTGTCACCTTACTAAAACATTGCAAATGTAGAAATTTTTTGGGGTTTTGTTAACAGGTAATCTCCGGATTTAAATGATAGTTTTTACGGAAAATAAATAAATCCAATTATTATTGTGCACTTCACGAGCAATAATTTCGAATTATAAAGATCGATGAACACAATTGATTCATTTCGGCATCCAAATAGGCCGGACATCAATTGGTTTAAACGCGTTAAAGAGTAGATATTTTTAAAGTTTTCGTATACAACAGGAAATCTCGAATTTAAATGCCTACTTAAAATATATAAAATGTGTCCATTTTATTTTAAAATAAAGTACTATTACTCGCGAACTATTTAAGTCGAAGAACTGGACTGGTTCAATTCGGCTTCAACATAGGCCGGCCATTAATTTGTACAAAATTTGTGTAAAATGTCAGATGTGACCTCGCTAAAACGTGTTAGTGTAGAAAATTGTTAAAGTTTTTGTATACAACAGGATCTCTGGATTAAAATGATCTTGTGCTTACTTAATATAAATAAAACGAACCAGCTTATAAGTTTTATTTCAAATTAACGTGCAACTATCGCGAACTATTTAAATCGATGACCTGAACTGGTTCGATTCGGCTTCCGCATAGGCCGGCCGACAATTTGTTTATGTAATCGTGAAACAGCTGTGCGAGATTATTGGCAACATGTTTGGCTTAACTTTTCGCCACTCCGTTCGAGTTTCAGTGCAGAAGCTGAATCAACTACTGAGCACAAACGGCACATTAGGCTACAGAAATTCCAGGGCAAACATGTCTCAGGAGCCCCAGTATCCGCCAATTGAGACGGCCATGAGGAAAGCGTTAACAGCGGAACTTAAGCCGGTTTACTTGGATGTTACCAACGAGTCGCCCATGCACAATACTCCCAAGCAGGCCGAATCGCATTTTAGAGTGCTGGTCGTGTCTGACAAGTTTAATGACCTGACGCTTATCAAGGCAAGTTTTCCCTTCAAATATAATGTCCATATAGGAATATGTTAACATGCAGTTTCCTTGCAGCGCCATCGCCTTGTTAACGACACAATAAAGACGGCATTAAAAGCCGCCGGCTTTGAATTTATGCACGCTCTTTCCATCGAGGCGAAAACCCCAAAACAATGGGAGCCCGAGCAGGAGCCGGAGAAAAGTCCCCCCTGTCTAGGCGGTTTTGGTAAATAAATGGTAATCCAAGAGGGAAAGTGACGAAATTTTATGTACAAACGGAAACAGTCATCCAATCACACTTACAAAAGAAAATATACACAAAGAGTAATGAATTAATAATGGGAATACAACATTTTCAGTTCGGCAGTGGGATACGTCTCAATAGCTCGAGGGCAACATCTCCACCTGCTTCCGAGCGGACAATATGACATCGTTGATGCCGACGCCGTCGTAGGCTGCGCCACACAACGACAACGGCAGTTTGTAGCTCTTGATGTAGTTTCTTATATTTTCCACGCGTCGCTTGTGGCCCACGGTGTACTGGGGTATGCACTTGTAAAGCGTGTGCACGCGGCTAAACGAGGGTTCTTCCTTAATCTGTAGGATCTCGCGCACGTATCGCTGGGCAATGTCTCGCAGGGCCTTCTGGCTGGGCTGGTGGCCAAACCACTTGTCGAACCAGCTGCCACCCATCATGACGGTGAGTATCGTGTTGCCGGCCATGTCGAAGCAGCAGCTGTCGAAGATAATGCCCAGCACAGGCAGATTTTCCACGGGCGGCACCAGCACGCCGAAGCCATCTTGCTTCAACAGCTGATCCCGGTTGTACTGCATGTTGACCACCACCACGTCCACGTAGGGTATGTTTAGCAGCTGGGCGGCCAGCGACGGATGCTGCGTCCGCACTAGCGGCGCCAATTGGTGCGCTGGCAGCGAGCTGACCACATGGTTCACATGCACATCCCCATCGCGCAGACCGACGCGTGCGCCGTCGTTGCCAAAGCTCAGATGGTGGCACTTGGTGCTTAGGTGAACGTTGACATCGTGCTCGCCAAGATATTTACGCATTGCGCGCGGTAGCTGTTCCAGGCCATCCACGACCCCGTACATGGCCCACTTCTCCTGGACAGACTGTTGGTACAGTTTGGGCTCGCCTTGGGCAAACAGACCCACTTGACTCTTGTCCACTTTGTCCTTGAACCGCGAGTAGAGGACGCCCTTTAGCACGCCGCCATACTTTTGCTCCTTCTCGAAGAGACTCTCCATGAGAAATCTCACGCTGATCTCCTGCGCGTTGCCGGCACAAATTCCACAAATCATTGGGCTGATGGCGTAGTCGGCAATTTCCTTGCCGAATCGCCGCTGGGCAAAGCTATATATGGACTCGTCCTCATTTTTGGCCACAGTGCCGCCAGTGATCAGATCATGGAGCAGAGCCCTGTACAGGGGCTTGGTAAAGGGCGGCACGGTGCCAATCAAGCCCCTTGCACTGTTCGGCAGCATACAAATCTTGCCCTTGGCAAAGAGCATCCGATTTCGCGCAGCCACATGCGTGCTGCGTATTGGCCTAATGGGCAACTTCAGTTGTTCCACCAGCTCCAGTGTGTTGGCACCCGCCACGCCCTTTGGGCGTATCGTGCGTGGTCCACTCTCGAACAGAAACCCGCGATCCTTGTGCCATTCGGTGCGTATCCAGCCACCGACCCGCGGCGATCCCTCGTATATGGACAAAGGTTTGTTAAACCGCCGCAATAAATAAAAGCCGGCGGCTAAGCCACTTATACCGCCGCCTAGAACGGCTGTTGTCATGGTTTAACTGTGGGTGTGTTATGCTCGGCCTTAATGCCCAATGGTGTTTGGCATAACAACAAACTTTGCTAAGTCTCTGACAAGCAAATCGTAGCAACCCGGTTTCAAGTAATTACGTAGCAAATATTTTGATAGTTGAAACTTGAAACGACCTATCGATGATTCGATAACTTTTAAAATTCAGGGCTGACAGTTCACTCCCAGTTCGCGGTTCAGGTTGTTGTAACTAGCTAATTAGACTTTTTCCCGAAAAAATGACTTAGCCGGATAAAATTTCAAACATCCGGAATTGATAGATTTCGATTTTATGTTTTTGTTTCTTATCGAAATATAATAACATATTGCAATATTCACTTGATCAAGTGGCAAAATATTCAAAATACTGCTAAATTTTGGACCGTACCTATTTTGTAAAAATTTGAATGCCAATTTTATCTATTAGTTACATTTATGTGGCTTACTTATAAGTATTATATATATATATATATATCTATATATATAAGTATTATATATATATAAGTCTTATTATAAAAGTAAATATAAAAAATGGAAATGAATAAGGCAATAAATATTCCCCTATTTACTGTACTTTTTTAAATTTTTATTGTAACTTTTTCCGCTTTGTTGGGTTTCTTCACATATTCATCTCATAACGTAATCAAAAATACCCAATATAAAACAGACTTCATTTTATATTTGTTTAAAAAATAAAAAAAGGAAAATAAAAGATGTGCTCCGCTAATTGTTAAAATAGACCGTTAATTGAAATTTGGTTTAAAATAAACAGAAGCCGCTAAGCAAAGATACCGTTAATTGTCGGCTATTAATAGAGACGGATGTAAGTCGATGTACGCGTGTAGTTGTAGCAAATGTTATTTAAATTTATAGAGGAATTTTAATTTCTATACATGCACAGCCCAGAAGTAGGCTACAATTATGCTACAGACAATTTAAAGGGAAATAACTTGCGTTTATATTCATACGCCACGTGGGCGGATCGCTCAACACCGAATCCCACACACCGACGCACACACTTACATACACTCTTGCATTCTCTGTGTATTTTGGCGCCAGTTTTAATGAATCGCAAGCTTCATGCTTGCCAGGCCAGGCCCCTAGCACTCCGAAAAAGCTCAAAGGCGAGCTTGGGCTGCACAGAGCCACGAGCCGTTCGCGTTCGCAGCGCGCAGAATTGTATACGCTGCTGACGAGAAAGGTTGGTGCTCGACCTGTACGCGTCGTGTGCCTGTGAAAAGTAATGAGAAAAAGTTCCTTATTAAATACATGTATATACACACACATATATATATAACATGAACACACATACACGCCGTTTTCCATACACAATTACTGTGAAAGTGAAACATTTGCAAACTGCGTATGCCAATTAAACGAAAAAATAGATATCCCACGCAAACATTAAAGCATTGTTAAAGTTTAATGACTTTTAGAAAGCCAGAAGTGATTGAAATTTGTGTATTCGGGGAAAACCGTTTGTAAGTTAAACAAAAGGAAAAGGAAAAATTAATATTTGGTGGATGACATACTCTATACATATTTGGACAGAAAATTCAATTTAAATTGCTCGGCCGATTTATAAATATTGTGTGTGTGCGTGAAACTAAATCGGTGAAATAATACAATAATGCAAATTATTGATTGAAATGAAAAATTAAAAAAAAAATGGGAAAACATAATATGATAATTTAAACGACATATTACATGTTTACTCTGGCGATGATGTTGCCGTTTTTCTTAAAAAAAAGGAGCAAGCCCGCAGATACGCATAGCTAGAAAGATTCATTCGCTTACATATACATCCACACACACACACTCGCACAATGCGCCACTTTCATGTTCAATCGTACAAAACGAGCACACAAAAGTTTTTAACGACGACGAGCAGGACGACAAACGGCAAGCGAAAGGACACGATGATAAAGTCGATGGGCAGCCGGAGATATAGTACAGTGGCATCGTTCGCAGTTGTTGTTGCCGTTGCCGAATGAGCTCCTGGCCCCGTTCTAGCCACGTTTCGTTGTCATCGTCAATGTTATTTTTGTTGTTTCCTACTCGTCGCCGTTGTCGTCGTCGTCGTCGTCGTCGTCATCGTCGTCGTTGGCGTTGGCGTTGGCGTCCGTTGGTATATGTGTGTCAGTCAGTCAGTGCCCGAGCATGTGTGTGTGTGTACATGTACGTGTTTGTGCTTAGGTGTGCAGCAGATACCTACAAGGAAATTAAACCCAATTCCGAACGAGTTCAATGCGCGCCTGGCCAGGCAATCGCTCTGTTTACATTTCGGCTCGCAATGGCAACACTGGTACACACACGCACACACACACAATACACACAAGCCGTATAAGCAGCATTTTGGCGTGTTTAAACAATATCTATAATCATAAATGTGAAGCTCTAGTTTTGTGCAGTACACGCTTCTAAAATACATATGCACATGGCATCCACTCCAAACTCGTGTAATGCGGCTTGTTACTGTGCATGCATATGTGTCTGTAGGTCTGTGCACGTGTGTGTGTGTGTATGTGTACGCGTGTGTGTATGTGTTAAGGAGCACAACTAAAAACTAGGGCAGTGTGTTTCCGTTTCAACGACAGGCTGCAGCAACTCTTGGAAGCGTTCATTGCCTCGCACACGCTTCACGCGCACGGTTCGTGTTTTTTTCCTGCACGTTCGTTGCCCCCGTTCGTTGAACGCATTGAAACCATGGAAACTGTCAAAAATTTGGAAAAATCTCCAGTTTGATTTTCTAATTGAAATTATAAACGAATTGCAAAATAAACGTGGCAAAGTAATATTTCAATGGTTGTGTCAGACACAGCGTATGCTTAACAGAATTTAATTTGTGCGTTCAATTTGAAAGAAAAAGCTTTTCGTTCGTTCGGACTAAACGTAAAGCACATGCGCCAAAACAGACACTGAGCGAGAGAGAGAGAAAGAGAGAGAGAGAGAGCGACGGGCAGGTGAGAGTGTGTGCGCTAGTGAGAGAGGGCGAGCACAGAGCAACGCTTGCGAGTCCTAAAAACCAACGCTCAGCTGCTGTTTTTGCTTTGAAATTTGCTTCGCGTCTTTATTTATTTATTTACCAGGCCGCATTGTCATTTTCCTGCAGTGTCCAGTTACTGTTATATGCCGTGGAAAATGGGCAACTACGTGAATTCGGTCACTGAAAATTTGTAAAGGAAATTTAAAATGGATGCTAAATTAATCAGGCGAACTTTTCCCTGGCTATCGGAAAATGCAGTGTTTTGATTAATAAATTAACTAACTGAACTTAAAGTTGTGTAAAAAAATTAGTTTGGCTTTAAAAGTTATTCAGAGTTTAAGTACAAATTCATTATAATCGAATACAAATTTAATATATATGAGTTGACCGTTTTTCTTGAATTCTCTAATCTTAGCAAAACTTTTGATCAAAATTAATACAAACAAACGCACAATGAAGTTAAAAACGGTATTCTAAAGAAACAACAACAACAACAACTTTAAACAAAAACTAGTTTATGTAAACCGCAACCAACAAACCCGATGATATAACATGCCGAATATAATGATATAGAAGCTGGATAAAAACAAATAACCTAATTTCAAATAAAAAATTATAGCAGAAACAATAATATTCACTAAAATAACAACTATAACAATTAAAATAAAAAATTACAACAAATCGTCTACACATTGATGTGCGATTTGAGCGTGTGAATGTTGGCAGCCCTGGAGCCGTGCCTCGGTGGTTTAGCCTGTACTAGGTGAGTAAAAACAATAGCAGCGCACCTAACCCCGCCCCTCTATACAAAGATACAAAAACACTTTCCTACATATCTGACGCACACAAGTTTCAAGAAGCGAATATGAGAAAGGACACAACCATATCGATTGCGGCTGCTAATTTGGCTCTAATTGCAAAAGAGAAAACAATACCCATCCAAATACCGAACACGAATCGAATAGCGAAACAGCTAACATGGCCAGCTGGTGTCCAAATTGTCACGAGCTGCCACCGTTCTATCCGCCCATCTCGCCAAAGGTAAAAACTCCATTTCTTACGTGTCTAACACAACAAGCTAGCAATCGTGAAAGCTCATTGTACTTGAACTGGCTATAGATGTGCAATCAATGCGGCCAAAAATCAATCAATCAATCAATCATACTGGCTCCATCATCCACCATTAAAGCTAATCAGGAATAATTAGATATTAATCATAGCAGGAACTGGCTTGTAAGATCTGATCTTTGATAGCTGTTTAGGTGTACGAACAAGCTTAATTGCAACGTAATACAATAGAAATATTAACTACAATTATTGTGTGTACGATGTTTGCTTATATGTATGTATGTATATGTATATGCCGTACATGTGCAGCAGCTCGCGTGACCTTTGTTAATGTGGCCCAGAAAGTGTAACTAAATCAGGCACACGCCCCGCCGCTGGGCCAGTAAGCCCATCGGCCTTGGTCGTGTCGCGACGGCAGCGGTCAGCAATCAGTGGCCAAAATCTGCGGGCCAAGTGCGACCCATAAATTGCTCACAAAGTCGAAGGGTATTTGTCAACTCGTTGCTTGTCGCTTGTCGCTTAGTATTTGCCACAGTCGGCTCTGTTTCTATCTTTTTGTTCTTTACCATTCTTGGCTTTCTACCATTTGACGGACATGCGTCACGTTATCTATATAGCCACCCAGCCCCACCCCCACGCCCACGCTTACGCCGGAAAATCAATAGTTCGCAATGTAAATTATTACCACTTGGTCGCCGTGTGACTTCATCCATTTGATTGCTGCCTCAAGCCGCCCGCACCCCTGTCCACTGTTTGACAGCCAAATCGGCTCAGTCTTGCGGCATAATTTATATCGCTCTGCTATCTAAGCGCTGTGGGGCTAGCTTATTAGTCGCAGCAGGTCGTCGCTATAGCATACGGCGTATCTTAAGTCCAGTTAAGGCACTTTGACGTGAAAACCTGGCGCAAGTGGGCCAAAGTATCAAACAACATTCTGAGAAGCAGAAAGTACAATATATACAATAATATTTTACAATCAATCGCTGCAGTTCAATGCTGTTTATTTCGCTGTAAACAAATGAAGTGTGCACAAGTATTTACAAATCACGACTGTCAATAGTTGTCAATGATACTTCTAATTCCAATGGAAATTAGTTTTTATTTTGCCATTAATGAATCATTTACGATCTTGACATTTGTCTCTTCGTCTAAGGCAAACATCTGACAACTCAACGTATTTATTGTTTGTATGTTTATTTATAATTCCAACAGTTTATGGGCATTTTAGTGGGAAATACACGTTTCATCATGGCATTATCGTATACGTCTAGTTCTAAATAGATTAATAGTGTCGAAAGTGCAGCACATTACTTGATTCTGATTGATTTCGAGCAAAAAGTGGCTTACCTAAAGAGTCTATATATTATTATTATTATTAATGTCATTATTATTATTATTATTATTATTATTATTATTATTATTATTATTATTATTATTATTATTATTATTATTATTATTATTATTATTATTATTACTTACTTACTTACTTTACTTTAATGATGTTCTCATAAACATTTTAGGCTGAACTCTTTGCTACTAGATGACCCCATTTTAGATTAATATGAATTATATTTTCTTCGCTTCTAAAATGCTGTGATTGCTAATCTTCTCATCATATTGACCTTATTCCCATTGGCATTATCTGTTAAAATTGCCAACGAAGCACGAACATGATTTTCTGATTATCACAGTTCATGTGACTTATTTGACGGCCTATACTAAAAATTTTAAAACCATATAACTTTTAAACGAAAATATATATCAACAAAAATTAAAATTAAATTAAATTAATGAATGTTTAAACTTAGGCAAAATGACTTCTTTCATTCTTTATTTTGATAGGCTTTAAAATTGTAAAGCAAAAAATATGCAACAATTAAATGCCACGTTTTAGATAGAAAGAGGTATTTTCCCACTTCGCAACGAGCGCAGTTTTCAGAAAATTTTAATTTTTAATAAATTTTTTATGAAATTTAGAGCTGCTGACTGTGTATATTTTTCACTAGTTTCCTTATATATTTTTTATTTACGTAAAAACTTTAATAAAATAATTGAATGGTTTTTCTTTTGAATTTTTGAAATAAATATTGCAATAATTTTTCTTACAACGATAACATAATTTTATTTAAATTTTATTCGGTTGATTTTTAGTCAATACACAAAATTAGTTTTGCAGACGTTTTCTTCGTATTGAGCAACCCGCGTTTTCTTGTCACGAAAGAAGAGTGTAGACTATGCGGGATTCTTATTGAGTACACGTCACAGTAATGCAGTTGTGAATATTATTTCATGTATTTGACAATTTCAAGGTTAACGGCATTTTAAAATACTCATCTAAGTACATGAATTGAATAAAAGTATTTTAATTGAGCAAATGAAATGCAACGATAAGCCTCGTGTTGCATGTAACCAGAACTATAAATAAAATGCAGCTGCAAATGATGATGAGCAATTATGGCTAGTGGAAATGCATAGTTAGCACAAGGGGAAGTGGTGAAGCTTGTTTTCATGTTGATGGAAACGGTGGTTGAGGTTGGGGCTGTTGTTGGTTTACCCCCGCAGGAAATAGCAAACAAAGCGCGTAAATTATGAAACGACAGCTTACTGGCAACATGGCGTGACTGGGCTGAGTTAGGCCGAGTTAACCTGGCTTCGTTCTTCGTTGCTACGGGGGCGTAAGGCGGGGCGACAGGTCACAGCAAAGGAATGCAAAAATTGTATATGTGTGTGTATGTGCACATGTATTTGTGCTTAGAGGCGGCACTGAGCACAAAAACAAGGGAACTCATATTTTATTTATTTATATTTGCCCCTGCTGTTGTTCTTGTTGTAATAATAATTCATTGTTGGCAACTCACGCACACATCGACACACATATACATATTGGTATACAGCTCTATTGTACAAATATATGTATGTTTTAATACACTTTCACATGGTATTAATATTTTGTGTTAAAGTTTACTCATATATCAGATCTAAATATTTTATCAGACAGCTACTAAATTAAATATAAATATAGGAATATAATTCTACTATGGTCCTCACAAAATTTGTTAAATTCCCTTTTGAATATTTTACTTTAATACCAAAAAGGCTTAATTTTGTTTTATTTTTAATGTTTTAGGCTTATTGTTACTTGATTCTCTTACTCTTTTTTTAAGTTTAAGATTTAGGCATAAAGCCGGTTTTGAACCAAGCCAAAACTCAGAAATCCAACATTTTTAGAATCGTGAAATAAAGTTACCGAAAAATAAAGATGCCCCTAAACCCGAACCAAAACGAAAATTTTCAAAATTTATTTTCTTTGATCTTAGAAGCTGCATTATTAAGCATTTGAATTAAATATAAAAAAAATAATAAAGAAAAGGATTTTTCTATATTGAATAAATATAACATTTTTCTTTTAAATTTAAAAGTATTTGACAAAATTCTGGGATCCTTGAAGTATAAAACCAGGTTCATGAACCAAACCTTAAGATGAGGCATTCGAACTCTAAATATCAAATAAAAGTATAGCTGCTTTATCGTCATCCAACATATAATTTAAAGGGAAGAGTATGTCAAGTGCGGTTGGCATCAATGTGAGATTATTCTATATTTTTCGTGCCTTTTAATTAAATTCAAGTTTGTCGCCTGCGATGACAATTTTCGCGGTCAGCGAGCAAGAGAGAGCGGGCCCAAAGCACAAGCCCGTGCCCGCCTCAGGAGATAGCACGCTGGCCAGCTGAGCAGGCGACGTTGGGCTCCTCATCGCCATCGTCGCGCATTCATAATGGCCCGTTGGCTTTCAGTTGGTGCGCGGCGTTTGTGCTGTTCGCTCGGGCCACCTTTTTGTTTGGCTGGCTTTGGCTTCGTGCGTGGCGTCTCTCTCTCTGTGTGTGTGTGAATGCAGATGTATAATATATAAAATTTGGTATATGTATATGTAGTAGTATACGGCGTGATTCATTGAGTGCATTGGCCCCAGTGGCTAATTATTAAAAGCGTCAAATAATAAAAAAGAAAACACAGTGAATCCAAGCCATTACGCATAGATTTGAAAGTTGGCTAATGTGCATCAGATACTTAAGTATCTAACCATCTGCGTATGCACCCACACCATTACCCGTATCCGTACCCATGCCCGAACCCGTAAACGTAACCGTATAATAAAATGTCGCATGGCTATTGCTGACATCTTGAGCAAATTGTCGCCGCGTTCTGTGCTCGTGTGCTGTGTTTATCTCTGTGCGTGTGTCGCGTACATTGCGAGATCACTTTAAAAATAAAAGACCGATTTGTTTGTTGCTATTTTTAAAGGCGTGCCAAGTTTTTGTGCCGTACCGTTTCGTTTCGTTTAGTTTAGCTGTTGTTGTTGTCGTTGTCGTTGTCGCTGTCACGTCTGTTTGGTGCTCTTTGGTGGCGTCATTGGCCACTTGGCCATGTCCAAAGTTGCCAGGGGCCTATATGCACTTGAAAGCCCAGCGAGCATCATCAGCCCCTGTGCGAGCCGGAGCCTCGACCAAAACATAACCATAATATATAATACAAATTGTACATATTTATATAGTGTATATATAGCAGTGTGCCGCAATGTAAGCAACTGAAATGGCAAGCGGTTTGATCGGCACAAATATCAGTGTATTGACAAATGTAAGCAATTATTTCAATAATTTAGCTCGTGTTGCTTATTTTTGCATTTAATATAGGTTGTACTATATAAATTCGCAACTAAGTATTTATGGCCTACAGTTTCTGTCGTTCAAAACTATTATTTTTGTTTACATTTATGCGCTTCGCGATGCAAACTTGAGCCAAAAAATGTGCTCATTCCAAATGTCAAACGTGACGTATGTGTAATATATAGATACAGATTCATACTTACATACGCACATACACACACATATGTATATAACTATATATATGTACATATTTATTAATGGCTGCCGCCTTGTGCTCAAAATGTTGTCTCTCGTAGATATTAATGTTATTGCTAATAGTTAATATTTAATAGCTAATTGGTAATTGATGCTTATAATTAATTAATATACAATATTGCAGGGGATGTCGGGGTGTGATCAAAGCACTGTCGAATCATTGGCCGATGATCCAACAGATTCACCATTCGATGCCGATGATTGTCTCAAAGTTCGCAAATATTGGTGTTTCCTGCTATCCAGCATATTCACATTCCTTGCTGGCCTGCTCATTGTGCTGCTATGGCGTGCGTTTGCATTCATCTGCTGCCGCAAGGAGCCGGACCTGGGACCCAACGATCCCAAGCAAAAGGAGCAGAAGGCGTCACGCAACAAACAGGAGTTCGAGGGAACATTTATGACAGAAGCAAAAGACTGGGCTGGAGAGCTTATCTCGGGTCAAACAACAACTGGTCGAATTTTGGTAAGTCCACCAATCCGTTATGGATAATTCTCGAAGACGAAATTCTGTTACGATTCAGTTGAACTTAACCACAATGATTACGTGGCCAGTGCATATGGTCAGTATTTCCTCCCATTCAAGCGCATTCAAGCTGTTCATTCAATTTCCCCCAGTTTTATTCGATTCGCAAAGGGCAAACACGTTGCGTGTAAAATAAACCATTTACATTTATTGTGCCTCATTTCGTTGTTGTTGCTATTCGTTGCATGTCAACAGCGGAAGCAGCTAAGTAAATCAACAATTTCTATGAGCCACATAAAGTCGCTGGTAAATTGTTGGAAAAGCGGCTGCTTTGGCGCTTTGAATAAGTCTGAATGCTTAGAAATAAGCATGTGTGCTGATAACTAATGATAGCTAATGAAAGAAGCCAGGTGCCATATGTAAACATAGTTATTTCAATATTATGCATATGTCACATTATGCAGTCATCCATTAAATGGGAATTTCTGCTTAAGCTCAATATTCTTTCTGACATTCAGTTAGGTTCCATGGCAATCACTAAAAGTTGCCGACTCTTTGGTGGGAGATATAAATGTAGAGCATACCTCAAAGTCTGTAATTAGTCATATTGTGTATGAGACGTAAGGATTATTTTAGAATTAACAGATATCCTTCTTAAAAATGTATGCCACTGTTTAAGCAAACAAAATTAGGTGTATATCAAAATGTTTCGTTATTTATCAGCCAAACATATTGAAAGATATTAAGTAGACGATTTTTTGTAATATCTACTATATTAATAAGAGATTGATAAGCTGACTAATATAGAAAGCTTGGTTTTTGGTTATAGACTCAGTGAAAATACCATTGAAAGTATAATTCGTGGAATTCGATTTTATTTCAAACATTCAAACATTTTAGCTCTAAATCATTATAAGCTTCATAAACTTAAGTGAGAATGTTGGAGTCGGGTGCAATCACAACTATGATTGATTATTGTTCATCAAACTGTAATTTTGTGAAAATATCGATTTTTGATTCTTCTTAGCATTCTTCTTAGCTCTTCTTATTGCTTTTTCAATTGATTAACGTAGAGGGGTGTGCGGAGAGCAACAAAAATATAAGTCTATTGTTTACGATAAAGAATTATTTAGAATTTTATGTGATGCGTAACTAAACTGAGTCGGCCCTGGTAGTAATAGTGTATTTTAAGAAGTCAGAATAAACTATTCGAACATAATTATACAACTAATTACCAATTTTTAGATGGGAGAGAATTTATTTTATTTTTGTTTAAATATGTAACGAGCAAAACATTTTATGTAGCATACTTTTATAAGCATACCAAAAAGTGTGCAATGGAATATTTCACTTGCTTAAATTAATAATGTTATTCGCTTGCTTTGTTCGACTCATTGAGGGAATTCACAACCATGTACAGATCGAAGCTATCTAAAATACCAATTTTGCCATTTGTTCACATTTGGTAGGGCGCTTATCTGGCCATGCAGATTGAAAGAGACCGAATGGAGCAATTGAATTCCAGTTAAAGCCACGGTGCTTCCATTATCACATGACAGTTCAATGCTGCGACGACGACAAGCAAATTGAAAAAAACATCAAATCACAGCAGTCTTTGCTCGATAAATGGCGCTGCTTGACGCTGCATGGCATTTTGCCATTACTACAACAACTTTTGGAAGAGCCACAACTACAAATATTACTAATGCTCGCACGCCCGCGCCCACGCCCATAACAAGCTGGTTTGTGTGTGGCCCATTTATCGATGGTTGTGCTCTTTGTTATATGCAAAGAGCCAGCGAAATGCCAACAACACAAACAACACGAACAACAACAAATAACGTTCAGCTAATAACGGGAAACGGGCGAAATGAAACAAAATAACAGAAGATATGCGAGGGCGCCAAAGCAGCCACAACAAAATAACAGTAAATAATGTGGGCGAGTGCCAGGAAAAGCCTAAGAAAATCGATAAAAACTTGCACGTTTCACTGTTACCAGGGCCAAGGAAGACAGACGCACAGCAAAAACACAGAAAAAAGAGAAGCAGAGAGTGAGAGAGAGAGAGAGAGCGCGGGGCTTGTGGTAAATGTTTATTGCCAGGCCTACTGCCAACACGCCAATTGGCTGGCCAACTGCGGCGAATGTTTGTTGGCATTGGGCGCTGTTGCAGCTGTTGGCCGCTTTTTAGATGCCTTTTAGACGTTTTAACCCAACCTTTTGGCATTTGCGGCATATCCTTTTAGCCCTCTATTGTTGTTGTTAATATTATTGTTATTGTCATGGTTGGGCTATATCTATACTACAAGTATGGATTTATTTTCTCTTTGTCGGTTATGCAATTCTTCATGCTTCGTTCTAACTTTCTTTCCGCGAGTTTTATCGAGAGTTTTCCCTCGGCGCAAACTAGTGTAGAGTGCACTGCACTGACGTGGCCCTTGGGTGGTCGATAGTTGACTGCTAATTGGCTTGACACTTTAAAGCGTTTTAAATGCGGAAGTTGAGCCAAAGCCTTAAGCGCAATTTATGGCAACTTACTAGGGGCGTCTCGACCACATCCGACTGCTTTTGGTCACGGCATGAAGCAGCTGCGATACGAGTAGTCAGCACTTTTAAAAAGCACATTTTGTGGCAATTAGTTGAAGTGGCAGGCGCCACTGCTTCTGCAGCTGCACTGGGGCCAATAAACTACTGGCCCCATAAAATGTGTTCTGATTGCCTCGCAACTGAATTGATTGAGTGCAGCTGGCACTCAAAAAAATATATGTGTATGCGGTTACATTGCTTGCCAAATTACATTACAAACGACCACGGCTCTCCACTCAGAGGACAACGACGTTTAAATACAAGTCTTAATTTTATTCTTAAATTTTTAAGAATATCTTGCTCTTAAATAGTTTTTTATTAAGCATACAATTTTAATTGTCATTTAATCAATTATCGAAATGGCGGGATTAATTTTTCATCGAGTAATCCTCACGGCTATTGATAACCTGCAATATTGCAACGCGGCCTTCATAGATGTGGGCCAGCCTTTTGACCGTGTTTGGCACACTGGCCTCCTGGCCAAAGTCAAGGATCGACTGTCCTACTTTGCCCTAATAACCCCTACTGGAAGGGGTTAAGGTTAGGGTCTCATGGAGTTCACTTCCCGGTTCACTACCTCCTTTACTAGACACTAGATAAAATAACCTTATCGATACGGGCAAATGTTCAAACGAGCATTTACCAATCGCTCGATGAACTCCTATAACTCCCTTTGAAGAAAGTTCTTCAGCATACTACGAATCAGCAATATATTAAATCATTATATTAAATTGTTTGTACCAACACCAAACAGCAGCTTAGTATTTACGAAAATTAAAAATTCCTTTTTCGAATTTGTTATTCTAGATATTAATTAATAAACTCTTACGTCGTGTCTCTAGGACGTCAATGAGTTGTGAATGCATGAAAACGGATGGAAAAATCGATAGTATATGCTGATTTATATACCAAAGCGAATGTAAAGACCTTACTACGTTTTCATAGCAGCGATATAAATGTTTCACTTGCATATCAAAGTATATTTGCAAACTCTCTCGGGGATTGTCCAACACTTCAAGTTCGCCATGGTGCAGTTGCCGTCCTTTCGCTGAGGCTTAAGTGGTTTTAGGGTCACATCAAACACATTTCAAGTCGAGCTTCCAGCCAAGTGATTGACCCAGTTTCGCGTAGGTGCAAGAACAAGAATAGTCACAACAATAAAAACACAAGCTACAAAATGTTATCATCTTTGTGGCCATGTTACGTTGGCGTTGTCGCCATCTGGGCTTGGGTGATGCATTGATTACCTCGAAGTGGTGACGTCAGTCTTGGATTGACTACTGATGTGTATAATAAAGGCCTTACGTCAACACTGGCTGCGGAAAAGATTCTATTTAATTAAAAATCGTTGACGACTAAGTCAACTTAATGAAAAGACAACCGGTAACCCATGGCGTATACATAATCTTAAACTTTAGATATCTCCACGAAAAGTTTTTGCATTAAGCCAAAAAAAAGGCTAAAACGAAATGTAGCAATATTGTTGCGCAACAAAACAAATATGTGAATGTGTGTGAGTGTGTCCCTCGTATTTGCGTGCCACATGGGGCATTAGTAGTTTGCGTGCTTTTTTTTGCCAAATTTAGCTTTCCTTTTATGCTTTGTTTTGTTCGATTATCAAAGCAATTACGTCTATGAGGCCGAACGGAAAGCCAAACAACGGCAATAACAATTAAGCACATTTAGAATATCATAGTGAAGTGGCAAGGGACACAAATTTGGCTGAAGAAGCGCCCGCCTAAAGTTGATCCACCTTCAGTGGCCTTTTCATTTTGGCAAAAAGCCCTGACATTTAACTGACGCCCTATTCGAACAGCTGTTGCCACGCGAATGTATTCGGAAAAAGGAAAAGAAGAAGAAGAAAAAGCCGCGCCGAAATTACCTTGTAAAATTCCGTGATTGCCGCAAATTTATCAACGAAATGCCCTCCACTAATTGCTGCAGTGATGCTGGACCCCGGCCCATGAATCAAATGAGTCCCGCGCAGAGCGGCTCTTTTGGTTGGTCCAATGCCAAGACCCAATAAAAAATGCATAATCCTGTCGAATTTTTTCTCTTTTCTATTGATCTGTGCCAAGATTTCACCACTTATGTGCGGCTTTAGCGGGCGCCATATTTTATTGGTTGTGATAAAAAGGTTAAATTATGACTGAGATTATTTCAGATGACATATATTTTATAAAGCTTTTGCTTTTGCTTACGCATAGAAAATGTTTTAAAATAGCTTGCAATTATTTAGGACAATTCAATACTTTAATACATATGTTAAAACCAAAAACTTGGCTTAAGCAATTATTGATTTGACTTAACAAAATTTCAAGCATACCAAATTTTTTTATGTTCTATATATTTGTTTTATTCTCACCCGCCTCAAATTATACATTTTAATTTCGCATTGTAGATTATAATGAATTATCAATTATTTACATGTCAAATTTTTTTTTCAATTTTGGCATGATTTTGACAAAAAAGTTGATCCCCTCAGAATCGGTTTTAATGTTGTTTTTTATACTAATTATGACCACCACAATCGATTAAAAATGTAAATTCGCATTTCTAAATTTTGAAAAAAAAATTTTCGAAAATGAGTAAGGGGGGAGTACATGCTTTTTTTTGACAAAAAATTCGAAAAAATTTTATTTTCAAAAATGCACATATTTTAAATGCAGACTTAATCTCGAGGACAAACCATGAAAAAAATGCCATCAAACATGACAATCGGTTCAGTTTTGACAATGTTATGGGCGTTTGAAATATGGGAGCTATGGATTTGAGAGCTTTACATGTCAAAATTTTTTTCAATTTTTGCATGATTTTTGACAAAAAATTTGACCCCCTTAGAATCGGTTTTAATGTTGTTTTTTATACTAATTATGACCACCACAATCGATTAAAAATGTAAATTCGCATTTCTAAATTTTGAAAAAAAAAATTTTCGAAAATGAGTAAGGGGGAGTACATGCTTTTTTTTGACAAAAAATTCGAAAAATTTTATTTTCAAAAATGCACATATTTTAAATGCAGACTTAATCTCGAGGACAAACCATGAAAAAAATGCCATCAAACATGACAATCGGTTCAGTTTTGACAATGTTATGGGCGTTTGAAATATGGGAGCTATGGATTCGAGAGCTTTACATGTCAAAATTTTTTTCAATTTTTGCATGATTTTTGACAAAAAATTTGACCCCCTTAGAATCGGTTTTAATGTTGTTTTTTATACTAATTATGACCACCACAATCGATTAAAAATGTAAATTCGCATTTCTAAATTTTGAAAAAAAAATTTTCGAATATGAGTAAGGGGAGTACATGCTTTTTTTTGACAAAAAATTCGAAAAAATTTTATTTTCAAAAATGCACATATTTTAAATGCAGACTTAATCTCGAGGACAAACCATGAAAAAAATGCCATCAAACATGACAATCGGTTCCGTTTTGACAAAGATATAGACGTTTTCAATAATCAAATTTTTGTCAATTTTGGCATGACAAAAAATTTTTCTCCCCAGAATCGGTTTTAATGTTGTTTTTCATACTAATTGTAACAACCAATAAATATTACAAATTATTACACTACACAGACAGTGTTTGGGTTACCTTCTCTTAAGATCAAGCCGAAAAATATTGGCCACGTCTACCTCCGACCCTATGAAATATAAAAATTATATATTTTTCCAAAATAATAATAATAACTACTGTATACTGTGAACGAGTATTACGCAGTCGGCTACGTCCGGTTGCAACGTTCTTACTTGTTTGATAAAAAAAATCGATTTTAGGATTTGGTTGGTTTATCATATCTACGACACTATAAAAGCTACAGCCACCAAATTTGGTTCAATATGTTCTCGTGAAGCATACGTAGGTTAACAAAATTTTAGATTCCACTCGCCCCAAATACAAAAAAAAAACGCAATTCAAAAACTACAGACTTGAGCTTTGGTTTGTCTATAGACTTAAGTGCTTTTATTACGTACTACATTTAGATTATTTAGTTTCCATAGTGGGGGTCAAGCGCAGCTTGCGGAGGGCGTTTATTTGTTGGTGTAAGTGTGATTCTGTGCATGTGTGTATGCAAGTCAGTTAAAATGTATGTAAAGACAGGGATCAGGGTATCCTCTAGACGGGACACTCCTGATTAGCGCCCCTTATTTGATATGTATGGCAATGCCAATCATATTATTCACATGTAATTGTTCTAAGAAGATTCTTATATTTTATTATTTTATATACCTTATATGGCACTTTTGAATATTGGCACTTAATAGTAAATATATCCTAATTAACTTTTTATCCCTTTATCTTTCAGGTCGTACTCGTATTTATACTCAGCATTGCATCTCTCATTATATACTTTGTTGATGCATCTAGCGAAGAAGTCGAAAGATGCCAAAAGTGGAGTAATAACATTACTCAACAGATCGATCTCGCATTCAATATATTTTTTATGGTTTACTTTTTTATACGAGTAAGTTTTACACGACACATTATTTTTTTTTGTCATAAAATAATCGGCTGAGCCATTAGTTTTTAATCAGTTATTATTTACTTTAACGAATTGTTAAACTTGATTGTTTCCTTTCATTAACAATTTTTTCCAGTTCATAGCGGCGTCCGATAAGCTTTGGTTTATGTTAGAAATGTACAGTTTTGTAGATTATTTTACAATACCCCCGTCCTTCGTATCAATATATTTAGATCGAACATGGATCGGTAAGCGTAAACAAAAACCCCAAAAAATGAAATTCCAAAAATGTTATGCATACAAATCGGTTTCAAGGTCAAATATTTACATCTTTTATATATTTATTTCAAACTCACTCACGTACACACACACTGTCACGCACGCGTTAAAGAAAGGTTTAATTTAAGAACTTGTATGAATACTTAAAGGCTTAAAGGCCTGGATCGATTTGTATGCATGTAATGCTTTACTGTGCTTTACTCTACATAGATATGTATATGTGGCAACTTTAATTTGTGTCATATGTATCATAAACAGGTCTTCGATTTCTTCGAGCGCTACGTCTCATGACTGTTCCAGATATTTTACAATATTTAAACGTACTAAAAACATCGAGCTCAATACGCTTGGCTCAACTAGTATCAATTTTTATATCCGTGTGGTTAACAGCAGCGGGCATTATACATCTGGTATGTAGACACACACTCACAATCACAACACACAAGAAAATAAAAACACACACACACACACACAAAATACTCACATAAACTCAGCTATGCGTGCCGCGCGTCTTCCAGCCGGCTCTGTGACAGATTTGCAGCGTGTGTCTGAGCCAGTTAAAATATCACGCATACGTCGCGTTGCACGCTGTTACAGAGCACGAGCCAGTGCTGTTAGCTCGGAGGGCGTGCGCGTTGCTTTTTCGAGTGTCCAATGGCATAGGAGTTGATATGTGCAATTTGAATAATCGCTGATGCGTATTTGTTTGCAATTGAAAATTGCAATTGCATTTACTTAAAATTTAGCTGGAGAACTCTGGCGATCCGCTGGATTTTAATAATGCTCATCGTTTATCCTATTGGACCTGTGTCTATTTCCTAATTGTGACCATGTCAACGGTAGGATATGGTGACGTTTACTGTGAGACTGTCTTAGGAAGAACATTTCTCGTGTTCTTTCTGCTCGTCGGCTTGGTAAGTTTAACAACAAAATGCTGAATCAATCAACAAAATACACACACATTTATAGCAAAAATATCTACTACAACAGAATCCAAACTTTCTTTTAGTTATATAGACAATGTTTTTCTCTCTCTCTCTCTATATATATATCTCTCTCTCTTTCTGACTTGTCCAATTCACATCGAGGCTCATTGAGTTTAGGCCAAGCAACAGCGGTGTTGTCAGTGCTAAAATGTGTGAATGATTAAAGTTTTGATTGTTACCTAATGTACTTACTACAGTTGTGCTCAAGATTAGCTTAGTGACCAAGTATCCAAGTAACCAAAAGCCTCCAATACCAGTACCAAGTAACAAGTACAAATAACCCATGTACCGACCGTAGCACTTTACATTATTCAATCTCAATTCGTACTACGCGTTGTCCCCTATTATAAACATACAATTACAATCCGACATAGAGCATAAGGATTTATCTACTATTCTATTTTTTTTCAATTAATCTTTATAAAACGTATTTAAGAAATATGCTACGTTTTTGTAAATACATAGAACGACTTATAAACGCTGCACCAATTTAATTAAGAAAGTTTACTTTGAGACTCAGTTTCATTAATGCGTTCATCTAAGTTTTGTTAGCTTCTCATCACCTAAGTAAGCTTAACGCGTTTTAACGTGCGGTTTAATTTAGTCGCTCTCGATTTATTCTTCTTCCGCACTTTCAGTGACATCTACATACTTTCTCGTACAGCAACTGGTAGTCGTTTCATTTTTAAAACAGTTGCGTTTTGTTTTTTTTCTTTAATACAATCGAACCGAATGCATGCAGTTTTCTATATATTTTTTGATACACATTTGAATTTTAAATTCGCCTTTGGTTTGGTAAAAAAAACTCGTAGACACCGACACTGACACCGACACCCTGACAACAGGTAAAATAAAAAAAAATAGAAAAAAAACAACAGATTAGGCAGACAGTAAGGGTCCTTTCAGATTGACGTTTTTCCTCATACGTACATGCATATAATCAATGTTACCTAATTATCACACATAAGGTATTTGTTTTTTTTCTTGCATGCTTTAATGCTGGCTGCTGCAAATTTGATTTAAAAATTTAACCAATGCTTTTAGGTACATATATTCAGATAAGCAATAAAAAAAAAATGAATTAAGTATAAGTCTCCTCTGGTGTGACTGCCTTGGCCTCACTTCGTACCCAGTATGCAGAAGAAGTCTTTTCTTTCGAAACATTTTGCTAAGACACAACTACTTTAGTTTAAATAATTATTGATTTTGCTAAACAAACTTGTTAATTTTGCTGTATTCGTATGTGTGGAATATTTTAGGCAATGTTTGCCAGCAGTATACCGGAAATAATTGAACTCGTTGGTAGTGGCAATAAATATGGCGGTGAACTGAAAAGAGAACACGGAAAGAGGTAGTCTATAACATTCCATATGCAATAAAAGACATAACATCACATTCAATTGAAAAAAGAAACATAATTCAAGATAAATAAATATATATATAACTCTAACACAAATACCAATCAATTAATATCAAGTTGAAGATCTAAATATGCATAGCAAATCTAAACTTTGTTGAAGAATAGCAAGCTTTTGACAAATTTAAAATATATTTGTCATTTATCTAATCAGTTTTTGATGCATTCACGTATATATGTTACATATGTATAAACATATATAGGTTAAAGATTAGACGATTGTGTTCTTGAAAAGTTTATATAACTTCAGTTTTTACCCAGCAGATTTATCTGTTAAAACTATAAATTGATCATAATACAGAATATGCAGAATTGAGTAAAACGTCTAGGTGATTGTTGCGATAACTCTGTGTATAGAACCAGAAACAAACTTTCGTACAAATACAATTGTAATTAGTCGCATTAGCAACACAACAATTAATAAATAGTAATGAATAGTTACGTAAATACTCAATTATCAAATTACATACTTAGTCTGTTACCCTTTGTTTTATTTTTAATTTACCAAATGGATTTGTATTTTGGTAACTCGCATACGAAGTTGACTGTCATGCAAAGTTCTACTAATATGTTTACCCTCATCAAATGTAGTTCTCAGTCAACTCTGAGTAATCAGAGCCATAATTACAAAATTAACTTTTTCAATAAATATACCCAAACTGAAAATATGACATTTATTATCATTGCGTGACGCACTGATAAATCATACAAGTTATGAAGTAAAGTAAAGTTCTTACTATATTATAATTTCAATTAGTATCTTTTACAAATGATTTTGTGTTCAATTAAAAACAATGAATACGTTTTTTCTCCAGATCCGTAAGATATATACATATTAACTTGTATATGTATATGGTTTTTTATAAATTAATTACTTTAGGGATTTTATATTTGTTTTTTGTTTTGATTTATTAATTATGTTTCACACATTTGTTTTATATTAGTTAGCAATGCGTTCTATAAACACTTTGTAGGCGTGTGTTTTATATTAAATTTGGCCCGAATTTGCTGTCCATTATTTTCTTATATTTCATTTCGTGTTAACATTTTAATTACGTTTTTAATTTGCCATGCTTTAAACGTTTTGTGCATTAACACCAGAAGTACAAAACATGCGTTTATCAATTTGAGATAGTTAAAGGTATGTTTTTTTTCAACATTTTAAAGCATTTATGCAAAACTTAAGGCGCATTGTTGTTAACACATTTTAAAAGCATCGGTCACGCATTGCCAAATAAAATATTATATCTCAAAGTACACGTTAATATCTTATTTTATATTTTGAAGAGAGTATAAGCTATATTATGCAATAATTACAATTTACTATTGATCCATAAATAAAAAGTTTTGTGTCAGTGTCACCGTAAGTAACATAATTAGTACATCGATTGTTCAAAACTGTTTTCAATAATTCATTTATTTCCTTTTTTGGAAGACATTTTCCAGAGTAAAAAAATAGTGTGCATTCTCTATTTAATTATAAACGCTCCTGTCAGTAATGTCCGGATTAATTTGGTCAACCCCCAAAGCAAACAACGCAAAACTGTACTAGTTAAAAAAAATTAGTAATTTTGTAAATTTTTCACTATTTATAACAAAATTTAGTATAACACGTAGGTTTTATTCGTATGCATTAGTTGAAATGTAAATAAATAATTGGAAATTGTCTTAGTTCTTCGGTAAACCGAAGTCTATTATTAATTTTTGTATCAATGTTAAGTATATCATTTTCTACAAGGCATTTGAGCATACTAAACGTACAATTTCTAGGTTTCTTTAAGTTCGACCAATCTCATTGCATAACATTTAGTACACCACTAGAATTGAAAAGTATCGCTATATTTTGTATTTAAAATTGTCATTACAATACCCCAAAACTAAAAAGTACTCATAAACCTGTGCTTAGTTGAGAGATGTCTTTCTCTCCGCACTCTCCTAGGCAGCCAAAGCACTTTTCGTGTACAGCTGTAAATCTGTAAATTTTTAGACCTTAAAGTAAAAAATGTACCTACAATAAATACTTAGATGCGGTAAAAGTGAAAATCTTTCCAGAAAACTAAACTGTATTTGTAAAATAATGTACAATTAGATGTAATATTGTGCGAATGCTTCAAACTTTTTGCAAGTGAACATGTCAACTGTGTAAATAAACAAATATAAGTGTGTGAGTGATTGGTCTGAATGTCTAATGAGTGTGGGGTGAGTTATGTTTCCTTTGTTTTCTATTCTGCGTCGTCTGTGTTAACGTCGTCGTATCTTTACGAATTTGTTACTCTCGCATTTAGCAATTTGTGCATTCTTTTAACACACCATCCAAAGAACAGCAACAAGTTAGCCAAATACTAAAACTGCAATTGTAACTGAAACTGAACTATTTTGGCACTTCTCTCTATTCTAAATGTGTATGTGTGTTGTTGAATTTAGGCTGTGTTCGCTAGTTGGATACCAGAAATCACTGAACTGGCTGCCCAGAGAAGCAAATATGGTGGAACATATAGCAAGGATCCTAGAAAAAGGTACACGAATATGTTGCTGGCTGTACCACAAAAAAAAAAATACAAAAAATAAATAAAATGAAAAAAATAAATACAAAATAACAACAACAATAACACCAAAAAGATAAATTACCAGAATCTATAAAACAACAATCGCTACAATCAAATTAACCAAAGTTTTTTATATTGCATTCTTACTAAACTTCAAAAATGAACAACCTTTTAATGATATCTTTTTATTTTTTGCCGTTTTTCCTTTTTCTTTATTAATTTTATAATTTTATTTTAATTGATCTTTGACGTCACTTGAATTTGCATAAAAATGCCCACACATTTGCTAAAAACTCTGCTCAGCAACTGCACAGAAAAAGTTGAAACAGCAACACGAAAAGACTTACAGATCTTAAACCACAAAACAGTTGCCAGCAGTTTGAATTTAATATTTTTATTTATTTATTGAGCAAATCGAATCAAAACTAGAAAAAGATATACATTCGAATTTCCCAAAAGGCATTGGTTTCTTGGTGGCATGTGTAAGAGGAGAGAAGAACTAACTCTCGGCTGATTAAGTAAATCAAATGGGGCTAAAGCTTAAATGTGTAATTTTTTTGTCAAATCCTTCTGTAAATTAATTTGTCGTTACATTTACAAATATAAACATGCTTTATACAAATTTAAATTTTTCAACTTGGCTTCTTTTTTTTGTGTGCGATTCATTAGGCTCTTCGTTAGCTAGAGAAAAAAAAAACAAACAATGTGCGCCTGAACTAAACTATTTATATTTTTACGAAGTGGTTCCCTAATATTTAATCATTATGCATTGTTGATTTTTAATGTTTACACGTTGAAAGTACTAGAAACCGTAGCTCCTGACGGGTATGAAACAAACATTTTTGCACGTATATATCAACGTGGCCAAATGCAAAATTGAAAATATAAAATTTCTAACGTGTAACACGGCATTTCCTTCACACATTGTAACAACGGCTAACTCATTATCAGTATACGTGACGCCACTGATCCGACTCAATCAATATTTTACATAAATATATGTAGTTTTCCTTTAAAAGTAACACTTATTGATTTTGTTGTACTTATTGCTGCATAACTTAAAGCATGCATCTAACGACATTGTTAGCAACATTTTGAAATTGATTGCAAACAAGCCAACAGAGCAAACAAACACATATGCACACACACGCACACAATCTTCATATTTGATTTGATTATTTTGTTTTGGAGGACAATTTACAGAAGGGTTTGAATTAGTTGCGTGTGAGTGCAGCAAACACAAAGCACAGAAATCGATGAATTTTGGCATGTTTGTTGGCACAAAATCGATGAATTCTAACTACATGGACTGTAGGCCACAAGCATTGTACAAAAAAGTCTATTTACAAGATTTTTCAATCACAATCATGTGAAGTTTTATAAATATTAATAATGTTTTGTTTTTTACATTTTATTTAAAAAAAGCAATGGTTAACAATTGTTTTTTTAAATGCAAAAGATATTTGAAAATAAAAATTGTTAGCTACCTTGTGTTTTTAATGTGTATCAAGGACTCACTTTAGGCTTTACTGTTTTCTCCTTTTTTTAAGTTTGCTAAAGGTACATCGCGAGTTTTTATGCAACTTCAGCAGAGTCAATTTATGATAAATTGGTTTTGTTTATAGTCTTAGTTTCCCCGTTGAAATGCTTCGAACCAAATAGCTTTTTCCTAAGTTTGGTTTTTGAACTTACTTTAAAAAAAGTAATAAAAAAATGCATAACATTGAATTGTTTGTTGGTTTGTTTGTTGGAACACACACCAAGTTGCCGCTTAAGTTCTGTATTGATTTTAAATATGAAACTTAATTTATTCCAATTTTGTACACGTTTTATAATTCTACTTAAATACATACATTAACAAATGCAGTAGATACGTTTTTGCAATTTTATCCACTACCTACTACATATTATATTGAATCCACTTGTAATTACATACATATATACTAAATACTACATAACAATATGGTACAAACCTGCCATACGAAACATATTACACAATTTACCTACTTAATCATCTCTAATTAATTAAAGTCGTTAATTTGCTTGCACCTACTTAGTATGCCGCAGCCACGCATATATGAGTAATAAAGCTGCGCGAACCGACGCCGCAGAATTTCTCAATGATTTAATTAAGACAAACAATTTATTTGTTATCAGTACTAGTTGAAGTATCTGTGTAATCGTAATCAGTATCAGCATCATGACTACATTTTTAAATTTTCCCGATTCCTCCCAAAAAGTATAGACTCTCACGTACACTATCCAGATACAAAGATACAATAAGCGTTTTGTTTGTTGATAGCTAATACAAGTATAACCATTTATAAACCTTATGAAACACACAAATTATTCTACCATGTTTTCGTAGTTGTAGTTTCCAACAGTTTCTGTTGTAAATATGATCAATAGGTGCTAAAGCCCAGACCCCTCATCGAGATAATGTCAAATTACGATTTGCATTGATGGGTGTGTGTACTTACCACCAATTTTCTTGCAGATATATTACTCATACCTATGATATTCATTAAGATATTCATAATATATGCTCGTGTAAAAATACCGATTTATAATTTAATATATAATGTACTATTTACTATAGCAAACACGTACCCCCAAGAAATCGAAAGCCTACTGTAAAATTCTTATACCACACATGTGTTATTTATTAACAATTTGCAAACAATAATTAGCTGCAGACTGTTGAAATGGTTGGTTGATTTGTGAAAAAGTAAAAAATATACTTTTATTTAGTTCAATTCAATTTCGATACGATGTTTTTTTATGTTTTCTATATTAGTGTTATGATTTTAAACATTTAAAAGCTTCAGTTTTCACAACTATGACGTTTGGCATTATCATAAAAAAAAACAAAAAATACAGCAATAATAAAAATGAATAACCACCAGAGCAATTTTAACTTCCAGCAGGCAGTGTCGTCTACGTCGTCGAACTCCTTAGAGGTACACATATGTATCTCTACATGTCTGCCAGTTGGTATTTCTCTTTGTCTCTCCCTCTTTTCGCTGTCTCGGCTCCCTCGCGTTCTCTGAGCTCCGTGTATGATTTTTGTATTATTTCTACCAATAAAAGCATTCAAAAAAAAAAAAACAAAACAAAATACTTCACTATCATCATTATCTTTCATATTGAATACAGGCGATTTTTGCAAGTTGTATACCTGAGATTATAGACTTGATTGGAACAAGAGCCAAATATGGGGGCACATTAAAAAATGAAAAAGGGCGAAGGTGAGACAAACTAAATTTTCTTACAATCAACAGACAAATAAATAATCAACAACTGATTTAAAAATATAAACAACCAGATTACTACTACCACAAAAAACAAACATAAATTTAAGTCAACAAATGTTTAAAATTAACTAAAGTATTTGTTTCTGACAAAATAAAAAACAAAATCAAAATTAAATTTCTGCAAGTTAAAAAAAATAAATATGAATTCAAATAAAAAACCAAAAAACCAATAATCATAATATTGTGCAGTATTTACGTTTACTTTGCGCTTCATTCATACGAATCCTTTTCGAGTGGAAATATATCTGAAATTTGATTTTGATTTCTAAAATTGTAACCAACTACAAACAAACATTATTATATATATATATATTATATATATTATATATTATATATATATATATATATGTATACATACGCCCAACACATACTACATAAAGTAAAAGCCCCACAGAACACGGCCAACTAATAAGCATAGCTAAAAGCTAGCGGCAGCAAAATACATACACATATTACACATACGCCACGGGGGCCTGCTGGCTTTCAACCCTGAAAAAAGGAAGCAACATAACATTCTTACAACCTAAACAATCAATCAATCACAAACTCAAACCGAATTCAGAACATTCGATCGATCAAACACACACACACCAAAATCCTCAAAACAAGAAATTAAACTAAATTACAAATGCAAAAGCAAGAATCAACAAGAAAATTTAACACCGAAGAAAATATGTTTTGAATTTTAGTTTTCAACAACTCATTTTGTGTTCGTCTTTGGATTCTTTTTGCTTTTTTAATCACCTAATTTCGAATTTAATGTGTCGCCTACGTAGCTCTACGTAGCTCGATGTCATTTAGAGCATCAATTAACTAAGTTAACTAAGATGCCAATTGCAGTGGCGCTTAAGGCATTTATTTTTTTTTGGCTCGCCACATCAATTTAATTTAAAAATGTATTTTTTTTATCTTGGTTTGAATTGGCATTTTAAAAACCATTGAATCCTGTTCCAAAATCTGTATCGTACTTAAACTGTTCTGAGTGTATAATGTGCGTACTCTTAACTACCAAATTATCTTGTTGTAAGTTTAATAAATTCTAATTGATCGCCCAATTATCAACCTACTCTTCTGCTACTTTCTGCTCTTTACAATATATCTTGCTCTATATTATTTATTAATTTTTTTATTAGTTTTCCAGCGCTTATTCTCAGCGCAGGTGTTGCACGTTTTTAGTTCAATTTCAGTTGACTCAAAACAAATGTCTATATATCTATTAGCAATGCAGCTAAAAAAAAAACAGGACTTTGGAGGTCTCATGGGGCAGTGAAATACCTATGATTGGCAAAACTAAATCGGAATAACTGCCGTTACATTTTTTTGTGTTTTAATTCGTTTTGTATGCCATCATCTAGTCATGTTGCATTATATTAGCCCTTGGAGAATCAGTGATTGGTGTTTAATATTGTGTTTCATATTTGTAATTGTCTATATAGTCCTTGATATCGAAGTCGTAATTCGTATATATATGTATATTATGCAAATCAATTTTAAACGATCAAACATTCAAAGATAATATATGCATATTATAATATTCCATTTAAACAAATCTTATACGTAAATATTAGAAAAGCATAAAACAATGTACACACACATACCATCATTTGTCAAATGGTTAAAGAATGCATTTTTGATGGCGATTAAAGATAGCAACTTGTAAATAATGCAGCTGCCACTCAAGATTAACAATTAAAATAAGGAATTTCTGTGTTTTTGTGTAGTCTGTATAATACATTTCCCAGGTATAAGATCTTAATAATACTTTTGGAATAAACTTAAAAGCTGCAACATGTTTTCATTTGCAATTGTCTAGCCATGCATTTGATTTGAATAGTAATCATGTGACATAAAAGTACAAAATATGTGTGTGTAACATATTTTAATAAATAAAATAAAACTAATGATGTTCATATATATACAAACCATATAATACTTTTACTCTCTCTCTCTCTCAACCCAACTGTCTCTCTTTCTCTCAGTTATCAGCTACTTCTTATCAATGTTGTAGTTCTTGAGAAATATGTATTTATATCTTCCGCTATATACTCGATTTTACAAATAATAAAAAACTTTATAGTTGTTATTTTCGTATCTTATTGGTTTTTATTATTGTTTCGCAGTGCTCTATTTCTATTCTATTCTATTTTAAAATTCTATCTAAACCACAATAAAACATGGTACAATCAATAAATAAACGAATTGGCTCATATAACAAGACCTAACACGATCAAAGATAAACATCAATCACATAATTATTTACGCTGTATTACGAAGCATTGCAATTGTTGCTGCTAATTGATAAATACGTAACAATAAACTTAATTATCGTGTCTAGGGTCTATCATCTAAAAATGGCTTGATTCGATTGACGCCATTTTGTCACATTATTCACCTTTACACTTTCGATTCCTTAGTTGACGTGCAATAGTTGACATTTGGCATCAGATCAAAGTGTAATTGTTTAGGCTGCCGTTGACTTAGTTTTGTGAACTATGAACTGCATCGTCGTGTGATCAATGGCCCCAAAAGAAACACAATACTTTTACTCTCTACAAAGCCCTAGTCTTAGGTTAATGCAGTTTCAGGTACCAAACGACATTGAAGAGTTTGCTGCCATCGATATCGCAGAAAGTTACACAACCCGTAACAAAAACACGTACCTGAAACCTTTTCCGAATCCTTCCAAAACATATACATACATTACGCTCTTGTTATATTTTCAAGCTCTCAACTAGTACCTTCCTATTTCGTATAATTCATTATTGGTTCTCGACATTTCACTTAGCCACCGACATTTATACCATTCATAGCACGTATAGGATTCATCTGAAATATCAAGATTATTTTGTAAATGGATTTTTGTTTTTTTTTTAATGTTCATGTGTGGAACACATGAGTTGTAATTGTACATTAAAATGAATAGTAAAACAAAATGAAAATGCGTGGCCAGGCATCAAATTTTTAACTTTTCACTGAATTTATTCATTTCAAATGTGATAAAATTGCATTCTAAATACTACAGCAACAAAACATATTCTTATAATTCAGCACATATTTTAAAACAGTAGATCACAAAAATCATTGCACTTTAGTTTAACTGTTAGCTGGTTTTCTCGCAAGTTTACATTTAATAAAACTTTTATTAAACACAAATATCTTTGACACTGTAGTTGGTCTTTTCACCGAGTTGAAAACATAGCGGTGCATCCACTTCATAAATTATAAATTTACACAAATTTTAAGCATAGAAAAAGCAACAAAAATATGGTTAAAAAACTTACTTTAAATACAAAAAAAAAATTGGGAATTATAATTTATATGATGTAATGTAATGATGTGTAATCTTCTAATGCCAAACTTACAAGTGAAATATTTTGCGCATTTGAGAATATGTTCTTGAATGTCTTTCACTTTCGATTTCAATTTAATTTTCATAAAAAATTTTTACTAAATTTTATGCTTTAAAAAATCGATAATGATGTTTGATTGTAAGCTCATACTTCAAAGGCGTCTATTTACCCTAAATATGGATTTTGTGTGTGTTATTCCAAATTAATTATACATTAGTTAGAATGGATGGTGAAGGAACACAATGTGCCGATTGTCTCTTAAATTCTTTTCGATTAAGGCTGAAATACAGTAATAAATAAATAAAAGTAACGAAGTTACTAAACATCTTACATTCACATATCTCTGCGACGTTGTATGATGTGGTTCAAGCAATCATCACCCACAAGTACACAATAACACACAGAACTACGCATGTTTAAATTGGTGCACCCTTATAGTAAATATATAAGTAAGAATGAGTATGCCTGCCCGACTGCCTGATTGCATGCCTGTAATAACAGACTATATAGATGCAGAATATAAACAAACACTTATCCCCGTAAAACACTATAGAATATTATTGGAATGAGTGTAGTTGTTAATACAATAAAATACTCTGTATATACATAAGTAGCAAAAAAAAAAAAATAAATAATTTAAGTATGTAGTATAAAGATTTAGTAATTGTTGATGCTTTATACGATGCATGTAAGTTGAATATTACCAACGGTGTGCGTAGCTAATCTTCTGTTAGTGAAACCTCTTGATTTAACCCTTTTGTTTGACTTATTAAATACAAATGCAAAGCTATGACCCGGTCAAACCAAATCTGCTTTGCATATGTATGTACGTGTTTTAAGTTTGTTATTATTTTTATTTAACAATTTACCATTATTTTGTGTTCAAAGAGATTTCTGGGGTAGCAGACTAAATTCATGCATATTGCAGTGATTCTTCATTTATTTTTTGTGTCAATTTGTATAGTTTTTGTATTTTAATTTAATGAAAATACAATGTAATTTATAATTATAATATAATAATACTGTTTACTGTTTTAACTACAAAATAACACTGACAAGTTATAATAGTAACCATAATGAAAACAAATCAGTTGATAACCAGTATAAATAATATGAAAATATTAATATATAAATAAATAAGAGAAATGTATACACACATAAAATATATAATACATACACACACACACACACATAAATAGTACACTCGCTCATCAAACACACGCCTGAAAACAACAAACAACAAGCGATACATAACTTGAATCCAGTTTGCTTCATTAAATATTGTATCATTGACCATGGTAAAAAACTTTTAATTGATTTTATGATGAAAATTCAAGAAAAGTTTTTTGCCCTAGGTCGCAGCGCTACTTAACTTATCCACACCCACAAATTCACTTTTACATCGACATGCATATACACTTAAACATTAAAATCTGCACACTAATACAGCTAAATTACATGAAACATGTACACAGCTTTCTGCATCCCACTCTTAGGATAAGCCTAACTCTTGCTTTGAATCGATCGACAATCCAATCCAATTTACTAATGAATTTCTCTTTATGCTATACACGCACACACACACAAACTTAATTTTAGACATATTGTGGTATGCGGTCATATAACATACGAATCCGTGTCGCATTTCCTGAAGGACTTTCTGCACGAAGATCGTGAGGATGTCGATGTCGAAGTAGTCTTTTTACATCGGTAAGTTTAAAGCCTTTTTTTTTAAAAAGAAATCGATAAACACTAAGTATTTATGTTGCCAATTTGTTCTATTGATTATTTAAATTTTTGTTTCGTGAATGTGTTGTATTATATAATAAATGTATAATTTAGTTGAAACCAGCAATGACAAATCAATTAGTGCAGTATTTAAGCAGAAATTGATCGATCTAGTAGCAAGCAACTCATATTTAACATAATGTGGAGATTGCTTGCTGCCTCTTATAGACGGTCGCAATCAGTTAAGTTTATAAATAAATTAGTCAGAGCACTTACTTTAAGTATTTGCATTATTCGCATTAGTTAATAGTTATCACGAAATTCAAATTTTGTTTTTGTTTTTTGTTATAAACCTAAAGTTGATTTACATAATTATTAATATTAAACTCAATCATACAATATAACAACGTAATGTAAAACAAAATAGCAAAGAGCCCGACCTGGAGCTAGAGGGACTGCTGAAGCGCCACTATACAACAGTGGCGTTTTTTCAGGGCACTATGATGAACGCAGTCGATCTGGAACGAGTCAAGGTACACAAATACACGTCAAGGAGCAAAACACTATTAATAGAGAGACACACACATACACGAACACAACTACACATATATAAATACATACATACAAAGCTACATACAAAACAGCCTACACCTACACAAAGACACTGATATACCTGGTCAGTCAAGTCCTAAGAGATGAGCAGAGCAAAACGTGTTCGGCCATTTGGTACATTAGAACATAAAACTCATAATCGCGTCACACTGTGAATGGGCTTTGCACCTGTGCATACCTGTATGTTTGTACATAGGTAATAGCTCGTGTCCTTAACAATGATACGACCATATACGGTAAATAGTTAGCAGCGATCTGCTGAAAACCAATTGCAAATAGACTTACACTCTCAATGCCAACCTCAAGTCCCATAGCCATAGCCCGCCATAGTTCGATGGGCTCTTGCGAGCTCACAGCCACCCCCAATTCTCTAAATTTGCTCGTTCTCACTTTTATTTCTTTGTAATATGAATTTGATTTCATGCAATTTTTTAGATATTTTTTTTATTTATTTTATAAGTTCACTTTACACGTGTCAGATATTTGCAATACATTTTCCAATGAAATAAGGATGCAAATTTGTCTGCGAGATAACTGTCACTTGTGGGTACAGCTTTTGCAATCTAGTATACATTTTAATTAATTTATTTTCTTTCTCAAAATTTGAAAAGTTTTCAAAAAAATACTTTCTAATAGTTTTATGTAAAACACTTAATTTCACTCTTTTCAATACCTACAATAAATATATAGTAATGTTTTCAATTTGTTCACGTTGGCTTCAAGTAATAATAATAACCTGCTCAATGGAATGTCCTTTTAGCTGAATTTTATTCAAGTTTGAATTTTGTATTCTATTATTTGATGATTAATAACATAGAGAAAGTCAAATTAATATATTTCAATTTGCATAGCATAAGAATTACAACTTTTTATATATTTTTTGAGTCGCAGCACCTTATGCTTTAATAACTAAACTATAATTTCTCAATTTCTTTTGTATCATATAAATTTCTAAATATAACTCTTATTAACATATTTGTGTTAATACGGGTCTTTACTTGCGCTGCATATTTAAAAAAACTTTAAAATATTACTGACCATATTTCAAAATGTTCCGATTAGCGTTAAGTTTTCATATCTATATGTATGTAATAACCAAAATTCAAATGTGTATATTACATATATCTACATATGTATGAACACAAGTATATGTATTTTATTAGTTATGTATTTACGAAAGCTTACCTATTATAGTTAAGTTTAGCTGATAGATCAGATAATTTAAGACAACTCAAACACTTTATTAGGGATTATAAAATTTTAAGTTATACTATCTATTTATATTTTTTGTATATAAATATTTATACAATATATTATTTGATTTATGTTAATTTAGTTATAAATGTACTGACACTTTGTGAAAAATTTCATAGACCATTTCGCCGTTTGCACAAATTATTTTGACAAATTCAAGCACTTTAATTTTGCATTATTTATTTTTCTTTTTTCATTTGCATTCTCCAACTGCACAATTATCAAAATATGTGTATTTATTGTGTTATCACACAAAACACAAAAACCTTATGGTTTGAATACAACCCATCGTTAAACTGTGTACATTGGAACATAAAAATAACACAATACTACTCTAAAAACTTTGTATTATTTTTCCAAAAAAAAAAAAATAAAAAAATAAAATAAAAAACCAATAAAACAAATAAAAAAATATATGTACGCCCAAAAACATTATAACCAAAAATTCAAAAGTAAACCACCCGATTTGGAACTTGAGGGTTTGTTCAAACGTCATTTTACCACCGTGGAGTTCTTCCAAGGAACCATTATGAATCCGATCGATCTGCAAAGGGTTAAGGTAAAACAATTTTTCATTTTATATGTTTGTCTATGTTGGTTTATTTAAATTATCATTTTGAGTATTTCGTTGTCGTTTTATTTTGTGAGTGTTTGCCCAACTTCAACCAAACCAAACTAAACCAGACTTCTTATTACCATACATACAAACTTACAATAACGAACTCTCAAACATATGTACTTACTACTTATATATATGTATATATATAAATATATATGTATATGTATATAAACTATATAAATGTAACAATACCACACCATATACTTAATATGTATTTATGTAATGTTTATATATGTATGTAAATCATAGCTATAAATGTGAACATTATTCGTTATCGCATACTCCTTGCTGGCTTTAGTTTTGTTTACATCAAAGGAATAACAATTATTTGTATCTACATATGTATCAGTTGATAAATTGCAATGCGTTAGAAGCTGCAGCATTAGAGTTCCGACTTATGTGTAAATTTGTAAATTATAAAACACACAACTATACTCACACTCTTACGATGACTCTCACACAGCAACAGAGAAACACGAATACACTGTAAATTGTTGACGTTATTGTGTATGCAAACATTTATCGTGATTCATTTTTAGCTTAAGCCGCATAATTTTCAGCAATTTATTAATACGTTAATGTTATTTTAAACTTACCTAAATATGTATGTATGTGATAAGTATATGACTGCATATTATAATAATACAAATATGAAATTTTTAAGTATTTGTTTAGTTTAACACAACATAATTATCATCATGATTATATTCTGAGGATAGTGGATTATAAATTATAAGCAACTAAAATGTCAGGAATATCTATTCACAATTTAAGCAAAGCTAGAAAATACTTTAATGGTTCTCTAGATACGTGAACAAAAATTTTAATTTAAAAGTAACATATGAATACTTGTATATAAAGTTTTGCATTCATCTGTAAAAAAAGAATAAAACATATTTAAACTCTTAATTAATGAAGCTCTTTTTTGAATATTTATGCTATTTGATATATCCTTTTCTGATTTACTTAAAATTATGTTAAATACTAAATCGGTTCGCAATATAATGCACAAAATTACTTTAAATACGATTAGTTAATATTAATAAAGAATTAATATAATGTAAATGGAATGTTTAATTAAATTGAAATAAGGAGTTTACCGGAGACCTAATGGACGACATTTGTACGTAATATAACATTATTTAATTTGAATAAATTTTATTATTAACAATTTCTTTAGCTTTGAAGGTGCAATATTTTGTGTAGCCAATAAAATAGTATTTATATTTGTAAGATTATGTTACGTACAAATAAAAGGCAGTCAGAACTCGTAAACGTATATACATATACATATGCCTTTACTTGAATACATAATCTATATCTCTTGTACCCGCATTTAAACCTTGGAATTAAATTTAATTTGTTGTTCTTCAATGCTTTTTCTCCAAATACGTATATGGCGACAACAAATATATAAGCCGTAATATTTAGTGTTGTGGTTGTAGAGCTATTTTGGTAATCCAATAGCTATTGTTTTATAAATATTGCATGCTGCATGTGCGCGGTGCTGCATGTTGCTTTCGTTGCTGCGGCCCATGTAGCTGTTAATAACAAACAGCAGTTAATGTAAATGTACATATACTAGTATTATCGATTATGTAACAGCCACTTGAGTTTGGCTCTTTGTTTTGTATATTGCTTTCATCTTTGATTTCGATTCTGAACACCCTGAACGACACGAGTTCTCTGTATACCTCTACCTCCACCCATGCACCGAGCGTTCGCTTTTTGAGTTGTTATTATTGTTGTTCTCACCTTTGAACTGGAAGTTGAATTAAACCAAAAAAAAATCCAGCAACCAAGTAAACACCAACAAATTAAATAACCGCTTACTGTCTCCCTATCGCCGGTGTTGCCAACGCTAATCAAAGTCAAGTACTTAATGTGTATGCAAGAAAACAGGCATCGTTAAATCGTGCCCAAAATCATATACACACAAACACTTCACTTGTGACATTTCAACTACTTGTACTATACTTAGTTGTGCAGTGTCAATGTACGTGTAAGCCGCTTACTAACTTAAACTGTTAATACGACAAATCTGTAACATCTGTGACACCCGATGCGATCACAATCATTCAACAACACTCAAACATACAATGTACTTACCTACAACAACATAACCATAACCACTTGAACATTTGAACAGATCAACATAACAAAACTAACAGCAAACGTCAATAGCTATGCTTGGCTATTACAAAGACATAGACAAATGACTTTTGATTGCAAAGCTCTTATCAACAACTGCTAATTGACTACTGCTCTACAAAAGGTACACGAAGCCGACGCCTGCCTGGTGCTAGCTAACAAATATTGCCAAGATCCCGACGCAGAAGATGCTGCCAATATAATGAGAGTTATCTCAATTAAGAACTACAGCGATGATATACGTGTCATTATACAGTTGATGCAGTACCATAATAAGGTAAAGACGACGCATAATCAATTCGTATTACCTTGCAGTTAATTAATACGATAATAAATAATATTACAGGCGTACTTGCTGAACATACCATCGTGGGACTGGAAACAGGGCGATGATGTCATTTGCCTGGCCGAGCTGAAGTTGGGCTTCATAGCGCAGAGCTGTTTGGCGCCCGGATTTTCCACAATGATGGCCAATTTGTTCGCGATGCGTTCTTTCAAGACGGTAAGTATTGCCAAAGTGGTCAACACGACGGCTACTCCTAACAATATACCAGACACAAGCACACAACTGGGGTGTATTGATATCCAGAAAGCAGGCCAATAATATTAGCTATTTGATGACAATTGCTATGATGAAGTAAAGAGATGTGAAGGGGCTGTCACAAGTCAGTCAACCATAAAAACCATAAATCTATATTATGTATGTACATCTTTAACCCCATAGTCGCCAGAAATGCAATCTTGGACAAATGATTACCTGCGCGGCACTGGCATGGAAATGTATACAGAAACATTGAGTCCCACATTTATTGGAATACCGTTTGCTCAGGCCACTGAGTAAGTTGCGCGGCGGGCAGTCCAATTTCTATATGCTATAAACATATTGTATCGTATCTATTATTCTACCTACTATTCAACTATGTACTACTTGTTAATCGTGCAGCGTTGACAAATATCGTACTAAATCAAATACAAATACAAATACAAAAAAAATCTATATACAACAATACAAAATATTACACACGCATACACACACACACACACATTTTTTTTATTACCTTCTGATCAGTTCTAATTGATGTTGTAAATGTTTTACTTTCTTTGTTTTGGTTTTGGGAGATGTTAACGATTTGTGTCTCCAGAGTCGATTACATCCATATACATAAAAATGTTAAATTGCCTGCTTATGGTGTTAAATTATGATTTGTTTTTGAAGACACATAAAACACAGATACACACACCTACACATCGAAGTACACTGTGAAAAACTAGTCGGTGTTTTATGCTAATTCTTTGTGTACTTAATGTTTTCAATGTTTAAAATGCCTTCAGTGTTTGCAAATACAAATGACATCCTTGCTGAATATTGTTTTCATTTCAACTAAGTTTGCAGCCAGACCTCTCTGTTAACTCTGCATTTTTGGAATAAAGGAAGCAACACACACACAAATATACATAAACACACACACACACATACACACACCTACACTAAGAAATCGAGAGCATTGTAAAACGCTAATTGTATGGTATCTTTGTGTGCTGTGCTCTCTAGATTCAGAGCTAAACTATGCAGCGTGTATTTAAGTTGATGTTCGATATTTATTTATACTTTTGTATTTCGTTTGAATTTTGCTCATTTGATAAAACTTCCTTTTGGTTTTGGTTGGAGTTCTATAAGCCATACGTTGTTCATAATTATTCAAGAAGTGGCCGATGCTAAGCCTATATACCTTTAATGCTATTGTGTAAAGAAAGTGTAAAAAGAAAGCTATATAGCTGAGAGCTTATGAGAAATATGCCAAAGCTGAAGCTTATGCTAATTTAAAGCCTGACCCACAAATGTAATCCCCCAACACGCACACACACCTACACACATACACTGCTCAGAGATCAGATGCTGTTAGTGTGCCCGTATGTACATACACGTGCCAAAAAGAGAAGCTCGTATTTATAGTGCCTTTGAGTACCCCAAAGTCCAGTTGTGCCCAAGCGAGCCCTGAGCCTGATCGACACTAATGCGCATATGATCCAATATACTGTATCAATGATTCTCAACTTCTACTCAGTCAGCTACAACAAGATCAAGAACCAGAACAATTACAAGAACATGTACAAGAAACAAACAACCGCCACGTAGTTACATTAGCGAACTTACTAAATCCAAACCACAACAAAACCATTTTCTAACTTTCAGTCACCAGACACACAGGCCTGGCAAAATGATTATCTTCAAGGTACAGGGTGTGAGATGTACACCGAAACTCTATCACCTTCATTTACCGGCATGACATTCCCACAAGCCAGCGAGTAAGACTCCAAAATGAGAAATTAGCAAAACAAAATTAACAAAAAAACAATTAATAATATTAAAGAAACAACTGTATAAAAAATACTTTTGCCTTGTACAATATGTTCAATTAAACATTTGATTTATATAATTTGTCAAATTGAATTCTGTTCCGTTTGATTTATTCCTTCTACTATATACTTACATATAACAAACAACTTTTTGTCCCCATTACTATATATTTACTACTACTTACTCGTACTTCTTAATTTACTTACCTAGTTTTATATACTCGTATGAAAAGATCTTTACAAATGAAAAGAACTCTAGCAGCAAACATTGATCTTCTTCTTGTATATTAAACATTTTATGTATAATTTGGTTTTTGGATTAAAAATCGCATTGCATCCGTTCGCATATAATAGTAACCAGCCACAAAGTACAAACAAAGTTTAGACTTTACTTAACTAGACACTGCTCGCTTGCTACCAACTCCGCTCCGATTAGTCCCAGTTCAAGCCCAGAATACCGATGACATAACAGCATATCGCAAATACAATATACATACATACTTATGAGTACATCGGTACATATGAGAATCCAAAAGATAGCTCTACGGCCTCTGATGAATTGTAACCAATCCCACATCCTACTTATTGCATGCTTATAATTTATTGTTGTTGTGTCACCTTTGACCCTTTTGAACTACACCCCATACGCTAAATAGCCGCAGAAATCACAGCGTTTAATCGTCGAGTTAATTAACTTGATATTTTAGCCACATTTTTTTATGATTGACTTTTTTGTTCAATTTTTGTACGCATTTTATCTAGCATGTGGTTTTGTCTGCTCTTATGTATAAATATAAAGTGCAAATATAAAGTGCAAATATATTTTACAGTGTACGCTTTCAACGCACATACACAAATCGCATGCCCAGTTTAATAAGGTTTAGCTACACTTCATAGTGTAGTAATATTTCAATAAGCTTAACTTTAATATAAATGTTTTAATTGTTTCTGGACAATACTCGAGTATATATCATTTATTTCACTTTTTCCCTTGCGTATAGACTATGCTTCTCCAAGCTTAAGCTGCTGCTCCTGGCAATTGAAATCAAAGGAGCTGAAGAGGGTGCAGACAGCAAGATTTCCATAAATCCGCGTGGCGCTAAAATTCAGGCCAACACGCAGGGTTTCTTTATAGCACAAAGCGCTGATGAGGTCAAACGGTAAGTTGATTTCGGACAACGAGAATACGCACGGAAAGTAAAATGTGCTCTACTTTGTTTCAGTGCGTGGTTCTATTGCAAGGCTTGCCATGAGGACATCAAGGACGAGACGCTCATCAAGAAGTGCAAATGCAAAAACTGTAAGCACATTTTTGTACCATTTTATTGACTCGATAAGACAGTATTTATGTCTATGTATGTCTTTGGGTTTCATTTATTTCTATTTACTTCTTGTATTTGATTTTCTTAAACTTAATTTTTATCGAGAGTGTCGAGAGCAGCTTAATTTAAAGTAAACTTTAAGTACAGGCAATTAAATAGTTCTAAGTTTTTCTCCTAAGGTTCAGGCACTTTATAGATTAAGCAGCGTCCTAAGCGGTGCAATAATAAAAAGAACTCACAATAATGATCTAATATGATTCCTACATATGCAATACGTACTGGTATTTATGTATAACTATTCACATTTTGTCTCAATTTATTACAAAAAAAAAACAAAAAAGAAACCTATTTTTATTATATATCTTTTGTGAGCCCCTCAAATGTCTTAATGAAAACACCATCAACAACGACACACTTAGATACAATCTACCTAACAATCATAAAATAATAAAACCAAACCCTTTGACGTTTTTTAATTAGTGCATATACTTACAAACTTATACATACATATGTATGTGTGTGTACGTATATGCATGTCAAATAATGCATATGACCTGAACTGCAACCGATATCAAATAAAATGTAATACATAATAATACAAATAAATGTCATAACTTTGTCCCACAGTGACTGTTCAGCCCCGGAGCAAATTTGATGACTTAGGTAAATCTAAATTGTTCAACATAACGTTTAACCCAAAACACACACACTAACATAATTCTACAATACAACAACGACCAATACCACAACCACCCACTGAGTTTTGAAGTTATTCCCCAAGTCCAAATTTGTTTAAAATACGCAAATTACAAATTTGTTTTGTTTGTATGTACGTTAAATACAAAAAAAAAGTAAAAAATCCTATATGAATCGAACTATGTTTGCCAAACAATTTTTTCTATCCTCTTTTATACCTTTACATACTTATATACCGCGCACTTCACCTTTTTAAGGTACACTACAAATTTAGTATTTTGTTTAAATTTTTTTCAATCAGTTTATTGTTTTGATAGTAAACTGTGCAATTAGTTTCAGCACGTTAAGAGTGTGCAGTCATGACCCGACCCATCCCAAGCCATTTACTCACAAATACTTACATTTAATAAACAACCGTCCCGTCCCGTATCTTTGGAAATGTGCAATTAATTTTTGGTCACTTTTTATTATGATATGCGCCTACTCTACTCGTATATAATCCACCACAATACAAAAAGAATCTAAATAAATACATTGGACACATAAACATATATACATAAATATATTACACTCAAGTATATATAAATACTTTTTCTGATGGCTTACACAACGTACCCTTGAACTGTAAATATGTTTGTGCAATATGCAACCCCTGTTTTTGGATTTAAATATTACCAACAAGTTCTACCACCGAATTACAATCATTACGATTTTTATCATTATATCATTATATACTTTTTATTGATAAGCCGAAGAGAAAAGTTTTATGTTTTTCTTTCTTTTCCTTTTCGTTCTTAAAGCTGTTTTGTCCGTTTTGAAATATCAACTCTTTGAGCAATAAAATTAAATTGGCTCGAATGACCATTTAATGGAATACATTGCTTAAATAAAAGAATTTTCTTTAGTGCATGGAAAGCATTTACATGCATTTTTTATTATTATTTTTTTATTTGAATATGTTGAAAGGAAACTTCAAAATGCTTTGTAAAATATCTAATTTACAATCAAGAATTTATCAAAGTATATTTTTGATGAGAACTTCTAAATGCACAATTTCCAATCTCTTTCTTGATAAACAATTCTCTTCCTCCCCTTCTAAAATATATCTCGCTATATTTTTTATACTTTATTCGTGTTGATCGAAAACAACTCAATTTAAAAAAGTGCATGGAACTGAGCACAAAACTAATTAACAATTTCTATCACACTATCACGATTTAAGAAACTTAAAACTCTATTTTTGATAAATATTTTTGACTCACTTTTACAGCTCTAATTTACAATTCCATTACTAATGAAATTTACCTATCTTCAATTATACATACATTCCTATTTACTATGTAGTAGCAATAAGTTATTAAAATGCTGCGTCGTTTTTTACCACCAGTTTCAGTCTATAAATATTTATGTTAAGTTTTAAGTTCTTTATCTACTTGGCGTGGCACTAACCCCACTTACAATATAATAACCTATTTATATAATATATTTGTAAATAAGAACATAAGCGTAGATGTCCCTCCCAACTAAAAAGTGTATATAATTAAACGCAGGTTATTCTCATATTTACTGGATACTACAGCTATTTTGACATATTCATTGAGCGTTTTCCATAACTTTACCTAAGTCGCGCAAGTGAATATTAACGTTTATGTATTTGGTTTCCTATGTAGTATACTGACTAAACATACATATAAAATATATGTATCAATAATTTAGCTTCAATGTTCTCAAGTAGTTAGTAAGTTTAAAATTGTTGCGTTGCCTGCGCCTAGCTTTATATTATATAATGAATTGCAACAATGCGCTCTTAACTGGGAGTCACGGGATCCAATGTGTATGGCTGTATGTGTGCATCAAAATGCAGCAACCACTTTTATATGCCTAGTGTTAAGTTAAGATCACAAAGATCTGTTTCGTTTGTGCGTATGAGTTATGTGGTCCTGTTACTTGTATATAAGAATATGAAATCCATAACCGTCTTACAGATGTGGGCATGATTATGATGCAGACGGGGATGGTCAACCAAGGTATCACATCGGTGATGAATACAATGGAGGGTACGCTTAAAAACAGTAAACAAATAAAAAACAAAAAACAAAAAACCAAAACCAAATCCTAATAATAATTTCGAGTTTCGGTGCCTATATACTTATTTGTATATTATACAACGCCAAAATGATTTATTTGTTGCTGCTAAAGTATTGTACCGCATACCTAACCGTATTTTAATGCAAAGCACTTTTCAAAACATTTCTCCTATTAACTACTAACAATGTTCTTTAAATTGTTTATACAGAATCCATATTTCAATATCCATTTAGCTGTCTATGATTTTGGAGAGTGCATATTAGACTCGGCCTACCGAGTTTTAATCAGAAACACGTTTGCTAAGAAGTAAACAATTATTAAATTATAAAACTAAAAAAATACTAAAAAAAATAATTTTAAAAAAATATTAAAAATATGCTTACAGAATTCGAAAAAAACGTTCATAAATGCCAGTATTAATCAGTAAAATAAACCCCTTTTCAATAGTATTCGTAAATGCTATATCGATGTACGTTTAACTTATGCTAAAAGAATCCAGCTGCTTCATGCGATATCCCGCATATATCTGCCATAAACCGACCCCTCGCCCCGCTTAACTCGAAGATATTAGAACAGAAAAGGTAATATTTACAGTAACAGTAAGTGATGAAAGGGAAAGTGTAGTCGGGAGTTATCTAAGAACAGGTCTAACAATTTAACTGCAAGTGCTTTCAACTTAAGCAGTGTATTAAATTATATTCTGTTGTTCTCTCTGTCGCTCTCCTGTTCGCTCTATCGTATGTATACTCAGTATAAATATTACATTCAATATAGAGTTCAATTAGTTTGCAACGATTTCTGGTTTGATTCTTCTACGTCGCGCGCATAATATCATATCAAGAAAATCATAACTAGCTGATATTCTATACATACTTACATCATAAATTGCATACCATATATTTAATGAAAGTTCAAGTACAACCTGTGACGTGTGATTTATTAATATATTTTTGTTATCAGCTTTTTGTTTGATTAGGTAATATCTTATATTTTAATTTCTGTTTATACTTATATAAATTATGTTATAAGTTCAATTGTTGATTGATGATTTGAAATGAATAAGAAAACCAACTATCATTACCTTACCATCATTTACCTATTCACACAAATCCTATACAATTCTGTTTTCATGAAACAAAACAGTGGCCACCTTCCGGAAAGGCGTCCGAGCCGTACAAATGGTTGGGCGTGCAAGTACGTATAACTTTCTTCCTATTCTCTCTCTCTCTCTCTCTCTCTCTCTCTCTATCTTTCTCTATATACAAACATATATCTTCCCCATGTCTCTTCTCTACTGTAATATTATAAGCATACGAAACAAATTAATTAAAAAAGAAAAAAAACATTACGACATACACAATGCCAATTTGAAACAAAATCATTCAACATACTTGTAACATCAAATAAGCAAATTGTCCAAACGCTCACTAACTTGTATTAATTGCTATTGCTTAGCAGTTCAAACAGTCAACAAGACAGCCAAATGTTAAGAAATAAAACCAGTTGTAGTCCCAAGATACAAAATAAATCATACTCCAATACATTCAGACGTACAAGGCACACTGATTGTTGCACACCACAACAACACCCAGACAAACCCACACACAGATACACCTATAACTGTTTCTACTTGTTCGTTCTCGTAATTGTGTACTTTTCATAATCAATTTTTATTCTTAACTACTTAGTGTGTGTGTCTGTGTAGTAAAGTCGCTAGCTAAAAAAATCAAATTTATATCTGCAAAATACTCAACTGACAATAAGTCATAAATAATTATTTTCGTATATTTAATCAGACGTGTTTTCGTATGTATTCCATACTCAAATCTTGTAACCATTAAACATCAAGTCGATATATTTATATAACATATTCTCAATACATACATATATCGTATTTTGTACAAATTTTCCGTATAGCAGTATACAAAAATATATAATTTTTTAAAATATTATTTATATTTCTTTCGTCGTACAACTCGTTGACTTTAAAGCCAAATCTACACTCAATTTATCGCTCAAGTCGCGACATTTTCGTACATGCTTTTTGTATTGGTAAGACCAAAAGTACCAGCTTTGAGCCTATTAAGCCATTATATGGAAAAAAGCAGTACAAAAAGCATTTGCACTTTAGGCTAAAATCTATCAAATATTTACCCAACCTATCATACCATATTTGTAAACATACACATTACTACATTTTATGTACAAATAAAAAGAAATATATAAATTTCTGATTCTGGGGTTTGGTCTTTTTATGTTAACATATCATACTTCTATATTCCCCTATTCGTACCTGTACTTGTTCGTACCAACTACTTCTACTACTACTACTACTACTACAATACTCGTACTATGTATTTATATGTCTATGTGTGTGTGTAGAAGACGATGAATACTCGTTGTCAAGTAAGTCAAAATAACTCAAGCTATCATATACTCGAACATAAATTTTAAAGCCACAATTATATTCGTCATGAACATTTCTTAGGATTCACATTTTAGATTTTATGAATTTTCAAACCTGTATTTCTTTTAGTGTGCCAGTGCACGTTCTTCACTTTTTATTTATATTTTAAGTGTATTCTTTCTTCCTGAACACTTCAAACATTTTGGACTATTGTTTGTGTTGTAACTAGTTTTTCGGTTAAAGGAATATTATGAAATAATATTAGCAAAAAATCATTTTTTTTCTATCATCATATAAAAACATTCGGAGAAAGCAAAACAATCGTAGAACAAATATTACCCACTTTAGATCATGATCACTAGCTGTTCTGCCAATCACTTATGCACAATCTTTACAATTACCAAGCGAAGTTTAAAACTATCATTTCAATGTTAAGCAGTATCATTGCCAACGAACAAGAAGTATATGCCAATGGAAGTGTTGATCGAAATAAACCCAAGATCCTGTACCTTATGCAGACAGTAGTAGGGTGACTCTTAGGCAGAAAAGCGTTCTTTAAGTGGGTGTTAGATTTCTAGTAGGTGATAGTCAAACTAACTGCTTTTTTAAATAGAACCGCCAACCGATGGAAGAAAAGTTAATGTAAAGTCCTGTCAAATACGCTTTCATTGTAGCAACTAATACTTAAGCATTTAAGTACTCTTCACTTATCCAACGCCTGCTTTTCTTGCTTTTAGTAGTGTTGTTTTTTATACTAATGTACCCACCTGTTGCCAACCTTGTTATAGCTTTTACTTATCTGCATGTTTTTCTGGGTCTTCATTATAAAAGCACAATACTTAAAATGTATAAACGTATATTTAATTATCAACCCCAATGAGAATTCCTTAAATCATTTCCCAAATCATTTTGATTACTTTTCTTTACATTTGTATGGCTTTCGGTTGAACACACCTTCAACATTTCTTGGGTTAGCTCGACCAAATACAAATGATACCAAGCTGTTTTATTTGTGTTTGATTTGTAATGTTTTGTACTTGCTTTATGTACCGCAACTTTTTCAATTTTAGTTCATATAAACACTATATTTCCCTGATTATCACAAAAAGAAAAGCAACATAATTTGATGTATACAACCGCAAAAACCTAATTATGAGCTTCACATTAAAAAGCATTGTCTTTTACACAAAAAAAAAAAAAACAATAAAAAGAATTTGATTACCTGAAGCTGTGCGATAACAATGCCTAAAATATCTTACAGATGAACACCATCCTGCACCCACATTTACGCCACCTGAGCTACCCAAGCGGGTGCATGTGCGTGGATCTGTATCGGGTAATGTCTCAATATCAGCTTGTATAAGATCTAAAATCAAAACTGTGTTACATATGATATACTACGTATAAGTCTGCCCAAACTGTACACAAAGAGAAAGGTTTTTTGACCACAGAACGCCCGCGATCTCCACAGTTATTTTTACACGCATAGCTACACAAATCTTATTTATGTATATTTTCGTAAATCCTGATTTGCCTTATGATTGCCTTATCATTTGTAGTCCATCATGATATGCCAAAGCGCTGTTCTGAAAATACGCCCGATGCCCAGCCATTTAAATAATATTGCAGTCGGGTATAACCGACTGCGCAATACTCGTGAACAGTGTGATAATGACTTAAAACAGTAGAAAACGTTCTAATTGATTATTGTTACTTTAAAATAGAGTTCTTTAAACTTTGTTCTTTAAATTTTGGGAAAATTGCGATTTTTGTAATTTAAAGGGACAAAATATTTTGGTTCAATCTTTAGAAAAGGTCATCCTTAGTCTGTCTGACAAATTAAGTGACTTTAACTTTAGCGACATTTGAGTACATATTCAAAGTTTCAAGTCTTTAGCTTTGATGGTGGCGAAAAAAATTACATTCATACGGATAGACGGCAAGACGGACAATGCATAAATCTAATATACTCTTTTCACTTTGTGAACGAGTATTAAAACAAGAAAAATGTAATAATAATTAGCTATTTACTTTTTATTTGTTTTGTTTTGCATACAAATGTATTTGGGTTAATTTTGAACAGAAATTGTTATTTGCTAATGTAAAAATGACAAATATTTTTTTTCGATAAATGTAAATGTTTATATAACTATCTAAAGAACTGCAAACTTTATTGTACCAAAAACTTGTTCCTAAGAGTCATTTAAATTCGATATTGATGTCTACTTATTTAAAGCATTTTCACTATACTTTTGTAAACATTTGTGTGTGTGTTGTGTTTTGTTTTGCATAAATATTTGCTTGTTAAATACACTATTTATTTATTGTGTCCACACTCAAATCACGGCTACAAACCTAAACTAAGAATAATAACAACCTTCAAGCAACCTTACTTACACGCGGCTCAAAAATACCTTTCTTGATTAACTTGTCCAATGCATTAACGACTTAAAAAAACTTCCTAAGCACTCTGCTAGAAATATCAGAAATTATAAATCGTACTAATCCAATGTATTTGCTATATCTCCCACTCTTTCTCTCTCTCTCATTCTTTCGCTCTCTCTCTTTCTCTCGCTGTTGTTGTCTACAAATGCTGTAAATGTTAATTTAACAAACGTAACTGCCAACGCGAAACGCAACTGCCACAGGTGATATAACACGCGACAGAGAAGATACAAATCGTAAGTTGCACTTACCTATGCACCTACTATGACTAGTGGGTAGCTTGCTCCTGGCTAATCAATGGCCGATGACTGCCACTAAATTTCCTTCCATGCACTTCTTTTTGTTTGCAGTACTTAATCGCAACGTGCGGCGTCCAAACGGCACGGGCAACGGTACGGGTGGCATGCACCATATGAACAACACCGCCGCTGCGGCGGCGGCTGCTGCAGCTGCTGGCAAGCAGGTGAACAAGGTAAAGCCCACGGTGAACGTGAGCCGGCAGGTGGAGGGCCAGGTCATATCGCCATCCCAGTACAACAGGTGAGTGGCCGGAATTAAGGCAACTTAAACATAGTCAGAACGCATATGCATACCTATATGCACTCAATGGTTGGGCGGGTTAGCACGGAACACGGAACTACACTTTTACACAACAGAGGGCACTCAGCTTATATAGCAAAGCAAATCGGTAATCGAGCAGACACTTATGGCCTTCGCTGTTCAGCTGCATTCTATGATTTCTTGTGTTTCCTACTTTGCAAAACAACAAAACTCAACGTTATTCGTTCGTTATTTGAGTTCGGTCACCTTATCATTATTTGTTTTATTCTACACCTAACAAATAACACTCAGTTCGATGGTCTTTTAAAGGCTAAGACTCGTACATATGTAAATGCTCATAAATATAGATTAATCCTCCTAACACCTTAACAAATTGTATTACTTACACGTTAACCATAATAACAAAAAAAATGAAAGAAAAAAAAACAACAAAACAATACAAATCAAATAAAAACAATTTTAACCAGTTTACATGTATAAAAAACGAAAAACATTTTGTTTCAGGCCACCAGAAAATGATGCTAACCCTTATGCGGGCTATCAACTTGCTTACGAAGTTAAAAAGCTCATGTATGCGTCCATAATTTCCTAGAAATTTTACTTAAAACAAAATATAAGAAGCTAAAAGCGTTTTTAACTACTACTACTACTACTACTACTACTACTATAACTTAGTATCCGTCAATACTTATTAAAACTATGCGCATTTTGTTAAACACACATTAATTGGTTGATTGAAAGCTATTCCATACATCAATACCAAATACAAATGTTAACTATGCGTATGCGTAATTTTTTCACGTTGCTGTCTGTGTGCGTTCATGTATTGTATTTTAATTTAAGTGTGTCTGTGCACCAAACGATTTTTACATATAATTCATCTATGTAAATTCGCATAATATATTCTATATCAGCTGCGTCATCTTGCCTATTAACATTTTAATCTGTCTCTTTATTATAAAAATTAACTCAGTTCTTTATTTTTATATAGTGTGTGGGTGCCACAAACTATACCTATAGCTCTAACTAATACTTATGTACATTTAAATTCAATGCAATGAATAACTTGTGTCGTGTAATCGTATTTGTACTTAATTGTAAATAACACTAACTACAACTTTGCTGCATTTGAATTGCTTTTATCATTTATTTATGTATGTGTATGCGTGTGTGTCGTGTACATCATATTAATTCAATCAATTATAAATTGATGTAATCGCATGTCTATTAGCAACCCAGGCACTTTTAATGCAGACGCAATAAGATCAAGTCAAATAAATCCCATTTCTAACATGGAATATTTTTTTTCATATGATAAGGGAATATTAATCAAATTTATTATTCATCTACATATGTACATATGTATAGTTTGTGTGATTAAATAAGTTTCGATAATTTAGATAATTTGTGTTTATCTCCAATTACTTGTATAAGGGAATACGCGAGATGTGAGTGTTTCTTTAAGCGAACTCTACATTATATAGTTAAGGTCCTCCTCGCTAAGTTATCACTTAGTACTACGAGTTAAGTCAGCATAGCAACAGAAATAGATTGATTAAACAAGTTGCAGTCTATGTCACTCTCTCTTTCACTTTCTCTCTCTCTCTTTCTATGTTTTTGTTTACAATTTTGCTGAAACTATCACTTTTGTTTCTATTTCTGATTTTTCTGACTGCGAACTGTGCACAATATTTTAGTATTGTGCCGGGCACTCGGGGTGCGGGGGCAGCAGTCGCATGTGGCGTGTCCCTCGTGCATGTGCCACACTTACCACTCGCAAATACCTCAATAAATACACCCGAGGGCGGCCGCATGTGACCTGACCTGAGTCTGCCGCCAGTCCCGTGCGATTTCGGATGCGTTTGGCGTAGTTGAACATTGATTTTATTCATATTCGTATTCATTCTTTTTGGCATTTGTGTTTTGATACTCGTAATTTTGCAACTGTTGTTATTAGCACAAGCTCTTCCACTTCTCTCTATTTACATACATACATCTATCTCTCTAGCTATCTATCGTAACAAAGACACTTTTTTTTACAATTTTGAAAGCTCCAAGTACTCGTATTCAAGTATTTAAGTATTTTCGTTTTTTTTTCACGAAACTCGTACTTGTAGCGTTACGAAAACCACTTTGCATTTACATGTAGCGTTTATTTTGATTGGTTGATAATCTGATATGCCATGAAATTGAAAAGAGATTCCCAATATTTGCTAGACACCAGGCCAAATACCAGTTAATACATCTCAATAATTTGCTTGCCTTCAGGCCAACGAGTCGCAGCTCCGGCACAGGCACACAAAATCAAAATGGCGGCGTTTCCCTGCCCGCCGGCATAGCGGATGATCAGTCAAAGGATTTTGACTTTGAGAAGACCGAAATGAAATATGACTCAACGGGCATGTTTCATTGGAGTCCGGCGAAGAGCTTAGAAGACTGCATATTGGTAAGCCAGAGCATCCTTTAAGCGGAAATCAACTGAAACTCTTTGGGCTTTGTGTTGCAGGATCGCAATCAGGCGGCGATGACGGTACTGAATGGTCATGTGGTTGTTTGCCTGTTCGCCGATCCCGATTCACCGTTGATTGGGCTGCGAAATCTGGTGATGCCGCTGCGCGCCTCCAATTTCCATTACCACGAGCTCAAGCACGTGGTCATTGTTGGCTCCGTCGACTATATACGGCGCGAGTGGAAAATGCTACAGAATCTGCCTAAAATTTCGGTGCTTAATGGATCGCCGCTGAGTCGTGCCGATCTAAGGGCGGTCAACGTCAATCTGTGTGATATGTGCTGCATATTGTCTGCAAAAGTTCCTAGTAACGACGATCCCACACTGGCCGACAAGGAGGCCATTCTGGCCTCGCTCAACATCAAGGCCATGACCTTTGACGACACAATTGGCGTGCTCAGCCAACGCGGACCGGAGTTCGACAACCTGAGCGCGACCGCCGGCAGCCCCATTGTGCTCCAGCGTCGCGGCTCAGTGTATGGTGCCAATGTGCCCATGATAACAGGTAAACTGCATCGCACTAGGTTGGCCGAGTTTAGAAACGACCGAACGAAAATTGTCCTACCTCAACTGGGGTGCGTGAGGCTAACCAGGCACTGGGCAAGGGATTGGTTGTTAGGATTGTGCCATGGTCAGCCTCATGCACCGCCAAGCTAATGCGAAAGAGGTGTTGTACTAATGGACACTATGTTTTATTGTTGGTTGTCGTTTAAAGAACTGGTCAATGATAGTAACGTGCAGTTTCTCGATCAAGACGACGACGACGATCCAGATACAGAACTATATCTAACGCAGCCGTTCGCCTGCGGCACTGCGTTCGCTGTGAGTGTGTTAGACTCGCTGATGTCCACGGTAAAGCTTCACTCTATTCAAAACACCTTAAGTCCGACCCATTTTATTTGCGGCACACCACGCCCTCCCTCTCCCCTTTTCTCGCCTCGCAGACATATTTCAATCAAAATGCCTTAACGCTGATACGATCGCTGATAACGGGTGGCGCCACACCTGAACTGGAACTGATACTCGCCGAGGGCGCCGGCTTGCGCGGCGGTTACAGTACCATCGACAGTCTGAGCAACCGCGACAGGTGGGCCAAAAGCCTAAACTGCATCCATGCCGGCTAATTAACTCTGCCTTGTTGGCGCTCGTTTCAGATGCCGCGTGGGCCAAATCTCTTTGTATGATGGGCCGTTGGCGCAGTTTGGCGAATGCGGCAAATATGGCGATTTGTTCGTCGCCGCTCTCAAGTCGTACGGGATGTTGTGCATAGGACTATATCGGTTTAGGGATACTAGTTCCAGCTGCGATGCGAGCAGCAAACGTTATGTAATAACCAACCCACCCGATGACTTCTCATTACTGCCAACAGATCAGGTAAGCGACGGAAAAAACATCCGCATGCAGTGCTAAACTCAAGTCCTCATCTCGCTAGGTATTCGTTTTAATGCAATTCGATCCGGGCCTGGAGTATAAGCCGCCCGCAGTGCGTGCGCCCGCCGGCGGTCGCGGCACCAACACACAAGGCTCCGGGGTCGGTGGAGGCGGCTCCAACAAGGATGATAACTCTTGATTGTTACTGTGTAGCGCCTTAACTGATGGTCCTTATTCGTACATTTGAACGATGGAGAAGTTAATTGTGTACAGAGCATCGCATTTATGGCACCGATATTGGCATAAGATTTGGATCAAATTACGCCCCACGAAGCGTATACAAGTATAGGCATAGGCACTAGGTATAGGGTATAGGTATAGATATATAGGTCTTGGTATTGGTATGTTATCACCACAAGCAATGACATTACGTACTTTGTACCACATACGTACGTACACTTATCTTATGTATGTACTTTGTACCTAGGAAAAATGTAACTAAATCAAAAGCTAGGCCAAACGGCGTAAGTTAGTCAAAATTTAAATGCGTGCCCATAAATGCGTTACTCTGTACTTTTATATTTGTAGAGACATCGTACATTCTATCCTGTCAAACAATCAAGGGACAACCAAATACCAGAACCGAGCCGGAATACCGCGCCATTGTAAGACGTCTCCACAAATATAAAAGCCACAAATTTATTAAAGAAAGAACAGCTTCTTTGATATCTGTCGTTCAATTGTCAGCTGATTGCTTCCCACACCATTCCGTATGCCTTTTAGAACCTTGAAATTAACATTTTATCTATAATTTTGTATCTATTGTATTTTATTGTAAAACTATCTATCTACCTATATCCAATATTCTATTTACGTTTACTCTTTCAATTTGTCTTCATTTACCGTTGTTTTTATTTCAACCTTGGTTTGTTTATTTTGTTATATTTAAAAAATAAAAAATTCGCTATAAACAATCCGTTTAAAGTCTTGATTTTAACACAACAATCATAAGTTATTATGCTCTGGGTATGTATGTCTATCATTAACATTATTTTATTAACATTTTATATTATTAGTTATTCATATCTCGATTAAGAATATATTTACATTATGATTTCACTTCATGGCGCTATCATCGCATTACAAATATTAAACAATTCGAAATGAAAATCCATCTCAATGGTGTGACGTAAGCAATTGGGAACCATTAGTGAGGTAAGCTACACATTAAACAAAGAAAACCAAGCGAGAACTAAATTAACTCTTAACTGATCACGATGAAAATGCAATACAAACTTACATATGTGCATGATATAAAATCTGAATAGCAAAGAGCGTATGTTTCTGTTTTCTGCAAAGGAACATGTGTGTACATAAAGGCACTGTATTAAATACGCAAATACTTAATATGTATACATATAAATATGCAAAGATATGCAATTTGCCGACACTAGCAAAACTCTTTAAATATCTGTATAAGCAGCAACTACTACAACAACAACAACAACCACGCTACAATTTACATATGTATATCTTTGTTATACATGCACATACATATGTACGCATAACAAAAAACAAAAGCAAAACGAATAATTGAAATACATATTCGAGAAACGCTTGAACCGCCACATACATTTTTCGTATGTGGACAATGGAAGGCAAACGGCTTAAACGAAATCCAAAAAGTTGTGTCAGCATTCAAGTTCAAAAACTGCATTTAGATGTTTCTGAGCATGCGCAAAAACGATTTATATGAGCATATGAAAGTATAATTTAATTATAATGTTCGCAGAAACACAAGAAATTCCTAGCGATATTTAATTGAAACAATTAAAACAAAAACAACAATCAGCTACATCATGAGTATCTATGAAAAAAACGAAAAAAAATAGTATGGGTAGGCTTAATTCGAAATTTTATATAACAAAGCTTAGGCGCAAAACAAAAAACACAAAATACAAATAAAACCCAATAACGGTTGTTTCAATAAAAGATACTTATCTCATACTTAAAGCATCACTAAAAGCATGTAGAAACGTGTGTTTGTACATGGAGGCCTTTACAAGCCGAGCGAATTCTAACTTATATGTAATCTAAAATCGATATGCATACGTACTCATGAAATTACACTAGACAATTTAGCTTCTTCAACTTGAGAATGCCACGTATCTGTATTGCCAGAAATGTAAGGCGTGCATACAAGTATTTTAATCGAGAGCCATTTCGCAAAACGCTCCAGCAGCAGCTCATGAAAACATTGAAAACATAAATACTAAGTGTAAGTAGCGCATTGAGCTCAATATTAATCAATAGAGCATACATACATACATACCTACACATATTCATCATGGTATGAGAGTAGCTGAAGATATACATATAGATAGATAAACTATCTATACTGAGCAGTTGACAAAATGTAGCTAGTAATATTTTAAGTGTATGATGTATGCGCTTTTTACGTGCGTGCCTATTGCGATTTACGAGCAGCAGCTGTGGTGTTCTAAACAAATTTTTTTTAGATTAATAAAACGAGTGTAGACCGAAAGATGAACTTTTAGTCCGCAGTTTCACGACTTGTCTCAAAACCTTCTTTAGACTTTCACGCGCTTGCGCTTAAGCCGCTTATAATACGCTCTGTTTTTGTTAGTTTGTCTTTTTTATTTTTTCTTTTGTATATAGAATGTAAATAATTAAGCTACCTATGATTATGTAATTGAAATCATGTAAAAATATCGTTTGAGCATTTGATTCTAAATATATTTATAATCATATTTTTGTTCATATAGTTTTCGGTACATGTATTTGTTCAAATAATAAACACTGCCAAAGCGTATAGAAATCACATTAATGTACTTAAATCAAACCACAAAATGCAGATATTTATTTCAGTTTAATTTTCATCAATTCGATAAAGACGAATTCGAAATAGAAAATAGCACACGAACATTCATCATTTGATTTTCATTCAATTCACTTACAATTTATCACATAAGTTTAGCTTATTATTAATAATAACTGTAAATCGAATTCGAGCTTTTAATAATATAATAAAACAAACAAATAACAACATAAGTGAAATTAAGTTGAAAAGAAAAAATTAGTTAAGATTGGCTTTGGTTTATTGTGTTTTAGTAAAATGAATGTAGCAGTAGGTTTAGACAAAAAACAAATCGATAAAATATAAAATTGTGAATATTAAGTATGCGCCTTCAAAGTTACATGTTACATATAAATAAAAGTATGCATGTACGTATGTATGTATGTAGTGTGAGGAACAAAGTGAGCCACTAACAATTGCAAAGTGCGGGTTAACACATTATGCATAGCCTAGCTTAAACAAAAAAAAAAAAAATACCATGAGATGATTATATGGCAGCCAGTTCATTTATTGTTAGGGCTATTTAAAAATAACATTAATATAGATAAAGAGAAAACAGCATTTGCAACCCTTGTAAAAGGCGTAGAATAAACCCAAAAGTTAAACATAATTTTTAAACGAATAACATAGTTTTAAATTTTTTAGAAATATGAATACTCACATACACACACATATATACACACACAAACACACTGACACGACACACGCACTTATAGATACATCACATCAGCGAAAACCTATTAACAAGAACAACAACAAAACGAACTCTCGATGTTGTGAAACTTGATTAAATCATGTTTACGCTAAAGAATATTATGAAAAATAATAATCAAATGATATACAAAACGCAAAACGAGAACTATCCACAAAATGCTTATTAAATATAAATCGAAAAGCTCATAAAAATTGAACAAAGCTGCGTTCGGGATTTGTTGTATTTCAATTACTTAAATTCAAAGGAAAATCATGTCGAACCATACTTTTTCATAAAGCGATTCTTGATCCCCTCACAATTATGTATATCCCTGCAACGTTCCAGCTTTGTTCACAAAAAATATAATAATATATCGCCTAGAAATACTCAATGCCATACAACTAGACACAACTGCAACGTTTTGTAGAAAATTTCGTGAGTAAAAAATGTAAAAAAAAATATCATACTCGTAAATGTAAAGCATTTTACAGTAGTTAGATACTTTGTATAGAAATCAACGTTTGCAGCTAAAAACCACAAATAATATTTGTATAAATTTGAGCAACAAACAAACTTTTTTTTTATTTATTGCATACAAAAACAAAAACGTTATTAAATTTATAAATGCCGGAAAATAAAACAAAATTAAAGTATAATTTCAGTGCACTTTCACAATATATATATATATATATATATATATATATATATATATATATATATATATATATATATATATATATATATATATATATATATATATATATATATATATAAATGTATACACTTGCACATGCATATTACTTATTTAAATATTGTGTGCATTACAAATGTATAAATTAATAAACATAAAAGAAAAACATCAAATAGTCAACATAACTGTAATTGAATTTTTTAGTTTTTACTCGCAATTTATAAAATATATTTACAAGTAAAATTCTGAAAGTTTAACATAAGGTTAAAATAAAAATGCTAATAAGCAAATGATTTATATAAAATCAGAGAACGCATAATATAAAATTAGTTTTGTTTAAACAGTAACACAAATTTTGAAAAGTAAACGAAATTTTTAAATAACAAACCAAACACCTTAAAATTAATATTTTAAACATTTGTCTATGAATAAATAAAAAATAATAATTATAATAAAAGTAAAAACAACAGATAATTGTAATTTAAAAAATGGTATAATAATAATATTATGTTGTTAATGTTTAAAAAACCTTGTTAAAATAATATTTCAAAATAAAAAATACGAATACAAAATTTCAAACAATTGCCAGCGCCAACCGCGTTTCTATATTAAAAGTGAAATTTTAACATTGGGCAGCCGCAACAGCTCCAACAGCCCAAAAACTGACCCACATATGGTAGGCCAACGCCAGAAATTCCATCGACCAATTGCGTTTAGAAATTTGAAATTTGCAGTCACGACTCGCATAAAACGCACCCAATTACCAAGTCCAATTAATTGAAGGCGCGCATTTCATAAGCCCTTATGTCGCTCTGCATTGCTCATTAGTATTGTATAATAGCAATCTGGCGAAACATATATACAAATGTATATATGTATATCGTGTACACAAAAAACAGCATTTAATAAAATACCTGACATTTGTTTACTTAAATGTTATATAGGTTATATTCGGACGCTCCTGCATAAAAACACAATTAAATATTAAGAGTGTTTGCTTGTTTTTGATGTAGCCCATTTTATAACAAAAAAAGCTAATGGTGGCTGGTTTAGTACGTCGTATTCTATCAAATTTAGAGCTATAGTAACCAAGATTGGCAGACAGCTATCGGATGACCTACTTTTAAGATCGAGTCGAAAAATGTTGATCGCGCCCGCCCCCACCCCTATGAAATATAAAAATTCAATATTTTTAATAACTACTATGAATGAAAAGTGCATGAATTATATAGTTAAATGTGGTAGAGGTACCTTGAGTGCATATGAAAATATATTCAGTAACTTCGGTAACAAATTATATACCTCTTGGTAATATCTAAAATGAATGTTTATTAATTGTTGCCACTGAATAAAATACACTACTTTACGGTGCTAACGCTAGTGTCAACGGAAAATCAAGTTATGTTATATACAGCAATTGCAGAGATTGGAAACGATTTGGTTTTTGGCCCACGGTGAGCAGCGCACATCCACTAAGTTTAAGCTGTCGGCTCACAAAGACGCCTCAAAGCTGGTGTTCCTGCTGCGGCAACAGGCGCAATGGGAAAGAATCCATTTTGTGGTCATGTGCGCCTGGTCCGCATTGCTTTTTAAGGTATTGAGTAGTGAACATTATCAAGACGAGTTCGTTGCCCAAGTCTTTTGTTTGCCCAGGCCGAACTGGCCAAGAACTGCTAAACACTTTCGTTTAAGCCGTGCGTGTGTGTCTGGCAAAATGAAGACAGCGCACAGGCCGGCATCCCATGTTGCGGTCGCGTGCTAAGTCTGAGCATTGAACAAGTTTTCAGCCGTCGAGCAGCCGAAGTCGACGAAGCCGCTGAAAGAAAAGCCGACCACTTTCTTGTGGCCTGCGCTTCCAGGGAGAGCGCTGCTACGTGTGCTTCCAACGGCTGGCAGAAGTAACCATCGGAGTCGGGCACAGTAGCTGCGCTCAGTTGTTAACGCGACGTGAACAGGTGCAGACTTGAAAAGTTGCAGCTCCGGTTAACGCTTTGTATTCGCATAGTCGTCAAAGGAAAGCGCCGCGGCGCACGTGGACATGAAGTTAATTGACGTGATTATTTACTTAATTGCTATTTTGATCTTCATCTACTTGCTGCTGGAATAGAAACCAGCACGTCCGATCGCATCAGTCACTCAACTCAAAATCAAAGCTTTTCTTCCACACACTCAGACACAAACTCATCCATCGTCCAACGGAGTTCGGCAATCTCAGCAAGATGCAGGTAAGTGAATCGCACTCGAAGTTTATTGCCCACAATTATCGCTGGCTAAAGATTCTCTCGTAGCGGCTGAGATGTATTATATGCAAATTTACCGTTACCGACGGGCCCCGACATTCACCTTCAAATTAATTGTCGTATTAATTTCAATCCGAAGACAATGCCGCCTCATCTTTGTTTTCAATTGAATCGCAATTGATGCCGCAGTGGCAGCTCTTGTTTTGAATACTTGTTAAATTGCATTCGGCGGCCAATTGTGTGCACTTTCATTTATAACGGCAGCAACTGCAATGAGAGCACTTGATGCGCCAAGTTTTCGCCGCAGACAAGCAAAGCAAAACAATGGGCCCGCTCGCTTCATGCGCACCAATTACACGTTGCTGCCACAAAGCCTGCCCCAATGTGCAGCACAGTGTGGCGGGAATAAAATGATGCGTTTGCGCTCGCAAACAGTTAGCTCAATGCTAAATAAAAGTTGCAATTCAGGTTGGCCAAATGCGTTCCAAATTGGGTTAACGGGTGCTTGTTTACGGCAATCCACTTGGAACTGTCAGCGGCCACAGTGGACTTCTATCCTTCTCCAAGTTCATTGGCCGCCTCGCTGATGTCCGGCCTGTGGCGAATGCATAAGCATCAAATGATACTAATTTGATCCGTACTTTGACTTTCTTTAAACTCGTTGCCGTACAAGTTCATTCACCAACGGTGGTCCACGTTGACGTCAACGGCTATTATGCATATTTTGAGTGGCGACAAAGCAGTATCAAATTACTAAACCACTTCATAAACATCGAGCCAGCAATTTGGTCTCAATTACGTCTGTAATTTCGATTAGGCAAACGCGGCACGTAATCAATAACCACAGTGCACGGTGGACACATTGTCCAGTGCGACCGTGGCCGGTTGTCGGTTTCACCTGCACTTGATCGCTTGATTGACTGCCGGACTAACGGTACAACATTGTCATTGCCAGACAAGTGAAATTTGTTGTTGTAACAATTACGATGCCAAATTGCTGACTTCCAGGGGGCAGGCACGGTAAAAGCAAGGCCTCGTTGCGTTCACAACAGAACCCATCCATCGATCCGTTATTTCACTTTCATTCTGCGGCACGTTTAATTAGTCGCATGCAGTTATGGCTCACCTGTGCACGTGTGTGTATGTGTGTATTTCGGCTTAAGCAGCTTGCGCTTAGTTGCCCGCCGGCAGGCGACGTGATAAAATTTTAGAAAACCGCCAATTTATACAAATTAAGGCCATTATTGTCGGTTCTCCGACAGTCCGGTGATTACACGCCACAGCGGGCAGCCCTCCCCCCGTTGACAGCGTAAGCGCTGATGGAGCTTAGAAAGTTTTATTTGTTTATATTCATTATGTACTTGCCCACAAGATAGTTAAATTTTGGTTAATGAATTTACATGTCGGATTTTGACACTTTTACTGCTTTAGCCTTTTCTACTCATCACGCTGCTGTTGGGCCTGGCCAGCTGTGAGCTGTCCGTCGGAAAGCGGCCGCTGATCTTCAGCAACGGCAACTGGCCGCCCAAGAGCGCCAAGCAAGTTGGCCGTCCCGGCGCCGGCGTCGGCGTCGGCGTCGGCGCAGCTGCTGCACCTGGCAAGCAGCGTACTCTGGTTGTCCAGATTCGCAGCGATCAGCCGGTGCCGTTGGTCTTGAAGGGTCGTCCCGGCGCCCACAGTCACGCGCATCAGCACCTGGCGCCGCATTCGCATTCGCACGGACACGCCCACTTGCACTCGCACGCCCACTCGCACCTGCTGCACGGAGCGCCGCACCAGCATCTGCACGGACCCCGTCCGCTCAAGCTGAGCGCTCCGGTGTATCTGAAGCCCGCGGGTAGCATACGAAAGCCGCTGAAGATTAAGCTGAGCAACGTCAAGCCGCATTCGAAGCCCACCTTTGGGTATGAGAAGCCCTTCAAGTACGAGAAGCCGACGGCGGTTGCGTACAGCGAGCTGCAGAACTTGCCGGTAAGTAGCGCCTAACGGGCTGTTGGCACCCACACACAGATCCTCACACTTTGCACCTGTACATGGCCCACAGCTGGACACACACAACAATTACAACACCGAGCACTTTGCACCCATTTACACGGTACCCGCCCCGAATCTGGCGCTGCACCACGACCACGACAACCAGCTGGACAGTGGCCTAGACACCGCATACCTGCCCCCACAACACACGCCCCCACCGAGCACCCAACGCCCACAACAGCCACAGGTGTACGGGCCGCCCGCAGCTGCGGGCAGCTATTACAGCGTCCATGAGGACGAGACAAATGACCAAACGATCCGCGATCCCATTTCGGGCTCGCAGAAACTCTTCGCCCCAGATCCCGATCCGTCGCTGCCCACGAGCAAGGTGAAAGTCGCAACGGAGAGCTTTAACACGCCCAGCAACAATCAGCCCCTGCCCACGGATGTCCAAAGCAATCACCTGCCCGCCCAGCCGCTGGTCCAGATTGTGGGCACCCAGGCGGCTGCCCAGACGGTTCCCATATATCCCATACAGTTCGCGCAGCAGGCCACACAGCCCTTCATAGCCGCCGCATTGCCCGCCGCCCACATACCCATCTACAATCCGACCTACCTGGTCACCCAGTCGAATCAGCTTTACAGCCAGCACAAGCAGCAGCTCTTCAAGCCCAGCGCGGAGCATGTGGTCGAGACAGGCTATGTGAACGCGGACCTGACCCAGGAGGTGGCCAGCAATGGCCAAATTCTGCAGGCAGCCAAGGATCCGCAGCACAACATCCACCCGGTGCTGGATTCGGCGCCGCAATATGCTGCTCTAATTGCCGCTCCAGCGCTGGGTGAGCCTGTCGAGCAAGTCTTTGACACGGCGCCCTTCCATCTGCCCAATGTCGCCGCGGCGGTGGCTTCAACGGCGCCAGAGGGCGGATTTGTGGTCTCCAACTACTATGGAAACTCTCACGACTCGTCACAGCTGCTGCAGGCATACGCCGAGGAAGAGGCCCGACGACAGCAGCTGGAAACTGAAAACGCCGCATTGGAGCTGCAAAAACACCAGCAGCAACAGCTCCGTTTGGAAGAGCTTCACGCCCAGGCACACGCGCAATTGCAGCAGCAGCAATACCAGCAGGAGCTGCAGCAGCAGCAGCAGCAATACCAGCAGGAGCTGCAGCAGCAGCAGCAGCAGCAGTATCAGCAAGAGCTGCAGCTGGAAGAGTTAAAGGCACAGGCACAGGAGCAACACTTGCAGCAGCAACAACAGCAGCAACAGCTTCAAATACACCAGTTGCAGCAGCAGCAACTCCAGCAGCAACAACTGCAGCAGCAACAACTCCAGCAGCAACAACTCCAGCAGCAACAAGTCCAACAGCAGCAACATCATCCCACAGATGCTGCCGCCGCTGCCTTCGAGGAGCATCAGCGTCTGGTGCAGCAGCAACTGGGCAGCACAACGCCATTACGTATTTTCGTTCCAGATGAAGAAGCGGCCGAAACGGTACCTTGAATTATTTGTAATTTTGCATCTTAATTTGATCTGATAATTTTATCTACTTGCAGCAGCGTCTTCAGAAGCGCTCAGACAATCTAACGAAAGGCACCCATGAGGATGTCCACAGTCTGGAAGGCAGCAATGCCACAAAGGATTTATTTCCCGTTTCAACTTCTGTAGAAGTTTCAGGAGGTCAAAACGACGTCAGCAGTAAATAGTTATTTGTTTTTGTTATGACGTTGTCTTTACCGGTCTTCACATATTTATTTTACAAATTCATTTGTAAATTTAATCATATAGCAAGCAGTCGATAGTTTAATAAATAAATGTATTAATATTTTAAATATGGCGCCTATTGGTTATTCTCAAGTAAAGGGTCACACTGCAATACATCGATACATCAACCATGTGCTCATTTACAATCGATATTTAACTCCCGTTTGAGACAAGTTGGCAGCACTGCAAGCGAAAAGAAGCTAAGCGTATTAAAAGTGTCGGCAGAACACGGCAAAATAAACGGAACAATTAAATAGTAAGGCAAATAATAGTAATTGTCAAAATGATTATTCCAATTCGGTGTTTTACCTGTGGTAAAGTGATTGGCAACAAGTGGGAATCCTACCTTGGCTTGTTGCAGGCCGAGTACACGGAAGGGTGAGCCTCGGCGGTTTTGCCTCCCTTTCTTTATTAATTTATTTATTATTTATATTGATAGTGATGCTCTGGACGCCCTAGGTCTGAAGCGGTATTGTTGCCGCCGCATGCTGCTCGGCCACGTGGATCTCATCGAAAAGCTGTTGAATTATGCGCCACTTGAGAAGTAAATTTATGGGGGATTAGAAATAAACGCACTTTGAAATACAAACTTTATATTTTATTGTAAAAACAATTAATTAATGCTCAGTCAAAAAAAAGCACTACAAATTATCCATGAACCATGGCTGTCCATTATTCTCGCGCCGTTTCGTCAGGATCTCACAGCCATTGTTTGTGACCAGCAAGGTTTGCTCAAACTGAGCCGAGTAGAGCCCGTCGGCTGTCACTGCTGTCCAGTCATCAGGCCAGGATTCCGCCTTCTGCATGCCCTCGGAAATCATGGGCTCGATTGTGAAGCAGTGGCCGGCGGCCATTACTCCAACGGCAGAGTTCTCTGTGGGTAAGATTATTCAGATTAGTACACCTGGAAGATTGTCTCCCTATCTCCATCGACTTACTGGCATAGTGTGGTACATTCGGCGCCGTGTGGAAGACACGATGAATACCATGTCCGCAATAGCTGCGGACGACGCTGAAACCATGAGGCGCCACATACTTTTGGATAACGTTGCCAATCTCCCGATACTTAACGCCTGGACGCACCAGCTCGATGGCTTTGGCTAACGACTCGTACGTGATGCGCACCAGCTTCTTGTGCTTCTCTGAGACTTCTCCGACGAAGAACGTCTCGTTAAGATCACCGTGAAAGCCGTGATGGTAGACAGTCACATCGATGTTGCAGATATCGCCGTTCACCAATGGCCGCTTGTCCGGTATTCCGTGGCAAATGACCTCGTTAACGCTCGTACAACAGGACTTGGGGAAGTTATAGTAGTTGAGTGGTGAGGGGTAGCAGTCACGCTCGATGGCTGCCTCGTGCACCAATCGATCCAATTCATCAGTTGTTACGCCCACCTCGACGGCTTTGGCGCCTTCATCTAAGCATTCCCGCCCCAGGCGTCCGGCCACCCGCATTGCTTCAATTTCGTCATCGTCGAGTACTTTAATCGTTGTCCCACGCAAAGCCTCTTCCGAAAGAGAACGTCCCGAAGGGTGGTCAGCGTAGTCCGGACGCCCAATGGACTCCGGCACCGCACGTTTGGGCGTCTGTGGAAATGGGCGCAGTTTGCCGGTGAAGCGAAAATGAGGCCAGGGGTTGTACACACTGTCGTCTGCGAAACGTTACAAAGAAAATATTAATATTATTATTCATTTATATATTTTTTTGGACACACTGTTGAATATGTAAGCATGAAATTAACGAAGCAGACCCACCAGCTACGGCGTGGATAATTTTGTGCTCCTTCCAGAATCCTTTGAAGCATGCCTGCGAGCAAAAGAAGGAACCCTTGATACCCAACGATAAACAGGTGGGGCATTGAAGCGTTGCCTGCTTATTGCAATTCGTTGTTTCGCAAGTTTGCGTCATATTAATGCTTGAAAATTTTTTCTTGAAAATTGTTCCAAAATTAGCACTCCGAGGGCAAAGAACTTCACACAACGCCGTTAAGATTTCCTCATTTTAGTATCATTACAAATATCGATATTTTGCGACGTTAACGATATTTTGGTGCGTTGATACTATCGACAATTTTTTTTTAAATATCTGGTAAAACAATTTAATTTTGTTGCTATAATCCATAAAATGGAGTGCAAAACCAAAAATACCACCAACATAAATTTGTGTTATCATTATTTCATATATTTGTATAGAAATATAACTTATCAATTTCTCCGGCTCGTAAAATTGTTAGCCGTGTGCGAAAGGCAACTAGGAATACACATATACAGAAACAATTCCAAATCTGATAGTTCACCTAATGCATGATATATATAGAGTGAGTAAAAAAATATAAAATTTTGGAGCTGACGAGGCCGTTGTAGCCTTGCAGGAATTCCTTCAATATGATAATAACACTAGGTAACAAATTCAATTTCTTTTTTATAGTTTAACAAACTGACTTTATTGTATACATATGGAGCCAACTATGATGAAATACCACTTTAAACTATTTTTCTTAAGGTTAGTATGAATTTTTGATCAATACTCTAGAACTTTAAACAATTTTACATTTCCTGAAAGTTGATGAATATATCTCATAATCAGTCATACACATTTTTAAATTAAAATTATAATTCGTGTCACAAATTGGCCTTAAATCGTTTTAAGATATTAAACTTTTAGTGTCATTGCCAAAATGAGACGAAAATTGTTTGAAATAGCTTTCTGAAATTTTGTGGACCTATTCTCTTTCATGAGCCGATGATTGTGTATTTTAGTAGTTTTAGTTTTTGGATTCCCTGCTAGCTTAGCGGGAAAAAGCCATGGACCGCTAAAATTCACATACTCACAGTTGCCGAAACATAGAAGATACAGATACATATGTTCTATGTAATGTTTGAAAGGTATTTTCAAGAGATAGTGACTGCTTTCCTAAGGTACGTAGGTACAAATTTATAAGGTTACAAAATATTTTGGTTGCACATTTTGGTAATTAAACAAAAACGGTTCCTAGGCCGTTTTCGTTTGTTTTAAGCTGTTATTTGACTAGGGCATTCTTAATTGCTTAATGATTTCGAATTGTTCAAATATTATATTAAATTATTTGGTCACTAAATTTGATGTTAGAAATTTTGGGTTTGAATATGCTTTCGTCACTAGATTGTTACCTTGCCTAGAGATCTCTTTTAATTTAAAATATATATTACATAGGGCTATGGCAAACTGCGGCAAATGTAGCTTACAATAGCGTAGGATTCCCTTGTTGATTGGCAATGCATAACATTAACATTAACATCTTGATTATTTTGAGCCAAAAGCGCTCTCAAACACACTTGAACTTCGTACTAGTGCCTATAAGGAAATAAAATAGAGCCAATTAGTCTTAAATACGTAACGGATGTAACAGCGCTGAATTCACTTAGATTCAAAATTGTTTCGACTGTTCAGCAGAAGCAGCTGTTCTCAGCGCATGCGCTCTGCTGGGAACAGCTGAGTCTGTGGCATCGTTTGCTCTGTTTATGTTTGAATCTCTCAAAGCGCGAGAACCTTTCGTCGTGAACGGACGTGCGTTTCTTTGCTGCGGCGGAATAGCGCAAACGAAAGAATATTAGCGACAAACTTGTTTGATCGAGAGCAGCATACTAAATCGAAAAGGGCCAAAAGGACTCCTTTGGCACCCAAGTGTATGTTTGTATACGTGAATAAGTGCAATAATAAGTTTAATAAATACGAATGTGGTAATGTAAATATTAAAGACGTAGCATCCTTTAGAGCAGCAGCTACAGGTGGAACTTACATGCATCCTAGCAAAAATTCGCTAATGCGAAGCGAAAAATCAAAAGCATACAAGAAGAACAGATGTTTTATGTCTATGTTGTCGCCATAATACCTAATCGATGGCTTTACGCTAATCTGTCCGATTGTCGGTCGGTCGGGCGATCCGTGAATTGATCAGTTTGTTGCGATCTTTGCACTCGCCGTTCGATTGCTGTATGCGTTTTCCTTATCAGCAGTTGTTGTTGTAGTCGGCCCCGCGTTGTTTTTGCGTTCAATTCGAGCAGACGGCGACAAACGCGAACAAGAAATAAATAAACGCGTCGTTGTTGCTTATGTTGATGCTGACGCTGTTGTTGCTGTTGCTGAAGATAGAGGCAGAGGGGAGGCACGGCATCAATAGCTATAAATAACAAACGGCACGCGGCTGCCTCCGTGTGCACTGTACGTTGCTTGCTACTGCACCCCCCCAATGCCTACACCTAAGTTAACCCCCCCCCGCATTCCTCCCACCAAATCGGCTCAACGGCACCGGCGATTTACGCTGTGGGTGTTTTGCGTTTCACGCTTTCCGCTATCTCTCTCGCTGTCTGATTGACTGTGTCGTTGTCCGTTTTCCGCTTTTAATTTCACAAGAAATAAAAAACAAAATCAAGCGAAACGCGAATCGTCAATTGTCAATGGTCTTCATTCTAAAGGCCGCCCGTGTAATTAAAATAGAATCTGTTTTCCCAGAGTGTGTGTATACATTCTCATGTGTGTTTACACACAATACATTGCTTTGTTGTGTTCCAAGACGGAACAACGTCAAGAGTCAAGGTACCGCAGCCAGTGCAGCTCCTCGCCCCCTTCCAGGGCGGGGCATGAGGCAGATGCAACGATCTTTCACTGCTTCTGCTGCTGCTTTGAACTCGATCGCAGACGCAGATTGAGCAAATCAGGATCCCACATTGTTCTTCTTGCTGACGTTGTTGTTGCTGCCGCTGTTCTTGTTATTGTTGTTGCCGGGCGAGTGCTTTTTTTGGCCAACGATCGGCCGTTTGCCCTGCCATTCCTCGCTGAAATTAAAGGTAAGAACACGAAAGGCAAAACTGAAACGCCGCCAGCGTCCTCGCATTAGAGTTAATTGGCTCCGTCTGCGGCTCTTGGCTCTTGCCCATTAGTCTTTGGTACGCAATGCTGGGCCATTGGCAAAAGTTTGCCTCATACAAATGCCGTGTTTTTTGCTGGCTGTGGGCCTTGGCTTCGCTTTGCCTGATGCTTTTGTCAGTTAGATGAAAATTTATGCGTCGCAGCGACAAATGCCACGAATATGAAATTCAGTGTGCACCGCCGTTGTCGACTCCCGGCTGCCGCCTTTTCCAGCGCTTCAACACTTCCGCTTTGCCAGAAATCAACTTCCGCTGGCAAACAATTGTCCGCGGGGGGTGCGGCGGCTAAAGGCGGGAACGACGCTGGCAGCGCTGCTTTTGTAGCAAACGCAGCACAAGAGACGCATATTGATATTGTTGCCAGGTTTCTTACGCCTCAGTGCACTCACACGCAGCACACACAAATACAGCCAAACACACACACACACACACACACAAAAACATATAAATTTAAGCTGGTGCAAACGCATTTCACTTTTGCTTCACTGGTCCTGGCTGTTTTGTCCCATGTCCTTTGGCCCGGCAAACATTTTGTGGCATCTTCGCCTGCTTATTGCCAGCCAACGCCATTAAGCGTTTCACGTTACCTCCCTCCGCATTAAAAATATTGCGCGCGTATGCAATTCTCAACAATACTTTCCTTTCCAGCGACATTACATTTCATATTTCTGCCAACAACGCTTTCGAATAGAATACATTTTGGTGCCTTTCGTATCTTCGCGCTTCGTTCTTTTTTATACCCTTGCTGAGAGTATTATAACTTTGTCACGAAGCATCTCCGAATCCGCTAGATATATATATTTTTTGATCAAAGATGAGAAGAATTCTACCCTTTTGGGTTTTAAGAATTTAAGGAACATTTTATGCTCACTATTTTAAAATAAAAAATTAAATTTTATGTGTCCCTCCTAAATTGAGATGAAATGCGTCTGATAGCGTTGACGTATCAAGAAACTCTACTGGTAAGACTTTTGTAAAAAAAACCGCTACTTTGGCGAGAAACCGCTAAAATCCGAAAAAATTGACACCCCCACAGTTTCCAAATCGAAGAAGATACAGATATGTACTATAACTTATTTAAAAGGTACTTATTATTCACTTACAATTCAAAATTATAAAAAAATAATTAGGTATTTGGCATAAGGCAAAAAGTTATTTTTAGGTACACAGAAGCTGGAAGCTTGTCACAAAACTTTATATCAGAAATGTTGGGGCTTGAATGTGCTGTCGCTACTAGATTGTTACCTCGTGTAGAGGTGTTTTTCTTTTGGTATACAAGTATATATTTTAAGTATTATGCAAAATAATTGGATTCACGGTTTAAGGAATTGCGACCTTGGCTGGTTTAAGGATGGTTTCAAGAGAAAATTCATGGCTTTTACTCTTTAAGTGTGGCCAGTTTATCGGTTCGTCTGAGTGATTGAATAAAACATTGCTTTGATCTTTCTATTTGCTTCAAGCAGTCGTATAGCTACCATGGGAACTATCGAAACTTTTCTGTTTCTCAATCTCGTAGTAAACCCACCTACAACCATATGTTTCTAGCACTTTGGCAAATTCCATCCACATTTTATCACTTTGTTATAAATTTTTAACAAAAGAAAATCGGATTGAATTGAGGATATTTTAAAAATCTTCTATTTTTTAATATATCTTTTATCTGCAATATGTGTGAAAGGGAATTTAATATTCTGGACTCAAACGAGAAATAAATCTTCTTTCAGTTCTTTTTTTGTGCTTTGCACGCACTTATACTTCAGTTGCGAGGGGATGCGTGCTTAATAAATTTTTTTGTATCTTTAGGATTTATTTTCTCTCTTTGGGGTTTTGGGGTATTGTCATGTTGAAATTTGCTACCGCTGCAAAAGCAAAAGCACAAAAATTAAAAGCAAATTATGTGCCGCAGGTGCCGGAAGAACCAGAAAGCAGATTTGTGGCTGTTTACGGCTCTGTGATAGCTTTAATCCACAGAATTGAGTATCTGCTTTGCTTGGGCAGTGGATACCTGTACGGGCGCACAAGAAATCATATCTGCACAGTATTCAAGCAAGCGATTTGAGTTATTTTATGAATATTTGTATAGGTTCCAGAATCTGCCCAGACGGTGGGGAATGGAGGGGTATCGCATAGGCGTTCTGTCAACGCACAGCGGCCGGGAAATAATGCAGACAGGGCCACCCAATGCCCCATCTCCTTGCATGTGAGAAGTTATTTTCCTTCGCATTTCACTTCATCTTTTCCCGCACTTCGCCTCTCCTTGACAAAAATATTTTGTTATCGTTGTCGTTGTTGCTGTACTAAAGCAAAGTTAATGATATGTCGCAAGTGGGTGAGCATGCTGTATGCGTGTGTGTGTGTGTATGTCTGCCTGGGTGTGCAAGAGCACTTCCACCCGACTGAATGTGGAGTGTCGTACCCGTGGCCATGCTCTGCTCCGGGCAACAAATTTCTTTTTCTAGCTTCATGTGTAATTAATTGAAATCTAAACGCATTTAATTTCGTGCCTTCCTTACTTTTACCTCACTTTGTTGCACACAAATTTATGTGTAAAATGATACTATCATATTTATTATAATTTTTATTCCTTGTACTTACAATGTGGGTAAGAAAGGGATGTAAGAATGTTTTAATAAGCACTAAAGACAATTCAAGTCGTTATTTGGGTTTTCGCATACCATACTCGGGATCAATTTTACTTTAAATTTCCATAACTTTAGAATTGGGATTGGATTTAAAACTGGTATACAAAATCTATTGTGAATTTCTATAGATCAAGTGGCCATTCGTGTGGAATCTGAAGTTAAAAGCTTGGTTAAACTTAATAAACTTTGCGTTTTTCTCTTTGAATATTCTCGCTGTTTGGGCCTCTGTTCAGCTGGGTTGACTTTATTCATGCCTTCAGTGGCACACATTTGCTGGTTACATGAAAAAGGCATTTACATGCCAAAAGTTAAGACTCCAATCCCTCAACATATTTTCTGCCATTTCTTTGCCCATCTTCTGGGTTCATACAAATTTGTACAGCATTCAGAGAGGACCAAGGACCGGAGACCGCCTGGCAGCCAGTTTTATTTGCCAAATTAAAAGGATTTCATTTGCTTTTCATATTTGCATTGGTTTTTATCGCCGCTGCCAGGCTACCGGCTTTGGCCCAGCGCCGATTTTGCCACACAATCACCATAAAAAGGAATCTCGGCGCCATATTTTCTGCCCTCGCACTTGCCGTTGGTTTCCTTTTTTCAGGCATAGTCGTCGGCAATTGTTATTTATGGCCAAACGTAAAAAAAAAACGCAACAGGGACTGCAGCAGCTGACTAGACGTAGTATCAGGGTACACAGCCCAGTGGCCCAGTGGAGCATATTCCCAGTCTGATCGTCATTCCGTTGTTAGTATTAATTATTTCTCAAACTTAGTGCTGGCCAGGGTGCAAAATTGCTGGTCTTAAATTACATGATGTTGCTCATAAGCAGCTAGCCGACCATTGGTCATACTCTGCCCGCCTCCTTTTCATATTTACATTCATATTTGGCCTGTGGCCCATTGCAGCCCCCAGTTTCAGTTTCAGATAATGGCGCACAGGATGCGGCGGCGGAGCAGCAACGACATCGGCTGCCTATCTGTCTGCGGTATATTTTATGGTTGAAGTTTATTTACATTCACATAGCTCCGACTGAACCGGACCGACTAGGGCCCGACCTGGCCAGCAAGGTGGCCAAGCCGGACTACTTTTCGGCTACAGTTGCAGCCACCTGCGTGGCCACAGGTGCTAGTTGGCCAAGCTTAATTATTTGCCGTTGGCTGTGGCCTGGTCCTGGCTCCGGCGCTGGCTCGGTCTGTGGCCTGTGCTCCTTTAGGTGTGCGTTTGCTTGTCCATCTATCTGTGCAGTTGTTGGTTCGTTGGGTTGCTTGTTTATTTGTTTGTTTGGGAGTCCGGCTACATTCTGTGCTTGTAAAGTATTTAAGTCGTATAAAAGTCGGCCAGCTCGCTCTCCCGTGAAAAGGAATATGCTTCCCTCATTATACCCTTTCAGCTATCTGGGGATGTTTTTGCGTCGGAAATTGAAATTAACTCCTTTTCAGCCTGCAGTCAATTTACAGTTTTGTCAGTTTTTCCTGCCCAACCAAGAGGCGCCTGTTGATATGCAATACTTTTTGGTGGTCACGCAGGAAAAAAGCAACGAACAGCTATATCCATTGAAGAACAAAAAGGGAATACAGAATAAATAGGTATACACATCATTGGTAGGGCGCCAATGCCATTGGCATAACGACTAGGGTTTCTTTTTACTTTAAAAATATAGATGCCTTATGACCATAAGGCATAAATGCTCCACTACAAATGCATTTTGTATTCAGACATTTCTTTTAATGTTCATACCTATTTATATAATGTTTAAAATTAATAGTACCTCACTCATTAAATATTCTATTAAAAATAATTTCTTATATTAGCTCGGTGTTTTTTTCGCTCGTAGAAAAAATATATTAATGCCAGGGAAGTTATCAAATGGTTTATATGTTTTAAAACGGATAGATAAACTCAATTTATATTTCACAATAACCTTGAAATAACTAACGTGTAATTTTTTTTTAATTTTTGAAGGATATTTAATAAACAAGTACGAGCGTTCTAGTTCTATATGTATCCGACTTGTAGATACTATGTAGCCAGCAGCGAAGTGTCGTATTAATAATTAATAATATGTGTACTTAGGGGCTGTACTTTCCTCCATCACTCTACAAAGTGGAATATTTATTCTTGAATAACTTCTAAGTTTCTTGTCCTATCTACTGACATTTTCAGAACTTAAAAAACATTCACATAGATTTGCACAAATAATTAATTATTTGCTTACTTATTTTCAATGGAAGCAGAGTATAAAAATGTAACAATATATGTCATTTCCTAGAAAATGTGTTTAAGAAGAAAATTTGTGTTTCTTTTGCGCATTAAATGTATCGCAATCTGCGCTAAATAGCCTAGAGCTTAGGATTATATGAAGTAACTCAGAAACTCAAGAAATCGCCCATTTTGAAGAGCCTGAATCTACCGTTCTCAGTTCACTCGTTATCTTTCTGCCTCCAACTTCTTGACAAGGGTATAAAATTCATATCCTTAGCCAGATATATACATAGTTTGCAGCTTGTACTGTCAACTGTCAGCTCGACAGAGAAAATCAAAACAAAGCAAACAATGAGCGCGATGCCAATTGGAGGAGTTTAGGAGACGGGCTCGTGTCAAGATTTGCGCTTGTAAAACACTAAAAATGACAGAGGCGAGCCGAGGGGCACAAGGCTAGATGAGACGAGACGTGGCAGCAGCGTTGCCATTTTGCTGACTCCACTAGCTAAGCGTCTGCTGTTTCTGATACCCCCCACTTTGCGCTTGTCATTGTCAGCTCGTGTAGTTTGAAAGTGGCGCGCACTTGACAAGCCTGATTGATGGCCTGACTGTGAGTGAGCAGCAGGATGCTGCCAGGATGACTGAAACTGTTCGCCTCTGGCCCTCATCTCATATAATTAAGCTAAATGTGAATGTCCCGCTCCATTTCAAACGGACCTACATAATCTTTTAATATATTTTACACACACGGAGCAAAATGCGAGACAAATATTTCGAAGACTCGACTTTTGCCTTGCCAAAAAAATAAAAAACACATTTATTAAAATACATTGCAACCTCTGCGCTGCTGTTTATAATATTACGCAGCCGTGCAATGAAATTTTAATTTGTTTACGTTTGCGACAACATTACCCTGAAATGACCAGACTCAGAGTTTTTTGCGCTGCCCACAGATAAGCGAGCAATTCCATGTGGGTGCACTTCTGCTGGCGATAAGCAGGCAAAAGTAGCTCAAAACAGTCAAAAAACAAGTGAGAACCTTGGAGTCAGGTGTAACCGACTGCGCAATACTCGTTCACACGTTCACGGTCGTAATTATTATTATTACTATTTTGGGAAAAATATCGAATTTTGTAATTTGTAGAGATGGAAAGGTGGGAAAGTGCGATGATGATCGCGGCTCATCCTTCCCCAAGATAAATAGATTTGATCGTGGGCGTATCCAAAAATGTTTTCTGCGATCTTTAGAGGGGTCCTAAGCAAAATGTCTGAAAAACCGATATGCTTCTATCTATAAAAATAAGGGAGATATGTAGATTAAATGGCGTTAGCACGCCCCAACAATTTTTTATGCGCTTTTTAGAGGAGGTTATCAGTATTCTGTACTTTTATGAACATCGCCTTAAAACTGAGAGAAATAAATAGATTTTATTGTAAATACATGTATTCAAAAACTAATTTAAAGTCTTGAGCTTCAACGAATAAGACGGACATTGCACAAACCCAATATACTCTATTCACTTCGTGATCGAGTATAAAATGCACTAAGCACTGACGAACAGTGCAAGAACTGGTTCCGTTTCAGAACATGTGAACGCCATAGTTGAATGGAAAACAAACCTTAGTTCAGTCCAGAATTAATCAATAGAATTTTTAATTTAGCTTAAATGAGCAGGCGGTGCCAGATTGCTTTCATCCTGAGGCTGCCATTAAAGCCCTTGCTAGTTCCAGTGCCATGCGGCGTATACGCAATTATGCGACTTAGCATTATGAAAATGGCGACTGGCGTTGCCGCCCGGCCCGCTGCGCGCCGCGCGACACGCACAAAACGAAATGAAATGAAATTAAGAAAATATGTTGCACTTTTTGCTTGCCACACAAATGTAGTTGCTGAGCTGTAGTTGCCGTTTTTTTTCTTGTTGTTGTCGTTGTTTTGCTGTATCAACTTTTGCCAAGGGTTGCTGCTGGAATTGTCTGTGGCTTTATTTGCTAGTTGCTCGGTGGCTAAGTCGCTGGCAACCAGCTTCAACGCCTCACCCCCTTTCCATCGCCTCTTTCCACAGAATCCAACTTAATTTGCCATAAAAAGCCAGACCGGCACTTGATTTGCTTTGTTGAATTGCTGTTGTTGTAATTGTTGGTTGTTGCGCGCCGGAAATTAAATGATTTAATGAAATTGCCAACGTTTGCTGGGACCTGGTCCTGAAACAATAACAGGGCGATAATAGCCGCCCCAGCATTTTAGTTAATTGAAAAGGTTCGTTTTTGTTTGGCTTTCAATTGGCAACCAGAGTTTGTTTGTGTAGCTCTTAGGCAAGCGGGACGGAGGCGAGATGCTTTAAGTGATTTTTAATTACCTGTCATTGTGCATAGATGGCAGGCATATTTGGGCAGCGCGTGTCCTTGCCGTGACACCTTGAACTCAAGTTAATTGAGTGCTAAGCTGATGACAGCCGGCGGCCCAGCCACGTTTATGAGCTGTTGCCTGCCTGCAGGTCACTGAGCTGATGGATGTCCGCCTGCCTGCCTGCCTGCCTGCCTGCTTGGTGTCCTGCCTTCGCCATGGCAATCCTCTTATACACACACACCCTTGCACAAAGCCTCACACGTTTGAGTAGGAATATTGTACACCTCTTTTGTTTTTAATGCGTTATGACAGCTACCAAGTAAATGTACACAAGTTGTGTGTTTCAAGTTGTGCACAGCTGTGAGCATACAGGCTTACATGTAAACCTCCACACCCACACACACTCAGACAGTCGCTCACATATGTAAATGAGGTGCCGGGTGTGCATTGATTGCTTCCAACTGCTCGATTGTTGCTGTTGCTTTGTTGTTGCTCCAGTTTGTTATGGTCGGATTGAACATAATTTGTATAGACAATATTGCCCGAGAGCATCTTTGCCTTAGTCTTGAATTCTTGCGTCGTTCATTTACCCATAAAGTCTCTCTCACTAAACAGATAAAGCCGCTGCAGTTATTTTAAGAGCATTAAATTAACAGTTTATTCAACAAAGTTCGCAATCTGCACCCAACTAAAACAACAATAAATAAATCAATTATAATTTTGAAGAGTCATACTAGGAGTCGGGTTCGAATCAAAGGCTGGGCTGGTTTTAGTTTTTGTCCTAGTTGAACGCCATAGCAGATAGTGTTTTTTAAAAATAGTTAGCTAGATAATTTATGACTATATTCTCTACTTAAAATAATAATAAATAAGTGAAATAGTACTTAACGTAATAACGTTTTACGTTTAGCTCATATATACAATAATTTTTGTATTAAATTTATGAATATAAATGAAGAAAATTCGAATAATACAGATTTAAAACCTAGTTTTTTAGAAATTGTATGCTCATTTCATCTTACCCATTTAAATTTTCGGTATTGGGTTACAAGTGTTGGATTTATTTTCACATTCATACAGCTACATACGAAAGCTGATTAATAAGTACGAACACATTTTTGTATTCAAGTAGGGGCTGGGGTTATCAACAGCATATTTTGTATATATATGTTCATGTATTATATATTGGTTGGCATGTGTATTCAGACAAACAGATCAATTGACAAATCGGCCTCGCCCAATTCATTCGTATTCAAATGAAAAGCAATTCAACAATTAGTTTTAACTGCTCCGAATCAGCTTTTCAGCTTTCATCTCAAGTTCTCTGTGCTCATTGCAGGCCACGTGCAGCGCGAGAATGCAGCGCTCTTGAACTGGGAACAGACGAAGGCGATAAGCGGGACAGACAGACAGACAGGCAGAAGCAACTAACGAAAGCAGCGAACAAAACACGGCAACTGACAAGCGAAAGAACGTGCTAAGCGGCAAAGAGAATACGCTCAGATGGCGCTGCAGACGCTTGGAGCTGGACGGCCCAGCCGGGTAATGAGCTATACAAACTACGCCCTGCTGATGGCCACCGTGCTGCTGGTGCTAATCTCGGCGCATGTCAAAAGCGCCAAGCTGCACGAGGAGCCACTACCACCAGTGGCGCCCACGTCCCTGGATAACGTTGTCATTGACAAGCATGAGCGTGACAATAAGCACCACAACGACAACAGCAACAGCAACGACAACGACAACGACAAAGAGTACGTCAAAGGCACAGCTGCCATTCATCCTTATCATCAGCGTGTCCACGGGCAGCACAAGCCGCACAAGCCGCACCTGCATCATCTGCCACTGCTGAACAATCGCCGGGCCTATCACAGCAAATACAGCATCGAGCAGCTGCTGCACATGCATGTGACACCAAAGGTGTCCAATGACATCGACATGGACCCCTGCAAGGCGGGTGAGTAGCACAACAAGAACAAGAGCCAAGAATCACCAATCAGCAATTTGATGTGGTTTCGTATTTCCGCTGCCTCATCGTAAAATCGCTTTAGCTCTAAGCCAATCTGTAAGCCAGCTATGTGCTTTCAATGTATTAATCCAGTGTATTAAGGTATGTGTGCGCATTGATGGGCTTCTGTCTAAACCAAAAGCAAAGCTCTGAAATTTCAGTTTGCTATCCAATGTCTTAGGTTCGAGTAGAAGCGAAAAGTCTTGTAAAGTTAAGCTAACGTGCTTGAGTACGTTGAGTTTGCCAAACGCGTTTCCCGTGGCCCACCCACTCCGCCCTATGCATGGGTGGCGGGCACGCCCCGAAACCGCCTCCGGTACCGTTAGTTGCACCGTTGAAAATTAAGCGCCATTGTAGCATCCAGAGCTTGCCGCCTCAGATCGACTTCCCGGCTGCTCAACTCAATTGAATTTACCTCGGTTTTCAAAACGAAATTGACTGAGCAATGCCTTCAGAACGAGCATATCAATGGCTGTGGCTGTGGCTGTGTCTGTTTCTGTGTCTGTGTGTGGAATAACTTCGATGACGACGCCGACTGCAATTTGTCTGCCGGCAGCTGCGATGTGCCGCTGTGCTCCAGCCAAGTTTGCGGGCGTGTGTGCGAGCGGGCCTGACTTATAAGTATTTGCGCACATCAATTGTCAAAAAGTTGGCTCCATGGTTATACGAGCAAACGATTTCCCGCCTTAACTGCCAGCGGCAATGTAGTGTCAAGGACTCCAAGGAGCCGTCAATGTGCGGCACAATGGGGCTAATACACAATCCGAATAAACTCAAGAGGAGAGATGTAAATTCTGGAATTTTTAATTTATTATACACATCAATAGTTAAAAGAAATTCGATAGATATTAGGTTTACAATCAGATTATAACTATGACCGTTTGACTAAAAGTCTATTAAGTCTCTTTGTTTCTGAAATTATGCATATTGCAATGTCTTAATTTGTTCCAGGAAGTATGCATATCGGAATACCAAGATATTGATGATGCTTTAGCTAAAATGCCACCTTTAAGTACATTGCAAATAATATTATTTTAAATTAAATGTAGTTAAGAGAATCAAGGGTACCTATTTTTATTGGCAGTTAATTATATTTGCTTAATATATTTGTCAAGAATGTAACGAACCAAAACTAATGCCAAGTTCTCGAGCTAAATCGAACCATTGAATCGAAATGTAAATCGTTATATCGTTTTTGTGATAATAATGTATTATCGATTTGTGTGATAAAGAATATTGGGATAGGTACCAATTTGTATATGCCCGCAGGGTATAACAAGGTAGAGCGTTGCCATCGGGTATAACCAACCGCGAAATACTCGTTCACAGTGTAATTACAACCAAAGCATCATTATCACTATCATTATTTGTACACTTAAATAAAAATATTTGTGACGAAAATGGGGAATTGAACCCGTCTACCATTTCGGTGTGATTTAATTCAATTTTTATAATTTTACTTTGAGTTATCCAACAAGAATTATGCACAATTGAATTTGTCGTATTTAGCTTTAAAACTGAGTGAAATATATGTGTTCGCCCTCTGTAGATGTAACCAAAAAATCTGCACGCTTTACCTAACACGGATGTACACGAGTATATATTCCGAGTTGCAGGTCTCTAGCTGCAAGAGCGGCGAATAAAATTGCATAAAATTCATATGGGCAGATCTGACCATCAGACAGACGCAATATACATTTTCTGTTCGCGAAGGAGTACAAAAACAACCAGCAATTTAATACGCTGTTCTTATGGTCAGTTGGGCACGGCTAGTGTAGTAGGTAATTGCCCTTAAAGTCCTGCTGCCTCACTGTGCTATCAGCTGGTGCCTGACTGTCTACTGTCTGCCACGAGCCGGGACAGGGTGAAGGTCGGCTGGCGTCTGGGCGACTCATAAGTCAGGCAGACTGGCACATGCACGCAACCAGCCCATTTGTGTATATATGTGTTAGTTTAGAACATGGCCACGCATACTGCCAGAAAAACAGGCCGCTATTAATCAAGGGCGCGATTTTGTCATGCTCACAATTAATGAATTGTTTGCATTCTGTTGCCCCACAAAATGGGTCAAAGCAGATTTACAATGCACACCCACACGACCACACATACGCACACAGACTGGCTGGTATGCAACTACACACAGCTACACACAGTGTATGCAAATGCACGCAACAACAGAAGTGGGAAGAAAAGCACAAACAAATTTTTCTTGGTTTTCTCTGCGCAACACAAAGTAAACTAATTGAATTTTGAAGTGAGCTGGAATTCAACGTCCATCGTAGCATTAGCATCAGCTAAGTGGAGCAGCAACAACAACACAAACAACAACATTTGCTGCAGCTAGCACAACAACAACAACAGCTAATGAACTTTAGATTAAACCAATTTGATACCCGATAACTTTATAGTTTTGGTTATCTTTGGTTTCATTCTGAGTGCAGTACGGTGTATCAAATTTAACAAAATTAGCAAAAGTTTTCGAAAGGTTTTCATCAAAGAAATGCAATATTAACTTAATTAGTACTTGCGTAATTTAAGGAATGTATGTATCCCGTAATCCATTTTGTACAGTTGATTTTTGTTGGCTGTTATGGAAAAGTGAATTACATATATGTACCAATGTACTATACAAATTGCAACAGGAACATTTTGGGCTGGCAGCCGATGGCTCTATGCAAAACAGAACAGAATACTTAAGTGGTTGAAGAGGGAAGACACGAGATGGAGGCAGGCCCAGTTGCGCTAATGAATTTGCATGGTCCGCAATGCATGCAAAGTTAATCAAAGCGAGGACGACTCAGACGGGGCCAGTTGGGGCTGTTATGTGGGCGTGCGGGCGTGCCTGTCTGCCTTTCTACGCTGTTCAGCTGCAACTCGAATTCAAACCGCAAATGACACTACAAATGCGAAAATGGCGCGCAAACGCAAGACAGCCAGCCCAGCTCCAGATAACCAGGCAAAGTTGGCGACAGTAATGATGACAACAACGTCCTACCCACAACGACGACAACAACAACAGAACAAGACCGCAACCAGAGCTACCAAAACGTCAGACCGTATGGTTTTCACTAGCCTACAAGCATAAACAACCTACCAAGGCCCAAGCGACTGCAAATAATTTAGACCTCCCTCCCAACTCCACCCATTCACACGCACACAGAGCGAAACGCGCGGGAACTTAAATCATGGCCTATAGACGAGAGCAGAGCGCTAAGCCGCGCCAAACTAACGCCATTCTTCACTGTCGTTGACTTTTTCAGACATAGAAATAAAAAGCCACTTAGCAGGCATTCCATGCTTCGTCCAGACAAGCACACTATTTCCACTATCAAAAGTGGGCCAGGGCGGAAGCACAACCAGACATCGCAAACTATTTACGGTTCGCACTTTTAGCGGCACAGCGCACAGAATAGCCGCAGTTGCCACTGTTGCCACTGCTGCCACTGTTGCCACTGTTTCCACCGTTACTTCTGTTTCAATTTCGGTGGCTGCCGACGTAGATGGATTTGGAAGAGCCGAAAGGACGCTGTGGCGTTTGGCGAATGCACAGGTTATGTGGTTACCTTAGTAACTGACGAAACGAATTAGCCACAAAACGGCAACCGAACTCGCATTAGCAGACAACTACTTACTCTTATGAAATCCAAGAATCCAAGATATGTATTTAGTAAAATATGAACACATTTAATTTGGGTCCAAATTTTCACATATTTACCTAGACTATTTTTTTTTGCTATAATTTCAATAGAGCCAAATTCTTGGCTCTTCTCCTTCTAAGACTTATTAAAACCACAGCTTGTTCTAATGAAAGTCGGTCTCCCACTGCAAGTCCTTTCAATAGAAGGATAAGCATCGCACCGAAAGCTTATATGTATGAGGTTCGACTTGGAGATACCCTGTGTCTCAGTCTTAACCCTAGCACTCTACCATTAAATTAAAACCCTGAGCTAGAGAGCAGTAATGTTTATATACTGAGAAAACAACTTCATTTATAGAAGGAAAAAAATGTTGACCAGTTTTTTGACATACATCTTTTGTGCATTACAAGTCTCTAGCTTCAATAGTGGCGACAAGACCGACATTGCACAAACTCAATATAATATATAAATATATAAAAATGTACTTCCCATTAGAAATCGCTTTAATTAATATTTTGTTGCCCAATAAATAAGGCTTAGTTGTTGATGTTGCTCAATAACACATTGCCACTTCAGCTTGTTGCATACATTTGCACAGCATCATTATACCCTTTATACCATTTTTTAAAGTATAGAGGGTATATAAAAAACAAAAATAAGCGCCGGAAATGTTTCACATCGGAAACGCAAGCCTTAAGAGCCCACACACACACACATACATACTCATAAACACACACAAACACACACAAACAACAAAAGGCTCGCTGTCGACTTAACTTGCTGCTGCTCCTTTGAAGATTTGTAATTCTGCTTTAACTGAAGCGTTAATTTTTGCAGTGGTTTCTGGTTTGGCTTGAGGGCTTGCCGGCTTGCAGGTTTGAAGCCCTGTGGACTTTGGCTTGCCCCAGGGCCCAGACAGATACAAATACAAATACAATTTGCTAATTCCAATGCAGGCAGTTTGTAATTTGTGACGGTGTCAATGACAACTTGCTATAAGCAGCCTTGTCCAGTTTCTGTCCATTGTCCTGTTCTTTTGTTTGTCTGCAGATGTATGTATTTATATGCATAGTTGCATTTATTTAAAATCCACTTCATCTCATAGTTAGGAAATGGCCCCTCACAGCGTGACAAACATGCAGCAACATGTGTAAATAAAATAAACTTCATTTAAACTGTTTGCATAATTAATTAATGCCAAAATGGCAGCACCACAACTACTGCCCATATGCGTGCGCTTGTGTGTGTATGCGTTGTGTGCCTGGGGGCGTGGTTTACGCACAATTACTGTGCGCTCACACACAGACACAAAGTAAGCCAACGGACTGCCAGATAGACAAACAATTGCAACAGTTGCACGGTACGAATCGCCATGTCAAAGGATTTCGCTCGTCCCAACGTAAGTCTGTGTGTGTGTGTGTGTGTGTGGCAAGTGTGAGATTGTGCGTAAGTGTGTGAGTGTAGCTTAACCAGCATGTTGCTATCAAATTTAGCATGCATACTACATTCATATGCAAGTATGAAGAAGGCAAGTACAAGCAGATCTCAGCTGCATGTAACTTTTTTGTTGCATACTTTGAAGCGCTGTCTTTGCTACATACACACAGATTATACACCTAAATATTGCGAAATTTATTCAGCATTATGTAAAAGTCTAATATGTGCTGTTGTTGGTGTTGTTCCTGTTGTTATTCTTGAAATCATTGTTTATGTAAATTTAGCATAAATAAGTAAGCATTTTACAAGAAATAAGCTTACAAGCTGCTCTAATGCAGCAAAATAGTGCTCATGACTTGAAAGTGAACCAAATACTCGTATACATAAGATATATATGCTGAGAAAATTTATGTGTTCTGCATGTGCGTGCATGTGTGTGCGATATATATAATCCAAATATCCTTATGCTAATATTATTTTAATTGTTTGGCCAATAGCTGCGCAGCCAACAACTATGCAAATTCCATGAGAAAAACTATGGACCAGACTAAGCTGCAATTTATGAGAACAGCTTTAACAATTCAGCTGATTTTTGGCTTGTGGCAAGCATGACAAAATGGCAAACGACAGCTGGAAAACAAATCGAATGCGTTTTGCTTTAGCGGGTTTTTTGTGCTTGCTGCTGCTCCAGCTGCGTCAGCTTGGTTCCCAAGGCAAATTGAAAGAGCTCGAAACTGAATTTATATGTCAAACGAAATTGAATCAAGGAGGCTCAAAAATAAACAAAATCTAAACATGCATTTGACAAGCACTTCAAGCCTTAAGAAAATTGTTAAAGCATGTTAGTGTTCAGTATCCAAATTGGGAGAACATTTTTTTATCTATTGAAAAGCTAAAAAAATAAATGAACACAAAAATCATAGAAGCCATTAAAGTAATTTAATGCCTGATATATGGTAAATATATAAAATAAATACACTAATATGAAAAACTATTTAACACCACAATTATATTGTGTGCTTAGAACAGAATAAGTGTGTGTATATTCTAGGCAGCATCGATAGCTAAGTCGAATTAACTTAGTCTGTCTGCCTGTCCGTCCGCCTGTACGAGCGCGTCTTAGAAACTATAAGAATTACAAAATGTAGCTTTCCATAATCCTAAAATCGATAAGAATGGATTTTTGGCATATCTCGCAGATTAAAAGACATATTCGCACATAGTGGGGCACATGTTCATATCTATGATACAATATTAATTAAATGAAATATTAAAAAAATCAGATTGGTGAAAAAACATATTCGAGAAAACATGGGGTAAAAGTGCAAGTGATTTTTGTTTGCATGTGCGCGCACACATACACATACATTAATTTGCGTGTTCTATTTACAGATTGTGCTATAGACTTTTTAACGAATTTTGTGTGCTGTTTGAGATAGTGCACTATGCCGGATTTGTTGTGAAGAAATAAACTTGCGCTGCAGTGTGAGATTTAGCTTAAGGCAGGAGGGTTTTTTTCTCCTGTTCGCTGCTGAGGTTGATATACACACCCCCGATATAAAGGAGAATACATACATTCCAAATTTCAAGCCTCTAGCTTCAATAGCGAGATAGGAAGACGGAAACCGAATATACTATTTTCACTTCGTGAACGTTCATAAAAATAATGTGTCATAACTCCATCAACTGCACAGGTATTCGGTTTAATAAAGTCAGTCGTTACTATATCCCCTGCCATATTAAATAATCCGATGAAAAAATACATTTTATCTTTGTTCCGATATGTTAACTTGTAAATCCTTGGCTAGAAATGTTATTAAAATTTGGGCACAACAACTTCGGGTGTGCAAATGAGGCACTTGAATAGGGTCTATAATTCGTGCAACCAGCTTCCCCAAATATTTGTCGCTTGTTGTGACTGTGTGTTTGCAAAACATGTGTGTTCAAAAATAAACTCAGCCGTGCACAGCATTTGCCGCTGTTGTCAGGGCGCAATTATCAGATGCAGCAACAAACAGCAGACGAAGTTATGGATGCTGGGGTAGGGTGGGGCAGCCGGGGAAGGTGTGCAGTGCAAAAAGAGTTTATTGAACCTATGAGGCGGCTGTGGCAATCGTTGCCGCTGCCTGCTGCAGCTACCCAGTAATAAAGTTTGGGCGAGTTGTGTGTGTAGGTGCAACGCCCACCCACGCACGCCCACACATATTCGCATTCAGGCACATCATGTGGCCGCGATGAATGTTTTCTAGCCGCATTTCAAATTGAAAAACTGCGCGCAAAATATTTTGCACTCAATGGCAGAGCATGTTTTTTTTGTTTTTAAATGATGCCACGTAAAATGTTTCATAAGCGAGAGAGTAGTCAGATTCCACTTTGAGTATTTATCATTTGTTTTTCGACAGCAGCAATGGAACATAGTTTCTATATTTGTGGAATGTGCCAAGTGGCCAGCACTGTAAGTGAATGGGACAACTCACAAATTGGCCCAATTTAGTTTACACGCATATTGCGAATTAGCGTCGAAGTGGGGATATTTATAAATGCACACGGCGGTAGTTCATTTGTATATGGATTTTGGTATCTATGTAATTATCGCACTTTCACTAATTAACAATTGGTCTACAGAACAATCTTTTAAAATGAAAAAGAGTATTGTACGATCGTCAATCATAACAATTATGAAGGTTGCAGTACTAACAACTACTTCGCAAGGCCTGTTCTTACTCTATGCGATTGATGTATACGAGGTTAGGGCAGCGCATAGGTAGAAAATCTTGCTCGAATCCCTCTTTTGTTGTCAAAACTGCCGGAAGTTTTGCCGGCCAGGAGGAAAAGTGGGTCGAGCTTGAATGTAGGCTCTGCTAATGCCCAGATTAGTTTGTTGGATGCCTTTATTTGTCTGCCTGTACCTATTTGCTTTGATTCCATCCTGAATTTCGCCCAAACGGTTGTCCGTTTCGCCTATTTGTTTGCTGGTCGCTTATCAAAACATAATTTAGGCCTGATAAATTCGTATGTCCGTCCATTCAGGATGGCCGTGAGGCATTCACTACAAATTAAACATTATTGTTATGGCCGCTGTAATCACGCATGCATGCCCATAAGCATAATTACATATCACATATACATATATATTAATGCATTTCGGGAAAATGCATTTCCGCTCTTTATGCGTTGCTCATACGCACTGCTACCACATTTAGCAAAATAACGTTCGTATTGTGAACACTGGCGGCATTCGGGAGGACCAAGGAGTCAGTCACAAAATCACTTGGACGAGTGTTTAACTTTTTGTTTGGCGTGTGTAATCGTTTGGAATTTATTTGAACATAGAGTAGTACTTGAAATCTTTCCTTTTATGTCACAGGCCACACAGCACCGCAGCAAAACAATTGGAAAGCTAGTTGGCAAAAAAGCACGCTGGCAATCATTTAGGGGACAGCTCGATGGGCTCTTTCATTATTTAATTTTGACCCACAAAGGGTTCGACAGGGCTGTGCCTGCTGCTGATGCGTAAAACGCGGCATTGTCCCGATGCGCTACAGGATATTGCTCTTGTTGGCTTTATTGTTATTTTTGTTGCTATTGCTGCTGCATGGTGCGCATAGACAGACAGCTAAATCACATAATCGGTTGCGTTGTAGTTGGAGAAAGCAGCTAGTTTATTTTTAATTAAATTCTGTTCTCCGTGAGGCAAAAGCTAATAAACAGGCAGACAGCAAATGCGTACGCATACACTGCTGGGCCTGTGCAAGGGGAGGGACGTGGGGAGGGGAGGAAGGGTGGGGTCACGAAACATTCGCTCAAAACTGCAACTTGGCAGATGTGTTAACATGTTTGCGGTCACTATAAAAATGGGGTTCCAAAACTCCACGCAGTATCCACTAGTAGCCAGCCCTGGCCCCATGCGGCACGTTTCTGCGTCGGTTCGTTAGTGTAAACGATGCGGGCTTGCGCGGAGGCGGAGATGGTGCTCAAAAATTTAATTACTTTCACTTGTGCGAACTGTTTGTCTGGCAGAGGAGCCGGCCAGACGTCCAAACTGGACGGATGAAACACCAGCTAAAGGCATTTAACTTAAATGTAATGAAATTGTACACGGACTCCGAGTTACGCACGTTTGCCTTCTTGGTTTCCTCTAGCTCTCTCTCTTTATCTCTAATCCTCTAGATTTTTCTCTTTTTTCGCTTACCCCCCGCAATGCCCGTTGGCATTTGCCAACTCTCTACCCGTCACAGCATTTGCGGCGTAAAATATCCTTGCTAGGACGGTAGTCGAAGACTGCCAGTGCCGTCTGTCAGATTTGTGACGCATTATGTGCCAAGTTTTCTCGCCTGCTGTGCTTCAAAGTGCATTGGCTTTTCACTGTTTGTCGGGGGCACTTTCTGCTTTTCCCAGCAGCATCCGCTTTTTAACTGGTTGAAATACTTTCATCTGTAAAGTCGTTCCGTTCAATTTTCTTGACCTCGACTTCGTTGCAATATTTAGCTCTAAATGTCCTTTTACTGTGTTTTTATTTATTTGAGCTTAATGCCACAGGAATTCATCAAAATTGCGTATCAATCATACGTCATGCTGTGCACTGCGCTCGTGTTCATACATAAATATAAATTTTACATGTTATGCATATATTTTTATTACAACAAACCCAGTACAACAGTTAAAGCTACGAACATGTTTTACCCTGTGCAAAAGCTGATACTATCATTATGTTAGTATGGCACAAAAATATAAATATAACTTTCAACGGGTTGTAAGAGATTTTCAATATAAGTCGACTGCATATGCATATGTAAGTATGTAAGAAACATCCCTTTGCCGTCTCATCTTTCTGCTACTCAAACATAAAACCCCTACTCGGTGTTGCAGGGTATGCGTTTCAACAAATTACGGCTGCGTTCCATAGGCACACAAACAAACAAACCAATCTGTCTGTATACAGATAAGTAAATGTTGAATTCTGGTCTCTTTCGGACTAATGGTTAAACTATACATGTTTGCTTTTAAAATGAATTGTAAATATGATAGATTTTTAAAGTCAGCAGTTTGATTTTGGCTCAACTCGATAAAAGATGACACAATTTAAAGCTGGTTATTTTCAATATCTTAGAGCCACTTGATTAAAAATTATTCTAACTAGCTTATTAGAACGTTCTTACTAGATACTGTGGATATTGGGTAAAGGGTTAATTAATGCATTTGACATTTGGCGCTGTAAACCGATTGACTTCAGCTATTGATTTTGTTGTAACCACAGAACATTGGATTGACATGGAACATTTTGAATATTAGTTATGAATATGTTTAACTTATGCTTACATGAACTTTTGAAACAACAATTGAAGACATTATTAGCATCTCAGTTCTAAACAATCTATCGAATCTCTGTATTAAAGCAAATCTTTCCAAACAAAATTCTTGAAATAAAATTCCATATAACATTTACGTTATTGAATCAATAAAACGGTTAAATACAACTTTATTTTTACAATTGAAATTGGCTGGATTTATTTTATTTATATTATCATTACATATCACATATACAAAAATACCAGCTTTCTCGGAGTGCGTCCCCCTAGCTATTGTTGTTTTTGCCACATGGCTGCTGTTGAGAATTTCATTGAGTCAAAAAACGCAAAAGCAAATAAACTGATGCACAATTTGTCACAGACAGATGAGTTGTTTAAGTGTTTAAGCATTTAGGTAATTGAACAAAACGAGTATCCGGGTGCTCGACTCCTATGCCAACACATAAAACTAAATTGTGACAATAATTCTAATAAACCCTGTTATTCAAAAACGTGCTGCGAAATCCGCCAATCCTTTAAAAGGATAGCATACTACTTAAAGGCAATTGCCCTGCGTATCTGTTGTTGAAACCTGTGTATTTTATGCGCTCTCTCCCCCAAGTGTTGACCTAGTTGTTTGGGAGGTGGCATGCCCCGGTGGCTTTAAGCTTATTGGATTTGCGACAGCATTTGCAATAATCATATCGCCGGCTGCCACTGCATCTGAGATAGTTAATGTTATGCGCCTGCACTGGCATGGCAAAAGTGGGACACGTTAAGCGGTTTCCAAAAGTCAAAAGCCGTTAACAATAATACCGGTCTCCTCACTATATATGTGTATAATCGAATAATTGCATTAATGCCGGTCTTTTTATTTATTTATATTTTCCACCCCTACAAATATAAAAAACAAGTGAAGGGACTCTAGACGGGAGCCCACGACCACGGCATACCGTGAACACAGTTTTCAAAAATCCAAAAAAATTTTATTTTCAATAATAAATGTATTTGCAATGCAGAATCAATCTAGAGGACAAACCGTAAAAAATGCCATCAAACATGATAAAATTGTCAAAATTGTTATAAATTTTTGCATGATTTTTGACAATAAATTTGACCCCCTCAGAATCGTTTTTAATCTTGTTTTTATACTAATTGTGACAACCAAAATCGATTAAAAATATAAATTTTCAATTCTAAATTTTGAAAAAAAAATATTCGAAAATGAGTAAGGGGGGTGTACATGCTTTTTTGACAAAAAATTCGAAAAAAATGTTATTTTCAAAAATGCATATATTTAAAATGCAGAACTAATCTAGAGGACAAACCATGAATAAAATGCCAACAAACATGAAAATCAGTTCAATTTTGACAAAGTTATGGCCGTCTGAAATATGAAAGCTATGGATCCGAGAGCTTTATATGTCCAAATTGTTGTCAATTTTGGCGTGATTTTTGACAAAAAAATTGACCCCTCAGAATCAGTTTTAATGTTGTTTTTTATGCCAATTGTGATAACCACAATCGATTAAAAATATAAGATTGCATTTCTAAATTTTGAAAAAAAAAATTTTTTGAAAATGAGTAAGGAGTACATGCTTTTTTTGACAAAAAAATCGAAAAAATGTTATTTTCGAAAATGCATATATTTTAAATGCAGAATTAATCTCGAGGACAAACCATGAATAAAATGCCATCAAACGTGAAAATCGGTTTAGTTTTGACAAAGTTATGGGCGTCTGAAATATGGAAGCTATGGATCCGAGAGCTTTATATGTAAAAATTTTGGTCAATTTTGGCATGATTTTGACAAAAAATTTTACCCCCTCAGAATCAGTTTTAATGTTGTTTTTTATACTAATTGTGACAACTACAATCGATTAAAAATATAAGATTGCATTTCTAAATTTTGAAAAAAAAATTTTTTGAAAATGAGTAAGGGGGGAGTACATGCTTTTTTTGACAAAAAAATCGAAAAAATGTTATTTTCGAAAACGCATATATTTTAAATGCAGAATTAATCTCGAGGACAAACCATGAATAAAATGCCATCAAACATGAAAATCGGTTCAGTTTGGACAAAGTTATGGGTGTTTGAAATAAAGGGAGCTATGGATCCGAGAGCTTTTAGAGAGTTTTAAAATGGTATAGAAAATCATTTGGGTAGATTTTGCCATGCAAAAAGTACTTATTAGTGACAGGTCAGGGCGTATAATCCGCAGTGGGGAATTATTGGCCTTTATGTCTTTTATGGCATGCGACTATAACAGACGCACTTAATTAATTTTATTTAACACGCCCGAGTCTGACGTGGCAACAATTTCATATTTTCCGTATTAACTGCTATCTTTGTTGCCGGATGCAGTCGACATTGGCCGCTGGCTGCTGCCTGCTGGCTGCCGCAGGCTCCTGGCTACTGGCCACATATGTGTCCACAGGATGCTTATGTATGCGCCGTGTATCTCTCGCCGGCTAAAGTAAACAAAGTGTCCGACGGCCGAGCTGGACAGTTGGCCACAGCTACAGTGATGTGCTGATTAAATGGATATGCAGTGTCTATCCTACCGCTAGGCAAACAACAGTTCGTCTGTTATGCTCCTGCCGGGCCAGCGCCCACGCAGCCCACGCAGCCAACGAATGTTGTTTGTATAAATTATAAATTACGAGCAGGACGCGTCGGGCCAGGCTGTATTGAGCCTAGCCAGCCAGACAAGCTCCGACACATGAAATTTCAATTAAAATAAAAATTTATGCGCTCGCTGGCTTGTCGCTTATAATTAAAACGACATGTTAGTTATGGAACGAGCGACTGGCGGGCGACTTCTCTAATTTAAGATGGATTTTCTTTAAATGCGACACAATTTATCTTGCAGGCGGCTTTATGGGCGACATTGCGCTGCCCGATGGCGAATCGGGGCCTTTGGTGGCCCACACACCAATCGACGACGAGGAGCCGGAGGAGGAGCCGCAGCCGAAAAAGGCGGACGAGCACATGTTGGCGGATGCTGCAGAGCCGGCCAAATACAATGCAACTTTTCAGCTGGACCTCGAGAAGCTCAAGCAGGAAGTCTACAACGAGGGTCTGCAGGTCGAGGAGGAGGGCCTGACGGACATTATACGCAAAAAGACCAAGCTGCCGAGCGGGGCCAGCGCAGACCACACAACCGGACAACCGCTGACCAAAGCAAGCAGCATTCGCAGCAACGATGCTACCCTGGTAAGTTGCCTGCAAGCCTAAGCGGATTTCCGAGCGTGACCCTTTATCGTGCCGCCAGGGCGCCAACGAGCCGCTGAAGCCCAGCGCACAGACCCCAGCCGACATTGCCCATCCGCCCAGCTACAAGAACGAGGTGTTGACGCCGCCCGAGTCCGGCGTGCTGCAGCGTCGTCGCACGGCATTCGATGCGGAGCGGAATGTTGCATCCGCCCTGCTGCTGTTTAACAAATCGCAGACGCTGCACCGCAACGTGGACACACGGAAAATACAATCGAACAACAAGGACATTGAGGACGATTCTGGCAACAATTTTGTCGCCGAGCGACGTCAGCACATTGTGCCAACCTCGTTGCCCACGCAGAGATCCACGATGCCCAATGTGTACAGCAATGCGGGAGGCAATGGCATGCGCCTGGACGACGACGTCGACTTCTTGGACGCACAAGGCGTGGTTCGCAGAAGGCACAGACGCGGCCCCAAGCATCGGTAGGTCATTTTGGGTCGAGGGTCAGAGGTGCGCTTAAAACAATTTCGTGCATCCATAGCAATAGTCACTGGGCTGAGTATGCTAGCAAAGTGCAGCAGCTACGCGAGGAACTGAATCGTCCACATGGCCAGCAGCCGCACCAACGCCAGCATCAGCATCAGCAGCAGCATCAGCACCATAAGAAGCAGAAGCATCGTCAACATCGCCGCCGGGGTCGAGGCCGTGCCACTCCGTCGCACCTAAATGTTTCCTCAACGCAGGCGCAGATTGATGAGCTGCACCGGTCTGAGGGTGTCGATGGCCTGAGTGCCGAGCAGAGTTCCAAGGCTGAATCTCGAGTGCCAGACACGGAGTAAGTTAACAGTTACCACTCCACGGTTTCAACCGCAGGCAGCACATCCGCTTCCGTTGCCATTTCCTGGCTGCCGTAAATGACTGGCCATTCAATTCAGAGGTTTGGCCATAAACTTTACACAAACAGCAGTCATTTCATGAACATTGGCGCAAAAAAATACACACACACACACACACACATACTCGCCCCCACAAGCATTCGAAATAAAATTGTATGTTGAAAAGTTATGAATTTAAATAGAAATTCGCGAGTAAAAAGTTTCGACCAAAAACAGTGAAGAACATTTTTGGAAAACTGTTGGCAATTAAATTACGCATACGCCATGGCCAACTTTTATTCGACTCGCCCACAACAGCAACACAAAGATTTTAATATGACCCCAACTGTGGTCCGTTTGTTACCGTTCCTCCACAGTAACCCGAAGCGGACGGAACATCATCACCGCGTGGTGCGGGCCGTAACCGCAAAAAAGGAGCGCATCTGGGACTACGGTGTCATTCCCTACGAGATCGACGGCAACTTCAGCGGCCTGCACAAGGCGCTCTTCAAGCAGGCCATGCGCCACTGGGAGAACTCCACGTGCATCAAGTTCGTTGAGCGCGATGCGGAAATACATCCGAATTATATTGTATTCACCATACGCAGCTGCGGGTGAGTCCACATCATTTTCAATTTATTTACTTACAACTTAAGTTGCCAAAAGTATCATTTTGCAAATGTACGTAACAGCAGAAAGAGTATTCCACGCAGCGATCTCGGAAACTACAAAAGCAAGAGCCCTAAACTTGTCAGTATAGATTCTCCTATACCTTCTACAGAACATGTTTATCATATTTACCATATCTAATTCCGTTCCCTTAATATCGACAAAACCTATTATCTTACAACTTAATATCGACAAAATTAACATGCGCATATCAAGAATATTAATGTATAATAATGAATAATGAATAATAATGTTAATATTAATCTTTTTAAGTTCTGAAAATCTTAAAAAATTATACACTTAGTTTAGACATTTTTCATGAATTTAGTCTCCTCAGTGGGGCCCAAGCGCAAGGGTGTTGAAATGTATGTAGAGACAATTCCCAGCTGGGTTCAAGGTATCTCCTAGTCGGCCACTCCCCACTAGAGTACTCATTAATTTGTATTTAAATATGGACTCTATCTGCCAGACTCTTCGTCCGCCTTTAACATCACATTTTATATACACGAGTATATATTCCAGGTCTTAAGTCTTACGTCCGCACGGACATTGGACAAACTTTTACTTCCTGAACGAGTATAAAAATAATTTAAAGATCTGTTTTCTGAGTTTGCTAGAATAATTACAAGAATAATAACAATACCAAGAATGGAGTCGGGTGTAACCGACTGCAATTGAAACATAAATTTAGATTGAGCGGAAAATGCGTGCCCAAATTTGGCAAGGCCTGGTAATACCTTGTGGTCGAATCGAATATATGACTGCAGATGGATTTGAGCTTCGGAAATCGGAAATGAACTTTTTCTTGCGCATATCCTAATTTCGTCCTTATTTATTGCCAATGCAGATGCTGTTCGTTTGTTGGTAAACGTGGCAATGGTCCACAGGCCATTTCCATTGGTCGCAACTGCGACAAATTTGGCATTGTAGTGCATGAGCTGGGCCACGTGGTGGGCTTCTGGCATGAGCACACGCGTCCAGATCGCGAGAAGCACGTCGTTATCGAGCACAACAACATTATGAAGGGCCAGGACTACAATTTCAACATGTTGTCCATGGACGAGGTCAACTCGCTGGGCATGGCCTACGACTACGATTCGATAATGCACTATGCACGGAACACGTTCTCCAAGGGCACCTACCTGGACACCATACTGCCAATTGAGGTGAAGGGCCGCAAAAGGCCGGAGATTGGTCAGCGTTTGCGGCTCAGCCAGGGCGACATTGCGCAGGCCAATCTGCTGTACAAGTGTCCCCCGTGCGGCCGAACATTCCAGGAGAGCACGGGCATATTCGCCAGCCCCGTCTACTATACGGCGGGCGCCGTGAGCAACGAGACCGAACACTGCGAATGGCGTATAACGGCGACGCACGGAGAACGCGTGGTCCTGCGTCTGGAGAATATGGTAGGAACGCTAAACGTCTCGATGATTGCACTGGTGTTCATTTTTGTGCCCATCTATAGAACATATTTAAGTCGAACAACTGCGAGACGGACTATCTGGAAGTGCGCGATGGCTACTACTTCAAGTCGCCGCTCATTGGGCGCTTCTGCGGCAAAGTGGGCAATGAGAAGATCACCACCCAATCCAGCCGCATGCTCCTGACCTATGTGAATACCCATCGCGGCGACGGCTATCGCGGGTTTAAAGCCGAATTCGATGGTAAGTGGAGAGTAGCACAAAGAATGAAACGAAAGGACACGCGACAAACTGCTGACATTTCTCTTGCCTAGTTGTTTGCGGTGGCGATTTGTCAGTGGATGATGCGGAGGGTCGCCTGGAGTCGCCCAACTATCCGCTCGACTATCTGCCGAACAAGGAATGCGTGTGGAAAATTACGGTGCCGAAAGGCTTCCAAGTGGCGCTGAAATTCCAGTCGTTTGAGGTCGAGAACCATGATAGCTGTGTCTACGACTATGTGGAGGTGCGAGACGGACCCGCCCAGGACGCGCCGCTAATTGGCGTTTTCTGTGGCTACAAGCCGCCGCCGAACATGAAGTGAGTGTACACTCACACTCACACACACACACACACACTCAAACCGAGTCTGCTTTGTTCATCGTCACTTTCAGGTCAAGTGGCAATTCGATGTACGTGAAATTTGTGTCGGACACATCGGTGCAGAAGGCGGGCTTCTCGGCCGTATTCATGAAGGAGGTAGACGAGTGCGAGACACAAAATCATGGCTGCGAGCACGAGTGCATCAACACGCTCGGCGGCTACGAGTGCAGCTGCCACATTGGCTACGAGCTCCACAGCGATAAGAAGCACTGCGAGGGTGAGTTGTTGCCTCCACGGCGGTTGTGCTTCTTTTTTGTTGTTGTTGATTGTTGTCCGGCGCTGTCCTAATGACCTTATCTGTGTGTCCGCTTTCAATTTAGATGCCTGCGGGGGTGTCATCGAGTATCCGAACGGGACCATTACGTCGCCATCGTATCCGGAATTCTATCCCGTGCTGAAGGAGTGCATTTGGGAGATCGTTGCACCGCCCAAGCACAAAATTTCATTGAACTTCACGCATTTCGATTTGGAGGGCACGGCGCATCAACAGTCCGACTGCGGCTACGATTCGGTGACAATTTACTCCAAACTCACTGAGAATCGACTGAAGCGGATTGGGACTTTTTGCGGGACAGCGATTCCGCCCACCGCCACCTCGGACAGCAATGCGCTGCGCGTCGAGTTCCACTCGGACAAGTCGATTCAGCGCACGGGCTTTGCGGCCGTATTCTTTACGGACATCGATGAGTGCGCCATGAATAACGGCGGCTGCCAGCACGAGTGCCGCAACACCATTGGATCCTACATGTGCTTCTGTCACAATGGATACTCGTTGCACGAGAATGGACACGACTGCAAGGAGGGTGAGTGCAAGAACGAGATATCGGGCTCGTTTGGCACCATCTACAGTCCCAACTACCCGGACAACTATCCGCCAAACGCTGATTGCGTGTGGCACTTCTCGACCACGCCCGGACATCGCATTAAGCTCATTTTCAACGAGTTCAATGTGGAGCCGCACCAGGTGAATTTCATTTGAATTGAATCCGTAGGGCACAAGACAATCTTTTCGCTTTTGATAATTTCCAGGAATGCGCCTATGACAACGTTGCCATCTACGATGGTGAATCGGAACTCAGCTCCCTGCTCGGTCGATTCTGTGGCGAAAAGATACCCTATCCCATATCGTCCACGACCAACCAGCTTTATATGGTGCTGAAAACGGACAAAAACAAGCAGATGAACGGATTTATGGCAATGCACTCGACTTGTACGTAAATGCTGTACTGCAATCTATGCCGGAGGCTAAATGTCTTCAAACACTAATCTATTCGCCATTCTGCAGCCTGCGGCGGCTATTTGCGCGCCACAAATCACGTCCAACAGTTTTACTCGCATGCGCGGTTTAGCAATCAGGATTACGATGATAACATGGACTGCGAGTGGACCATCCAAGCGCCGGCCAACAGCAATGTCCAGCTGCTCTTCCTCACTTTCGACATTGAAAGCAGCGAGAACTGCACCTACGACTATGTGCAGGTGTTCTCCGGCATGGAGGACTCCAGCGGGCCCATGTACGGCCAATACTGTGGCAATGTGGTAGGCGGAACTTCAATTGTCCGGCTAATTAATGTATCTCAATCGACTGTTTGTGCGTTTTAGCTGCCCCAAGACATCATCTCGATGACGGACTCGCTGCTGGTGCGCTTCAAAACCGACAACTCGGTGCCGATGAAGGGATTCTCGGCATCATATGTGGCCGTTGATCCATTTGAGAACAGCGATGAGGACATGGAAGAATCGTACAGCTCCGAGATGGTCACACCCTTTCCGGGCGCGCTCAGGAGCATTTACAAGGCCGACGAATCGGATGACTATAGTGACTTCAGTGAGAACCATCTGGTGAATCAGTATAGCAGGCGGCATTCCATACCCATCAGTTACTCATCCTGGAGGAACTAGAAGGCCAGACATGTTGGACACGCACAAAAATCATGACAATATATTAAAAAAGGAATTTATTTAACTATTTAGGCATATCGTCGCGTACATATAGCAACATTTTTGCTCTCTTAACATAATCATAGACTTCATTTTGACCATAAACGAATATTAAGTATACATAGAGATAATCAGAGAAAAAAACCTTTAGGTTATAGCATGTCAAGCATATCGCTAAAACAAATGGGAAAAACTCGTTAGATATACAAATAATTTGATCGGTTTAATAGAGGATCAATAACGTAATATGTATGTAAAATTTATGAACGCCCAACAATTGCCATATAATATTTATTGACGTTTTCCTTAAGGCACCTGCTTAACACTACGGATCCTGTGAAACACCGATCTATCTATTGTATCTACGTATATATTCTAGTGCTTACAAACTTTAAGCTCAACGTGCAATCTGTGTAAACATTTTTATATATACTTGCGATTTCCTGTTAATTGCACTTACTATGGCATTTTCAGAGTAATTCTTTCTATTCCTAGTGCATTTTCTATATTTTCAATTGCCAAAATCACACTGAACATTGTACACTTTAAACAGAGGATAATGTATGTATAATACGTATAATTTTCGAATCTTTGAATCAACTTAATACGTAATTAAATATATAAACTTATAATTAGTATGTTTAAAACCTACAAATTGTTATTACTTAATTAGGGGCTGAAGGTTTGTTAAAAAAAATATCTGTAGAAATGTTTGCTGCATTTGAAGTGGCTTTAAATCTGTTTATGGTGCCTTTTAATATCTTTTATTGTTGGAATTACCGCGAAAAATTTCGTTCATTCGCCGGATTTATGGCTGGCCATTAATGACCTGCCCTAAAATGCCCAAGACAACACCTGATCCCGAGTCCAGCTTGGGCTCAGAACTAAGCCGAGTGCCGTTCGAAGTGCTCGCGAGTCCAGCCTAATCCCAGGTAGACAGAAGACAATGTCAAGGTGTAGGGAAACCCAAATCAAACCCATTGAATGCAAACAACAGCAGGCAAACAGACAATGGGCGACTTGAAATGCCAATGAGGATGGCTCGGACTTATGTAGTCCCAGTCGCGGACGCCGTCATCATTCCCAACCGAACCGAATGCTCTTTAAGATTTAATCTGTGCTTTGTTGTTGTTTACGATGACGACAGATCGCGCTCTGTTGCCATAGCGACTCCTGCCTGCCAGCGCTTCGCTCTCGCTCTCTCTCTCTCTCTCCTCCCCTCGCACTGTTGCCGTCTCTGTTTCCCTCTGCGATCTCTTATACCTGTTGAACCCGTGGCCGCGCAGAGCAGGAACCCTTAGCAATTTGTGTATGTAACTGCGCCTAATATAATTCGGCAATCGCAGCATTTGGGAATTCAGTTATAACTCTGAGCTGGCCCCGCACGGTCGTGAGACGCGCTCTACGAAACAAGCATATAAGCCTATATAGAGGAACCGGAGCTTACGCCATGCCATCGAAAGTGAAATTGTTTGTCATGTTTGCGGTATCATTGGCATTCTCGTTCTTACTGGAGCTGGCTCAGGGCATGGGATTGCAGCGAATGGCGCTGCTGGCGGATGACTGTGACTTTGATTTCAAAGAACGGCCCGAAGATTTTTATGGCCTGCCAGAAGCGATCGAGGTGAGTGCACCAGAACCTTTCGAGCTCCAAGAGATTCTAATTTATTCCGCTTCAGGCACCCAAATCGAATTCATATAAAGTAAGAGCCAATGCGCAGAACGGGGCTGGGATATTTGACTCGAAGTTGTTGGCGTCAGAGTTCCAGTCCAAATTATCAGCTGCTGGAAATCATCAGAATATAGACACAGAAACAAAGGAGGACGGCAAGAGGCATTCATTGCGGTAAGTTTGAAGTGAGCTGAATTGGACGCTCCTTGGCACTAAGGAAGCTCAAGCACGTGCTGCACAATGGAGCACAATGGAGCACAATTAGTCAACAATTTCAATTATGCCAGCCACTTGACGCTGGCTGTTATCCGCTCCAAGCAGGAATTGTGGCCACTGGGCGAACAATAAGCATAAATGCGGCCCCAAACAATGAGGCATATAAATTAGAAGATGCACGCGTCTCACATTCCCCCTTATTCCCATTGCAGCATGCAACGCCGGAAACAGGTACGGCGACGACAGCGACATAAATCGTCGGGCAAAGCTGCCCCAACGTTGACGCCAACGACGGCGCCTTCGTGGCTCTGGACTGATGAGTCCAGGGATGTCTTACTGGCGCAGCAGCCAGGTCGGGCACGCCGTGCCGTGACTGTACGCAAGGAGCGCACCTGGGACTACGGCGTAATACCCTACGAGATCGACTCGATATTCAGCGGCGCCCACAAGGCGCTCTTCAAGCAAGCCATGCGCTACTGGGAGAATTTTACGTGTATCAAGTTTGTGGAGCGTGATCCCAAATTGCATTCCAACTACATTTACTTTACGGTCAAGAGTTGCGGGTGAGTTTAACGCTTATACATACCCTATACATTAGCTAACCGGTGCACTTGATCTTAGTTGCTGTTCGTTTCTGGGCAAGAACGGCAGTGGGCGACAGCCCATCTCCATAGGGCGCAACTGCGAGAAATTTGGCATTATCATACACGAGCTGGGCCACACCATTGGGTTCCATCATGAGCACGCACGCGGCGACCGGGACAAGCACATCATCATCAACAAGGCGAACATAATGCGCGGCCAGGCATATAACTTCGACGTCTTGTCCCCGGAGGAGTTCGACGAGCCGCTGCTGCCCTACGACTATAACTCAATCATGCACTATGCGAAGAATTCGTTCTCGAAGAGCTCCTACCTGGACACCATTACGCCCATCGGCCTGGCTCCGGGCACCCACATCGAGCTGGGCCAGCGGCGGCGCCTCAGTCGAGGCGACATCATCCAGGCCAATCTGCTCTACAAGTGCGCCGCCTGCGGACGCACCTTCCAGCAGAACGCCGGCCAGATCGTGGGCCCCCACTATGTCAGTCCGGGCAACGACTTGCCCGGCGAGTTCGAGGGTAGCGGCGACGGGCTGAGGATGCCGCGAATGCCGTCACAGATGCGGCCATCAGTGTCTGCGAGTGGCGGATAACGGCCACAAACGGCGAGCGCATTATTCTGCACCTGCAGGAGCTGCAGCTGCTGTTCTCGGAGAACTGTACGGAGGACTACTTGGAAATCCGGGACGGCTATTGGCACCGGTCGCCACTTGTACGCCGCCTCTGCGGCAACTCCAGCGACGAGGTCATCACCACCGAAACGAGTCGCATGCTCATCAACTATGTGAATCGCAATGCAGCTCTTGGGTACAAGGGATTCAAGGCGCGCTTCGAAGGTGAGTGCGACGGATGAATCCTATTAGCTTTCGCCAGTTTACAGTCGGGTGCCTTCTTTTTGCAGTGGTCTGCGTGGAGAAGTTCTCCTGAGCAAAGATCAGTCCATAGATTCGCCCAACTATCCGCTGGAGTACATGCCTAACAAGGAGTGCATTTGGCGGATTACAGCTCCGACACACCACCAGGTGGCGCTCAAGTTTCAGTCCTTTGAGCTGGAGAAGCACGACGGCTGCATCTACGATTACATTGAAATACGCGACGGCAGTCGGGGTGACTCGAAGCTGATCGGACGGTTCTGTGGCGACAAGTTGCCGCCCAACATCAAGTTAGTAAATGCCAAAATGTTCGCACGCTCAGACTACATTCCAATCCTTCCTAGAACCCATAGCAATCAAATGTACATCAGATTCGTGTCGGATGGCTCCGTGCAGAAGCTTGGCTTCTCCGCCGCCCTGATGCTCGACGTGGACGAGTGCAAGCTTGTGCAACACGGATGCCAGCACACCTGCATCAACACCTTGGGCAGCTACCAGTGCGGTGCCACGCCGGCTACGAACTCCAGGCCAACGGCAAAACCTGCGAAGGTCAGTTGAGGTTCGAGTATTTCGATTGTTTTTCGCTAACGGCCTTGTTTTTTACAGACGCCTGCGGTGGTATTGTGGATGCCACCGCATCTAATGGAACACTTTTTTCGCCCGCGTATCCCGATTTCTACCCCAATGCCAAGGAGTGTGTGTGGAGGTCGTCGCTCCAGCGCATCATGCGGTATTCCTTAACTTTAGCCACTTTGATCTGGAGGGCACCAAGCTGCAGCTACACCAAGTGCAGCTACGACTACCTGAGCATCTACTCCAAGATGGGCGACAGCCGGCTAAAGAAGATCGGCATATATTGCGGCAACGAGCTGCCTCCGATCGTAAACTCGGAACAGAATATTCTGCGGCTCGAGTTCCATTCGGATCGCACGGTGCAGCGAAGCGGTTTCGTGGCGCAGTTCGTAATAGGTAAGAACCCGTTAGCATTTATCTGGTGGTCCGAATCGAAAGCTCTATAACAAATGCCCAACAGATGCGGATGAGTGTGCTGTTAGCAACGGCGGCTGCCAGCACAGATGCCGGAACACCTACGGCTCCTACCAATGTAGCTGCCGGAATGGATACACGCTTCACAAGAACGGGCACAACTGCACGGAGACCAAGTGCAAGTTTGAAATCACCGCAGATCCTACGGAGTGCTCCACAGTCCCAACTATCCCAACGATTATGCGCGCAATATTTATTGCTACTGGCACTTCCAGACCGTTCTCGGACATCGGATACAGCCGACGTTCCACGATTTTGATGTGGAGAGCCACCAGGAATGCATATACGACTATGTCGGCATTTACGATGGCCGCTCGGAGAATAGCTCCACGCTGGGCATCTACTGCGGCGGCCGTGAGCCCTACGCTGTGATTGCGTCCAGCAATGAGATGTTCATGGTGCTGAAGACGGATGCTGGCCTCCAACGTAAGGGCTTCAAGGCAACGTTTGTATCCGAGTGCGGCGGCTACTTGCGCGCCACGAACCACTCGCAGGTCTTCTACTCGCATCCGCGTTACGGCAGCCGGCCGTATAAGCGCAACATGTACTGCGACTGGCGCATTGAGGCTGATCCGGACAGCAGCGTAGCAACTCAAGTTTCTGCACTTTGAGATAGAGTTCTCCGAACGCTGCGACTACGATTTCCTTGAGGTCACCGAGGAGGGCAACGCCATGAATACGATTCATGGCCGATTTTGCGGCAAGCGAAAGCCGCCGATTATTGTTTCCAACTCGGACACGCTTCTGCTAAAGTTTCAAACGGACGAGAGCAACTCACTGCGCGGTTTCGCCATTTCCTTTATGGCCGTCGAGCCACCAGATGATGACGGTGGTGACGATTTTGACGCGGTGACGCCTTTTCCCGGTTACCTTAAGAATATGTACGCTGAAACGGCGGCAGACGAAGACCAGCCTGGACAACGAGCACTTATTTTGCCACCCGCCAGACTCACATAACTTATATTTGATTGTAATTATTCCTTTATGTTTTATTGTTGTACTTGTAAATAAATTTAAAACCAGAAACCAAATAATTTAGCATTTTGAATAAACCGCTAAAATTGCAGTTGCCATTCACATTGCTGCAAAAGTGTTCCCACTTTTCAGCTGCATGTGCTAAATAATACCAAAACGCCTCAGTTACAAAAGCAACCCTAGCAAGCTGTTTTCAAAATGGCAACGGCGTCGGCGGCGCTTTATTTCGAGTCTACATTTTGATAGTCGCGTCGCGCACTTTGTATTGTTAATTTTGTTGCTGTTCATTTAGTTTTGTTTATTTGTTCAAGACTGTTAATTGTTATCAGTTTTTAGTACTTGTTTGCGAATTCGCCGCTGAGCTAATTCTAGCAGAAAGATGAGCGCCTTTGAGGTTGGTTTGAATATAACACTAAATGGAACCGTAATTAATTTGTAGCGGCTTTTATGTTAAAATAACTGTAGATTGCTGTGACGCCGTCACGAGTAAAACAAAAGAAGCGTGTCGAGGGACGCGAGCCTGCTGTGGTGGTCATGGCGCCATTTTCGGCAAAGGCAATTGTCCAATTCGAAGATGTGCCAATTACCAAAACAGCGAAACGCCTTGTGCGCGTCCTTAATCCTAGCGACGACGACATTGAGGTTAGTTGGCGGCCGCGGCAGAGGCAGATATAGATCAGCGCGTCGACTCCTGTCGTCGGCCTGGCAACTTGACCAGCCCCATTTATTTGATCGATGCCTAACCCGATTTGTTTATAGGTCAAAGTAACCAAGGCCATCAAAGAAGAGCATAATCTCCAGCTAGAATGGACAGAGCGAACAGTGCCTGCACGCGATGAGGTGTCCATGGAGCTGGTGTGGAATCCGCAGCTGGAAATAGCTTGCAAGGTGACGTTGCAGCTGTTGGATAATCGCAACTTTCGCAAGGACGTCATGATTATACTTAAATCTAAAAGCAACCAACCGGCAAGGGTAAGACTGCAACGCTGCCGAACTAACATTTGCATCTGCATTCATCCCCGTTTTTTCTCTTCTCATCTACCTGAAGTCTTCGCGCAAATTTCCCACAGTGGGCAAGACGCTGCACCTAAAGTCGCCGACCAGCAGCAGTAAGCCTCATAAGAGCATCGCTGCAACTGTAAATCAAAAGAAGCGCTTGTCCAGTGCGGCGGCATCCGCATCGTCAACTGCTAGGCTGCCGTGGCGTAATGTGCCTGCTGCACGATCTGCACAAGCATCCGAACCAAAAGCGCCGCTGAGCGAGCGCAATGTGTACAAGCCTGTGTCAACTGATCGCGATGGAAGCAAGACTAAGTCCCACCTTTCGCCACAAGCGCGCAAATGCAAGGAGAACGTTAGTCCAAAACGCCGGGAAATGTATTAAATCTAATTGATAACATGCAATTTACGCCGCTAGCCGAGAAGGCGCATGGTACGGTATCAGCTCCTAGGCCAGATAACTTGGCTGCTTGGCCGACTCCCACACTGGTCATCAATGGAACGCACACACAGACCACCACTGACGATTTGAGGCCACGTCGACTCGGCTCCGCACTGGACGAGGACCACAACGTCACCAGCGGCGCAATCATTGTAAACAAAACGTTCGATGTTAAACTTTTGGATGCAATGAACACGTCCGTTGACACTTTGGATTGTTCGCGTACAGAGCAGCTGCTGCAAACGCCAACGCTCGTTCTGAACAAGACGACAACCATTGTTCACTCAACACAGACACGGGCCTTGGCATGCATACGCGAGGAGGATGTCAGCCCGCCTCAATTGGTAACTAATTCACCGCCCAGAAGCAGAGCGCAAGATCTAAAAAGGGATATCAACGTTGTGGGCTCGCCACTACGCAAGTACTCAGAATCTATGAAAAATCTGTCGCTGTTATCGCCGCAATCGAAAATTGCTATACAAGGCTCCATGCCGAACCTGAATGAGGTGCTGCCGCTGTGTTCCATCGAACAAAATCGCTACTACCAACAGCAGCAGCCACCACGGCTGGCGCCCAAGCAGCTATTGATTCCGTCGCTCGATAGCTCCTGCAGCAGTGAGACTAGCGTAGTGTCCCAACAGGATGTGCTCTTCAATCAGTGCGAGATTTTAGCGCAATCCAGTCGCTTTAATTTGCACGAAGTTGGTCAAAAATCGCGCAAGGCCAGCCCCGTCACAGAGCTGCGGGAAGATAAAAAAGCAAAGCAACTCAATGGTGCCGTTAGTGGGCACAAGCGACGCTCTCATGAGCTGAGCTTCTCGGATGCGCCAAGCAACGAGTCCCTGCATCGCAATGAGACGATGGCCATCTCGCCGCCCAAGCGCCAACGCTTTGAGGGCGGCCACTCGGCGCCTGCCAATGCTTCAGCACGAGGCACAAAGCCCTGGCCGAACGCGCAGTCCAAGAAGTTTAAGCTGTCGCAAACGATGTTGCTGCTGAAGAAGCCAATGACGCCGCGCAAGGCACGCGAGAATCCAGTTAAACTTTACGACTCGGACCTGTATATGCAAGCATACATAAATCCTGATCCCTTTGCCGCAACCACGACGGCTGATCCCTTTTTGGCGTCGACTATGTATCTGGATGAGCAGGCTGTGGAGCGACACCAGGCGGACTTTAAGAAGTGGTTAAATGCATTGGTGACCATACCCGCCCATCTGGACGCTGATACCAATAGCAAAATCGATGTGGGCAAGTTGTTTAACGAGGTGCGCAACAAGGAACTGTCGCTGGCTCCCACCAAGGAGGAGCAATCGATGAACTATTTAACCAAGTATCGTCTGGAGTCGCTGCGTCGCGCCGCCGTTGAGCTGTTCTTCAGCGAGCAGATGCGCCTGCCCTGCTCCAAGGTGGCCGTCTATGTGCAAAAGCAGGCGCTGCGCATACGCAGTGATCGAAACCTCCACCTGGATGTGGTCATGCAGCGCACCATACTCGAGTTGCTTCTGTGCTTCAATCCGCTCTGGCTGCGTCTGGGCCTCGAGGTGGTGTTTGGCGAGAAGCTGCATCTGCAATCCAACCGGGATATTGTGGGTCTGAGCACATTTATCTTGAACCGCCTGTTTCGCAACAGATCCGAGGAGCAAAGGTACAGCAAAGCCTTTGCGCTGACCGAGGAGTATGCGGAGACCATCAAAAAACACACGCTGCAAAAAATATTGTTCCTGCTGCTGTTCCTCGATCTGGCCAAGCAGCGACGCATCATCAAGCACAATCCTTGTCTGTTTGTCAAGAAGTCGCCACACAAGGAAACCAAGGATATTCTACTGCGCTTTTCCTCCGAGTTGCTGGCCAACGTTGGTGACATATCGCGCGAGCTGCGTCGCTTGGGCTATGTCCTCCAGCACAAACAGACCTTCCTTGATGAGTTCGATTATGCCTTCAACAACCTGGCCGTAGATCTGCGCGACGGCGTTCGCCTTACGCGTGTCATGGAGGTCATCCTGCTGCGTGACGATCTCACCCAGCAGTTGCGTGTTCCAGCCATTTCCAGGCTGCAGCGCATCTTCAATGTGAAACTTGCCTTGGGCGCTTTACAGGACGCTAACTTCCAGCTCGGTGGCGACATCTCTGCCGGCGACATCGTGGATGGTTATCGAGAGAAGACGCTTTCCCTTCTCTGGCAGCTGTGCTACAAGTTCCGTTCGCCCAAGTTCCATGCTGCCGCCCGTGTCCTGCAGCTGTGGTGGCGCCGTCGCTGGCTGCATGTTTTCATTCGGCGTCGCATTCGCGAACGCGCCGCCATTCGCATCCAAGCCGTCTTCCGCGGCCACCAGATGCGCAAGTACGCCAAACTGTACAGAGTACAGCGCCTGCAGGCCGTCATTGTCCTGCAGAAGTACACGCGTCGCTATCTGGCCCAGAAGCACCTCTATCAAATTTATCAGAGCATTGTCAGCATTCAGGTCTGGTGGCGGGCCCGTCGCCAGGGACGCTCATGCCGCCAGCAGTTCCTTCATTTGCGTGAATCGGCGATATTTCTGCAGCGCATTTGGCGTCGCCGCATGTTCTCCAGAAAGCTGCTGGCTGCTGCGACTACAGCGCGACTGCAACGCGACCAGAAGCACCAGGCAGCTGCCGCCTGCATACAAATGCATTGGCATGCCCATCGTTTGGCCAGGGAGCAGGCTCGGCTCTACGTTCGCCAACGGGAGCTCATCATCTTTGTGCAGCAGCGAATGCGCAACAAGTGGCTGATGCAGCGCACTCGGGATCGGTTCCAGCTAATGCGCCGCTCTGCGCTGGTCCTGCAAAGAAGCTATCGCGCACGCCTGGCGATGCTCGAGGCACGTCGCAGCTACTTACGTAAAGTTCAGTGCGCCGTCAACTTGCAGCGTCGCTGGAGAGCAACGCTCGACATGCGTCGCCAGCTCGGCAACTATCGAAAGTTAAAGGCCGCCGCCACGCTGCTGCAGACCCAGTATCGCGCCCGGCTACAGATGCGTCGGCAACAACAACATTTCCAGCAGCTGAAAGCGGCGGCAACGGTGCTGCAGCAACGGTATCGGGCCCGCCTGGATATGAAGAGAGCTCAGCGCAGCTACGCAGAGGATCTTCAGCGCATAGTTCAGCTACAGAGACGCTGGAGAGCAACGCAGGCGATGCGCCGGCAGTATCGCCACTATTGCCAGCTAAAAATGTACACCAGAGTGTTGCAAGCCAAGCTACGTGCCCGCAACCAGATGCGCCAGCAACGGAGCGACTTTATCCAGCTGAGAAGGGCGACTGTCGTGCTGCAGGACCGTTGGCGGGCACGGAAGTTGATGCGGACGCAGCGCGCGGAGTACACACGTCTGCGCCAAGTGACCGTAAATATGCAGCGGCGTTTCCATGCCTGCAAGGCCATGCGCTTCCAGCGTGCCAAGTATCGCGGCACCCGAGCGGCCGTCTCCTGCCTGCAGATGCACTGGCGCAATCATTTGCTGCGACAGAGTCAGCGGCTGGCCTTCCTGAAGCTGCGGCAGGCAGCCTTAACCATACAGAGACGCTATCGCGCACAATTGGCCATGCGCCGGCAGAGGGGCAGATACGAGCAGCTCAAGCTGGCGGCAATCCACATGCAGCGTCGCTATCGCGCTCAGTTGTCCATGCGAGCGCAGCGCGAGAGCTATCAATACCAGCGAGCAGTCATTGTGCAGATGCAGCAACGGTATCGAGCTAAGCTGGCCATGAAGTCTTCGCGCAGCCACCACCTGCGTCAACGCCAGGCGGCCACTCGCATTCAGCGTTGGTGGCGCAGTCTGCAGCAGATGCGACTGCTGCGGCAGGGCTATCGCCGCCTGCGCACCAGTACACTGGCCTTGCAGCGTAAATGGCGCGCCACTTTGAAGGCACGTCGGCAGCGCCAGATCTTTCTGCACACTGTGGCGAAGGTGCGTCTGCTGCAGAGATGGCTGCGCTCCATGCTGCTCATGAGGCAGCAGCGCCAGCAGTTCCAGCGAGCACAACAGGCTGCGCTCATTCTACAGCGTCGGTTCCGGGCACGCCAAGCTATGCGCATTGCAGTGGCGCGGTACCAGAAGCTGCGGTCGGTTGCCATTTGGATGCAGCGCAAGGTGCGCGCTGGGCACAGCATGCGCCAAATGCGCAGCGAGTTTCTTCAGCTTCGCAGGATCGCCGTCCATCTGCAGCAAAAGTTCCGCGGCAAACGTTTGATGTTGGTGGAGCAGGCGCACTTTAGGCTGCTTAACCGCAGCACTTTGATTTCCAGTCGCATGTTCGCGGCTTTCTAGCACGCAAGCGTTTCCAGGAACTGATGACCCCCGAAATGATGGAGTATCTGCGTCAAAAGCGGGCAGCGAAGGTCATACAGCGATACTGGCGTGGCTACCGCACGCGCAGAAAGCTACGGCACGCGGGCCTGCTGGCCATACGGCGGCGTCTAAAGCAGCTCCGCCAAGAGGCGACGGCCATCAATTCGGTACGTGCCAAGGTGCAGGACTCTGTGCGTATTTTACGTGGTCGTTTTATTGCCTCCGATGCGTTAGCCGTACTCAATCAGCTTGGTAAGCAAGTGAATGGTGCACGCATTTCTTTTGCCACTTAATCATACATAATACTGAAACTTGTTTGCAGACCGTCTCTCCCGTACGGTGCCCCACCTGCTTATGTGGTGCTCAGAGTTCATGTCCACCTTCTGTTATGGCATCATGGCGCAGGCAATTCGCTCGGAGGTTGACAAGCAGCTGATCGAGCGTTGCAGTCGCATTATTCTCAATCTGGCACGCTTCAACAGCACCACGGTGAACACTTTTCAGGTGGGCGGCCTGGTGACCATTGCCCAGATGCTGCTGCGCTGGTGCGACAAGGACAGCGAAATATTTAACACGTTATGCACTCTGATTTGGGTCTTTGCCCAGTGCCCCAAAAAACGAAGGGTAAGTTGTTTCTTCTTAGAGTCTTATTGAATTATGTCTAATTCCTATCACGCTCCACACAGATCATACACAACTACATGACCAACACGGAAGCAATTTACATGGTGCGCGAAACTAAGAAACTCGTCGCCCGCAAGGAGAAGATGAAACAGAATGCGCGCAAGTCGCTGGCCTGTATCGCTGGGCGCCACGGGCAGCAGACGCCCAATTTCTCGCCGTGCGCTCTGCCCAGCCTGGAGCCAGACTTTGGCATCATACGTTGTAGCCCCTATACGTTCATATCATCGGTGTTTGCATTCGACACGATTCTCAGCAAACTAAATATTGACTTATTCTAGTTAAGTAGTTTATCATAAATCTATTGTTAAATGTTCTAAACGTTTTTAATATTTGTTTTGTATTATGTATTAGTGTTTTAATTTGGAAATAAAATAAATGATACGTTTTTTAAACATACTTCATTGAGTTTCAACAGCTTTGCTTGCACAATTTTGCAGTGCCAAGTTTGATGTTTATTGAAATATATTCACAAAACCATTACATATATTTAAATTTAAATAATCACTTTGTTTAAACAATTAGTTACATCAATCTGCCACATATGTATTCATGTATGTATTTCAATATATATATATACTACTACTTGATACTAATATTTTGTTTTACGCGTTTCGGTTACAACGATAGATTCTGACTGCACCCCAAATACATTTATATATATGTCTTTATTTATGATAATGCCCCATTAAAATGTACATATTTATATGGATTCAATAAAATTTGATTAAATCGAATATATATGTGTAATTGAATATATATACTTTGTATTTCTTTTAATATTTTAATTGCACACGCCAGTTTTTATATATATATATTTTTTTTAATTTTTTTTTTATTTGTTTTTTTCATTTTTTTGGTTGCCATTTCTTCATGCTTTTATATAATATCTTTAAAACTAAAATGTTGCTGTAGTTTAACGCCTCAATTGAAGAACTAAAATTTAAATATAAGCCTGTTAAGGTCCACGCAAACTTCTTAGTTTAAGATTAGCTTTGGAATGTTATTTAAGTTTGACTTTTGTGCAAGTCTGAGCCATGCAACTGCAATTTGATAATAGTTAAAAGTTCTTTGGCGTCCATTTGGCACCCGACGAAAGCTGCGTTCCGCTCTCATCAGTGCGCCCGTTGGGTGGGCGGCCCTAACGCCTGCCCAGGCCGAAATTGAACGGTTGTGGGCGCGTCGTTCGCTTATTTTGTCGACTACCCCTGCCTGCAAATTAGAAAAGTTGAATTTTGCCACTGCCCCTCAGTGCAGAGCGTCCTTTGTCGGCCACTCACCTGCTGCTACCATTAAGCCAGGTGGCAGAGCCCTGTAATCAATCTCGTTATCCTGCTCGTAATCATAGTCACCGCGCTTGCCTAGACCGAACGAGTACGGACGCGATCGCTTGCCTAGTCCGAAGTTGTAAACCGGCAGGCGCTTCGCGCCGGCGCCTCCGTTAGTGTACACGTAGGCGCGCCGGCCCAATCCAAATGCATAGCGCTCTACCCGCTTATCGATATCGCCTCCATTATCTGGCACATCTTCAATGGCATTTAGAAGCAAATCGTTGTCACCGTCGCCCTCGCTTGTGACCTGGCTCCGTGCATCCTGGCCGATAACCGGTGAGCAGCAGACGTACCCCAGGCAGCAGAGCGCCAGCAGCACTAGTTGGGCGTGCAGCATATTCATGTCACGGGCAAGCGTGTTCTGTCTTCCTATCGGTGTCTACCTGTAAGACGTGCAAAAGGCGGTTAAAGCATCAATTCGTTTCTTTTCGCTGTCAAACAATGGCGGTCCACACATGTTTGTTTCAAATACATTTTTCCAGCGCATATAGAAAATAAATACAAGTCAAAATACTCCAGTCGAAACATATCGACTGCGGAATACCCAAGAATAAGAATTATACCCAGTTCAACTTTATGCTAATCGTCAACTTTATATAAGTAAAGCTGTTAGCTCTCTTTATTTCTCTTACTCTACTCTTACTCTATTTGACATAAGATCCCCAATCCTGAAATGTTTTAAGCCGTCCTTTTAAACCAATATTTAACTAAATTTGGAATGTATGTATTTATTTAACTACCAAATCATATCGAAATAAATTTCGCATTTTTCAGTCAATAAAAAAATTTCAAAAAATATGTTCTTCCATTTTTTACAAATTACAAATTATAATCAAGTACCTTAAAAATCAGTAATAAAAAAAGCAGCTATAAATATAAGACCGAATCAATTCGATTGTTCTACAAGTTATATGAAATTAAGGAGAGTTTATTCAAATTTGAAGAATGGGAAAAAATGCCCAAAACTAAACCACTTATGAATAGCTTTTAGGGCTTTAAGCATTTTAAAGTTCGCGATTCGAAATGCGTCCATCACACAGCTAATATACCCCACCAGATTTACGTTAAAGAAGCAACAGGAATTTTTCATGCAAATACTCGAAACACATACATGCCTGTACATAAGTCAAATGGCAACAAATTTCACTATAGTGACAGGCAGGCGACAAGCGACAAATACAAACAGAAATACGCTCAAATATGTGGTCTGGCTTCTGGGCTTCTCCAGCGGTAGGAAGGGGAGGTCTTTAAAACTCAAATGCAACAGACAACTTTTTTGCTGGCCTTGCAAGCTGTGCGAAGGAGTTTGCGTTAAGTCTTGAACCCATAAAAATTACGTTTGCCACGTAAAATGAGCTTGCGTCCAAAGACGTGATGCTGGCTTCAACCTTTGCCCTGCCAATCTTCTTATCATTAAAGTTTGCTGAGTGCGTGTTATGCACAGCTTAATCCGCGAACGGGGCGACATTTAAGTTTGCAGGCAACTCAACTTTTGAACATCAACAAATTCAACTAGCTGGCAGTTGTTGTCAGAGCCTTTAGTTTGGCGCCATTAGCGGCCAATAAACGGCGTGCAAAGACACTCCGAGTCTGAGTGCAGGACATGCGATGCCATCTTTAGACTATCGCCTTTTGTGGCACTGTCAATGGGGCACGCATTGTCGTTGCTGTTAATGTGACACAGCCAGGCTCATAATTGAAAGTACATAACAAAACAGAGCAAAATGGTATGTGCCGCCATTTTATTGTTGTGCCTGCATTTCCGCTTCCTGGACGCATCGACTGCTCTCAGACGTTGCAATGCTCAAGTCGAGTGCTTAGCACTCAGCGCACGTAGCAACCCCTGAGCCACGCCCTTCAGCAACTGGTCACTCCCAAGTGCTATTGTAGTTTCCTGTGACAAACCACTTGTTGTTTGTACAGGCAAATGAGCTCGGCGCTTAAGACGGGACGGAACAATTTTCAATTAGCCCCCGACTTTGAAACTTTTTAGCCTTCTGGCGGTCTACTCCTTCTTTGCACAATTTAATGCGAGAAGGCGCCACGAGGCTTACTTTCCAATACCAATTGATGGCACATCACCAAATCCCCAAAGTGCGCGCTGACTCACATAATGATGTGCAAACAAAATGCGTGCGCATTTTAAAATGTTAATTGTAGCACAGATATTTGTGCACATTCGATAAATTGCACATACGCACTGTTGACTGCCATAAATTGCAGCCCGCATGTGCAACAGCTGCAACGGGGACGACAACAAATCATGCAACAGGTTACACACACTAGCCACAGCACAGCCAGCCAAGGCCGAAGCGACCCGGCCATGATTTATAATCATGGCAGCGGCAGCTGCGAATTTTCCACGCCACACAATAAAAAGGCAGCTGGCGTCGAGCGTCGAGCGTCGAGCTGTGTTGATAATAGGCGGAAAATCGTCACATTCGTTGGACTTTATCAAGCTCCATCGTGGACATGGACATGAGCTCGGCCAACACGTTGGCTCACGTTGACATTTCCACCGCAATCGTAAATCTGCAAGCGCAAGCTTTTGTAAAGCGCCATCTTTGAACCCAACATCCACAATAAAAACTTGTTTGTCGCCGCATTATTGCAAACAATAAACCTTTAGCCCGGTACAAATGAGAGTTTAGCAGCGATGCCGACGGCCGCATTATCTGTTTATGAATTTATGGCCATAAGTTTTGTGGCCTGGCCCTGTAGCTTTCTCATATCCGCCGCGGCGATTAGATTGTCCGCAAGCGAAAATGCAGCGGAAATTCAAAAGGGTCTTTGCTGTTTTCTAATTAGGTTGAAAACTTTGCAGCCACGGCCACAAAAATTGCAATGCCTGGCAAATTGGCCAAGGCAAATGGCTAAAAAGGTAGCCGGCTCAAAGGATATGAGCAGCTTTCTTTGCTGCTTAAATAGCAAAGGCCAACAAGCAATTTCAGCAGACGCCTTGGATGGATTATACATACGTATGCTGCTTAGAGAATACACACACACACACACAGAGCACAAGTTAACCGCAGGCGAAGGTGCGCCAATGAGGCAAAAATTAGCTGTGAACAATTGAAACGCACGCAGTTTGTGCATACATTTTTTAAATTGAAAGCGACTAAAGGTGAGACAGCTGCTCCGTCTGCCCTCTGTAAGCTGCCTAATTAAGTTACGTTCAGTTAATGAAGTAGCTAACTTCTTTACGGCAAGTTATGGCGGTTGGACGACGGACTTGACTCCTAATGAAAAGCCAAAGGGGGCAGGCTTTCGCTCTGAAGGGTCTTCAAATTGTGGCAACCTTTGTGTGCGCACGCTTACGTTGTGTTTTCTTTTAATTTACCAATAAGAGCCATTTTATACTTAACAGCCTAAACATATGCGCCCAGCGGCCACACTATATCTGTATCTTACCCGCCTACAATCTGGGCATTGCCATCAAACGACAAATGTCCTTTGATTTGTTTATTTAATATTTTGGGCATGGCTTTTTGGGGCTCACTGTTATTCATTTAATTGCAATTTGATTGAGGCTTGTCTTTTTGTCTTTGGCCTTTCGTGTTTGTGATTTCGAACGACTTCAACTGACATGTTCTCCATCTATCACGTCGCCTTTTTGGATCCTTCGGCCTTCCGTCGTATGTCAGTTGACGCTGCGAGCGTTTCACATAATCAAATTTGTTTTGATATGCCTGGCGATTGAAATTGTACTGGATTTGGGGTGTTTTCTTAGATCTTTACACCAACAAAGTGGCATTGAAGAAAATATTGCATACTTATGGGGCTTGAACAGTTGCTTTAAGGCCCTATGATTAAAACCAAATCTGGTTTGTAAAACACGTATTAAATACATGCATAATAAATAATTTGTATAGAATAATAGTAATAATAGTATACATGTTTAAATTGCTTGATAAACTTATGTTTTTTAGAGTTAATGCGATGCGTGCTCAAAAATTGCCAGTCCACTTACACAGATGCGATAAAACAGACAAGATATACTTAATACAAATATTACAGAATCCCTGTATTATTTGATAGAATATGTACTCTAAATTCCATAAAAAAAACTACAAAATTTAATGGGTCAACCAAATTTATATCCAATTTTAGGTTATACATTATAAATTATTAAACTTTTTTAAGATTGTAGTTGATGCAAGTCGACATTTTTTTTTGGCAAACAAATAAATAAAAATATTAAATAAAACCTAAAATATTTATTAGGTTGCGATTTTTTTAAATTCTTGATAGGACTTCTCTACTTATCTTTGGAAACTGTGACCAAAACGCAGATTTCTTGGTTAACTCATTTATTATATATACATATTGTAAATTTACATAATTTAATCTTTGAAAATAGCGTGTGGATAAGTAAAACCACATGACTATTTGAAACACTAAATAACTTGAAAAAAACGGTAAATTAATTTGCTTAAAGAAATTTAAGTCTATTCAAAATGCTTCAATCAAAAGCTTAAAAAGCATTAAATATTGCTTTTGAATTCTGATAGACAAAATTTTTTAATTACTTTAACTAACGTAAGATAAATCAAATTATTCTCAGGACATTTACTAAATATAATAAATTTAATTTTTCTTCACAAATATTTTAAAAACTATAAAATATAATTCCGAATTGAACATATACTTTATGTGCAAACAACTTACAATTCAATAGAGAAAACTCTTTCCAGTCGATACGCGAATATTCACAAATAAAACACACAAACTGCCAAGAAATCGTTTGACAAACGTTCTATAATGTTTTTATTCAGCTTTAACACGATACAATTTCTAATAGTTGAAACGGACCTTTTCCGAAATAAATGTTTTTGATTTGCCGTGGCTGCAGCACGTTGACAGATCAAATGTCGGTTAACTTTTGAATCCACAGCCGCTGGTGCCTTCGTTCTTATATGAGCGAGCCGAGGGATTTTCGCGCGCTGTTATCAGCGAAACGCCCACGGGAGCAGCAGCAGTCGCTGGCGATGACGACAATGTGGGCTGGCTGGTGTGGTGAGTTCGTGGGTTAACTTCACCATGAGGCGTCCTTGTTACACGACCGTACCGTGGTTGCCATCGCTGCCAGGATGTAACAAGTGGCCGTGACTATGCGGCGATTTCTTAGCGGTTTCTTGGCATCACGTCTTGTGTGGTAATTGCCGAGGCGAAATAAAATACTTGCCCTATATAGTCCTTGTCGTGAGAAATCGGAGTGCCATAATTAAGTCAGGTGAGGCTGAGTGGATAGCAAATAGTTAATAACAACAATGTCCTCTCTTAGAGAAGATAACTGTGGGCAGCATGTAAACACCTCATTACGACTTAGCTCGCCCACCACAACAGCCGCCCACACATGTGTATCTGCATACTTGTACATGCATGGGAGTAAATATGCGACCAACTATTTCTCAATTTCATTGAAAAATTGTCAACTAGCCGAGCTGCGCATTAGTCAAATGCAGGCAGCTCGCCGCTTGCCTGGCAGCGTCTTTCCTTTGCTTTTCTTTTGCTGTTCTTTCTGGAAGCCAGTCAGCTGACAGTTTAAATGACATGCTTGCTATTTGTTTGTCTGCTAGTATTTGCCAGACTGCGAGTGTGTGCGAGCGTGTGTGTGGCCTGTGTGTTTTCTTTGCCGATATGCGCATCTTCTAACTGGATCTGTAACATATCAAAAGCGGAACGCCATGGAATTTTATGCAGCATGCCTTCAGTTATTTATTTCACTGTGTTCCCGGCCAGGACACTCGTCCTGCGGCTGCCTTCGGCGGCCTCCGTTTTGCATTTTATAAATGCCATCTTGACTATAAAGAACGCCGTCAATGACAATCGGCCTGAAACTGAAACAACGAAGCCGCCTTAGATTTGTCTGATTATCCAACCACATCGAATAACTTATATGATTTATTTTATCTCCAAACTTATCACAGCAGTGTTGGCTACTCAATGCTTAACAATTCAAAGTCGGATAATAAAAGCAGGCCAAAAGGTTTTAATTATTATTGTAACCTCAATTCAGTTACCTTTAAAATGTTATTATTGAAAAATATGGTGTATCAGAAATCTATTTTCTAAATTTAGTGATTCTATCTCTATAACAGTTTATCCGACGCGGGTGTATTCTAATATATACAGATATGTTTAATATCCTTTCAATATAAATTTTACTTGGGAAGTAAAAGTATTCTGATTTCTAGAAACACTAGAAAATACTAGAACAAATAAGGGGCTCTAGTCGGGAGTGTCTGTAGTATTTGAATTGGGTTTATTACATATATGGGGCGAGTGCGGGAAATATTCAAAACCCGAAAATATTCCTGATCCACGTCAGCTTTACGAGAACATAATAAACTAAATTTGGTAGCTCGAAAAGTTTATGCCTCTAGCTTTTGTAGAAAAGGTTAAGTTACATCAGCTCTGTGGAAGAAAGTTTTCGTAAGTAAACTTAATAAGAAATTAAAGACTGAAATCGCGTACGTTTATCAGAATTCTAAAAATGTATATTTATTTCTCAATTTTTCAACAATTACATTTATTTATGATTCAGTTGACGACTTTTAATCTTTTTGTAAATCTCATAAATTATCTACATTTATTTATTTTTCATATTAATTTATTAAAATTATTGTTTAAAAAAACAGTACATTTTTTTCGAAATTGTCTATGATTAAACGACAATATTTTGTTAATTACGTAAAAACTCTCTTCCTTATATTAAGGACAAACTTTACTGGCTATAAAAACAATGTTTATACAATTATATGAAAAAAGTATCATCGTTTTTTTGGGTATTCATATATTCTACTTTATAAGCTAGGAGTTTCTTCAATTTGTCTGCGAAACTTTACTATACACTTTTATACCCATTTTCAATGGTGTAATATTGTGAACACCAAGAAAAGCCAACAACAAAGAGGAATGACCAATTTGCTTTTTCTAACATACGCTTAAAAGTATCCTGGTAATTCCTAGCTGCAATTCAGCGAAGACAAATTACCAACTAAAAGCCATCAACAGTTGCCTCCTGCTGAGCGCTTAACAGTAAATAGTTTAACTACGTAATACAAAAATCGCTAGCTAATTGCAAAATATGTGAAAATATTGCTACAAGTACGGAATGTGGCGGGCGAGGATACGGCTCTCCATGCTGTTACGGCAGTTGTGCGCGACGCCTCGCTAATTGCCACTCGGGCGTATGCGTAACGCCGTTTGATGGGACGGCGCACAGTGTGAAATAATTGCTACAAATCATGATGAACATTGAAATTGCATTGAGATTTGGGACGAAAAATATGCGTATTTATAGCTTTCGATAAAATGTAATTGTAACAACAGCAACAACAACATCGATTGAAGTAATGACGTCAAATGATGGCAGCCATTAGTTGGAAATAGTTTTGCAGCAGCAGCCTTGTGCAGGCGGAACTGATAGTACACCACGGCGTGAATCGATCATAAATCTTGGCACTGATATCTAGCGGCTTATGACGAACATGGCATGACATATCCACATCCAGCACACAGCCTGGCCGAATGCGCAAAGCGTGCAGCTAATCTCAAAGGTCGCGGCGTTGCACACCGGAGCAGGATCATAAATTTCCCTAGGGCTGCGAGCGGTGCTCGAATCATTAACCGAGTCCCGTGGCATATGTTAGCTCAGTGCCATTACTGTTATTGTTACTGTTGCGGCTGTCACTGTCAGCGATTCGAGGATATCGAGCGCTGCTATCTTGTGCCTGTTGCCAAAACAGCTGCAGGCCAATGCGGCCAACACTCAAGTAATTTCAATTTAGTGTTCCAGAAGACAAGTTCAGTAATAAATCATCATTTGCAGCACTGGCTGTGGCTATGCCGAGGCTGAGGCTGACGCTGAGGCTGTAGCTGTGGGGGCAACAAACCCGCGCCAACCAGCTAGCCATCTAGCGACCAACCAGTTTAGCCCACACCTACTCCAGCAAACAAACACACACTCAATTGCATTAACAGACGGCAAACTTCCCACCAAAAATGCAAAAGCAGAAAAATAAACGTCAAAGAAAACATTTTTTGTACTTGTAAGATGACAAAAAACAAAAACAAAAATTAAATCACGATTTTTATGCAGGTTTTCGGCGATTTTTCCCACAACGAGTTTCTGTTGGATTTTAATTGATTCGGTGCATGAGAAAAACCCAGCACAGTGCAAAATGCACTTGAGATCCAGATGAACTTATGTGGCGTTGGATATCGGCAACAACAACATGAAATACACACACATAAACACATGCTACATGCTGCTTGCTACATGCATCAACATATGTATTGATCGGTTAGAATATGTATGCACACAATTAAAATTAGAACTCCAAAGCCTTGCGATATTTACATGTGTGTGAATACATACCACCGTGTACAGCTGTAGTATTTGCATGTATATATGTATTCGGAAACATATTTGACTGTGTGTGTGGCAGAAAGTCAGCAAAGAATGCTGCTGGCCTCTCTTCAATGCGGCGCTGCGGCCGCGGCTGCGACTGAGGCTGAGGCTGAGGCTGCCGCTGCTGCTGCTGCTGCCGGTTTCTTCTCAGTGACACACTTTTTGGAACGAACCGCCGGAGCCGATGGCAGGGCCAGAAGTAGGTGAGCAGCCAACGGGTGTGCAAGTGTTTGTGTGCCTCTTACATATAGGTGGAGTGTGTGTATATGAGTGTGCGTTATCCATTCTACGCTTCGCTGCATTGAAATTTCTTTTTCGCTTTCTTTTCGAACTCTTTACAGCGCCAACACTTACACTCTCTCTCTCTCTCTCTCTCTCTGGGTCTCTTTTTGAATATCGACTCTCTTCATGTATATATTTTTTCTTTCTCTTTCTTTCTTTCTTTTTATTTTAGCCTCGCTCTCTCTCTCTTTCTCTTTCTTATCTACTCTGTGCACTCTCGGTATTCTTGCTGCCACCCACTGGAACTTTGTAAATGTGTGTGTCTGTGTGTGTTTGTGTGCGTGTCTGTGTGCGAGTATATGGGTCAACTTGGAGTTCTTGGAGAAAACTGGTAGTTCCACTCTGCGGCTTGCAAATGGACGAAAGTGATATGGCCACTTGATCGAAAGCGAATGCGCTGCTGCTGGCGTCGCCGTTGGCGCCGTAGTCGGCGTCGCAGTCACCATAGTTATCGTTGTTTATGTCATGCATTCTAAATGTGCTTTGTGAACATAGAATTGTTGCTTGCTGGAAATGGGGTCAGGTTCAACATTGGTGTGCCGATGTGGACATGCTGACATTTCCGTTTTAGGGCCGGGCCGGGCCGGGCCCGATCCGCACCACGTTGCGTATGCGCAATCGCAACGTGCATGCAATGTGCAAGGTGCAGCTGTCCAAACAAGAACAACAAAATCAACAAGAGTTAGTGCAGGGCTGGCAGCTTGATTCAAGCCGTGCACTTGTTTGCCTATTTGCATTCCAATTATGTAAACTAAACGACTCAGCCACACACACACAGATATACATATACATACACACATAGTAGACGAAACTTTTTGTCTTAAACAAAATTTTACATTATTGTGAATGCTTGCCTCTGTCGCTGTCGCTGCCAAAAGGTGAATGAAACCTGATGAATGCCAGCAAAAGCAACAACAATCATACAAAACAACAACTCTGTATGTACCTGAGAGGCAACAGGTGAGTCGCTGCAGCGCTTACTGATTTTCACCTGGCGGGGAGCAGCGACTCAACCCAAACTCACGCGCGTGCACTTATAGTTTACTGTAGTATTGTCGTCGCTGCGAGCGTGCGCTTGGAATTCGCAAAATGTTATAAACAACAACGAATAAGTAAAAGCACAAAAATACATCACTATTGCTGCCATACAACAAAAAAGAGACGACGTCGACAACGAACAGATTACACAAGAGAAGCGTCGACGCAGGCCTCACAAATTACATTCGCAGCCCAAGGGGGGCGGGACAGGCATCTGCGGGAATCGGCCATTAGAAACTACGCTGCAATCAAGAAAGCTCTCGCGCGCAGCTCACGGCCGCTGCTCGGCAAGCCGCTGCCACTGCCGCTGCCGTCGTCGTTGTGTACGTCAACGTCATTATCGCAGCAGCAGCATCCTAATCCGTGATCTCCAACGTTGCACACTGCAACAATAATTTTATTCTACTGCAAAATGGAATAAATGAAAATCGCATAGCAAACAGTAAGTGCGTTATTTATCTGATTAACATATTTAAGTAAGATGGTTGCAAATGTATTGAAACTTTTTTTTATTCATATGATGATGATATATATTATTAACTGTTTCAGAAATACATGTAAATAACATAATACATGGGTATTTATTTATTTAAGTAATTACTATTGTATTTCTCCTTTTTTCCCATTTATCATTTTAGTTTTAAATAAGATTATATTAGTAATTTGAGCATTATAGTCAACCATGCCAGCACTTGTGATCTTGATATTGGTTGAAATAAATATAAAAATTCATATTTTCGTGGACATGGACCAGTGTGGATCGACTGCAAAGTGTAGAGAAATTTATCATTTCACTGCAGCGCCCACGAGCACCAGCAACGGCAACGGCAGCAGCAGCAGCAGCAGCAGCAGCAGCAACAGCAACAACAATAACAACGATCGCAGCAGCAGCAAGTTTTTATTTATTTTTTGTATTTTGGCACTCAGTTGGCTCCCATGTGGCTCACGCGCGCTCAGCTGACGCTTGCACGCGCTCTCGGCCGCTCTCTTCGATACTCAGCGCTCATCGTCGTCGTCGTCGCCGCAGACAACGTCGTCGTCGTCGTCGCCATGGCTCTGGCTGGCTGGCTGGCAACGCCACAAAAACAACACCACAGTTTTTCGAAATTAGTTCTAGTGAGTCTGTGAAAGTGTGAGCGACTATCGGACGACGGCGACGACCACAACGACGAGGAGCAGAAACGACTTTACTTTGAGTTTTGTTTCGCGCACACGCGCGTTCACCAAGCAACCCACACACGGCGATCGGATCAACTGCTGCAAAACTCTGATTCCAGCTGGGCAAAAGCTATTTAATATTGAAAAAGATTTAGCTGGGCAGCCGCTGACCATTACTCACAAGATATATACGGCGAGACATCCGCAGAACTACGTAGTACGTCGCACGTCGCCATCGCCATCGCCATCGCCATCGCCGTTGATTGCTCAGTCGATTCAATAACTAGAACACGTGCAACATGTCGCATCAGTGCAGCTGCGGTCGCGATCTCAACAACAACTACGTGTCCTATACGAGCGCCTACGCCAACGCGAATGCGGGCCTGGATCGGGAAGCCAACGCGAATGCCAGCAGCAAGAGCAGCGCCTCGCACCACACGCAGCTGACGGCCAAGGTGATGTTCGGCACTGTGGGCGCCATCAAGGAGCTGCGCGACAAGGAGCAGCAGCAGTCCCGGCATGCTGCAGCCCGCGCCGGCGATCGTCGTCAATAAAAGCGGGCGCAGGTGGTTGGGCGTGGCCTGCGGCCGTGTCCGCCTGGCGGGCAGCCGGGAGTCGACTTGCGGGACTCGAGTGCTGTGCGAAAAATGTGAAATGTGGCTGCAGCCATAACCAAATTCAAATTCTGATTTCGATTCAGATTTCGATTTGGAGAGCCTGCCCGCCGTGGGCGCCGCCCAGCCAGCGAGGGTCATGTTAGAGGCTTAAAAGTGTTTTAGGGACAATGCAATTGTGAAGCAAATGTGCAGAAAGAAGTGGAATGAGTTGCAAAAAGGCAAGAATCACATTCCGTGTTGTAAAATGGGATTTAATGCGTGAATACGAACCATACTCCCGAACCGTAGCGTACCCCTCTATCCGTATCCCCTCAATCTTTCTTATAGGACATGCAGCTCTTTTGCACACTTATCAACTTCTAACTGCGTCCGTATTTGTATCTGTATCTGTCCTTAATTCTTAATCTGTATCCCCTTCCATCTGTCTATCTATCTACTACTATTATGTTCCTGTTTTATAACACTTCTTCCCTATAATTTCCAGGGCGTGTCACGTTGCCAGTTATTAATAGTTTTGCTGTGGGTTTTCTTTGTTTAAGCTTTGCTCAATTCCCTGATATTTTTCAAGCAAAATTATTACAAAGGCTTTTGGGTGTAACTCTTATATATACATGAGGATAAATTTATTTTTGAAATAAAATATATGTAAATTGTTTATTATATTTATACATACATACATAATACTATATAGTGCAATACTTTAGCTACATACACGCATACTATCAACATACACTCACACATACACATACATTATGCATAGCTTTAAGTTTATTTTACTTTTAAGTGCGACTCTCACATACACATATTTTACAACAAAAACTGGGATTGCGTATTGTTGATTTTTGGGGCCGCATCTGGAGGTTTCCAGACCCGAGAAAGAGTCGCAGCTGCTACCAGATGCAAAGCACGTACAGATTCGCAGACATATTTCCAACACACACATATTAAATTTGATTATTATATTATGTTCTGAATACAACTAATATCGTTCCTCTTTATGAAAAACTTAAAATCCGTCAAATAGTAATAAGAAACAAAAATTTTAATAAAAACTGAAACACAAAAAGCTGTTTCATGTTTTCCAAAGTGGTGTTTGCTAAAAAGGATACCATCAACTTTTCTACAGGAGCTTGGAATGTGTCTGCATATATACATTTGTATATTATATATTTATTATACCTAACTATAACTTTACGATATGTATATATATATATATATATATATATATATATATAAATTTATATATTTATATATATAAATATATATTTATGTTAAACTTAACTTAACACACAAGAAATGCAAATAAAATCTCAAATTTTTAATCAACAAAATTTCCGCGAAATTCTTAAGACGTTTGAAATTTCAATTAAACTTACACAAAAAAGGGTAAAGATGAAAAAAGTAAATGAAAAAAATTATCAGCAACAAGTTGGTGGCAAATACAATCGTGGGCGGTCGTTGTCGTTTTCATTGTCATTGTGACTGCTTGAAACCTTTTTAGCTGCGCGTGAAAGTAAAAAACAGCAAAAAAAAATGTATAAAAAGGCATAAATTTTGAATTACAATACAGCAATAGAGAAGTAAAAAATGCTAAATGAAAGCGAACTCTGAATCTGTCAAATGCAAAAGCTAAAAACGATTCTTTATCCAACGCTGTAGTTGCCTCTCGCGCTGCCTCTTTTTCTTACTTCGTCTTACTCTTCTCTTCTCTTCTCATTATGACTCGATTCTGACGGCAACTGAGTGTCCATCGATTATTGCCCATGTGTGTGTGTGTTCTCTCTTACATGACTGTGTGAGTGTGTTGCGCGCTCGCTTATTCTTGCGCTCGTAACAGTGACCCAGTCTCAGTTTTACACTGTCAGTCCCTGTCCCGGCGCCTGCGTCTTCCTCTAGCTAGCATAGCACAATCGTCATCAACGCTACCGACAGCAGCAACAGCAGCGGCAGCAACAGCGGCAGCGGTAGCAGCAGCGCAGCCGTAGCCATAGACTGTAACATTCCATTTCATTTCGGTTTGACGCCTACGTAGCCCGCTTTTCTCTTCTTCGCTTCTCGCATTCTCTCTGCACTCTCCGCGTAACGTTTGTGGTGGATCAAACTTTGTCGTTTGTTATTGCGCTCACATTGTTCGTTTTGCCTTTTCTTTCTATATAGACTGCGCACTCAGTTCAATTGAATTCAATTACCCAAGTGCGTGGCTATTGTCAGGCAAATTCATTTGCTCACGTACACTTAATTTAAGAGACTTATACGTAAAACATTTGTAGCTAGATCGGCACCGTTCTTCTATGATAATTGCAGCCTAGCTAAACAAATTTATTATCAGTAATTATCAATGGCTTATCAAATTGCTTAGAACCATAAATTGTTATGTAATGTATTGATGTTGTTGCATTATTTTGCGCTTATCTTGAAATATTTCCTTGTTACTAACTTAAATGTAACAAACTTGTTATATTCACATCGAATTCATATACTCGTATATTGATGTCCGTCCGCTTACCGTCTTGAAACTTGGAATATATACTCAAGTATGCCCGCGTCAGATAATGTGTTAAGATTTTTTAGCTACACTCTCTGGGGGCTTGTCAAATCAATAATCGTAATCTATATATCGACCTCACTTTTAAAGGTAGATGTGTACATCAATTTTCTGAGTACTGATGACTATCCCTAAATATCACACACGAAATTGTTTAGATTTGCCCACAGGGAGCATATTCAAAAAATCTGTATAAATTCCACATTCTTAAAGCTAAATATACAACATTTTGCAAAGACTTTAAAGATCAGGAAAAAATGTATTTGGCGTAAACATTTATAATAAATAAAGACGAAGAAACTGAAGTTAATTGTCTAGGATATGTGTTATATGTTTATATGATATATTAATTTTTGCCAAGGCTGCTTATCGGTTTTGTATCAAATCACTTCGAACTCAAAATTCAAATTTCTTAAAATTATAAGACGAGAGATATTGATACTGCTGACCCTAGATGACAATTCCTTAGTAAATATTCTACCACGGAATTAAAAATGAAAACAAAGAAAAACAACATAAAATCATTTTAAATTTAAAGCAAAACACCAAAACCCGGGTTCAATAATGAGGAAAAACAGTTTCACAAACCTAATCTAAAGTGGAGGCATAATCCGAACCAGTGACTTTTTGGCTGTACAGATATGTTTTTATTTTATTTTATATTTATTTTATTTTTTCACAATAAAAAATAAAAACTTTTAATTTGGATAATATTTTAAAGTCCTATTTAGGTTTGGCCTTACCGTGGTGTGAGGCTGGGGGAAGAAGAAGAAGCACAACCACTGAGTAAAGTGCGCAGCTTTTGTATGTGTGTGCTAGTGTACATGTTAGGAGATGAAATCAGGGTATCTCCTAGTCGACCAGTCTTACTTATCATATTAATGCATAAACATTCATTATAATAGTTATCGAGAATATATATATAGTTGCAGCTTTTGTTCGCTGATCTTTGACGCTTTTAATTTTTTCTATAAATGCTGCAAATGTTGGCTGTAAATGGCGTTCTTACTCAATGCAAACTTGAGACTGGTGTACGTTTTCTAATTTAGTGGGGCTTCCCTCCGTTAGTCTTAGACTCTCGTTCCATCTGTGATTGTCAGTTACACTCACTCTCGAGCTGAAAGTGAGTCACCTTCGCAACAGTGATATATCAACTACTTAATTTATGAGGTGCAATTTTTAAGATCTTTTCGCTGTTCTCCGTTCGCTTGGGTGAGGCGATGGGTGAGAGTAAAAGCATCTTTGCCCCCTGGTAAAATATTTCTTTGTGTGTTGTTTGTGCTTTGCTTTTTCACTTTTTTTTTTGTTGTTGTTTTTTTGTAGCAAGAACTTTCTCTTCTAATTGAAAGCAGTTCGATGAGGCGGGAGATAAGCAGACTGCGATACAGACAAGCTCTCGAGCGGGTTGTCGAGGTCGAGCCCGAGCCCGAGCCCGGGTCCGCGCCCGGGTCCGGGTGTGGGGCTGGCAGCTAAGTATCCAGCTGGGAATCTTTTGACACGAGTGCCGAGTGCCCGGCGCATGAATGGCGATAAATGAAGTTGCCCACCATGTAGTAAGACATTTTTGCAGCCGCGGGCTATTTTATCTCTCAATTTATATACTGAAAAGAGTATTGACGGCGGCAACGATAAGCGCCAAGCTCAACATAAATAATAAACATGTAGAAGAGTGAAAAAAAAAACTGCTACTACGAGATGGCAGCAGTACCAGCCGCATTCAACAACGAGAACTGGTCGCTGCCTGGGAGTCTTGACGTTGATCTTTTTTCGGTGAGCGACGCGGCGACTCGTGGAAGTTGTGGCATCGGTCTGGCTCCAACTGTGGCTCTACCTCTGGCTGCGGCTCTGTTTCTGGCTCCAGTGTGTCGCCGCGTCTGTGTCTTTTTGGCTTCTAATGGTAGCTGTAAGGTGAGAATCGATTTAGTTCGGTTTACGGCGATCAAAGATACAAACGCGAAAAAGTTTCTATTTTGTGCGGCGCACAGTTTTAAAAGTGAAACAGTGTCAGGAAGAGGAACAGGAAGAAAAGCATTGACATTGACATTCAGTCCGCTAAAATCTGTCACCCATTCATGACACAGAACCAGCTAAAGTGATCGAGCAAATTTCCTGCTACTTAATTGCAGCAGGTGTTAATCCATTTGGCGGCAAATTGCATTTTAGGTATATACGTATATACGTCTTCGTTTTACAAAAATATCATGAAAATTGATTATTATTAATGGCCGGCCTGTCACAGTTAGTTAAGTGAGCGTGTCCTAAAGCATTTGCTCCGTTCGCGCGCCGTCGAACAAAACATTTTGACGGTGGCATGAAAATTTCTCTCTGCCAACGACTTCCTGGCTGCAATCACAGCAAGGCCATGCCACGCCAGTGCGGCAGGTGGCAGGAGGCAGGGTGGTGAGGCGCTGCACTGACAAAGAAGGGCCTTATGCAAGTTTGACCATTTGCATTGCCAGCCAGCAAATCAAATTGCGTAATTTGTTTATGCAAAATTAATAAAAACAAATTAAATTACTATGAACGGCGTTGTTAGAGCTTAAATAGGGGTACGAATTTCGAAATAAACTTTGATCAAAGCTTGAGTAGTTTAAAATAATTTACACTCCTAATAATCAATGCGGTAAAAACCAAACGTTGAACCCAAGTGATCTCATAAAAAAATTTTTATTAGGTCAATTATTTCACACTTTCTGACCGAAAAATGAAAATAATAACATTAGAAGGACTGAATTTCACAAAATGATTACATAATAAACATGTACTTAAATAATTAGCATTTACAACAACACAAAAGAGTGTTTAAATATTTTTTAATTTTATTTTAATCTAATATTTTAATTAAGATAAGTCGATTTTGCCATGTCTTTATGTCCGTTTTGAGGATCTTTCTTAAATTATAAAGCTGTAAGCGCTATACCAAGCATATATATAGATAGTTTCATAAAGATCGGACGAAGTTATTCAGAAGTGAATTTTTAATGGTAAAGCGAGCATATTGTGGCATGTGAACAGATGGATGATCTATCTTCCAGTCGGGCACTACCGATGGGAGCACTCTCTCTTGTTTATTTAATTATTTAAATTATTTGAAGATATACTTATAAACACTTATTGGAAAGCGCCATTCTAAATCCAACGATGGTAATATTCTTAAATAAGGTATTATTCCTTCTTAATTTCATAATTCGATCATTAGTGATGGATACAAGTATAAGAAAATGCTCTACAAACTTCATATAGCAGGAATTGTCGCACGTAAAATAATCGGCGTAATTGGTTTATACGGAAGTGGAAAATTTCGATCGTTCATTATTGTATTTAAGTCTTAAATTATAAATAGCTATGGCCAGAGATATGATATGTATGAGCTTTTTTAGAGGTTTTACAATTTTAACGAAGTATTTTCAATTAAATCCCCTTACATCGACGCCACTGGGCTCTGTGTACTGAACAGTACTAGGAGCAGCAACCATTAATATTACGAGTTTAACACTTGCACACATATTGTATGAATTGCAGTTAATATGATTATATTATATAGAGAACTGCTTCTCTTGACGCCTGTTATGCGTCCAGTGAAGCATATAATATGGTGGTATTACATCAAAAACGCAAAGAAAACAGCAGAGAAAAATGTTTAGCTTAAAAAATGCCCACAACAGCACAAAAATCACTCGGCCGGAGCCGACAACAGGTGCAAAAAGAGTCTATAATGATGAAGAATATGGAGATAGCAAATACGATCGTACAAAAGCAGACCTACAAAAATATCACATAACACTTAAAGACTGCTTTCATTGTTGTACTTCGCCGTGGACTGCACAAAATTATTAAATAAATAACCATAAATTAAACACGGGTCTGCATTCCCAGATTGTGTCACATTTTCTAGCGTTGATGTAATCTATCACAATAACAACCACAATTGGCATTATATTGGCGACTCGCGACGTTACCCCATCCATAATTAAAGTTAATTTGCGCGTTTATTGATTCAAGTTAACATATTTCTTTTTACATCATTTTTGCCCAGAGATAATTTTAACAAATAACAGTGCTCAAGGCGGCTAGAAGATACCCTTTATTATTTACTTATGCCCAAATACACACACACGCGCCGTATAAAGCTCAAATAGAGCTATCATAGAGGGAAATATTTTTGATCTAAGACTTTTTATACCTTAGTACTATTTGAACTTTTTGAAATTTAACAATATTTAATAAAATGTTATAATTATAATAAAAATTTAAAATGTCTAGCTGTCAGACGCGTTCCTAAAGACCCTTCAATAGGGTAAAAAATAGGGTATACAAATTATGTTTAATCATTTCCCATGAGTTGCAGCCATAAATATTAACACAAGTATGTGTAATCGAACTGAGGTATATATTTTTGCCTCCTGCCTTGGAACGAATGGTGATAAAATATATTATTATTAAATAATTAATGAATAATCAACACAACTATTTTTAAATGGCCATACCCTATCCTCGGATTCGTACCCAGATCCTCGTTGTACAATATATGTTTCAACAAAATTGAAAAGTTATTTACCTCTTTCCCCAATCGAAGGCACAAACATACTCATGTGGGGTCTATAAAACATATTTGAATATCATTTATCTGCACGACCCAGCTCCTAATAAATGTTTTAATTCAGCGGGACGGCTTAAGTATCTCGCTAGAGATCTTACGACGGCTGCCATTATCAGATTTTGCAGGCAAGTTAAACATTTTGATACGCTTTTACAGTTTTAGGAGCTGCTGGACATTGGCTCCACTGTTCAGATGAGGCACAAGTTATTTATGCTGCAGTTGTCCTTGGTGATGCTGCTGCTGCTAACGTTACCCACAGGTCGAAGTCATGAGCAGCAGCAGCAGCAGGAGCCGGAGCTAGTGGGCTATGCCAGTAGCAAGCCGCCCACTCAGGAGTTACCTCGACCTTTAACGACGCCCAAAGCACTGACATATGACCACAGTCAAAGGAATCCGCGCTCGCGTCGACCAACTCTGATGGATGTGGCGCTGCAGCAAAGCGTGCAGCAGGGACTCAATGCCATGGCCGAGTTGTATGGCAAAATTCAACCACAAATGCTGCTTAATGGTGTGCGCTTTGTTGTTTTATTGCTGGTACCGCATTTGCAACTTTTTTTCCCCTTTTAAGGTCAAACGCTGCAGGACAATCATCCAGCCGCACTCCTCTCGCGCTTCAACGCGCCCAACACCGAGTCCGAGCAGCGGGAGATGGCCGCCTATGCAACCATTGAAGCTACCAAAGCCTTTCGCCACAAGTAAGTCTACGGGTCGGCCAAGATCATTGGACGGGTGGGTGAGTGAGTTCATCAACCGCAAATACCGAGTATGACTACGATATATGAACAAAGTTCTTGTCAATGGCGCATAATTAAAAACCGAAGTGTCTTTGTCTTCCACCATGCGTGGGTAACTAGAGAACATTTCGCTGGAATTCATTTCGCAATGAAGAAAACAGATATCGATATTTTAATATATCAATTTTTTTTTCAAATTGTTTTTTTTTATTTTGTGTTTGCAAGAACTCATTGCCAAGGACTTTTCGTCAGATTTTAAACAATTTCTTAAGTTATAAAAATAGTATTGAAAAGTTGTCTAAAATTTATGTCCTTGGGCACAAAAGTTGATATTCGAAATTTTAAGGTTTGAATATGTTTTCGTCACTAGATTGTAACGTCGTGTAGTTTTTTTTTTTTGGGATAGAGTTTTTGTACATCTTTATTATATAGATCGGTTGGGTTAACCTTGTAGTGAGCAAAAACAAATATTAAAGATACCTTCGAAATAAATAAATTGATTTTACCATACAGAAAATACATAAATGACAACGTAAAATATATCTTTGAAATTTATCTGTGCTCTGATAATATATGTACACATATATAATGTATATATATCGTAAACTGTATCAGCCTGCACATAAAATATTTTTTAATTTGTTCACTCTTACTTGTTTGCTTCTGAATATTTAATTAAATAAAAACATGTTAGAACAGTGTAATCGGGTGTAAACAACTAAAACTTGTTCACAGTGAAATAACACAGTGTAATGCAGAAAAGTGACTAAACAGTTAACGGTGTGATTTAAATAACTATTCTTGGAAAAATATAGATTTTTGTAATTTATGGGGGGCGGGAGGAGTGGCCGAAATTTGTTTTCAGTCAGCTAAATTTCTTGACTCTCAGCTTTAAAACTGAGAAAAATATCCGTTTTCACGATTTACCAAGCTTATAGTGGGCGTTGCCAATAGTTATATTTTATCTGACTCGGGTATACACTATTTAAAATTATATACAAATTGAATAAATTTTGCGCGGCTTAAGCCGCCAATCTTTTGTCTGCCAGCCCAACGCTTGTCCAGGGTCAGTTAAGAACCATATAGGCTGATAACCCGTTGTTTTCAGCAGCAACTATTCTATACCTGTACTATATAGGTCTCAAATGTGGTGCTCGTACTACGCGGGTTTCTTACGAATTCTCAAACTTATTAAACAGCCCCGCAAATGCTTGCATACCAAAACTTGGCCCCAAGGCAATCTAATCAAAAAAAACAAAACAAAAGCACCACAAAATATCAATAATCTGGAGAGATGCCCCTACGCTGCCACCCCCAGCCCACAAGAGCGGCAACTTTCTCGCTTGATTAACGAGTTCTACGGCTCCATAGCACCCAGCCAGTCATGGCTAATGAGTTGAAGTTGAAGTGCGCTGACAAAAGTGCTCCGAAATGTGACCGGTAGCAGCAGGGGCGGCAGCAATGTAGGCGGGAGCGGTAAAAATCGTAGCTAAACCGACAGTCGACGATTGTGACTGCTGAGAGTCAACTTTCACTTTGACATTGAAATGGCGCATAATTGCAAGCCAGCAGCCAGGCAGCCGGCCAGCCAGCCAGCCTTCATCAAGTGGACCATGCCGAGCCATTTCAGTTAAGCCAAATTGTATGATAGCTGAAGCTAAATTAAAGGTGCCCGCTTGGGCCGGGTTGGGCTGAGGGGAGCTAAGTTGAGTTCGGCTGGGCAGCGCTAAAGTAAATGACCTCTTCGGTCAGGCAACGGAAATAGCAGTCGAGCAGCCAGTGCTGCTGTAGTTTTTCCAGTTTGCAAGTTTTCACTTTTCACAACGAGTTCAGGTACGAGTTTGAATTCGAGTTCGAGTTCGGGTTCGAGTTGCCTCTGTAAAAATCCGTGCAATTTTCCACACAGAGTCCGCATTAAGCATAGCTAAAACAGAACTTTCACTGAAAGACAGTTACAAAAATACACAATGCACATACATACACACACACACACGCACTCGTATACTAGTGCAGGTGCAATGAGCCAAAGCTGCCCAAATACTTTTATGTAATTGAAATCAACTACGCTGCCCAATGAGCTGACAACAATAACAATCCATGACGAAGACGCTGCCGCTGCCCATAAAAGTAAATATGTCTCAGCTCTTTCTGTAGTTTTTGTCTTTAATTTTTGTCTACCCTATTTATACGAAAAGTAAACGTTCAAAAATTAAAATTTAATTTGAAATAAATAATTAATATTCAAATATTGAAGAATATACTATATTAACGATTAGGTTTAATATATTAAGGGCATATTAAAAGGTATCTCCCAGTTGAGCACTCCACTTTGTTTGTTTATTGTTTGCTTGTTTGGCTTGCTGATTGCTCAAAATCAAATTACGAAATATTTGATGCGGTTGCTTTAATTAAAAATCAGCTGCGTTCATCGATGATGTGACCAAGCGTCAGCGCTCATTAATATTGCCAAAAGCAGCATTTAGCCAAATTAGAAGAAAGCGAGTGAATGTGAACGACTGTAATTATAAGTATGTACAAATGTTTGTATGTATTTGGACAGCGACAAAAAACGTTAGAAATAATATAGAGAAAAACGCATGACGCTTTCCCATTTACACTCCTTTATATCTATCTCTGCTTCGGCCTTTCAAACAGTTTCAGTCTCAGTCGCAGCATTCGCAATTTGATTACATCAAACGGCGACAACAACAGCCACAGCCAAAAAAAAAAAAAACAACAGCAGCAAACAAAACAAAAAAGGCATAGCTAACAACAAGGTTCGACGGCGACTGATATGCCAAAGAAAGATACAACCACAAACGCAAACAAATATAAAAAACAATTCAGCTACAAGACGCGACTTTCGTTTTCTACAAGCGTCAAGCGCCGCACGAATTCGGCCTCAAGCACCCAACAGCACGAAAGTTGATATACACACACACAGATACACACTCATTGACACATTATACATATAAATATATATAAATATGTTTTTTTGTTTTGTTGCGAAGCTGCCGAGTTCATTGAACGGCGCTGCTGCGGCTGCGCTTTACGTGTGGGCTACAGATTGCGCATACGCCTCGTTGTCTAAGGTAAAGGGCGCTTAGTGTTTTTTATTGTGTCTTAAATGAATAATTAAATGAAAACCCACAAAATGGAGTGCCAAAGAGCACAAGATCTGTGTACAGGCATTTTCCACTTTCACCGCACGTAGTACACTTAACACGCTGACTTTTTAATACCTTCACATTACATTTTAACACTAGCTGCATTTAGATAAAGCTAAATGCATATCTAATTGCTTTTTATAGAACACTACACCAACAAGGGACTCAATATCCGGTAAAAAAAGTGAAATCAGAGATGGTTTTTTTAGAGCTGAGTGCAAGGTTGGGTTGAGTTTAATTTTGCACATAATTTGAATATAATATTAATATAGAAAAAGACAATTAGATCAATTTGAAATACAGTAATTATAGTATAAGCAGTGGTTAATATGTCCGGTGTATTTAATAGAAAATTGTGATAATGTTGCTTATATGCAATAAATTCAATACAAATTTACTTCTAAAAACTTAAAAAAACAGCGGCGAACTATATTTTGAATTAATTAATAACTCAAGCGCCTTTGAACAATATTTATAATTACAAGATCATGAAGTGTGAGGACTTTCTTTTGCGCATCGCAGTTTTCATGATTAATTAATTATACCCGCCGGGAGAGTAAAAACCAGCCCGTAAATGGAAAGCCAAAGCGGCTAAATTAAAGTCAACTGTAAGCGCTGTGATTTCGTATGCGTTTTCCCACCACACACTTACACACACACACACACACGCACACTTGGACACTGAAAACGCAACATGCTTTAATTTGTTGGTGGATCCCGCATCTTAACGCCGTCAGCAATGCGACGAACTCGTTTGAGTCTAGGTTGGCCATGCGGCTACCAACTTCGTGCAACCTGAACGTTTTATAAATAGAAGCCGCTAACGTTCGCAGACAGCACTTGAAAACAATGTTTGAACGCAGCCATATGGCGGCGTCTTGGACACCGCCAGGATGAGGAAAAGCTAATCGAACGTCTTGTTTGCTCCTAGCTTCCAGCACATCGATGAGCTGGCGCGCCAATCGCATGCGCACAAGATCTCGCTGCGCCGTACGGCGCTGGAAGGGCTCTGTCCGGCCCGGGACCCGCCGCCCTGTATGCCAGCCGCGGAACGCTATCGCACGCACGACGGCACATGCAACAACCGGCGGCGACCGCGCTGGGGAGCTGCCCAGATGCCATTTAACCGCTTTCTGCCCCCCGAGTACGGCGACGGCGTTGACAGCGTTCGCAGCTCCACCGATGGCAGCACTTTGTCCTCCTCGCGCTTCGTCAGCCTGCTCGTGCATGGGGCGCGCGAAGGCGACGCCCCACTGACCCTGATGATAGCGCAGTGGGGCCAGCTGCTGGATCATGATATGACATCGACGGCACAGCCGCGGTAAGAGAGGCCACTTGAGCGCTCAATTAGCCGCATAGTAATATTTTGGACGTTCGAACAGATCGATCAACGGCTCCATACCCAGCTGCTGTGGCGGCAAGGACTTTCATCCATCGTGCTTTCCGATCAAGGTGCCGCTGGACGATCCGTGGCTGTCGCCGCTCAAGGTTCGCTGCCTGGAGTTTCTGCGTTCGGCGCCTGCGCAGCGTCGCGACTGTGTGCTGTCCTGGCGAGAGCAGACCAATCAGGCCACGTCCTACATTGACGCCTCGCCGATTTACTCGAACAGCGCCAAGTCCTCGGATAATGCGCGCATCTTTCGCAACGGCCAGCTGATTTATGGACGCGGCAATCCGGCCGATGATGTGTGCCAGCGCGGCGCTATTGCCACACAGTGCATCAGAGCGGGCGACGGACGCAGCGGCGAGCAGCCTGGACTGCTGGCCATGCATCATGTTTGGGTCGGCGAGCACAATCGCATTGCCATGGAGTTGAGCGAGCTGAATCCCCACTGGAGCGACGAGAAGATTTACCAGGAGACGCGACGCATTGTGGGCGCCATGTTTCAGCACATTACGTATCGGGAGTTCCTGCCGGTGATCCTGGGCAGGGAGGTCTGCAAGCTGTTCGACTTGGAGCTTCTGAGCACCGGTTTCTACGAGGGCTATGACCCGAAGATTAATCCCTCAGTGGCCAACGCATTCTCCTCGGCAGCATTTCGATTCGGTCACTCGCTCGTCCAGAATTCCTACATGAGATGCGACCGCCACCACAACGTGATCAACAACAGTGAGTTTTAGCTAACAACAGATAAAAGATTCCCCAGCTGAGCCAACCCCACTCATCTGTAGATGTCAGTTTGCATGAGGAGTTCCAGAATGGCGACATTGGGACTGCGGGTTCACTGCATCGCCTGCTCCGCGGAATGGCCTCACAGCGCGCACTGAAGCGCGACGAGTTTATTACGCCCGAGCTCACCAACCATCTGTTCCAGACGCCTGGCTTTCCCTTTGGCCTCGACCTGGCCGCTATCAACATACAGCGTGGCCGTGATCACGGCCTAGCTCCGTACACCGCGTGGCGCGTGCCTTGTGGACTCAGTCCCATTCAAAGCTGGGATGAATTTGGTAATGTTGTGTTCCAATTAGGCCGTACAGCATGCTGATGCTTCTCTCCTTTATCTCTGTCATAGCCAACGTGGTGGGTCCCGAGTCAGCCAAGCGTATTGGCCACGCTTATCGCAGCGTTCACGATATCGATCTCTTTGTCGGCGGCATTGCGGAAAGGCCCGTTGTGGGCGGACTGGTCGGCCCTACTTTCGCCTGCATTATAGCCCAGCAGTTCAGCAACTCGCGGCGTGGCGACCGATTCTGGTACGAGAACGGTGGCTTTGAGAACTCCTTTACACCAGCACAGTTGCACTCGCTCAGGAGAGTGTCGCTGGCGCAGGTCTTGTGCAGGGCAGTCGGTGGAGGCACTTTCCAGCCACATATATTCATACCCGCCGAGTTTACAGATAACGAACGCCAGAACTGCGGCACTGGCATCCTGGGGTTCATCGATCTAAGCCCTTGGCTAGAGCAGGATCCGTTCTTGGCGGCCAATCCCCAGCCCGATCATATTTTTAACATTGTACCGTCGGACGTGGCCCAAAATGAAATGACCGTTACGGCAATCGTCAAAGAGGACAAGGCGGGCTTCTCCAACCGTGTAAAGCCAGCCCAGCCTCATGTGAACTTTAGTCCTAACTCAGCTACGGGTTTTCAGCGACCTACGAACGGCAATATGACCAAAATTAACGACAAACTCGACCTGAAACGTAAGACTCCGACCGCAACTAAGACGAACAACAACAACAACAATCGAAATGTGACACCCAACCGAAAGACACCCGTCAACGGAGTAAATAACAAGCTAGACAAATCGCCCAAAATAACCATAAATATAAAGAACGTGATAGCTAGAAAACCAGGAGGAACAACTCCAAAGCGCACAGTGGTTATTAACAATGTACCCATTGAGCTGCGCAGCGCCGTGGACGGCAATGCAACAACAACGACAGAGACAGACGACGAAATACACTCGAAAACAGAGACAGAACCGTTCACTGATGCCGACTTGCCAAAATTCCGAGAGGCCGATGACGAACTGTCCGACTCCGAACCGATGACTACCGACAGACCCATAACGACGATTCGATCGCATCAACAAAACACTGACGTAGACGACGCGATTGTTCCACTGAGACAGGTTTCCGCAGGAGTTAGCAGTTCCAAGCGAGTGCAGCGACGAGTGCCAAATTCCAAAGAGCTGACAAAACCGATAGCTTCGGACGTACTACTCGACACGAGACTGTTGCACACACAACGCAATCGCACGACAGCCCAAAGCACTGCCACGACAAAGACAATACCGAGCACAACTGCAAGCCTGGTCCGCGTCAGTCGCACCACCAAGTCGTCCAAATTGTCTAAGACCACGAAACGCGGCGTGGAGCTGCGCAGCCATTATCAAGGTCGACCGGTCTACCCCCAAAAGGTAGTTGTGAACGGACCCAATACAAGTGACCAATACGAAATAGAGATTAATATTCGACAGACGAACAAAAGTCCTGTATCGAGACCTGTCGGCTCAGAGTACGCGGAATACACGACATCGACCATTTACAAGCCCTACGGCAACTACGAAAATAGCTACGCTCCACACTATATGGACTACGGCAGCACGACACCTAGTTACGACTACTACCAAACTCACAGGGACACGATCTTACAGCCACAGAAAACCAAACCACCGACAATAATCTACTTGAACGACAACGACGACAGACGCACCACAACACGACCACCGAACATCTTTCAAAACTTCTTAAACTTTGCCACCAACGGCTTTAATCCGAACGCCAACCGACGCCCCACGCAGGCCCCGGAGCCAAGTCCAATTTCATCGATCCACAAGGAACGTCCTTATCAGGAGACTCATGTGGTAAATAGCCCGATCAGCGGTGGCGGCTCCCATGTTATAACCAGCTCAACTCAGTATGGCCCACGGCCGCCTTTGTCGCAATCATATCCGTTTTCAACCAGCTCCCAAATAGCCACAAATCCCCAGACAAACTATCTGCATGCGACGAGCAGTGCCATTAGCTCCGGACCCTATGGCAGCATTTCGGGAGTAGCTAGCGCGAATGGCGCCGATAGCACATTCAGTTTCAATATACGTCCACGTCCTGATATTAACCCGGTTTTTGGTACCTACCCGCGCCCGCAAAGCCTAGGCGGCGGCTACGGCTTGGCTTCCCAATCGCCGTACAAACCGGACTATACGCCAAGCCAGAACGAACTCTATTACGATCGCGAGCTGACCCAAAACCCCAGTCCGTTCTCTGGTGGCACTGTAGGTCACAAGCCACTGGCACAGACCCAGACGTACTATGCACGCATGCCGGAACTGAAGGAGGCAGGCAGTGCCAGTATCGAGGTGTCGAATACGGACCACAAACTGGACATAGTACGCGACTACGACTATTTGAGCCGAACGCTGAGCAATGTGACCACGGACGACAATAAATCAGAGAGCAGTGACGATTATTTATATGACGAGGACGAACCAAACAAGAACATTGACTTCACTAAATTAGCTAAACAGCCGGACAGCCTGGCCACATCCACCAATATAAATGCCAAAGATAGTGACTTACGACCTGACGAAACAAAAAACGCAACTACTCGCACCTGGAACTCCACAGAACTGGACGACAATTACGTGCTGCCCATGTTGGGTAACCAGACACAGGGAATGTATTTGATGGAAATGCCAAAGCCAATGGTGACCAACTCTAATCGTAGCACGACAAACAGCAAAGTAACCGTGTTTCCGGACAGTGTAGGCAAGCAGTTGGGCGGCAATATATTGGCCGAAGCAGAAGATTACGACGAACGATCAGCAATTGCCAGTGCAGTTCCCCAACATCTCCCCAATGTGGCCTTCGCGCCCATTAACGTACTTACAAAGCCGGACAGGTGAGTGCATACGGCACTGTAGAAGTATTGCTGCAAAAATTCTGAGCTACGCTTTTTACAGGCCTGACAACTGGGTCATATTCAACAGGACGAACGAGGAGCCGCCACTGCCGCAGCCGCCTGCAGTGAGTACGGGTATGGGCGCAGAGCCCACTGCAGAGGTGCCAATGCCGTTTTTCAGCGTAAGGCGCAAACAGGAGAAGCGAGGACCGGATGTAGTGGAGGCGAATCTCAAACAATCTAAGCAAACAGAAAATAGAAATACCGCGCCATAGAAATAGCTCACTACAATGCCAAATTACGTTAAGTTTATTTATTGTATGTTATGAAAAATATCACAGGCAAAATGAGCACCATGCAAAAGAAATTTCCCACACTTCATTCAAATTTTTTCACTTACCTACTCCACTTTCAAATTATGCTTTGGCGCGCAATTAGCGTTGCCAGAAACCTTTATTTAGATACAGAGTACTATCGATAATATTGATATATCGAAATATGACATTCACACAGCTTATCGGTCATGTGTCGGCTGACCACCACTATTTACCATCCGAAAACTGAATAAACTGAATAAACGAAAAACTTTTCGCTTCCAATGTAAAAGTATATTAAAACAAAAACCGCGCAACAAAGCAAACGGGATTCGATGCGTGCGGCGGCGTATATCGGCCGTCGCTAACGCCTGCGTTTTTAAGCTGCTAGTAGATTTGTACGCTGTCAGCCCGTTGTTGCCGTTGTCGGTAAATTATTAAGTCTGATTTTCGAGTCTGTGAGGCAATGGAGACTGATTACCAAAATTACGTCGAGTCATTGTCGGGGGTATCCTCGGATGATGATGACATCTCCACGGTGGATAGTTCCGATGAGGCTGAGGAGCCGACCAACTCGCATAGCTACCCAATACAGCCGCAATCGCGAACGCGAAACTTGGTGCAAATGCTGTACGACAGAGAGGTATGTGGACATCGATGCCATATGCATATTAATGCATACGGGCCTAAAAGTTTACCACTACTGATAAACGTTCATCCCTTCAGCGAACAGGATATTTCTCCGGACAAACGCGAGCGGGTCAAAAGCAGAAACTTCCTTATGAACAGGTGCCAAATAGATTAAAATTATATCTCAAGGACGTATTAGCCAACAATGCCATGGAGGGGTAAGCAACCACATAAATGGTATGGGTAGGCTGTCCAAAAACTTACTCCAAAACAATTACTTGCAGGCACATTTTCATGGGACTGACTGCTTGTGGACAGTACATGATCAGTCACCGAGTTGTGTGCAATGACAACACGTCTCTCAACCATTACTCCTTTAATGTGGGCTACAAGTACACGTAAGGCGCAAATTTGCTTGCATAAAACAGGATTAACGGTCTCTACTCTTTACTTCACGCAGTCTTTACTTTTGGCTCTTTCAACCGCACAAAAAGCTACGATACTTTTTCTCGCGCCGGCTGTTCGATGATCATGTGGTCGATAATCTGAAGTCCGTCACCATGACACAGTGGAAAAACGCAGATAAGCAAATTTTGGTGGTACATGGTGGTGCCACAGAAGAGAGTGAAGAGAGCTATATAACATATGTCAAAGTTCCTAAACTAGGTTGTTTAGAGTGCAAAAAACTTTGCGATGATGGTCCATGTAATAGCTGACATGCATATTAACGAAATATTGGCCAAATAACCCGCTTCATATATTTCAGATTCCTTTTACAATGCGCACTGCATCAATTGCCATTTGACAGTGCACACAAAGTATTCCTCGACCGAAACGGACCCACGTTTCGAGCCCACAATAAACCTTCTCTGCCCCGAGCGCATTCTCATTATCTCGAATGGGTTTATGCACATGCTGCGAATCGATGTGGACACGCCGGCCGTACCCAATAGCAGCCCCTTGCCACAGCAAAACTATAGCCTGCCCTGCACCCAGCAAACCATGCTGCTACCACGCACTCCACTCGCCAGCGAGGAGGATCGCTGCTCTGTTCCCTTCACAGGATCTGAGGCGGACAGCGAGCACAGCGTTGTAGCACGCATTATTGCGGATTTTAGTGATATTGAAACAGATCATGCTCAGCGCAGTAATAATGCCATCAATAATAATAACAACGAAGTCCAACAGCGCACCAATGCAGAGCACAACAGTGTCTGCTACGAGAAGCTAATTTTCTCATCCAATTGCGGCAACGGTATGCCTGGGTCCAGCATGACACTGTTGGAAACCACTTTACCAGTGGTAATGCAGAATGCTGTAGGCTCCAATGACTCCAGCCAATCAAGGAAACGCAATCCACGCATAGTCACTAAATCTTACCGCAACGGAATCACAACTATTGATATGCATGTAAGTTTGCCATGTCAACGCCGTTATAGCAGTATTATAATCTATTATTATATTATCTACGTGACAGAACACATCGACTCCCAGCTCTATGACAGACAAGTCGAATGCCTACGAGTTCTCCGAAGACAACGAAAAGTGTGAAAAGATTTCGATATTTCGCAAGCGCCGCCTTGCTGACAAAAAATATGAGTTTTCCGAGGACAACTCCGAAAACATCATTCCTTTTACCAAAATACGCTCGGCAGGACGTACAACGTTTAGTCCATCAACGGCCACTTCGACAGCTCAGCGTAGTCTCCATCGGTTCTCGCCCACAGCACACTTTTTTCACAATTCTCCATGTGCTTCACCCTCATCTTCGCCACACCCGGCACAGCCAGCACATACGCCGCCACCGCCGCCGCATTTGGGATTTCGTTCACCGCCGTCCAGCTCGAATCTAATGCGGTCGCCCAGCCGTAATGCCAATGCAGTAACCGTAGCTGCTCAAATGTACAATCAAAAGTCGCCACCGTTGTCCCAAGCGACGCAACAGATGCTCAGTTATAAGCCCGTTGGACCTTTGGGTGCATTATCCCCATTGCAGGTATCTATGGCTAAACGCTTTGAGATTGGAGGATCTATGTCCCCAAACGCAGGCCTGTCATTTTTGTCGCCGCGGCGTGATGAACAACGCATTGTCGAGATGCCAGTACAAGGCGGTGTTATGCCAGAGAAGCCGGTGTGCACAAAGAAACTGCGACGTCGCTATGTAGATGAGGACGATGCCAACTCTGTGATTACTAGTGAAGAGGGTATGTCTTCTATTTGCTATAGTTTATTACTTTCTATCTCAATAAAGAATACATTTTCGGTTTAATCTGCAGACGACTGTATCTCACCGGGCTATCACACTTCGCTTCCCATGGAGGTACACGGCTCTTGCTACTCGGAAATGCAAATGATATCACAGGCATCCTATCAACGTTTGCGTTGCAGCAGCGTCGTAATAACACAACACTCATTTGATCTAGAGACTTTTACCTATTATGTGATAAGCATGATCTGTCAAAAGCATCAAAAGATCTACAATGTATTTTACGACTGGGCCTATGAGTTTATCAATGTTTGTCCGTTAAGCCAAACAATAAGCTGTATGTTAATGGCACAATTTTCTGCTCGAGATCAGATGCCTAGCACTCCAACAAATTGCATGTACTGCTCAGGACGTATGGGATGTGTTTTTCACAATCGACAATACGAATGTCGCATTCTCTTCACCTGGAATATGGAGAGTGGACATTGGCACGTACTTGACTATGGCGAACTCAAAGAAATGCACGAGCTGTTCAGCCCCCTAAAACGGCTGGGGAAGTCACGTCTAACATTTGCTCAGGTGGCCAGACAAATGGCTCAGGAGATGGCAGCTAGTCTGAACCGGCTGCCTGACTATACTTCTAATTTGCGTGTTCTCAACTCAGATATGAAAAAATCCAAATCATCTATTTGCGATTTGGACAACATGGTGGAGTTTCATTTAAAACGCACCAACAACGAAATGCTCTGATCTGTAAAAGTATCCTTATGGCTACGGCATCAATTGCTATTGTACAATTTTACCGTTACCCTCGCCGCGTACAAGTGCATCTAGTTCAGTTTGAAACACAATAACTTGTGCTGTATTTAGTTTTAAAATAATTTTACTTCTTAAAGTGCAACGAAACGCTTTTGCAAAAGGTTAAAATGCGTCCTGATTTTGACTGAAGTCGTTTAAGTAAACTACAACTCGTAGTTAGTTTTATGGGATACATACGATAACGCATATGTATATACTAATATACTTTTGATATTTCACATAATACTACATTCTACTTATTAATTAGTTAGTAAAGCTTATATATTGCGAGTATGTGGCTCAGATATATGGTATCAATTAGTTAGTTGCGACTATCCTATGGGTAAGCATAAATATACAAATCTAATCATATATTACAACTTGAGTGAGTTACATTTCGAAAAGAGAATTTGGCCAATAAATTGCTAAGTTAATAACAACCAACAATGAAATATAATCTATATATGCATTCAAAATACTTGCATCTTGCTGTTTTCTTATTATTACTATGTGTTCTTATTACGTACTAGCTTATAGAACTCGAATTCTCAACGCACTGACGAAACCAAAACAAACAATTCAGAACGTTGCCTTCGGGCGTAACCGACTACGCAATACTCATTGACAGCAAAATAAAAGCTTAAAACAGCCGGGGATTAAAGCACCGATCTACCCCTACTAAGCCCCGCAGACATCTTATAAGTGCTCACCATCGACCTAAAAGAAGATTTTGTCCATATTTGGCTTCCTGGACAGTTTACGCTGAGCGTAGGTCGCCAATAAGTTGTTCGGTCAGTAATACTCAGCAACCTATTGTAAAAGTGACACTGAATACATACCCTAATCGGAATTAAAGCCAAGTCCCCGTTGCTCAGTTCAGTCATTAATCACTTGAATAATTTAATATAAAATATATTTGTAAAGGAATATTTTTATAAAAGATTCCTATGAATTTCGAGTAAATGTTATAGTATTCCTTATTATACTTCGGCCGAAGCCGTTGGCGGGAACACACAAATTTCAGCTTATGAAACTTGAGTTAAAAATATAGACTTTCCACGCGCAACATCTTTGGGCTTCCTTTTTACAATTCTAATGAAAGAAATAAATTAATTTGATATTTAAATGCGAAGGAAACTCACCGGTCAGCAAGGGATTTTAACACGTCCTTCCTTAAGATTTTAACGATGAACAATAACACACCTTGGCCCGAGTTAATATAATCAACATACGTAAACCATGTTGAACTTATATTAAGAAGTAAACAAATATAAGATATGATTTCAAAAATCCAGATAACGCCCACCAAGATGAACATCCTACAAAATAATTTGAAACTAAAAAACACAGTGTCAATTAAAATAACATTTTATGTTTACAAAAAAAGTAAATCGAACTTACTAAGCCATTTTCCTAAAGTTACGTTTGCTTTCCGCCCCTTCAGACATACGTTTTTCGGTCCTGCGCACCGCAAGTATTCGCATTATCGTTTTAATACAAAGAATTAGGCTGCATATTAACAAAATTAATAATGGACCATAATAGTAGATCATAGCCGACCAATCCCAAGCTGGAAAATAAAAGCCATGTTATTAAAAACACAAGTCAGAGCGTTAGAGTTGGGTGTAACCGACTCAGTAATACTCGTTCAACAATATCAACACGGTCGCAATTTGTTTGCTCGATTTTTCGAGGTCATTTGTGGTTTACCTACTGTTTACCACTGTGATAGGTTAAGTTTTTCATGATTTACCCACCCCCAATGGGCTTTGACAAAAAATTATAAGATTTCATTGGATGAAGGTTTACTCGATGATATCCGAAGTTTTAAGTTTCTTAAATGAACGGACAGCAAGACGTGCTTTTCACTTTGTGAACAAGTATAACTAAAAAGCAGTTTAGCGTAAAAAAATGTGGTTACTATTAATCCAACATGAGTAAAGCCCAACACCAGGTATCCATTTCGAAATATTTGGATCAGCGTCAATATCCTCGACTTTATATAAGACATCGACCAACCATGTAATTACAAGTAGAACGGCAGCAACACTCCAAACAAAGATGCTGCAATTCGCAAATGAGGTTTGCCTGGAGCCGCCGAGACTGTTAAACAGATTCCACATATGATAGTTTATAACCAAAAGCCAAAGGAATGTTACCATGATGGCATAATAGCCACTATAGCCTGAGAAATCAATTTAATTTTAAATATGGAAGAGTAAAATAGTTCGATCGAACATACCTACCAATTCGCACAACATGCCGTGGGACTTATTTATCCACCCAAAACTTACAATCACAATCAGGAGAAAACTTACCGCCAAGCAAGTAAAATAGCAAACGTAACATTTGTCATTCATAGACCAATCCGGTAACAGCAGATACACAACCACTATCATTAGCAAAAAGAATATCGACACCACCTGGACTGCAAGTTAGTTAATGGATGGAGAAGTAATATTAAATTAGTAAATGAGCTTAAGTCCATAGTAACTGAATGAAAGAACGTTTTAGGAAGCTTCTAGATTAATACACCAATTATATAAGCACTATGTGAGACCCATGTGAGACCCGCTTTCAACAAAAGGGTCGCCCCCATTATATGTTTTTTAAAATGTCAGTCCAGTAATTTCTGTCTGTATTGCGTTTGCAACCAAGTCCTCTCTGACCGATTCTTTTTTCTAAGCTTGCAGAAGACATATTCGACCCCTTATATATTCTTATTATATATTCTTGATAAGGATGACCAACTGGGTCGATACAGTTCTTTCTGTGGAATCTCGTCACTTAGTTTCCAAGCAACTTTATGCAGTTGGAGTCAACTGAATTTGACCACTAAATGAGAAAACTTTACCCATTGAAATTGGGTAACGTATGTAACGGTTAATGCACTCTTACTTGTTTGACTTTAATCTATCTCTATAAAATTAGGCATTAAATCTATTCGATTGACCCGTTTTTACAGGCGGACAAACATTATGATTGTTTGTCTAGAGTATTAGTAGAGTCCCGATTTTAGCCAGCATTTTATCAGCTACGAATGCAGAGTACCGAAATGTGAGGAACCCTTTATCTTACTATATGAGTTGGTTTTGTCCACCGGTGGAAGGCAATGATGAGGCACCAAAATGTACTGGCTGTCCGGTTGGTGGACTGGCTGAAGACAATAGTCCCGCTTTGATAAGTTCTCACCATCCCAATGTCGGACCAGTGTACCGTTCTGATAACTTAATGACTATTAAATTAATTCGAAAGAATTGCCAGAATATCAAACCTCAAACAAGGTCCACCCATGGTCTTCGCTCCCATCGATATTGACAACTAAATGGTCGTCACATGGCACAGGGAGATGCTTTTGTACAATAAATTCCATTACATTTCTTTCTGTCTCTGTTCCATCGGCCATTGTTATATTCAAAATGGAACTATAATTTAAATTGTTAGCATCGCCACATTTTCCCTCTCCTTCAATGAGCAACTTTTGAGGATCACAGCAGAAGCGAATACATGACTTCACTTGGCAGGCACAACCCCTCGTGTGCTCGGGCACTGACTCCTCTTTACCACTGAATAATATCTGGTAGTTGTATTGTCCGACTTTTTCTTTGGGAATTAAAATATCCTCGTACTGGTATGTGCCATTTGGAAATCGCTTGCTATTCGTTAAGTCGACAGTATCAAAATAATCACAACCGGGAATATCCCCTTTTATTTCGACTATGATAGCAAAAACTATGACGAAAGCACACGTTGTATCCTTCATATTCTAAAATAAAAGAAACATATATGTTTTTTTTCGTATGGAAAATTAATCTTTTATAAAACTCAAACTTAGAGTAAAAGAATATTGTTTAATACCATTTTATTAAATTTTGCCACTTTAATAAAGTTTCTATTTAAAAAATAAATAAGGAAATTCTAGAATGTTATTGTAATAAAATATCAAATAGGTTAAATCGGATTTATCTTAAACAATTTCTTAACTATTGATATCGTCCCAAATAAATTATATAATCAACGTGTTTCACTGAACCGATAAGATGTATAAGCTTTATAACACTATTTTATACTGAAATAAAATTCTATGAGTTTGTATCCATAGTACTTTTTATACCCTGAACACGTTGGGAATGGGGAATGGGTGGTTTTGTGCGAAAGTTTGTTACAGACAGAAGAAAGCATTTCGATCTCTATAAAATATAAATATTCTTGATCAGGACGAATAGCTGAGTTGATTCAATCAGCGTGTCCGTTTAAAATTTTTATCGATATCTTGCCTCACTTCTTTAATAAACTGAGAAATTATTAACTGAAGAGCTCAGGTTACGGCATGTGTTTGTCAGCTCCCAGCTGGGTTCAGAGTATCCCTGGACAAGCACTTATGACTAGAGGACTTAACATGTAACTTATTTTATGTTTAGTTAGCTTATTTATGTTTAGTTCCAGTCTTATCCCGGCTCCGAGTTACCGTAACAAACATTCAAACTCTGTATTAATACGTATACAAAAACAGATGTGTGCCTGCATTACGAATATGTACAGGCCAAATTGGGTCTATGGGTAAATCCCCTGAGCTCATTTATTCAGGCAGAATATCTCCTGCCTGTTTTACTTTACTTTAGCACAAATGTTCTATTCTCGTTTTACCCATTTGAAAATATACAGGGTACAACAATGAAAGTAAATGTAAAATCAGAATTACTAACAATGTTGTTACATAATTTAAATTATAAATATAGTGTTGGCGCATTGTGGTTGACTACAAAACTATTTACAATTTTTTTTTATTTATTCTAAAACTAAATATTGTATAAAATTCCCCGAACAATAAAAAATATACTTTATTTATTAGTAATTTTAGTGACACAGCGCAAATTTTCTACATAAGTATATATTGTATTTCGAATTAGATGCAGGACAACTTCAACTTAAGCTCTCTACATTTACAATAACAAGTTTGTTTTTTTTACCGAAGAAAGTATTTCACAATAAAATAGGACTGCACCGTCAAAGGCTCATAACTGAAAATATAGTAAACAGATATAAAACAGCTTAGCATAACGATCATCTTTGGATACATTATTGTACATTCTTACATAAGAGCAAAAGCTCTATCTATCTCTATCTAGCTCTATCTTTTAGAAGCAAATTTAGGAACCCACAAACTTTATGAGTGTCGACACAAGTTGTGGTTAGCTTGTTGCGTATTGGTACTTCCCAACGCATTACTTATATAATACTATGTATAGTATGAACGTTCCGTTTTCAAAATGACCACAGCTCTGTTGCCGGAGCAGTGAAACCGGGACATAATTCCTTGGAATTCCCAATGCACGTGCCACTCGTTCCAGAAATAATATCAAACCGCATTTTATAATAGTCGGTCACGAAGTGACAAGAGTATATTGGTTTTGAACAATATCTGTCCGTCCGTCTTTAAGTCCGGATGAACGCAACTTTTTTCGGCGCTATTGAAGATAGAGACATGGAGTCACCAAATTTGGTATGAAGATTGCTAGTAACCTCTTCCGAAAATTGCGACCTTGATTTCCCGGCGACGCCCACTAGAACGCCCTCCAGCGCCACCACCTTAAAAAATCGGAAATTGCTATGTCTCCCTTAGTTTTCAAGCTAGAGGCTCCATATTTGCAATGTATTTTACTGGAAAGCTCCCCCAAACACAGACCAAATTTCCCAGCCACGCACCCTTCCGCCTCCGTAATCGCTAAAATCGATATACCTGAAAGCTCAAAACGGTAACATGTGTATAATTCACACCATGCCCCCGCATTAAAAAATCGCAAAAGTCTATATCGTGCAAAGTCTTAGAGCTAGTCTTACCAAATTGTAAAGGTAGATTAGTAGTTACCTCTCTTGCTTATATTGTCTTGATCTGTATCAAAATGCGAAGCGATCTATCCAAGTCCGTCTATCTGGATGTTTTTTTCTATACAAACCAATCTCTCAGTTTTAAAGCGATTAATGTTTCCATAGATCAGACATTTTGTGGAATCTTATAGCTGCCATAGGAACAATCGAGCAAAAAATAAGTTGTCAGTCAGTATATATAAATTACATATGAATACCATACCCTCAGTTAGTACTTCTGATTTTATTAAGAAACTTATTATATTTTATAAAAAATTTATGTACATTTTGAATAAATTCTATAGTACTCTTTATTGTGTTCCACTATATTTTGCACTCGCTGATTTACGTAGCATACTTATTTCAGTTTCTGGGAGTTGAGGAGAGTTTGACGTAAGAGAAGCATCACCTTTGGCCTTCCTCTTTCCAAATCTAATAATAGAAAAAATTAGGTTGCTATTTAAATGCAAAAATAACTTACCGGTCAACAAGGGGATTTAACACGTCTTTCCTTAAGATTGTTACTAGGAACAATATGATACCTTGGCCAGACGTTAGCACATCAGCAATTCTGAGCCATATTGAATATATATTACAAAGTTCACAAACATGGGATATGATTTCAAGAACCCATATAACGCCGACAATAATGAATAATCGAAAAAACATTTCAAAACTTAAAAAGAGAGTTTAAATTTAGGTAACTTATTTATACTCCTTATAAACGTGACATGCTTACTTAATCAGATTATTTAAATTACGTTGGCATTCCAATTGTTTTAACTGCCGTCTGTTTTTTCTGCTCTGCAAATATATTCGCATGGCCGTTTTAATAAATAGCGTTAGGTTGCATATTATCAAAACAGATAATGGTCCATAATAGTAGATCATAGACGACCAATCATAGGCTAAGCATAAAAGTTAACGCGATATACGGATTATAAAGTTATAAACATATTAATATTAAAACAATACTCTTACTATTAATCCAACACGAGTAAAGCCCAACACCAGGTTTCCATATTAAAATGTTTGGATCCTCTTCATTACCATCGGGTTTTAATAAGACATCAACCAAACATATAATTACAAGTAGGAAGGCCCCAGTACTCCAAACAAAGATATTGTAATAAGTAAATCGGGATTTGCGGTTAACGCCAATGTTATTAAATGTTTTCCACAAATTATAGTTTATCATCAAAAGCCACAGGAATGTAACCATAACGGCATAATAGCCACAATACCCTGAGAAATTAATTTAATTTTAAATATAGAACAATAAAGGACATGGTTCGAACATACCCACCAAAAAGCAAATGCGACGGTGCGTCTTGTTTATCCATTCAAAACTTACAGTAACAAAAATAAGGAAGCTCACGGTTAGGCAAGTAAAATAACATGTGCAACATTTGCCGTGTACAGACTTAAAATTCGGTAACAACAGATACACAATAATTATTATAGTCATAAAGAATACCGACACCGCCTGGACTGCAGGGTAGTTGAATGAATGAATGAAGAAATATTAATCAATTAGTATCTCAGTTTAAGTAGAGAACGGTAACTAAAAAGAAGTCATAACGTTAAAGTCGGACGTAACCGACAGAGTAATACTCTTTCACAGTAAACAGTTGTTCATATTGTTATTTTAGAAAAATATAGAATTATGGGTGGTATAGATTTTCGCTATTTGCTATTTTTTACCCAGTATACGTGATACGTGACACACGTGATTGGTATTTGTATGAATGCAAAGAAGTACGAAAGTATATTACGGCAGCTCGGAATTTTCCTATTCTGAAATGATGATGATAAGGCACTCTTACTTGTTTGGTTTTAATCTATCTCTATGAAACAAATTCGTATGTGTCTGATTGATGTGCTTTTACAGAGAAACAAAGAATGTGTCTGCTTTTAGTAGAGTATTAGTAGAATCCCCACCTTCACGGGACACACAACTGTACAGCCTCGCTTTTAACCGACATGTGAAAAACGCTTTGTCTTACTATATGAGTTGGTTTTGTCCGCTGGCGGAAGGCAATGATGAGGCACCAAAATGTACTGGCTGTCCGGTTGGTGGAGTGGCTGAAGACAATAGTCCCGCTTTGATAAGTTCTCACCATCCCAATGTCGGAACAGTGTACCGTTCTGATAATTTAATGACTATAAAATTAATTCGAAAGAATTACCAGAATATCAAACCTCAAACAAGGTCCACCCATGGTTTTCGTTCCCGGCGACGTTGAGGGCTAAATGGTCGTCACATGGCACAGGGAGATGCTTTTGTACAATAAATTCCATTACATTTCTTTCTGTCTCTGTTCCATCGGCCATTGTTATATTCAAAATGGAACTATAATTTAAATTGTTAGCATCGCCACATTTTCCCTCTCCTTCAATGAGCAACTTTTGAGGATCACAGCAGAAGCGAATACATGACTTCACTTGGCAGGCACAACCCCTCGTGTGCTCGGGCACTGACTCCTCTTTACCACTGAATAATATCTGGTAGTTGTATTGTCCGACTTTTTCTTTGGGAATTAAAATATCCTCGTACTGGTATGTGCCATTTGGAAATCGCTTGCTATTCGTTAAGTCGACAGTATCAAAATAATCACAACCGGGAATATCCCCTTTTATTTCGACTATGATAGCAAAAACTATGACGAAAGCACACGTTGTATCCTTCATATTCTAAAATAAAAGAAACATATATATTTTTTTCGTATGGAAAATTAATCTTTTATATTCAAACTTAGAGTAAAAGAATATTGCTTAATACCATTTTATTAAATTTTGCCACTTTAATAAAGTTTCTATTTAAAAAATAAATAAGGAAATTCTAGAATATTATTGTAATAAAATATCAAATAGTTTAAATCGGATTTATCTTAAACAATTTCTTAACTATTTTTATTAAACCGCAATTTTTTGAAAATAATGATATCGTCACAAATAAATCAGCGTGTTTCACAGAACCGATAAGATGTACAAGCTTTATAGCACTAATGTATACTGAAATAAAATTCTATGCGTTTGTTCTTGGAAATTCCATATGGCTTTTTATACCCTGAACCCGTTGAAAATGGGGGAATCGGTGGTTTTGTGCACATGTTTGTTACAGGAAGAAGAAAGCATTTTGGTCTCTGTAAAATATATATATTCTTGATCACGACTAGTCGTCCTGAGTCGATTTAGTCAGGGTGTCCGTCTATCCGTAAGTTAAATGCAGCGATGTCAAAAACTAGCTAGAGACGTGAACTTTTCGACTATGGATTCTGCTTTACCATATACAGAACAAGTTTAAAACAGTTTTTTTCTCGATATCTTGCCTCACTTCATTATTATCGATAAATATCGATATTAGGAAATGGGTTTCTCTGCATATGTCATATAAGAGCTAGAGCCACCAAATGTGATTTTGTATGTTTTCCTAAAGCAAAAGGGAATATTCTTCTACAAATTATATACGGAATTCAACTTATTCCAAGTTGCAAACTTGTAGCTCCTATTGCTTCCGAGATCGTTACATTCATAAAGATGGACAAGCGGACATGGCTAAATCCCCTGACGTCATTGTCATGATCAAGAAGATACCTCCTGCCTGTTTAGCTCGATTTTTCCTTTTCTTTCTACCATTACATTTGAAAATATCCAGGGTACAAGACTGAAAGTAAATATATAATCAGACTTAATAACAAAGTTGATGCATCATTTAAACTATAAATATAATGTTAACATATTGTGGTATTCGCAGATTATAAACGTATTTAATCACGTATTTAATGAACGCTTGTGATGAAGCATCACGAACTACGCAAAAGCCAACTAGCAATATATACAGAAACAATTGAAATGTGATTCGATCAGATCGAACTTTATACCGATCGAAAAATTTTTTTTAATACTAGAAGAGAAACGTCTCTTGTTAATGATATAGGGAGCTGTAAGTGATAAGGAAAAAATGTTAAGTTTTGGAGCCGATGGGGCCGTTGTTGGCCGTCAAGAGTTGTTCAGACAGATTTCTGTTTCGAAAAAACCGATACAGACAGATTTCTGTTTCGAAAAAACCGATACCTCATTCGACAGTTATTAAAGAATCACATTTTTACAAACGAGATGAAAATCTTATCTGTTTGTATCCACTTTTTTATTTGGCAGACGGCGTTCGGCTGACTTCCTCTAAAGCTCGAGCCGATTAAACTACAAAAATCGATTTTTCATAAGAAAATAATAAGACAGATTTTGACTGTTTTAAGCTGTTGTCATACTGTGAACAAGTATTGCGCCGTCGGATACACCCGACTTCGCCGTTCTTACTTGTTTAACATTGCATATATTCACTAACATTGAAATATTCTCCACGCAACTGAAGTCTAGTCGCCTATGTCGATCCCAAATAATCGTGTCAGGTGCATGCCCCTCGGCGCATACCCTCGACAAAATCAAAATATGCAGAATCAAAAATGGCACGCCTCGACAAGCTGGCAACAGGAATTTAAAAACAAATCTACACAGCAACAACAACGAGGAATGCCGTGCACATTAACACAGTCTCAGCAATCAAAGCAATTAAATATTATTGGCACCACAGTAAACAGATAGATAATTTCTCGACGATTGAACTCAAGACGGCACCAGATTCCCATAGAGCGACGTAAAAACCCAGTAGTTGCACAAGGCTGCTACGCAGCGGTAAATTCGCCTCCCCCATCGTTATTGGCGGTAGTAACTAAAGGCAACAGATAAGAAAATGTAAACCGGAACCCATTGAAAATGCTTAAAATATTATAGTATAATTTTGAGTTAATTTAATTTGTAATGAAAAAATGTTGTTATTACCAAACTTTGCAGTTGTGAAATCAGCATCATCGAACTACTATATAATATGTAAAGTGTGAACTGAAAACTGTAGCTATATAGCGGTCACATGTCACCAATCAATCAAGACAAACTCTTTTATATGTATTAGATATACCCTAACTTGGAATTCAAGCCAGGACCACAGTTGTTCAAATGTCTCAGTTACTTTGTCTCCCTTCTAATTTTATTAAAAAAAGTATTATATTTTATAAAAAAATTCCTGAGAATTTTGATTAAATTCTATGTTATCGGTAGCATACTACTTTCCGTTTGTGGAAGTTGAGGAGGGGTTAACGTAAGAGAAGCATTACCTCTAAGCTTCCTCTTTCCAAATCTGATGAGAGAAAATAATTAGGCTGTTATCTAAATGCGAAAATAACTCACCGCTCAACAAGGGATTTTAACACGTCCTTTTTTAAAATTGTAACTATGAACAATATGATACCTTGGGCCGAGATAGCACAATTAAAAAGTGTGATCCATATCGATTCTATTTCAAAAAGTTCACAAATATAGCATAGGATTTCAAGAGCCCAAATAACGCCGACAATAAAGAATAACCGCAAAAACATTTGAAAGCTTAAAAAGAAAGTTGCAATTTAGGTGACGTATTTATACTCCGTATAAACGAGATATGCTTACTTAATCAGATTATTTAAATTACGTTGGCATTCCAATTGTTTTAACTGCCGTCTGTTATTTTTGTTTTGCAAATATATTCGCATTGCCGTTTTAATAAAGAGCGTTAGGTTACATGTTATCAAAACAGATAATGGTCCATAATAGTAAATTATAGCCGGCGAATCCAAAGCTAAACAAGAAATTTAACGCTATATATTAATTAAAAATGTATTAGCATATCAATATTAAAACAATACTCTTACTATGAATCCAACACGACAAACGCCCAACACCAGGCTTCCATATTACAATGTTTAGATCATCTTCATTATCCTCGACTTTATATAAGACATCAACTAAATATATAAATAAAAGTAGGACAGCTCCAATACTCCAAACAAAGATATTGTAATAAGTAAATCTGGATTTCTGCCTAACGCCAATGTTGTTAAATGTTTTCCACAAATCATAGTTTATCATCAAAAGCCACAGGAATGTAACCATAACGGCATAATAGCCACAATACCCTGAAAAATTAATTTAATTTTAAATATGGAACAATAAAACACCAGGTTCGAACATACCCACTAAAAAGCAAATGCGACCATGCGACTTATCTATCCATCTAAAACTTGTAATCACAAGAAGAAGGAAGCTCAGGGTTAGGCAAGTAAAATAGCATGTGCAGCATTTTCCGTGTATAGATTTAAAATTCGGTAACAACAGATAGACAATAATTATCATAGTCATACAGAATATCGATACCACCAGCACTGAAAGTTAGTTGATAAAATGAAGAGATATTATTTAATTAGTAAATCAATTTAAGTGGAGAATATTATTCTAGAATCTCGGTGAAGGGAATTTCGTATATAAGATATCTGATATATATATTCAATTAGAAAATCAATTTAAGTAGAGAATGTTCTATAAGAAATGCCCTTCACCGAATTTCTAAATTAAGTTGTTCGAGCAGCTTTTTTTATAAAAATCAAATCAAATTGTTGATAAGTTCTGTTTTCGTATAATCAATAAATATAGTTATTTACCAGGTATTCCGAGTATATAAAAGACTATAAGAGCTAGAGACTCAAAATATGTAAGAAAATTTTACCTTTTGAATATCATTGCCCAGAAACTTTACATTGGCCTGTATTTTTGGCGTAAACAGTATGTCGGATTCGGCTAAATCCGAGTATCAGAAAACTAAGTTTTTGTATAAAGCCCTTTTTATACTCGTTCACGAAGTGAAAATAGTATATTAGGTTTGAGCAATGTCTGTCTTGTTGTCCGTCCGTCTACCCGTATGATTTTTCTACTGGCATTGAATCTATGATGACCTGTAAAGATCAATAATACTTTATTTGGCTGGTCCACCGAAAAATCCAAATCTCCCACAATTTTAGAGCTAGAATCACCAAATTTGACCAAGCCCAGTCCCTCCCCCACAAATTACGAAATGTGACACTTACACTTGCTATAATATTTGGTAAAGTTCGTTGGTGGAAGGCAATGATGAGGCACCAAAATGTACTGGCTGTCCGGTTGGTGGACTGGCTGAAGACAATAGTCCCGCTTTGATAAGTTCTCACCATCCCAATGTCGGACCAGTGTACCGTTCTGATAACTTAATGACTATTAAATTAATTCGAAAGAATTGCCAGAATATCAAACCTCAAACAAGGTCCACCCATGGTCTTCGCTCCCATCGATATTGACAACTAAATGGTCGTCACATGGCACAGGGAGATGCTTTTGTACAATAAATTCCATTACATTTCTTTCTGTCTCTGTTCCATCGGCCATTGTTATATTCAAAATGGAACTATAATTTAAATTGTTAGCATCGCCACATTTTCCCTCTCCTTCAATGAGCAACTTTTGAGGATCACAGCAGAAGCGAATACATGACTTCACTTGGCAGGCACAACCCCTCGTGTGCTCGGGCACTGACTCCTCTTTACCACTGAATAATATCTGGTAGTTGTATTGTCCGACTTTTTCTTTGGGAATTAAAATATCCTCGTACTGGTATGTGCCATTTGGAAATTGCTTGCTATTCGTTAAGTCGACAGTATCAAAATAATCACAACCGGGAATATCCCCTTTTATTTCGACAATGATAGCAAAGACTATGATGAAAGAACATGTGGTATTCTTCATATTCTAGAATAAAAGTAACATATATGTTTTTTTCGTATTAATATTTTATATTCTAATTTAAAGTCAAATTATATTGTTTAAATAAAAAAAGAGGAAAGAGGAAATTCTAGACTCTCATTTTACCTATTCTTACCTATTTTTGTTTATTCGAAATTGTTGCAAAAATCGTCACAAATAAATCATATAAAATGCTCATTTGACCAATCCGTTTAGATGTGGAAGCTTTGTAGCATGAACTCCAACTGAACAATTTCTAACAATTTCTAACAATTTTTAATTACCGAAACGATTGGGCAATTTTCGTGCTGATTATTCTGAAAAAACCATTTAGGTATTTTTATATAATTTATGTTTGTTTCTGGATACTGCGAGGGCGTGCGGATATTGTAGGCAAAAACAGCGATAAGACCAAAAAATTAACTCATTTTCGCTTATGAAGGCCCATTAACAATTATAAAAAAAAGTAAAGGCTTCGAAGAAGGCTCAACGAGTTTAAAAAAATAAATTAGTTTTCAGACTATCGCGATAATAATACTTAACTGGAATGCACTATATTATTTTTAATGGAAAACATATATGTTTGCACAACATTCTTCGTTCTCCTTTTTTGCCTGTACCACTACTAACTAAACAACATATATATGTAAATGGGACATCTAGAACAAAATACGTATCATATTGGGATTTTATCAATTCACCTTTAAAACTAAGGAGGATCGATTTTATCAAATTGACTGTAGTACCTAGCTTTAAAACTGAGGAAGATATATGTATACATTTTCTCGAAATGCCGCGCCTCCAGTGGACGCACCCACAAAACCTTAACACTTTGCATTAATGGCGGCGAAAAAAATTGAAAACGAACAGACTTACGGACAGTGCACAAACCCAATATACTCTTTAAACCTCGTGAACGAGTGTAATAATACGCGTGCCAGATTATTCTGTTCAATATACGCCAAGTGTTTTTGTTAATGTTTTTCTTTTCAACTTTATTACGTAAGTATACATACATATATAAAATATATTAAACAGTAACATAGTTATATTATATTAATTGTACTTGTATTGTTAACATAATAATCATATTAAAATCCATAAAACATGAATATTTTGTGCAGTAAACTTTAAGTTTATAAGCAGCAAACATTTTTAGAAAATAATTTGATTTTGTTTGTTTTTCCTTCATATTTCCCCTATTTGTTAATAATAAAGGGTCATAGAACATGTCACAACGTTAAAAACTCGTATTTATTAAACTTAACGAAAAAAAAAATGATGAACTAATTATTTACACATTCATCTAGAAAACCCGATTTCGAAAATGAAATTGGGTATTACCGTTAACAGAATTGACTGTATTTGTAATTTGCCCAAGATTTTTAAAAAAAACCTCGAGCCCTACGAACTTAAAATAATTTGTTGCTAAATTATAAAACCTAAGACATATATGTTTATATAATTTGTATATGTACACATTAACTTTTTAAAAATGTTCTTTTTGTTTTTGTTTTTTTTCTTATATGTTGATTTGACTAGTGGTTTATGAATATACATACATATATTTAAAAAACACACTTGGAGCCTGATTTGAAACCACAACGCTTATTTTAGTTGCAAAAAATAGTTACACATCTAAAAATACATTTATTTCACAATTAATTATAGTTTCAATCCATTAGATTTCTTAACGTGGGCTGGTTCTTGGCATCAAATATGCACATTTATAGTATGTGTATATTTCTCTTAGACATTTTTTGTTTTTTAATTTATTTTGCACATCAAACTGTTGCAGTCAGTTTGTGAAACACAGTACAATTTTTACGTAGACTTTGTTCAGTAGATCAATAAACAGGCACGCCTTTTAGACAGCGCCCAGCTCCTAACCGGGTTTTATACTGTCCTTCAGTTGAACCGTCATATTTTTACAGAAAAATAAAAGTGTGAATTTTGCGTGTCTAAGTGTGTAGTGTATTTATACTGCTGCAGCGAAGCGACGCGGAAACAGCTTGAATTTCGCACAGTATTTGGAATCAATCATTTGATGATTATTCACAGAAGTAGTGAGGTAGAAATGTTCTCTTCCGTTTTGTTGGGTGCGCCGGCGGTTCGACAGAGCTTACCAGCTGTTGCTAATCGCCTGCTCCAGCTTAGCCTTGGCCACAGCTGCAGCGGCGGCTGCAGCAGCCGCCTGAGCTGCCGTCGAGCTGGCACTCAGCGATCCGGCGGTTTGTTGTTTCCCAGCAGCAACGGCGGCGGCAGCTGCCGCCAACAGCGATGCCGACGGCGAGCTGGGCATAAAGTTGACATTTATGTTGATGGGATGCACCACGGGCATGCTCGTGTAGCTCTTTTCGAGCAAATCGATACCGTTGAGGTACGGCACCAGTGCATTAAAGTCGACATTGAGCGGCACATAGTAGTTACCCTGGCCGTGCAACGCAAAGATGGGCACAGTAAACGAATGCCGGGGCGGCAGTGGGGCGGTTGTGCTGCTGGGCGTGCTCAACTGCGCACCGGCTGCGCTCAGCTTGGCCAGCAGCGGACTGGAGTTGGAGTTGCTGTTGTGCAGCTCCGACTTGATGTCCTTAATGTCGCTGAAGCTAAAGGAGGGCTTGTCGTCGCGCACCAGCCCCATGGGACGTGCCGGATTCGTGTTGCTCGCCTCGCCGTGCACATCCAGCGGCAGTTCGCCATTGCAGGCGGCTTCCGCCAATTTACGTTTCTTGGCCATTATGGGCGCTATCTCGGGCTCGGTGCCATCCTTGGAGTGTTCGGACAGTGCATGCAAATGCGAATGGTCGCTCTGCAGGTGCGGCGCGTGCTCGCTACTCGTCTCCTCGTCGTGCAGCTCGTGCACGAAACGCTCCTTGATGTGGTTCTTGTACTTGTAATTGTTGTTGTGTTCAATCTCGTGCGAGGACTCTGAGTAATTGCGCATTCGCACTGACAGTAGGCTATCGGTTGTGTGATGATTATGGGCCAGATGCGCATGCTGCTGCAGCAGCGAATCCCGCGGCGGGGGCGAGTGCATATTGGAGGTATCCGTGTGGAGCAGCGGCTCACGCGATGACTCAAAATCGTGCTGGCTGCTGTCTGTGTGATGATGGGGTGCCGTCGATGTAATCACGGGAGCCTGATGAGGCTGCTGATGCGCAGCGATGGCAACAGCAGCCCCAGGCGTCTTGGCCAACGTGTGGCATGTGGATGTGGATGTGGTCGAACTTGCCGCATTGCTGCTGGCGGTGTTCGAGCCCGTTGAATTGGTGGGTATATTATCGCCAGCGGTCCCATTTACGCTCCCATTGCCCACCGCGAGTTTATTCGGGCTTTGGCGCTCCATGCTGGCACTGGAAGCGCTGGCATTGGTCACCGCGGCAGCAACAACAGCCGCCGCGGCCGCTTGCTGAGTACGCTGCAGCTGGTTGAGATGGTTTCGGAAACTGAGATCCTTCACATCATTATGGTCGTTGCTATGCTCCACATCTGAGGCGCCCATCATGTCGCGCAGATGGCACAGCGGCGGGTTGTACGCCTGGTGCGGACTGCCACTGGAAGCGCTCACATTATCCGCCATGTGACAGCTGCGGGTGGACTTATAGCAGTCAGCTGGCAAGGGCAACAAAAAGAGGAACATTAGCATACGACTTGATGGAGATGACAGTATGGCTATTTACCCTTAAACACCTCGTCGATGTGCTCCTGCAGACGGGCCAGCAGGCGATAGCAAAAATCCTGCATTTGGCTATCGTAGAGGAACTTAGCCGCCTCCTTCATGCAGTCCATGTAGCCGCTGCGATAATCACTCTCCTTCTGGAGGCACTCGTTCTGCAAGTGCTTCAGATGTCGGATGGCCATCTCAATGATTTCGGTCTTCTCGATGCGGCCGCGCCCCTTCCGTTGATACTGTGGCGGTATGAGGCGGGACAAATCTGCCAGGCAGGAGTTCATGCGATCGCGGCGACGCTTCTCAATAATGCGATGCGACAGTGGATCTTGCTGTAGATGTATACAAATAGAAGATACAATTAGGGTGGGTTTTATCAGAGCCTAGCAACTATAGGAAAGAGATCATGGAGTTTTTGGGACCATTATGCTAAATAATGAATCTGCCCAGAATTTTTGATTTATTTTTCTTCTTTTTTTTTTGTCAATATTTATTGAATTTCGCTTTATTGTCGTTAACTTTAATAATTTTGGTTTTTTTGAAATTTTTATTATCTTCATGCTCTTGTGTACAATAAAAAAGGGTCAAAAGCGGCGGCGTCTTCTCAGGATGCTGTGCGTGTGCGTTCAGTGTGAGTTGTAGGCGTGTCAAAGTGGGCGGAGTCATCAACATCACGTGCCGTTGCCAGTAACCAGTAACCAGTCACCAGTAATCAGTCACCAGTAAGAAGTGACCAGTAATCAGTGACATAATGAGTACGAGCTATGAACTTGTTACTCGGGCGCTTTTTCTTTTGATCCTTTGATCTTGTTTTCGAGTTTGATTAGTTTCGCGATTTTTTCGCTCTAAAATTGTAATATTTACCCTCGATGTTTTATTACGTCTTCCTGTGGCATATTCAGCATCATCCTCGCTGTATGCTGTTGCCGATGTTGAAAAATTTAAACTAGATTCTGTGCAATAAGGAAAACTGGAGACTGCTGCTTCGCTATAATTCGTATGCGTTTTGTTTCATATGCAAAAAGAAGTGGGAAGGATAAGAAACACAAATAAGTCCAAATCTTGTTCAAAAGTTTGTCAAGTTTTTTTTTCATTTGTTTTCATTGTTTTAGTAATGCATTTATTAGGCGCATAACTTAAACTGACTTAAATTATAAACGTAAGACTAATTAGTCTAAATATTATTATGTAGTTAAATTATATGTGTTGTTTTTTATGGGCAATGCTTTATTTCGTTTCAAATAGAAGTAAAACTAAAAAATAAACCTAGGCTGCAATTTGAAAAAAAGAAAAATGTATTAATCGAATTGTAAAACTGTTAACAACAAAACTCCCAGTCTGCCGCGCATCCCTCTCTCACACTCTCTTACATATATCAATCTCATTTCTCTTATTATGTTCCACAGTTGGTAGTCAACCAGCAGCTAATCCGAGAGTCCCCGAAATGGGCCACCAATTGCACCCCAAGTAGTCGCTTGGCTAAAATCAAACGAGCGATTTGTTTTGTTGTGTTTGTAGTAAAAGGGGATAAGAGTGCCTTAAAATACAATTAGCATAATATACAATAGTTTTTCAGTTAAAAACATACCCAGCTATATAGTCATATTACACACACACAGAAACACAGCAATACTTACACTTGCACACAACACAAAACCAATTTTTTTTTTCAATTTTATGTGGATCTTATGTTGAGCAGGCTTATGATTTGTAATACGCCTTTATTAATGTAAAACGATAATCTTGTCATATAATTCACCTATGTATAGCAACCACAAAGCACAGAAATATCTACATATAAATTGAGAACTTTTCTAGCCAAAGCACTTGAAATTGCCAACAAGTTTAAATAAATGCTCAGAATACGCTCTCAATTGAATCTAAATATAACGTCTACACGTTTTAATAGCATGTGTCAGAATTAAAATTTACAAACAAAATCCTTTAAATTCAAATCTTTAGATATTGTGAATAAAACAAATTGTATACATTTATTACATTCAAATCAAAACCAAAAAAAAACAGATGCCAAGAGCATAAGTAAATAAAAAGAGAGATACAAAATAAAAAAAAAATAAATAATAATGCAAACATTTCAACAATTTCAATGAGCACCAATCTGTGACCAAAACAAACATAGCTAGCAAAATGCCGATACAAAACGAGCAAATCTAGAAAGAAAGAAAAAAATGAAGAAATAAACTGGGAAAGGCGCGACCGCATCAGAAAACGCTAGAAGACTTGTTGCGATTTCGAGCGACGCGCGCGATAAGCGCCAACACGCAACGATTGGTCGAATATGTAAACAGTATTTGTACACAGACACACACATATATAAAAAATATATATGTATAAACTTTGGCACGCACACACACACATATGCATACACGTAGTATATACTAGTACGTACCAGCGTATGGCGCTTAGAACTTGTTTACACTGTCAGCAAACTGTTGTGAAATCTTAAAACATGAGAAATCTCCGACTATACTCAGCGTTACGGCTATCTTTCCACTTGCTTTGCGACTTGTTGTTAACCATTTATTGGTTTATTTGTAGTCCGAATGACGTTTAAAATGTCACGCACAGATTTGGGTCTACACTGCGTATGAGTAATGCGCACTTTGGCGAAGTTTTTCCGTGCATTTGCATACTGGAATATACGTGCACTTGGCGCAAGAGATAGTTATCTGATATATCAGATAACTAGCAGACGTTTCTTGGGCGTCAATCCCAGCGACAGTCCCGTGTGCAGGGCGTGTTCTTATTTTACAGCACTCAATTAACAGTCAACTGCAGTGCTCGACCTTTGTACCCGACGACCGGCGTCAGTTGCCAAATCACTCGCTTGATTCATGAAATATCTACGCGATGCCCTGAACGCTAAACAATGCACATTGAACCCAATGGACACGCCCCTGCTGGCCGCCCAAACTGGCAAGCGTTCTTGTGGCGTTTTCGGATTTGGGGGCCAGTGAGCCAAAACATTGTCGACGATGTCGCACTTTTAAGCTATTAAGTAATCGGCAACTAGCGGCGCTCGTATAAATTTAGAGATGAGCCAGCGAACTGTGTTTGCAAGTGTATTCAAATACTCGTCTATGCGACAGGTAGTTTGTGGCCAATTGACGCCAACTGTTGATCAGCCGCACGCTGCTTGCCAAAAGCATGAACGGACATCGGACGCACGCTTACAAACGCATTAGTTGGAATCTGCGAGCTATAAGACAACAAGAAAGTGCCGAAACATAAATACCCTTGCTAAAATACTATAGCAGAAGTGCCAGTAGAGTGTTTCCGAAATTCGATAGGTTTTTTTTCAGTTTGCATTAAAAATTAGATTTTAAGTGAGGACTATATAACTCTCTTTTTCCTTTCCACCATAAAAATTTACAAATAATAGAACTTGCAAAAAACATTTTGCACACGCACGCTCTAAAAGTTGTTGGCGATATCGTGCATTAACCTAAAAATAATGAATACGTTTTCCATTGATATTTAGCTTTATGGATACCTGTTGTTATTTCACTTCATAGATAAGATACGTTGTCAGCTACACGTGATAGACAAACGCTTCAAGTTACAAGTGCTCATACATGTGGATAAGGTGTGTGTGTGTGTGTGTGTGTGTTTGTCAATACGATTATTATCGGAATCGATTCCTAAGACTTACAGATAGTACGACTCCAAATTAAACTTTTTATGTTCCCTAGTCTAATCGCAATAAACTGGAATAACCCAAGCACCACTCAATTGATTGCCTATATTATTAGCATTGCTATAAAGATAATGTGCCCACTTGGAATAGTTTATTTATACTATATATATATATATATATATATATGTATGCAACAACTTCCAAAGATTAACAGGTGAGTCATAAAGTGACAAAGTGCAATATTCAGCATCATTATAGTATATAGTATATATAATAGCCAATTGAAAACTAATTTATGTCTTTTTTTGTTATATTTGTTTCGTATAAACAATTATGTAAACAAGCCCGACTGTTCCAATGTCAAGCATTTCCGTTACAAAATGTATGTCAAATGAGAGAGACCTTCGCCACATCGTAGAATTTCCAAGTCTCCACACTTCAGTTGTTGACATTAAGCAATGGAAATGTGTGCCGCGACTTGTGAAATACATCAAAATCAAGCAAAATACATGAGCGAAAGCACTAAAATGATGACGCACTTTGGGGGAACAACAAAAAGTAAACACAAATAAAAATATAATAAATTATATTCTTGGCTTAGGCAAATTAGCGTCAAGCGTTAAGTGGAAAACAAAAGTGGTCCGCTTTTACGAGAACCTGCGACTGCTGGCAGTGCACGATCATTGGCCGCCATAACCTTGACTGCACCTGCAGATAAGATAAAACCATATACATATGTACGTACATATATACTCGTGCAGGCCGCCCGCCAAGCAACAGTTGTTAACAATTATTATTAGAAACGCATACAAATGCTGGAAATTTTAAGCAATTAAAGCTAGTTGAGTTATTCACAGAAACTACTTTGGCGGCGATCACGTGAGATGTTTAGTTTGTTATGCTTGAAAAACTGGAAATCTCACGACAACCGGTTGCAGCTGCTCAGCTTGAAATTAAATTATTTGTATGTGTATGTACGTATTAATGTACAGCCATGGGCTGTCTGGACACGTGATATAATGGCCAAAGCAAAGTTTAAAGCCTTCACACTGTGAAGTGGAATAGAGTGGAGTTGAGTGCAGAGTGCTTATCCATCAAGAATAAGCTAACAAAGCGTAAACTGATTTGCCAGCAAAACGTGTGCACGTGTCGTGTGAAGTGCTTAGCAACAGCGAACGGCAAACGGAACTGCATCGAGAGCCCCATGCCCCTGTCCGTAGTGTACCTCAAAACATTTTGCTAGCGTGCTGTCTAAGCAAAAACAATTCAATAAACATAAACAACAATGCATAACAACAACAACAACAAGCTCAATTAGGCACAGCGGCCAGAGTTGTGCGATTTACGGCCCCAGTTGGATCGCTACGTACGCGATAAAAAGATACACACTTACTCACACACATAAACATACATGCATTTGTATTTTCAATGATTTAAAAATGACGATGAAACGGAAATGGACATCGCTTGACTCAGCCACGTGAAATACTTTAGTTTGTGAACAATAACAAGAGTGCTTAGTCACGAGTGTCCGACTATGTGATACCCTCTACCCAGCTTCAAGCCGAACATTCGATTTCTATGAAACTTTTAAAGTCATCCAAATAAGTTTACAAACCTAAGCGCAAGTCTATATCTATAAAAATGCTTTATTTTTAACTTTTGGGGAAAAGTGGGAGTTAACCAAAAAGTGTATTACTATTTTTATGTATAAACTATACTAAATTTGGTAACCCACGTTTTAATAGTCCTTAAGTTATGCTCAAAAAATAGATATTTATCGATCTTAGGAATGTGGAACGGGTTATCAGCTATTTAAAAATATTGTGCGTAAGTTATACAAGAACTTTAAAACAGAGATATCGGCAGACGGACAAACGGATGCTAACCAATTATATCTATTTAAGTAATTAATAATATATACACAAAACTATTATTCGCAAAATTGATTAGTTATTTGACTTTTATTCAAAATTTTACCAATGCTAATACTTTAAATAAAAGTCGGAGTATTGTAATATCAGTACTTTCTATATGTACAACAGATATACCATATTCGAATATATCCAATTTGAAATATATACAACTGCAACTGCGGATTTATCTGTTACTTTTTAGATTAGAAAAAACTTTAAATTTGTTAGCTGATAAGTTTGGAAGTAAGTTTGCAGACAACTTCACCTTTAAATTTCAGCAGTAAATAGTTTTATTAATTTATGGGAAATAGCGTTAGTTATCAATAATTTTGACCAGAGCTGCACTGCATACAGTTTATACCTTCAAGATCGTCTCATTCATGTAACTTGTACAGAGCATAAAACTGTGACCCAATACACACACACACACACTTGGAAATACCCCTTAATAACTGGGTCAAATGAAATGAAAATACATCTATTTAAATCATTTAGCGGCAATCAAATGCAATGTGGTCCCATCTGACGGACGTCGCTGACTCACCTGCCCCACACAGGCCCCAAGCCCAGAGACTTGCCTCGCAATCATGCCCAGCCGACGTGAGTGCATTAATCACAACGAGGAAAACACACACATAAAAAGTCTGACAAATACACATATGTACATATAACAAGTTTTGTAAATTTCTCAATATTTGCGGCACGTTTGTCAAACAACACGAGGGCTCGAGAGCTATAAAGCTGATATACATTTGAAAACTCATGCACACTGATGCACACAAATGTACATACATAAATACTTCTGTGCATATATCTGTCTGTACGCATGTATGTTGGAGAATAACTGCATGGAAACGATTGTGTGTACGTGCCTGCGGTGGGGATGCCAATGGATGAACGATGACGATAAGACGACGCGAATACGAATAACATTTGGAATCCGATTCGGAGTCGGAATCGGAATCAGTGTCTGCTCTATTCCAATTTGAAAGATCGCGAGATCGCGATCGCCAGCTATTTATGTTGATGCATATATATATATATACATACATAGATATAATTAAATGCGCGCCGTATTTTTATTTATAGAGCGCAAACATGCGTTTGTTGTTTGTTTTGTGTAAACAGCGGTATTGGTATAATTTATGTAGAGCACTCAAGTATGTATAAATGGATGAATTTAACATATATTTGTATATCTCCGATCATTTGCTGCTTGCTTTGACGTGTTGTCTTGCTGAACATTTGTGCGTTACTTAACCTACATGACGAACCTGCAGTCGGAACCAGCTGTCCAGAATTCGCTATGTAACACAAACGTAGCCAGCAAACAAACACACTTTTTCAGAATTCGATTATCGATACGCATTATTCACTGATCACAAACCACGGAGCAACAAGCACTTGCTTATCACTGGGTCACGGCCGGAATGGTTGGGGTCACGGCGTCGTCAAGATCCCGAAATCGAAAACAACGAGAGACAGCTGCGTATTTTTATTTGCTATTTGGAGCAGCTGCCTCGTCGTGCAACAACCCCAGGATCTCAAGATTTTCTCTCATCCAACACTCCAATGGAAATGACATATGCAGCTATCTTCGTGTGTATATTGTGTACATACATCAGTTATCCGATATGTAGTATGTGCGTCACGACCGTGTTGCTTTTATCGCGTGTTTGCTTATCTCGTTTATGGATGATGACTTGTTTGTTGTTGATATGTTGTTGTTTTTTATTAAAGCATCGCTAGTGCAAATTATAAACATTATAAATATATGACGACCGCGCAGACGCGTATTTACTTCAAGTGCCAAGTGACGATTTGAGCAAACTGGCGACCACATACAATGATAACGAACACGATAACGATGATAACAATTTTTACGCTCCTAACAGTCCACTTCAACACCTTTAAAACCATTTAAATATAATACTCTTTTACTTCTTTCTTAGTTACAAAGCACATTATATTATATATTATGTACTAATTAGCAAAGAGACAATATAGTTATCGCATCAAACACTTCAACTGTGCGCAACCTTTTAGGTAGAAACCTAAAGACGATCAATTAGTTTTTATACCCTGTACCAATTAAAAATGGGTAAACTAGAGCATAAAGGTTTTGAAAATTTCTGTTTTCGGACCCGAATTTCTGAGCATAAAATAACGCAATTTTATTAGTAGACACATTTGGATGCCATATTTAAATTCGGAAATTTTTATTAAGATCGGACAAATGTGCGTTTGTTTCTCTTTCTGTTCGTGTATATAGAAGGATGTTTGGCCCGGAGTTGGATACAGGGTATCTCCTAGTCGGGCACTCCCGACTTAATTGTTGTGTTGCCCCAGATAATGGCTCACGTGATGCATACGTAATGTAATTTAACAGGGCCTTGAAAGCATAACATTATAATTGGTCTCAAATCTGCATTTGTAGCATATTCACATACATACATACGTACATACATACATATATATAAGAAATTTTTAAATTAAATTATCCATCACATTTTTAAGGCGCATTTTAAAAACAAAACAAAACAGCTTCTGTGAAATTCTTTGCGTAAATGAATTTGTTAATTTGTATTTATGAGTTTTTTTTCACTCATTTAAGCTTGAATTAAATCTGTTGTTGTTTGGCTGATTTTAATGGCTGTTGCATATTTGATTATTGAGCACTGGTCTTAGTTAGCGTTAAATATGTATGTGTATACATAGTACATATTTATGGGGAATCACTTTGACGAGTCTCCCCAGTGGCCACTGAATCCCGAAATAGCCGAATAACAATCAACAACAACAATAACAGCGCCACTTGCTGACCTTCAAAAGGACACCGAAAGGCACACACGCACACGTGCGTGTATGTGTGAGTGTATGTGTATGCCCGTGTGGAGCACACGCCCACAAAAGCCAATCAAATATGCGCGGCCAATTGGCTGATATTGTTGTTGTTGCTATTTATAGTCGCGTTTTGGCCGTTGACATTTAGCAGAATAAGCTTGCTTTATAAAAAAAACCAACCAGTCCGGTCACCCAAGCTCTTATTTATTTATGAAACACTTACAATATGTATACACACACATTTGTATAGATATGTATATTTTTCCTACACATTGTGTATCGACTAAAAACAAAAATACGAAATGGAATAAAATACGCGCGCTTAATAAAAATTCAAGTTCAAAATAACATGAAGAGAGAGAAAGGGTAAGCCCCAAAACTGAACGTCACGTTTGCCCAATCGTGTGTTGTATGATTTTGTTTGTGTTTAGCCAAAGTTAAATTTTGCATAAATAAATACATATACTAAAAATCCAATTTAAAAATAGAGTCAAAGGCGTCAGGCAAACGAGAGTCTGTCTGCCCACGTTTTCACTCGCTTTTCGCTTGGTTTTCTCGTTTAAATTGCTCAAATTGCCAAAAATAGCCACACGATCCACGCCCAATCACTCTCACACGCAAGCACACACACACATATACACCTAGGAAACCGTTACAAAGCCGGCACAAATAAAAACTTAAGCTACAACTTAAAGTTAATATTTAAAATTACACTAACAATATATTATGCATAAACTTAAAGGTGAAAGTGAGTGTATTTATTGTTGTTGTTGTTGTTGATTTTGGTGTGCTGTGGCAATGGCTTCCGTCTATACCTACCTCTCATACTTAACCGGATGTGCAGCATGTCCGTTCGCCTCGCTCCAGTAGGGCTCCATGTTGTTGATACTTGCTGCTGCTGCTGCTGCTAGAGACGGCGATCCTGGGCAAAATAACGATGGCTGCTTTGCTTGGCTCTACTCTCTGCTGCTGCTGCTGCTGCTGCGTGGACGTTACTTGCAGTTGCGGTGGAATGGTGGATGGTGTTACTCTCTACGTCAGTGCAGGAAAGCCAAGTTAAAATGCCGGCGAGTGAGCGCACGAATTTATGACAGCAAACAGGTTGTCGCTTGTACGGCGAATAACGTTGCGGCGAATTAAAAATTGTTGCTTGCGACGGCAATTTTTGCTGTTGTTGGTGGGTTTACTTTTTATTAAGTGTTACACAAGTTGACTTGCCTAACAACGTACGTATATGAATATTCTTAGATTTGTATATTTTTAGACTTTAACTTGAATAGCTTTAATTTGTGTCACACTTGAATATCCAAAACTCTTTTATATGTAGCATAACATTTCAAATTTAAAACTGTTAAAGGAGTAAATTGTTCCTGATAAGTTGGCTAGTTTTCTGTTGACTGTTTAATGATGACTGTTTAACGCTTATCAGCAGCGTTGGCCTTTTGTTTTTGTGTCTGCCGATAACGGAGACAGCAATGGGTGCGATAAGACTTTATATACACACACTATGTTCACATTTATGTACGCTGGTATGTGTGTGTCTCCGTGTACATCAGTGAAATGCTGTGTATGCGGCTTAACTTTTACTGACGGGACGTTTATCAATGTGGCAATTTAACCACACTTGTTGGACCACTGTGCGTGTATGTGTGTCGGTCTCGCGCCTTATGCTGTAACTGTATTAGACAAGTCCTCTGCCCCGCCCGTGTTAAGTTGAGAAAAGTTGGAAACCTTGAAATTTCTTTGCACTCACGTCTCGTTTTTAGTCGCGGGACTTGCTCTCTGTCGCACACGCACACACATCAACCAGCACCGCACAACGACCAGCAAGGCGAACGATTGTCGAAAAACGTGATTCGGTATTTGCTTTTATTTTAATTTACTTTTTTTTGTCACACGTTTTGCACTTTTATTAATTTTATATTAATTTTATTAATACACAACTTCCTTCGCTTCACAGTGGAATTTTACCAGCAACAGCGTGTTGGTATGCACACCGTATGCGTGTATTTGTATAATTTACTACACAGCAGCAGTCTTGTATGTGTTTGTATGTATGTATGCAAACAATTTGTTGTTGCTGCTGCTCGCTTGGCTGTTATAATTTTGTATATATTTTTTTCTTTTTTTGTTAAACAAAACACTTGCGCTGTCCGAAACGCCGCTTACATCAACTGCTCACTTCGAACGGTCGAATTGAAATGAATGAAAAATACACGGCGAACGGGCTAAAATTAAAACCAAGACGACGGCAAAATCAATCGAAGCATCGAGAGCTGAATACACTACACAGATAATTATGGTAACATTTTTAACAGATTGAAATTTCTTCTCTCTTTTGGGAATACCAATTAATCCTATTTTATAACAATTAGTTAAATGATATAATAATACCAATGTTTATTTTTAAACTTAAATTGTTTTTATAAATATAAACATAATATATTCAATCGCAAAAGAAAAAGGCGAACGGTTTTGGGTCCTGCAATAAAAATTGGTTGTTGTACTCTTAACATGTCTAATAGGGTATAGTATGTCTTCGTTACAAACTGAATACAAATTGCATTTGAGTTTTATTAAAGAGTATACAAATGCACAACACGAGACCAAAAACTGGGAGCAAGTTGAGAGAGTTGATGACGTGCATGGGGTAACAGAGAATGAAATGTCAAAAGAGCGTGAAAACGTGAGAGAGCGAGAGAGCAACGTTGAGCGAGCACTTTGTCAAGTCATGCTGGGCTGCGGCTGACGGCTGACGGCTGTGTATTTGTGTGTGTCTGTACTGGTATGCGTTGGCTTTTAGTTCTGTGTGAATGTGTGCGTGCATGCGTTGATGTTATCGCATTTCGTGCGCGGCGAACGTGATTGGCACTGTGGGAGTAAAACGAATATATTTGTACATATCTTAAATATATTATGGCTAATCAATATTTTCCAAGTAATGAACTGAATACAAAGTAGTTGTAACCAGTTTGGACCCCCTTTAATATTTTTGTTTTAATCATTAAGAAATTCGTATGTTAGGAATTCTAAAAACAACGTTATTATGTTGTATTTCTGTCTGTACGTATATTATACAATGAAATACCCCATTTGTATGTTTTTAAATTGTTCCGTTCACATAAGTTAATTGCAGTTGGACTTGTAAATTAGTAACTTATCGCCACAAAATATTGCTCACTTGTAAAACTGTTTGGCACTACCGTGCAACTTTTGATGACTAGACATCGCGACTTTGCAGGCAGCCTGCGCCAGCCATAGCAGAAAATTGCAGTTCATGGGCCTATTTGAATAATACGAAGGAAAATGCATCCAAGACACATACATATGTATTTGTATATGTACATACATTTATGTATATATTATATTTGCGAACACATATATATCTTATGTACTCTTGTCATTTACTAACGAAAAGCACAACCATTGTTATTATTAGTTGTGTGTGAATTACTCGTACACACATACAAGTGTATATATTTATGTATATTTACACATGCGTAAATGTTAATAAAAAGTATTTACAGATGTATGTATCTGTAGTGGTTAGTGTTGAATGACTGATTGGTACAAATAAATATATATATTGTATATACATCCATACATATATAGAAGAAAACATTTCTTTTCGCTTTTTTTATTGATGATAAACGCTCACCCACACGCACGCACATGAAGATAACCGTTATAGGGCTCAGTGGTCATCGAGGCGTGCATTGCGTGCTATTTTTGCCTCTGCAGTTCTTGTTTTTGTTTGTCAGACAGCTTTCAAGTTGAAAGACAGGCGCACAACAAAAAAAAGCGACGTAGAAACTCAAGGCAAGTAAAGTAAAACAATAACAATAACAACACTCAGCAGCAGCACATAATAAAACACGTGAACGTGACAAATTCCAAAGCCATTCGCAGCTGTTACATTGGGCGGAGGCACCGTCAACGCCGACGATTGGCGGCGAATTGCGCCGGAGCGAAAATTGCCTGGCAACAAAAAGAGTGTCTGACTGACACACACACACATGCATATGTACATATTCATGCAAAGCGCAAGCTCTCACAGTCGGCTGACATTTTGTTTTTATATTATTTAGCCGCTCGACGCTTTCGTATATGTGTTATTATTAATCGAAATAATAATCATACGCTGAGTTGGCCCCTCATAAACAGCACGATGAGCGGCGGGCGCATTGCATCGCTCTGTCTCGCTTACGCACACACTGTATCTTCCCGTCTCTCGGCGATGCTCTCCCTCTCTGCAGTACGCGTGAGCAGCTTTTTAATCAAGACACGTTGAAAGCGGCCACAGCCAGCGCAAAAAATTCATGGCGCATGACGTAATATCTCACGCGAGGCGAGCGTGTCAGCCATTTCACATACACAAATACATGTGGCCAGTAGTATACGTATGTATGTATGTAAGCCGCACACTCACACATAACAGCACACATGCGAGTTTGTTGTTGGTCACGTGTTGTGCAAATATTTTAGCTGTGTGAGGTTTGTGTGTGTGCGTGTATGCATATCGCTTGATTATCAGCTCATTGCTTATAAATATATGTACTATGCGTGTGTATATGCGTGTGTATGTGACTTTGTTTATTTTGTTTTATTTTCCAGCACTTTAATTAAATTTAAATGCCAGCGGTCGCAAGTCACAAAGGCATGCAATCTATTTTTAGCGCTGCCAAAGGTCAAAACAAATCAAAGCAACAAGTCATTTGCCCAGCACGATCGAGTAATGTCACAAGCGTGTCCAAGTCCAATGCGCAATGAAAATGGGCGCTGGCTGAATCGGTTTGCATAAGTTGCATTCCTGTTTTTGCTGTTGCTGATCTCACAGTCCGCTCTTCAGCTACAATTACATTTCTGTGGTGTGTGTTTGTGTGTGTGTATGCGTGTACATATGTACATCTAGTATGTATGTATATACATGTATATGTATAGGTAACTCTTATATAGTATGGTCGATGGTGGCACGTGCAACCCCGCAACACAGCCCCCATTTGCTAATGGCGAATCACATGTTATTACGTATACGCAGCCTATTTGAAAAACAAACCCAGACATTACACATACGCCCCGAGAGGCACGTGCACGGTCATAAAATGGCTCAAATACTTGCCCCCAATTGCCACCACACTCCGCTACCTTATCGTTACTTCAAACTGGTTCAATTGCTGTATTATTTATTAATTTGTTTTCCTATTTTTGTTTTTGTCCATATTTGTTTAAACAGTTGGTTTTTGTTATGGTCACGTGTCGGTAATCGAAATGCGTTACGTGGCTTGTGAATTTCCATGGAAATGAAATGCAATCAAGCGACACAAGCTACTACAACAACAACCTAAAAAAAAATGTACAAAGTGTTGTTTTCTATAAACGAGGCAAACGGCGTGATAAAAAACAAACACTTGTGGATTGTTTATGTGGACATGGCCCCTTGCGCTGACAGAGCTAACTTATGGACCCACGTATGTACATACACACATGCATACGTGTGTTTGTAATTATCAGTACTTGTAAAAGTATGCATGCGATTATCTATATCTTTTTCTTTACCTGTGCTGGTTTCTGTATCTTTATTGGTTCATTTACGTTCGTTCAGTTTACATTCATACCTAGTTTGTACATTTTAAGCACGAGCTTTTTGCTAAATATTGTGAAGCTACTTATCGCATGTGCAAACTTATAAATAAGCGGCAACATTATCAGCTACCTGGAAAAATATGAAAAGAGCAAAGGGATAACAAGATCATATTAATTCACTTTAATGCCAATAAAATGTGCAAACATATCAAACTTAGGCATTTAACTTTTAAACATTTAAAATATCTTTTAGACATCTAGCAAAATCTCATTAATGCAGCATTTGAGATCAGGCCTTACACATAAATCCAAATCAATTAAAAGAGAATATGATTCGGTTCGGGTTTGTTTTGATTTACAGTTCGGTTTTAATTTCACAAATATTTAATTTCACAAAAAATCAAAAACGGTTTTCAAATAATATTAGTATTAACTATTAACTATGGGCAGCATCAATATCTGATCCGATCTCAACGACTATAAGAGCTATAAGAGCTTCTTTGATTTATATTTTTCCCTATACCATGTACCTATTCCGCTACATTTTCCCGGGTTTGCAAGTGCATCAAAAACTAGTATAAAATGCAGAATTAGAATATATTTTATATGTTACGGATACGAAACCCCCACCCCCTGAAGGACTCTAATCGAAACGTGGGTTCATGTAGGCAAATCGGGTTCACGAACCGAACTTCAAGCGGAACGTTTAACAGAATCACCGAATATATTTTCAATTCGCTGCGCAGCTCTGCTTCGTATATGGGTTTTTCTACTTTTATTAGCAAAATAACAAATTTTTGATATCTTTGGGCGTTGATAAACAAACTATACTTAAGTCAAATAGTTCCCAAACTACTACCGAATAGCTGACAGTAAAGCTGCTTGACATGCGTTCATACATATTTTCCACTATAAATATTGCGCGATTATACATATATATATACCAATTTATGGGTGTGTGCATAAGTACACGGATAACTGCAATTTGCACCTGTTATTAGCATAAGCTAATGAATTAGATGTACCGGGGGCGGGACAGTGACTTTGACAGGGGCCAGGCCCAAAAGACTCGCTGCCGGAAAGAAAGGCCCCAAAACGAGACAAATAAAATGGGTGTGTGCTAATCAATTTGCTTCATAAATTTACTACATTCGATTAGCATCAGACTTAATATGCATATGTATTCAGAATCCGTAGGTACTATCATACCTATACATATGCTAACATAAATGAATAGCGATAGCGTAAAAAGCTAATTTTCTTATCAGCCTGCCAAAATTTCAATTTCAAAGTCGAGGTAAATCCAATGAAAAATATATGTACACATATACAAGTACGTATGTACATATATGTGTATTGGTTCGCTGATAAAAAATGTTTCATATACTATGTATATGGCCTGTACAGTACTCAAATGTATACGTAGTAGATAGACACAGTTAGGCGCTGTAAACACAGTTTTCTTTCGTTTCAGTGTAGAAAATCTTGAGAAATATTCGAAAAAATGGTGCTGCGCAGGCGGCAGTCGTGGACCCCGACACGTGTTGTCGCAGCTGAACAAATAAAAAATAGAAAACCTCCATACGAACACAATCACACACACACACACACACACACACACACACACTAACAATCTGCGAGTGGAAGATGTATAGCAAAAATAAAATTGCTGCATTAATTAAACGTAGATAAAAAGTACTACATGTGCTACATATAGATCCGTATGTACAGCCAATCGAATTCATACAGCTACAAACTGCATGTTTGCCTTGTGCGCTTTTTACAGCGAGTGACAACAGTCCTAATCGGGTGTATTAGCTTCGCGGATGGAGCAAAGTTTTCGGTATATATCGATCAAGTCATGCAGTCACTTCTATTAATAATATCTATGTGAATCACTTATATATTTCTTTTCCTGATATGTTGACCCCAATTACAATAGGGGTATTATCGTTATTGAAAATATCATTGGTGAACAATAAATTGTTTTTCAAAATTATATTTAGAAGCTGCTAGTTTAAAAGCTCTAATAATTTTACCTAATGTGTTTATATATATTTGATTGTGTATACATTATAAAAATATAATGGATTCGCCACTGTTTTTAATAATTTTTAATCATTATAAATTTAATAAAGATAAATACTAGTGATTAGATCAAAATTAAGAATTATTAATAGAATTACAATGGAATATATTTTATTGATTAGTTTATGATATGTCTAAATAATATTAACATTATAAATTGACTATTTATAAAGAATAAAGTATGATTTACATCTGGATAATATTTACAGTATTGATTATGCAATAATTATATTTCTGTTATTGTATTTGTTGCGTTTTTTTATGAATTTCATGATTAACTTATGCTTTTTTAAGATGCGTTTGGTAGAATTTCTAATGGATTATTATGTTCGAAAATGTCTTGATTAATGTTAGCTAATCAGGCAATGTGTTTAATAAATATTAACAATGTGTTTTCTATGATTTTATTTTTAGGATTTATTTAATATAGTACAACGGAGACAGCTACATACAACAATATGTAACTTATTGATACTTAAGTACACGATCCAAATATAGTAATCAATTGCGTAAAAGATAAGAACAAAGTACTCCCCCAATCCGGAATTTTTTCAAATAAATTTTAACGTTTTATCAATTTTATTCGCATTGTAAAGCGTATGTGAAAGAATTCCTATGCCTACGGAAAAACAAATTCATAAAGAATATTCACAGAGCGTACAACTTTGTTTTGAAGGCAATGTAGGCATATGTGTAGATACAGGTATATATATATAGGTATATCAATATAGAGAATACCTTACTTTAAGCAGTTACAAAAATAAATTGTCTTATCTTTAGATCAAAATTCTTACATGTAAAACTTTATTAGCTACGCCTTATTTCCTAAACATAAGTATCAAATACAGTACTAATTTAGAAGCACGTTTTATCTGAGAGCTTCAAATAAATGGGACTTCAACTATAAATAGGGAAGCTTCTAGTCGCACACCTTCGACCAGCACACCTAATTGTTTTTATTTTTTATTATTATTTTCATTTCATTCGATTGCAAAGAATTTGTATTTGTTTACGTCTCGAGTTCTATTTTCGCCTTGCGCCAACTTATGTAAAAGTTACAAGTTGTCTTACACGTTTTGCATTTAAATACTGCTGTTGATAAATCAAACAAAGCGGGTTTTGAATTTCCTATTAGGCTGGAGACTCTTGCGACAAGGTGACGCCAAAGCTTTGGATTTTTGTTTTGATGTTATTTATAATAAAAATATCCATACACACACGAATACACAATATATATATATATATATATAAACTCGTACTTTGTAGTTTGTAAGGCAACCTCGCTCATAGAGGAAATCGACTAAATGATAATTTAATTGAATTTGCATGCGGCATTTAGGGCCAGCTGCCCTGACCATGGCCAGCTTGTATACATAAAAGCAAGCTTAATGAATCGCCTGCAAGGAGTGACAGCAAAAAGAAGGCTTGTGCTGACCGCCCGTCGTTGCCTATTTTTGTAAACAAAGTAATCCAAAGATTCGGCAACACACACGACGACTGAGACTACGAAGAATATCCGTGTTACGCATACGCAGCGTGTGTGAAATGTAATCCGAATACTAGAAGACGTTGTTATGTCAATGCAAAGCCGAGAAGCTTCGCCAGTCGCAGCCAATGCTTTACATGTTAGTTATATGGTCCCAGTTACGTATGCTCCGTGCCCATGTACGCATTTACGAACGTGCTCACATATACAATGCCTGTTGACTCAGTTTTCGTATTGCAAAAAAAAACGTGCTGTGCAAATGGCACCGTCCCAGGGGTGCGCCTGTGGATGACAACAACAGAACTGGAAATGTGCCATAAAATGCGTCACTCAAAATGCAAAAATACACAATTGCGATGAACGTGAATTAAGAAAAATATTACAAAAATTTTACCCAGAACGAACAGAAAAAATATACTTAAAGCACAAACAGAAAAAAAACTAATAAAAACACGCTCACCTTCTGAACTGAGCGTTGAAAACAAATACAAAATTAAAAACAATCGCCGTAGATAATTAAATTGTGCATGAACAGTGCAAATATGCATACATCAAATGCCCGGACTATGTCCATTTTGTTGGCGAGTTCGCTATTCCACGAGTACGCTAATGTGCAACACGTGTGAGAGCACTCAGAGACTCGCCGGCTAGCTAATTGAGCGCAACTACACGAGCAGCATTGAACAAAATACATGTATACATATGTATATATGTATATTCTATATACGTATGTTTGTGCTTATGAACATATTTAATTATTGCGCACTTCTATGTGCATGGGAGATATTGCCTAATTTCAGCGTTAATTGTTTTAGCTGCTGTGCCAGTTAAGTGTTAAAAGTGGAATTCGCAACAAATTAATTAACAAATATGTAAAGTGCAGCAAATTGATCACGTTTTTTTCAACTTAATAAATATATTGTGCCAGATGGCGAGCAGCGATTAACAAATATGTACATAAATATGACATAAATACCTAGCATAGCAAACGTATTTGGATTTTGCACAATCGTCTTTGACTGTAATATATACTAATTTTGTTATTTACAAGCGCGCATATTTGGTTTTGAATTAACCGCCAATACCGCATGTGCACGAACAAATGTGAATGGCAAAATCCGACAGGCAACACTGTTACGTTGCCAGACAGCAATAACACCATTCACCATCTGCTGTTTGGTTGCTTGCCAACACTGCACAATGCCGAGTCAGCTGCTCAAATTACGGTGAACCAATTTTACCTAAATTTTAACAATATTTACCAATGCTGTGCAATAATATTAAGCGATTTATTTTAAAACGAACGTGCAATATTTAAACCATAGCAGCAGACAGAGCAGTTTCGATAATTGTGTAATGTTCCAAAAGGCGCCCTTTGGCCAATAAAATGCCATCACTTTGTTTGTTGTTGTCCCCTGTTGTTGCCAAGGAAACGAAAAACGCAAACACAACAAGTTACGTCGGAGCTCGGTCGATCTTTCGAGTGTGTGTGTGCGCCACACTTCCTTCCGGTCTAATTCTTATAGCAAATGAAGGGTATAGCACACAAAAACAGCGCTCTTCGATTTCTTTTGCATTTCTTCGAAATTAACTAAAATCAGATGACCAAAAATGTGCGCCTAAATTTGTTTTGAAATGCAACTCCGTTGGCCAGGATACCGCCCAATGCGCCGGATGTTGATACTACGCATTTGATATGGTAAGTGCTAGAAAAATCCATTGTGCTAATTTGCGTTAGCCACGCTCTGCTCCCTCCAAACCCCCTCACAGGACGGCAAATGTCACAATTATCTCAAAGAACTGAAAAAGAAAATCAGGAAAACTTTTGAGTAGCCTTGAACTGGCGCTAGCAAAGATCAAAAGCACACAACTTTTTCCATTTTCCCAGCATTACGAGCGTTTGTAGCTTTTGCGGCACCGCAAATGAGTTTTCATTGAACGGGAAAATGAGAAAATTAGACCACCTCGCTTAGTCGCCGACTTTTGCTCCTGCTCGCAGACTTATGCCTCAACATTTAGAGGCAATTAAGACAAGTCCTCTCCGCGGCCGTTACAAGCCGACCAACCACCATAAACAGGTAACATTTGTGGCAGCCAGGCATATGGCTAACGGCACAGCCACCCGCGCGCACCTTCGCAACCAAGTGGCGTGTGCGAGTGTCTTACGGCTGCCATGGCCGGTTGCACATTACAACGTGCGCGATGCCGAGCCGAGCGACCACCGACCACCAGCCAGGTGTAAAGCAAGCATCTCGGTGCATATTTCCGCTTTGCTGCCTCGCACCGCGTTCTGCCTGACTGCCCGGGGCAAAGGCAATCCGTAGCCAGAGCGGGAGCGGGGAACGGGCCAGGGTAGCGCATGCCAGGCGAACGCTGGCATAATATCTGTCAGAGCATTGGATGACAGATGCCCATTGTAATGACTGTCAACGTCAATATTCCCATCATCGTTTCGACAAATCGACACGTTTATTGTGATCTGAGCTTGTTACCTTGCAACCAGAAACGGCACATGTGCCTGTTCCTCTCTTATTTAATTAATTTGCAATAAAGTTTTTTATATCAAATAGACATTAGCCGCGTCACAGAATATCCACAGCCATGATGCTGCCGGAGTCCTCTCTCATGAACGCATTTTTCCTGCTAACCATCTCCTGCAGGAGAGCTGTTAATATCCAAAATGATAGCCAACAGCTTTTAGCGACAAAATTCCAGAGTTCAACTATTTTTAATAAAGTATATACATTCTTGCCAACAACAATTAGATAGGAACTTAAGTTTCACAATTTCATGCACATTCGAAACAAGTGAGGATGGTCTAGTTGGGAGCGCCCGAATAGGAGATACCCTGAACCCTCTTTACATATATACATACACAAAATCACATATACACGCAAGCTGTGCACTTTACTCAGCAGCTGAGATTCCCCCCACTTTGGAAACAACATTCTTGAATAACTGCTTAGCTCAGAATATGATCTAGATAAAATGTTCAGGGCTTAACAAGTCAAATCTAAATCCACAAACCAATGCGCAAGTCTGTAGAACTTAAATTTCTTTTTTCATATATGGTGTAAGTGGGGCGACGTATCCAAAATCTGAAATATTTTTAATCTGCGTATGCTTCACGAGACCATATTGAACCAAATTTGATGGCTCTAGCTCTTATAGTTTCTGAAATATGCTGAAAACACCGGGTTAAGAAAACATAATTATCGATTATAAAAAAACGAGACGAGATCATCGAAATAAATCATTTGAAATAAACTGGATCTACATACGGTAAACACTTAAAAAAGTCTAAGTTTAGCTTCTCAACTCTTGTAGTAAATCAATATATACAGACGGACGGAATATATACTTTACCAGGAATATATACTTTATGAAGTCGGAGATGCATCACTCCGACTGTTACATACATTTGCACAAAACCATTATACCCTGTTTTACTCATTTTCAATGAGTTTAGTGTATAAAAACTAAATGACATATTTGAGCTATATTTGTCGAAGTGATAAACAAATAGTTATAAAGGAGCAACCTAAGTATTTTTAAATAACTCTTTTGCCTATATTAAATAATAATAATAAAGGCTGCAATGGGCTTCGGCTTAGACAAACACTACTTCCATACAACTGGCTAACCTTAAAATAATCCGTTTTTGTTTTTATAAGGACAGCCAAATAATCATCACACCAAAGAAAATCGGATCGATAGCTTTACTTTAATACTTAAATAAATACGCCTTTTCAAATTAATGCATAAGAGGGATAAGGGTCGGTGACGTTTTTTTAAATATTCATAATTAAATTTTAACCATCTTTACAAAACAAAAAAAGCGGCTTAAAAACATGTCCATACTTAAAATAAGCTTGAAACCTTCCATTAGAAGTATATATTAAGTTAGCAAGAAAGTAATGAAAACAAGATTGCTTACTTGCTTTGAGTAAAGAATTAAAACTTTTCCGCTCCTCGACCAAATTTAAAATTTTAAGGTAGCCATGTTCTTATCAAGGTTTTATATTTTGATTATGTATAAATATTTATTGCTAAGTAGTGTGTTTTTATGTTATCCGAATGAACACTCTACTCTCTTTATTTTGAGTGAACTGATTAAAAAATTGACAATATCCGTAATTGATAAAACCCATCATATTTAGAACGAAATATAAATTTAGAACGGTTTCTGATGCTTTGTTATAGCGTGTCCTGATCTATGCAAATTTAATTGCCTCAACCGTCAGCTGCTGAAACCTAACATTTTTCTATGTATATATTTACATTTAAGCTTGCTTTGGCAGTGCACTCATCCTGCAACCCAGTCGAACCTTAACTGAACCCGACACATTTGGCCTTTTCGGCAAAAGCGTCACGCTGACTGAGCCAACAACTGGCTATTCCTATGCCAACACAGCTGCCGCTGCTTCTAAGGGATCTTAACGCAGGGTAGACGAGGCTCAATGACAGAAAGTATCCTGAAAGTGCAGTATGCGTTCGTAGGCCATTTGCGTAGCGTATTTTGGGCCATGGCCAAATGCATTTCTGTCTCGCTCGTGCAGCTGATTAAGCGTGCGTGTGTGTGTGTATAGACACCACCAGTAAAACACAGCAGTCCATATTGACCAACTCTATTACCAATTAACTACCCCCTACGCCCCGTCGTTGGCACTTGAGCTCGAGCTGGCCACCTGCCCGGCAATAATAGTAGCCTGAATATGTTTCGTGTTGTAGTTGCACATTTACGCTCGTTGCAAGCACAGCATACGGCAGTACAAATACATACGTGAATATTAATATCAACACCAACACCATCAACAACAACAACAACAAGAGCTGTTTTGGAAAGTGAAAGATCTCCCGCATAGGTAGTCAATGGAACCAAAGCTTTCAATTCAATTGCAATTGCATGGTAATGAAAAAAAAACCCACCAGAACCGAGAGGCATCAAAAAACGCCAAACTTATTTGATCAATAATTTGCCGTCGCGCGTCCTTAGTGATTCGTTGTGAGTGTGTGTGTGTGGGAGTGTATGAGTGTGAGTGTATTTGTGACTTTCAAGCTGCATTTTTCACGCGTCAAATTTATGAACTTGTCCGCGTGGTTTTGCCATTTGATTTGTGGACTAATAGCTGAGCAGTTTGCATTTCCGCTGGGGCAATGCTTTAACCCTCCAACTTGCCGCCGGTTCAGCCCCAACCCCAGCACAGGCGCACCCCTGTTCGTTAAACGACGCGCAATCGCCGCTGATTTCGTTTATTGTTTATAAACAACAACTTGGACTGCAAGTTCGTCTATGTGACGTATGTCGGGTCGTCGTATTCGTCGGCATCCTGTTCCCTCAACTACTTCACTACCCAGTCCCAATTCCAATTCCCCTCACAGTTCCAATTGCCGTCTCCGTCTTCGTCTCCGTCTCCTGTCTGGACTCGGCGTTGCCAGCGGCGTTTCAACAAATATTATTTACATTGAACCGGTTGCCCAGTGAACAATTGCGGGCCAAAGGGATAGCACAAAGATGTGCCAGAGAGTGTAATTCAAAGTGAGAAAATTCAGTTTGCGGGCACTGTGCAATAACCGGTGAATATGTAAAAGTCAATAGAAAGCAATTAGATGAAGGTATTTGCAATTAACAATTTTGTGCGATAGTTAAATGCAGATATCTTTATGTTTCGTTATGACAAGATGCTATTAAAAGTCTTCAACTTTTATATATACAAATAAAATATTAAACTGAATTGCTTGACCTGAAAATGCTCTATGAAGCTGTTCAAAGAAGCTTAACTGAAAATCATATTCAAGTGTTATGTTATTATTAAATGTTTTGCTCATAAAGTTATAAGCAATCTAAGTTAATATCAGTGAAAAAGATGTATTGCTTACTTTTGATTGTCGTTTTATCGGAACAGTGCACATTTTCAATATTAATTAATGAACTAATAATCAAGTATAACCTAATTAGTTGGTGCCACGCCAACAGCGCCGCCCACGAAATATGTACAAATGTATGTTTCAAAATGTTATCTAGCGCCTAAAAGATGCCACAAAAAGCGGGCGCAAATCAAAATGGCGTCTTTTTGTACGATAACAAAAGCTAACGGAAATTCGTGCTTCTTTTGTTGGTGCTGCCGTTAAGAACAAAGCGACGAGCAAATCAAAGTATGAAGAAATACCTGTGAAATGTTTAATTTCATAGCAACGCCCCATCAGAAGCAGTCAACCCCCAAAAGCGAGTAGGCAAGCAACAAAGGCATCAAGTGGCAACAACAACAACGACATACATTATAAATGCACACAGCACTCACACATCCTACAATAGGAGGCATTTATATGGCACTTGATTTTGGTTGGAGGCAGATTGGGTTTCTAAATATAGCCACATTATTTTGGGTTTTTTTCCAGCCTTACAATAAATACAACAAATTTTCACTTTCGTTGCAGCTGTTAAGAACTTAACCAACTAAATACATTTAAACACCACAATTGCCTTAAACCTCGAAAGACAGGAAGAGAGAGGGAGAAACAGAGAGAGAGAGAGAGTGGGAGAGAGAACGAGATCAGCAGCTAACTAGTCAACGAATTTCGCATCGAAAGTGCAAACATCTGGCCTTTAACTACTACTTGTAGAGTAACTACACATTACAATTACAGTCTAGATTGTAGAGCATTAAGTAAATGAAATGAGCACACGTCTGGCAACTCAGCGTCAGTTCATCATCACGACGAGCGCCGCCGTTGAGGCCGCCACAGCAGATGCCAGCCAAACAGATCCCAAGGAGCAGCAGCAACAGCTTCTGACCAAAACCGTTGGAGATGTGCTAACCATAGAGCCGAGAACGCCGGCGACACCAACCACCCATGCTGAGGAGTTTGAGTTCTGCACCGAGGATGGTGTCGTTGTGGCTGCCACTTTGGAGGATGTCATGACACAGGTTGCCATCTTTTCTAACTTACAATCAACTGCAATTTATGTGCAACCATTTGATGATGTCTTTAATTGATTCTGTGGTTTTTTGCAGAATTGCCAGCTTCTGCAAAAAAGCTGAGAGACGGCATTGACGATGACAACACAACGACCGCCGATCAACTGGAGGTCATTCGCGTCGTCCTGCCCATGGATACCAGCGACTCGAGTCAGGAAGCGCACCTTCACGCCCATGTCCATGGCGTGAACAATGTGGGCACCACCGAGTCCGGCCCCACAGGCACAACCAACAGCACAACAACCATACACACGTTGCCTGGTCTGGGTGCCATCAAAGGAGGCGTCGATCTGGCGCAACAAGTTGCCAACGGCCAGTTGACCGTCGTTCAGACTACGGAGGATGATGACGGCACACCGTTCATTACAGTGACGGGTGAGTAAAAGTTTGTTTCTGTCAATAGTACCACATACTCCGGCTTCTCAAGTTGGTTAATGTTTAAAACATTTGAACATTATTCAAACCTTAATTAGTTATGCATTTAAATCGTGCAGCGAAAAAAAATTACCTCGTTTATTTACAAGAAATCAGTGAGAAAGATATCGCGAACAAAAAATTTACTAATTACTTTATTCACAAGAAATGTCGAAATATTTAATACATATATTAATAAGCAAATTATTTTCAATTGCACGCGATTTTTTTTTTTGCTCTTTATAATATATATCAAAAATAATTATAATTTATATAAAAATCCAAATTGGGCCTTATAACAATATATATATAAAAAGTAAATAGAGTCTTGGTTTTGTGCAATGGTCCTCGTGGTGTCCGACTGTCCGCCCACAAAAATTACCTCTTTAAGTTACGTTTACACATGAATGTGTATTGTGAGGTCAGTTACATCCGTTACATTTGTAAAAAAAAACCAGAAAATTAAAATCTGAACAGCTTTACAACGGTTTCGAACTACCGCAAGATGCCAGGGTAATTTAATTGATTAATTGATATTAAATGGAATTAATATTATTATTTTTAGTACTCACAATTTATTCCTTTTGAATAATAAAAAAAAAGATGCACAATTTAAAATAGGAAAAAGTTGTGGAAATATGCAAATGAATGCAATTTATTAATTAAGGGCGACATAATGTTTTACCCATAAACCGAACATTTGTGGTTCTGAACAGAACATTTGTGATTCTGGTTCTTTATCTGATTTTTTAATATGTATGGATATCGTATATATAATCGTATAGGATATTTTTTACATATTTTTCCTATCGCTTGCAATGATAAAAACTTGGTAAAGGGCAGATATACAATCAGATAAATGTATCAAGCAGGTATTAATATAAAATGAAAAAACTGTCACATAATGCAAACCTTGCCAATTAAAATATTGACGAAAAAATGTGTGTGCATTCAGGGGTGCTCCGTTTTTTTTAATTATGACGAATGTATATTGCACCGCGAAATAAGCGCGTATTGACGAGACTTACTTTGAGAGAACGAAAAAACACGCGCTGCATTCGCTGGCGGTTTATCGCCAGCGCTCGCACTTGCGGAATCGCGCGAAATCAAAGCGAAAACCAGCAAACAAACAGCTAATGGCAAAAGTCGCGCCTTTGTAAACAAACATAATCACGGGATCAGCATGTCATCCCCGGGGGGAAGGGCGGCTAAACCCCTGTGCATTTTAAACGTTTGCTTGATATCACAATTAAAGCGACTTAATTTGAAAACTGAAACGAGCAGAGATGAGCGGGCAACAAGAGCCCAACAAATAGACACACTCGCTGCCTGTCTGCCTGTCTGGCGGACAGACAGATAGACGGACAGGGATTCGACAGCCACCCCGTTGAGGATGATATTCCTACCTGTGCAGAAGCAGCCTTAACAACAGAGGACACGGCACCAGTTGCGGCACGTGCAACAGAAAGTAACAAAAAGTGTGGCAAAGTGCAGCTGTGTCTGTTTCCGAGGGGAGTGAATGGGTAGTGATACACTACACACGTACACATAATTATTATATTCCACTTCAGCGCTACACAATGCATTAATCGAGATTACACTTGGTGAGCACTATCTATAGGGCAGGATCACACGCTGCCGACTGCGGCTGAAACTGAGACTGAGAATCCGAGAGGCGGGGGAGGCGCCGCGAACTAGAACTGTTTGCGATGATACTTGATTTTATTAGCGCAAATTACCACCACCAGCAGAGCTAACAACAAATACGGCAAGTAATCACAACAAATTGAGGTGGGACATGGATAGTAAGGGAAACAGGGGAATGGGATGTCAGAGCATGCGGCCAGGAGGACAGAAGCGTGAGCAGCCCTCACATGGCGACTTATTAATAACCTCCCACTGTGTATAAATGCATACTGCTTATAACTATTACTTTTTGGGTATATCGACTCTATTATAGTTGTGGTATATAGTTAAAAGAAAACGAATAATTGTAAATTGTAGATTTGGATATTATTGAAAACTTAATTTGTAATCCTAAGTCAATCAGTTAGCTATTTATAATGATTATACAGTTTATTATCTATAACTAAAATATATGTATATATTAAATATTCTTAAGATTTTTTTAATTTCCGCCTAACTTTATTATTAACTCAGCAATATGTTAAATACGATAGAGTATACAAACTCCGACGTTTGAAAGATTGCGTTCTTTTTGTTTTGCTTCAATGCACTGTGAGGTATATTTGACAATTCAAGCTGGAATCGGCCCCGGTCAACTCGACAATACTCAAAGGCTTTACATAAAGGGAACACTATCTGCCGCCCCGTTCCGTGCAGCTGTACTTACCTCTCACATAATGAGAATGTTTCAATTGATGCGGCTTTGTGGGATGCTCATCAAATCAACGAGGCGGAAAAGCTTAAAATTTAATAAAGGCAACAACTAAAAATGGAACCCTGGCAAATTCAATCCATACCAGCTGACTATTGAGTAGCTTAACTAAGGCACCCAAGTGGCTGGGCGTTAGCTAACTGTCAGGGAAAATCAGCATATGCTGGGCTTCATTTAATTGGGTAAACAGTTTTCTAGATCACAATCATTTTCAAAGGCTATTCTCAATTCATATAGATTCGTTTTCTATCTTCGAGACGAATCAAGAGCGCCATTTAAAGGTGCATAACGTGCTTCGACCCCTGTCCCAACAAGCCATCCAGTCTGTTTACAAAAGGTTAATTGTTTGTTGTTGTTGATTCGACTGCTGTAGATGCACGGATAAACTGCGTGCATGGCAGATTCATAGCTGGGGATCAGCCACCCTGCACTTGTCGGTTATCCTGGCAATTTATTTTCATTTGCACGCATATAGAAAGTTGTATGATTTTCATGGAATGCACACAGTGAAGTGGTTTGATGTTTGTGGACGATGATATTGTTTTCATTTAATTCATGTTTCACGTTGTACGCTAGCTTGCAAAAAAAAACAAGTGGCTTTGGTATTATTATTAGTATTATAATTATGCACAAAGATATCTAATTATTTGTCTAATCATTTAAATTTGATTTATATTCTTATATCATTGCTAATAAAACATATGTTTTAACGAAAAACTTTTTTAAAAATGGAAAGCAATCAAAACCGAGCCAACTAATTGTGTTTGCTTATTTAAATATGTACATAACAAACATTTGTATGTATTTAGAATAATCAAGAACTGAAATGCAGTACATCAACAAAAAAAAATGTAGTTTATAAAATTTACTGTCCAGAAGTACGATAAAATACCCTAATATTTATCATGCAATAGCTTAATGATCGTCCGATTGGTTATGTGGTAGATATATGAATTCAAGATCGAATTCAACAGGAATAATAATGCAACGACTCAATTTGCAACTAATTTTTCGTATTTGTACTATTATTACAACATTTTCCAAAATGCAAAATTATTAAACCTCACAGTAAAATTTCGAAGAGAGACTTATTATACGGGTTAAATAAACATTCTATGATAAACTAATAAACTGATCTTAAATTCGTAATTTCGATAAGTTAGGACAATATAGAACTACAGGAAGACAATTAGAAAATTAATCTCAAGGAAATTATAATATATTATATTTTTATATATTATTAATTTGCATTTATTTTTTTACATTTATTTGCCATTTACAATTTATGAAATCTATGGTAACCGCAACTTCAATGTGAAAAGTGGTTTACTCGGTAACCACAGAGTTACTTTTCATTTGAGTTTGATATGCAAAACCTCAAGAATGTCCAATAAGCTTCAAAGGTTTAAAAGCGAAAACCCCTAGAGGGACCAAAAGCACCTGTTAATAATTACAGTTGACAACCTGCTGGTGTCCACACTTTCACAGTCAAACAAATTCAAATGGACACCCACTGAGGACAGCTGGAAGCGTGTGCATTTCATGAAGGAGCTAAATTAATATGGAAAATATTTCTTTGACTGCTAGAAAAACTATATTAACACGACGGTGCCGAGAGGCAAACATATATGGAAAAATAGCACCCGTGCACGCAGTGGCAAGTGGCAGGCATATGTGTCATCTGCCACAGCCCAGCAGCCCACCTGCTGCCCCCCCCCCCGTGCCACCCCCACCCGCAAACCCGCGGGGGAGAAGAAAAGCGCGTGCCGGCAGCAAACAATTTGGTTGGCCAGCGCCAGGGCAGGCAGCATCCGATGGGGGTTGCTGAGCAAGCGAGTAACTGCACTCGTGTGTGTGTGCGAGTAAGTGTGAGAGAGTGCGAGAGAGAGAGAGAGAAAGAGTGGTTGATGTCCTAGCAACCACCAGACTGTGTGGCTGCGAGAGGGCTGGCGCATGGAGGCATGGTGTGCGCCCGAATGATTGGCTGCGTTGCCTTGACGCCGACGTTGCCACATGCCGCATGCTGCCAGCCAGTTGTTGCTGTCTCGCTTGCACCGGCAGCATCTTCGGTCTACGGTCGACACTTGTTCAGATCCCAGAAAATGCGACTTTGAGCCCGGAATTAGCTAGCGCCGCTTGAAAAATAAAACGCTACTGCTGCCACTGCCACTGCCATCTGGCATCTGCAGCTGTAGCTCCAATCCAGAGCGCCAAGGGTTTGGGTTGGATTATTTGCTACGGCGACTACGGCGTACGATGCTGATGTTGCCCGCTGCCTGCTGCTAGGGGTGTCTGGGCATGGGCAGGCACAAATCATAACAACGCAGCGTCAGACCCAGCGCCCGTTCCACCCACCATGCGGAGCCACCAACGACACCACCATCACCGCTGTAATTTAATTCGTTGCTGCGCCGCCGCCGTCATCGCCATCGTCATCATTATTTTCGGAGGCATATTGCTAGGATAACATTTGATTTTGAGTTCAGTTGTAATTCTACCGTTCATACGTTCTGGTTGCTCTTGCTCCGTTGCTACGTCACAACGTTGCTACGCCGTACTTCCGCCATTATATCGCCCTGGGCCACCCACCGTACACAGTTCTTAGCATCGCAGCAGCAGCAGCAAGTTGTTCGGACTGTTTTCGATTTTCACTTTCACTCTTCGTTGTCTCTGTGAAACAGTTGCCCAAAGCAACCGGGCGACAACATCTCGGCTTACAATCGGTGGCATCTACACGGCCCGCTTACGCTACCGGACATGTGACTGCTGCAGTAGCTGCTCAAGCGCCTGTACCAGCTTTGGCAACTTTGGTTAACTCATTTGCGAGCTGTCCACTCGATTTAAAACTAAACGAATGCATTCGCGATTCGGCTTCGACTGCCAGACGCGTCACCAACAGCAACACCACCTGCACCATCAGCAGCAGCAGCAACACCACCACCACCATCAGCCCGAGTTGGATATCACGCCACCGCCACCGATCACAGCCGCCGCTGCTGCCTACACGAACCTCTTGGAGAAGTGTCGCTGTAAGCTGCAGTCCCAGCATCACCAGCAACCCCAACAGCCCCACCAGCCCCACCAGCAGCAACAGCAACAACAACAGCAGCAGCAGCAGCCGCTAGCGCAACATCACCACCAGTTGCTGCCGCAGCATCAGCAACAGTTGCCTGTGGCGGCGACAACAACGACACTAGCCCCGCTGCCAGCCGCCCAGCTGCAGTTGCAACTGCACCATCATCATCATCATCATCACCATCAGACGTTTGTGGCGACCGCCAGTGCCGTCAACTACAGCAGCTGTACGGCAATAGGGGCCGCCGCCGCTGTCTCCTCCGCGACTTCCTCAAACTCGGCAGCAACTACAGCAATGTATCACCATCACCACCACCGACGTCACAATAATTTGTCCTATTGCGGTGGTAAATATATTGCATAGCCAACAATTTCACTTCGAATCCTATCAATGGCTTTTAATTGACCCTCTGTTTACACTCTTCATGCAAGTGTTTGTGTTTGTGTCTCTCTCTGTGTGTGTGTGTGTGTGCTCTGTGTGTGCCAAACTTGGGCAACCAAACAAAAGTGTCAAGTGTCTTATTCATGCATCATTGCTCATGCTGCAAACTTCGAAGCAAATGAAATGTAAATGCTGTTCGAGTCTGCCCGATGAAGTCGCAGCATTTCTAAAAGACAAATGATCGATAGAATCCAATGGCAAATAATTATTTAAAATAATACCATTTATTTAATGTGTGTAATAGTGGTTTTTATATTCGTTCGCAAAGTGAAATGAGTATATTGAGTTTGTGCAATGTCCGTCCGTCTGTCTGTATTTGGAATATATACTCGTGTACAGTGTCAGATTGAGTGTTTAGATTTTTTGGCTACGCGCCCTGGAGCAATTTGATAAAATTGATAAAATCCAAAATAGATACATCAATTTTGTTTATTTTGCGTAAAGCAAGTAATAGCGGTAATATCAGTTTTCGTTATTATAAATATTTGTTTGCAGTTTTGAACGAATTCTTATAATTCTTGATGGATGTCTTAAGTTGAATTGCAATTTAAAATGCAAATCTATATTTTTAATCGATTGTGGTGGTCACAAAACAACATTAACACCGATTCTCAGGGGGTCACATTTTTATGTCAAAAATCATGCCAAAATTGACAAAAATGTTAACAAATAAAGCTCTCGCATTCATAGCTCCCATATTGATGGCATTTTTTCCATAGCTTTTCCGCTAGATTGATTCTGCATTTCAAATATATTAATTATTGAAAATATGAAAATGTTGGATTTTTTGATAAAATATTTGTACTCCCCTTTACTCATTTTTGAAAATTTTTTTTCTTTCAAAATTTAAATTTGCGAATATCTACTTTTAATCGACTGTGGTTGTCACAGTTAGTATAAAAAACAACATTAAAACCGATTCTGAGGGGGTCAAATTTTTTGTCAATAATCATGCCAAAATGTATAACAATTTTGACATGTAAAGCTCTCGGATCCATAGTTCCCATATTTCAAATGATCACAACTCTGTCGAAACTGAACCGATTTTCATGTTTCATGGCATTTTTTTCATGGTTTCTCCACTAGATTGATTTTGCATTTGAAATATATTATTAAAAATAATATTTTTTTGGATTTTTTCCTAAAATAAAGCATTTTGGAAAATTTTTTGTTTCAAAATTTAGAAATCTAAATTTTTATTTTTTAACGGTTGTGGTTGTCGCAATTAGTATAAAAAAGAACATTTGTATGTGTACAAATAGTCCTAGGTTTTGGTTGTGATAATATTAAACAATTACCGAAAGTGTTCTTATCATCTGTAGATTATTGCGTAACGAATAGTAATAATTAGCAGGGAATAATTTTGGAAGTCTAGCCTGGAATATATGTACATAGATAGAGAGATAAATTATTATTAGAAAGATTCGATTTTTATTATAAATATGCATTACTTCTTTTTATTTTTATTATTAATGCTATTATTATTATCTTTAATATTAATATAATTATTATTATTATTGTTATTGTTATTATGAAAATGCTACCAAAAATTGTCGCTTCACCTTTGGGTTAATGGAACAAGTTCTGATTTAAGCTTACTATCGTCATATTCATTCAAATTTCAAAGGAAATTGTATTATATTTTTAGGAAAATATGTTATCATTATTTCTATGAAAATATACAATTATTTTTCATGTTTGTTGTTGTTTATTTTAAATAAGATATCTTTTAACGAAATTTCATGAATCTCTGAGGTCAAAAACATTTTTGTGTTGAAATTATCCTATGCACTGTAGTTAAGTGAAACCATTTTAACAAAAACAATTATGGGAAGGAGATGCCTCCTGCCTGTAACGAAACTATTATACCATTTTGTATCCATTTTTATGGGTGCAGGGTACAGAAACAGTTCGATAGGGCTTATGTTTTTTATTTTCGGTTTGGCTCTAAGTTAAATTAATTATTTTGAAAATATTGGAATTCTTTATTCATACCGGTTCGGATCGGGTTTTGAACTTAAGTCCTTAATGTTCGAAAATATGGAATGCAGTGATTATTTTATCAATTAAGTGATCGAAATGTGTTAAACAAATGTTAAGCACGAGTTTTACTCGACCTTTGTCCTTTTAGCATAAGTTATATAAAAACTGTACTCTATGATATATATCGATTGGATGTCGACTGGAACTAAGAACAGAAATCAAGTAGACCAGACAGACAAAATTTCGACTTTTTATAGTCATGTTAATAAAATGATGAATAAACGGACTTTTGCAGACAAACGTGGCTTAATCGATGCTATTTTCTAAATAGATTAAAAATGAAGTTTCGAAATGATTTCTTCCGCTCCTGACATGCATTTGCAAAGATTTTTTAGTCCTTTTTTTTGCAATGGATACATTTTGTCAAAGTTACACCTACACAATTTTAGCGTCGGCAGTTTTATGCCTCCATGTTAAATTATTTTTAAGGTATGCTCTTGGTTTTAGCTCCACTTCTGATTAATTGCATACAATTTAGTAAATATATTGCATACTTTTCAGATCGTTCATTCATTATGCCTGCTTTGTGGTGCATACAAATTTGGGTTTATTTTGTCCATGATATTAAAATTGGTTATGTTTTCACTTGCGTTTCCACTTAGAAAAGCACTTTAACTCGCTCAGCAAACAGGGCAACTATCTAAATTAGATAAATTCTGAGTAACATTTAAAACCAACAATAAATGAAAGCGCTTCTGCTTGACTCAATGGCTCATAAATATTTTATTATTATTATAATTATTTTATTTTTTTTCGTTTCCGGTCAGTTTCCGGTCAGGAGCAAAACTATCAAGTGCAATATGTGGACTCGGAGCTTTATCACAGCAATTCCAGCCAGACCCAAATGTAAGTTCGTCAACGTGGTTCGCTTGGACTGACCCCACAGTTTAACATTTCGTCTGCCCGCAGGACGTATCCGTTCTGTCCAGTGGGCGATTATCAGAGCAATGGCCAGACATACTACTCGACCACGGCGGCCACGGGCAACTATACGGCCACGACGGCGGGCAGCACAGGCAATGCCCACTCCACGACGCTGCCGTACCTGGTGCCCGTCGACGAGAGCCTGCTGTTGAATGGGTCCTCGCAATCGCACAGCCGGGACTCGCCGCACAGCCTGACGGTGAGTAGAGAACGGGAGTTCAGCGAGCCGGTGACATTGACTAACCAGTGGATATCGGTGCAGCATGAGGTTTCCTACATACACGAGGCGCAGAGCACACCCCAAACGCCCACCTCAACAACAACCACCAATTCGGCCAGCGGCGGCAGCATCGGCAACGGCGCCGATGGGGCGTCGCCCGACAGTGACCAGAGCGCGATGGGCGCCAGCAACAAGATTGCCTCGGCAACGGTGAGTAGTGGGGGCCATCTGAACTGGCCATGAGCATGCTCCGCCCGACCGCAGCAGCAGCAGCAGCGTTGCTAACGTCTCTTTCGCACGCTTGCAGATCAAGTGGCTGTCGCGCAACTACGAGACGGCCGACGGTGTCAGTCTGCCGCGCTCGACGCTGTATAACCACTACATGCAGCACTGCAACGAGCAGAAGCTGGAGCCGGTGAATGCAGCTAGCTTCGGCAAGTTGATACGCTCGGTGTTTTCCGGCCTGCGCACACGTCGCCTGGGCACACGCGGCAACTCCAAGTACCATTATTATGGCATTCGCATCAAGCCGGGCTCGCTGCTAATTCACCAATCGATGGAGGACAAATCAATGCAGGGCTATGGCACACCGCCGGCCAACGGCGCCATCGCCAATGTCAGCAGCAGCAACAGCAGCGGCGGCGCCGCCAACCAGCTGGCCAGCTCAAATGGCAGCAACGGCCTGACACCATCAACCGCCCAGCGCACGGCCAGCGCCAAGAAGCACAGCTTCAAGCCGGAAACCTACGAGGCGTGCATCCAGGTAGGCAGTCCCCGAAATTATCCACGTAACCGAAGCGCTTTCAATATAGAGTTCATCTCGATTCCAGTACATTGGCGACGGTGCTGGCGCAATGCCAGTTTTTCCGCCCATCGAACTGAGCCACAGCTTTCACAGCGAGCTCACTCTGGACGATGTGGATACATTCCGTGCACTGTACCGTGAGCATTGCGAATCATTTTTGGATGCCGTGCTCAATCTGGAATTTGGCACCGTCGAATTTTTGCTGCGCGACTTCTGGCGCACCACGGACAACAACAATCTGGACGAGTGCGAAGAGGAGAAGTACTTGAGCAAGACGAAGCTGTATCTGTTGTGCCACTGCGCAGAAGTGCAAAAGTTTGTGCGCGAGGTGAGTTCGATGGACACTCGGAATACTGAATCTATTTATAGCACAGGCGACTAGACAAAACTAATCGAAACTAGAAATCGCAAATCTGATTACAAATGGAAGAAACATAAAGACTCTATTGGGTTAATAATTGAGAGTCCCTTTGTCCAGCATTTTAGTCTGAATCGAATGTTTCGATCAACCCTTAATCGAGATAGCTAACTGAATCGATACAGCCATCTTGGGGACTAATCGAGCTGGAGACTTGTAATTTAGGGCCTCTAGTCGGGGATACCCTGTACCCTGTCTTTACATACATTTCAGCTCCCTTTCATTCATACATACATACACAGAATCACATACTCACACACAGGACTTAACAATAGCAATCAAATCAAAGCGAAAGACTAATACTTGAATTGGATTTTGGGGGGAAGTATCTAAAACCCGAAATATTCGTAACACCTTAAACTGAATTTGGTGCCTCTGGCTCTGATAGTTTCGAAAATCTATTCAAAAACCGATAAGAAAACAATTTGACATAAACGTTATATGCGTATGGTATAGACAAACTTAAAAAACTAAACTTCAGAATAAGAATATATACTTTATGGGTTAGGAGATGCTCTCTTCTGCTTGTTACATACATTTGCACAAAATCATTATATCTTTTAACCCATTTTCAATGGGTTCAGGAATATATTTCCCTAAACCATTTTTTTTTTTTTCGATATGTCGCTCTATTTCCTTTATTTACTTTTATTGATGTTAACACATGATTTTTGTTTATCATATCTTAAACATTATATACCAAATAAAGAATATTCCACTTTTTGCTTTCTTACTTTTACATTTTTACTTCTTAAATTATTGCATATATATTTTAGTCAGATACAATTCAAAGTAGAGGACTATACTGAAGTTCTCGGCAATTATCCCTGTCCTAGCCTGCGGTTTTTTGTAGCTGCTCTTTTGGCTCGATCACTTTTAATTAATCTTAACTAATGAATCTTAAATGTAATATTCTTCTACTTGGAACCAGGTGGACTATCAGTTCTATCAGAATACGGTGGACGTTATAATACCCGACGTGCTGCGCTCGATACCCAATGCACTGACTCAGGCCATTCGTAATTTTGCAAAGAATCTGGAGTTGTGGCTGTGCGAAAGCATGCTGGGCGTGCCGGAGCAGCTGTCGCAGATCAAGACCAGCGCCGTTTCCGCTTTTTGCCAGACACTGCGACGCTACACATCGCTCAATCATCTGGCGCAGGCGGCACGCGCCGTGCTGCAGAACGGTGCGCAGATATCCCAAATGCTTAACGATCTGAATCGTGTGGACTTTCACAATGTGCAGGTGCGTCATAAAACTAGACCCTAAAACGCCACTGATTCACACTGATCAACTTAATAACTATTTGCAGGAGCAAGCCGCTTGGGTTAGCCAATGTGCGCCAGCCGTGGTGCAGCGTCTGGAGAACGATTTTAAGGCGGCACTGCAGCAGCAGAGCTCGCTGGAACAGTGGGCCAGCTGGCTGCAGCTTGTGGTCGAGTCCGCGATGGAGGAGTACACAGGGAAGCCGAGTTACGCGCGCGCCGCTCGCCAGTTTCTGCTTAAGTGGAGCTTCTACAGTTCCATGATCATACGCGACTTGACACTGAGGTCAGCGTCGAGCTTCGGCAGCTTTCACCTGATACGGCTGCTGTTCGATGAGTATATGTTCTATCTGGTGGAGCACAAGATTGCCGAGGCGCAGCAGAAAACGGCCATTGCGGTCATTTGCGAGCGCATGGTAAGCACCTAAGCACCCACTAAAGAGTGTGACACCTAATAATTGTCAACCTTTGCTCAGAAGAAAGAGATGGACTTCGAGTTCGAATGCCAGTTCGCCTACATAACCAGCGACGGGGAACAACAACAAACAACGGGCAGCTCGGTCAGTGGCATTGCTGCGGGTGCGGGTGCGGGTGCTGCCGTTGCCGTTGCCGTTGCCACTGCCACGGGCAGCGACGCCAAGCGGCTGAAGCAGGAATGAGTAGCCGCTGGGCAAGCGAATTGGCTGGCTCTATATATGTATCGAGTATTTGTAGAATTTATGTTAACTAAAATTATGCTGCTATACCCAATTGATGTGCACTATCGCCCCAATCCCGTTTCAAAAGTTCACTTCACCTGTGCATTTAATAGTCAAAGATGTTTGTATGTATTCGTGTGTTAGGTTGTAGCTTAAGTTCTTGTCAACTGTAAACATAATCGGTTAGATTTTAGGCATTTGTATGTTTGTGTATATGCAAGGAAGGCAAATATTATACTGGCGCATATACACACTTTATAGAATTGCCCCCGCATTAAAGTGAAGAACCGTCCAAGCAGCAAGCTAGTCACGCCCCGTCAGCGTTGGCCTTGTCTGATCTGATTATGTATTCGTGGGATACATTTTAGTTTAAGTACATGTGCATTAGTATTTGTGAACTTAGTGTCTAACTAAACAAAGATACTTGTGTTTAACTTTAAGAGAAAGCGATTTGTCACAGCAGTTTTGTCTGGTTTCAACGAAAATTGTGCAGCATAGCGCTCGGCGCACACCTGCTCAAAAGTGCGCAGCTACACACACACACACACACACACCTGCATATACACACATATGCACACACACTTATGTAGGCACGCACCTACAGGCATTGGCACTGAATGCAAAACTGTATAGATTAGTTAAGGAAACTAAAAGCTCATGTTGATCTAGCTTGCTCAAAAAAAAGAATAAATTACAGTACATAGCGCTTATATGGATTAATAAAAAAGTCGCATATAGGCGGTATGTACTGTATGTGAACAACAGGCCTTAAATGTGCAAATATCAACACTTAATTTTCAAAAACAATACAATTCACATACTACTTGTTTGTATGTATACATATATAGATTTAAACTGCAACTGAATATTTGTATTGTAATTCCTGAAGTATATACAAAGAAACGAACAGAGAAATATTTTAACAGAGGCACCCTACAAAGTATTTTACGCCATTTTAGGTATTTACTCGTATCAACAAAACCTTTTGTAAGTCATTCAACTAGAATTAGTTAAACGCAGGAGATTTAAAATAAGAAATGCAAAGAAGTCTAGTCTTAAAAGGGAATATCGATTGATATACTGCGAGAGGAAATACAAATACATTTTACAAGGTCTGAGTTGTAAGTGTGATCGGTAAAACAAGTCACAACCAATCAAAGTCAAAACATGATACTCTCGCTATATAATTCAAAAGTCACTCATTATGTATAATTATTCCTTTTGTGCTAACCCCCTCTAAATTTTAAATCTGTATGTTTCCCAATATCGTTGTAAGAACTGAGTTTTATAATATCACTGCGCAATAAAAAGCTCAATGTCATTACGTTTACACAAGCTGTATTTCTGTCAGATTTTGTGGTTAGGATTAAATTGAGACCCGAAATCTGGCCAGAAGGCTACAGATTGCTTTGCCAAGCAATATCCTTAAACAACAAACAATATAATAATAATACAACATAGTTCATGGCTCGAAATGCAAATACTAAGCTGAAATCTTGAGCTTTATTGGTTGTAAAACATGAAACGAAAAAAAAATGAAATTGAAATATCAATTCAAATCAAATCTACCTATTTATAAATGTGAAATAAAGATGTCTCAAAAGCAAACCAACTTATTTGTTATGGAGGAAAGTGGTACTACTTACGAGTATAAATGTTTGTAAGTATTAACTTAGAACTGTAAGATACTTTTATCTGCTTCTTTTGAAAATCTTATTGGTGATCCCTGATTGAAAACAATTGCAACCAATTTCCAACTTCACCGCATCAAAACCTTGAAACATTCGACCAGAGCCTTGCAATAATGTGATCGCATGCTTAAATAGAAATTCCAAGTGATAACTTAATAATTTGAGAAGTTGCCAAGCGCTGTCGAAAGTTAAAAAACTGGGGAAGGTTAAATAATTATTAATTTGTTAAAAACAAAGATATTTAAACGGGCAGAACCCTTCCCAACTTTTTACGAAAGTCTGTGCCAGGCATAAGCCCCAGACTCAACATTAACTTGTTTCATAATTAAAAAAATTTAAATGGTTTGATTTTTTTTTTATTTTTTATATATATATATATATTTTTTTTTTGGTTTCAATTGTGTTGTACATATTGATTTTCTAACAACTCTATACAAAAATTGTTTATTTTGCTTAATGATTTTATATATAATACACATATTTCGTAATTTTAATATATAATTTTTTAAATGCATTAATTCATTAATATTACAACAAAAAATGTATGTATCAATATTGTAATTTGAAATTGGGTCTGCTAAAATGGAAATTGCAAAAATATATTTGTAAAAAATACAAATTGAGCAACGTAAAATTATTTAATTTGTATTATTCTTATTTCAGTTAACTTAAAAACTGTTTGTACTTTGTATTTAAAATCTGAGGTCCTGTTCACGCTTATGTAAACTGAGTCCTGAATGTTCGGTTGTATACGTTGATTTTAAGTCTTTTCAGTTGAGGAATTTTGACAATTCGTTTGGATTATTTGCAATGTCGCACGGATTTGGTTGATATTATTATATTGTTATTAACATACACTTCATTTACAGCTAAAGTAGTATACAATCTTTTACGTAAAAAATATTTACATACCATTTATGTAATATTTAATATATTCAAAAAATTTAATTGACTCTACTTTCAACTTTTAATTAGAGAATTCGATCTTGTGTGTTTTACAACTATATATTTATCTGTATAGTATATACTTAGTAGTATTCTACCAACGTCTGTCACATGAATACTGGACCGGCAAGTTTTGGGTGGTTGTTTTCAACATTACCTACACAAATGTTTATATGGAAAATTCGCTGAAAGTGCTTATAAATGCCATTCTTACGTACATGTAATAAGTGTGGAAATATGTATAAACGATGTGTGTTTCATATTTCGTTGTCCAAAATTGTTATTGTTATTCGATATAATTATTAAGTATTAAGTTTTTTTTTGTTTTTTTTTTACATTCTTGTTTGTTATCATTTCTGAGCCTAAAGGCATGATCTTATTGATCTTATGGAAAACAATCGTCAACAGTAATTACAACATAGATTAGTATACAATTTTGTTTTCGTTGGAGATCAATTTCAAAAATGCTCATTATAGTCAAGATTGGAAAACAATTAACACTATGAATGTTTCGTCATTATTGGAACTACGAATTTAAACAATTACAGTGATTATTTAAACTAATGTCTTGAGTTTGTGCTCAAGCGTCAGATGTTATGGAAACTTTCTAGTTATGTGGAGTCGGACACCGCATTTGTTAATGCTCGAAACATAAACATTTATTCGAAAGCCCCTTTCAATTTACATAGAAATAATGTATTGCGACACGATTGCTACAAGCGACTACAAAGCGCGCGACTAAATTGAATAACAAACTTATTTGGAATCAACAGAGTCAATCTATATACATGCGTACGTACATACACGTATTTATCTATATAGAGATACTCTGCACAGTGCACACACAAAATGAACTTAAGGATTAGAGTTTTAAGCGTAGCTGATGGGTGTTCCCTAAACGTAAACCTAACACTAAGTGTGTATAATATAGTAATATGTATATGGATTGCGGAGTGGCTGCCATGACCGCTCCCTTATATGATGCGATTAACCAGGGGCATCTTCCGACGATTGTAGGTGGACGGCTGCTGCTGCATGACTTGCTGCACCTTCACCTTCTGGCCATATTGCTGCTCGAGCTCACCGGCTGGACCGATGGCATAGTTGATGTCGAGGCGAGCGCGCTTCGGCGACCGATAGCCATCGTTCGCATTTAGATCGGCCGGGTTTAGCTCAATAATGCTCGTTGTGTGGCCGTTGGCAATAGCGTGACGCACCGCTCGCTTGTCATCCTCAATTTCGATGGCATCGTACAGCTCGTCAACCTGGCGAGATGGAAAGCGACAATTATTAAGCTTGTAAAACGCAGAAAACTGAACACAAGGATAGGAGATCTGCTTGTGCTTATATCTGATCAGATGCATGTTTGCGCTAGCTCACCTCTATGTCAAACTCGCCGCTCTTCTGTGCGACCAGCAGCTGGTGATCGGTGGGCAGGTGGTGATTGGTAGCTTTGTTGCTTGGCGCATACTCATGAAGCAACTGCTCCTCGTGAACGTTGTCTTCATCGTCGCTGTTTGCCCAGCTAGAAATTTAAACGTTTAGTATGTTTTTAGTATGAAATGGTTCATTGGTTTCTGAATGACTTACTCAACTTCATCGTTGTCCTCCTCCTCCTCGACGAGCATCGCATCGATCAGAGTTTCATCAAAGTCGTGCTCCTCCAAATCGGAGGATTCTTCGATCTCGGATTGCGAGTCCAGTTCAACATCCGAATCGGCCGAACCGTGCTTCATTTCGCCGCGCTCTAATGCCTCCAGATGCTCGGGATAGACCATGGCGCCGCGTATTGCGCCCGGATCCTTGCGCGACCACTTCTGCACCTCCTCATCCATCTTGCAGATGCGTTCCGGATTCATGGCCCAGCGGCAGCCCTTGCGCTGATTGCCATTCGTCGCCGGTCGTTCAATCTTCTCAAAACACTTGTTCAGCGACAAATTGTGGCGCACGCTGTTCTTCCAACCGCTGGGGGCATTCTCGAAGTAGGGAAAGTGCTGGCACAGGAAGCTGTAAATTTCCGACACGGGCAGCGAGCCGGCGCGCGAATTTTTGAGCGCCAGTGCAATCAGGCAGGAGTAGGAGTACGCGGGCTTCGGAAACGTGCTGCTCATGGCCGCAGTCAGCTTCATCTTCTGCTGCAGCGGTTTGACGTTGTTGTTGCTGGCATTGTTGTTGTAGCTGTTGCCGCCCAGCGGTGCGAAGGACAACGGCGACGACGACGTTGTGGAACGACCACCAGTTGACGAGGTCGTGGAGGAGGGCGATCCCACGCTGCTCTGGACATGCATGTGATGATGCGGCGAGTGCGCCGCCGAGGCAATGCTTTTTGGCGCATTGCCGCGCTTCTGGACGCCGCCCGCGTGCAGCGTCGTTATGTTGTGCAGCGGACTCGCCTCCCGATCCCGCTTGAGCACTATGTTGCCATTGGAGGTGAGGGGCGCGCCGTTGGGCGACTTTCCCGTTTGCTGCTTCAGCTTGTTGTACGTGGCGCTGTTGGCAAAGGTCAGGCCGCCAATGCCGGGTCCCAGCTTAATGGTGTTGGTGGCGCCCCCGGTCGTCAGCAGACTCGTGTTTTTCGCACTGTTTGCCTTTGTCTCCTCTGCGCCGGACTGCACCTTGCGCAGCTCCGTGCCCAGATCCTTGCGCACAGCATCCACAGCCGAAGAGTTGCGACGCTGCAGCGCAGAATTGGTTGCCATGGTCGCCGGCGCCGTGGAGCCGCCGCCAGTTGCCGCCGTCGTTGAGATGGGCAGCGCCGAAATCTGCTTTGGTATGTGAGCCATCACCTGCTCCCTGCGCAACGAACCCGCGCTGACCTTCATCTGTGCCGGCGAGAAGGTCAAATGCGATTTGTGCTGATCGCATGGGGAGGCGGGCGGCACCGGTCCGGCTGAAGAACCCGCTCGACTCTGCGTCGACGCCACACCACGCGACTTTTGCGGCGATCCACAGCTGAGCAGCGACGTCGAGCCGGAGTTTGAGTTGATTAGCGGCATCACAGAAATGGGATTCACGCAGGCACCCACATCCGCATAGTAATCGGCCGTCGACCAAAAACTGGCGCACGATCCCATCCACTTGGCTGTGGGAGACGCGTGCAATGCGCTGCTGGCCAGCAAATTTGCGTTTGCATTGTGTGTCGACGATGCTAAACTGTTGCTGCTGCTGTTGTTGATGGCCGAAATGGCCTCCAGTGCATGATCCAGCGAGGAGGTCAGATCACTCGAGCTGCCCACAACGTTCGCAATCTCCGCCCGTATGTCCACGTCCAACATGTCCTGCATGGAGTCGGACACATAAAAGTCCAGCGAAGGCCCAGCTGCATCCTGTTGGCAAGAGACGATATACATCGTAATTAATCAAGTGCTCGATTCGAAAAAAGATAATCTTCATCAGAACTCTCTCAAAAATAGCCCGCAAAACATATAATTAACACGGTTGTATTCGGTGTTTGTTTAGAGCGGAGGCGCCCGATATATCGATTGTCAAATGATTATTCAATTCGCAGATGGGCGGAAAATGGAAAGCGAGGGCTGGGAAAAAGGCTTTTCAAAAAATAAAATTGGACACGCTTAAAAAACCATAGTCGCATTTTCACGCAGGTGAACTTACTTCATCTGCGAGTCCAACACGATAAAGATTTTCTTTTTAATACTCGGGGTTTGGGTTTGTGTTGGGGCGTGGCAAATCGATCAAATCTATATATGCTGGGGAGGGTACGCTGCGAAAATCCACATCTCACAGTTTTAGAGATGAAAAAAATGTGTGCTATGCCTCTCAGCTCATCTGCTGCCCCCACAAATTACAACAATCGATATTTTCCAAAATAACAATAATTAAAACGGTTTTAAGCTTTTGTGAACGAGTAATGCGCAATCGGTTACACCCGATTGCAACGTTATATTTATTCTGCATAAGCCAAACGAAGGACACATGAAGAACATACTCTGGGAGTCGCACTTTGGCCTCCAGGTTGGTCAAGATGATAAGGGGATTGGGATGCGAGAGTAAGGACTTTACGGCTAAACGGTCTATAACTTCATCGCAGTGGGATAAGTTCAGATCGGACCCAGATTTATTTTATAGATTTAGAAGCATTTTAGAGGATAACCAAAATAATCTCTTATCTTAGCCATAAGGGAACGCAACACCATCTTCAGATGTTTTTTAGATGTGTTTTGTCAAGATCCACATTAATACCGGAACCAACTCCTCTCCTTCTTGTGGGACTCCCTTGGGTGAATTTTCCAGGCGAAAGTTCAAAATTACACTTTCTTGGCCAGTCGAGAAAGGCATCCACATGAGATTGTGTAAGACGTATGGCTTCCAGGGGACAACCCGAGCTACCAAGAATGACTGTGCCACAAGAAAATTGAAAGCGGTGCAACGACTGACAACTGTTGCAACTTGTTCACATTTAGGTTTTTCTGTGCACAAGATACTTTAATTCAGAACTAAAGAAGCGCTTCAACTGCTTTCGGCTGAGCATAAAAATGCCGTATATAGTTTATTTTATAGTTTATAGTTTATTTTTGCTCCTTTTCAACTTGCAACTTGTTACAAGTTTTTTAAGACTGCGTTTATTTCCATTCCATCAAAATAAACATGGAATTCTGTATGCTGTGTACATAGTATGCGTACATACAAATATTTGCAAATGTATGTATGTACATACATATAAATTATGTAGAATACATCTCTGCATCAAGATTATCATTATCATTATAATTATTAATACATATGTACTATATATTATGCAGGTATATACTTTTCCTTTTCCTACGTGCTACAGCAACAACAAAAACAACAACAACATCGGCGATGTTTATGGGAATGAAGCAGGAGCAATGTGAAAACCAGTTTGACGATCCAAGGCAAGCAACGAGAGGCAGACAGGCTGCAGGCTGCATATAGCACAGAGCACACATATACATACATATGCATGTGTATGTGCATGTAGTATGTAAGTCTGCATCTTGGCGCCAATGTTGTGTGCAGCAACAACAACAGAGAGACTTACAACACATGTATGTATGTACACAATTGCGACTGAACTTGGCATATGTATAAATGTAAGTATGTGTGTAGTTACATATGTATGTACGTATGAATGTATATTTGAGTCAGAGGAAGAATGAGAAGGCCACCATCTTAAACCGGATATCAGTAAAATTGAAAGTTATATGCAATCGCAGGCTAAGGCCGACTGCTGGACATACATATGTATATATGTATGACATATACGAACCATAAACAAAAACATTTGTAATTGTATATATGTATGTATGATCGCTTTTTCATTAGTTATACAACATATTAATGCCGCCAACATACACATATACATATCTGCGTATATATTATGCTGCACAAAGATATTCCTAAATTTACTCGAGGCTCGAGAGAAAAACAACCACCGGTGGAAATGTTGCCGAGCTAAAAATGTTTCAGCAACATTTACTCGATACTTAGAGCAGACGGCTGATGGTTAACAGCGAATATACGATAAAAGGGGAAAAATATACAAACATATACACGGCATACGTACAAATATATGTATGTACATAAGTATGGACGTCTATATGTATGTTCCCACTAAAAACGAAGAGGAAAAAAGGAATAAAGCCATACATAAACAAGCAGCAGCAGCAGCAGCAGCGGCAACAACACGAACAGGGAAGCAATACAAACACAGCCAAGCCGCGTATATGGATGCGTGCGTGTATGTATGCATAACAGCGAGCAGCGACGTTGACGACTATTTCATGTTAAAAGCGACTGAAAGAGAAACCACACAGAAAAACTCTGCTGCTCTTTACGGAATGGAAACATAGAACATCGACCGCACACAACAGAGTTCTCTGTTGAGCACACAAACAGTACAGTTGGCAACAAAACATTCTGCAAAATGGAACAGCAACAGAGCCAGAGCTAAAACTGAACGTTCGCTTCGGTCGTCTGGCCTGAGTACTTTTTGTGCTGTTGCGACAACTTGAAGCTCTGTTACGAAAAAGGGTAGTAGGCGCTGGCGCCTGGTTTATGTTCAGCAGTAGGCCGAACACGTTGAGACAGTCTCACTATCAACGTTCTGTCAATTCGTGCTTTCGGACGGGTGTATTAGGCGCAACTTTACATTTGGACAGGGCTTTAGAAAAAGGCGCGCTAGCTAGCGCCTGTTACTACTCAGTGGTGGGTGGGGAATGTTAGCGTGTCCTTGGACACACTTCAACTCATTGACCCGCCCTTGGTTCGTGTCTGCTCCCGCTGAAAAATCGATAAACAAGGCACACATACACATGCCGCATGCCCCACGAATGATGATAAGTTACATAATTTAGCAGGATATCATAAATTGATGCAGGGCGGCCTGTTAGCGTGCCCGCTGCTTTTTATCAGTCCCGAAAATGTTGTGAAATGTTCACCCACACACACTCACACACATCTCGTGTCTGACGGGTGTCTGCTGCAGCCTCATTTGCAAAATATTCGCGGGTCGTCGATGGGGCCGCTTGCACATAAAACACAGCGGACAAAAGTGTGGCTCCGCCGCATTTTCTGCGCCCATTCAAAACTTGTGACGCATCCTGAAGACCAGTTAATGCACTTTTTTGTGCGCTTCCCCTTTGCGTGCAACATCAGCAATTGGGGCACAGCAGGTGTTGCGCATTTTCGTGTTATTTTCTTAAGTAGCAGCTGCCTCATCATTGACAGCCTTTTGATTGTTTGATTCTTGTAATTTAGCGTGTTGGCAGAACATAAGGTCACAGTACACAATTTCCATACATACATACATGTATATCCAAACATATAAAGAACATGTCTTTATTTAAAAATTCTTTCTCCGCCGTATCTAAAATTACTCCAGCAAAAAGTTTAAGACAAGCATTTCAGTTTTAGAATAAATATTACAATTTGTTTTATGTACAATTAAACCATAATTACATAATATTTGTGTGTGCAAACATTAACATAAATTTCGTATTCCTTTTATGTTCACTTTCCTTTACAACTTTTCGCTGACATTTTATTAATGTCGTATTATAAATAAGCTACAGCTAGGCTTATGATTAAGGATTTTTCCTATACCTTATGCATTTCTGAATCTGGATTTGTATGTATGCATACATATATGTATATAGTACATGTAAATGTGCGTGCGTTTGTGTGTGTGCGCCGATAACCTTTTGTCAGGCTGGCTGGCAGACAGAACAGGCAGATAGACCAGGCAGCAGGCAGCTGCAATTTGAAAACTCAGGGGTTGTTGCTGTAGTCGCACAGGCAGGCAGACGCACACACATACATACAAATGTATCTGTATGTATGCATGAATGTAAATAGTTGCCCATCTGTAATTTGTGAGCTGCATTTCCAAACGGAAAGAAAACTTCCTGCTGCTAATTGGTTTCAGTTACTGTTCTCGATGCTGGGTGGCAATGTACATCACCTGCATAGGTATGAATGAATGAAAAAATAGACATTGCTTCGATTTGCGGCTCAAGCCAATGTTACACATTAATGAATGACCTTCGAACCTTCGTTACATTATTTCAAATTTTCAAATTAGTATATGATATAATTTTATTGTTTTCAAATATCACTGCCTAATATGGCCTTCTTCAAAAACAACCGCAAAATTCGTCAAATTGTTCAGTTATATTTATTATTTAGTTTGTTATTTAAATATCGTTTTCCTTATTTTTTATTGTTGTATATTTATAAATTAAGATGTCGAAAATCTTCGAAATACACATTTTTCAACTTGAAAATTTTCATTTTGCTGAAAATAAACTTAGCCAGTTAAAAGGCAAAATGGTTTGGTTAGGGTGGATTTTTCGGATACTTTTCAAAAATAACAATCAAAGATAACATTGGTTCAAATGAAAAAAAAAATGATTAAAATATAGTGGATTCGTTTGTTATTAATTATGATACAAAAAAGTAAGTTTTAAGTAACAGCAAAAATAAGTTGTCAAGCGGTTGTTTATAGTCCTTTTTGTAGAGCAGTTTGACTGTACACAAGGTTCACCAATGCAAAGGGTTATCTTGTTACGTGGGAGTTTCTCTTCCTCTTCCACGCTCTTTCTCTTATTTGTAACAAAAAAATGCTTTCGAAAAAATGTGCCGAAATAAAAATGCATTGAGCAGGCGACCAAAATTGGCAGCAGGCATACGAACGGCAAAAATGGGAAACTTTTCGAAACTTTTGCTTAAAGCAGCTGCTGCTGTAGCCCTCCTCCTGGTGACCTTTACCAGTTGTGCAACATTGAAATAACACACACACACACATACATGTGTACGTACGGCAGGCAGCATGTTGAGGCCTCAGTCTCGCACCCTTGGCTGAATTCATGGCCTAGACACCAAAACGCCTGGGGTGCAGCATTTCGTATGCGCATTTCAGTGTTTTTCCTTTTGATATTATTTTTTTTTTTTGTGTGTGTCATCGGTAATTCCTTCTTGTTGCCTTCACCTTCGCCTTACCTCTGCTGCTTGCATTTGCCGTGTGCATCTGTTGTAGCTGCTGTTGCCTGAAGTCTCGGACTGTTACATTTCTTTCCCGAGCCGCTTTCACCTTAAAATGGGTCTGGCTCGTAAATCCCAATCCCTGGACCAGGTAGAATATGCGCAGCCATCATGCAACCGGCTAATGTCTTCCGCGAAATTCTGAGCGCCTATTTGTAAATTACTTTATGGTCCGGGACAATTCTGACACACACTCAGGCTCACTCTTTCACACACACACGCACACATGTGAATGAGTTTATACGACGTCGTAAATCAGTTTCAAAAGTGTGAAACTTTCCGATTTATTTTTAGGTTATTTCGCAGATATTAGACGGCAGGAATTTTGGGCGGTAAGGCCAACTTTTCAGTTTATGCAGCCCCAATGGCACCTCAGGGGTGCGGTACTGCATACTGCAGGCTGTTTGTGTGTGTGTGTGGGGGCCGTGAGAAAATCTATGCGGCATACAGCTGGGCGCTCATATTCGAGCAACAAACGAACGAAACAGCCCAGCGACATGTTGCCTCACATGAGTGTAAATGAGAGTGTATGCTTTTTTCCGTGGGGTGTAGTGCGTGGTGGGTGTCTCACTCAAACGCAAAGTTGCCGGCCGGTCGGCACGTTGAACTTTGAAGTTTTTGTATGTATTTTGTATTTGAGTGAGAGCGAAAGCTTTTGATGTGTGACCGTGCTGAGGGCTTAAGCTCTCTTCCCCTCACAACTTGTGGCGTTTGAAAACGACGGACGTACAAGATAAAAGCGATTCGCTGTGTTTGCTTTTCTTTGTTTCTCGCAACCAGCACACACACACACACTCACACACACGCACACAAATCACACTTGTAGCTGTTCTCTGTGTGTGTGATTGCGATTTGGTACATGTTGCATTTAACAGGCGCACATGCTTGAGATGTGTTTGGGGCTTATCATCCAAGAAACAAATGCAAAAACTTTGTAGGAGGTCAGGACCTATACATACATGAATAATCACTTAGATACATATGTACATTAATATACAATTGTGCGTTCTAAGCTACATAAAACAAAGGCAGTCGCCAGCAAAAACGAGGTGAACGTTTGGCCTTCAAAAAGTTTAAAACGCAATAGCAGAAGATACCCTAAGAGACAAACCAGCGAGGCAGCAATTGAGAAAACACATGTGTGGGTGTGTGTGTGAGTGTGTGTGTGTGTGTATTGTTTAGCAATAAATAAATAGTGTTAAACAATTACGCATAGTTCCCCAATGTACATACAGCCTCAACCAAGAGAGCAGCAAATTGCGCTGAAATAAATTATAGGAACAACAATACCAAACCCCTACCCCGTTACCCCAACTCAAGCTCAAACTCCAACGAGCAACAGCAACGTTTTCGCCGCTGTTGTTGCTGCACACATTTTTAGTACATACAACAGCTCGATGTTGAGTGAGCATTAACATTGGCGCTCCATTAACATAAACTTGGTCTCCACATACACGATTGTAGCGAAGTTAATCACCAACAGAAATAACAACAGTTAAGGAAGTACATTCCTAGGGATGTACTATATACAATTTAATAGAATCATATTATTATTGATTTTATCTTACGCAGCAGCTCTGTTCCGGTTATGACCGCCTGAACACACACACCACCATTAATCAACAGCAGTTCCAATGAGAGCGACTTAAGAGCAATTTTAAAGTACAACGATGATCGCAAATAAAACACACACAACATATACATATGCACATGCATGTGTGTGAACTACTCGCTGCGGTGAATTGGCGAATATGGAATTCAAAAACTGAACGTTAACAGCGAATCTCTCGACGAGCAGAGAGTACAAAAAAACAATACTTCGCCGCAAACTAACAGCGTGAGAGAGGGGTTCGTAACAAACTGTTCTTGGGGCGAGCGACTGCGCAACAGGGGGTCTTTTGTAGTGGCAGGGGGAATGCAGGTGCAGAAATACTAGGAAACTTTGGAGAGCTGATTGTGGATGGCGGCGAAATCGCTTGAAACGAACGTTACGAATTTGAAAATAAACGATAAAAGCCCATTTCACTGTGTTGGTAAATGTGTGCTTGTGTGCGCGCAACCGGCCGGCAAATGAGAATTTGCCAATTTCTTTTTTTTCAGCCGCTATTGCTTTGTTGCTTTTTGTTGAACAAATACACACACACGTGTGTGCATAAGTGCGCGTATGATTGTGTGAGAGTTAATTATGTATGTACTTACTGCATATTTACTGAAGAAACCCTCATGTATACTGCTCGAATAATCCTCTAATTCGAACATTTTGCGGCTGATTAGTTTACAAATTTACTGTTGCATACGCGGTTTGTTTTGATCAATTTCCCTTCGTCTTCTTTACTAATCCCTTAGATGTGTGAGTGCAAAAACCGTTACACGCTCGGTATAAGAGAACAACCGTTTTTGGGTCCGCACTTCGTATTTCTTTGATTTATATACATTAGCACATTTTATAACAATATTAAATAACATTTGTGTATACTATTTTCATATGTTACCATTTTCTATATTTTTACCCGGCACATTTCGTAATTATTTTATAATTGACTTCTTTTTATCGCAAAAATAATATTTATATGCAAACACAAACCGCGCACACGTCCGCTCCGTTCGGCCTTGTTGTTGCTTTTGACTGGGCATGTTGTTACCGCAGTCGCACATCGATATTAAGGAATTCAATTACGATATTTTCTTTTAGCGAGGCCAGCGATATCGATAATTTTATTGTCAGCCGTTTGCAATTTAAAATAAAAATATCTATGCATGTTACCGAGTTACGGGAGTTTTTCAAGTTTAAGTCTTTTATATCCTAAACAAAGTTTTGTCAAAAAACGTTGGCTGAATGTAAATAAAGTAAATATAACAGTTTGAAGTATCAGATTAATATACATACGTTCCAAGCAACTGGTCATTTCTGGGCATTTTATTGCAAACATTTAATTTGGAAACCATGCTTGTATATGAAACAAACCAGTATCGGAAGAATTTGAAGTCGATTTAAATATCTTTCTTAATTTACACTTGTGCGCACACATTTTGCACAATATAATTGCCATAAAAATGTTATCAATTTATTATCGATATTTCGGTGACCAATATCGTAAATGTAATGTCTTACCCGTTCAATTGAGCAGTAACATTGAATTAACAGATCTTTTGAGCAGTTATTGCAAATGTATATATTATTGACACAAAATCATATTTGTCTATTAAAAAAATATTGTTTTTGGAAAGGAAAATAAAAACATGCATATACTTATTTATTCTTATTATATATATAGACACATTGGTGATATTCCCAAATATAATTATATTTCTGAATTAGTAAACAGCTGTTTCTCGTTGGGATAGCCGTTAACGACTTAAATTTTTACCGTATTCCGTCTATACAAACCTCATTTGTCAAATTAAACCAACTAACAAAATAAAAGGTCATAAGACTAAATAAATAGTCTACAACTAGCGTGCAAAATAAGTATTTATTAATTTTGAAAACATCATCTACAATACTTGACATTAAATTCAAAAATGTATACACAATTGATTAAACAAAAAAATATTATAACCGCATTTTGTTTAGACAAGATCTATGTAAAATTATATTAATAGTGTTGTATAATGGTTAAGAATATATGAGTTGATTTAAATGCTATTGCGAAATTTAAGATATATCATATCTAGAGTTATGAGTTAATTTTAAACGAAATGAAATTTTAAATGAAATTATTACATGTGTACCGAATTTATGATTTGTTTCCTTTTTTTTTACTAATATATAACAAATAAAAAATATAAGAATTTTCATCAATTGGAGCATAAACGTTAAACTAACAACAAACTTTGTAATGCAAATATGATTCCATTTTAAACAAATTCGAAACTTAAACAATGAACTGAAACCGAAAAAAATATATATTATGGAATTGGATTCTGCGAACCGGCGTTTTTTGCCAACGACTAACTAATTGTTAATATTATTATCACTATTTAGAGCTTCGACCTAACATTTCCCTTTTAAAACGCAACGCCGACTCCATAGCCGGGTTGCGCAGAGATGTCGGTTTCTTTTTCGACGATTTTGGGGTTGTGGGCATCTCTTTGAATCCGCTGCGGGTATTGGGTGTTGGTGGAGTCTCTTTAAAATACTTATGGGTCGGAGTACAGGGCTCGACTTTCACGAGCCCGGATGATATCTTAAAAGTTTCAACGGGCGTTCGCTCTCTTTCTGTGTTCATGACCGTCACATAACCCGCACTAGTTTTGATTCGCTTAGGTATATGGTGGTTCTCCTCGTCCGAGCTCTTCACTGGGGACACTTGTATCAATGTCTGCTTGGTCTTCCTCTTATTTTGCTGCTTAACCTTTCCTGATTTGGTATTGATCTCCGGTTGAGGCGATAATTTTCGCGCCAGGGATTGGGGCTGCAAAAGGCGAAGTCGAAACGTTTGTGCCAGGTTAAATGTGGCTGCTTAAATGTGAAACTCACCTCTTTATTGGCTGAATCAGGCCCCAGTAACTGCATGGCATGCTTGACGGCCTGCTTGGTGGCCTGCAGACGCTTCACGTCCTTCTTAATCTTGTTTGGTTTATTGGATTCCGAGCTGGTTATAGCTACGTTAATTGGAACGGTTTTGACGGGTTCGGCGACACTTGCAGACACAGCCTTCCTTTGAGTCCTGCCCGCAGCGTTACGCTAAAAGAATTTCGAAAGAGTCAATTTAATTTGCGGTTGAATAGGATGAATTGTCGGCCGGCTTACTTGTTTCTTTTGCTCCAACTTCGCTGCATTGGCCGCCTCGATTATGGCATCGCAATACTCCAGATAGGCGTTGCGACTCTTCGGCTGCACGACTTTCTCCTTCAACTGCTCATTTTGCTGCACTTGCAACACGGTTGCGGGTGCGCGCTTGGCAGCAGGAGTTTCCTCTTTGCAGGTTTCAACAGGCTCATCTCCTTCGCTGTCATCAGCCGCCGACTCATCCTCAATAGCTGTTTTGGCCCTTTTACGCTGCATTCCATCGCTATCGTCGACAGCGCCACCGAAGCTCTTTGACAAACGCTTGCGCTTCCTCTGCAGGCGATTTTCCTCGGTCGGCTTGACATCGGGAGCAGGCGTTTCTACCTTGCCGGCTTTAACAGGTTCATCTACTTCGCTGTCAACAGAAGCGGTTTTGGCCTCTTCACGCTGCACTTCCCCCAGGTCACTGGTATCCAATCCATCGTCGACAGCACCACAGAAGCTCTTTGACAAACACTTGAGCTTCCGTTGCTGGCGTTTGTCCTCGGCCGGACTCTCGATGAACGAGTGAGATGATGGCTTGACATCGGAAGCAGGCGTTTCCACCTTACTGGCTTTAATAGGTTCATCTACTTCGCTGCCATCAGCCGCTAACCCATCATCAGAAGCGGTTTTGGCCTCTTCACGCTGCACTTCCCCCAGGTCACTGGCATCCAATCCATCGTCGACAGCGCCACAGAAGCTCTTTGACAATCGTTTGCGCTTCGTCTGCTGGCGTTTTTCCTCGGCCAGAGTCTCGATGAACGATTGGGATGGCTTCACATCGCTGCTTAATTGTTCGCTGCGACGCTTCAATTTTGGCTCCTTGGCAGTTATCTGTGGATCCTGTACGTATAACGTTTGCCGGCGCGACTTCTGTAGAGGATTAAACATTTGCTGCAGGTGCGAAACGTCGCAGGAGGCTAGCTCTGTCAGCAGCACTTGCTCTTCCTCGCGCTTCTGTTTCTTATGGAACGCCGATGATTCGCTAGTGGATGCCACTGCTGCATCAACCAACTCTTCGTCCTCACCATCAGAGGTGCAACTCCGGCTAGTATTAGTGGGTTTTTCCTCCGCACCAAGAGATGTCCCATTTAAAGGAGCGACTTCCTTAATTTCATTAGGTGGTTCACTCTCCGTAGTGGCCGGTGCCTGTTTATCCAAAGTATCATCTTCAATGTTGTCGCTCGATTCCCTATCTGAATCAGATACTTCATAGACACTTTTGCTCTTGGGGCTTATATGTTTTGCAGCCTCTGTCTCATTGCATTCTTCTACCTCCATCGACGCATCTTTATCGAAAACTTCGTCCACGCATGTGTCCAGCTCTGGCGCCGTTTTGTTAACGCAATCAGATTTGTTTGCGTGGGATTCCGGCGAATTCTGGCAGACCGTCTGGTGCAAAGCCTTCTCGGCTTTTTTCATTGCGAGCTTAGCTGCTTCCTCTTTTATGCCGCTGACATTTTGCTCCTCGATTATGGCTTTCACAGGCTCGGTTTCCGTTTCTTCCGTAGGCTTAGATTGCTCCTCATCATCACTGCTGTCATGAATAATAATTCGTCGACGTTTTTTGTGCTCCTTGGCATCAGGCTCCTCTTCAGAGTCGGACGAGAAGCACAACACCTCAATTTTACTATCATCGTCGTCATCGAAATCGCCAACGTCATCATCATCATCATCATCATCTTCTTTGTCGGACACTATGAATGACATTTTTTCATCGGCACTGTCTTCAGAGTGTTCATCGGTTGTGTCCTGACTGCCCACGGACTCGCCATCGTGCGGTACCTCATTGTCCACGATCTCACGGCGTTCAGAGCTGTCCATTGAGTCGCCAGATTGATAGTTATCAACAACCTCCACCTCGTTGTCAAAAAATGGACACACAGAAGGATCTTCCTTCTCCACTTCCTGCTCATCGTCATCGTCACCCTCATTTTGGCCTGTGCTGACAAGTTTTACTGGATTTTCTTTAATTATTACGACTTCAGGTGATTTGTCCTCCAACTCTGAGAAAGGCCTAATTGTATCAATTTTCGGAGGCGGTTTACTTGGCTCACTGCTCGCATTTGCCTGGCTCAATACCGGCTCGAGCTTTGCTAGCGGCGTTGAGCTGTTGCGTCCCTTCAAGATGATGGGCTTTAAAGGCGTGTTGTTCTTAGGCTGACCCTCTGCGACGTTTAATATTTCCACGTGTGTCGCAATGAAGCGCGCCGGAGTTTTTGGATATGTCGTTTTCAAAGCCTCATCAACTTGAGTGTCATTATTAAAGCTTACAGTTTTTGCGGGCTCCGAATTGCTGGGTTGCACCAAACGATTCTTGATATTTGGCGTTAGGTCCGCTAAACGGATGTCGTCGGTGACATGGGCATCAGCACCACCCGCATCATCGCTCGACATCACCGGCGGCGCAACAGACTGCACTGTGGGTGTGGATACTTTCCCGTCAGCTGCATGGGGCTTATCAGTGGCATCGGCGGACTGAGAAGGCATGATATCATCCTTGTTGTCATTTTGATCTTTTTTTACGTGCACTGGCTCATCATCCTCTTTGGCAATGGACTTATTGTTCTCCTTGTCAGCATTTGGACCTTTACGCACTGCCACAGTTTCCTGGATCTCAGCGTGAATGTTTTTGACCTTGACCTTAACTTTGGCCGTTGCCAGAGCCACTGGCTTGTTCTCCACATGAGTCGTAGTGATTGGTGCTTCAGTCAAGCTTTCATCAGAGTGTGCCTCAACTGGCGGCGGAGAATCTATAATTTCAATGATCGCATCGGGCGACTCTTTTGTTTGTTTTTGCTTCTCTTCCAGTGAAGCCTTCATCTCAGATTGCGGCTGAGGCGTATTAATTACAGTGCGTGCAGGAACAGGTGGCGTTTTCGACATGGAACGCGTCACACGCTTATCATCTGCTGTTGGTGGCGTAACAAACTGTGTTTGCGTGGCATCCGTTGCCGATGCGCTGCGCACTGGAGATTCACATTTGGAATCGACCACGCCAGCTTCAGTCACTTCGGCCAGCACGTTCAGTTTGACATTGTTCTGCTCAGCTTTTGTCTCTGCGTCTTCGTCTTCTGGCAACGGCAGCTGTTTACGCACCGATTTGGCCGGCGTTCGCGTGGCCCGCTTGACTGCCGATAAGCTCAGGATTGGGGTGGCTGGCTCGGGGGTCTCGCCACGAGCAACCGACGAGCGTGTCGCGCGAGTCGGAGTCCTTGCATCGATTGTAGCAGAGTTCAAGCGGGTTTTGCGCATTGGACGAGGAGAAGCTACAACCACAACAACCACAAGTTTACACAAATACATATGCATATATACGAAGTGTACTTACAGCGATCTGCGGCTACATCCAGCAGAGGGGTCAGGGGGCGACTATCAGTATCCAGAAAGGACAGGCGGCGTGTTCGTGCACGTGTTACTAGAAATTGCAGGAGACGGCAAAATACGATATTAGCTAGTTTTAATACATATTACAACGATTAGGACGAATCAATGCATTTTTCACTTCTTTTCAGCGCGTCATATTTTGAATTCAAACGGTTTTTCACTTCAGCCCAACTAGAAAGTTCGCCAATCCGTAAACCAAGTTATATTTCATTACTACTTACCACGTGGAGCATCGCTGTTATCATCATCCATCTCAATTTCTTATTTTCCCGTTATTATACTATTTCCTTAATTCCGTTAAACACAAACAGTTAGTCGAAGCAAATTCACAATTGTGAAATCGCGAACGATGCGGACGACGCTAAACTTAGAGATGAAATAACCAAGCATCGCAATCCAAGCGCCGCCAAAATTACATGTGCGTGCGGAAAAGGTTTCCGAATATTTCCAACACTGTTTGCAACGTTGCATACGAGCGTGGTTGAAGTTTGGCGGCAAGGAAAGTAACAGAGCTATGTTTTGAAATCCACAAAATTACTATTTTATTATTGTTATAAACGCATGTATATCTATATATTATTTGGAACGTATCGGATATTCGAGAATTAAAATAGGCTTAGATTACGCCTACTTGTAAATTGTTTTTGTTGAAAAGAAAACATGAAGATGTCGTATGTACGAATAGAAAAAATTAATAGTTTTGCATTTTAGCTAACAAAACTAACCTTTTTTTAATGTTAAACATACTTACATCCGTGCATAAGAACAGTCTTGTGAAGTTTGGGGAAATGTTTTAACGTACTTTTTAAGTAAAACAAAAACTTGAAATAGCATGCGAATAAACACTTGCGGAACAACAACAAAGTTATGATATTCAATCCGATCCACCGCCATATATAAATAGCCGTTAATGACTTAAATTTTTACCGTATTCCGTCAATACAATTCTCATTTGTCAAATTAAATCAACTAAAACAAATAAAAGGTCATAAAACTAAATAAATAGATTACAACTAGCGTGCAAAATAAGTATTTATTCATTTTGAAAATATATCATCTACAATACTAAACACATTAAATTCAAAACTGTTTACACAATTGATTAAACACAATAGAATATGGTAGCCGCATAATAGTGTTGTATAATGGCTAAGAATATAGGAGTTGATTTATAAGCTATTGCGAAATTTCAGACATACCATCTCTAGAGAGTTGAGTTAATTTTAAACGAAATGAAATTTTAAAGGAAATTATTTGAGCATGTGTACTGTATTTATGATTTGTTCCCTTTTTTTTACCAATATATAACAAATAAAAAATATAAGAATTTTCCTTATTTGGACCATAAACGTTAAACTAACAACAAACTTTAACATATAACAACTTGTAACAAACTTAACGCAAATATTATTCCATTTTAAACAAATTCGAAATTTAAACAATGAACTTAACCCGAAAAAAAATATATATATATATATTTATATATATATATATATATATATTTTTTTTTATATATATATGTATATATATAAGGAATTGGATTCTGCGAACCTGCGTTTTTTGCCAACGACTAACTAATTGTTAATATTATTATCACTATTTAGAGCTTCGACCTAACATTTCCCTTTTAAAACGCAACGCCGACTCCATAGCCGGGTTGCGCAGAGATGTCGGTTTCTTTTTCGACGATTTTGGGGTGGTGGGCATCTCTTTGAATCCGCTGCGGGTAATGGGTGTTGGTGGAGTCTCTTTAAAATACTTATGGAGTACAGGGCTCGACTGTCACGAACCCAGATGATATCTTAAAAGTTTCAACGGGCGTTCGCTCTCTTTCTGTGTTCATGACCGTCACATAACCCGCACTAGTTTTAATGCACTTAGGGCTTAGGTTGGCGCTTAGATGGCTCTCATCGTCCGAGCTCTTCACTGGGGACACTTGTATCAATGTTTGCTTGGTCTTCCTCTTATTTTGCTGCTTAACCTTTCCTGATTTGGTATTGATCTCCGGTTGAGGCGATAATTTTCGCGCCAGGGATTGGGGCTGCAAAAGGCGAAGTCGAAACGTTTGTGCCAGGTTAAATGTGGCTGCTTAAATGTGAAACTCACCTCTTTATTGGCTGAATCAGGCCCCAGTAACTGCATGGCATGCTTGACGGCCTGCTTGGTGGCCTGCAGACGCTTCACGTCCTTCTTAATCTTGTTTGGTTTATTGGATTCCGAGCTGGTTATAGCTACGTTAATTGGAACGGTTTTGACGGGTTCGGCGACACTTGCAGACACAGCCTTCCTTTGAGTCCTGCCCGCAGCGTTACGCTAAAAGAATTTCGAAAGAGTCAATTTAATTTGCGATTGAATAGGATGAATTGTCGGCCGGCTTACTTGTTTCTTTTGCTCCAACTTCGCTGCATTGGCCGCCTCGATTATGGCATCGCAATACTCCAGATAGGCGTTGCGACTCTTCGGCTGCACGACTTTCTCCTTCAACTGCTCATTTTGCTGCACTTGCAACACGGTTGCGGGTGCGCGCGTGGCAGCAGGAGTTTCCTCTTTGCAGGTTTCTACAGGCTCATCTCCTTCGCTGTCATCAGCCGCCGACTCATCCTCAATAGCTGTTTTGGCCCTTTTACGCTGCATTCCATCGCTATCGTCGACATCGGCACCGAAGCTATTTGACAAACGCTTGCGCTTCCTCTGCAGGCGATTTTCCTCGGTCGGCTTGACATCGGAAGCAGGCGTTTCTACCTTGCCGGCTTTAACAGGTTCATCTACTTCGCCGTCAACAGAAGCGGTTTTGGCCTCTTCATGCTGCACTTCCCCCAGGTCACTGGTATCCAATCCATCGTCGACAGCACCACAGAAGCTCTTTGACAATCGATTGCGCTTCGTCTGCTGGCGTTTTTCCTCGGCCAAAGTCTCGATGAACGATTGGAATGGCTTCACATCGCTGCTTAATTGTCCGCTGCGACGTTTCAATTTTGGCTCCTTGGCGGTTATCTGTGGATCCTGTATGTATATAGAACTCCGGCTAGTATTAGTGGGTTTTTCCTCCGCACCAAGAGATGTCCCATTTAAAGGAGCGACTTCCTTAATTTCATTAGGTGGTTCACTCTCCGTAGTGGCCGGTGCCTGTTTATCCAAAGTATCATCTTCAATGTTGTCGCTCGATTCCCTATCTGAATCAGATACTTCATAGACACTTTTGCTCTTGGGGCTTATATGTTTTGCAGCCTCTGTCTCATTGCATTCTTCTACCTCCATCGACGCATCTTTATCGAAAACTTCGTCCACGCATGTGTCCAGCTCTGGCGCCGTTTTGTTAACGCAATCAGATTTGTTTGCCTGGGATTCCGGCGAATTCTGGCAGACCGTCTGGTGCAAAGCCTTCTCGGCTTTTTTCATTGCGAGCTTAGCTGCTTCCTCTTTTATGCCGCTGACATTTTGCTCCTCGATTATGGCTTTCACAGGCTCGGTTTCCGTTTCTTCCGTAGGCTTAGATTGCTCCTCATCATCACTGCTGTCATGAATAATAATTTGTCGACTTTTTTTGTGCTCCTTGGCATCAGGCTCCTCTACAGAGTCGGACGAGAAGCACAACACCTCAATTTTACTATCATCGTCGTCATCGAAATCGCCAACGTCATCATCATCATCATCATCATCTTCTTTGTCGGACACTATGAATGACATTTTTTCATCGGCACTGTCTTCAGAGTGTTCATCGGTTGTGTCCTGACTGCCCACGGACTCGCCATCGTGCGGTACCTCATTGTCCACGATCTCACGGCGTTCAGAGCTGTCCATTGAGTCGCCAGATTGATAGTTATCAACAACCTCCACCTCGTTGTCAAAAAATGGACACACAGAAGGATCTTCCTTCTCCACTTCCTGCTCATCGTCATCGTCACCCTCATTTTGGCCTCGTGCTGACAAGTTTTACTGGATTTTCTTTAATTATTACGACTTCAGGTGATTTGTCCTCCAACTCTGAGAAAGGCCTAATTGTATCAATTTTCGGAGGCGGTTTACTTGGCTCACTGGCCGTATTTGCCTGGCTCAATACCGGCTCGAGCTTTGCTAGCGGCGTTGAGCTGTTGCGTCCCATCAAGATGATGGGCTTTAAAGGCGTGTTGTTCTTAGGCTGACCCTCTGCGACGTTTAATATTTCCACGTGTGTCGCAATGAAGCGCGCCGGAGTTTTTCGATATGTCGCTTTCAAAAGCGAATTCCTGCGTTGCACCAAACGATTCTTGATATTTGGCGTTAGGTCCGCTAAACGGATGTCGTCGGTGACATGGGCATCAGCACCACCTGCATCATCGCTCGACATTACCGGCGACGCAACAGACGGTACTGTGGGTGTGGATACTTTCCCGTCAGCTGCATGGGGCTTATCAGTGGCATCGTCGAACTTTACGTGCACTGGCTCATCATCCTCTTTGGCAATGGACTTATTGTTCTCCTTGTCAGCATTTGGACCTTTACGCACTGCCACAGTTTCCTGGATCTCAGCGTGAATGTTTTTGACCTTGACCTTAACTTTGGCCGTTGCCAGAGCCACTGGCTTGTTCTCCACATGAGTCGTAGTGATTGGTGCTTCAGTCAAGCTTTCATCAGAGTGTGCCTCAACTGGCGGCGGAGAATCTATAATTTCAATGATCGCATCGGGCGACTCTTTTGTTTGTTTTTGCTTCTCTTCCAGTGAAGCCTTCATCTCAGATTGCGGCTGAGGCGTATTAATTACAGTGCGTGCAGGAACAGGTGGCGTTTTCGACATGGAACGCGTCACACGCTTATCATCTGCTGTTGGTGGCGTAACAAACTGTGTTTGCGTGGCATCCGTTGCCGATGCGCTGCGCACTGGAGATTCACATTTGGAATCGACCACGCCAGCTTCAGTCACTTCGGCCAGCACGTTCAGTTTGACATTGTTCTGCTCAGCTTTTGTCTCGGCGTCTTCGTCTTCTGGCAACGGCAGCTGTTTACGCACCGATTTGGCCGGCGTTCGCGTGGCCCGCTTGACTGCCGATAAGCTCAGGATTGGGGTGGCTGGCTCGGGGGTCTCGCCACGAGCAACCGACGAGCGTGTCGCGCGAGTCGGAGTCCTTGCATCGATTGTAGCAGAGTTCAAGCGGGTTTTGCGCATTGGACGAGGAGAAGCTACAACCACAACAACCACAAGTTTACACAAATACATATGCATATATACGAAGTGTACTTACAGCGATCTGCGGCTACATCCAGCAGAGGGGTCAGGGGGCGACTATCAGTATCCAGAAAGGACAGGCGGCGTGTTCGTGCACGTGTTACTAGAAATTGCAGGAGACGGCAAAATACGATATTAGCTAGTTTTAATACATATTACAACGATTAGGACGAATCAATGCATTTTTCACTTCTTTTCAGCGCGTCACATTTTGAATTCAAACGGTTTTTCACTTCAGCCCAACTAGAAAGTTCGCCAATCCGTAAACCAAGTTATATTTCATTACTACTTACCACGTGGAGCATCGCTGTTATCATCATCCATCTCAATTTCTTTTTTTCCCGTTATTATACTAATTCCTTAATTCCGTTAAACACAAACAGTTAGTCGAAGCAAATTCACAATTGTGAAGTCGCCGGAACGATGCGGACGACGCTAAAGTTAGAGATGAAATAACCAAGCATCGCAATCCAAGCGCCGCCAAAATTACATGTGCGTGCGGAAAAGGTTTCCGAATATTTCCAACACTGTTCGAAACGTCCACAAAATTACTATTTTATTATTGTTATAATATTTATAACAATATTATTGTCGGATATTCGAGAAATAAAATAGGCTTAGATTACGCCTACTTGTGAATTGTTTTTGTTTAAAAGAAAACATGAAAAAGATTTCGGATGTATGAATGGAAAAAGATAATTGTTTTGCATTTTAGCTAACAAAACTAACGTTTTGTTTTAATGTTAAATTTAATTACACTTGTGGATAAACACAGTCTTGTGAAGTTTGGCGAAATGTTTTAACGTACATTTTAAGAAATACAAAAACTTTTGATGTAGCATGTGAATAAACACTTGCGGAATAACAACAAAGTTATATGATATTCAATCCGATCCACCACCATATATATATATATATATATATATATGTATGTATGTATATAACAAGAAAAACGGCTGTCTACGGGCTGCCGAAGATTAAATACCCTTCCAGAAGAACTATACATAATTGTTGACACACAAAAACTTAATTTTCGACCGATTGCTAACATAATATGGTAGTTGTGGGTTTTTGCATTTTGTTCGCATTTCTTGAAAAACAAAAAAGTTTGTCACCCAAAAATTCATGTTTAGACCGATTGTTCCTATTGGTCTGATCCGGTCAACTCCGGCAATGCCGGACCAGCATATGATCTGCCTGCAACAAATCAATAAGCCTATGCAACATTGCATGACAATAACTTCAAAACTTAGAGAATAGTATACAATTTCAACTGCAGGGTTTTAACTGGAATCCCAATTGTCGCATGCCTTCTTATCTTAGACTATGACTAATCTTCTGACTAGATCTTCCTTCTCTTTCTTATTGTAGATCCATGGTTGGTATAATCTTCTTACTCAAACTAATTAATAGTGAAAGTGATTCTCCTGGATTAATCAGTCAATTTATTACAATAATATTTTCCGTATAATAAAAGTTTAGTCCTATGTCATTTATTCGCGATCTTCGTCAGCGCACGGTTGGGTGGGTGGCATTTTTGGGTTACATGCCCTCGACAAGCGTGGCCAACATTTTTCGGCTCGATCTTAAGAAGAGGTCACCCAAACCAAAGACAATATAAACGCTAAGATGTGTAACGCGCATACATTTGAATGCAAGACAAAAAAAATTGAATTTCAAATTTTTAATGTTGCGCGCGCAACTCTATGAGACAAAACTGGCGGCCCAAGAAAACGTAAAAATTCGATTTTAGGCAGCCAAAGTCAATGCAACGCCTAATTACACATACATACAGAAGTTGATATACACACATATACAAACATAAATAGACTCATGGCAATCGGTAAGCCGAACTGAGGCATATTCTATTTTTAGAATTGTATGCTCTTTAAGTTGTGAGAGCGCAAGGGCAACGATTTCGTTTTCGTTCTCAATTTTGTAAAAATCAAGATGCCTTATAACATTTTTTTTGTTCGGCGTTACGCATCTTAGTGTTTATATTGTCTTTGCCCAAACACTGTCTGCCAAATTTGGTGACTATAGCTCTAAAATTGTGAGATTTATATTTTCGCGATTTGCGGGTCGGGAGTGGGCGTTACCAGCATATTTTCTTACCGATCTTTAAAGGGGGTGACCAGCCATTTCCCGCTTTTCACTTCGTGAACGAGTATAAAAACAGATAGACTCAGTGGCCAAATCGACAGGTTGTTTGATACTGAGCAAAAGTTTATACACCTCATACAGCGTCAAAAATTACAACTTTAAAATGCAGAGGGTAATTTAATTAGCGTACGGAAACATTTATATTATTCCTCATTTTGAAATATGAGCACAATTTAAATAAATCTTAGTTTAACGAATTTGCTGTTTACAAATGTTTAAATCATGTTTTGCTTAGCTAACTCTGGATTAAACTGACTATTGTACTTTTGAACAATTCGCGGCGTAGGCGCCGGCGTGCTTGCTGCATTAGCCGGCGTCTCCGATGCCATGGGTGCAAATAATTGTTCCTGGCGACGGCGCTCTGCTGCTTCGCGGAGCAGTCTTTCATTGCGCAGTCTGTTTAGTTTATCGCGCTTAGCGTTTTCGGCCAGCTGCTTGGTTGTTTTTTCGTGTTTATCCCTTTTGTGCTTGTGTTTCTTGTGCTTTTTGTCCTGTTTCCTATCTTTTTTGTGTTTCTTGGTTTTCGAGCTGTGCTCTAAAGCGTGCGGTTGTTCCAGCTCTGGCGTGGGCGTGTGTTTTCGTCGCGTTTTCGCTTGATCGCGAGCGGCCTTTTTTTCGCTGGGTATCAGCGCATTTATTAATGTGAGCGGATCTTGTGATAGTTTTTGTTTCAATTGAGTTTCACTGGGATTGGGTTCACCAATTTCTGGACGCTTTGGGGCCAATTCATACCAACTGCGCACCTTGAGGGCTTCATTCGTATCCTGGCCCAGATAGGTGAGGTATCCGATCTGTTTTTCATACTTTTCTTGCTCCTCCCGTTTCTCCTTCTCCAAATCCTTGTTGGTCTTCTTTACGTGACTTTTGTAATCTGCAAACAGATCCACGTTTGACGCTGTGCTAGAACTGTGTGGTGTGACCTCTTCCAATTCATTGCCGCTGTTGCCTTTTATCACATTCTCCGGCAATCCCGATTGACGCCTCAGATAATTGATACGCGCTTCGCTTTCCTTTACAATTAGGTGAATTTTGTTTGAAATAAACGTGATACGTGATTTGATTACTTACAGCCAATTGCAGTTTGTCCAGCCGTTTCTTTTCTTCTTCCTGAGCGGCTGCTTCGTCCCGGCGCACACGGGCAATATTGTCTTTGGTGCGCACATGCCAGCTATGAAATAAATTTAGTTTTACATAATGAATTAATTTTTTACTGCATTTATCTGCTACCGTTTCTTGGGTAAAATATTCATTTGGTTGCTGGCTGTTATTGGCAATAAAACAAGTCTGCCAATGTAAACAAAGCACGTTATGAGGTGAGTGGCAAAAACAGTGCTGTAAAACGATTCTGACAAATATAAAATTGAATTTAAAAAAATGAAATTAAAAAAATGTTATCAAAACGAATTTAGTTTTGTTCGCATCACATCAGAGTGGCTGATGATTAATTAGTATTTTTATTTTAACACTAAACTTTGAATCTACCCCTACATGCACACACTACTCTGAATTGCAATTTTTGACAATTGGCAAACGCTAACGCGGCGAATGGCAAATCAAATACTCATCTGTCAGAAGGAAGAAAAGGGGACACATATAGGAAAAACTGCAGCGCAGCAGCAGCAAGAGTCCCGACAAAAGTAATTTGATTTGTGAAAATTTTTTGATCAATTGTGAATTCGAAGCATAGGCAACGTTCGCGTTGTCATCGCACCAAAACGCGCGCACAACGCCCGCATGTAGTAAAAGCATGGAACAGCGCATTCTAAAGCAAGACGGCTACTTAGATGTGGGCGATGATAGCAGCAACGATGGTGTCTTGCCTGGCGGAGCGCCAGTGTTCGAAATACGCAACATTGTCTATCATCCGCAGCTAAATGTGCTGCTTGCGTTTGGTGTCAACAATCTAGTGAAAGTTCTAGATGTCAATTCCGGTGTTATTCTGCAGACGTATCAATTGAGTACAAATGGTAAGCAGCATTCCATACATACGCATACATGCATACATAAAATGAATGTATGGAAGAAAAAATTACTACACAGACGCACAAATACAAACACATCCAAGTACGAATGTCAATTATTGCATTGTTTTTTGTAAATTTGTCTGTATTCGTCAGGTTCCGATGTGCATACATACATATGTATATACAAATGTATGCATGTTTGACAGGAAACGTTAAAAGTTTGCAAAGGATATCAAAAAAATCAATTTAATTTTATATGATTTTATTCGTTTAATTTTTTTGCAAAAGTAAAAGTAATCTTTCGTGCGGTTTTTTTTGTTTATTTATGTTTGTTATGGTTTTGTCCTATACTTATTACGCAGTTACGCATATGCGCTCAGTTGTTTTAAATTTGTGTACTTACATGTATGTACATATGTATGTGAGTCTGTCTGTATGTTCTTGATTGCTCATTTAGAACTACTCATTGCAAAAACTCACGAAATAAGGAGGCAAATGTTTTTTTTTTTTAATTTTGCATTCATTTTTTAATCTTGCAGCTGAGAGCTTAATCCATGGACGCTACATGCCATTGCAAGATAAAATCTTGTTCTGGGATGGGCACAATTTGGGTTTGCGCGGCGACTACAACGGCGTTTTGCTTTTGGACACCATATTGCAGGCGCCAATCGGTCAGAATGATGATTACATCAAGCTGGAGCTCATATTGTCAGAGGCGATCATCTTTCAGAATTGCATAAACGAACTGGAGAGCGAAGGTCTCGAGTGTCCGTGTGATATAAGCAACGAGCTAACCCAGAAGATCAACCAGGCTCAGCTTAGCTCCAAGAAGGGAATTAAAGCGCAACGCGTAAGTTTGCTGTTCAATTACGCAAATGTCTGCATAAAATTGTATATTTTCACTGAATTCGTATTTTGTATAAACGTTTTTGCGCAAAAATTGTTAAAGCAAAAATCGAAATTCTACTAATGTTTATTGCGGTACAACATTTTGTATAACTTCAAAGGACGATATGACAATAGCTGTTATTTAAACGATATAGCAAAACTTAATTTAAACAAAAGAAAACTTTATTTTTTTCTCATGCATATTCATGCATATGTTTAAACTTAAGAAATTATATTTCATATTCCTATTAATTTTGCAGTGGAACACCATTTGTCTGGAGGTGCCCTATTCCAGTCTGAAATTGGTAGCAAACAATGTGGTCATTTTGCTGAAACGTTTGGAACGACACGTTCCGGTACTGGCCATAGCATCGGCCATCAATGAGCGTCTTACGGATATGCTAATGGGCTCCCGTCTGCCGGATTACGGCTGGAATTTTAGCAACTTTCAGCGTGTTCTCATGCATTCGGAGGCAGTGCGGCGCCAGACATTTGAGAAGTGGCCGCACATGGACTATAAATGGGCGCTGCCGGATCAAATGGCACAGGCCGGCTTCTATCATCAGCCCTCATCTTCTGGTGAAGATCGCGCAATGTGTTTCACTTGCAACGTGTGCTTAGTTTGCTGGGAGAAAACGGACGAGCCCTGGAGCGAGCATGAGCGCCACTCACCCCTTTGTCCGTTTGTCAAGGGCGAGTACACTCAAAATGTCCCGCTATCCATCAGTTATGCCACCAATCCAGCGTTAACATCGCCGGGTATGGGCTTCGATATCATTTCCAATAGTGATTATGCCAATGTTCTTTGCACGAGCTGCACCCTGACGGGCGAGCTGAGTGTGTGGAGCATTGAGCGCCACTTGAAGCTCATGCACAGTTTCCATGTGCCCACGCTGCTCAAAGAGGTGTTTGAGGAAAATTTCGAATGGACGCGCGTGACGGCCATTTGTGTGCTACCAAATGCGCGCGCCCGCACCAAAGTCAACTATGTGTACTCCGCGAACTATAGTGGAAGCGGCAACAGCAGCAGTGCTGCACACAGTGGTAGCATGCACGGCAGTGGTAAGTTTGGCGGCGTTAATGCACAGCACATAACATCTACATCGACGCTGCGTGCCGGTGTTGTGGGCTCAAAGATAGTGCTCGGCGTGACTGTGCGCCAAAGCAGTGGAGAGATGGCATTGCGCATGGTGGTGCTTAACATTGTGGAGTTGGATAGGCACAGCGAAAACTCGGCCATCATCAGCAATGACAGCGGCAGCGTCTCGAGCATTGGAGGTCAGCTCAAGAAGACATCTTCGCAGCTGGGTACCAGTAAGTTTTCTTGTTACTGACTAAAAAACATGAAATTATTTTATTTTGTTTATTTTATAATTTTAAGAATAGAATATAGGTATAAGTTATTAACATAACTGTTTTAAATAGCACTTGCTGCTATGCCGGCTAAGATACACTTCAATGGAATTCGAGCCCAGAACCTGGAACTAAACCTCGATGTTCAGTTGTTCATGAATGCCAAAGCCTAAACACTTACACATCTCATCTACCAAGAACTGAAATTTGAAATGCATTTAAAATTAACTATAACATTAACAAGCAATCTTTTCATGAATATTCTCAAATTCCTATATTTACTTTATTTTATACACAGTATTTTGCTCAATTATTTACTATGCCTGAATTTATATAAACAAATTTGTATTTAAGCCAATATCTACCATTAACTTAATTTTAACGTCAATTCTAATATCGTTACCTACTAATTTCTATGCCGTTTTCGCAGCTTCCAGTGACTCAAATGTGGTTGCTAGCCAAGTGAGTCTTGAATCTTCGAAGGATGATGACAACAAGTCACTGACGCCGTATGAAAAATTTGCCGATGGTTTTGATAGTAACGGCTTTGTATCTGCTCTGATGACTTATAACAAAAACAATGATGTTACTCAGAGCGGCAACAACTCTTCTGTGCTGTACGACTTCGATTTGTCAACGTTGTCGCAAATACTGGATAGCAATTTGGACGATTCATCCTCTGGACTAATGGTATCTTCAAATACAGTGAATGTTAGCAACAGTTTGCTGGGCATGAGCAATGACATGGACAAGCTTATGGACCAGGCCGAAGTATCCCATCAAAACAACAATAACAACAACGACAACACAATGGGCGTAGGATCCGCTAATAACAACAATAACAACAACAACATCATTATAAATGGCAGCAACGGCACTAGTGACAAGTTGACTGCCAGTGAGGAAATCGACTGCCTAGTGGAGAGCTGGACGAGCGTCAAACGCATGAACGCATTGGATGGCGCCCATAGTTCAAGTGGAGTACCATTGGATGTGCAGGAGATTGTGGAAATAGCGGAAATAATGCCCACCAGTCCCAAGTGCAATCAATTGCTGGTTAAACTGATGCGCACCAAAGCACCAGAATCGGAGGCTGCAAAAATCATAATGGCCACAGTGTCTAAAGAGGAAGAAGAGCAACACAACCCTTCAACGGATGTAGGTGAGAAAAGTGTGGTTTTTGTCCCAAATTTGTCGGCAGTGTCCAATTCGAATTGAATATATATCAGAAGTTTGGATTTATATATAAAAGAATATTTAATTGTACTTTGGTTTTTTCAATCAAACACAAATTTGTCTCAACCTGTAATTTAACTTTCATATGCACATGCTATTATATACCAAATTATTTCGATATTAGTATATTCAAAAAATCGAATTTTTACAAATTAATCTTATTCCTTTTACTTAATCTTATTCCTTCACGTTTTAAACTTCTTGAAAACTACTTTTTTAATAAATGTTTTTCCAGTTTGAATTTCATAGCGTCCCAATTTACAAAATACATATGTATTCATTCATTTGTTTGCACGTGTGTTTAAAATTCAATAATCGTAAAATAAAACTAGGTGGCTTAACGAATTTGATATCCCAAACGTCTATTTACTAACTTTAATATTATTCGATAATTGCAGACGACAATAATGCCGAATGCAATGTGGCCGCCCAGCTGCTTCTCTTTGATTACGATGACATGCAAATCTCCAATGATTATACTCTTGCCATGACATTTAGCCGTACTAAGTGTCCTAAACAGCTTTGCATTCTGCCACCCCATGCGCCTTCAGCTTCTACTGATATGAAAGAAGCTGGGTCCATTTGCGTGGTTTGCGCCGACGGTTGCATTGAAATTTACTCCCTTGCCGATTTTCAGGCCACGTCTGTTATCGAGGAAGAGGGTGAGCACTTTGAGGCTGTGGTGTACTGTCGCAACTTGGACAGGCTCTGCTGTTGTTCGCGCCAGGGCGGTATGCTGTTCTATTCGCTTAACGACGGCGACAACGACTCTGGCGATGAATTGCTGGAAATGGAGGACGACTGCAGTACCACGTTGACACATGCAATGGATATGAGCGTTACTGACGGTATTCGGAATGCGGCAGGCACCGACTCCATCATGGGAGATACGCCATTATTAGTGGATGTTAACCAAGATGCGGGAGGCGCGACATCAAGTCAGAACCCACATGTGCAGACCTCACCATCGGTTGTTAGCTTAATGGGCAACAACGCTAATCTGTTGGCATACAAGACCGCTGACCTGACGCTCGATGATCTGCGTGTATTCTACGCACTGACGCAGTTCGATGACAAGCTAACGGTGTATTCAGCTGAAGTGCCAAGCTGTTGGAACGATCTGGGTCAGGTTCAAAAGCAGCGTAAGCAATCGCAAAATATGCGACATGGAGGCGATGAGCGTGACTTTACACGGACTTGGCGTCTGCACAACGATGCGTAAGTCTGTCTTTAAATCTTTAGTATAATATGTCTAATAATTGCATTTCATCTCATAGAACCACCTGGGACGAACATATAATCGAGCTAAACCTGGCACAGCCTGTGTCATTGGGCCACATTGATTTAAAGTTTACTGTGTATCAGCAGTGCTCCAACCCAGCCGCCATTCAGGTCACCTTACTCAAACAGAATACAAATGGATTTGGTTACAGAATGAAAGGACCGCACGCCAGCTACAAACCCAACGTCATTGATGATAACATTGATTTCTCTTATAGTGAGGCACCAAATAGTAAAAAACTAAAATTTTTCGCTTTATGCATCTATCTATCTATTTATCCATAATTTATAGTTGCCAGCGAAAATCCGGTACTTAGTGAGGAATATCTGCTGGCACACAATGCTGAAGTGCTGGCTGGCCCCATCGAGCTCTCCTCGTGCATTGATTTGTGTGATCAAGGTGGCACCGCCACTCTTACATCACCCAAATTGTTCAAGACACGCACGCGGAATTTTCTTTTGCATATCAAAACCGTATCGGATCCATCCAAGGAGGGACAAAGCAAGACGAGAGGTACGTAAGTTCTAAGATATTAGAAAAAAAACAGTTTTAATCTTACCCTTGCATTATTATTTTTCAAAATGCATACACATTTCATTTAATTTTGGGCTGTCTTGGTCCAAATCTAAGTAGAATTAGCTATTGTTCTTCAAAAAACAAATTGTTTTCGAGTTTTCTGTAATATATCGAAACAGTATCTGATTTTCTGATCTGATTTTTTAAATTTCGAAAGAACGGATCCAATGACATGCCTCTCTGCTGACTTGGCAGTTTTAAGCATCCGGCTTGTTATTTTTTCTTTGGTTTTTTTTCAGGTGTTTTCAAATAATGAATGAATTATATAATAACTTGCAAGGGTATGGGATCGATCTTCGGAGAACCGAAAATATTTTGCTTTGATTGTTGCCTTTTCGGTTTCGGCCACTTTTATTACTCACCCGACAATTGCAGTTTCTTCTGCGCGACACAAGAGTCCGCATCAAGTTGAAGATTGTGTTAATCGTACGCGAAGCGCCAAAATAAATTACACGCTGACGAATGTAAATCAAGCCCATGTGAAAACGGGAAAAATGAAAATAATTTCAGTTTTGAGCGCTCCGCTGTTCAACAAATATGTGAACAATGCAGAACTGCCTCATGTTCAAACCATCGTCCTGCCCAAGCATTCGATACGCTCTCGGCCTACTGCATCTGGTCCGTTCGTTCGTCGGACCACTGGGCAGCTAATAGGTAGTGCCCGCCGTTGCTGCTCCTCTTTAACTGCTTAATCGCTAATTATATATTCGAATCATAACATTTGTTCGTTTACTGCAGGTTGCGATTGGCTACACGAGATCTCAATAAGTGTGCGGGCTGTTAAATCACATAGTCGCATCAGCAATGGACGCATTCAGCGCATTGCCATGCTGGATAGTAATGGACTGTTGGAACAGCTCTTCCGCATTGCCAGTGATTCTGAATCGACTCCGCTGACCAAGAACCTGGCGCTTGATGTGCTCAACTGGATTTGTTTTATCCGCTTAAATCGCTTCCGTTCGCCCAAGTCAGAGCGCCTTAAGGACCAGATAAACAAGCAAACAGCAGCCAATATCAACGATCTGCTGGCGCAGCAGTTTGAATGCATTTACCTGTCCGAGAAGCACATCGAGCAACTGATGCGCAACTGCATCATCTATAGCGAGCGCACCACGGCGCACAAGTGTGTCAAACTATTGATCATGCTAACGGAGTAAGTACAACGCAGTAAGTATTGTCTGCAACAAGATCTAAACTTTGATGTAACTCTTGCAGAGGCATGGCCAATCTGCCCAGAGAGCTGCAAAAACATGCTACTCTGGATATAAGCATTAAGACAGCAATTACCAATACTTTTCATGAGTTGCCGCAGGCACAGTGCGCCAGCGTGGTGCGCTGGTATACAATGCTCATCTGCGCTACCTCCACTGCTGAGTCGCATAACAGCATTTCCGAGTATGCTATCAATCTGCTGAAAGACATAGCCAGCGAAATTGATAAACGATGGGATCCGCATTGTGCACTGCTGAGCACGCGCTTTGGTCTCTATGGCTATCCTTTTGAGCCGGAAATTTTTGACTTTGACTTTCCGAATATCAATCGTCATGGTTCAAGCTCGTCTGTGGCGCTCACAAACGTTATACGCAGCAGTGCAACTATTTTGCCGGTGACCGGACTCGATATCAAACGTTTGAGCTCGATAGGTGATTATCCAGTGTGTTATTTAAGTTAGTGGTTTCCACTAATAGATAACTTTTGCAGATGGCGTCGACTTTCGCACCTTTCCGCACCTGATACGCGGCAAGAGCGTAAGCAACCAGTTGCGTGGTCTGTTGGAGGTGGTGCAACTGCATTTTAATTGTGTACAAACCTCGGAGGCTACGCGAATTGATAATATTGACAGCGTGGTTAATGGTGCTGCCAGTGTAGTCATTGAGGATGTGATGATGATGCCAAAGATGGTAGCGACCAAGGGAAAGGATGAAGAATTGGTAAATAAAACTGTCCAATAGAAACAATAATTACTATAATACATCAGGGGGATAGTAACTGGCTAAAAATTTGATTGTCAATTATATAAAGGAAATTTAATTTTCAGCTGAATGATCTGGTCAACGATGTACAGTGTCTGGTCGAAGAGATGAAAGATAAAGATGTTAAAACCGGGTTTGGATCTTTTGGCATGGTCAATGGATTCAAGGATAAAGCTTGTAAGTGTTGTTGTGTTATGCATAATGTATGTTGTTCTGACAATTGTCACATATTTGTTCTTCAGCTGTCTCATCGCTTACTGATCTGGAGCATGCTCTTAAAGAGGAGGTAAAAATCGAGAAGGCCGCGATCATTGATAAGCTGAAGATATCAAAGTTTTTGCCACAGCTCACACTATGGAACAGCTACATTCAAAAGAAGTTTGGCATTAACGAAGAAAACTCCTACGATGCCTTCGGGGAGCTGGATAACTGGGAAAAGCCGGTAATGAAGTCCTGCCTCGATGTGCTGCCTGAAGAGGTTTCGCTTTCACAATCGTCGGAGCAGTCTCCGCCAGCGCCACAAACGGGTGCCAATGACAACTCACACAACATGGCAGATGATGCCGTCGAGAGAGAGAAAATCATGGAGAATTTGAGTGCCAATCCTTGTCCGCCAATTGCTTGGCACAAGCTGCTTACTCCGCCACCCAAGTTAATGATTGTTGTCGACCGCATGCATTCGGGTGCCCGTCGTTTTGTTGTGCTTGATTTCGGCCAACACATACTTCTAACAGATGTGGTGATACCAGCCTGCGATGAGCTGACGTCCCTGAACATTGACATTTGGTGCTTTGACGAGGAGACGGACTGCACGCGTCTTGTGCAGGTCTCTGACATACAGACCAAAACGCTGGTGCTCAGCGATATGCAGCCGCCACCTATTTGCCGCTATTTAAAGCTGACAATTGTTGGACGTATTGGCATGTCATCGACCAAGTGTAAGGTGCCGCTGGGCAGTTTCTTTGGTCATCCAGTTGTACTGGAGCACGATGGTTATGGTGATCAGCTGGTTCGTTTTCTCAAGCAGCCAGCTCAATCGTTGCAGACACATCTCAAGTCACTAAACGCACTTTACGAGGATGTCCACTGTCGCTATAGCTTGGCCAGCTGCAAATTGATGGAACTGCTGTCGCCCATGCGCAACAGCGATCTATCCAATGTGGCCCATCTGCAGGCCTTTATTAATAAGCAACGTGATGAAGAGCTCAGTTGTGGTATGGACAATAACAACAAGGTTGTTTCTCTATACGAAGAATGCATGCTGCTGCAATACCAAATCAACGTTATTCGCAATGTTGTGTTGCGTTTGGAACGTGCTTTATCTCCAAAGGCGCATCGTCCGCCTATATCGCCGAATCCCGTACACATCGAGGAGTCGTTGCGCACCGCATCGCGGGATAAGTTGCGTGTGCTGAGTCTAAGTCTGGTCGAGGTGCTGTTGCATTTCTCCATTGAGTATGGTATCAAGAACATACTGCCTGTGCATCAGCGCTTCAATGTGGTTACCGCTAAGGCGCTGTTCAATTCCCTGGTCGTGTATGGTGACGCACAGTTGCAGTTGACGACCTGTTCCCTGTTGGTTCGCATGTGCTGCTTTCAGCCTTGGTGGGGTGACTTTTTGGCCGACACCTTTTGTAGTTTATTCTCGGCGCAGAATTGTAAGGCATTTCCACAAGATCGGTATGTTTATTTGGTTGCCAATCCGTTCATGTGTTGTATTAATTTACTTGAACTTCTTTATCCTACAGCATCTTCTTTCTGCTCACATATTTGGGCCGTCGCAGCATTGCAATGGGCGCTTGTCGCTCCATTGTCATAGATGCTGTGCTCAAGACGCTAGTCAAGCTGCTAGCGCCTATTTCACCGCACTACAAATTCCAGTCGGAGCAGCCCAGCACTTCAGCCAGTGCAGCGGAACGCAGCGCAGCCATGGGTAGCTCGTCCGACCTTCAACTGATCACTTGGCTTCTACTGTTTCTATCTGTTTGCCTGGATGACAACAATGAGCGCAAGGATAAATGTGAGTATCTATGAACTTCAGTTGGCCTCAATAAGCCGGAAATAATGTCATAATCTATTCACAGCGGCGGCGCGTTGGGATTTTATGAGCTGCGAAAGTGACTTTACAAAGACGAGACCCAACAATACGCCGAACAGTAAGCAATTACGTTGCTTCAAGAAGCGAATAATTCAGCAGAACAAATATTCTGTGCAACCCTACACGGATTGGGGCAAAAAAATCTACATGATACAGAACGAGGTAAAATAATGCAAACAATTATTAATAGCTTTAAATAATACGATAACCTTAGCATCCCGGGATATTTATGGAGCTGTCAACGAAATCTAAGGCTAGCGGTGCCAGCAAATCGACGTCAACAGCTGGCAAAATCAATATGGTAGCCAGCAGTATGTGTGCTCCCAGCGTCAACGCTAGTGGCAGCTCAGTTAAGGGCACAGGCACTACCACATCATCTCCTAAACATCTAGACGGCCTGGGATCTAGCGCCGATGGAGATAGTAACTTTGACAAGGGCCTCAAGACGCTGAGTATGGCTAACATTAAGGTGGTCATTCGTGGGTTATTCGCACTGCTGCTGGAAATGGATTTCGATTGCAATATGGATCAGTTTCTGCTAACGTGCAAAGTAATAGCACGTCTGGTGGCTGCGTGTCGGCCCTCGGTGCGGCTGTGCAAAATTGTGACAACTGCACAACTCGAGCAGCTCATACGCCTGGCCGTGTGGAACGATCAGCAGCAGCCCTGGGCGGTGCACGCAATTACTTGTCTGCTCCAGGTGATTTCTTCACACAGCATTTATGAGCGGAAAATAATATATAATTTTTTTTTCGTTTAGGACCTGTTGGATGCAGACAAGCAGTACAGAGATAATGATGCCACACCCACCAACGACGGAGCTCGGTCCATGGTCACGACAGCTGTGCAGGAGACGCGCGACCTTTTCAATGACTATTCTTGTAAGTAACTCAGCCATCATATATTGGGGTATATTCTTGCAAGAGGGTATGATGAACATTTATTCGATGGCTTCTTGGTCCGTTTGATGTTTTAAAATAACATTAATTTAACTGTCTTTTATAATCATAACATTTTTTTTATTTTTTAATCTGTTTACTTATCTATAAATGCAAGGGTGTATTTAAGCATCGGCAGTTGCTCGATGCTAGATTTCCATTGCTATTGTAAGTTGCATGGGAACTTGTCTTGCCCTTGTTCTCTACTAGTTTATGAAAAATATATTTCTCATTTTTTTAGCATCCTTCTCCTCCTCCGTCGCACAGGCTGTGTTACATATGCCGACAGCAAGTGATTTTTATCAGGAGGGTAATAGAGATTTAACAATAATCGAAAACCCCTTTTGCCATGGGTTTCAGTTTTGGGCGATCCAGCTGGGGGCTTTTTTTTACTAATCTCCCCTGGCATCCGCCGGAACCGCAGCTCATGCAATTTATCGTGTTATCTGTTCCTCGCCAAACCAGTATTTCTTCCCTACATTAATCAAACATTACCTACCTATCCTTTACAGCTGTCAAATACAATTACCTGCCCTCTCTGATCGAGTGCGAGGACACTGAGTTTGACGAGATGCTCAACGACATCGATATGATCGAGCGCACAAAGCCAATTACCAAAAAGGAGAGTAATGCGCTCTGCAAGAGTACGTTCAGCTTCTTTTGCAAATCAATATCCATTGCGATGGACACGCGTCTGGATGCTGGATTGGAACTGCATGTGGAAGCGCAGCTGCGTCGCTTGACGAACCGCACGTCGCTAGATTTGTACTCATCGCTGCCGCAGGTGCTGACCAATGAGTTTGTGTCTGCACCGCCAGACGCTGCGCCCTGGCCAGAGTATCTTACGCAGCTGTGGTCTGGTCCAGATTACAGTGGTCGGAACACCTACATAATGCTGAAGAACGTTTTTGATTCAATATTGGCCGATCTGCACTATGAGGATACATGGGTGCATCTAGAGCAAGTGTTGCAAATGTGGTTGACACTTAATTGCGAGTTGGCCGACAAGCCCTACACGTCGGGCATCACACAAACGGATATACCTAAAATTCCATTTGGGGCCAATGCTGTGCAAGGACTACTCCTGGCTCTCGCCTGGCACAATGACATTAAGCTGCGCACATGGTGCTTGGGCTTTCAATGTCTTTTCCTCGCTTGCAATTCGTTGCCCATTGGCGACGATGTTACAGACTGCACGCGCATTAATGAGGTCATTGTGAACGATGAGAACTTTGAGAAGATGCTACTGCGCTTCTTCTCTGGCTACGGCATGAGTTCATCTATAATAACTAATCGTTGCGTAAGTCACTCATCCCTGCCAACCTATCCATGTTGTATAAGTGAAGTTTGTCTACTTTTTTCTTCTGTTAGGCTGGTCCCACCATCTGCAAGCATCTACACGACCTGCTGTTGTGGCTACATAGCAAGAGCGAAAGCAGCGGCGGAATCATTCCATGTAAGCGTCGGCTTAAAGACATTCTGTTGCATGTCGTGCTGCAACTGGTGCAGCCTGGCGGTGCCATTAGCAATCAACAAGGACCCATCGATGCCCAAAATCAGCTTGTGCGCGATTTGCTTTTGATGCCTAATGACAAGGGCGATTTAAATATTGCCCTCAAGATTACCGAAAGTGTTTGTAAGTAGACTGGAACATCATCCAATTGGCTTCAATCAGGGCTTCATATCTTTTGTATTGTAGCTTTTCTAGTCTTCAACAACATTTCCAATGGCGAGAAGCTGCAATGCCAGCGGGGCAACGAGAACAGCAATGCTGGCAATAACTTCAGCAATTTGTTTGCTAATGTGTTGGGTTCTGAGAATCCCACCAAACAAAATGCTAACATCTGTGACAATTCCCTGATTATAAATCTACTGAAACTGTCCTCACACATGGTTCTCACCGAGATGCCCAGGCAACCTAGCGTATGTTAATCTAGCGAGAGCATATCATAGTTTTTTTAATGGCTTTTATATACTACAGGAGGTAACAATACCTGAAGAGGAGGAGCTGTCAAATCAAAGCCAAACGGATGAAACCAAAGCGGAGCAACTGAACACGGAAGGACATCGTAGCAAGGTGCCATGCATAGCTGACTGGGGTGCGTATTTACATTTTTTCGTTTTTTTTTTCGAATTACGATTGCTTTTATTGCAGTGCTGCGCCAATTTCCCACCATGAAGCGTCTGTTTGGCGCACTTTCCCAGTGCTCAACAAATACGTTTACAATGATGTCCTCAAACTGCTTTTTTTCGCTGAAAACTAACATGGTATTGGATGAGCCGCAGACCATTGCAGATGCCGTTTTCAGTTTGATGATCACTTTAAGTGAGAGGGCCTCTAATCCTCGTCTGGTTGTAGCCCCTATATGCCAATATCTCGAAGAGAGTAAGACGTAATTTGTGATTTTATTGCTGCCTGTATTGTTTAAATCTCGGTTTTGATTTCTGCAGCCACCATACAACGCAATGCCACATTGCCGCGTCTTCAGCTATCGGAGCCTTTCCTTTGGTACATATCTAAGGTGCTGGAAGTGACAGCGGCTGTGCAAATATTCACCCAGTTAGGTGGCATTCAAATCATTTGCCATAATTTGGTGCGACTCAACAAAACTATTATCAACATGCAACCGGGACTGGTGAGTTGCTGCATTTTATCGCGGCTATAAGATTATCTGATGGTATATTAGTGAAACTGCATGACATATTAATTCTGAATTTAAGCTAACAGTACATTGTTAACTGGAAACTATATTTTGTTTTTTATTATTATTCTAACACCAGATCTCAATGATTATGCAGCATATGACGCGTAATACGCGGCTCAAGCTCAATAATCATATAAGCAACACCAATGCATGTAAAAAGACAACGTCGAGCACTGGAGCACCAACTACGACAACAGGAACACAGTCGTCAAGGAGCAGCGGTGCACAGTACGATGGATTGATTAACTTTGCGCCCTTCTCGCACATAGTGTCAGAGAATGATGCGGCACAGAGCGCCGAAATGCTTATCTCGAATCCCAATGCCACACACAGGCGACCCCGTTCGCCTGCCTGGAGCTATATGTTCTATCCAAATGAGACGCATGTTGATTTGACCATAACGCTGCCCACGGCCATTTTGCTCAAGGAGGTGCAGCTCATGCCGCATACTTCTAGTCTGGCGTCGTGCCCCTCGGCCGTAGCTTTGGAGCTGTCCCGTGATTATGGTGTTGGTTCTATTCCCGTTGGTGCGCCAATGGCCACCACGGGTCTTACTTGCATACGTCTCAAGCTAGCCAAGGCTGAGGTGGCTACCAGCATTGTACTGAGACTTTATAAGTAAGCAAAGAAAAACTCGTTGATTACCGTTGTGACAATTGTTGTTAATTGCAGACCCAAGGATTGCGGCAATGTGGGACTGGTGCAGATTGCTGTGCTGGGTCAAACCATCTTTGGCAATCGAATGCAAGGATTACGCAGCCAAGGTGCTTTTGGTGAATCATTCATTGCGTGCTCTGCACCCATGCCATCGGGCGCGCTATCGACAATGGATGTAGATGCAATGCCGGAGGATGATGCCTTTGCTAAAACCAGCATAGGTTGGGTGCGCATTTTATCCCGATGCTTTCACGTGGCTGCTATGCAACCAGATAGCAAGCTGGCAGATTTAATTGCATCGTATCCGGCTTCATATCCTGGATTTCTGGAGGCCTGCTGCTCGCTGCTGAATATCATGCCTATGATACCAAGTTTTGCGCAGCAGCATCTTGAGACCATACTGATCAAGCTGGGCGCCTATAATCATGAGCTTAGTTTGCAGCTACTGCGAACTCTGCTCTGGCATACCACACCTCAGGGTAACTCTCAGTTCAGTCGATCTGTCTATTCCAGTGCTATACTAACATTTTGCCAATTGTTTCTGCAGTGTTTAAGCTCTCCAGCGATGCTGTGTGTGATCTCATTTTCCAAGTGGTGACCGGCTCCACAGCACACATGCTGGACAAGCTGCGCGTGCTGCTGGACTGGATCATGCAGTTGCATGACACTTACAGCAAGCAGGCCCGCTGTAATAATCCTCAGAGCGGGTTTGTTAAGGTGATTGCCTCAATCTTGTGGCAAGTGCAGCGCCAACAACAGGTCACCGATCTGCCGCAGCTTATAACGCCGGCATTGTTTGAGACTTGTTACCAGTGGATAGCTGAACTGGAGCATGATGAGCCACTGAAGGGCAGCTTTGATGCGCTAATATGTGCGCTGTGCTACATTAAGCCCGAGCTGTTTAATCAGTTGCTGGTTAAGTTGGGTGTAAAGTTGGAGCAGCAGACGCGTGGCAAAACGGACGATAGCAAGGTGCAGAGCGGCTGTGCTTGGTTCCGGCGCGAAGGCAGTGAAAATCTCACCCAATTGCTGCAGCATCCGGCTTTTCTAAAGACACTCGCATTGGCGTGCCAGTCACCGGTGGCCGTTTATCAGATGCTGGACTCGGGTCTGCCCAAACTACTTGCACATGCCATCTACGAGTACTGCACGCACATGTTACCGACTACAGAGGGGCCACCAGCGGAAGCAACTGCCACAGCTTCTTGCAGTAATCAAGCAGCTGCCGGCGGAGATTCCCCACTCACGGACTTCGATAAAGCGGAGGCGAATGTCGGCAATGGCACTGTACCGCTGCTTAGCTGCGCAAATGTGCCTAAAGTGCTGGACTTCTTTTCAGAGTGCTGTGCAGAGGGTCCCATGCGTGACTGGCTGGGAACATTGCAGGGCTCAATGTTTTGGAAGCCGCTGCTACAGCTGCTTTGCAATACACACCTGGCGCAGTTTAGCAAAACTTTGCCCATGCAACAGACGTTTATTCGTCTTGAACGGGCAACTATCAACTTCTTTACACGTGTTAGCGCGTGCCATCCTGCCAATCAGGAAGTGCTCACCTCACTGCTTATTGGCGCCATCATCTGCAAGCCACTGCGGTCTGCCGCCGGCACTCGGCCCACTATCTCCGGCTTTACGCGACAATTGGTGCTACAGTTGTTACTAGAGAACGAGCACATTACGGTCTCTGTGCGCAGCCAGCAGCCGTTGCAGCGCCGGGATACCTTGTCAGCCATCATGGGCGGTAATTATGTCGGTGGCCCTAGCAACAGCTTAGCCATCGCGTCGGTCAATCATCATCCGGCAAAGCGGAGCAGTGCCCATCAAATGCTCTTTAACGTAACCACGAACACCACATGCCAGGAGATCATGCAGAACTGTGTTAGTGGTAAGTCAAATGCAATAATCAACTTGATTGTAATTCAATATCAATAGCCTTGGTTTAAAGATATTACGTATTATTTTGTATAGCCAAAATACTTATCCCACAATTCGGTTTGAGCGTTAAAATCTCAATAGTGAATCCGTTCTGGATCAAGGGAGCTCGATTGATGCAGTCATAATAATTAATTTAATTTTTACTTTCAAATCGCAGAATTTTGAATACATTTTTGATCTTATTATTATTATTATATTATTATTTTTATACTTTAATTTGATTAATTTGCAATTATATTTTCTTAATTTCATTTGTGATACCGCAGTTTATAGTAATTTAGTGTATCAACAACCAACAGATCAGCGCACTGGCGGAGATGCTTCGTCTAGTATTCCAGGTGCTGTTAAGTCAAGCGATAGTAAGCTCGAAAAATCATGCTTCATTAACTTTAACAACATGGAGGCAGGCAGCATGGAATTTCTGACTGTTGGCGCTGCGGTGGCGGCTAAAGACAAGCGCATCAAGGATGCCAAAAACCAAGCGGCTGTAAATAAAGACAAAGAAACCCAAACAACGGCCATGCACGGCCTGCTACCCAGTGAGTGAAATTATCAAACCCACATCAATCACGGTTGAGTAATCAATTAACTTTGTTTACAGATACCTTCAACATTGAGGAGTTTCTAATGCAAGCTGCGAACGCCGGTAGTGGCAGCCATTTGATTGTACCGGATTATCCCGATATACTGCTGGCTGGTGATGCCACCATCTCACAGGTATTAGCCACACTGCAGGATGCTGGTCATTCGCTGGCCGCGCCCTGCCTTTCACTGGATCTAGTGCCACAACGAACGTTGGGTGATGAGGCTGCCGACCCGAAAAAAATCAAGGCTGCTTGCACCGAGCCGCTGCCATCGCCGCTGCAACGATTTTCCAGCAGCGGCGGTCTGTCGCTGCTGGCGCACTATTTGCCTACTGTGTATCCTGAGCACATGGGTCGCAAGGCTACTGCAGTAGCGGCCGAAAAGGAAAAGAGCCCACCACTTTCCGATTGGGTGAAGCTTGAGCCCAATGAGGAGATTTACGAAGATCTGGAAGATACCATTTGTGAGCCGGCGGCCAAACAAATTACTGTTAGCTCCGTGCCGCAGCATTCGTTGGCTGCTTTTGGACTGTTTCTACGCTTACCCGCCTACTCGGATGTCCTGCTCAGGGATAAGCAGCGTGCCCAGTGCCTCCTGCGACTTGTACTGGGCGTCACTGGAGACGGCGATGGCAGTAAGTGCAGCTGGTCCTATTTACGCAATTTTTGAGATGCTAAGTTCTTCTGTTTTCCAGATGACATCTACAGTCTGGCGCTTGCGCCCTCGCTGCCGACTCTGCCGTTTGAAGTTTTCCGACAGCTCCTGGATAGTGTATCCCTGTCAACTGATGACGGTGTGCTTCTGCGGCGCGTTGTCATTGAAGTGGGGGCTATGCATCTTGTGCTTAACTGTCTAGGCATATTTTCGCATCAGTCCCATAACAACAAGATTGGTGCATTGCTAACCGAACCAACATCCAGTGGAAGCAGCAATGGCAACGGGAACGGAAACGGCAACGCTGCAGCCGCCAAAAGTAGCACAGCAGAGGAGCCGATGCCCAGTACGGCGACATCGGATGATAAGAGCCACATATACTGGGCAAAGGGTACTGGCTTTGGCACCGGCTCGACGACTCAGTCATGGAACGTAGAGCAGGCGCTGCTCCGCCAGAAGAGTGAGGAGGAGCATGTGACGGTGCTGTTGTTGGTATTATCCAGCTATATCAACCCCGGCGATTGTATACCCAGCGATATGCGCGGAGAGGATATACTTGCATATCACGATGTGCGCGATGTAACTGGCGAGCTGCCGCCCATTTTCCAGACGCTGCTGCAGCAATCGTGTCTCATACCAGCGCTGAGTTCTTACCTGCGTAACGATTCAGTTTTAGACATAACACGACACATTCCTCTTTATCGTGCCATACTGAAGCTGCTTCGTGCACTTTCTCTGTCCAAGAATTTGGTCTCGCTGCTACAGCCAACGCCAAGTGCAAGCGGAGAGTGCACACCGCCCATTGCCGAACTTTTGAAGAACATGAAGACATGCGTTGACACGTATGCCAAGCGGCTGAAGTGAGTCCCATTAGTCCCATTGGTTTTATAACGTTACAATTGCTAAGCACATCCTTATCTGTCTGCCTTTTCCACAGAGTCAACAAAAAGTCCAACATAAAAGGCCAAACACATCAACTGACTTTTAACATTGATGACGGCGACGACGAGGGCCTAGCGCTGCTCATACCGGATATACACGAGACCTGCGTGCTGGTCCAGAAGACGACCGATGCAGATGCTCTGATTAATATGCTCCATACGCATGAGGATGGCATGGGCTCATTGGAGCGTCCGCTCAGCAAATCGGTTGAGCAGCGTTATCTGGAGTTAATGAAGAAACGCCAGTTCGATACATACGATATGATTGTGGAATCGGACAACAACAGCTTTCGATTTGTGGTTGCGCATCATTTTGAAAAAATGGTGCGGCTGGCCGGCGATCGATATCACCCCTCACGGGTTAAGCGGCTGGCACAGGAAGCGGTTACGCTGTCTACCAGTTTGCCGCTGAGTTTCAGTAGTTCTGTATTTGTGCGCTGTGATACGGACAGATTGGACATAATGAAGGTGGGTACCGGATTTAATCGAATACAGACAGCAAAAGGCATCCATTCTCTACTAAATCATTGATTATTTTTTAGGTGCTTATAACTGGACCGGCGGACACGCCGTACGCCAATGGCTGCTTCGAGTTTGATGTCTTCTTTCCGCCAGACTATCCCAACTTGCCCATGCTCATCAATCTTGAGACCACAGGTCGTCATTCGGTGCGCTTTAATCCCAATCTGTACAATGATGGCAAAGTGTGCCTGTCAGTGCTAAATACTTGGCACGGTCGACCAGAGGAGAAGTGGAATGCGCAGACCTCCAGTTTCTTGCAGGTGCTCGTCTCCATACAATCTCTGATATTGGTGCCTGAGCCGTACTTTAATGAGCCGGGTTTTGAGCGCAGTCGTGGCACACCAAGCGGCACCAACTCGTCACGCGAGTACAATAGCAACATCTATCAGGCGTGCGTGCGTTGGGCTATGTTGGAGCAAATACGCAACCCGAGTCCCTGCTTTACAGATGTAAGTTTTTAGTAAGAATATACTTAAGCCCTTGTAAAACTTTTGCATATCCAGGTGATACACAAACACTTTTGGCTAAAACGTGAGGAGATTTGCACACAAATCGAGGGTTGGATTGAGGAGCTGAGTAAGCCACAGTACACGGAGCGGGCCAGTCGCACTATATCCTTTAACTCGATGGTGTTGCGTCGGCATTATCGGCATCTGCGGGAAGAGCTGGCCAAGCTGAAGCCACCGCGTGGCCTGGAAGACTTAGATGCGCCCTTTAACCCGGTCGCCACGCTGCCACCAATGGATGTGTCCACAACAACGTCAGCCACCACAACTACAAATGCGCAGGTGGGCACCGATGACTCACTGGTGCCGGAGTTGAATCTGATGGTTGACAACGGTGATAGCGATATGTCTATGCCAGCCGATTTCTTCAAGGATATGAAGGATGAAGGTTTGCTGACAGGCGAAGAGGAGGTGGTCGAAATTCTAAGTGATACGGAGAATGAGAGCAGCGTGTGGCAGGATAAAGAGGAGGATACACCATAAACTACTCCTGAATGCCGCTTCGCGCACTAGACAGTTTTATTTATCGTTATAAGTTTTGTTTAATGCTCTTTTGTTTTGTTTAATTTTTGTAAGAGAGACTGCAACTGCAACAGAACTTGGTGTGCTTTACATAAAAAAACATAATTAATGTTATCGATAATGATCCTTTTGAGAAACTAGTTAAAAAATATATTAATACATTATAATCAAACTATCATACATAAAACACTCTTAAAACTGCATGTTGAAAAGAAAATCATACGCTATTCTAAAAACCTATTACTGTATCGTAACTTTTATAAATGCTACAATAAATGGATCTATCGGTATAATTAAAATAACCATATGTGTATAGCATAAAATATCACAACTTTAACAACACCACCAAAACTAAATTAATGTGTATTAAACTATATATGTAGTGATTTAGTTAAATATTTACAAATTGTGCAGAGTTACTTTTACAATCAAAATGCAACGCAAAATAAATTTTGTTTCTCTAAAGTGTATGTTTTTCATGTACTTTATGCCTAACGGATTATATTACGGTATTTTCGGGGTATCTGTAAGATTATAAGAGCAAGAGATTCGAAATTTAGTATGTTTAGTTTTCCGTATAGTAAACTCAATAAAAATGGTTAGCTTATTTTATTTCGCCTCCGTTTTTCTCAAAATTTGAAACGCATTTAAAGTGCTATGTCCTTGCTTTTTGGTCTGCTATTATTTTGATGTATTTGATTTAAGCAAACCTATAACGATCAAGATATTATAATGTATCTTCCCATCAGGCACATTCGACTATAGCAGTCTTATTAAAATATACCTAAGAAATTTTGCTAGTGACGTGGTTTACTTTAAACGTGATCGTTTATTTAGAGTTCCGTTAAATAGTTTAATACCAGTTTGTGTTTCCTTAGCGTACTCTTTCAGAAATCTATATATGCCTTACGAATCTGTAGTTATTACGTACTATATTAACACAACGTTTTTATACTTGTTCACAAAGTGAAAAGAGTATATTGGTTTACGGGTGCAATGTCCGTCCGTCTGTCCGGATGAATGCAACTTTTTTCAGCGCTATTAAAGATAAAGACTTTAAACTTGGGATATATATTTGTAGTTATCTGCTATAGACAAAGTGGTTATAGGCTGAGAGAGGTTGAGGAGGCTGGCAAATCGATAACATGTCGATACACCTCAAGTCGCGGTAAAAGGTGAATATTTCCAGCAATATTAAAGCTAGAGTCACCAAATATGCTATGTAGATTGCTGGTGACCTCCTCCAAAGATCGTGACCTTGATATCCCGGCCACGCCTACTAGAACGCACCTAGATTACTAGTCAGCCCCTTTAAAGATCGGTTTAAAGATCCCGGTCACGCCCACTCCCTTCCTCGCAAATCGCAAAACATCTATGTATATCTCCCACAATTTTGAAGTCGGAGTCGCAAAATTTTAAAGATGGTAGATGGCTGATCACAATAATCAATAAAAACATAACAATAATAACTACTGGGTACTGTGAAAGAGCATTGCGCAGTCGGTTATGTCAGACTGCCGCCTTTTGTATAATTGTGATAGCATTTTTGGAACCAAACCAAATTTTTTTTTTAATGATTTCCATACGCGTGTGCGCGGAACTACAGAACAGCTTGGAATATTCTTGATAAGTTCGTAGACATGTATGTAAATATGTTGGAAAGTTAGCGGTAATGTTGTTTACTCTTCCCACAAATGTGACCAATAAAATGCAAGATATACCATAGTTTATTAAGCTCATTGCGCGATATCTATATGGCATTCTTTTCGACACTTTTACAGGGTAGCAGCTGGCTGCCTTGAAACATTTTTATCTTTAACCTATCATTATTAAGAATAACTCTGATGAGAGTAAAATACGCGAAGAGCGTGCGTTTATAAACAATTCTTGCTTCTCGATAAATGAATTGGTTGAGTTCAATTCATCATAATATCAATCGGATACGAGTCTTCTCTACGGTCCACCCTCTCTTCTTTTCCCATTACTTTTGCTCTTTACTGATGCAGTGCTCTCACTCTAACTGTATAATCGATTGAGCAAATTTCGACAGCCTTTAAGTAAGATATTTCCCATCGCTGCCGTCGCTTTCGTCGTCGCTGGTTTCTTTACTCTTTCTTCAGTCTCTTCCGAGCAGTCGACTGCAGCAGTTCACGGCGATTGCAGCAGTAAGGATAACATTGTGTTCAAATTTAATTGAATGCTAACGATGGAGCTAAAAAATGTTGCGATTGGAGATGGTGTGAATGTAAGTGATTATATTAAGTTTTTAGGGTTCTCAGTGCTAATATATATGCGAAAATAAATACGCATTGCACATGCGAACATTTCCTTTAAGTAGTTTATATAATATATTATTTATACATGTATATATTATGTGTCGAATTTTCAAAGCTAATTGCACTTAATTGCCATTTGTCTATTGTGATTTTTATCAGTTGAGTGATTGTTCTATTTGCTATACCATAAGCTTTGCCGATCATATAAGGATCGCAAGCAGAAAAACAGAGCTGAGAATTAAGAGGAATTCAATAGATTAGCTGGTGTTATATGATTGCCTGAAAGGCGCATATAACTGTCCCATCAATAACTAATTACAATTTGTCACATATTTTCAGCAAACAATTTATGCTAGTGATTTATTAACTCAACGTAGTCCAGTATTTTAGTCTGTAATTTATTGGTTTATTAATAAATTCAAATAATTAATTCAATAGTTGCTAGTCTGATACTCACGCTCAATTAATCAGAATGCCGACACGAGTGCTAACAATCTGTCTGTCCGTCTGTGCCGGCCGAGTCGGTCGGGGATTGGGAGTTTCCTCAGAAAACCCACAATCTTGGTAATCATATTGCCATAAAACAATGCAAATTAATTCAAGCACTTACTTTTATATAAGTTTTATAAATAAAAAACACAAAAATGCAGTTCCCCCGCCCGTTAGAACGAGGTGGCAAGTAGTGACATAGTTATCTAATACCTTTCAACAATCCGAAATTAGCATAAGTCAATAGAAATTTGATTTAATATACTATAATTATAAGCTTCAGTTTCATAGTATAAATTAGCTGTTATAGCTTAATAAGTTCTATGGTCGTTTGTTTTAGGCCGACGCAGCGAAGCTAAATGATGCCAACAACAGCACAGGGGCCCCACCCACAGCCAACCCACCGGCGCCACATGTGGAGAGATCGAAGCCCCAGCTGCTTTATGCGATTAACGAAAATCCTGGTAAAGACAGGATTAACTAGCATTTTTGATTTACAGTCCTGTCCATTCTAACCGATCCGTTTCAGTGTGGTATCTGAGCATATTTCTTGCGTTCCAACACTATCTGACCATGATCGGAGCGATTGTATCGATACCATTTATATTAACGCCGGCCCTGTGCATGTCCGACGAGGATCCCAATCGTGGCATTATTATATCCACAATGATCTTTGTCACCGGCATTGTCACTTACTTCCAAGCGACGTGGGGCGTGCGTTTGCCCATTGTTCAGGGCGGGACTATATCCTTTCTGGTGCCCACGCTAGCGATCTTGGCGTTGCCCCAATGGAAATGCCCGCCCCAAGCTGAGCTGGATGCCATGGATCCAGCGGATCGCGAAGAGTTGTGGCAGATTCGGATGCGCGAGCTGTCCGGAGCCATTGCGGTGTCGGCGCTGGTGCAGGTCGTCCTGGGCTATACGGGCCTAGTTGGCAAGATCTTAAAGTACGTAACGCCGCTGACGATTGTGCCGACCGTTTCCCTGGTCGGCCTGACCCTGTTCGAGCATGCTGCGGACACGGCCTCCAAGCACTGGGGCATTGCCGTGGGGTGAGTACGGGGAGACGCATCCTTGTCTCCATTGCTAACTACACGTCGTTCGACAGGACCACGGGCATGTTGACGCTCTTCTCGCAAATCATGTGCGACGTCTCAATCCCGGTGCTCGCCTATCGCAAGGGCCACGGCCTGGAGGTGCGACAGTTCCAGCTGTTCCGCTTGTTCCCCGTGCTCCTGACCATCATCATAATGTGGGGCCTCTGCGGCATACTAACGGCCACCGATGTGTTTCCGCCGTCGCATCCATCCCGCACCGATGTCCGACTCAATGTGCTGACTAGTGCCAAATGGTTCTATGTGCCGTATCCGGGCCAATTTGGCTGGCCCTCGGTCACGTTGTCTGGCGTGCTGGGCATGCTGGCCGGCGTGCTAGCCTGCACGGTGGAATCGCTGAGTTATTATCCTACCGTCTCGCAGATGTCCGGCGCCCAGGCGCCGCCGCTGCATGCCATTAATCGCGGCATCGGCACCGAGGGCCTGGGCACGGTGTTGGCCGGTCTCTGGGGCGCCGGCAATGGCACAAATACCTTCGGCGAGAACGTGGGCGCCATCGGTGTGACCAAGGTGAGCGGCCAAGCATAAAAGCGACATGAGCATTTTACCGACCGTTTTGTCATCGCCTTTAGATAGGTTCGCGACGCGTCATTCAGTGGGCTGCGTTCATAATGGTGCTCCAGGGCGTTATTGGCAAGTTTGGCGCCATTTTCATACTCATCCCAGATTCGGTGGTGGGCGGAATATTTTGCGTAATGTTCGGCATGATTATTGCGTTCGGCCTGTCCACGCTGCAGTACGTGGACCTGCGCTCCGCCCGCAATTTATATATTCTCGGCCTGTCCATATTTTTTCCGATGGTATTGTGCCCCTGGATGCAACAACATCCGGGCGCCATCAGTACGGGCAACGAAACCGTCGACTCCACGTTGTCTGTGCTGTTGGGCACAACGATTTTGGTGGGTGGCCTGCTCGGCTGCCTGCTGGATAACATAATTCCCGGTAAGTTGGCGTCAATTAACATCTGAACTGGCTCGATTACCAAAGTGTTTACAGGCACGCCCGCTGAACGGGGACTAACGGAGTGGGCCAATGAGATGCCGCTGGGCGACGACAATGTCAACGATGGCACCGCCACCGATTATAATTTTCCGTATGGCATGGACGCCATTCGAAAGTGCAAGTGGACCTACTATGTGCCTTTTATGCCCACCTACAAGCTGAAGAAACAGAACTGACTGATTCTTTCGTCGTCTATATAAGTATAAAGAGTAGATTAAAAAAACATTTGATTGTTTAACGATTGTATTTATGCGTGGAGTTTATTAATTTTTCCATTGAAAAATGTTTTGTTTTTCATGTTTTATTACATTTTCGAACTTTGAATTATCTACCCGCTAGATTTAAATTCGCTTACTGTTTTCGCTACAATCGAATCTTTCGCTTTCGTTGTTCCTACACGTATTTTCTATTATTTTGCAATAACATCAATAGTTCTAGTTAACAAAAGAAAGCTCCATTATCATCGCAAACTCTTAAAATGTCAAATAATTATTCAGTTCTGTATTGCAAAAAATTGTAGTCAAAATTATTGATAAAATTTTAACGCATTTTTCGGCGCGACGCTCTTAAAAATATCATATAAAATATTTCTGAAACATCTGTTATAAAAAACTAACATTTCTCCGTTAACTCTCTATAACTTTCCCTGCTTACAAATTAAATCAACTTTATGTCTAGGGCTAAGTCTAAAAACGCCGAAGGAACCAAGGCACAATCATTTGAAAATCGTATATGGCAATAATGATCGGTCGTAAAGCCGTCATGGGATCGAAGATCGTTATCATTTTGCATTATTGAACTACGGATTTTTGTGTTTCTAATTTCTTTTTGTTTTTTTTGTTTTGTTCTCTGAAACGCCACTAAGTCTATCTGATTTGGTTAATGGGACAACTACAAGCAGAGCAACCTGCACTAAGTTCAAATTTTGGCTATATAAAAAAATATCAAAAATCAGTTATGCCTACACATTGGTGCACTCAAAGTGGGCCCAATTCCGAATTTGTAGGTCACCATCTTGTTGGGCCTCCTAGAACCGATGCTGACTATGATGATGGGTCTGCGGAGCGGATGGCAACAGTTTCTTGATGCCGCCGCTGCTGGCGCGCGAGGATGAGGCCGAGGCCGACGAGGAGGCGGTTGTGTTTGGGGGCGTGCCCATGGCTGAGGCATGGGCACCCTTCTTTCGTTTGGAGTAGTAGCAGAAGATGCAGAAGCCATTCTGCGGCGTGGAACATCAAATATTTGTGGGACTGCGCGTTGCCGACGAGGTGCGATACCGCGATCCCGAGCTGCAGGCAAGCAAGAATGAAGGATTGAAAGTGACGAAGGATAGGTTCCAGCACTTACCGCGATATGCTCGAGGTGTAGTCGCGCACTGGGGTGCGGGCCTCGCGCCTGTGGTAGCTGGCCCCGGCGCCGCTGCCGCTGCCGCTGCTCGCGGTGGTTGGCGGCTCCAGCAGCGACATGGTGCGATGGTCATACGGTCGAATGGAGCGACGTCCCAGCGTGGCATAGCCATCCAAGTGAGTGCTGGTGCCGGCGCCGCTGCCGGCGCCCGTTGGCAGCGTGCCGTTCAAGGTGTACGAGGAGCGACGCTTCGGATTGTACGTGTTGTAGTAGCCGCCGACGGCGCCGTTGCTGGGACTCGAGCTGGAGGAGCTCTTGTAGCGCATCGGCACGGAGCTGTAATCGTGCGGCTCATAGCGCCGGCTCAGGAACGATGGCGATGTGTTGCGAATGTCGTTGAGGCTCTTGCGCGGCTTGCTCGTCGCGCCGGCCGACGCCGAGGTGGCATAGTCCAGCGGCGAGCGATAGACGGGCGGCTTGAGCTCGGTGCCCACGGGACTCAGTTTTAACGGCCTGAAGAACTGCTGTGCAATGTCCGGCGAATGGGCGCGCGTTTCCACATCGGGCGGATGCAGCTTTTGGCTGGAGCGCGCCTTCACCGCCGCCTGCTGTTCCCGGTAATAGTCGCGCACCGCCGCGGGACCCACAATGCTGCTGGTCCGACGCGGCTTCTGCTCGTTGAAGCGGCTGTAGAAGCTGCGACGCTTGATGCGATCGATGACGCTCTCGTTGGGATCAGAGCTCTCCGAGCAGCGCGTCGGCGAGGACAGCTGCGAGGCGCGCGACAGACGCGACACCGTCGGCGAGGGCGTCGCGTGCAGCATATAGTTGTCCTCGGAGCAGATCGACCAGTTGTCAAAGTACAGCTCGGGCTCCTCCGTCGGCGACATGAACGTCGAGGTCGAGGCGCAGTCGTCCTGATAGCTCCTCGAGTCCGACGAGTAGTTGGCAATGTTCTCGAACGACGGCGTCAGCAGGTTGTTCCGGTTGATCTCGTGCGCCGACGAGGTGCGATAACCGGAGGTCTGCGAGCTGCAGTTGTTGTTCGTGTTGGCCGAGTTGTTGTTGGTCGCATTATCCACGGACTGCTGGCTCGAGCTGTTGTTCGACGAGGCGCTCTTTATGGCGCCCGGATACGGCGGCAGATTCGAGTACAGCCCGTTGCCATTGAGCAGCGCCGGATTCGTCTTGGCGCCCCGATAGCCGGCACTCGTGTTGTTTGTCCCGCTCGCCGAATTCGTTGCCGCATTTCCGCCGGACGCATTGCTCAGGTCCAGCATGAGACCCTTGCGCTTCTCCTTGTTGCTTTGCAGGCCGCCCAGCGCCGACATCGTCGGCGTCATTGTTGCTGTTGCTGTTGTTGTTGCTGTTGTCGTTGTCTCTGTGCCGCCGCCGGTTGCGCCCTGATTTTGTATGCAGTCCGGACAGATCGTCTCACAGTTGCAGTTCACCTCAGTGGCCTTGGTCTTGGCCACGTTCTGGTAGATGGGCGACGTCGGCAGCGATGTGTCCTGCTCCTCGCGCACCTGTCGCTCAATGTTGCTGGTGGAGCGTGTGCTGCGCACGCGCCGCTGTTCGCTGCTCTCGCGATCGAAGCGTCGCAGCAGTCCGCCCAGCATTTTGTTGACGGCGCCGCTCTGCTTGCCGCCGCTGCCGTTGTTACCGCCGCCGCTGCTGCCGCTGTCGGCGTGCAGCTCCTCGACGCTGGCGGATCGCTTGGGGCTGCCGCTGGTCGCTGGCTGGGTGCGCGGCACGGAGCGTTCCCGCAGCGAGCGCAGCATGCTGTCGAAGCGCGAACGCTTGTCCACGCGCTTGTCCTCCGTGATCGCCTCGAGCGGCCTGTCCGCATCCGGGGACTTCTTTCTGCGCAGCAGCGTCGCCGTCGACTTCTCCGGGGAGCTGCGCTCCTCGGGCGAGCCCTGCTTTTGGGCACACGCCAGCGCCGCCGTCGTCGCCTTCTTCTCCTTGCTCAACGCGGAGTCGCGCAGCTTCTCGAATTTCTGGCCAATGGCGTAGAGCAGGCCTTTGCTGGGCTTCTTTTCGGGTGATTTCTCCTTCGATTTGATGATCACCGGACTCGACTCCTTCGAGCTGTCCGCTGGCGTCGTCGTTGTTGTTGTCGTGGTCGTGGTCGAGGGCGTCGTTGGGGTCACCGGCGTCGGCGGCACCAGCTTGGACTTCTTGGCAACCTTGATCATTTTCCTAACGGCCGTCGACCGCGATTCGGCCGATGAGGAGCCCGTTTCCTTTTCCGACACTGTGCTCACTGCGCCGCCCGTGGGCGTGGCCGACAGCGACTTCTCCTCGGACGCGGACGCGGACTTGGCGGCCGCCAGCGCACTCTCAGCTATGCTGGTTATGGCCGCGCCGCTGCGGCTCACCTTTCTGATATCCTTGGGCATGGCCAGCTTTGTGGCCGGATAGCTTTTCGGTCGCATCAGGCGGCTCTCGCGGGGTGCGGCCTCAGCCGACGCCTCCGCTGCGGCCGTGGGCAACTTGCTGGGCAGCTTGCTGGGCAGCGCCGAGGCTGGCGTCTCGGCCAAGGGCAGCTCCGCGTTGCCCTTGAGACTCAGGCCCAGGTCCTTCATTGGATACGACTTGGGTCGCTTGAGCTTCGTTTCCTTTGCTGCCGGCAGCTCGCTGGACTGTGCTTCCGCACTGAGCGCCGGCTGGGCAGCGGCGGACTCGTCTGCCGCTTTCTTGGCCACCTTCTTGACTTTGCGCACGAGCTGCGTGGTTGTTGTTGCTGCTGCTGCTGCTGTTGTTGTTGTTGTGGTGCTTGCTGGCTCATTATTTGCCTCCAGGCCCTTGTCCTTGGACTTGGTTTTCTTCAGCTTCTTGATGGTGGACGTTTCCTCAGAGCGGTCAAACCGAGGCGCCTCAGCAGTCCGCTCCGTGGCCAAGCGCTGCTCGTGCTCGCTCTGCGTGCGCGCCGCGGACAGCAGCTGCAGCTCCTGCAGTATCTTGTTGGCCAGCTCGTGTTTGTCGAGCTCCGTTTCGGCTTCACGCGGCCGTGACTGGCTGCGCCGCTTCTCGGCCGGCTGTGGCTGCGGCTCCGGCACCTCGTCCGTGAACTGTTCCATGCTCTTGTTGCGCGCATGCCGCTTCGTTGTTTGGCCCGGCTTCAACTCGGCGGCGTCCACGTTGGGCAGACTGTGCTTGCGCTGCTGCTGCTGCTGCTGATCGGCCGGCTCCAGGCGATCCGGCGACTTCTCCCGTATCTCCCGCAGCCCACTTTGGGAGTCGCGCTCGCGCGGCTCGTCGAAGAAGTCGGGCCGGAGAAAGCGTGAGATTCGACGCGGCGAGGCGCGTCCACGCAGGGAGCTGCTGCCGTCGCTGACGGCCACACTAGCTGGCGCCAGTGGCGGCGGCGGCGACAGGTAGCCGCTGGGTGGACGCCCCAACGCGGCGCTATAACGCTTTTCCGGCACCTCCTTCGTCAGCGCCGGCGCATTGCTCGACTTGCTCAAGTACGGCGAGTAGTATTTGTACTTGTCGCTGATGTCGCTGGCGTAGCTGCTGCTGCACAGCGAGGATTTGCCATAGTCGTCGCGGCAGACGCTGCTGCTGCGGCTCTTGGCGGCCGTCTCGGGCGCCGCTGCCGGACCTTGGCTGGGCGCCCGGCTCAGGCTGCGGCGATAGATGGCCGTGCTGGCCGCTGTCGTTTTGGGCGCATCCGTCAGCGGCTTCGGCTTGGTGTCCTCCTCGGGCTGCTCCGGCAGATAGCCGCGTCCGCTGCTCTGGCTGCGCTTGTACACCTTAATCGCCGGCGTGCCGCTGCTGCCGCCGCTGGCGGCGCCGCTCTGGACGCTCAGCGTGCGCGACAGTTTGCGGGCCTGCGTCGGCGGCAGCTTGGCCAGCAGCTGCTCCTGAAAGCACTTGGGCAGACCCGGCGTAATGCTCGACAGCGTCTCGAGATCCTTCTTGCTCAGTCGCAGGCGCGACAGATCCAAATCGGCCAGATCGAGCGGCTCCTCGCCACTGGCCTCAGCTGCGGCGGCGCCAGCTGCATTCGCGGCTTTCTGCCCGTCTCCGTTCTCCACGCCGCCCGGCCCTGACCTGGCCGTGCCTGAGTGTTGGCCTGTGAATGGTAGAGGTAAATTGTGTGGCTTGAGTCTCGTGCATCGTGTGTACTGTGGACTCCTCGCGGCGCGTTTAATGCTGTGGGGCCAATTTGCAAGCTTACTTACCTGGCTGTCATGCATGTTAATGCAAAGGTAGTATTTCACAATTTACTTAGTACCTGTTCTCCGAGTCGCTGCCCAGGCGCACCTGTAAACATTTTGTATGTTTGCAACCAAAAGAACTTTGCACACTGGATCGATCTAGAGTAACATAGCGGGGTTAGCTCGTTAAAGCAATTAAAGTTTAAAAAAACAAACACAAGAATTATAACAATAATAACAGTAGTAACACACAACAATTATAAATTCGTTGCAATCAATAACAATGATTAGCTCACGTGCAGGAGTTTAAAAAAATAACAATTTTTGGGTTTTTCTTGTTTTATTTTGGTTTTTGTATTTCGCAATTCATCAAGTTTAACGATTTTTTTGATATCTCATTTGCAAATCATCATATAAAAAAGGTTTTAGTAGTAATAATATTTATGTACGAGTATGTGTGTGTGTGTGTGTGTATAATATTGCTTAGTTGCAATGCTTGCAGCAGCAGCATTTGCGCTAGAGAAATACCCTGCTTGAGTTCGGTAAATGACTCGGAAATGTCTTTTTCTTTTTAATTTTAGTTTAACTTTGTGAATTTCTTAAATCAAACTCAAATTGAGCAATTACATTAATAATTTAAATTGTTTAAAATTAATTTAAGATCACAATAAGTGTCAAGTGCTGTAAAAATCATCATCTCTACGTTCCTACTCGCACACTTGGCCCCTTCAAAGTCGCCGAATTTCGAATAATTTGCAATTTGTTATTACTTTAACAGAAGAAAATAATAAAAACGAAGTTCAGTTGCTTAAAGCTTTCAATTAGTGTTTAGTAAACAGCATTTTCTACGTTTATTGCAGTATGCCTTTGGGCGCATACTGAACGGTAAATGTGTTGTCAATTAAATACGTTGCCAAATTTGTTACAGGTGAATCAAAATCAACAATAAATAAGTATGTTAAATTCAAATTTTTCAAAACAAAAATGGTAATTAATTGTTGCCAAGCACAAACGCCAAACAGCTTCCAGCACTTGCATTCGCATTTGCATCTGTATCAGCATTTGCATCCGCATCCGCATCTGCAGTTGGTTCTTTATGGCTTCTTGAGGTTTCTTGTGGTTGTGATTGTGGCAGTGGTGGTGGTGGTGCTGATGCTTTTTGCTGTCTTGGGTGGTGCTGTTATGGCGTTCGCCTGTTTGCTGCGCTCCTGGCCGATGGTTAAGTGCGGCGCTGTGGCGACGGCGACTTTTCTTGATGTTGTTGTTGTGGCCGTTGCAATTATGGCGGGTTGCAGTTGCGTGTTGGTTTTGGTATTGGTATTGGTGATGGTGGTATTGAACGGACTGTTGTTAATGGTTATAACATGCTTTGTGGGCGTGGTAGTTGTTAAAGATAAACCAACTGTAAACGAAATAAGCACGAAATGTGTAAATGGCCAACAAATTGCAAATAAATAAAATTCCATTAATTAACTAACTAAATAAATTAAATTAAGCCAAATTGGCGGCGCCTAACTAAGTATGAGAATGAAACTTGCAGTCGCATTTGCAGTTAAGGTTAAGAAGAAGAAAAAGAGCAGCTCAAGGTTTGTGTTGTTTGCTGATGATAAAAAAATATATGTTTGCGCCTCAAAGAATGACAACAATTAGTAGCTGAACATATTTGTACATTATCGTATTCAAAGTTTTGGACATTTTTGTTTTAGTTTCTCTTAAGTTTGCTAATATTATTGAAAAACAGCGTTTTCCGTTTATCGATGGATAAAACTCATAGTTGTTTTGTTTACATTATTAAAGTTGCTATAAACAAATTGGTATTAAATACATTTTTCTTGTTGATTAAAAATAGCCCAGAACTCAGAAACTTGTTTTGGTTTTTTGGTTTTATTTTGAATTTGGATTTTGATTTTGATTTCTGTTTTGTGTTTGTGCCAAGTTAGTTGTTGTTGTTGTTGTTTTTGCGGTTGTGGTTTTGGTTGTGGTTGATCAGCTTTAACACAGCATTAAACAGCGTGGACAAAATTAACTACATCGATAAGCTTCAAATGCATGTGTGTGTTTGTGTGCATGTGTGTGTGCGTGTGCTTAGTGGTGTTATAAATTAATTTCTTGTACAACACAAATTTGGTTTAATTATTAAACTAAAAACATAAACAAGAACTTTGAAACTCAAACAACTTGCTTGGTTAGCGCTTTTCCTTTTTTTGTTTTTCTTTTGGCTGTTTATGGTAAAAATAATATATATATAAAACTAAAACAAATTTAAGGTAGCGGGGCCATTTGCAAACTGTACAACAATAATTAAAATATTATGTATGTATATGTAAATATTTATTTATCAAAATTCTTTTGGTTGTCAAACAATTTGTAATTCGAAATAAAATAGCCATGGTTTATTTTTCTTCTGTATTTGTTTTTGTTTTGTTTGTTTTTAGATTATTAAAACAAAAGTGGATCGCTTTATTGTCATCAAAATTGTTCTCACTGTAAAATGTAATAAAATTATTTATGGGTTAAATTTGTTCATTTAGCCGCTCGGGTTTGGGATTAAGTACATTTGCTGCTATGTTTGTTGTCAACAATTTTTTGTTGTTTTTTATCTTCTTTTTGTATTTCGTTTTTGCTTTAACAATTTTTAATAACATACGAGTAAACGTAAATTAATTGAAATTTCGTGTGCTTGCCAAATTCTGTTGTCACTAATAAATTTGTGTATGATTTGTTGTAGCTGTAAAACATATAAATATATATACATATATATATGTATGCATATATGCACATGCTTATTCTTTGTTGAGCATTTTGTTGTATTGGCCAAGCTAAAAGTTCTATATAAATAACTATATAATTGCGCAGATATTCAAAACTTTGAATACGATTTCATATTTGACATTTCACGTTTGACATTTTTCTATCATCATTGCAAAATTGCATAACATTTTAATACTTAATCAAATTATAAAAACCTTGTTAAGCAAATAATAAGACAATTTAATTAAATAAAATAAATAGATAAATAAATAAATAATAAACTGTGCAAACATTACGAAGAGAACAATTAGAGGCACATTTAATTGAGTCGGTTGGGTACGTTGGGCTACGAGAGCTTAAACATGTCTCCAATAAAAGGTGTATATCAAATGTTTATATATGTAGATACATATAAGGTAGCTATGTATGTAAATTGTAAAGCGGCGGCAGCATTTAATAGGTTAATAACAAAAGTTATTGTGCTCTAGGACAGGTAGCAAAAGATCAATATATAGATAGATAAATTGAAAAACATATAGATAGATAGATAGATAGATAGATAGATCGAGTACTACTTTTGATAGTTTCACAACTTATTGAGATGGATATGCTATTATAGAAATGTGCGCACACACAAAATATAAAATGAAATCAAATTTAATCAGAATCAGAATTCGAACAGAAAAGGATTTGTCAAAGTAAGTAAAAATTGGTATTTTCATTTGATAATTACTGTAGACACTTAATTAATTGCTTATTTTTTGTTGGTTGGTTTGTTTGTTTGTTTTTTAGGGGGTGTATTCAGGCTGCACAAACTTGTTTAGACTAAATAAGTAGATATAGTAGTAGGTATTCACTTGATTTGTTTTGTTTTGTTTTCTGTTGGTTTTTTGTTTTTGTTTTTGTTTCTGTTTTTTTTTTGTTTTGTTTTTAGCATACATCAACATCTACTAGAAATGTGAATACAAGTATATATCGAAATTGAAATTTCTTATTTACGTAGCATACTTTTGCATCTGTTTTTTTTTTACTTTGTTACGTTTCACGTTGCGTTCGTTTCGAGAATTGCAGCTGCTTCGCTTCAGTTCGCTTGGCTTGGTATCTGTTGCTTGTTGCTTGTCTGTCTACTGATCTAAATATTTACTCTTTAATCTGTGATATTCACCTCTTGGCAGCGTGGCGCCCGTGCGCGAGAATATCGACTCCATATCGCTGCCCAGATCCCGGGACATGCTGTGACGCCAGGGTGCGCCGAGGCCGCTGCTGTTGCTGGCGCTGTTCAGGCGACTGGGAGAGATAAAGAGAGAGAGCCAACGGTATTTGTTATATTTTGTGTACTTTATCTGTATCGACGAGTGTGAATGTGAGCTGTGTCAGACAACGTTTAGCTAAAAGGACTTGCACATTGAATTGGCCAACTTACAGGCAGCATTTGGTAGCAGGCCAGCCGATCAACCAATCGCGTATGCGGGCCCTAATGTTAAAGCCCCTTTGCAAACGTTGTCTGCACCTAAGAAACATAGGCGGGTATAGCAGGTCATAGCATTTAAGGATTTAATTATGGCAGTAGATAGTTGATGATATACGAAAGTTGGGCTAAAATCTGTGCTGCTTTATGTACATCATTTTTCATTTTTCATTGCATACTTACACTTGCTTCTTTTCAACCGTTTGGGTATAGCTATAACTGACTTGAGACCTATGCTCGCTATTTGGTTAGTTGGTCAAATTATTGCAGTTAGTATTTAAGCAAAAGTATTTCGAAAGCAGCATGTAAAAGATTTATAACAAAAATTGTTGTTGTGATTGTTGCTCAATATAGCATATGTAAAAGTTAATTATGATTGATTGTGACAAAATTATCGATTTGGGGCCAGTCAGGTGTCAATCACTCACCTGCCGAAGGGACTGCTTTGGCCCCAGAACGGCCGATGGCCTTGTGCCTGCCGCGAGATATCCGTTAGCAGGCGACTAGAATGACTGGGAAAACCGGCTGTCAGGTCACTGTTTACGTTCATGCGATTCGTGAGCGCACGCACCTGTCAATTGAATATGTTTATGTTTGAGTATGAAGGGGTGCAGTAACAACATTTCAACTTACACGTTGCAGCAAAGTCGAGAATAGGCTCTCCGCGGTAAGTATCTCAAAGCCATCGTCGTCATCCTCCTCACCAGAGCTTTGTGAATCGTTGTCCTGGCTAATTTTCTTAACAGGCCGCGAGCTCCTGTGAAAATTGAGAATTTAGTTAATTATTCGCAGATGCGACTGGACGGGCAAACCTTAGCCTGTGCGGGGTAAAGAGCGAGTCATCGTCGCCGCCTTCACGATTGATGGAGGTTGTGCGCATCTTCTGGAATGGCGAACTCTCATCGAACCCGCTTTCGCTGAGCAGCGAGCTGCAAGCAAAGTTGAAGGCAATCAATAAAAAACAAGTGAGCAGGCTCTAGTCGGGTTCGCCCGACTAAGGGATACCCTGAACCCTGTGTTTGTACTCCTTTGCATTCATACACACACATACACAAAGTCACATAAACACACACTCACATACGTGCAAACGAAAGCTCCTGCTCTTGGCCCCCACTATGGAAACTAAATTCGTGATTAACATCCAAACTAAGAGCATGATCTTAATTCAGGGCTTAACAAGAGCATTGCCCAAGTCCGTAGTATTTGAAATGGGTTTTTTCCTTATTTCTGTGTATATGGGGCAAATGGGGGAAGCTCACCAAAATCCGAAATATTCCTTACCTGCTGCACGCAAACATTTTAAATCAAATTTGGTGGCGTAAGCTCTTATGGTGTCTAAGATATGCTCAAAAACCAGGCAAAAAACGATAAATATCGATTTGTATCGATAAGAAAACGGGACAAGTTATCGATGATTTGAAATAAACTTGATCTGTAGTATGGTGTAGTCTCCAAAATCGACACGGACAGACAGACGGACGGACAGGGCTAGATATACTCGGCTAAGATGCCTCCTTCTGCCTGTGTTACATACATTTGCACAAAACCATCATACCCCGAATTAGCCATTTACAATGGGTGCAGGGTACCATATCGTTGCATAAGTGCGTTGCCAAGCTTACCCAATGCGATGCGAAGGACGCAGCCGGCTGAATGTGGAGCGACTGGAGGCGGTTGTGTGACTTGACTCCGATGGCTCGATGCTACGCTCACGTGGCGTGATGAAGCCACCGCCCTCCACGGCAATCGGTATAATAAATTCACGTGGACTCTTCTTAATGGGCTGCGAGATGCTCGGGCCCCCCGTCACGGTTGATTGCGACATTGTGGTCGCCGTTTCCGTCTCGGACTCGCCAGTGGATTGACGCGACAGCGAACCCGATCTGCAAGGGATTACAACTATGAGCGATATTGAGGCAGAGCCTTGAAAGCCAGCACTGACCGCGTCGTGGTGTTGGAGTTGGTGCGTCCGTAGGCCTGTTGCGTTGGCGGCCGCTGTATGGTTATGATGTGCTCCTTCGGCTCCAGGCTGGTGGCGCGCGCCTGCAGCGAGGTCTTAATGGGGCTGTACGGTATGGGTCCCTCGCGGGGTGGCGCACTGCGCAAATCGGCAACTGGATGCTGCATCTCGGTGCTGAAGCGCATCGCCGGCTGCGGCTGCGGCTGCTCCGGAATGCGCGGCTTAATGTCCAGCTGCACCTCCGATTTGGCATTGATTTTGCGACGCGGCAACGTCGCCGATTTCAGCGTAATGGATGCGGTCGAGGTTTTCACAGCGCCGCCTGGCGTCCCATCGCCGCCCGGTGAAGCTGTGGGTGTCGGATTTAAAAGATTTTAAGCATTTAATTTGTCGTTTTCATTGCGGGCCATGTTGGAACACGAACAATTAAGCAAGAAGCATTGAAAGAGATGGCAACTTAAGGGTTGGTTGCTCGCTTGGAAGTATTTAAGGGCCGAACAATCAGGGGTTAAGCGTGTGTGTTGCTGTCTATGTGTGTGTGTGTGCGTGTGTCTGTGTGTGCGCGCTTATGTGTAGGGAGTTAAGTTGAAGCGGCAGCGACTAGCAGCGGCTAAGGCAGCTACAGATACGAGAGTGTACTAACAAGAACGAGCAGAACAACAACAACGACAACAACAACAACAACAACGACAACAATAACGACAACAAGAAAGACAACAACGCAAATGACAACGATAGCAACAACAGTAAACAAGAGCGAACAAAGTCTACGAGCAGCAAAGATAAATAGCCTTGGTTTTGGTTTGTTGTGAGTTCCATTTATGGGCGAAAGGAAAGCAGAGCAACGACAACGTGAAAGACAAACTTGGAGATAGTGTGATTGGAAGAAACAGAGACTACAGAGGAATACACACACAAAACGCTGGATGCTATGACGCTGGCCGAGCTACTTCATCTTCTGGCCAAAGATCTATTCGCGGGTTCAAACGTATCAAAAGGCAACCAGCCTCATAGCATCTGCTAAACGAACGCAATTGGAACGAAACGGGTTTGGTTGACAGCAGGGCAGGCAGGCAGGCAGTTGGGCAGTTGGGCAATTGGGCAGGTGGGCAGTTGGGCAGGTGGGCGTCGCGTGGCACAGTGGAGCCGCTGCCAAGACTTACATTTCAGCCACATAGCCGCAGGCAAGGCAGATGTATTGAGAGTGTCTTGAGCTTGATTATGAAATGGTCTCGTACGCGGGCTGACATTGTAATTGATAATAGGCATCGTGTTGTTGTTGTTGTTGTTGCTGTTGCTGCTGGCTTGGACGTGGGCATGGCTGGGTGGGTACAGCGGCGAGGGCGGTGGCGTAAACAGGGCACTGCTGGCCGATCGTTGGTTCTGCTGCTGCTGCTGCTGCACTGCCTCCTGGCACTTTTGCTGATACTGCTGCTGCAGCTGCCTGAACGGGCTGCTCGTGGACAACGGCTGGAATATGCTCGCCGTGCTGTAGGCGGCCTGCGGCTGCCAGATGGCCGCTCGCTGCGGGCTCGTCGTCGGCATCGCTCCGGGCACGCCGCTGGCGAACAGTCGCTGCTGTATCGTCTGCTTGGCGACTGCCAGTGCGTTCCCTGGTCCACTACCGGTGAGGAAATTGCTGCTGCTTTCGGCGCGCATCGGTGCCATGGCACCGCCCCCAACCCCGCCGGCGCCAGCGCCAGCGCCACTGCCGAAGCCGTTGCCGATGCCAAATAATGGTGTTGGCCTGCGTATCACTAAAATTAAGATGATGATTCAATGATTATGATGAGAATGTATGAGTGTATGTATTTGTGGTGCATGAACAGATGGCAAAAGATCAACAGAGTGAGTGAGAGAGAGAGAGAGAGAGAGAAAGAGCGGACAGGTGAATCTGACACAATGAAAAGTAAAGATGTGTGTGTGTGGCGGGCGCTCTGTTTACTTTGGGACTATGATCTGTTGGCATGACCAAGCGATTTGCAATTGGATTCGGTTCAATTTGCTGATTATGAGTGTATCAGATTATATTCTAAAAGCCAAATATAATCCATGCAGCACTCCGCTGGCAAAACATTTTACATACACATCGAAAGTGGGAAAAAGTTATGTAAATATGTGGAAATACAAGACGCATAAACTGAAAGCAATGCACAAGTCTCGATCAGTTAGCAGATAAGAACGGAGTCAATTCGTTTTCGTTACGTATTATTAACAAACTTTAAGTTTTAGTATGCTGTCGGAAAAGTCAAATATACTTCTAGTCGTTACCGAATTCTGCCAAAGAGTATTGACAAAACTGTGTTGAATTATTTCATATATTTTAAAATTTAAACACTTCTTTAATTTTATTTGTGAAAATACACCTAATTCTCTTTATACACCATTTTGAAATAACACGCTTTAGAAAGCTGAAAGATTTCTCTTTTTACACAAATTGGTTTGCTTTAACATGATTTTAAATTATACATTATACTAAATTAAAAACAATGGAAACTACAGATAATGATAAAGAAATAATTTCCCAAAATAATATAACAAGCAAGAACGCTGCCGTCGGACGAAGCCTATTTAGAAATGCAAACTTATAATTTTAATTGATTGTGGTTGTCGCAATTAGTACAAAACCAACATCAAGCTTGATTTTGAGGGGCTCAAATTTTTTGTCAAAAATCATGCCAAAATTGACAAAAATTTTAACAAGTAAAGCTCTCGGATCCTCCCATATTTCAGACGCCCATAACTTTGTCAAAACTGAACCGATTTTCATGTTTGATGGCATTTTTTTCATGGTTTGACCTCGAAATTAATTCTGCATTTAAAATATATGCATTTTTGAAAATAATATGTTTTGGATTTTTTTGAAAAATATCATGTACTCCCCTCTTACTTATTTTTGAAATTTTTTTCTTGAAAATTTAGAAATGCAAAGTTTAAAAAATTTAATTCATGTTATCGACAGCCAGCCTCCCAGTGGGCGTGGCACAAAAATCTTAACAATCTATCTGACGCGGGTATACACGAGTACATATTCGAAGTTTCAAGTCCCTAACTTCTTGCGTTCATACGGATAGCAAAACAAACATTGCACAAAGCTAATATACTCCTTTCACTTTGTGAACGCGTAAGATAAAACAATAATTCTAGAGATAACAGTGACAAATGTATGCGTATTATTGTCAGAAAGTTACATTGACTAAAATATTGGTGTTTGGCTTATAAAATTTTACTTTTTTCTATCTATCCTGTAAAAAGAGATTTAGGTGTACATACGTATATAGAAATAAATATTTAAGCTCTAGAAATTAAATAATTGTAAAATAAAGACTTCTAAGTTGCGACAAATTCTGGTTTTTTTATATAAAGAGCTTTTGTGTTTCAAATATAGTTAATTTAAGTGAATTATATATATAAGAGAATATAAATTTTAGCTTTCGTCTATATTCAAAATTACTATTCTGACTATTGAGTTTTGAGAGCTACAAATTTTCTGAAAACCTATTGCTAAAAACTAAATAAAAAGAACAGTCTTCCGCATAAATATTAATTTTGTTAACTTTGTTTTTGGCAGAAAGTAAAAAGTTAATAAATAAAATCTTTACCAAGAATCTAATATGTCTAACCCGTAGAATGAAAAGAAATTTGCAAAATGCTAAAAATCTTTAAATTTTTAACCTTTGCGCGCTGTTATATAAGAGAGATGGCAATCATTTCGTATCGTATATCTAAAGTATACATGTTCTTATAATTGAAAGTCTATTAAATAAAAAACCAAACAATTGCAATATCTCGTCTAAGCTTTTTGCATCGGATTTATGGGAACTCTGTGGTTTGAAATTTCGCTTAACTGCTTAGCCGCTAGACTTGTGCCAGAGGCAATTGCTTGGTAACGTGAGAGTAGAAGTGCTGGTAGTCAACTCGAAAGCGCTGCGGGCTTAGCTTAACTTATCATTACCCCATATAGGAGTCGTGTATGGGCATGCAGTTGCACTGGCCACTTACCCGGCTGTATGGCGTTTCCGATTATGGCGCGCGCGTTCTTCAACTTACGCTCGCGATCCTCCGCCGTTGGCTCGCTGACCCCGATTGTCTCCGTTTGGGCGCACAGCTGGTCCAGCTCTTTGTTGGACTCGTTCTGGGCCTGGCGCAGCAGCGCAATGGAGTTCTCCATGGAGCGACGCGCCTCGTCTAGCGAAATGGAGGTCACCGAATTCTTGGAATCGCTCGCCTCTAGAGCCCCAGATACGATTGGCGATGGTGGCGGCGTGGCGAGGGCCTCCTGGGCCTCAGCCTCTTGAGCCGCGGCCGCTGCAGCGGCCACCTGCTCCTGGGCGCGACGTTCACCTGGTGTGGGTCCGGCCACTGGCGCTGGATTTGTGGCTTTGCGTTCGAACTCTTTTTAAAGCTGCCCACGCTAACGCCGGGTATGCTCAGCTTTTTGGGCTTTTCCGGCGCGGCAGCTGCTGCTGCTGCTGGCGGCGGCGGTTGAAACTTTTCCGCCGTTTCCAGGATACGCGACTTGCGACGATCCGCGTTGAACTTGGTGAGCGTCGACTCGTCCTGCAGGCTGCACTTGCGAACGAAGGTCGCCGCTGGCGCCGGCGGTGCCGCCGCATTGCCGCCGGGCGTCGCCTTGCCGGTGGTGCTCTCGTTGATCGCATTCACCAGATCGGCGGTCTTGTGTTTGTTCACAAACTTTTTGATCACTTTGGTGGCGTCCTTCTCCTCGGGTGTTTCGGCCACGGCATCGAGTTTGGCACGCGTCGGTTGCCGCGGCACCACAGTGGGGCTGGGTGCTGCAACAGCGTCGCTAATGAGTTGTTCGCATAAGTTGGCCACCTGCTGAATGTCCTGCGGTGCGAAGTTGGGCGCCGTCATTGCCGGTGGCTGCTCCTCAGCAGGCGCAACGCTTTCAGTCTCCATGGCCTGGGGCGCCGTCGATGGTGCGGTGGCGGGTGGTGCTGTCAGTGTCGGTGGTGCCAGTGATGGTGCTGTCGCTTCGCTGATGACAAACGAACTGTTGGCCGGCTTCTCCTTCTTCTTGGCCGTGGTGCCGGCTGCGTTTTCGGTGGAGACCGTCGGCTGCAGCTTACGTTTGGCTTGCACGGGACTCTGGGAGGGCGTTATGGTGCGTGTGGGTGATGGCATCAGCGCAGCCTCGCCACCAGCTAGGCACGCACGATCATCACAGGAGCAAAGCGAAAGAGAACAAGAGAGAGAGAGAAAGAGAGAGAGAGAGAGAGAGAGAGAGAGAAAGGGAGGCGTGGTTTAATGAGAACGGTTAAATGGATTTGGTATCAAGTTGTTTAGTGCACTTGAGTGTGGTTCATTCGATTGTTAGGTGGCCAGTGGAGTTGGAACTGGGGGACCGCATGAGCAGCAGTTAGTGGGTGGTGGGCGGGGCACATTGTTGTGTATGCCAAGTTAGTTCACAGCACTTTACAATCTACATATAATACAAAATTGTGCGCGGAGGAGCTCTAGGGTCTGATGGTCTTCACAAGCATGATGTATCCAACAATCGATATCCGTCAACTCACCAGCAACCATGTCCAGAATACGGCGCTCGGCCTCTGTGTTGGGTGCGCCAATATCACGTATGGAGCCCACCGAATGCGACCGTTGAACGCGCTCATTGGCCGCTGCCTTGGCGGCCGCTGCTGCCGCCGCTGCGCCCTCTGCCGATGGCACAACCAGCTGGTCTGCGGTAATCGCGGTCGGCGTCAGTGAGAGGAGCACATCGAGACGCACCGGCGTTTGGTTGGCCAAATCCTCGGCCAAATCAAGGCAGGAGACATTGTCGTTCTCGTTCACCCACCAATGCGAACAGATCTGCTCGATGGTCGCTCGCTTCCGTGGACACACCGTCAACATTTCCCGGATAAGTGTGGAGGCACGCGACGGCTTCCGCGGCTCATAGTAGTCGCCCTGGCTGATCTGTTTGACAAGTCTTTTGAAGTTGGAGCCGTCAAATGGCATTGAGCCGTAGACTAGAGTATAGAGCAGCACGCCCAACGACCAGCAGTCCACCTCGGGTCCCTGGTACGGTGTGCCCTCCACAATCTCTGGGGAGGCGTACAACGGTGAGCCGCAGAAGGTGCCCAGCAGTCGCTGATCATCGAACACGTTCGACAGACCAAAGTCGGCAATCTGCGAACGAAGCATTTCAAAATATTTTAAAACTTTGCCTGAGATATCTTTTTTTGTAGAAATCTAAATATAAGGATAAAGCTGTCAAACAAGTAAGAACGCTGCAGTTGGGTCTGACCGACAGCCCAATATTCGTTCACTGAGTAATCATACGAAAAACATCTACCCTTGCATTTGCCCGGGGGTGGAATCCAGGACCCACTGCAAATAAAACTGCGGATTAGAGAGCAGCTTCAGTTGCCAACCCCTTGGGTTATGCAACAAAATATATACGCAATTGTTCAAAACTAAAAAAATTGCAATAAAAATGATGCGTTTTGTTTGTAGCATCGATGCTGTGAAAATATCGATTTTTGTAAATGTGAGAGCGGAAATGGGCGAGCCAAGAAAATTAGAAGAGCTCATTAGTAAAATGTATGTATCTAGCTTTAAAACCAGGAGAAATAAATTAAATAGATTTGCCACGCCCCCAGCAGACGCACCCAACAAATCACTTTATCTGAGGCGGGTGTACACAAGTATATATTACAAGTTTCTAGCTTTAATAACGGCAAAAAGATACATTCATACGGACAGACAAACGGATAGCAAGACGGATTATACTATTTTCACTTCGTGAATGAGTATAAAAAGTCATAAATTAGAGGATTGAGGATTTACTTTGAAAAATATAAAACAATTGATGTCGTTTCAACACAATCCAAGACTTACTACTCACAAAATGAGAGCCATTATTAAAGGATCTGTGTCTCTGCACTGAACTGCCCCGCCCACTTCATGTGCAATGTATCTGATCATCTGCAGCAAAGTTTCACTCAGCAGTACTCAATCCAAAATAGATTTTTTCGGTATTAGCAACTATACCTTGGCATTGCCCTGTTCATCGAGCAGTATGTTCTCTAGCTTCAGATCGCGATGGCAAATCTTGTGCTTGTGACAATAGTAGACGGCCGTGGCCACTTGACGGAAGATGCGACGCGCCTCCTCCTCGCTGAGCACCTTGCGTTCGGACAGGTAGTCGTACAGCTCACCGCCAGCGGCAAACTCCATAACTAGCACCATTTTTTCGCGGTTCTCAAATACTGTGAATGAGTTACTCAAAGTTAGTCGAACATTTGGTAGAGCTGAACGTAACGAACGTACCTTCGTATATGTGTATAATGTTGGGATGCTGCACTGAGCTCATGATTTGCACCTCGCGTCTGATGCGCACCAGATCTGCCTCTGCCTCGATTTTGCATTTCTTTATCGTTTTGATGGCCACCTCCTGGCCCGTTTCCTTATTAATACCAAGCTGCACTTTGCCGTAAGTGCCTTGACCTAATTTCTTAATAATATCAAATCTGTAAAGAGATTGTATAGCTATAGAATTTGAAAGTGGCTGCGAGCTTAGGACTTGCCTTTGTCGCAGCTTTTTGCGATGATTGTTCATTTTGACATCGCCCGTGTTGGCAATGCCGCTCATAATATTGTCTATTTGATCCTGTGGTATGCCCGACCGATGTGCCATGCTATTCGCGGCTGCCTCCAACCCAGCAGCTGCGGCTGCGGCTGCAGCTCCACCCGCCGCCGCTCCATTTGGCGTCGCGTCGGGTTTGCTTATCACCATGGCTATGGCTATGGCGGTGGCTGTGGCTGTGCCTGTGGCTGTTGCTGTGTCTGTTGTCGGGGCAAATTACTGCAAAGGATACAGGAAAAGGGCAGGCCCCGTTAGTAAATAGTTCACTGATACCAAAGGCAAATATGTAGTTTGCCAGGGCCAAAAACAAGGCACACACGTCACTGCACTCATCCATCAAACGTTCAATCAAATGGGCAATCAATTAATTATACACGCTGCACGACAACCATCCAATCGAGAGCTGTGACGAGCAAGCAAAATGGAACCAGCTAGCTCTTAACTGCTGCTGCGCTTTTCAGGGCCGACCTAGATTTTAATTATGCCCAGGCAAGGCGACAAGGCTTTAAGATTTAAGCCCTAAAAAATATAAATTTCGTAATTGATTGCTATGTAGACGTCGGGATATTTGTCTACAGCGGTTAGGGTAATTTTGTTATGCAATAAGTAGGAACTAAACGAGAGTGTGTGATTAGATCTGTAGATGTGAAAAACATTAACACGCAATATGTATTATATATATACTAATTTATATACAAGCATGACCTGAACTTGCTTTTAAAGACCGAGAGTAAATTGAAATTAACCTGTCCTACCTTGTTTTATATTTAAAGTTAGATGAAAACTTGATATAAAATTGTTCAATCTCGACTGTTATGCAATAGTTCAAGTATAAAAGGCAAGTGGTTAAAAAAGTTATCACAAAATTATATGTTTTTATCTGAATGCAGAAAGTTACCAATTTCACTTTTGGTACTTGTCAGTCGCATTCAAGAATTTTAATAGATTTCATCTTAGATTTCGCTCAAGTTAAGCCTTGGCACAATCTGAGCGACAGAGCAAAGTCTGAGCACCGCTTAAAGAATATTTATACAGATTTAGTGTCATGACCAGAGCAAACGCCCAGACCCAGCAAACTATTCAGTGCGCCAGTTTGTCTGACTTTTGTGCCCTGTCATGCTTAAAGTTGCATCAGTGGAGGCGCGCCAGAGGGGCGAGAGGGGGGGGGGGGACTGCAGTCAAGTGTCTGACTTGCAGTGGTCGCTGGTATCGGTGTCCCCCTGATTGCCCCCATTGTGTTCGTTTCGTCATAGATTTTAGAGAACTAATCTATCAGCATTGTGCATGAGCGCAGCCATTAGCTACATGGCCAATATACTACACGTATATATGTATATATACCATATAGATACGTTTGAGCATCTAAGCGCTTGTCTGTGACAGTTATGAGTTGCGGGCAGAGCGCTGAGACGCAGCGACTGCGAGGAAGGGATCGACATGCTCGCTAGTTGGCAGTGTCCCAATTATAAATGTGCACTTGATGGCCACTAAATTAGAGTGTAGCCACAACAAACGATACAAATACAGATGCGGAAACGAATAGCAACACAACTAGGAGTAACTCAAAGCACAGACCACCGAAACACTTCAGAGTGCGCTCTAGAAGCCATGTGCAGTGCACAATTGACTCTCACTCACACACACACACACACCTACACACCAGCTTATGATACGGGGTTTATCTTTGAGATACTGGCACGTGAATTACAAATACGTTGGGGGCGCGTGCTCAACGGGAATAAAGAAATTAATCTCGGCACGCAATTGCATCAACACTCATTTATCTTCGGGCTTTTGGGGTTCTTCGGGCGGTTTTGCGCTGCAACGAACAGTTTTTAAAGTGCGCTGAACTCTCGCGTTCGAACTGTTCGTTCACTTCTTCACTTCTGGCAATTCAATTTGTGTATCTGCAATATACAACAACGGTGCGCGACGTCCAGTATTCTCGTTTTTGGCACACAGAACTCAGCACATGTCATTGAGCAGATAGCGTAACAACTAACTACGTGCCAAGCAACGGGCGCACCGGACGGAGGAGGAACGGTTGGACAGGCAGCCGGCGGAGATAAACACGAGCGACGCGTTTGTCCATCATCCTCTTGTGCCTCACCCCATCCAATGCCATGCCATGCGTCGCCATTCCATACCAAGCCAAAGTCGCTACAATATCTGTGCTTGCTTTTCCGTCAGTTTGGAATTTCTTGCATCGTTGTCGTTTACGTCAAGGGAAAATATTTGCCTTGTTTTTATTTTTTTTGGGTGCCGATGCCGGTACTGTGGCCTCACAGCAGGAGGACCGGCAGCAACAATAACAACAATACGCATTATTCTTGATAGGCATTACAGGCATCCAAATAAATATGCAAATGAAATTTTATATCTGGGTCAAGTCGAGCGCCACATTTGCTGATGTACGAGTATTTATGACAGAAGTTGAACACACACACAGCCCCCATACTATTCCTGTAGTTCAATCTTCAAACACCTAAATTGGCATTGCTCTATTCAAAGACATTCCGTTTGTGCACTGATGAGCACATCAATCCAAGCGAGAAATGTCCCATATAATCGCATAAATTAATCAATGACCATAAACTGTCGATAAAAAATTGTGGTCGCTGTTGCTTGGTCTGCGAAATAAATCAATTCCATGCTATAATTGAATTGGAACTCGGACAAATTATTCGTACTTTGCGGTGTTTATGTATGCACATACAAATTAACATATCAATATTTAAGGACGAGCCCATAAAGAGAAGCTTTGTCCATTGCAAACCAAATTATTTTTTTGTGGTTGAATATTTCGTATACTAAAATGAACCTGTAAGGCATTTGTCCCTGTACTTCACAATAAGTTTAATAATTTTTGATCTGCAAATATTAAATAAATATGTGTATATGCATACAAATTGGGATTAATTTCATAATACTATGATGCACTTCTAATCCGGATTTAAACAAAGAATCTATTCAATTTATTAATGTATTTTATGTATATGCACCTTTAGTAACAGTTTTAAAATATATGTTTGTTTGTACCTTGTAAACAGAGAAAACCAAATGCAGTATGGAATCATAAGATTATACACATACACATTCTCTGGGGTCGTTGATTAATAAATGAAATGTCTCTTGAGACAATTAAAGCAAACAACTGGCAATTTTATGTGTCAATAAGTCAGAATATCTTGGCCTCGAATCTACGTTCAATGAACGCAAGATAAACCAAATAAACATGGACATTAATTGTATTAAATAAATCAGACAATTTATTGTTATTATTAATTTGACACTTTCTGTGCGGGTGCGATACACAGCGAAATTATGAATTATATTTATCAAGATGCGAGGCAAACGGGAAAAACAAAATTTGCTGGAACTGAATTGAGCAGTCTTCAAACACGACAAGCGAAAAGTTGAGAGAAAAGTAAGCGACAAAAGTAAATAGCAACCGAGAAGTAAATAATTAAAATGTTGAAAACAAAAGGAAAAAATATTTGTTAATGCCAGTGGCCAAAAAAATGAAAATAAAAACAAAAATGTGGAAACAAATAATATAGTAAAACAGAGGAAGCAAAACGAACAAGACATGTCAAGCATTTCCTTTGCTTACAATAAACAACAGACGTGCAATAAGCGGCCGCCATATGCTGAAAAAAGTTTTTCTAGCCCTGAGTAAAACAACAACATAAATGCCGTCAGCCGTCTGTTTTGTGTATCTGTGTGTGTGTGTTGTGTGTGTGTGTAAGGGAAAACAAGAATTTTGCGTTCCGCTCTTTATGCCGGTGCAAAAACAGCTCTGAGCAAAGTTTTCATTTTTCGTAGACTGCATCGCTCTTGGTGGTATTTGCCATACCCTGTAAAAAATGAGCAAAAAAGGCATACTTCAATTCTTAAGCTCCATTCACAGTCGTCTCGAATTCGCTGTGTGTCTATATGAGCTAGAAACGACAAGTTTTCGTTATAAATTCTCTTCTACTTCTTTAATCGCTTTTATAATTTCCCAAAAATAAATACAAATCTAACTCAACTAAACATGTCTTACAGAGAGTGTTCACATTTAGTATGTTGGCTCTCGTTTCAATCATATACATATATATAGTGTATTTCATTTTTATCTGAATAAAAAATGCAACTTTTAGGGTATAGCTTTAGTTTACTGGTGTAAGCATTCCCTGAAGGTGATGTTAATAGGAAGTTACGATTTGATAGTGTAGAGCTGTATATAAGGTATCTCTTAGTTTGCTATGTTCGCCTAGAAAACTTGTACAATTTTTTTTTGTTCGTTGTTGTTTGTTCCTTTGTTGTTGTTTGCAATTTGAATTTTTAATGTGTGCGTTTTATAGTTTCGCGTTGGTTTTTTCACTTTAGTTATGAGCTGTTTAGTGAAGAGTCACAAATAAGTCTTTGAATTTGATGCCAGCAGAGATCTATCGCTATATGCGTTGTTGGGTAATAATCACATCCAATTAGATTTTGGTTATAAAAGATGACCGAATAGACGAAAACTGCGTTCTCTCGCTTTGTGTTCTTACAGGCATGCATCTCACTCTCCGTTTATCTTAATCTACCGCTTCGCGCTGTTTTTGTTCACGTCAATGCCATTGCCATCGTCGCCTTCTGTTTGACACTTGGGTTGTGACATTGTTGCCATTGTCATCATTGTTGTTGCCGTATTGTCGTTGTTGACGATGTTGCAGTAGTTGTCCGTCTTGCTATTCACTTTCACGGATACTGCATTTGGCAGTCGGTAGCCAAATAAATGTTGGGCCTAATTGCCATTTTGCAAATGTTTGAACAGCAGAGAAGATTTCAAATTTGCCTACATGTTGTCGGGAAACTCTGAAAGGGACTTCAGAATGACATGACATAAGAAGAATTTCAATTAAAATTTATCTGGACAAAGGCAATGGCGCTCATGGACACGTATACATATATTTATATGTATGTTCAGGTATTTTCGAACATCCTTGCTTTATTCATTATGCTCAAAGAAAAAACAAAAAACAAGTACAACCTTTGCAGTGATTGTGACCGAATTTGTTCCTATTATCAGTATTTTTCCGCCCACACTTGGTGTCTCTATCCTTTAAACTTTAAGATTCTTATCGTGATGCTGTGGGCATAGTATAGGTATAAGTACTTTATCTGGCATGAACCCACACGAGTATATATTTCAGACGGACGGAAAGCAAGACGATCACACAACCAAGATAATATTTTCACTGAGTATAAAAACCGGCAAATATTTATGCTCTGTCCCCAATGAATAAGGGTAAGCAAGAGAATAATGGTTTTGTATAAATGGAAAAGTATATGTATAAGTCCGTTTACATATCGTGTAAACGCTATTCTCCTCTACCTTACGCAGAACAAGTTTTCCATTTTTTTTCGATTTCGTAATGTCGATAAATATCGCATAATTCTAATTATAATTGAATTAGTTCATATACCGTTCAAAATACTAATTGCAAAGAAAAAGCAATCACTTTTAAAATCGAACATTGCGTATACGTAATGTGTTCAAAGACAATTTTATATATTTATTACCTTTTTATTATAGTATTATGTGTATAAAGGAATGCACTATCTGGAACGTGGTATCTATTTTGCTAACTTTGAACAGGGTACACAGCCGGACTGCTTTTTGGTTACTATAAAGTAAACTCAAACCTAATTATAAATACTATGCGTAAGTTTTTGCCACTTAAATTCTGGTTATTTGCATCGATTTTCGTCATTGCATACTTTCTCAAGAAGATACGGAAATTTTAGTATTAATGCAAGCCAAGGCGGAAAAAAATATTTTGAAAAAAGAAATTCCTATAGAACACCATCGACAGCGACGTCGTCTGTATTTAAAATCTCGTATCTCGTAAATGAGAAAAAAAATTAAAAGAAATTTTTAAAAATAACTTTCAGCTAACACGCAAGAGGAATTTTTATTCGAGCAAAAGACCCGACCAGCAACGAAAAGTAAAAGCGCCAGCGACAAAAACATACCAAATAGTACACGAACGAGGAAGCAACTTCGGTCTTCTCTAGAAGAATCAAGCGGGGCAATTTCTCGGGATAACACCATTATACATAGATACACACAGACAGTCGCACAACTGGGGTATTCGGGGTACTCGTACTGTCAGTCCCTGTTGTCTGGGCATGATAAGTAAGCGTGCACATACATTTATTCATACATACATATATACGTGTGCATAGGTGGATATGCACCTTTAATATGTAAGTATTTACCTCGGATATGTATTTTTCACAGTTTGATTTCTTTTTCTTTTCGTTGTTGTACGGTGGTGCATGCAATTTTCATGACCAACACACCCACATACACAGAACACACACACAAACACACACACACACACCAATTCGTATCGCACAGCGTCAATTTTCACATTTCGCTTTTTGTCAAACTGAGAACTTTTCACTTAAATATTGCTCCATATATAGTATACAACTTATGTGCGCCTATATATACCATGGGCTATATTCTGTATATGTATCTCTAAAGTTATACATATACATATGTATAAGTACAAATATTTCGCGCACTGGCCTTTAGCCGCCGTTGCCGATTTGCCACCTTGTTCACGTTGCTCTATCCGGTCGACTGGCTGCAGCTCTGAAAATTTTCCTCGATTTTCCCCAAATACTGAAATGCTGAATTTCGCTCCTGCTACCCAATGCTGTTGCGGCATTGTTATCCTAAAATAAACCCCCATACTGCTCTCTCTCTTTCTGCACGGCACGATCGCACCATTTGCATCGTCATCTCTCTTACAGTTTCGCTCTCTCATTTCCACTCTCGCACGATTCCACTCTCTTCTCTCGTGCGTTCTGCTCACGTGCGGCAGGGAGAGCTGAAGCTTAGAGCGAGGCGCGTGCCATAGCGTTATGTGTGAAACGATCGCATCGAGATCACGATCGTGCATATAGATTGGATTTGGTGTGTCTATAAGCGAGTGCGTTCTATGAATACGTAGTACATACATATGCATAAGTATATACGTACATATATGTAAGTATATAGTACACTGAATAAACATTTAGGGTGGGTAGTGAGAGCAGAGACCATAATGGCAAGCGGCAGTAGCACCAGCACCAGAAGTCGAGCACCAAATGAGCAATTGATTTATTTTGATATAATTTGCTTAATGCCGCACACAGATCACTGCAAGTATTACGACTCTGTATATATGGTAAATAATTCTGCGTATAGTGTGTCGAACACATTCAAAGGTCATGTATGTGAGTGAGAGAAAACGGTTCTATTTCATACAAATGAAACAAACAAATATTCTGAATAAAGTAGGAAAAACAATGCGGTCGTCAGTTTAATTAACTTACAACTACAGCGAACTTTTAGTTAACTGATAAGTTTTACTTTTAATAAGAAATCTTGAAGATAAGTCAGCATTTGATAATCATCTTATGTGAGAGTCTAAATAGTAAAAGTTGAATTAAATACAGGCACATTTATTTATCCACTATATCGATATTAAACAGATTTTAATTTAAAGGAAATAGCCATAAATGAAATATTGTTGTCAAGTTATCTACAAAATCATGAAATACATATGTCATCCGCAAAGGTGAAAAACAGTTATGTTAGATATATTTATACCCTGTACCCATTGAATACGAGTAAGAAAGGGTATAATGGTTTTCTGTAACATACAGCAGTTATAAAGTATATATTGTTGACCGATTTTAAAGCAATTTATAACAAAACTATTAAAACAAGGCCCAAAAGGTCGCTAAATTGGCAATTGGCGAATAATAGTTGTATATATATAGTATTGTATGCGAAACATGAACAACTAATTTAGTTACCTTTCAAATCAATTCAAGTGATAGTGGTGTTAGTTTCTAACAAGAAAAGATTGACTGCTCCGTATTTCTTTTTTATCTAAAAATTAAAGCCTTTTTTATTTAAAATTTAAATCCAGTCAACGGCCAATCACTAGTTAAGCTTACTTCTTATTAAGCTAACTAGAAATCCGAACTAAATTAATAGCTTTAAAAAAATAAAGTTCCAACACGAACTAGAAGCGCCCGTCCATTAATAAGTAATTTCCGTTTCTCATCTGTTTCAAATACAGACGCTAAGAATGACGACTTCGTTACCGTCCCCTGTCAGAAGTACGCACCACAAAGGTCTGGATTTTCTTTTCCATTTCTGCGTACTCAGCCAAGTGCTCCTATGTACTTTTGACAACATACTTAAAAGGAAAGACATTGCTGAGTAAAGTCAGCCCGGAACAACTTAAGAAACTGCAACGAACAAGCAATATAAAAGGCATAATAAATACAAATTAATTATGCTCCTAAATCCAATTGCATTCTACGTACATATTTTCAACAAATAATATAAATGCATGTAAGTCAAGTGTATGTGTGTATAGCTTGTACTTAGAATTAAATCAGCTTTGAAATCCACATATAAACAACTTTTCGTTGACTTACGAATTGGCACGAGAAATTTCTAAGAGCAGCACGAACTCCTGTTCATACCCAAGATGGATGTTTGCACAGAGTACGACATAATGTATGTAACAACATTCTTCAGTGTCTATTGACAGGCAAACATCCAAATACCATCTACTATTTATCAGGCAAAACAACTGGGCATTATTCAACGCTTCATATCTCCAGCTGGCTGACCTCGGGGCAGTCCAGGATGGGAGCCCAGTGCCAGCAACATTAATCAGCAAAGTCAATCTTGTAAGCACACACCAAAGACCCCAACGATATGAGCGTGCGTGTGTGTGTTTGTGTGTTAGTGTTACTCTGTGTATCTATGAGCACAGTTCAAATGCTCCCAAGCAATGCCGGTGCCTAGATACTTATTTTGAGTGGCTTACATTTGCATATGCAAAATTGTGCAAAATATTTCAAAGCTTATCATCGCTGGGCAAACACTGTATGACGATGATGACCATGGTGATAATGATGATGATGCTGACGATGATGCTGGTGCCAGCGTAGCAATAACAAAACTGCATCACAAGTATGCATAGCCATTTAAATGCCTGTTCAAACACTAAATATTGCATTATGCCAAGTTTATCACCTTTTAGTTGAAGCCATCGCAAATATTTACCAGGCAGCCTGCCAAGACTCAGCCGTCGACCATTTATCATATGCCAGACAGTCAACGGCGGCGGCAACGTCTACTGCGGCTGGGCTGGCTATAGTTGTGGCCAACTTCCGTTTGGGGCCGCCAAAGCCTGCCAGGAAGCAGCCCAGAAATGGAGCACGGAATCAAAACGCTGCTTATACGTTTGTACTCGTAATTGGAGTCAGGGCACTAAGTCAACCTTAACGGCATAAAGTGAGCTTATATAATTTCCGCCAGCCCTTTTGCCTGTCAGCGTGCCTAACTCAATATCAAATTGAAGCACACGCTCGCCCTATATGCACACATGCACACAAGCTCACATACTTGGATATGTGTAATGTATTTTGAAGAATGACCTACAGACCAATCGACCTACTTCGGGCCACGCCTACGTTTTCGTCTATGCAACAGCAAGGAAGCCACATTGTAAAAACAAAAGATGGCACACAAATTGCATGACAAAGCGCGTTGCTAACAACAAGAACAACAAAAGCAACAGCAACAACAACAGCATTCAATGGGCGTGCAACCGCGTGTGCCGTTCATGTCAGCAAGTGGCCCAAAAATAAACGCGACACTGTTGGAATTTTGCCCCGGCGATAACCGGAAATGTCATTTTGGACTCGCTGCTCAGTTTTATAAGCTCAATACCACCTAGTATAAACTTTGCCGGCATGTGTGTGCGTGTGTTAGACTGAGACTGTGTATGCGCGTGTGTCTTTGCCCATAAATAAAAGCTTTCACTTGCCTCAAAACATAAATAAGTAGTTGCCATGGAAGTGCCCAAGTTCTTTCTATGTTTATGAAAAGCCTCGTTTTAACGAATTTGAAAACTTTTGCACACCTATAACGCATTCCCCTCTATTCCCTCCCCCTCCCTGCTGCCCACAAGGCTTAATTCTTTTACATTTCGTTTCATTTTGCCTCAACTATGTGAATGGCGGCAGGCAGGCTACAAAATGGTCGCTCCTCGTATGTGCGCCTGTGTGTGTGCGCCTGTCTGTGTGTGCATTCAGATATGTGTGCTGGCCATTTGCCGTCGCGCTTAATTGACTTTGCATGATGCAGAGAGCGTTAGTTATGTTGTCGCCTGTCCTGAAGTAACTGATTTTTCTCCCATTTTTTCCATTTTTTCTGCCTTGCTAATTGTTGGCTCTGCGTCGAGCGATAATTAAATTTTGGTTTTAAAACAGCAACATACCAAGAGCTTTTACAGTTCTCTTGAACATTAAATAAATTGTAACTACTTTGCAACACAATCTGAACAAAGTATAGTTAACAGCAAATCAGTGGATAACCCCTAGTTGGGTATTCGTATAGGAATTACCATAAATGTTATTGATACTTATGAATAAATAAACATTGGTAATCCCAACTATCAATCACTTGTTCAAAAATAATAGTTTTAGAGGTCTCTATAATAAATAGAAAAAATATTTTTATTCAAAGTACTTAAAATTAACAATAATATTAAATTCGAAGAGAAAAAAATCCATTAAAATATTGAAGTACGAGTATTAGGTTCGCCCAGTAGTCGAACATCAACTAATAAATAAAAAAATTTATTTTTCCTATAGTAAATTAAACAACTAAATGCTTTACAACTTTGCTGTGTGTATTCCTTAAAGTACAAATTTAAACTATCAAAAAATCTAACCCTACTTGCAATATATATCTCATATCTTCTCACCAAAATTGGCACTATTCCCTTGTCCTATTAATGGTCATTTCAAAGACTGATAATTATCATTATTATATTATTATATAATATTATAATATAGGGAATTCAGTTATTATAAGATTTTACACTCGCTTTCTTATTTTATTAACTAGAGCATCCTTTCTGTCTCGATTTCATATAAGTAAAACAATACAGCTGACTTTCATTGAGTGTACGGCGTAAGCCACTTACATTTAATGCATTCAAGAACTCATGTGGATAATTGTTAATTTTCCGTTCATCGTTCAGAAAATAATTTAATCATACCTATTGTAAGTCTTACGCCACATCCTGATTAACTGTTGAGCAATTCTTATTTATTGGTGGTAAAACAACAGGAGTAATTATTTGATCTGATAAATTAACTTCCTCAATATTTCTAAATATGTCATTCATTGGATTGCATTCATTGCCAACTTATCGCAGTGGAATTTCAATAACAACGTCACCGTATAATGAAAATTGATTCGCTTGTTTATCACCAATTTGTCTTAAAAACTGAACAAAAAGTTTGCCAATTGTATATTTTGATTTAAGGTTTCATGATGAAACGCTGTGAATTTATTCCAACTTATCAAACAGTTACCGATCAAAACTGCATGTGACCCAGGAACAAGTGGTAGAAAAAAACCTCCAAACAAAATAATTGTTTTTGCCAGCAAAGAGCTTGCGTTCATCCGCACATAAATCCCTTAAAGATTTATCTATTGCTTTCAACATTAAATGTGGGCACATTGAAATTTCGTCCATAAGCAAATCTCTTGAATTTATGTATCTATCTTTATCAGTGTTTGGACCAAGTCAGACAATCGAAACATTAAATAATTACAACTTTATATTTTTTTGTACATTCGCGTACTTCAAATATTTATAAGAAGATGTGGTAAAAATCGGTGTTAATTGAAATTGTGTTACTGTACTAAAAAGGGAGACTAACATTTGTATGGAATTTTCTTAGCGTATTAATATGTAGATAAAAGATAATCAACTAACTTTTAATTAGCATTGGTCGATATGGGCTATCTAAGCCCTAGCATTCAAAACCGCATCCTTATTGCCCAGTTACCTTCAGGAAGGATATTTAGATAACACATCTATCGAAGATGGCAATATCGACACAACTTTTTACCAGCCCGATTAAATAAAGTTGTCTTTGTGCCGAAGATTAAATACCCTTGCAGACATGTGTTTTAACACAAAATCTCAACTTTAGACCGTTTGCTCCTATAAAAGGCTTGATCCGCTGATAAGTATAAGGAAAGGACTTTATGCAGCTCATTATGAACGAATAATGACTTTCCTAAGTTCCGATACGTGTCTAACAGCTTTTGTCCATCTCTCAATTATCTCCATTATGTACATAACAAGGACATAAAAACAACAAAAATTACCCGTAATAACAACGAAAGCAGCAACATCAGCATCAACGCTTGGTTTATACTCATTTACTTAATTGAGTTGTCGTTGTCGCGCTCCATTTTGTTGCACTTGGTTTTCTTCTTTTGTGGCTGCGGCCCGGCGTGGCGGCCAACTTGTGGGCAGCCAAGCCTGGGGCGTTGCAACAGCCGAGGAGGGTAGGAGCAGTTATTATAGTGGCTGCCGGTGACTCCGGAGCGGCCTCTTGTTGGCATAATTTACAGTTGTAATTGTCGCACGTTGTTGGTTTTTGGTGTTCCGCTTTGCTTCGTTGTTGTTTTCTGCACGGTTATTTACTGTACTGTGACACATGCTGAGAGTCATGCGGCTCACTTGACGCAAATGGCTTGCGGCAAGAACTTAATCAGCAACAGTTGAGTGACGGCAAAGGTAGCTTGTGGTCCCATTGAAGCGACTGCTAAATGTGATCGTCAATTTGAAACACCCCAAAAGAGGGTGCGAAGGAAGTACTTTCTGTGTAATCCCCTTAAAAATGTGCAATGTTTCAATAAGGAGCCGACCCAGTAATCATGAATATTTATCTACATGACCTCGATTGATTATCGTATACTTTAATCGGAATTTAATTACTTACTTAATACATACATACATACACGTCATACAGAAAAAACGATTTATAACGATATCAAAATGCGACCAATGTCAAATTTTCAGAACTTGAGAACGATTATTATTTCAACTGCTGTTGCAAGATTAAAGTACAGTAAGAAGGAAAGCAGAGAAATTTGAACTTTGGAGTAAAAATTATTTTCTGAGTAATTGGGACGTTCCCGTTTTGCAAATTTTAAAAACCGAATTTGATTTACACTTATAGCTATAAATTATATTTAAAGTTTAAGTGTTTTTAAACAAGTTGAGAACAAAACGATATGAATTCCATCCCGCTCATACTAGAAGTTAGAACGATGTTTCCAAGTCTTTAAACACAACTTAAATTTTTGTTTTTGTATACACATTAAGTTTTCTTGTTTAATTAGTATACGAAGGTAGCTTATCTTACTACTAAATACATGCACTAAAAATACGTCATAATTTAATGCAATTTTACAACTCAATGGTGGACAAATTGAAAATAGATAAAAACATTTTGTTGCCATTTTCCCTCTACGTTTACTTTTGAGAAAAAAGTGCCCTATTTCTGGGTAGATGATATTTGCTCATCCACGATATTAAAATTAAATTATAGTTCATCCAATAACGGTCCTAAAAATGTGGCACAACAATTGAGAGCAAATATGTACGGGAAATGGATTGAACTTGCGCCATTTCTGGCAAAAAAGCAACAACTTTTTTATTAAAAAGTTGCCACAAGAAATGGAGTTGCGGCAATTGATTTTATTTTTAGTTAGTCTGCAGAAAAATTGGTTTCATTTTATGATGCAATAAAAGTTTAGCTCATTGCTTTGCGTTGCCAATTTGTATGCACAAATACATACATATGTTGACAGAGAGAAGAGAGAGAGAGAGAGAGAGAGAGAGAGAAAGGGAAAAGATCGAACAACCGAGAGAACGAGAGGTATATCCACACATTTCAACCTAATTGAAAAACTTTGATTGAATTTGCATGCATCGTTGATGAAATAGATTGTTAATCCTGAGGGTGCATCCTCTGGTTTCCTCTGGCTGTCAGTTAGCTGAACAATCTGAAAGTGGCACCCGTTCGCATGGTTGGCGGGGAAGGTAACGGTGACGACGTGTATTTCGGTTATTTCTTTGACATTTATGCAAAGCTGCGCACAATGTTGTTAATTTATTTCGACATTTAAGTGACTGCGCCCAAAAATGACAGTCTGTCTGTCTCTCGGTTGGATCGAGTGTCTGTCCGGGAAGGTCGTCACTTGAGGGCGCTGTGAAAAGTTTGGCACACTTTTCAGTACGGTGCCCTCAACGCCACACAGTGACCGCTGTCCACCGAAGTGGGCTGACCATTTAATTGCTTATTTTTGCTGCTTTAAGCACATCGAATTAAAGAGCACAGTTTTACACGACACGAGGCAGGGGCAGGGGCAGGCACGGAGGCGTGTATTGCCACTGAGACGCATGTAATTAAAATGCATTTTCAAGTTGTTTTGCGCTTTTGCTTCTGCTCGCTGTTGAAGAGCCGAACACGTTGTGCAGCACACGGGCAGCGGGAATGCATGGGAGCGCACGGAAATTCCGAAAGAAGCGCGCTCAGTTTTGCAACTGTTGTTGCCATTTAGTTTAGTTTTTGTTTTTACGCCAAAGTGCCTTTTAAAATATAACAAAAAATAATGAAAGCATAGAACGTCAAGTGCTGAGTGCTTTTCTTGTGCATTGAATGAGCTGCATGTGCGCAGATCATGTGCATGCCATTATAAAACTCGAACGCCGTTTCTTCAAATATCAAATTAAATAAATAGCTTGCAATATAGTAATATTTATGGTCTACATTGTTTTGGATTTCACATTTAGATCGACAATATATATATTTATAAGTAAAAATCTAACTAATACATGTTGTGAACGAAAATAATAAATAAGTAAGATAAGATAAACCATAAACAATAATAATAACACACTGTTGTGCTTCAAAGTAGCTTCAGCTACTTTCAAGAGGGTTTTTATTCTATTGATTTTAATCTAAATTTCAATTATTTTCTATCAAATCAAACATGTTATTTCAATTATTACAATATTATATTATATTGGGCAACTATCTCACTAAGACTATGTGTGAATAGTTTTATTTTAATACAACGTCTCACCGCATTTTAAATTACTACCCAAACACTCTGTTTTAAATGTAAATGCACATAATTTGTAATTGCAGACTGACAATAATATTTTAATTAATTAAATGCATAAAAGCCAACGAATACAGGAAAATGAAAATGAACAGCAACAATAATTTAAAGTACACATGAACAACAAAAACAATATTACAAATAAATTAAATGAAGTGGCAGCGAGTTTTCAATGAAATAAATGGGTGGCTACTCCCATAACATAACCCATCTGTCTGCTGTCAGTAGCATAAAATTCGTTTTGTTTCGTTCTGTTTTCTATCATCAGATTTTTAGGTCTTTATTATTTATTTCTATTCTTTATAAAATTGACAAAAATGTTTTGAATTTCCACATAAAATATAACAATGGTTAGCAATAACAGCGACCACGACACTAATAACAATAACCATTGATGTAATTCCAAAATTTTCATCTATTGGTTATCTTTGCTCGTCAATGCACGTACATGAACTTTTATTGGTATTAAATTGATAAGCGTTGAGAACGTTTAATTGAAGTTTAGTTGTGAAAGCCGCCCGAAAGAGAAGACGAGGTGGCCGAGAGGTTAAGGCGTTGGACTGCTAATCCAATGTGCTCTGCACGCGTGGGTTCGAATCCCATCCTCGTCGAAGTTATATTTTGTTTTTCTGTTATTTTTTTTTGTCATGTTTTATTTTGTCGTTATAATAGCATTTTACGATAGTAAATTTGTACAATCTAGCCTTTTAGAATAATGTACATTGTAAAAGGAAAGGCGTTTTTAATATTGCCTATTATTCATATACATTGTAAGCCTAAATTTTCGAAGGCTGATTGTGAAGGTACGGATAATTTATTGAAATAAACAAATGCATAAAGTACATGTCTTTAAACTGGATACGAACAAACATTTATCAAATACTTCAATAAAAATAGTAAAAAATTAATCTATTGAATACAATTCTATTAATTGTTTGATCTCTTAGTTCTATCTATTTTTTTATTTGCAAACAATAAAAAAATTAATATAAATTATTATTCATCCGACATATCCGATTCCATTTAATATATATAATCCCGATTTTCGTTCTTTTGCTTCTATGCAAATTAGGCTTTAAATTTTAAAGCTATAGATATAAAACTTTGCATACTTTGCATTTATCTTGCAGGCAGAATATTCTTCGGAATCAATATTCAGATTCAAAAACCTAGTCTGGTCTTCCAGACTTGTGCTTCCAAATATAAAAATATAAAACATACACATTTTATTTTAATTACTGATAGTTCGTAAACAGAAAACAATACTTTTAAATACAAACAAACAATTAATTTTTTTGTTGCAAAATAAATTAAATAAAAAATTATGTAAATATATATTTATTATAAAATAAAATGAACGAAAAGGAATTCATTGAATTTGTTGTGCAATCATTTATTGATAAAATATGCGCTTAGCAAAATATACTCTGTCTTCTATTTGGATGAAGTGCCGTTGAAACAATGTTTGTTTTATTGTTCCAGCAAAATTTGGTATAGGTGTCTAAAGCGCACAGTTGGATAAAGTGGAAAATATGATTAATATTTGGAAAATAGTTCAGTGCGTTGGCGTTTTTGGGAATAAATAGTGAATAGTTAAATAATGTGTTTATACTAAATTGATTGAGGCAGTAATTTTTTGCATTTTGATTTAAACTCTACTCTAGTATATGTATTTTTATAAACAAAATCGCAGTGTTTTAATGTTAGAGGTGTTGCTATATTAAATAAACTTTTTGCACACCGATTGGGTGAAATCAGTATTATAATGTAGAGTAAGTGTTGAAAGCAGGCAGAGGTAAATACATTTGGTCTTTAAAGTTTATATTTTAACAGCATCAACAGCCATATTCATGCAGATTTGCTCGATGAAGCGTATCGACCTCAGAGTTTTAAAGGTATCGATATATTGTATATTTTGTTCTTGTATCCCATACTTTGATCAAGTTTATTATACACTTTTATACATTTAATGATATTGAACATATTGATCTCAGTTAGTGGCTTCCGTACGAATTTGAAAACAGGTTTAACTCACTAAGTTGTTAATTAATGGCAAATTGTCTTGAGATAATAAAACAGTTTATTAGATAAGGTTAAAACATCATTAAAGCTTCACATTCACATCTCTTATTCCAAAAGACGAAGCTGACAAAAGTGTTAGAAGAAAAGTTTTGACAACTTTGCCCGCCCTTTGACTTGTTTAAACATGACAAGGCGCCCTTGATAATATCGCACTTCTGTGCTTGTTCGCCAAAATGACTGGCAAATTATGGACGTATATACATATTTATGTAAATATATATTACTAAACATAAATATTTGTGTTAATTGCCAGGAATGTGGTGCACAAGAAGAGTAATCAAATTGGCGCAACCCATCTCTACTCATTGTCATATCAAAGAAAAGACAATGTCATAAAACTATTTCAACAACCATGAAGACAAACAGACAAATAACAAAAACAACTAAATATCTGACATTTAGAGCACAAAAAGACAGAAACTAAAACTGAATTGATGGGGTTAGCTCTACCAGAAACGGTTTTGTCGAGTATCGGGGGAGGCAGCACATAAAACAGCTAGCCATTTTCATATTTTTGGCGCAGCGGGATATAGGAAGTTGAATTCAGAGACAGGGCGAACACAGACGGGAAAGACAGGGACAGAGACGAAGACCGAGACAGAGACAGAACACTGACACAGCGCAGAGAACAAAAGTCCGAAAAACTATTGCCTAGACGAAAAAGAGTGACATTAGCTGGTCCAAAGTGGGCGTCCGGGGAGCACACAGACGTATTATGTTATATACTTCTATGGGTTATATGTGTGCGAGGAAATTGCGAACTTTTGTCGCCCAGTGTGCGACGTTCGACAGTTTTTCAGTTATTTAGCTATGCACTCTTTCAGTTTCAGCTGTCAAACATTTCGAATCATTTTATGTTGTCTTTGCGTAGACAAATGGCGCTAAACAAAGGCTAAACAAGCTGCCAGCGAATGGTTGCGAGTCTCTTTGCCAGAAGCAGCTGCCGGGACCATCGAGTCATTGACGTTATAATCAAAAATCATATGACGTTCCACCACCCACAGCAGCAGCAGCATCAGCATCAGTCGCGATAGCAACAACAGTAAAGTTCTTAAGGCTAAGCAGCAAGCACCATCAATGTAGGTCAGTCCGAAAATAAATTGAAAAAAGTCCATGAAAAAGAAAAAAAAAGAACGGCACGGCACAAATGCGTAATGCGAAAATGTTAATACCCTTAAGTGATTGAAAAAGTTTGTATGAAAATTTGTTAATGATGAAAAACAAAAGCAAAGTAAGATTGTACGTACTGCTCTAGGTAGAACGTAGTTCAAGTGCATCACTCATTAGGCAATTTTTTATGTACTGTACTGTACGTAAGGCCAAGAAATTCATTTTAGAAATTTCGCATTATACAATGAACATGAACAATGGGAAACAGAGATTATAATAGAGAAATTATTTCCATAAATGGTGAAGAAATTCTCATGATATTGCAGTCTAATGCAATATGATTGATATTATTTTCAGAAAGTGACATTGAATAACATTTTGCTATATTTATTTAGTTATACTTATTTATTTTTACTCAATTTCTTTTTTTTTTACTTTTTTCCAAACCATAATTTGTTTTTGTAATATATTTAATTAAATAAAATGGGTAAGCCCGGAAAATAAATTCTCAAGTGAACTCTAACACGTTGTACTTTAAAGTTGCTTTTATAGGTCTGGAAGAAGTCTTATATATTTCCATTTAGTTGAAAATCTTCTTTTCATCTATTGTGTAAAAAAAATTATGTGTATTTCCTTGTTGGGTAACGAAGACAATGACAAAATAGATAAGTCCTAGAGACTTAAAAGAGCAGAACGATTTCTGCATTTGTTGTTATCGTCGGTGTCTTCGGTGAGGCAGCCAACAGCAAAATTTGCAGTAACAGCAGCAGCATTACTAGTTGCAGCAGCAACTACAGCAATAACAACAAGGATGTTTCTGTGCTTTAAGAAGCTGAAGTAAAAGTTTTATTGGCAGGGCGTGATGCTGAGTGGGCGTGGCTGACAGCGCCTCGCTGCAGCAAATGGATTAAGAAAACGTCGTTGCCGTCGACATCGCTTTTCAGCAGAGACGACAAATGCGTAAGCTTTGGATTCGGATTACTTGCTTCTTTTCTTGGTAAGATTGCTGTTTGGCGGGGAGAGTGCTCAGGGTGGGCAGCGACGCTTTATAAACAAGTGTTGATGGCAAATTTGAACGCACGTCTTATGGTCGAAAGCTGAATCCGAGCTACAGCTGGCAAGCAGCTTACTTATATAGGATTACACAAAATTCTGCGGTTGCTCGAGAGCTTGAGAGGGAGCCGCGGGACAACTGCATTGAACGCTTTTCAATAGCGCAATGAGAGTTGTTATTATTGTTGTTGGTCGTGCTGGTGATGGCAAAGTTAGTGTAGAACTTCTTGTGGTACTACTGATTGCTATTTGTTTGCTTGCTGGCAGCATTTGAGCGAATTTCATGGCATCCGCATGCCCAAACAAATTCAAAAACTTTGCTTATTTTTCTATCTCTGCTTTTAGCGCTCTTTCTGTCTCTGTATCCATCCATCGTTTGCTACTGCTGCACTTTTATTAAAGCTAATTATAGTTGGGGGCGAAGCCTTAAAGCACTTTTTTGCTAGTTTGGTCAAACGCGGCGTATGCGTAATTTGCTTAGTAAACCAACGCTGGCCGCACCCTGCACATTTCACCGTTGGAATTGGCGCTTTATTTAGCCCGCTTGCTTCATCCCTTAACTTTAGACTTAATTAATTTCGCAAAAACTGCGCCAGGGATAATATAATTAATCAATGTGATGAATTCTTATTGTTAATGTCGTCATTGTTGTTGTTGTTGTTGTTGCTGCTGTTGGGCCTGCGAAGTTGTGGTAATTGCGTACATTCAGAAAGGAATTAGTTGGATGTTGCGGTAGAGGTAAAGAGAATATAGAATACACTCAAATGCACTGAAGAGCTGCAGCGTATAAGCTCAAATAAGCTTAATAAGTCTCGCCCATTGCGCCCATGGAAAACCTTTAGAACATTCACAAATAACACAATTAAAGGGCAGATTCATTGAATATTATAAACAAGCCCTCAATGAAGCTGAAAACAAGCCACCATCAATAAACATTGCATTTTTTTAAGCAAAAATAATTCATAAAAATAATTCCTAAGCAGCGGTATAGAAATAACACACTTTATATTTTAATTTTAATTTAAATAAGTTTTTTTGACTTTTGAATCGCTATTTTCATTAAAGCTTGACACGCCCACAAAACTGTTTACTTTTTATACTCATACACGAAGTGAAACTAGTATATTGGTTTTGTGCAATGTCCGTCATGCTGTCCGTCCGTCTGTCCGGATGAACGCAATATTTTTCGGCGCTGTTGAAGATAGAGACTTGAAATTTTGGATATATACTTGTAGTTAACTGCTTCAGACAAAGTGTTAAGATTTTGTGCCACGCCCACTGGGAGGCTGGCAAATCGATAACATGTCGATTAAAGATAACACTTTCCATTCATTTATAAAACTCTTCTATGGTAATTTAATCAGTATATCATTATATTTATTTAAAAATTAGCAAATAAGCAAGTAAGTAGTCTCTTAAAGTTTTTCAGGAGCACAACTGTCATTTTTAAATAGGTTTTCGTGTCACATTGCGAGGGTCTTTATATAAATTGGATAGATAAGAGCAACAGCGCGCCCTTTCATCTATCACCTTCAATAAAGGTATTCAGAGCCACGCCCATCGTTTACTTCCTTGTTTCTGCATGCGAACTTCCGGCTCAAAACTGTGGCAGTGACCACATAAATTCAATACTGACGCCACGACCCACAGTAACAATAAACAACAAATAACTAACACGCAACCTCCGTAACGAGAAATGCATGCCACGCCCCCAAAAAGAGTACTAGTACGATTTACTGATACATATATAGATATTCATTTATATACATATAGTATATTTGTGAGAATCTCAAAGTTTCGTGTAAACTGTGCCAAAAATATCCTTGACCTTATTTCGGGATACAAACAAGTACTCGTACATTGTCATGTAAAGGCCGTGAGGGAAAGAGAGAGAGAGATAAAGGGCGTATGCCACGCGATAGCCGGGGGTGCATGCAACGTGGAAATGTCATTAACGATGCCATCGCGAATACAGCCACAAGAGCGGGGGACACCGTCAAAAGTGTTGATTTAGTAGCACAGTTGTCTTGGAATCAGAAGTGGCAGCGCCGTTTAAATGCGAGATATCTGGCAGCCTTGACCGATTTTTCAGAGGCAGGCACAAATACAAACACATTCGGCACAAGCACACCAACACACCAACCACACCCACCCACACACAAAAACACATCGAATGACGAAAAAGTGGCATAAAAAGTAAATGCTGCATGTGGCAATGTTGACGCCGATGTAAGCGTCGCTGCTTTTGCTGCACTTCAGCAAACTTTTCCCAAAATGCGCCGTCATAACTTATGCACTCTCACCCACTCACACACATACTACACCCACACACGTACATAAAGCATTTTAACAAATGGCATCAAATTGATTTTGCCACGCTAAGCATTTGAGGATTTTAAGGAAAGTGCAGCGCCCGCCCCCATCCATTCTCCTTTAGCGGAATATATGTGAGTGTGTGACTGTGTGTAAACCTGCAAGCTTTGCATATTTACAGCACTCACTACACACAGCAGAGCCAGCGCCAGAACAGAGCGCATTATTCATTGGGCGCATTTTCTGCCTTTATTCTTTATATATTTACGTACACACATATGTATTCTCAAATTTTTATATAAATATAGTATGTAAAATTTCAAACAATGCATTGCAAGTTATTTGTTGTGTTTGTAACGTCCTATGAGTGGTATCTTCCACAATATAACCCACATTTATAGTCTACATTTGGGTTCTCTTCTGCACGATCAATTCGATTTATATTGAAAATATGATGGAAACACATATAATACTTGTGCCAATAGAAAATGATCCTTTGTTTTTATTTGTATACAAGTTATGTGATGACAAATTATTAAAATAATACTTGATTTAATTTGAAATAATTTTATCTTTATTGGCATTTTGCTGTCAATATGTGAAGTCAAAATCTTTCGCTTTATTTTATTTGATATCAGAAAAGTGTTATATTTGTATTTAACGTTTCCCTGGAAGTGCGGCAACATTCTCAAAAATATAGAAGCAAAATTAAATTAATATAATTTTACAGATATGTGGCTGGAATAGTAGAATATTTAAAATAACTATTTTTGATCTCTAATTTTATCCTAACATAAGTGTAGCTCTTCAGCTGAACACAAAATAAACCTCTAATACAAATATCTAGTGGTATGTTGCGCTATGCGGGATAAAATGTTGTAAACAGTTTATTAATTCTTGTTTTTATTTATATTTATAAAACCATTTGCAATTTTGGAGCAGAACGACCTCACTAGCCGCCCAGCACTCACCATACGCCCACCGAGAGCCACACGAGCATTATATAAAACAACATGTATATGTACATATGTTTGTACGTAAATATATACTAATGTATGTGTGTTTATTTATATGGCACATATATGAGTATTCACAACTTTTTTTATGATGAGCGCGCACGGCAAAGTGGCTGCATTTTTTCCCAGATTTAAAATGATTGCATGCAGCGAGGGGGAGGTGGGAGAATACGGGACTGAAACTGGCGCCACATATGCATACCTTTTTTTGGCTTGGCATTGCGCGTTTCGTTAGCTGGCTGCTGTGTAGTTGTTGTTGTTGCTACCTGACTTTAATTTACCGCCATTCGGATGCCATCATGTGTCAGATTTAAAAATTTTTTGCATGTTCTGCGGTCGTGTTTTTAATCATAAAATGCAAAAGACTATCGAGTTGACGGTAGGCGCTGGCAAGGGCTTACGGTAATAGACTAACCAATTAAAAAGTTGAATGCTGTATGCTTAGCCTTTTAAAGCAATTGAAAATAAGAGTATAATTCTCGCGCATAAATCGAGGATTTAAAGATGAGCTGATCACGCCGATAAATATGTGCATACAGAAGGTAACCACAGCATGTGTAATATCTGACAATGCGCACAAATGTGAAAAAGCTTAACAGGTGAGTTTCTTTTTATCTCTGTTAAAATTCTGGAGAAAAAACGTTTAGTCCAGTTATCCGAGAAATTTGCAAAGAATCGAGTACCTTAAGCGTAAGATGTGCATATGGGATATTCAGTGGTCAAATGATGTTTCATAGATAGCCAAAAGGCACAGATTTAATAATATGTAAATTTCACAAAATTTAATTTTTGTATATTTTCTAATAGAAGAAAGAACAGGGAAAAAGACAGCGAACAGTATTTGCATTGAAGGGTATTATTTGTAGCCAATTTAAATTGTATTTTACAAACTTAAATTTGAATATTCTTTGTTGCTTATCTGTCTTTTTTAAGGTTTTCTAACGCTCTTGCAAGCTTTTATCTACCCTTTCGCTACTGGCCAGCGAGTTAACTAAAGCAAACAACAATTGCTGTTACAAGCAACCGCCAATAACGAGCAATTACTCTGAAATATTCATAGCTGTTATTCTATTCTATACTGTGCAGCATAGTTTTCCATACCAATTGCATGGCTAATCCTCTGGCCAACGCTTCCGAACACGGACTGCTAGCGATTCAGTTATTTACAAGAACAGCTTCTCAGTGCTTACCCGAGCAATTTTTCAAATGAAATTCTTCTTTATAATACGCATGAAAATGCTGTGGAGCTCCCAGGTTCAAGAAATGCAGGCAGCTCCTTGAACTTTATGGCTCGGCAACAATAATCCCACAGCAGCAGTAGCAGCAACAGCAACAACAGAAAGGAAATTATGTCGAAGGCGTTGGCCTGGACGCTTCACATTTTTCACATCTGCCACATTTTTTGCAGCCTTCAGTTTCTGCAACTGGCAGGCAACGGGGAATGCATCAAAAATGTGGTTCGGTTTTATTTAACTTGCGGCTTTCATTAAGCCCAGCTCAGTGCCAGTTGCAGCTACTCAGATGGTACCAAACTACAGCGAGGTGCAGTCAGGTGGGGCATCTCTGGAGAGCTACCGAACCTCTTTGGTGCAAGTGTGCGTGTGTGTTAGTGTAGCAGAGTGTGTTGAGAGTGGCGTGCATCAGTGTTTGAAATGCATGCAAAGTGTTTTCAGTTCCATTGTGAAAATAGACTATTTACCATGCAACATTGTCTATTTGCTGGTGTTCCTCGAAGTAGGTCGACCAGCCAGCCAGCCAGCCAACAGTAGTCGGAGCGAAACTAACTCAAAGTGTTTCCGTCTTTCCCATTTGTTTTTTGCCTGGCAGACGGACACGTTCGAAGCGATGATGACGAGCTAACAAAATTCACTTGCTCGTAAAGCAAATCAAATTAAAATCAATTAAAATTAACAGGCGAAGCAGCCGGCAAACCAGCGACCAGACCACCCCGACCACCCCCACCCACCCAACCACAGCGGCGCTGACGCCAACGCCGACGGCGACGCTAACGCTGACAGCGAAATGCCAAGCGCATGAATCATGCAATTTGCCGTGCTGCTTTTCTTTTCTTACCTTTGCTGCTCTTACTAAAGGTGCGGCAAAATGTGTAAACAGGTATCTCTGTATGTATGTATGTATTAACATACATTGCAAGAAGTAATAATATTGATAAGCGCAGACGTTGGGGCACTACAGTTAAAAGAATGCACCTCATTCAGTACAAGTTAGTTAGAGAGGGAGAGATAGCGAGAGAGCCAGGTGCTCACTGATATCGTTGTGTGCAAATATTTAGCACTTTTTCTTTGTGCCTAATCGGCACGTACATACATACTTACTTCCACACACATGTAAGGTAAGTGCCGTTTGTCGCTCAATGTCTGTGTGTGCGTGAATTGAGTCAGCGCGCTGTGAACGGCCCACTCATCAACAGCCGACCAAGTCAAAAGCCGCCCACACACACAGCCCAAACGCTCATATATACTCACCATAGTAAAGGTGAGTTAAGTGATTATTGCTTGCATAGAGCGCAGATCTAAATCAATTTCAAACATGTTGCACGCAAGAACTGGCGCCATCTAGCGTCTAGTTCATGCGTAACCATTTGTCTAGCCAAAAGTTAAGCAACATTTTGCGCGCTGCCCGAGTCTTATGTACTTTTCTCTGCTGCCCGCATCTCGCTTGACAGTTATTGCACAAAGTGCAACAGACAGGCGGCAAAGCCAAGCAAAACAATAAAAGTATAGAAAGTAGTGTTAAATCACACTCACACTCACACACACGCGCGCGCATGTACGTATGTATGTATGTATGTGTTTATTCACAGAAACTATTTTCTGTTTTTGTTGGCTCTCTAGCTGCATTTCAATTTTATTGGCACAAGGTTACAAAGAAACGGCAGCAGCAGCCGCCCCCTCTCCGCTGCAAATGGCAAAGTTTATGCGGTCTGCATTGTTGTCACTACTCGCCTTCTTCTTCTTTTGCATGCAAACTTACTGTATGTGACTCGAAATTCAATGAAATTCATACGAAATTCAATTTCAAGCTGGATTCCATTGTGAATTGCGATGTGCCATATGTATTTACAGTTAGTCACAGCGTAGGCAGTGAATGATTCAAAAGCAGCAACAAGCCTGCGCTCTTAATAAGGCAACAACAAAAAGAGCTCAAAAGATGAAAATCAGAAGAAAGATGAACTCACACGTGCACACAAAAACCACGAAGCAGCGAAGTGCCTGGAAAACGTCATAAAACAGCGACTAGAGAGCGAGAGACGCGGTGAGCGAGCGAATAGCGCTCAGCTGAGCGTATGACGCTTTTGAAGCGCGACTTAGAAAGCGTTCGCGTAGGCGTAGACTGCGACGCTGGCAGCTGTCGCTCACGTCATAGCGTGTGAGCGAGAAAAAACACTGCAAGTTTTATGTGAATGCATGTATATATGTATGTATGTGTGTAGATGTAAATGCATACAATAATTACGCCTGTGTTGGTGTTGGGCTAGCTCGACGTTGGTGCTTTACAAATTTTTGTGTGGACGGCTGCTTTTGTGTGGGTGGCGCTTACAAGGCTGCTGCTGCTGCTGCTTGTAGTCCATTCACAATAGACTTGGCGCAGTCGGTGCCGCTGCAGCTGTTGCTTTCATTGCGCTGTTGCGAATACAACAAATGCTTTTTAGAAATTCTATGTACAATAAACCGCACTTGAATTGTGCAGCTTACCGTTAGCTGTGGCCACAGCGAAGCAACCTTGCGAAGGGCACACAATTATGAGGCATGGGCTCACAAAACGAAATACATACATACAAACATACATAGCCGACAAGTTATGCGAATAAGAAAACCTGACGCAGCAGCGAACAATAAATATCTGAGACTGTGACAGTAAGTAGCTTAGAGCAATAGAGAACAACAACAATAACAGTTACAGCTGCAAAGACAAGCGCTCGCAGTCGACTCTATGAAAATGAGTGTGCAGCTACAACTAAAAACCAACAACTAATTGTAAGTAAATAACAGCGCGCACAGTTTAGGCAGCATAAATTCCGTTTTATTGCCTGACAATGCCAGGCGAAAATACAGCCAAGCAATAAATACGGCGAAAAGCTGCCAGCACTTTGTTATTGTAGCAGTTGTTCAACAACGTCAACGTACAAAGCCGTTTACACATGCGTACGTAAGTATGTATATAAATATACATATATATTACGTTCCAAATATGTACGTACATACATGCATATGTATTGGACAGTGCTTTGGTTAAAATGTTTGAATAAAGAAAACGGGCATGAAATTGGGCAACAAACGAAACAGCGCGAGAGGGAGAGTAAAAGCAAGAGAGCAAAAGTGGCAGAGCGACAGCGGCGAGTGGGCGACGCTGTCGACGTCGACGTCGACGTCTTTGTTGCCGGCGGCACATAAAAATGTGCTGTTTAAATATTTCAGCCAAAATTTTCGCCTTAAAATTATACATACGCACGTACATACATATATAATGATTTTGTGTTTAAAGTCGAAAGCGCAGCTGTGAGCGCACATATATATGTACATATGAATGTATATGTACGTATTTATATTTACTTTTTTGCAATGCTTGATTTGATTTACGGCGAAAAGCAGACACAAAGCCAGCTGCGCTTGCGTACACACACGCGCACACACATACAAATATATATGTATTTGTAAGAGAGATTAATCAGCGAGCGGCAGGCTAAAACTGATTAGCTCTTACGCACAAATCAAATCAAAACGTATGCTTGCAATTAATTGTAATAATCTCATTCATGAATAAAACAAACAGCGCGCTTCACACAACACGGCAACAAAAACATCGAAATAAACGAGGCGAACAAAGCAAGCGCAAAACTAGCGTAGAATTCCAATAAGAATGAAGACGAGGCAACAACAAACAGCAAACAGAAAAAAAAACCAGTAGCCGCCAGTTGCCACTTTCGTTTTCGCTGGCAGCGACAAACACAAAAAACAAAAATTATGTAATTTGCTAGCGTGCTACTTAAATAATAATAACAGTTAATGCCAAAAAAGAGTATAACGAGCACCCACGCACACACACACTGACGCATAGGGACAGTTACACACAGATACGCGCTCGCAGACAGTCGGCGTGCAATGCTGCCGCTAATTGGCTGCTTGGGAGGTGAGGCCCCCACACAAATACAGACAAAGAGGGAATACACCCACAGGCATTCACACTACACGTGCACACGCACTTACCGTGTTATTCGTTGTTGTTGTTGTTGTGGTTGTTGCTATTATTGCTCGCAGTTGCCGTCGCTGTTATTGTTGTTGATATGTTCTAGCTGCCGTCGTTTTGTAGTTGTTGCTGTTGTTGCAGCTGCTTGTTGACCCAAAGGCCGCCAAATGTTTCCATTTTCTTAGTGTGCAGCCATCGAAAGGGCTTCGACTGGCAGCAAAACACAATGCACCGTTTGATTTGCACACAAATAATCATAAGCAGTTGTTGCGAAGGCGGTATACAAAATATATAATGCGTTTATACACATGCATATGCAAGTGCATATACGTGCGTATGTGTGTGTGAATATGTAACGTGTAAATAACTTTAACGGATAATTGCGCTTTTGCAGGCGGCGTATTTCGTCGCCGTCAATTTTTCGATTTTTGATTAATTTCAACGACAATTTGACACTTAATTATGATTTAGCCATGTGTGTGTATGTGCGTGTGTTTGTGTGTATATGCGTTTGTGTTTGTTGCGTGAGCGTGTTGTATTGGCACGAACATAAACTTTGTAAATTATTAAAAAACACACAACGTTAAAGCGGCAAGCGGAACACTGATCACGCACCGAAGTATAAAATATTACTGAAAGAAACTCTGTTAAATGTTTCTTATAAGAGAAGTTTCATAACAGAGAGGGGTGCGCACGTGACTGGAATTGGCACGAACAGCACTCACGGCTTTCGAACGTATAACTGTTCACGTCAATACAATTGGTTGATGCAAAAAATTAAACTATCGTCAGTTTTTATGTTTCGAAATACAAAATAAAAATGTACCTGAGAACATCTTCATTACATATTTATCATAGTAAATTAGCTAGAAACACGACCGTCTGTCATCACTAGTTTGAGCAGTCCCAATGTTAATTAACAGCTTTCGCTCTGAGAGCAACATTGCCGCTAAGTCTCTTGGCTTAACAGCATATCGATAGACAGACACTCGATGTTAATTACTCGATAGTTTTGCAGCTTTATTTAAAGTAATAAGGAATTGTATTTGACATGATATATGTGAGAACTTACAACATAAACTTATTGTTCTTTTCGGACAAATGCTTCGAGGAGCGCTTGGCGTCGAGGAACAGCGAATGCACGTCCTCAATATCGTCCTTGGTAATCTGGTTGCGTCCATTCACCTTGCACATCTGGTGAGCCGGCGTCAACAGCTGCACGGCGTAGCGCAGCGTGGAGCTGGTGCCGATCTCGCTGAGGCGCGAGAAGGCGGTCTCCTCCAGCTGCAGGCCCTCGGTCTGGGCGCGCAACTTGATGATCTGCTCCATGTCCGATGTGGAGTACAGCAGCGTGCGAATGATGAGCAAGCGGTCGAGCAGATCCAAAGGAATGCCGTGAGGCGAGACGATGTCGGTGGTGCCACTGCAGAAAGTAGGAAAAGCAGTTAGGCATCAGTTAGAAAAACAAGATTGCGTTAGTCGAGGGCAGGAATTACCTTGCCCCCTTTACCACACGTTTTCTTCAGTAACTCGCGTGTTTCATAATCGATGTTAACTTTTTAATATAAAAATATATATTACGTGTTTTCTGAGCTTACTCTTTCGCTTATAAAATCGAGGCTTTCAGGATAATATTAATTGTTATTATTATTTTTGTTTCTACTATTAATTCCTTCCTATTTAGCTGTAGAATCGAATAACGTCACTTATAACAACTAACTGTAAATTGGGGCATAACTGGCCGGTTCGGCATATGAACTAACCTAATTTTTTAAAATATTTATTTTTTAAAATAAATAAATAGATAATCGAAGGATGTAGATTCTTATCGATGTTAGGAAAACGATGTGGGCTATTTATCTATTGATGCCAACCAAGAAAAGCTGCCTCCTTCTGCCTGTTACATACGATTGGCACAAAACCATCATACCCTTTTTGCCCATTGGCAGGGCATAAAACTCACCGAATGACGCAGCGTCCGCGATTGGTGGCAAAGATGACAATGGGCGCAATGGGCGACTCCAGCGACTTGTGCAGATAGGTGAAGGTCTCCAGGTCGAGCATGTGTATCTCGTCGATGAAGAGCACGCCGGGCACCAGCTCAGCAATGCCCTGGTCAATGTACTTGTTGACCACCTTGTTGATCTCCATGCGCAGCTTGTCTGTGGGGAGAAGTAGAGTAGTTAAAAGCCTGCGGATTCGAAGAATTTGGATCTCACTCACCTGTGATTTCGGTTTTCTTGGGCTTCATCAGCTGGCCCATCATGGAGAGCACATCTTGGCCGCCCTGCGGGCGGGCGTTGGCCACATCCAGGTCGTGCAGTGTCACATCCTGTATGACCTCCTTCTTCTTGTGCACATCGCCCTTGGGCAGCGGCACATACTCCTCCGTCTCCAGGTCGAACTCGGTGGCAAAGGTGTCGCTGCGTCCCTGACGCTTTACGGCCCCACTGTTCGCCTCAATGTAGATGACGTCGCCCACCTCGACCTTCTCCTTTTGCAGTGCATCGAAAATGCTCGGATCGAGCTTTAGCTGCTTGGTGCCCTTGGCGGTCTTCAGGCCGATGACCACGTTGCTGATGGTCTTGCCGTAGCCACCCATCGGGTTCTCAGTCTCCACCGGAGTCAGTTCCGTGACTTCGCCCTCGTACACCTCCTTTGTCTCGCGGATGCGCAGCCCAATGGAGCGGCGGAAGTTCTCCATGAGCACCTCGGTCTTCTTGATCTCGTTGCTGAACACCTCGGAGCCGACCATCGGGCAGAACGGCACCTTGTTGCCCAGCTCCTGTGCTATGGCCAGGGCGATGGCCGTCTTGCCGGTGCCGGGCGGACCGGCCAGGAGCAGAGCACGGCCAGCCATCTTCTTCGATTTGATGAGGTCCACCACAATGCCGGCTGCCTCGCGGGCAGCCTTCTGGCCAACGAGGCCGGCGGCGCTCTGTATGGCATTGCCGGCCTCGTCCAGGCCGAGTCCCTTCACGTGGCTGTGGGCCGCAATGCGCTGAGTGCGCACGGTGCTCTTGACTTCCTCGATTTTCATGATGTGCGCTGATTTCGAAAACCTTAAGGAGCTCTCGTTCTGTTGCCGATGCGAGAGCAAGTCAAACGAATGTTATTTATTGATCAAACGAATCGTATTTATTGAAATTTGTTTGCCGCTGTGCACGCTTCTTTTTCTGTCACCAACACAACAACATTTGTTTTTCTGGCAACTCACTGCTTAACATTTACTCAACTGTTATTAACAGCGACCAGAAGATTCATTTGAAACTACGTTCTAGTGTTTTAATTTTGTTAATTGTCTTAAAATACATTTAATAAAGGGTGAAAAATGGAGTAAAACAAAAGGTTCCACAATAAAAACTATTTTAAGCTCTGCACGAAAACAAATTAAATCTGCTTTAATTTAAATTTAACAGCTGCTAACTGGTTGTTAATCACCTACCTTACGGAGCCATAACAGAACTTGTGAAATATCGATATATCTAAAAATGTTTTTGCAGCTATCGTCTTTAATACGTTTGTCGCTCATTGTGAATATCTATCGGTTTGAAAACCGATGAATAACCTCTGCTGCTCTTTTATTCTGTTTGTAATTATTAACGATTAAATTAGAAAAACAATAATGGAAAAAATAAATTTTTTTTAATATTTTATAATACAAATACTGTTATACTCTTTGTAATTATTAACAACCCATTAAAAAAACAATAAATACAGGAAGAAATAAATATTTATTTCTGGATATAATAGAATAAATATATTGAATGTTCTGGGTAAAATATGCTGTCTAATGGTCATAAGATCAGGAAAAAAGGACAAAAGTAAACAAGGAAAATAAAGCGTTCAATCAACAGACACACAAATCATATGAATTTCTTTCTGTAATGCTTTCCGATTTGTAGCTCCCATATTTCTAACGCCCATAACTTTGTCAAAACTGAACCGATTTTCATGTTTGATGGCATTTTTTTCATGGTTTGTCCTCTAGATTGATTCTGCATTTAAAATATATGCATTTTTGAAAATAAAATTTTTTCGAATTTTTTGTCAAAAAAAGCATGTACTCCCCCTTACACATTTTCGAAAAATTTTTTTTTCAAAATTTAGAAATCCGAATTTACATTTTTAATCGATTGTGGTGGTCATAATTAGTATAAAAAACAACATTAAAACCGATTCTGAGCGGGTCAAATTTTTTGTCAAAAATCATGCAAAAATTGAAAAAAATTTGGACATGTAAAGCTCTCGGAACCATAGCTCCCAAATTTCAAACGCCCATAACTTTGTCAAAACTGAACCGATTGTCATGTTTGATGGCATGTTTTTCATGGTTTGTCCTCTAGATTGATTTTGCATTTAAAATATATGCACTTTAGAAAATAAAATTTTTCGAATTTTTTGTCAAAAAAGCATGTACTCCCCCTTACTCATTTTCGATAAAAAATTTTTTTCAAAATTTTGAAATGCAAATTTACATTTTTAATCGATTGTGGTGGTCATAATTAGTATAAAAAACAACATTCAAACCGATTCTGAGGAGACCAAATTTTTTGTCAAAAATCATGCAAAAATTGACAAAAATTTTGACATGTAAAGCTCTCGGATCCATAGCTGCCATATTTCAAACGCCCATAACTTTGTCAAAACTGAACCGATTGTCATGTTTGATGGCATTTTTCTCATGGTTTGTCCTCGACATTAATTCTGCATTTAAAATATATTCATCACCAGCAATCATTCACCAGCAATCTACATACCATACCATTTGGTGACTAGCTTTAATATTGTAGGAAATATTCACTTTTTCGATTTGCGGTCGTCATATTATCGTTTCGACAGCTTTCCAGCGGGCGTGGCACAAATATCTTACCACTTTGTCTGACGCGGGTACACACGAGTATATATTATAAAACTATATAGTATATAGTATAAAATTTAATTTTTCCTTCTAAATTATAATTATATTGTCCATTTAAATTTAAAATAATGTCCCAGATTTCGTATTGAATTTAAAGGCATGACAATTTTTTGGGTTCGTAGCCATATAAATTATTCTAGGTGAAAATTTTTGTATGTTTGGAGTAAGAATTTCGTAGGTAGGTGGCTTTTACATTTACATTTTACACTTTTCCCTATAACTGGGGAAAATGGTCGACTGAATGGTTGGTATTGGAACCGTTTAATAGAGCTCTTTTGTACATATTTCACATAGGCATCTTTATTTCACATTTAGGGCAGTCTCTCAGTTCCATTACAAGTCCGGCAAGATGGGCGGACACGTGCAGACCAAATGTTTGTCGCCGTAGGCATCGTCGATTCTTCCAACAGTGGGCCAAATTTTAGCATCGGGTTTCACGAACAACTGTGAAACACGAAATAGGTATACTAATATAATATACAAGAAATAAATAATGCAATACTTACCGCTGGGAAGGCAGCCTGCTCGCGTGTGTAGGGTCGGTTCCACTTGTCCGAAATGACCTGGGCCTGTGTGTGAGGTGACATTTTGAGGGGATTGACGGCTTTGTCCATGCGTCCTTCCTCGATTTCGGCAATCTCCTCGCGTATGGATATCATCGCATCGCAGAAGCGATCCAGCTCCTCTTTATCCTCGGACTCCGTGGGCTCGATCATCAACGTGCCAGCCACTGGCCAGGACATGGTCGGCGCATGGAAACCGTAGTCCATCAGACGCTTGGCCACATCGACAGCCTCAATGTTCGCCGTCCTCTTAAGATCCCGAATGTCCAGTATGAACTCATGCGCCACCAGCTGTGAGTTCTCCGCCTTGTAGAGCGTTTTGTAGTGCTGCTCCAGACGCTTGGACATATAGTTGGCATTCAGAATGGCGACCTGGGTGGCTCTCTTCAAGCCGCGACTGCCCATGAGCTTAATGTACGACCAGGAGATGGGGAGAATCGCCGAGCTGCCGAAGGGCGCCGCGGAGACGACACCAAAGCTGTGCTCCTCGCTGCCCAGGGGACTGACGACGGGATGGCCGGGCAGATACGGGGCCAGATGCGCCTTGACGCCGATGGGACCCATGCCGGGGCCACCGCCGCCGTGTGGAATGCAGAAGGTCTTGTGCAGATTCAGATGGGACACATCGCTGCCGTAGTCGCCGGGTCGGCACAGGCCCACCTGGGCGTTCATGTTGGCGCCGTCCAGATACACCTGGCCACCGTGCTGGTGCACCAGCGTGCAGATGTCCGCAACCGTTTCCTCAAAGACGCCCATGGTCGAGGGATACGTGATCATCAGGCAGGACAGCTCGCGGGCGTGCTCCGCGGCCTTGTCGCGCAGATGTGCCATATCGATGGAACCGTTGGAGAGAATCCGAATGGGCTCCACCTGTAATCGAGAGTCGGTTAATGCTGTCAGCGACTGAGGCGACACCACGGCGTCACCTTCATGCCGGCCATCTGGGCCGAAGCCGGATTCGTGCCGTGCGCGGAAATGGGAATCAGACAGATGTTGCGATGGCCCTCGTTCCGGTGCTCGTGATAGCTTCGAATGGCGCGCAGGCCAGCGTACTCGCCCTGAGCGCCAGAGTTGGGCTGAAACGATATTTTGTCATAGCCGGTTATCTCGCACAGATCCTTCTCCAGCTCGCTGAACATCTGATGGAAGCCCTTGGCCTGCTCCACGGGCGCAAAGGGATGTATATCCGTAAAGTGGCGGAACGAGCAGGGCATCATCTCCGTCGTTGCGTTGAGCTTCATCGTACAGGAGCCGAGCGGAATCATGGAGTGCACTAGCGAGATGTCCTTGTTCTCCAGCTTCTTCATGTAGCGCACCATGCGGGATTCGCTGCAGGCAAAACATTCCATGCGATTCAGGATTCCTTAGGGATTCAGTCTGCTGGCGCTTACCTGTGGTAGCTGTTGAAAATGGGATGCTGCAGGAACGGCGAGGTGCGCAGGAACTTGGAGTTCTCAATTGAGTTTTGGAGCACATCTTTGCGCGCCAGCAGCTCCTCCACCGTTGTGGGCGCCTTGAAGGTCCACAGCAGATCGTTGACGTCCTCAACACTAACGGTCTCATCGAGAGCCACGCCCACCGTGTCATCGGGCATGTAGCGCAGATTGATGCGCTTGTGCTCGGTGCGCTCCTTGAGATCCTCCAACGAGAGTTCCGGCGAGAGCCGCACGTGCAGCGTGTCGAAGAAGTTCTTGTTGATCACCTCGTGGCCGCCTTCGAGCAGACCCGTCTGCAGCGTCAGCGCAAAGTGGTGTATCCGATTGGCGATGGCCCTGAGGCCCTCCGGGCCGTGGTAGATGGCGTACATGGCCGACATGTTGGCCAGCAGCGCCTGGGCGGTGCAAATGTTGCTGGTGGCCTTGTCCCGGCGAATGTGCTGCTCCCGCGTCTGCAGCGCCAGCCGATAGGCATCGTTGCCGTCCATGTCGCGCGTGACGCCAATCATGCGACCCGGCATCAGACGCACCAGGCTCTGCTTGCAGGCAAAGAAGCCGGCGTGCGGCCCGCCATAGCCCAGGGGCACGCCCAGGCGCTGCGAGGTGCCAATGGCGATGTCCGCACCGAACTCGGCGGGCGGACGCAGCAGCGTGAGCGACAGCAGATCGGTGGCCACCACCACCAGCGTCTAAGTGTGATTGAGTGGGTAAGTAAAGCGACACGGGCTGAGGGTTAACTGCAGAGATCTTACGCCATTTTTGCGCGCCAGAGCTGCGATGTGCTCGAAATCCTTGACGTCGCCGTACGTATCGGGATACTGCAGCAGGATGCCAGCCAGCTCGCGGCTGGGCAGATCCGCCTGCTCGATGGGCCCCACAACGATCTCGAGCTCCAGGGCATCGGCGCGCGTCTGCACCACGGACAAGGTCTGCGGATGCACCTTGTTCGACAAGTAGAGCCGCCGGCGCTTGTTGTGCCGGGTGGCCAGGCACATGGCCTCCGCAGCGGCAGTGCCCTCGTCCAGGAGCGAGGCGTTGGCCACATCGAGGCCGGTTAGCTCGGAGACGAGTGTCTGATAGTTGAGCAGCGATTCGAGCCGACCTTGGGCAATCTCCGGCTGATAGGGCGTGTACTGTGTGGTCCAGCCGGGATTCTCGAAAATATTACGCACGATCGTGTGCGGCACATGGCAGTTGTGGTATCCCATGCCGATGTACGAGCGATACAGCTGGTTCTTGAGCGAAATGTCACGTATGCGTTTAATTAGCTCGTGCTCATCTGAAATGTGAAAACATTGAGCTCAACGCCAGCCAGCGACAGACTCCGAGTCGAGAAAAACAGGCGATAAGCGCGAACTGGCGGACCTATTGAACCGCCTTATCGGCGATCGCTGCAACACACGCCAGGGGGTCCCGACGCTGTCAACTGTCTACGTAGTTTTCAGTTTTTGGATTTGCTTGTCCACTACTTACTCAGAGGCTTGTCCAGGCTCAGGTTCCGCTTCAGCTGTATGCTTTGGGGCACGGCCTTTTCGGTGAGCTCCGCCAAGGACTGGACGGGAAGGTCGTTAGATCGTTAGCCTGGCCAATTTGTGAGGCGGCTTACCTTAAAGCCGAGGGTGTCCAACATGGCAACCACATCCGTTTTGCGTGGACCGATGTGTCGGCTGGGAAAATCGGATTTGGTGGGAAAGAGCACATCCTCGACGGGCACGGTGGCCAGTCGGCGATTGTGCAGCCTCAGCGCCAGGCTGCAGCTGCGCTTAGTCACAAGGCGTTGCATATTTCCAGCGATAAATCTGACCAATTGTCTAGGTAACGCGAGGCTCTCTCTCTCTCTCTCTCTCTCTCGTGGCACGTCCACTCCACACGACTGTCAACCAGCGACTGTCGGACGGGTCCGTTCGTTGGAGCTGATAGAGGGTCTTATCAATATATTTGAATTTAAGCCCCCATACCCAATGGAAACTCTTGATGTGCTGCTTTTTCACTGCGTACATGCATTATATGCATTACATATTTATTTATTTTCTTTTGGTTTTTCCATTCAAATCAAAACATTACAACGATTTGTAACAAAAATATCTTACGTCCAATATTTTGACAAATTTTCAACATTAACAAATAAGTATTACAAAAGTTTCAACAACAAGAATGCACATACAAAACAGAGAAACCAACAATATAAATATATTAACTTTTTGCATATTTCTGCTGTTTCATGAACTGAAGCCCGTAACATTTCTTGCCTACTTGTGAATCTTGTTAACAATTGCATTTAAAACATTTCTCTGAACTTGCTTTTGTACGAGCATGTAAGATTTGAAGAGTCAACTGACTAACATATCCACACATATATATATATACATATATATATATACTCGTTTGCATCATCACAAAATTTTTCTAATCGTTTTGATTAACTTTTTGTTTCTTTGCTTGGTGTAGTAATAATTTTTGGAGCCATTTGCATTTTGTTTCGTTTGGTTATTGTTAGCCATTTTTGAACTCGTTTTTGCATAATTGAAATTCTCGAACTGCAGGGTATAATAAGTTAATATATAATTGTAATATAATTAATCGTTTGTATATGCAGTGTGTATATTATTCAACTATTGTAAACGGCTCTTGTCTGTCAGTCCATAAACAGTCTGAACAACAATCTCAACTAACTAGTCACAAAATTTCTGTGCCATTTTTTTTTTGTTTTTAATTTTTCTTCGTTTAAAATATAGTTTTTTAATCGAAATTTCAAGAAGAAATATATAATTTAATTGAGTTGATGCAGTGTTTGTTTAAGAATTCAATTTGATATAACGTTAAAAAGATTCATAGCTATAGTTTTTAAATAGTAAGTATTTTAATATACCGAATATTTAATACTTGTTTAGTAGGTATATAGTATTTGAGTGTATAAAAATCGCCCATTTATGTTTCCATGATCAGTTACGTTCATTGGTGCCTTGAATGTAGATGAGGTAATTGCAAATCGCAAGAAGCCAGAATGGTTTTTGGTGCAAGAGTTTTCTTAAAATTTCGAAGTGTATATAATATAGATTTAATAGGTAATATTTGTAGATAAAGGTGCCCCTTGCCCCATGTGGTGCTAAAGATGTCTCGGAGTATATGTAAAACCGTGGCCTATTTTACTTGTAATTTATATGTATATATATTGCTTGAGGGTCTTCAACGTTTACTTTTTTGTTCTAATTGCAACGAGTAAATTTGTAAGCATAAAGTAATTAGTTTGAGCTTGAGCTGTAGAGGTCGAGAATGTGACATGTTAGGGAATGACAACCTTTGTTCAATGTCGGATCACCTACGGCTTATCCGACGGCTGGCTCGAGCCGTAATTGGAGCCGAAGCCACTCTTGTACTGATACTGACCCAGCAGGGTGCCGCTGGTACTGCCCAGGCCACCGGGCAGGGTGCTGCTCACCACAGGCTCTCGCAGTGTGAACGACATCATGGGATTATAGACGCCAGTGGAATAGGAGTGCGAGCTGGAGCCGAGGCTCGAAATGCCAGAGGTGGTCACAGGATCGCTCAGGCGACTGGAGAATGAGCTGGCGAAAGTGTAGGGCACAAATGCGGATGTGGATGCGGATGTGGATGTGGTGGCAGAAGCTTGGCTGCTCTGACTGAAGGCAGTGGCATATGGGATGGCTGTGCTCGTGCTGGTGGCGAGAGTGCTCTCGCAGACAGGCTGAGGGACAGCTTCGCTGGCCGTTTGGTATGAGTAGCTGCCGCTGCTGCCCGCATAGCTGCGGGACATGGGCGAGTAACTGCTGGCGTTGGCCACCTCAGGCGCGGCCTCGCGGCCGTACTTGGGGGCGGTCAGGGAGCCGGCCAGATCGCTGTAGCTCTTGGCGGTTGTCGACGGAGAGAGGACGGGCGAACGACTTGGTGGACGCGGCAGCGTTTGCTTCTCAATTTGCTTCTCCGTGAGGAAGCGGTCGTAAAAGGTCGAGGTGACGGTCGTGTGGCGAATCTCGAGCTTGCCCGGCTGATAGACGGGCGTATTGGAGCGCGCTGGCCGGTTGGGGTCATAGGGCTGGCGGTAGGGCGATATGGGCCGGGGAAAACTGTCGACGGTCGGGTTTGTTGTTGTTGTTGCTGTTGTTGCTGTTGTGTTGTATCGTGTGCCCGTTGTTCTGGACTCGTACGGCGAGCTCAACGGCGACTTGCACGCCGAGCGTCTGTCATCAGCGTACTTGGCGCACGTTTCCTCTAGTTGTCTATCTACTTTGTGAAACTTAGTTAAACTACTGCAGCTACTTAGTTCGCTACGATTATCGGCAAAATAATTTGGCAACATATTATCACGTCTTACCCTACTATTTTCGCGCTCCTCTAGCTCCTCCGCCTCCCGGCGGCGACGCGGCGACAGCTCCCTGCTAATATCTCTGTGCGAACGATGATGCGGCGGACTGGCTGGCCGCAGCGATTCGACGGATCCCAGCGAGCGATGCTCCGAGCTGATCCGTATGGCGGGTGTGTAGTCGCTGGCGCGCTGCGCTCCACGGCCCCGACTCTCGCTCCGGCTGTGCGTCAAGTCCTCGCTGGAGCTCTTCTTGCTGCCAAAGTGCAAGGAGTCCGAGAAGAGAGAGTCAATATAGCGCTGGCATTTCTCCTTCTGATAGGACTTCTCCTCGCACAAGCTGTCGATGGACTTGATGCTGTTCTTGATGGAGCTCAAACGCTCGTTGATGTTGTCCCCAGTGCGCAGCGGCACGCCCGTGTGGGTGCCCGTTCGCGTGATGGGCGATGTTTCCTTGGAAGGGGGTAACACGATTGGATGGATATTCTTAGATTGTACTACTTGACATCTATAACTTACCCGCATTAGGCGACTGCCTAGGGCGTCGAGGCCCTCGGAGCTGGCAGCCGCGGCCGCTGCGCTGCTGCTGCTGTAGCTGCGACCAGCTGACGCTGACGGCTGATCTGCAAGAGTCTTCTTAAGAATACGTTGTAGAATTTTAGTATTCTCGTCCAAAACACGTAAAACCTCAGCTGTGTTGCCCACCATTCGTTCGCTGGCCTGACTCTGGCCCTGCCGCGACTTGGGCCGCCAGGAGTCCTCGTAACGGTCGTCGTCCTCATCACGAAAGCGTATGACCTTCGGGCTGGTTGGCCGATACGCAGTCGTCTCCTCGCGCCGATAGTCCCGATATTCATCGTTGTCATCGCGTCGCATCGCGGACTTGGGCGTCGGAGGGCCTTGGCGCCGCGGACTCTGCTCGCGAGACTTGGCCGCCTTGAATTCCTCGTAGGACAGCGAGGGCGAAATCACATCCTTGAGCTTTTGATTGAATTCCTTGTAGTCTTTTTGGGTTTTGAAATCAAAGCGCTGATCCTTTTCTAGTGCACGTATACGTTCGTCCAGCTCTTCGGCAGTGGGTGGCTCCGGCTTGCCGGGCGAATAGACCATCCGTTCGAGGCTGTGCACCGGAGTCTTGGGCAGCTGATCGTCTAACATTTTCTTTCGCTTCATATCCTCGATGGTGGGCGAGCGCGAGCGCGACTTGTGACGCGACGGCGACTTTAGTTTCTCGTCCAGGAGCCGTATGCGGTGCTCTAGCTCGCCGGTCGTGGGTATTTCGCTGTCGTCCGGACTCGGATCGAGCAGCATTTCAAGCGGATGAATGGGCGGCTTTTTATTGGGGTCATTCTTGCGCCGGGCCAGATTGTCTTTGGACTTGGAGCGCACCAAATCGAGTACGCGATATTTGTATTCCAAGTCGTCCGAAATGGGCAGATCATCTTTATGTGGCTTACGGCGCACCGGAGATGTGTAGGGACTCTTCTGCGGCGTCTTCTGGCCCTGGCGCGTCGGGGAAGTGTACGGAGATTTAGCGGACATCTTTTCCTTGCGTGAAGGCGAAACATATGGCGACTTGGTTGCTGTCTTGCGAACGGGCGAAGTATACGGCGATTTTGTAGCCGCCTTGCGTGCCGGACTGCGTGAACGTTCGACGTCCGGGGAATTCTCTCCTGCCACAGGCACGTCATCGTCCAGGCCCTTGCCCTCGCACAGCTCAATGTACTTGTTGAGGTCCTTCTCGTGCGACAGCGAATACTGCAGCTTGATCTTGCGCTCGATTTCACTCAGCCGCTGTTCCACATCGATTTTCTCAACATCCTCGAGCAGCTTTATTTGACGCTCCAGCGATCGAAAGCGCGCCTCGAGCTCCTTTGTGGATGGCAGATAGACCGTTTTGCGTTTCAGGTGATGCTTGACGGGATTCGGACCCCAGTCATAGTTTTGCTCTTCTTCGACTGCCTTCTCTCCGCTCTGTTCGGCTGGTGCCTGTTCCGGCTTGCCGCTGGTGAAGTCCTCAATTTCCTTGGTCAGATCGGATATGGCTTGCGCCTGCTCGATCTGCTCAGCTGAGGGCTTGCTCTCGGCGCGAACCAATTTGCCGTCTTTGGACTTGACGAGATTGCGATCGTTGAGCTGCTTTTCGAGTGCTTGGAACAGTCCCTCAAGCTCCTCGGTGTTGGCTCTGGTCAAGCGGCGAACCTTCAATGCCTTTGGTTCATTGTCCATTAGGAGTACCACGGTCTTGTTATTACCATCCACGGGCCCAATGTCACTGGCATTGATAACATGATTGGCTTCCGCCTCTTTGGAGGGTTCGCCGACTGATGCTGGCTTTTCTTCAACACCATCCGCTTTCTCCACATCTGCCTTAGGCGGCTCAACTTGAGCTGATGTTTTTGCGGTTTTTTCCTGGTCAGTTGGAGGCGCAGTTTCCTTTTCCGCGCTGTTTTCTTCTAGGGAAACTTGTTGGTCTTCCCTGGCGGCTTTTTCCACGTCGGTTTCTTTGCTACGAGTCTGAGCTTTTTCTTCGTTTTGCAAAGTCTTGGTTTCTTTGACTGCCTCAGGCTCAGCACTTTCTTCCGACTGCAGAATGTCCTCCTCCGACTTGTCGGCATCGTCGCTCCTGACGCTCTGATTGTGGCTATCTTTTTCCTGCTTTTTACACGCCTCACTCTCCTCGGCCTGTTCGCAGGGCAGCAGCAGCACATCCTCGGAGGTCAGCTCGGCATCTGGAATGGTTGTTCCATTTCGGGCACGCTCTTCCACAAGCTGTTGTTCCAGCTGCTCCAACCGCCGCCTCAAATCATCTGTGGTGGGTTCTGCCTGCGTCTTCCTCTGCTCGCTCTCCTTGTTGACCAGCATTTTGATATTGATGCTGATGTTAATGGGCTTGTCCGACTCCTCCAGCTCACCGAAGTTTTGTGTATAGCGCACCAGTTCCTTGCCCGTTTCGGACTCTGTGCTGAGTCGCCGCGGCAAGCAGCTGTCATCGTGATTGAGTGGCGACTTTTGCTGTTGTTTCTTTTCCTTTTCACGAACTGCTTCCAACAACTTGAGGCTGTTCTCGCTCAGTTGCTTTTCTAGGGCTAGGACACGCTGCTCCAGTTGTGCCTCCGCTTGGTGCGACGTGCTCGGCTTGTCGTCACAGCTGCCCGTCCTCGATGCAACATCGGAATCACTTGCACAGCGCTGCTTGTAGAATTTCTTGTACAACTTCTTTTCCAAGAATTGTAAACGATTTTCCAGATCGGCCCTTGAGGGCAAATCGGAGAAACGACGAACCATTCGCTGCGCTCGCCAGGGTTCGTAATTTCCCGATCGGTAGTAAGCGGTGTTTGCAGGTGTTTCCGAGGTCTCATCGCCCATTGGCGTGGGTCGCTGTTGCAGCTGTCGTTGTTGTTGTTGCTGTTGTTGCTGTTGTTGTCGGCGCTTTCGCTGGGGATTCACCTCGCTGGGCTTTAGATTCTCCTCACCCGGCGATTGGCCTTGCATTTTGCTCTGCAGCTCTTCAATGAGGGCGCGCTGCTGATGCTGCCCGGGATCGAGGATAATCCTGTGCTCGGCTGGCGGTAGCGGTGGGGCTTCGGGTATATGTGCCTCGATGGCCACGTCTACGTGGTGTGGAGGCGACTTGACCTTTGGCTTCGGGATGGCTGCCGTTTCATTTTGATCTCTCACATGCAGCGCTTCGTAGCGGCTCTCCAAATCCTCCGTCGTGGGTGGTTGTTTTTTGGTTGGCTTCGCCCCTTCCCCAGAATCACCCAGTTCCGCAATTACTTCCTGCTCGATGCGTTCCAATGCCTCGTTGACAGTTTCGTTTTGGCCGGCAAATTGATTCTTGCTACTCATGCGACGCTTTAGCCTTTCATATCGTTTCTCCAGATCCTCCATAGAGGGCGGCTCGGAGGCTCGTCTTTTTGTCGTCTCCGGCTTTTCAGCTGGTGCATCTAAGTCTAGTTCCGTTTTGGCAGTGACTTTCTCGTCGGTATTAGCACCGTCAGACAACAAAAGCGGCTGTCTTGGCCTCTAAGCGATTATTAGCCGTCTTGCATTTGGCCTCAAAGGCTTTACGTTTCTCAGCTGCGGCTTCCGTGACTTCACTGGCGAACTCTTTGGCAGCACTTGTCGGCCTAACATTATCTTCCTTTGCGACAACGTCTCCTTTAACATGCTCCTCTTTATCAGGCTGCTTCTTTTCTTCTGACTTTGTTTCGCTTGCCTTAGGCGTTCTGTCCCGTTCAGCTTCATTTGTTGACTCGACATTGGTGGTACTGAGCTGCTTCTCCAAGGCATTGAAACGTTTCTCGAGCTCCTCCGTGGAGGGTGGTGCTTTGCGCTTGACAACCTCTTCCACTTTAACCTCTGTACTTGTTGGTGTCCTGCTCATTACAGGTTGCGTTTCTTTGCTTTGGGAGCAGCTCTTTCGCTCGTCGGCGTGATTGGTTTCTCCTCGTCCTTCGCTTTGGTTTCTTCTCGTCTTTCCTGGGAGCTTGCTTTTGTTTTTCCGTTGTCAACTGACATAGCTGTTGCTTCCTCTTTCAGGATAATATCCTCTGTCTTTGCTGTTGTCTCAGGTATGTTGATTTTCTGCTTTTCATTATTTTCCAGCCCCTCATCGGGTGGCTTTTTTATTGCCTTGACTGGACTGTTTTTTTGCACACTTATCTTCCGTTCCAAGGCATTAAAGCGGTCTTCGAGTTCGGCTGTGGAAGGCAGTTTCTTAAGGCGTGGTTGCTCCGATTTCGGTTGACTTTCACTTTCTTTTTGATCGGCTATTTCGTTTAGATTGGCAGGTTCTCTTGCGTCCGTCTCCGCTTTCTCTGATTTGTGCGGCTTGCTACTCTTTTCACTTTCGTTCCCCTCCTTGGAGCTGCTGCCCGGTGGCTGTTCCTGATCCCTCAGCTCGACGGGTGCCTTGGCATTTGAGTCACTGGAACTCATTTGCTTGGCCAAGGCATTGAAACGTATTTCGAGATCAGCTGTGGAGGGTATCCGTTCCGGCTTCTCGAGGCATTCGGCATTCGGTTCCGAATCGTCTGAACGCCGCTTATCTCTGCCGAGCTCCTTCTCCAGCGAATTGTAGCGCTCCTCCAGCGCCGCTGTGCTCGGTATGTACTTGGGGCACTCCGCTTGATCACTGGGCCGATGGGGCTGCTCCTGGCTGAGTCGTCGCTCCAGCGCCTGGAAGCGTTCCTCCAGCTCAATCGTCGAGGATCTGGCCAACGTTTTACGTCTGGGATCCCGACGCTTCCGGCTGGCGCCGTTCACTGACGCAGCCAATGGCGGCTTGTGCGCTTCTATCGTCATGTTCAGCAGCTCCTTGTAGTCGTCCCTGTTTTCGCCCGGAATGTTGTCGTCGCGTATGTGGGCCGTGTCGCCAATTAGCCCCAGTGGGGATCCGGGTGGCAGGGTCTTTGCTGCATGCTCAGCACATTGGCCTTCCACCAGTGCCCGCTGCTCCGCCTCCTCCCCTCCTCCTCCGCCTCCTCCTTGGAGGAGGTATGCGAGTATGCGAGCTCCAGTCGCTTGGGCCGCTCCACGCTGTTGACGCGCTCAAAATACTGATTGGTAACGCCATCATCACTGACATCGTATCGCTTGGCAGGCTCGTCCTCATTTAGCTGCAAACTCGGCGGATTAACCGACTCCGTATCGGACATAACGTATACGGGCTTGGGCGTGGGCAGTGGACTGATGCTGGTCGTGCTCAGGTAGCTGGCAATGTCGGGTAGTGGCGACAGCTGCGTAACGCTGCAAATTGGCCCAGTGCCGATGTCCACTTGCAGCGGCTCCAATTTGCTGGTGTCCAGCTCGCCAGCTGGCTGCGACCAATCCGATTCGCGGGCATAGCCGAAGCGATCGCTCTCCGTGGCACTGTCCTCCTCCTCCTTGGGTGCCGGCTCCTTTTCATCGCCGCTGTCGGCGCCCATGAGCATGAAGGGTATTTCGTGGGTGCTGGGCGCCCAGGATTTGGGTCGCCTGCGCTCAAGGCGGGAATCTGGCGTCGCCGCCAGCTGCGGCTTCTCCTTGAGCTTGCGCGCCAGCCGCGCCTGGCGCTTGGGACTCTGCTCGCTGGACTTGGGATCGTCGTCATCGCACAGACTTGTGTCCGTGCTGGAGCCCTCGGCCTTGCCGTCCGCCTGCTGTTCGCCATCGCTGTCCTCACTGTACGAGGAGCTGTCGCTCTTGCCCAGGCGCGAGCGCAGCTTCTGCGACCTGGCCGCACTGCTGTCAGCGCCCTCGCGCATGGCCGCCCGATCGGCCTTGATCTCCTTCCACGTTAGGCTGTCGCGGCGCTGCCGCGTCGCGTCCGTGTCCCGCCAGTGCAGCGTCTCGCCGCGCCGCAGCTGCCTCTCCGCGGCCGCCGGCGAGCGGCCGTGCAGCACCGCCGGCAGCGAGGGCTTGCGTGCCGGCGGTATGGCGCCCAGCGGTGCGCCCACACGCTTGCCCCTGTTGGTGACGATGGCCGGGCGGCCGAGCAGCAGCTGGTTGACCGGCAGCTGGCTGGCCGACGTCTGGCGCGCCGCCGTCGCCGTCGCCGTGCGAGCAGGCGCTTGTCAGTATGACGTGCGCCTGCTTTTGACGCTCGCGCAGCCGATCGTACTGCTTCTTCAGCAGCGAGATGTCCAGCGCCAGGCGATCCTTCTGCTCCGGCTGCGGCTTGCCCGTCCCGGGCGCGCCGGCGCCCACCGAGCCGCGCCGGCCCCAGTTCAGGCCCCACACGGTGGCCACGGCCAGGCGCGACTCGTCATCGGAATGCGCATCTTCGTCGTCGTAGTAGAGCCTGCGGGGGAATCGCAATTGAGAGCTGTTGGGCTTCAAAGCATATTCGATCGGGCGCTTACTGCAATCCCTGCTTGTTGCCCAGCGGCGCAATGTTGTACAGATGCTTGTCCCGCAGCTGCTTGATGTCGGCTATGGGGCCCAGCTGGACCACCTTCTCAATGAGTCCGTTGGAGTCGATCAGGTGGCCATTGAGCAGCTCGTTGGAGAAGGAGCCCATCTTGCCATAAAAATCATCTGCAGTGCGTGCATTCAACACACGCCTGCAAAACCGGGGTAGAAATAAATACAATATAATAATATATAATTATAATAGTAATAATTCTGTTTACCCAAAGTAATCTCTTTCGCCTGACATTTACAGTGGCCTGTATATATATAGTTATTGTTCTTTCACGAAATGAAAAATATATCACAGAACTGATAATGTATAATATATACTTTTGATTAGTAGCTCAGCTTAGTCAACATTATCATGGCCTTCTTTTGGGCAGAAAAGTTACTCAGTTTTAAACTTTGCATTAATTTAATAAATATATTATTATTACCACTAATTAAATAAACTACAATCTTCTATAGCTCTTCTAGAAATATGTTCGGTAATCTTTCGATGATAAATAACCCTTGCAGATGTAATTATAATCTTGGTCTTAATAATTATATACCTCTGTTTCTGACAATTATTAAGATAGATGCATTAATAAGATACAAATTTGCAGACACATAAATATACAGATGCCGTTCTAGATACATATCAGATACATAGATACATATCATGTTTCTCAGATTAAGTTTTGTATAATATTGGAGTTTTATATTATAGAAATTTGATATAAGAATAAGATAAGAAACTTGATTGAAATGCAAACTTAAATTTGTTCTCTCAGTGAAGAAACAAACTGAAGTCAATTTGTCTGCGGCCGAGTATATATAGTAAATATATTTTAGGTTGCGAAAGCTGCTGCAGATGTTGCAGCTGAAAATTGCAGCACCCAAGCTGTGTCAACAAACAGGAAAATTGCATTTGCTAAACGGAAAAACTTTTGGCAAATGGCAGCAGCCTTGCGCCGGCCACAAGCCTTGACACAAATGTCGGCCGACGCCGACGCCAAAAGTGCCCCCCCAAACAGCCCCAAGGTCTGCCCGTTTTGCAGTCTCACTCACTCTTCAAGCAGACTCCAGAGAACCAAAGCCGTGCGTAGGAGCACGTCGCTGCCCTCGATGAGCACCAGATCCCACACGCGGAGCACACAGGACATGGGCAGGCAGGTGCAGAACATGGTGAGGAACCACTGCATGGTGAACACGTTGGTCAGAGGCGGTTCGTAGGCGTTCTCCATGGGTCCCTGCAGCCGCTGCAGATGCTTGGCCAGACGTGGCAGCTTCGTTTGCATCAGTTCACGAAAGACGCCCATGTCCGCCTGCAGGCCGCCCATGGAGCCATAGAAATAGCCCGTTGGCAGCACGCCCTCGACCAGATATATCATGACCTTCATGGACTCCTCCTCCTCCTTGTCCATTACCTGCAGTATCAGCGCGCCCAGCATGTTGAAGCCCTGCGACGTGAAAGCTGCCCTCAACAATCGAAAATAATCAGAAAAATGCTGGGACACTCACTTGACAGTAGCCCACCTCGGGATTGTAGCGTGCATAGCCGAGCAGGATGCGTTTGAGCTTCGCCTGGTTGATGGAGCCGGCGGGGCCAGTGCACAGATTGGAGCCCGTGCGATGCAGATCCTAACGGTGAGCGGTTGGTTACACCCAGTTCGAGTTGACTGGAGCTGCCAGCCTTACCTTGACAATCTGGATGCCCAGCTCCTCGTCGTCCTCGCGCCACTCCTCGCAGAAGCACTTCTCGCGCTGCTCCGCCCAGTCCACGTTCCGCGACTTCAGATACTTATCCGCCAAGGAGAGCCACAGCTGTGGGACCAAAGCATTGAGCGTAATCAAAATACCAAAGGATGTTTACCTCACCTTGCGCCGGAACTCGGGCGGCGTTCCGCCGGGCAGGCGAGCCACCAATTTCATGGCATGCAGCCATTGGCTGTAGTCTGAGGCGGCGTCGTCGGCGGCAGCGGCGCTGCTTCCCGGCGTGGAGCCCAGCATGTTGTTGTTGTTGTTGCGACTGCGGCTGAGGGCCTTGCTGTTGCTGTTGTTGTTGTTGCTGCTGCTGCCGGTGGTGCTGCTGGTGGTGCAAGTGGGTGAGGTTAGGCTGACTTTCGGTGGCGGTGGTGAGAGACTAAAGCGCATTTTAGGCCGTGCATCGTCTGCAAAAGTGGTCAGGTGAAAAACTTAATTAGCTGCATATTAGCCATATATTCGACTATGTATGTTTATATGTAGTTCGTTATATATAGAAACATTGTTTTCTTTGGATAGATCCGTGTGTCTTGACTTACAATATCCGTGCAGTATGCAAACTTTACCGAAGAATATTTATAGATAATTTAAAAGATTTCGTAGGGAATATAAATACGGTTTGTTTCAGTTTTTTTTTTTTAAAGAGCACGCGCAAAAGAGAAGAAGAAAAAATACAAAAGAATATATGTATATAAATATATAGTTGTACTTATATTAGACACTTGATCAGTAAAACTTTGGAGCCCTCAAGGCAATGAGTGCGAAATGTCAACAATGAGCGAAAACTGAGGCAAGCTTGATGGAAATTCAAGGAAGCACTCGCCCCACATTCAACAAACAACATGCAATGGCAAATACGATTTGCAGGCGAGCTTTGTGCTACACTGTGATAAAATGCGCTACAATGAGAACGCCAAACATCATAAGCCACTTTCAGCTGCCGCTGCTGCTATCTTTAGATGGCTTTTATGTGAAGCTGACCATGATATTTTTGCTGGTTGCCAACGTGTGTGTTTGTGTGTGGGAGTTGCCAGGCCAAAAGTGTGCGCAGTGAGTGGGCGGACTGCATATGTCTAGCTGTGTGTGTGTGTGTGTGTGTGTGTGTGTGTGTGGGCTTCGATGTATGTGCTCTGACTGCTGACAGTTTAACATGTCGCGTGTGGTGGCAAGTACTTAGTTATCTGCTCTTGGTCTTGGGGCAGCTTCAGGACTCACATGTCCGCCACTTGATACGGTGACATTTTGTTATGAAAACTAAATTCACTTGAGTTGGTTTTATCTGCGCATTGAGGCGCATAAATCCTCAGTTAGCTGTAGTCGCTGTTCCTGCTCGTTTTTCTTTAATACAGCCACACACATACAATCTGGCACGTGTCAAAGGTCAAGTTGCTAAAAGGAATGGTGGTCCTCCGAATCTGTGATAGTAGCTGCAGAACATTTTAAATCGATATATATATACATTTTTTTGATTTGCACTTTAGGGCCGGTAATTTGATTTCAACGTCGTTCGAAGTTTATTAGCTGAATATTGTTTGGGTGAGCCAATATATGTGTATACTTTTTTCCGTTGGCCCAAAAACGTGAACGCAATTTAAATGCCAAGTTCCCTGAACAAATTTAAAATTTAGATAAGCCTTCTTTATGCAAGATTCATATTTGATAAAGACATGGTACGCAAATGGCTAAATACACGATTTAAAATATTGTCATCAATAGACACCAAATTTAAAATAAATGTTTTGTATACCTCTATTACAGAAAAAGTACTAGAAATATTGGTAAACAGAAAACGGAACAATATTGCACTGGCTCTTTTTTATTCCTTTTCAATCACAAATCTGATAAAAAGAAATCACTTCTATGCAAGAATAAAGAACATATGTAAGTTCATCAAAAGGAAATCTTTCTGTGTAAATAGAAGCACAAACAGAAGTATGCACAAAAGTATTTGAAACTCGATTGGAAAGACGGCAATGAAAGGTTGTTGAAGCGAGCAATGCCGGTAACACAAAGACTTTGGCTATCACGTTGACTAAAGGCCTCCATGCTGTGCAACGAAACTCATGTTCATGCTAAACAAGCTCGTAAATATGAATTCACATGTGAATAAATGTGACTAACCGAAAGGGCTTTGAAGAGGGCGAAGTTTGTTTTAATACTGGTAGACACATTTCCTATGATTTATTTCAGTGTCAGTTATAATATATTCGAATTTAATTAACCAGCAAGCTGTCAAGTACTTAAGAGAGCTAATTTATTAGATTGTTGTTACTTTTCGTAACTCCGCCAATCAAAAGAAAATAAAGCAATAAAATAAATAAAAATAAAAATAAAATAATAAATAAAATAAATTTGCGGTAGCATTTAATTAAAATTCTATAAAAATCACAAAAACGTGGCCTTTGTCAAGATAAGTGTTTAAGTGTACGGCAAAAGGAAAAATAAATATAAAAAGATAATTGAAAATTTCAAAGTAGTCAACAAAAAAAGTAAAACCTCTCATGTTTTTCTCATCTGTTAAGTCCCGTGGCAATGCTTGGGGCAACATTCTTAATGTTGCGAACCCTGTTTAAATACATATATACTATTATATATATATCTGTACGTAAGCTTATATAAGCTGCTTTCAGATGATGCCAGCGATGAAAATGGTCCGAATTTTCGTCTGTGTTTGCCAAAATGAGTGCGAAAATAAAACAAACAAGGATATAAAAATATTGTTGTTTACATGGAACTCGCGGGAATGCGAATCAGAAGAATGCGAACTCAAGAATTTGATGACAAGCAAACAACTGGCAAATTGCTAATGAATTACTAATTGCACAAACACTTATGTAATGGGCCTCAAACGTTGCGGCGAACAAATTAAGTGAGGCTCATAAAACAATTTTATGGCCGGCGATGGGCAGGATTCCCTTGCCTGCCTCTTCAGGGGCAGCAAATGTGCATGTTGCAAGGCGCATTTATATATAACAATGGCAGAGATGCGAGAATGTTGGGATAGTTTTTGTTCTGCTGCGCGTAATTATTTTCAATGCACTATAAGCTGACAGGATACGGAATGTGTGTGTGTGTAAGTGTGTGTGTGTGTGTGTCAAGGCTGTGCCAGGCAGTTGGGACAAGCGCTTGACTAGGCCTTGACCAGAACTGTGTCTTTGTTTATATTTGGCCAGTCAAGTGAGAAAACGCAGCGCACGACATTTGGCTTAATGAGCGTACATTTGGTATGTACTTAGATAGGGAAGAAAAAAAAGAAATCCGCAAGCAGTTGGCCCGCACTAGACCGCAACCAGAGCCGTGTCCTAACGAGCCAATTGGGGTAGCGCGCACACAAGCATTTATCCTTTGGGAATGCCCCTCTGGCGGAGCAGCGACACTTTGTCTGGCGGCGATGCCAGTTAACTTGGTAATTCCCGTTGCCTTTTCCCCAGCACATACTGCGGATGAATCTTTTAAGCCAATGCGCCAGCACGTTCAATGCAATTGGCGTCAACTAAAGCTGTTTCAATCGTTTGACCAGATAGCTAAATAGTCAGACTGCGAGAGGGAGAGAGAGAGAGGAGAGAGAGGGATACGCGTAATGGTTACATAATAAATGCTGTGCTACATAGTTCATTAACCCATTGAACATCGTTGGCTATATCGTTGCCAGTGCAATTTGCTTCAGACACAATTTTCAAATGCCGTTTAAGCTGCTTTTCACACACACACACAGGTGTACCCATGCACATACACATATACATATATATGTATCTTCGCTGCGCTGTTTTGTTGTATACTGTGTTCAAGTAGCTGCCATTATTTTCCAGCCTCCGAGCGGAAGCGCAGGCGACTCCATTTTATAATGGCTCCCCAGAGTACGTTGGCTTTTTGGCCATATTTTAACTTATTTTCTATATTCATCACATGCGTTCTCTTATATTTTAAGCCCGGCAGTCATCTGTGGACGAGTTGTCCAATCCCAGTCTAGTGTATTAATAATAAAAATACTTAAAATTATTATACTTTAATAAAACTCTGCTTTATAGAACATTAATTATAGTCCATGATCCATCTGATCAGCTGTCTGCTGATGATAAACTGTAGCACATTCTAATCAGGCCAATCAATTTGCCTCAAGTTGAGGCCTGTCAATTTCAATAAGCTACACATTAAATTTAAGCTTTTCCCTAAAAAGTTTTTCGAATTATATTTTTTATACTCTCAGCCTATTGAAAACGAGTAAAAAGGGTATAATGGTTTTGGGCAAATGAATGTAGCAGACAGGAGGAAGAATCTCCGATCCCACGAAGTATATATATTCTTGATTCAGGACCTCTAGCTGAGTCGATTTATCTTTATCCTTTCGGTTCAGCGACTTTTCGACTATAGATTCGCCTTAGCTTATCATTTTTTATAGATATCTTGCCCCGTTACATTATTATCGTTAAAAATCGCTTCAAACACTTGGTTTAGAGCCACCAAATTTAGTTTATTATGTTCTAGTAAAACATAATCGGATCAGGAATATTTAGCAATATCTAGCTGTGTTCAGGGTATCTGCTCGTCGTGCACTCCCACTTAGAGCACTTTTACTTTTTTGCCCTGACCTCGGCATTTCAAGTTTACACAATCAGGTTCAGTTTGCGCGTTTTGCATATAAAAATGCCAGAAATTGCACAAAAATCATCCGCTTTTTTATTGTTGTTGTTCGTGCGCGGCCCACGAAGCAAGCAATAAAAAGGAGAGTAGCAAGAGAGTGCGCCAAAAGAAAGACGCGAATCTTGTGATAAGGGCAAAGCTGTATTTGGCAGTTTTTTTTATTAGATTTTATTTTGATTAGATTTAAAAAATTGATGGGCACTCTTTAAGGTCATCTCTTTCTGGAAATGCCCAATGTACGTGAACGAAAAATATTTTATTTAAATAACATAGCCATGTAAGAATAATTTACCTAAATGTTGCATTAAGAACAAGATATATTTCGTGTAACCTGGCAGACCGATTAGACCGTTAATATCAAACATGAATTACAAGGAATTTTTACTGATTCCTTAAACAAGACTTCTTCTTAAAAAATACAATCTTAAAATACTCGCATATAAAAATAAACAAAACGAGAGTTAAAGTCACGTCCAGCGCTAACAACTAAAATTTAATTGCGCCTCTAATGCTACAGGAGCTTTAAGTTCAAGTTTCCTCTAACGATGTTCTCTTTAACGGCAATTTCCTTAAGCCCCCAAAAGGCTTTATTATACTTGCAAAATAGGATTCTATTAAAACCCCTCATTTATGTACACTTTTAGAACTAAACAACTGAAAGTTTAAAGTATAAACTTTACATGCTTATATATGGCTTATCTCAATTACGTACACTCAGAGAAAAACAACAATTCTTTACACATTTTTTACTCAAATTGAGTACATCTGGGTCAAAATTTCTTTCTTAAGAACAAAATTCATATCTTAAAAAAACTTTTAATCCTGATGTATGATTGACGTAATCTAAGAAGCTTGCAGCTTTCTTTGAAATTGTTTAACGTTTATATACAAACACGAAATACATATGTACACTGCTATGAAAAAGGCGAAAGTAACAATATTGCCCAATTTTAAAAGAGTGTTTAAGAAAACTGTGTATTTAGCCAAGTTAACAGCACTTAACTTGAAGTATCGCAATTTATTTAAACATAAGCCACTAAGAAAACCTTAATTATCAACTCGGCTCATGATAACATAAACACCACTTGCTACCTTTTCTGCCACACGCTTAATCCCGCATAAAGAGGCGCGTGGGTGCTGTAAACCGCTTGTGGGTAGAGAATAATTTGTGACTCAGTTTGCCGTCGATTTAAGAGCAATTAAAATTTAATGAGAAAACGCTAGAGGTGTGAAAATCAACGAACAAAACACATCATCACACAAAAATAAAAACAAATAACAAAATGGAAGGAAACTGAATCCAACACAACTGCAGTTGGCTGGACAAAGATTAATCGGCAAAGCGTCAATAATGAGAACCAGCTAACGGGAATAATAACAGTAACAATAACAATAAGAACGATTAGCAACAAGAACAACTCTGCGGCATGCAACAGTTGCGTGTGTGTGTGAGTTTGCGCATGTGTGTGTATGTGTGTGTGAGTGTATAATCATGCGTGCAAAGCGTGGGCGTTCTATTTGAAATCTGATAATGACAGGCGACGTCATGAGAAATTATCTAAAAACAGAATCAAATGGCGACTGCACAAAAATGTGAGAAAAGTAGGGGAAATTCTAATTAAACGGTTAACTTGCAGGGCTTGAAATGACAAAAAGGGTTTAGGCCAACGCTCAAACGCCTTTAACAATAATGAAATATAATGTAAATTAATGCCCAGGGTAGATCAGGCAGGGTGGGCGGACTTCGTTTTGGGTTTTGGCATATTTATGTGAAAAATGCAAATGTTAATTATAAGCCCCAAATTAGAACTGTGCGCGTTATGCATGATTAATGCCAGGCTGCGTATGTGTGTGTGTGTGTGTATTTATTTTTGTGTGATGTGTATGTATATGCACATGTACATGAGGTGTTTAATGAACGCCAGTTGAAAGTTTGACTGAAATGTATGCAAGAGTATGGTTTTGCATTTATATTTCATTGAAAAATTTACCTTTGTTTTTGTTGGTAATTGTTTGGTAAATATATATTTAGATATATGTTGTTTCAGTTAAGAGCAATTACGGAGAGATATTTGGAAAAAGAGAGAAAGATATAAACAGAGAGACAGCAATAAATGTACAATAATTAAATTGATCAATTCTGAACACACACAAAGGCAACTGAATTGCTTTGGTTACTTCAAGGCGCGCTAAAAAGTTGGGAAGCACATTAATTAACAAATACAACAGATAGATGTGTCTATATATTGATATATAGAATAAATGTTCAAAAGTATGGCAATTAAGGTATTTATCAGTCGGCTTTTACAGTTGGCATATTTACCCATGTTAAGTAAACGTGCGCTGCTTTTTATGCTACGATTTCTGCGACAGCTTTCAGCGGCGCCTCATTAAACTCAAGTTGTTGTTGTTGTAGCTGTTTATAGTTGTTGTTTTGTTGTAGTTGTTGTTCTTGTTGTTATGGGTATTCGCAATTTACTTAGTTTTATTTTTACATTTTTGCGTTGTTGTTCGTATCAGCTGTATGTAGTTGTTGTTGTTGTCGTGGCCTATTAGTATTTGGTTTACACAATATATACATAAATACAGAAGTTCACTCCGAGCTTATCATATATTTATGTATGAGGCATGCTGATAGTAATGTTATGTAACATCGCTTGGGTCACAACTCACACACCCACATTCACACACACACACACTCACTGACACAAAAATAGTAAAAAAAAAACAACAGCATGGTAAATATCATTGTTTTTTTTGTAAGTCGCGAAAATAACACAACATATATAGAGCTGTTGGCATGCACAGAGAGATGGTTAAGACCTTGAAACTAACTAAAGCTGTGCCAGTTTTATAGTTGGCCCATGGATTTGGATTAGGTAAGAAGGCAGCGTCGCAGTCCCAGTTGCCGTGCCATTGTGTGACTTTTGCACTGTCGTTCATCGATTCTTTTTTTTTTTGCTAACTGGCGTCTTGACCCACTTTTAGTGTTGGCCAAGCCAAGCTAAGGGGCACCGATATCAACAAGAAATACTCTCAGACCAACAAAATTCTACTCAAATTTCCGTTGCCTTTCACAATTATTTGCTTTTACTCAAAAATGTAAAATCGGCTTATAAAGCTTTGGGAGTTCCGAGAAACCGAAGCCTCTTAACAAAAATGAACGAAGCGAAGAGCCTGAAAGGCTTTTTGCCTTGACTTTGGCATAGTCACTCTTTAAGGCTTAACTTGTAAAATACAGCGGAAACGATTGTAATTAAAATTTATTTCTTTTCTTTGAAATTGTTTACTTAACCTTTCCTGAACTCATTTGCATTGAAGCACAGTTACGCAATGGCTCAGTAAACATTTTCCGCTTTACCAAATAATAAGTCGTGACTCTTAGTAATGTGTCGAAGTCAACTATGTTTGTTTGTGCTTGCATGTGAGTGTACTATAGCGTGAATCACAAGAAATCGAATACGCTTCAAAAGCGGCAGGCCCTGCACACCCACATGCTTGCTTGTATTTATAGGCAGTTTAGTTCAGTGCCATGTCTATATGTGTGCATGTGTGTGTGTGTGTGTGTGGTCGACAGCAAACAATATCAGCAATAGGCAGTAATATATACTCAATAGCGCTGGCGGAAGGCGCGCGCCCTCGACCGCAAAACGGAAGTCGCCTCGCTAAAAGCGAGCTTTTGTGCAGCATACTTTTAGGCGGTGCATTAAAATGCCCCCAGCGCTAGCTGCAGCAATTTTTAATTGCATTTTTCCGGTCGATCGATAATAATGCGTTATTCAATTAAGCGCTAACAGAAAAACACACACACACACACGCACACATACCTCTGCTTGGATGCAATTAAATTTAGCTTTGTTCACTATTCATAAGTTGTATGTTGGAAAAGTGTATATGTATATATATATATACATATACAATAAGTTCAAAAGCAAACCCGTCTTGCACGTGTGCGTGTTTATACTCGTTGCTGCCGCTGTGGCTGCTGCCGTCGACGACGACGGTCGATGTAACACAGTTCTACATTGTGGACGAATATCAAGGGTAATGTTCAGTAGCCGCACAGAACGAGCCCACACAATGACGACGCCACCAACTGACAGGCGACTGAGGCAGCGCACGGATATAAAAAAACATAGATAAAAGTGGCAAAATACTTGCGGAGGCCAAGCAGCAGCAGCAGCGATACCTTCACATACATAGATAAACGCATTGGAACTACTGCCACTCGTAGTAGGTGTCTGTGTGTGTGTGTGTGTGTGTGCGCGCAAGTTTGCATGTGTGGGTGTGTGTGCTGTACGTCAGACAGTCTCTAAACGCCCGCCACGTTCACTCGCCTGGCATTGTGTCGTCATCAACCCCCAACGTGGACACATACGCACACCAATGCATATATACATGCGTAGGCTTACCTGCCCACCACACACACACACACACACGCACACACACGCAAGCAAGCAAGCAGCAGCACCGACACGAAAACAACATTCATTCAATGAACTTAACCAACACAAAAACAAACACACGCACACATATGTATGTATATATATATAAGGCACATACATGCGCGTTGCGTGTAGTGAATTTCCTTCAGCTTTGCTTTTGGTTTTCCGCACTAACGACGCACACAGCTGAGAGTTCCGCAGTTGACTGACTTGGCTCCGCTTTGGAGCCACACGGCAGACCCGGAGGCCAGAACACCAGCTGTCGGTCATGCGCACTGCGTCCAAGCACAGTCGCATTTTGTCAGCTGGTTACACTGCACGACAAAAGACTGGACTACTTACGCGTCTCCACGACCAGTATGGCCGTTACGAATTCGCAGAGCACCTCCTGGTGTCGTCGCAGCCGATCCCGCGCGATCAGCACCCGTTCCAGCAGATAGCCCACCATCAGCATCTCCACTTTGAGCATGGCACAGACATCGATCAGTTGGCGCACGTCCAGCCTCTCCAGGACACTTTGATTGCCAGCCAGGCTGCTGGCCATTCTGGCCACAGTGCCCTTCTTGGCCGATCGCCGGCACGGACGCGGCTCCTTCGAGGTGCGCTTGTCCCGATCCTTCTGTCGACGGCAGCGGCGCATACGTCTGGCCTGCTGCTCCTGCTTGCCATAAATGTCGCATAGCAATGCGCTGAGCAGAGTTTTGGTGGCGCTGTTGTTGTGTCAATGGGGTTAGTGCTTATCGCGGTCGCATGCTAATTAGAAAGCTCACCTCATTTTGGCGGCCTACTGATAGGACACAGCGGTGGGTAGCGGATTGTCAATTAAGTCTTTACCGGTGGCAATAGTTTTTATCTTATTGCTTCTAGGTTCTTTTTGGATTTTTTTATTATCTTTTTATGCAAAATATAAAGGCAGAAAATAAATTTACATGATTATCACAGCCAGGTGTGACTTATTTATGCTATAATTCTAACAAAACATCTACACAAGTTTTGAAATAGGTTCCATCAATTCCACCTAGGAAAAAGATTTTAGGGTGTCATCTTACAGTTGGGCTTACTAAGAAACCTTAAGCACTTTTCTTCGCATATAGTCGTAGTATTTGCAGATAAAAATTATATTGAAAGGTGGTAGACAATTTTCAAAGAAAACGCTTGTTGTGCATAAAACATTGGCCCATAATACATTCGTATTTATTAAATCAAGTCCTAGTGTAGCTCAAATCTGGCCAATTTGGATTTTATTTTAGCTTATACAAAAAATCCAACAAATTTTATTTTCAATAACGAATATATTTGAATGAATTAATCTAGAGGACAAACCATGAAAAAATTCCATCAAACATGAAAATCGGTTCAGATTTGAGAAAGTTATGGGCGTTTGAAATATGGGAGCTATGGATCCGAGGGCTTTACATGTCAAAATTTTTGTCCATTTTTGCATGATTTTTGACGAAAAATTTGACCCCCTCAGAATCAGTTTTGAAGTTGTTTTTTATACTAATTGAGACAACCACAATCGATTAAAATATAAATTTTCATTTCTAAATTTTGAAAAAAAAATTTTTCGAAAATGAGTAAGGGGGGAGTACATGATATTTTATCAAAAATTCGAAAAAAATGTATTTTTAATAATGACTATATTTGAAATGCTGATTCAATCTAGGGGACAAATCATGAACAAAACTCCTTAAAACATGAAAATCGGTTCAGTTTTGACAAAGTTAGGGGCGTTTGAAATATGGGAGCTAAAGATCGGAAAGCCTTACAACTCAAAATTGTTATCAATGCCCATCAGCTGTCATCAGCTGTCAAAAAGCTATATAAAAATTCAATATTTTTCCAAAATAATAACTTATGTTAAGTTCGGTTAAGTCCGACAGCAACGCTCTTGTTTGTTTTGAATTTTAAATTTAACTTTATTTTTTCAGTTTCTGAAATAGTGCAATGAAGTACGCGTGTAACATCTAAACATTGTAAATATTGCAAGGGATAATTTTGTGGGAGATGTTTCATGCATCATTAAAAAACCAGAAAGTGATGTAAAAATTTAAAAAATGTCAAGCACATTCATCGCCGCTGCTTTTTCGACTTGTAGTTCATCAATTGTTGAATACGCAGTAAAGACAATAACAATCCTGTCCAGATTCAGAACACCTCAAATCTCAGTAGAATGTACGATCCATGTGTGTATTCAGCGAGAAATTTCGATACATTCCAAAGCGCACGACATCATTGGAGAACCTCTGCGAGAGTGGAAAGAAACGCGGCGGAATGGTGTAGGCATTGGGCGCATAGTAGCCGTATTCGGAGTTGCACGTGCGATACATGGTATTGGTGTCCTTTTCCACGCCATAGCCCTTGAAATTGTCTAAAAATCCAGGCGAAATGTAATTCGTTAAAGGGGGTTTTGAGCATTATATTGGCCACTTACAGGGGCATTTGATGTCCTCGCGCTTGTGCAGATTCTCATAGAGCTTGGCCGTCTGTACTACCGGCTTACGTTTCATAAAGTTTTGAAATTCTACTTCGGGATTGAAGGTCTCCAAATCATCACAAAAATTGTCACACATTTTGATTGCAATTGGCGCAACTTTTAAGAAATATTAAATTTTAGTTACTGACTTGTTTCCCTTAAATTGTTAACTGTACTAAGATCCAGGCAAATCGAGCAAATAGTACACTCGGGCAAAGGTTGCTAAGTTACGAGTTAGGTCTCTCAACGGATATATATTTGAAACTGACGTAAAAAAGGCGCCGTTCAAAGGTCGTCGCAGTACGGCGCCTGCGCATTGCGGCCCGTGTTTGGGCTGTCAGTTTGACAGTCGCTGCTCGGTCAACCCTGTAAAAAACTATATACACAAATTACCCAACAACTTGTTTGGTCTGCCGATGCACAAAATGTACAATTTGTCCAATGTTCTTAACTTTATCATATGCATGGCGAGCTTCAGCCAATCATTTGACGGCACGTTGGCGGTCAAGCGGGGACCACATCATCCGCGCGGCGAGACCCGACGAGTGGACCAGCATCTGACACATGAGGAGCAGTGAGTTCAGCATGGATGTGATTAATTATTTGACAGATAATTGAATTTCTCAAATGTTCAACGCTCAGTCGCATCGATGATGACCTCAAGGATATGGGCATACAGGCGAGCTTAGAGGATATGAGCGAGGAGGAAAAGATATTCTACATGTTTAAGGTGCGTAGCTCTCACTTCTGAATAACGCCGTACATTGTCTTAAGTTTACACAGGCGCACGACAACGACAACAACAATGCACTGGATGGTCTTGAGATGATACAATCGGCCATGCATCACAATTATGATTACTTCAAGAACAGCGAACGAAACGATTACCTGCAAACTGCTAGCGAGGAACTAGATCACTTTATAGGTAAGAAACTTGCCGCATATAAATAGGGAAAGCCATGGCAACTATGAAAACGGCTCTAAAAACAGTCCTTGATTGGTTCGAAAAATCTTTGTGGAAATTAATTAAAAATATTTCATATTTTTAAAAATTTTTATTGATTTAGTAAGCTTAAATTTTACCTTAAATTAATAGCTTGAATATAATCCATAAGTGTTTATAAAATGCAAGGTCGTAAATTTAACGAAAAACGTATGCAAGGAACATTTTTCGCCATTATTCGATCGGTTAAGCGTATTTTCGTCGATTTTATTCCATAGAAAGTAATCGGGCACGTCTCAGGTATTATTCAAGTTTTTTTATTAAATGCAAACGTTTTATTTAAAAAAAGAAACGAAGAAAAATAATAAATAAGTCTTTCAGCAATTTTAGTTCATCGGAATCAGGACAGAATCGGACGTATATTTTAGTAATTTTCATTCGATACTGACTGATTTCAGACTGATTTTTGTCTGATCGACTATAAATGTTATTTGACAGCTCTCCATAAAAAATTAATGCTCAACCGAGAAATCCATTCTGAGAAATTCACGAAATTAAAATTATTTTGAATTTGATCGAAAAATACATTGCCAGTCTATAATTGGTAATAATAAAATATATAATTGCTTGATTTTACAGAGGCCATTGACAAGTTTCTGTTGATTGCGGATGATAACAACGACGGGCTGCTGCACTATCCGGAGTTCGTGAAGGCCGTCACCGGTGGCAAGGAGCAGTTGGCTTTGGAGAGAAATATGCTGCGCTAAGCTGGAACCCGTTTAGACACAATAATAGATATAGCTTAGTTAAATTCTAGCATTAGTCATAACACATTTGTATTTCCATGCTGAACCATTGAGACTGTACATAGCACATACACGAACACATGCTTCCATATATTATGTACACAGTTAGCTACAGCCCGAAGCAATACTACAATAGCCACTATATAAATATTTCATTTGTACTACGAAAGCGAAAGGCGAGTGTGACGAATTGGCAATGGCTATAAGAGGCCATCGCAGGATTGGGTGGTGTTGCAGCTGGTTCCTCGATAGCCATCGTAGGCGGCGCGCTCCATCAGCACGATGAGATCGTTGTAGCGCGGCTTCTCCAAGGGTGACCTGTGAATTATTATAGTCATATATTGATATGGTGATTAATTCGCCAGTTATTTGCTTGGCTCACCCCTCGAATATTTCAATGGCGCCCAGCAGCGCACGGGCCGCCTTGGCGTACTCGTAGGCCGCGTTTGGACAAGCGCAGGCCGCTGCATACAGGCATTCGTTGTGGCCGGCTCCTGGGCGGCCAGGAAGCCCATTATGAGATAGTCGTCGCCGGAGGTGATGCCCAGGCCGGGCCAGGTGCCGTCGATGCGTGCCGCGGATCGGGCATAGCCATGGCCATAGCCATAGCCGCTCCAGTGGCCGGCGCCCAGCAGTCCGGCCGAAAAGATCAGCACCTTGAGCAGCACGATGATCAGCAAATTGGTCAGATTCAAGCTGAGCACCTGTGAATAGCACCTGAATTAGCTCTCGCCTGGCAAATGGCAAAAATGCACGCACTTGACTATTACCCGCTGAGCGATGCAGCAGCTCCTTGGCCACCTGCACGACCACATGGCCCGCCGGACTGGCGAACATGTCCTGGGCGCTCCTTAGCCACGCCAGCGGTCGCAGCTCAATCTGGGTCTCGTTCACAATGACTGCAGTCGCCGGCTGGAGATTCACGCTGGCCGCTTGACAGCCGACCAGGATTGCCAGCAGTGCCGGGGGCAGCCAAAGTGTTGTTGCCACATACCGCTTGGCTGTCATTCTGTTTGTTGTTTATTGTTGCAGTTGTCGTTGTCGTTGTTGCTGGTGGATATCGCGTGAGCGTTGTTGTTGTGTATTTGTCAGTTGGCACGTCGTCGTCGACTGGTCTGAGCCACGGCAAGTGCCTGGCTTTTATCTGTCGCACATCTGTCGGCCAAAACTGTTCCGCCTGTGCAGACGGCTACCTGCTGAAGGCTGAAACCCAGACCCAGACCCGGCCCAGGCCCACGGAGACATTGCATGTTGTGCCTCGCTGCACCATAAAAGAGAGCCCAAAAAGAGATTAACGGCCAGAGACATCGAAACGGCGCAAGATCGAGAGTGTTTTCCTGGTGTCATTAGCCTAAAATTGGCCAGACATTTTTCCACTTCGAGGATTCGCACTGGCTGCGGCTTACCTGCGCCGTTCTCTCCCAATGTCAAATTGTTTCAGGTAAACGCACGCGAGATTGTGCGTATTAAGTAAAGTAATGCAAAATGCTTTGGTTTTTGTTGTTGGTTTTTTTTTTGTATCAATCATCAACTCGTTTATTGTTACTTGGGTTTTCTTGTTGCTGTATTGCCGTTGTAATATTTGGAAATTATTTATGTATGCTTGTATATATATATATCGATTTGCAATAATGTGTTATTCATGTATTCGTTTGTAGATGCTTTATTAATTGTTGTTGAAATATTCATTTTAATTTTGTCAGTTTTCATATATATGCAATTACAGACAACATACAAGTACATAATATATAAGTACGCATTTATTTGTATGTATATATATTTGTAGATACCTCTTTGCTATACTTTCACAATAATACGAGTATTTATTTGGTATATTTTGCAACATAGAATGTAGTATGTATAAGAAGTATTTTTGTATTTTATAATATATGTATTTTTTGAGTATTTTCTTTGTTTGTGATTCGTTTACTAATGTGGTTCTTGTGTGCTTTTGTAATATTTCAGCAATGTTTTTTATTCTCTATGCACTTTATGATATTATCTGATGTGATATATGTACGCACGATACGTAAATGGGTAAAGCCTGTGTGTGTGTGTGCATTGAATGTATGTATATTCTGTTCTACATTTGTCATTGTAAATATTTGTTTCTAAAGCAATGGAGTGTGATTTAATATGTATTGGATTCAATTCAAATGATGATGTTTGGGGTTGCGAAAAGTACACGTAGCCAATGATGTATTTATATGTGGGTATGATATCATTAATGTTAGTTTTAGATCATAACTATGAGACTAAATCAAGCTCATAGTTATTCGTAAAAGGGGTTTAAAATTAACGAAGAGAACCCTTTGTAAACGGTATTATTAAATTCGTAATATGTATTCCGAAAATTGTTCGCTTTTATAAATTACAACTAAATTTTTTGGAGTATTTTAAATGGAAATAGTTGTGAATTGTTAAGTTTATGTTAAAACGGGTTTCGATAAAAATATGTCTATTGTTTGACTTGTATATTTTTTAACTAAGTTATATAATTGTTTTTAAAATACATATTCTAAAAGTTTCGTAATATACAACCCAAGCTTAAAGTTGGTTTAACTATTTTCGCGATATGTAACAACAAAATCAATCTATATATTTTAGCTATTGTTAAAAATAATGCTTTAACATGTGCGTAACAAAATGAATAAAACATTTACTGCTAAAGAATATAGTTTTCAGTTAATACTTCAATAAGCTTCTCCGCATATATGTATGTTATTATATTATCTTCGTTGTTGCTTTCAACATTCATGAGAGTAGACAATAAAGTGCCCCGAAAGCCACATACTATATATATGTGAGTGTATATAGGTAGGTCTTAAGCATCCTTTACCTATTCGATTTCTGTTCATAAATCTTAATGTAACATTGCTTTGTTCGCCATTCAGTAGTTGGTTGAAAAGGATTTGCCAAACAACATATACGAGTATGTTTGTATGTGTGTATAAACATTAACTACTAATATATGTTTAGTATTTGTAATAATATTTGTGGGCATATAATAAACATTTAATTTGTGTGTAAGTAGCTTTTGTGTATGCCTTGGTATGTAACATTTGCTCATATATAGTTATATGTAATTTGCAATAACCATCGTTTGCATTATTAATATTATTTAGTATATTTGTTGAAGTTATATTTCATACCTAACGCATATTGTCTTTTATCTAAGCACGCGAATCCAACGGAATTCGCATTGTGCTTTTTAGTAGTTTATTCAAAGATTCATCCTCGTGTAACAATTTAATTTGTAATTTGTATTAATCGAATGGTTTCAATAGCAAGTATAACATGTAATATACGCTTGCGAATATTTTTATTTAGCAACATTAAATATGCCATAAAATTTGTCTCAATAATTATTATAATGGTAGATGTTCGATTTATTCAAACGTTCTTCTCAATAATATATGTAAATGTATATATCTTTCTTGCTCTCAAGTAGAAAATGTCTCAAAACGTTTTCGAGTATCCCTAATATCCTCCATTTCATGCTGCAAAACCAGTCAAGTCATCGTCGAAGTTGCACATTTTTATGGGCTTTACTTTCATTATTATTGTTGCTTTGGTGGTTATAATTATACATTGTGTAGTGTATATAGTGTGTTATTTTTTCTCATAGTTCAATATCTTTTTCCTATTATGCTTCTTTTTTCAAATCGCAAATGAGAAGTAACTGCATACATATTTGATATATATATATATATAATAACAGGAAATAGTACATATAGATATCGTAGAATATTCAACTAATATCAATAGTGTAAACGATAGTAACTCAATGTCTATATAGATGCTGATGCTGATGCTGATGCTGATGCTGATGAGTACAGTTTTATGTATGATGCTTATGTTCATTCCCTTCTGAAACCAGGAAACTTCGGAGGCAGAAAAAAGACAGATTTTCCATAGTTGAAGTACAGAGCGATTAAGTGTAGTATGATTTATGCTATGACTGTGTGTGTGTCTGTGAGTGTATGGTGTATGTGTGGATTCATTTCAAATCCAGCTCATCCTCCTCCTCCGGCTTGGCGGTCCATCGTTTGCCGGCTGAGTTTATGCTGCCAATGCTGCCCGAATCGCTAAAGTCGCTGAAGGCCGCGTTCTGGATGCCCTCGTATATCTTATAGGTGCTGGAGCTGGCTCCAACGCCGCTGGAGCTCATGCTCATGCTCTTGGCGGCGCCAAAGCGATCGCTCTTATAGTGTGAGGGCGGACCGCCGAAGATCATGTCCGCGTCAGAGATTGAGCCGCCGGCACGCGTGTATTTGGCATTGCCTGGGCTGGAGGTCGTTGTCTTGACGTCGCCGAATATGATGTCCAGGTCGGATTGCTTCGAGGCTGCAAACAGGAACACAAATTAATAACGGCCATAAGGACGAACTTCGAGATGCACATCAATTTTGCGTGGGTGCAGTTGAGAGCCAATTCTAGGGCGCTTGACATTAGCACTACATGGGCCAATTGTTTACACACTGATTAACGTGATATGAAAGATGACATAATGAGCGTTACCAAAAACGTGACCAAATGCGAATGACAGCGAATGAAATATGTGTGGGGACTCTTAGGGTATAAAGTAAAAGACAACAAGAGTCTCTACCTAAGTGTGATTGGTTTGCAATGAGTGCGCATGCTTTACTCAAATGAATCATATGAATCGCGTTGTGAATTTAGGTTACATACATAAAGACATGGGGTATGCATTTATATATGTACATCCGGCTTGGGGGGTCAATCTAAATAATTGAACTGTTTCAACTTTTGATAACTCTGCATTTGCATTTCTTTGCTCTTTGCTACACACACACACACACACACTCACACATACATACGCATACAGAAGGTTGAAGAACAAAACCAAAGAGAATAACAGAACAGAAATGGTTGCAAAAACATCTATTGAATTTTGGACTACTTGAAGCTGCTGCAGATAGATGCTTTAGTTAGTTTAGTTGTTGTTTTGTTGTGTCTCTGTGGGCGTGTCTTTGTGCGTGCCGAGAAAGCCAGAAAATGAACGGAGCTTGCTGTGCGCTCTAGCGAGTAGTTACTGTACGGCAGAGTTCCTGTTGTGTGGCGAGTTTCGTGTTCGTGGAAGAGTCGTGCGTGCAGGCAAGCGAATAGGCAGCACTGGCGAGTGGCGAACTTACAAACACTTTAGCGGCGCACATGTCGTATACGTTATATTTGGCTTACACTTTCAAAGTTGGCTATCAAAGAAGAAAATGAGTAAGGACATATTACAGTGGCACCTAATTGGCTTTTGGCTAACATTCGAATCGCCTGTCTACTTGGCTAAAAGGGGTTCTTCTCGCTTACATCTTAACTTGGTCGCTGCTAAAGCTAATATAAATACTCGTAGAAATGTATAAATATAAGTTGGTATATATATATATGCCTATATATGTGTGGAATGTATGATGGATTATTGTGTGTGAGTATTTGGTTAGTTGCGTTAATATTGATGCTGATGCTGATGCGAGATGCTATGACAATGGATCTATCCTAGGTCTTGCGCAGCGTTAGGCTGACCAGCAGCACGCCCACCGCTAGATAATTACCGTTGCTCTCGGAGCGGGAGTACGAGGGCCGCGTGTACGAGGGCAGATCGCTGGGATTGTTGAAGCCCGCCTGCGAGGCCAGCGAATTCGAATCGTAGCCGGAGGTGTCCCCAGGCAGAGCCGCCGCGGTGACAGCCGCCGGCGCACTGTAAACGCTGGCCGATCGGATGCCGATCCCCGAGCGCCAGTCGTTGTTGGAGGCCGAGCTGGTGATGGCACCGACGGCACCGACGGGACCGGTGCTGATCGCCGTGATGCCACTGGCCACCCCGGCGCCGGTGGCCGTGGCCGCGGTGTTCGTGGTGTTGGTGTCCATGCGCGTGATCGTCTCGATGGAGCTGTTGCTGTCGTAGTTGCCGTAGCTGGTCTTGTCCTTGCTCAGCGAGCTGCTGAAGCTGTTGCGATACGAGCTGTTCGTGTTGACGTTGATGTTCGCATTGGCGGTCACGGTGGGCGGCGGCGGCGGCGGCCCGGCCGGCGGCGGCGGCGACTTGATGGGGCCGTTGCCGTTGCGATTGATGCGCGACGAGATCGAGGACGAGGAGATCGATGAGGAGGACGAGGCGGTGTTCGAGGCAGCGCCGATGCTGGCGACGCTGGCCGACTTGTGCGGCTCCTTGTCGAAGGGATTGACGCGCTCCTGTGGCTCAAAGTTGGTCACTGGCTTGTAGCCGCCAGTTGTGGCTATATCCGTAATTGTGTTGGCGCTATCCGAAACGCTGGCAGCGGGCTTAGCGGCTGAGCTGGCCGCTGTCGTTGTCGTTGTCGTTGTTGCTGGCTCCTCCAGCGGCCGGCTCGGCTGCGTGGAGATCACGTCCGTGCCGCTGGTCTTGCCGCCCGAGGCGAACGAGAACTGCTTGCCCAGAAAGGAGCCGCTGAAGGCGCTGCCTCCGCTGCTGCTGGGCCCGGCGCTGCTGGGCACGCTGCCCAGCCCGCTGCTGTTGCTCGTCTCGCTCGCCGTTCTGCCGCGCTTCTTATTAGCGATTTCCTACATGTCGCCAAAGATCCCCGCGAAGGTCTTGCGCAGGTTCTTCATGGTGTCCTCGGCGTCCTCAACGACCGAGCTCTGAGTTGGCGGCGGACGCTGTCCGATCCGCGACGCCGACGAGATGCTCGATGCCTGCGACGTTTGCGAATCGCGTCGCACGCCGGCCACCGTGCTGGGCACCGACGAGGACGGCTCCTCGGGCAGCTCGGAGATGCTGCTGCGGCTGCTCAGCCGCCCAATGGAGCCCACCGCCGGCGAGGTACGCTCCGGTATCGGCGGCGGTCCGCCCATCGGTGCCGGCCGCGGTCCGGCGGGCAGCGGCGGTGTCGGTGCCAGCTCATCCGTGGGACTCTCGGCGCGCGAGGAGACCGACGAGCGTGACGGCAGCTTGCCGGGTCCGGTCTGCGCCATGCTGGGACGGCAGACGTTCTAGGTGGTGCACAGGTGGGTAAATCATTTAGCGGCACTTGAACTCCGTGGGCAGCTCTGCACTCACCTGCATGCGTCCCGACACCAGGTCGGCTATCTGCCTGCGATCCTCCTCCTGGCTGTCGCCGATCAGAGCGAAGGTGCTATCACAGGCGCTGATTATGTGCTCGCGTCCATCTTTGCCCACCACCACGGAGACGCCGCACACCTCCAAGCCGCCAAACAGTTCCGAAATCTGTGAGCAAGTTCGATATGGATGAGCATGCATATATATATATATATATAAATGTATAAATGTGTGCGGATGCTTATTGAGTCGATTGAATCATCCCATCAAAATCGAAATCACAATCTGTTTTCAATTTCATGCGCAGTTCACAGTTCTGGTTTTGCGTGGGCAGCTGTTGCTGTTATTGCTTATTCTGCGGTTCTTGTACTCTGCTCCCGAAGCGAAGCGAGTGTATTCGTGCCTCTCGCACGAATTCAATTCTTCAACCAGCAAATTTGTTTGGCGGGCTGTGTAATTGGCCCACTCAACATTTTCATCAAGAATCAAACAGAAACTTATTTTTATCTGCCAGTCTTTCGGTAATGTTTTTAGAGTCCGCAAACATACCCAAAAATATTGACGAAGGATCCTTGCCATCTGTTATTACACTGGGAACCTCTGTACCTATAAGAAGCATATACTTCTCAACAGTCTGTCAGTCTGGCCATCTCTCTATATCTGTCTGTCAAAAACTTCACATTTTTCATTAAATTTCCCTTTTCTCTAACCCTCTTTTTAGCCACCATCCTCAAAGAAGGATCCTTGCTATCTGTTATTATACTGGGAACCTCTGTACCTATAAGAAATATATACTTCTGATCAGCAAAAACAGTCTGTCTGTCTGGCCATCTCTCTATATTTGTCTGTCAAATACTTCACACTTTTCATTGAATTTGCCTATTTTCTAACCCTCTTTTTAGCCAACAACCTCAAGAAGGATCACTGGGACACTGGACTCTGGGAACCTTTGCACCTATAAGAAGTATATACTTCTGATCAGCAACAACATCTTTCCATATCTGTCTGTCAAAAACTTTACATTTTTACATAAATTTCTTTTGGTTGCCTGTCATTGCGTCTGAATAGGGTAGCTGTCGGTCGGGCACCCTCGAGCCACTCTTACATGTAACTGCTTGTTGTTGCAGTTGCTGCTGCTGTTGCCAGCACAGCTCAGCTTTAATTACAAACATAGTTTGTTTTGATTGGGTATAGCGTTCCACTGCTTAGAACTGTGGGCATGACGTCTCTGGTATTGGGGCCACCCACCTAAGAGCTCATATCTGTGCCGCATTGCTTAGCTTATCTAAGTAATGTGCAAATTGCAATAATTGCAGTTCATTTATGCGCATACGCGGAAATTCTGAGTCAGCGCCGAGTTTAACTATTTTGAGCCGAGCTCTATGCCGCATTTCTGCCGCAATTGATGGCATTCTCATGTTTCATAGTAATTATTGCGGTACTCGGCATCCCGTTACATCATAAGTAATGCCCATAGTATCTAAGTGCACTCTTATGCGCTTTGCTTTTGCATATTCACGAGCTCGAATTAAAGCGGCGCCGACTCGCGATCGGCTTGTCAGCCAACTCAATGTGGGGGCCCAAATCCGAATACTCGCCCAGGGGCGAGACCCACCGTTACCAAATTGTGTGCCCAAAATGTGCCGCGAATAATTCGAGTCGATTTTGCAGCTATTTTGATTGGCAACATTTGATAAATGTGTGCGCCGCTTTCGGCTGCCTTTCAGTTGCATGCTCACAAATGCGGCTTAAACGTTCAGTCTCTCTGATCTCTGAACGGGTATCGTAGCTTTCTCAGAAAGCCAGCGAAGCATACAAGAAAATCCGCATCGCCCGAAGATAACAGATTGCCCCATTGATTTAAATATTCGTTCCCCAAAAATTGTGCGACTAGTGCCAATATGTCGATGTCATAATTGGCAAGGCTTCGGGAATTCTATTTTTATTTAACTGTAATTCTAACGTTGAATTCAAAAAAAAACCAGACCTAATTCTAATTATTTTATTTTATTTTTGAAGATCAACACCAATTTGGGCTGGGCTGATATTGGGCATATTTATCTTTATATTATTTCATTATTTATTATTTTTAAATTTTGTATGTGGTCTAACAATCTTTTGCATTTTTTATTTTATATCTAATTTGTTCATGCATTATTTCTAAGAATCAAATATAATCAAATATATTAAATATAAGTTCACCTATATGAATAATAGGATGTATTTCTCGAAAGCAAAACATCTCAGTTGTACTTTTAATTTGAGCTTTTAAAATGATTGTTGATGAAAAATGCAAAACTATTTATCAAACAGTTTTTACATTTTTTTCAAACGTAAGAGAAATTTTAATTTATCAAAATTACGTACGTTTTTTATGTTATCATAAAAATAGTTTAATTGTGAAAAATTGAATTCTTAGTCGAGTTAGTAGAGAATCATTGATTTTTTTTAAGCTGTTAAATAGGTGACATTTTAAAAAACACATACATGTGAACACACACTAATACTTTAGGCCTTGATAGCGTATTAAAAGTTCGAAGCGTTCAAATGAGTTTTAATTTCATATTTGATTTACTGTGTCGAGTCGGCTCGGTTTTGAGCTGCGACTTGGGGGACTTACCTCATCCACCCAGGTTTTGTACTTCTCGGTTAAAGTGATTTGCTCGAGCATGGCTGAGCCTTGATTGGTCTTCCAATTGCCAGTGATGGATTTGCGCCTGTAAGTAAGAGAGCACCAAGCATGAAAACACAATAAATTAGCCGAAAAAGCGTAGATAATTCGCGGCAGCAGCAGACGATTCAAGCTGAGGTGCTTTGAACCCGCCGTCGAATTGGTGAACCCAAACAATGAACTGCACTTGGTAGGATAATTGCCAATTGCACTGGGCTCCATTGAGGCGTCTTTTGTTTGCTGACAGCTGCAGTTAAGACCAAGGTCAATTGTCAGGCAGCGGCACAGGCACTCGACCTTATCCCGTCAACATCGGCAACAGTGCCATCTACATCGATATCGAGGCTTTCAGCTTTTAGCGAACGCTGCCGGCTGTGGTCTGGAATTGTGGTCACTTACATAAATGCCTTGTAGTTGTTGCCAATCTTTTGAATGTGCACGCTGAACTTGGCATCGATGTAGGGCTCAATGGTGCAATAACAATGGGAATCATTTCCAGCGCCGCTAACCAGTCCGGCGGCATCTTGCAACGCGCTCTGATTCTCCAGACGGGCGGTGGCAACGCCGCCGTGGCAATGTCCAGCCTTCAGTACGCTGGGGAACTTGGTGAATTGGAACTGCAATGATAATGAAAAAGCCAACTCAAAAGTTAAAACTGATTGGCAGTAAATTTGAATAACAGTGTATCAGAGATACGCCTTTATTAGCTGATGAAAGCGAATGAATGTTTACGTTTTCGCTGGAAAAGCGCCAAATTTGATTTTAACACGATTTCCGATTCTTATTTTGTTCATTGAATTAAGTAAATTGTATGCATATTCTGCAAGTGCATGTGTGTGTGTTTGTTTGCTGTTGTTGCGTCAAATTATTTGGCGAAACTTGCAGCGTTCCCCGAATTTCTTCGATTTTCCTTGTTAAATATTTTATATTTGTATACTTTTTGGTCAAGGCTGCTATTAATAAGACAAAGACGCACTAAGGTTTTTTCATATTCAAAACAAAATTAACAAATTAACTTATAATTAGAATTTTCAAATGCTTTAACGATCTGGTTATTATAATAGGCGCTGATTCATTATCAAACTTAACATATTTTTCGCTTCACAGTCCTCCCCAAATATGTATCTCATTAACAGCACATAAATCATTTACAAACATGTGGACATCTTTGGAACGTATTGAAAGCACCAATGAAAATATCAACAAACCAGAACAAATGATGACGCAGACAGAAAAATTGTCGCAAGGAAAACGCTCAATGAATATCAATGGCAATGAGTGCTGAGCGGATGGGCGGAGGGCGCTGTGCAAATGATGGTCACACCCCCGCATAGCGAGCATTCCTGGAAGCTGGAGGCCGCCACGTAGGCATTAGCATTAGCTGAATGGCTACTTCAGTCTGGTTATATCAGCGCACTTAAAATATGCACTGTGACGCATCTGTTGAGCGATATATGTGAGTGTGGCATCTACCTAGCAGTGCTACATATAATATGCTGTATGCAGAGTACTTGTGTGGCAGCTTGTAGTTGTTGTAGGCGTAGCATGAAGAATGCCCATGCCCTGCACGTGTGCGCGCCACATGGTCCGGCATTTCAACTGTAAGTGAATGTGAACGTAGACCTGGAAGTAAGTCATTGCTGTGGCCGGACCATAGTACGTATAACTAAATTATAACATTATTTGTTGCCTGACAGATGCGCCGTTTGTTGCATCTGCAGGCGCTGCTGTGGCGCCAAATTTGTTGGCCGCCCCGAGAGCATAAGCTGTGTGCCCGCACTCACAATTAATAAAGCTGCCAAGGTAAAATAAACCGCAGTAATATTCAAATGAACGAGCCACTCTCCACTCGCCCCTCTCCACTCGCATCTCTCGCCTCTCGCTCTCATTTGTAATGGATTTATGACGCTTTTGATCGCACGGCGACGGCGACGGCGACGTCGACGGCGAAAGCCTCTCAAGGCAGGCAGAGACAGTGGCTGTGGTCGCCACTTGAGAGGCAAATTGTGCGGGTGCACAAACGACTCAAGCAGCCGAAAAAAGCTCAAACTCAACGAACGGCACGCTCGCTCTTTAACAGTGCCGAAAGCATCTCAACGATCACTGCCTCTCTCTACGAACTGAGTGGCTGGCTTCGGCTATGAAAACACTTGAAACGGTTGAGTTCACGATTCAGTGCAGAACCGCAGGCGCAGCGAAGTAGAACGTACGAAAACGACGGCAGCAACGGTGCGGCGAAAATAATTGTGTGAAAATTTAATAAATGAAAATTCAACAAGTCAAGTCTTGATTGTGCCAGTGAACAAGTTTAGTTGAGCCCGCAGTGCTTAAAAAGTGCTAAATAAACAGTTTTCGCGCTTAACAATTTTCAAATAAACAAATTATTAATAACAACAAAAAAAAAATTACTTTCAGTCGAGTGATAAATCAGGTATTTTAATATTCTTGCTTTTGTTTTTTATTATATTTGCTATTGTATTAAGCTTTTAAAGATGCAGCGCGTGCTTAACTCGCGCGCGTTTTTATGGCGGTTTTAAACGCGTGTTGCTCTGTAAACTGTGGCAGACGTCGAACTCGCAGTCGCAGCATCGTTGACACAGCGACACAGTTTTCCACATTCACGCACACACACAAAGCTGCATTTCTTTCTATTTATTTGTGCTCGAACATATTTGCGTTTATTTTTAATTTGTTTTTATTTCATTCTTTCTCTCGTTGCCCGCTTTTCCTTGCTTCGTCGCAACACATTTTTTTCTGTTCAGTTTCTGCTCAACTTTGATTTGTTTTAATAGTTTCTAATGTCGCCAATTTGTAAACAAAATGCAGCTATAAAGAAATATTTTTATGTTGTGCAATCCGGCATCATGAATCAGTTTATAATATGTACGTATATAAAACGTTTGTTATATATACATATATGTTTTTATATGTACATATTTATGTTTTTCGTTTTTCCAACACGTTGAAAAATGTCAAGGGAAGCTGTTTGTGTGGGGTTTTCATATTACGCATACGTCATGTGTCTCACTTTTGGCATTGGCCATTTAACGACTTTAAGCCTAAAATACGAAACTGCTAATGTATAAATTCGACGAATTCATTGTCGCAGTTTGCTAATTTATGCAAGTATGACAACAATTTGTTTTTGCATAAACTTGTTTCAGCCGAATGTAAATGCACTCCAAGTTTAGTTTTCTTTACTTGTCATTAAAGATTTTTTTGCAACATTCTCGTACGTTTCCTTCACTTGATTTTATTTGCTTTTGCTTTTGTTGGAAACCCAATTTAAGTAATTTTTGCTTTAGTCAGCCATTTAATACTTTACTACCTATACATCATATATAATACATTGTATTTTTATTTATTCTTGGAAATGTATTCATGTTGATGGCGGCTTTTATATAATACAAGCACATACATATGTATATATATTTCCGATTTGCGAGCTTCCATTCTTCTTAAGCGACAGCTCTTGTTATTGTTATTTTTTCTCTGGCCCAAAAACTTGGTATTTAGGCTATATTGGCATATTAAATTCAATGTGCCTACATTATTGAATTGCCGTTTTAGGCACGTATTCGTGTGAAATAAAATCCCAAGCAATTGAATTACGAAAGGTCACTTGAAATTGAATTCACTGCGGTTTGCCAAAATCGAATCAATCAAACCTATAAAAGTTAGGCTAGCTGGGGCTTGGGGTCGAGCTTTGCTTTAAAAAAGTTTCGAGTCTTTCTAACTTATAAGATTGCCATATTGCTGTTATCTTCTTCAATTTTAATTTCACATTTATTACAATTGATTGCAATAGAAAAATAACTAACAGCACAATATGTTTTTTTTTTTGCTTTTGGTTCCTTGAAAATACCATGACTAACTATTTTTTTCTGATAAATGTCTCGAAAGCACTTAAAAGTAGTTTTTGAGAATTTTTGTATATTAATTAGCTATAATAAATATTCAGAAAACTGTCATCGCTCATTAAATATATAAATAAAGAAAAATATTTTTTGCTTTTGGACGTTGAAAATTTTTAGTTTTTACATACAACAAACATAAATATCTCAATAGACATATATAAAATATGAACACAAAAGTATGATTGGATATTTTTAACTAAATCCCACGAATTTTGAATAGATTGTATAAATGGTTTTCAAAAATAAAGAAAAGAATTTTTAGCTTTCTGTGGAAGAAGAGTTTTGTTTCTCTTTTTATCAGTAGTCTTGCTTTGTGTTCGCAACAATTCAATCGGTATTTGAGAAACTGAAATAAAGATATGGATAATAATAAAAAAGTCGCTTCTTGCTATATTTTTCCCCTTGCACATTTTTAGCACTCCAAACACAATTCTTTCGCACATCGTTGAGTGTCCATTTTTGGACACTGCACTCAGGTTCGAAAAGTCAGCCAAGTGTTTAAAGCAATTCGCCTTATACAGAGAATGATTGTTTATTTTTTACACTTGTTTAACTTTTGGCACAAGTCTGCGGCGGTGGCGACACACCCAGAGCCGATTTTGGGATTATCTGTTGGTCATTTGTGTGGGTGTTGTTGGTATGGTATTGCTGGCCAACAAACAAGCGACCACCAGAAATCCATTAATAATTTTCTTGTGCGGCTTTGCAATTAAATATTATTGTACAATTAAAAAGAAATGCTAAAGACAGCGCGACAAAAACGCCAGCCCATTTATAAATTTCGTTCGTGTTAATTTCAGACTCGCAGAATTTATTGACGATGATTTCTTTTTACTGTCTGCTGTTTTTTCCCTGTTCGCGTTGGGATGAAAATGGGTATGGGTATGAGTATGGTCATGGGGGTGGGCATGGGGATGGGCTTGGGGATGGGTCGACACGGTCTGTTTGGTTTCTGTGTGGGCCAAAGGCGCGCGAATTGACGACGCCAGCGTTTGTCAATTTGTCTGATTGTCTGTCAGTTCTTAAATTTATTAAACAAGATCTGTCACAGCGCATACTTTCGAATGACTTTGGAATTTTATATTAAAATTGCGGATCTCACGACGCGCTTAAAAACACTTCAATAAATCAAACGATAATTTGATGATATATTCTTTATAGCTTTTGACAGCTTTTGTAAGAACAAATATAGCAGAGTAATGCTTAATGATTGCAGAAGACCTCACATTTATCGAAAAAAGTTGAATGAATCCTATCAAAGCAAATGTGTCAATACAATAGCAATTATGGTATAAATAATAATTAACCTTTCCAAAGCAATGCATATAACTTTTCGATGAAATTTGAACAATATGGTGTTTTTAAAGCATTTTTATTTTTCAAAATTAAACATTACCTAGATGACTCTATCTCATGTGACATGTATTTATTTTATTTTCTCCAATAATCATTTGTTAGTTAGTTCAATTATGAATTCATTTCTTTACAAAATCGAAATAATTTGTTTAACAGATACTCACATTTGTTTGTTTTAATAATTATGGATTTTGTGTTAATTATACTCGTTCACGAAGTGAAAAAAGTATATTGGGTTTGTGTGTCCGACTTGCTGTACGTCCGTCTGTCGTTAAGAACGCAATTTTATTTAATTTTTATTTAAGCAAGAGACTGGATTATACACTTGGAATATACAGCTCGGAATATATATCCGAGTCAGATAAAATTAATTAAGAGTTTTCGGCGCACCGGGGGCGTATCTTAGTCTTAGTATATCTCCACCTAGTAGCCTAAGTCAGAAACACCCCTTTGCTTAAAATGAGCGGTCTTTGTGTGCATAATAATATAGTTCTTAAGTTTATCAATAGGTGGCGCTTTTCGCCACAAAGCGGGCTGACTTAAAAACACCACCCAAGCCACAAACCTTTGTTGGTTTTTATTAGAACTTTTCGTTAATCTATATTAGATAGGTCAGGTTAGGTGTCAATTGTGACCGCGAGAGAAAAACAGCTTTTTTATGTTTTTTATACTCAGTTATCATTATTATTATTATTACAAATACTGTGAACGAGTATTGCGCTGTCGGTGCGACCCGACTGCAATATTGTCATTTGTGTTTTTTTGTGATAGAGTCAAATGAACTTTTAACTAATTTGATAACATTGTACAATTATAGTATCATTGCTTAAAATGAGTATTTGTTATTCCTTTTGTGAATGCACATTAAATTTAATTAAAATTTTAAAATCTGATCGAAGAATTATATAATAATCTATTTATATATATATAATTCGAAATTAAGAGATCATGTCAAGATTATTCTTAATCTTTTGTTAAAATCAAATATTGTTCATACAATTTTTTTACCCAGGTGGTCTTCCGATTTCCACCTACGTAAAACAAACAGTTCTATTTATTGTCGAATAATTGGTCATGTATATATTATATATTAACTGCCATCAGATATTTTTTACCATTAATTGGAATAAGGAATTGATTGAAATAGGCTTATCAACGTTTAAAACGCAATTATTCCGTGACAAATAATTTATTGTTGGGAGTGTCGCTTATAATAAATTTAAATCTCTGCTGTTGCTTATTAAATTTTCAAAAATGAATTCCGAAATTCCTATAACTGCTCGACACACTGCCAGCCATTGTTGTCTGTGTTTTGCTTTTATTAAAAAATTGACCAGCTACATACATATATTTATGTGAATGTGCAAATATGCACATACTAATATAAAAAAAAGACCAATGGCATTGGGTTCCTACATTAAGAATGTATCTTTTTGTGACCTGCAAATGCAATATGAGGCAAAGGGATACATGCCACTGTCAAATGCTCCCCTTTTTGCCGGTCAAGTTTTATTTTCTCTTGGCACACATTAGCATTTTTAATTGAATTCTTTGTCACGCATCCTGGCAAACCTTATGGACTCGGATTTTGTTTATTTTTCCAAGCCGCCGCCTGCAATTATTTGTGTCATAATCAACGAGCGAAACTTTTTTGGAACAACAAAATCTCAAACTCGTTGAGGGTTGAATTTTGAATGTTGAACGTTGAACGTCGAACGTGACGAACCCAGACGTTATAAAAACTGTGGCAATTTTGCATTTTGTTTATTTACCTACCCAAAGCATACGAGAGTATTGAGTGGCCAAATATGTGAAATGCGTAAGACTTATTTTCGGAATTATGATGCCAGCGTGCAAGTCACTGCAGACTGTACCTATGAGTACGTACACTCAGAGATAAAAGAGGAATTTTGTATTTAGATCAAGTACAAAGGCTGTTAAATGCCGATCAGAGGTGACAATTAGCTTAACTTAACAAAAAATTCCAATTTAAAGCATCTTTTTAAATATTAAAATTAAATACAGTACTTGGAAACGTTGTACTACATTTTTAATATCTATTCGTTCGTAATTTATTTAAACTTTTGCAATTTTTAAGACCGATTATATATCTGAGAGCCTATTTAAGAAGATTTAAGAAGGAAATGTTTAAGATAATTAAAACCCAATACGGTAAGAAACGGAAGGGCGTTTTTCTCTGAGTGTACGTATGCATTTAGTAAATACATATCTATATAAAGCGCAACTGCTTGAAGTTAATGGTCCATAAAGCTCAAAGCAGCCAAAATGTTAAACATAATTGTAACGAGTTCTCATATTCCTACGCGACCGGTGCCCGACTGGCTTTGGTAGCGATTTTCAAATTAATGCCAGTTGCGAGTGCTTTGTGCTGGCGCCGCCTTGTCAAGTTAACGTCACGCTAGAATGGAGCCGTCAATCGCAGTTGCAGCAGTTGCAGTTGCAGCAGCTGCTGCTGTTGTTGTTGTTTATACGTCAGCGGAGTAGGAATTCAATTAGCGAACAGAGATCGACGTTAACACGCCTTATCAGCTAGGCATTTATACTAACTAACAGGTGTCTAAATGTCTGTACAGCGCTGAGTTTGCGTGCTGTTTGGTTGATCTGAAGCTGATCGCGGGCATTTTATGCTTTCGTATTTTGCAATCGCACGACTCGTCGTTGCAGCAAGCACATTTGCATGTCAAAGTTCAGCTGAGAAACGACCTGCCTTGAGCATTAATCAAAATATTTTGTATGGCCACTCAGGGGCACAGTTTCGGTCGCAGGCATCGTTGATCATGCTGATTATGGCGTTGCCGATCGTGACTTTGATATTTTCCTTTAATTTTCTCGCATTGTGCTCCGTGCGGCAAGCGGAAAAGCCGCCGCATTCACAAAGGTCGCCATTGGGCAAAGAAAGTTTCGTGCTCGTTATGGAAATTGCAAAAGAAAACTTTTGAAAACGAAAATAAACGAAGACCGCCTAGGTTATACCCTGAACCCTACTGAAATACCCCCATACAATATACTGAAGCAGTGTGGATTTTCATCAGGAAATCTGAACACGAAAAGATATGTATGTGTTTCCTTTAATAACTTCAACGATATAAACTTAAGTGTGAATTTGTTGTAGGTCTTAATCGATTTTTGATAAATAAAGAAATAAACTAAAATGAAAAAACCAGCATACCTGTTTTACCCATTTTTAATGGATGCATGCTTGAAACAGGTAGCTGCGTGTTGTGTATTTAAATTGCGTTGCATTTCTCTTATCAGCTGTGGGTATTAAATATTCTCTGAAGCTAATGAAAAGTAAACAATTTGTAGGGCAAAGGAAAGTATGACAAACTGCACTTAATAATGAACAGGTACACAATGCCGATAAGGCCGCGTTTTTAGTGCGAATATTGAGCACAATCATGGGCATATTAATAGAGCCGTGATATAAGCTCGCATTTAACATGAATATTTCTATAAGATTATAAGAGTCATAGACAATGCATGAGTTTAAATTTATTCACCAAATATTATCGGAATCTTAAGAAACTATTCAAAATTAATGATTTATTTTATTAAAGTTATTACTCTACACTTTAGACTTGCTATAGTGCCGATAGTGAAAGGTAGTTAATTTATATAAAGAGAATTATTAAAAAGTTTAACTAAGTTAATTAGGTATTGCTAAACTTTTTAGCGTATAGTTAATTTATTAAAAGAAGGATATTTATATTTTTATACTCGTTCACAAAGTGATAAGAGCATATTGGGTTTGTATAATGTCCGTCTAGCCTTCCGTCCGTCTGTGCGTACGAGACTTGAGACTTGGAATATATACTCGTGTATACCCGCGCCTGGCAAAGTGTAAAGATTTTTGTGCCACGCCTAGTGGAAGGCTGGCAAATCGATAACTTGACAATCGCAAATCGATAAAAGGTGAATATTTTCCACAATATTGAGGCTAGTCACCGAATTTAGTATATAGTTTGCTGGTGGGTCCCCTCAACCTTGATATCCCCGCTACGCCCTCACCCTCTTTACATACGGATAAAAAATTCCGGCCCACGCCCACTCCCGCCCCCGCCCCCGCAAATCCCGAATATCTATATCTCCCACAATTTATAGTAACCAAATTTGGCAGACAGTGTTTGGGCGACCTTCTCTCACCTCCGCCCCTACGAAATATAATAATTCTATATTTTTTCAAAACAACAATAATACCTACTGTGTACTGTGAACGAGTATTACGCACTCAGTTACGTCCGACTGCAACGTTCTTATTTGTTTTTAGTAGATTTTAATAAACCAAACTATGCTAAATTTGCATATTACTTTTATAAAAAGCCAATTCAGTTTTATACCACGCGCCAATAAATCAAATGTAATCAGAATACGGGAATTGTTTCATGATAACCTCACGATCGCACTGCTCCACATCACCATGCATGGTCGACACAGTGGGGTTGTGGTTAGACATTTCCTGGGTCAGCTGAAAGACCTTGCAACGGGTATTACAGAAGCTAACCGACTAGGCAATGGACAGCGTATGATACATATCGCACTGTGTGCCAATTTCCACTTCTCCTGCTTAACGTTCACGTAGAACTGCTTGATACCCTCAAGGATCAGCTCCTCCTTCTTGACGAGAATGCTAACCGGCTCACGCACAAAGTAACGGCTCACCTCGACCGCAAGATGACCTGCACATCTGGTGGCAGCATCTTGAACACATCCTGGATCGGCCTCGTCCAGCACGAACAACTTGATTGATCATGTCATAGACACGGCCTGGTGTGCCAAACCACCTCATGGCAACCGGGCTCCAAAAATCGCGCACTTTGGTGCCGCCAATGCAGGCATGCGAATGTGGCCAACTCGCGAGATCAGGACCAAGGATGCACCGGACTGGGTCTGGGCAATGACATCACGACCCTTGACGCAAGGAATGATTGGATGACCGACGGCTTCTCGAAACCGTAGCGATAGATGCCGCGCAGCAGCTCCTAGACCTCAAGCGGGGTCGACTCGATGACGCCCTCAAAGTCCATGCCAGCGGGACCATCTTCGATCATCCATTTGCTGATAATTTTTTGGCACTTTTTATACACGTGCGGCAGATTGTTAAAACCAAGCAAAAGAGTATATATACTATGGAAGTACTTTTAATTTGAATTTTTAATTTTTTTGTTCGTCCTCTTAAGTTAGATTTGAAGTGTCAAGCAGGCAATACCAGACCATTTATTTATAGTAGCGAATTGTTTAGAAAGTCCATCAGCAATAAAAATCCAACAGAGAATTGTCACAAAGCGCAAAAGCGAAAAGTAAATGACCGCCGAATTAAGCTGCGCAACACTCGAATAAAGCGAACGACAAACAAAACAATTTAAATTTTTGTGGCATTCTATTTTTCTCGATTGCGGTTCGATTTTATGTGCATTGGTTTTGTTTTTTTGTTTTTTGTTTTAGATTTTTGAGGCGCGAAAAATGGTGTTGCTTGAAATAAAGACCACATTGTCGACACCATTTACATGCACCGCACTCGTGTTGCATGCGGCCATAAAACAGAGAGGTCGAGTGATTGTGCGCCACAAGTGGCGCAACATGTCAATATTTTGGATGCCGTACATAATGCAGACATTAGCGGCGTTTTATAACTCAATTAAGTGGTCATAAAACAAAGTTCTATAGCATTATTTACAGCCCAGTTTTATGGCCTGCCGCTACCGAGCCAACCCCGGCGACCAGACGATAACCGAAAGCGCATTAATTATGCGGCTTTTCTCTGTTAGCTACTTGGCGCAGCGTCCCAGTGTAACCAAAAAGCCAGAAGCCCCCAATCGCAACACTTGCCGGCGGTTTGCGGCTCAGCCTTTTGGCCTGTGCCTTTTGCAGTCTGTGTTTTTGCTGTTTACCTTTTTGGCTTTCTGCTTTTAGCTTTCCGTCCTTTCATTTGCCCAGTTACCCGTTTACCTGGAAAGCCGCTGTCTGGACCGGTGTTAATAATCTTTATGCATATTTACATAATTGGAATTTGTGGCGCTTTCAGTAGAAATTTAACTGTCCCACAGACTGTTAAATTCTGGGCAACGTTTTTTGTATTTGCGCGTATTATTTGGTCTTTAGATAAAAACAGCTTGTCGGCTAGTTTGCTAAGAAATTAAATTATAGCATTTAGAAGATATTAAATTCTAAGTAATATTAATGCCATGTAATAGGTTCTACGATATAATTTGATAAGTAGATTAAGATTTGCATGGCAGGCGGTAGTCGAAAGCTTATGGTAAACACAAATAATATATAATACATTAAAATATAGTACATATTATCTAATCTATGTCAGTCTTATATTTCTTTTATAATTTTTTGATGTTATTTAATTTAACTCTTGTTAACTTTGCAGTGCCTCATAAACAAGTGTTTGTGTCTAGACTTTCCTCAGACATCACTTGAGGCCAAATCCTCTGCCATTCTTCAGCCTAATGCTTACGAAATTTAATTTTAAAAGAATTGTTTCACATGATACTTTTCTAATTATTTGTGTTCCTGAATTTTGACATGATTGTTCATGAGATTAAGCCATAAAAGGAAAATCAGCTTTTGCCTGACACCTTTCCGATTTCCTTCTTGCAAGCATTCATCTGCATTGCAAAAAAATACTAATTGTATCTTCCGAATATTTTTTCCTTTAGAACGCTTAAGCTTAAATACAATTAAATTTATATTTATTTAAATTTTTTTAAAATTTTTTAAAATTTAAATTCTATCATATCTGATTACGCCTTATTCAGCTGTGAGTAGGGATATAGCCTGCCGGACGGACAAATAAAATGTAATTAGAAATTTATCTACTTTAGTTGACATTCGCTTTGTCAACTGCTTATAATAAATAAATAAATGCACACAAGATGCGTCCAGATACACATCTTAGATAAGAATCAGATTTATGGATTTATTATACCCCGAACATATTGAAAATAAATCGGGTATAATGATACAAATCTATGTAACAGGCAGAAGAAAGCATCTCAATCCCCATAAAGTATATATATTCTTGATCAGGAAGACGACTATAGATTATATAATACGGTGAGCAGTACGAATTTATATATAATTTTGCATCGTTTCACTAATATTAATAAGAAATGATTTTAACACTTGGTTTTTCTTAGATTAGCCACCAAATGAGTTCAATATTTATTAATAGTTGGGTTGATAACTTATAACTATATACTATACTTTAAATAATAATTATAATAGTTGTTGCAATTCCTATAGAAATTTGTGTAGCTATGTAATTTTTACAATTAAAACAAAAAAGAGTTACTTAACAGCCTCAAAGCAGCTGTTATCGGTATAACAAACAATATATATATTCTGTTTCGTAGAATCTTTTGATTACTTTCTGTGTAAGTTTTCAAAGGAGATTAGAGAGAGAGTGCCACGTGTACGTATTAAACCATTAAAGCTGTTAAAGACTTTCCCAATTATCGTTTATATGCATTATCAAGATGTCAGTGTCTTATCTAGATTTTGATTGCGAACGTTTATCTCTTTGACTACATGACACCAATTGGATATATGTCATATATATTTATATATATGCACGAGCTCCAGTTGCTTTAGTTTGGCCTCTTTTGTTCGCTGTGGGATGCTCTCGTTGATGTTGTTGCTTAAATGGCCTGAGGGCAAAGTGGAAATCAATGCTAATTAAAGTCATGTCGATATTTGACTTTATTCGTTCAAGTATGTTTCGAAATTGTTGTTGGTGGCCCGCATAGCAAACCGACAGTCAGATATTGTAGCCGACTGCCGAGCGTTTCAGTGTCAAATGTCAACTTGCATGCCGATGACGACACAACAACAACAGCAACAGCGGCAACAGCGACAACAACAAGTGTCAATTAGACGACGCTCGAAGTGACGTCAAAGCCCATAAGTGTTTAAGCACACATACTTGTGTTGGTGTGTGTGTGTATTTTTGTATAAGCGTGAATGCCTGGTGCTATGATATATAACATTTATTTTACATATGTAAAGCTTGTCAACAAAACACGGCTGCCTCGGGCATCGATAGCCTCCCCCTCCACCCTTCACCCTTCACCCTCTCCCCGGCGTTGACATGCCGCCGCCGCCTGCTGTTGCTGCCCCCACTTCTCGCAGCGGCAAACTTTAAAATATGCCTGTGTGATATATGGCCACGCTAATTGTGGCTGCCGATGCCGATCGGCATTGACGACGCTGCCGATGTCGATGCCGATGTCGATGGCGATGGCGGTGCCGTTGGGTCGTGGAAAACTGAAAGGAAATCGTGCGAATTTGCAACGAGTGTAAAAAGTTTTTCTTGTTTTCTATTGACTTTGAAGTTGATTTAGTTGCTAAACGCTGTTGACGTTCCAAATGTGTATTTGTGTGCGTGTGTTATTTGTTGTCTTGTTGGCTGTTTGTTAAACAAATCCACGCCGTTAATTGCCAGCCAAAGTGTCAAATCCAGGCCGACAAGACGTCGCACAACAATGCCAAACACAGCACAGCCAAACAAAAGAAACGAACACAAATTCGAAGTGAGGCCCAGGCACTTCTCCCCATGCAGAAGTCGGAGCACACGACGATATTGCGACACAGATCTAGATTCGATAAACATTCAACTCCAGCAGCGCTCTTCAGTTGGCCCATTAGCCGAGGCGTCTGCGTGTCTGGCTGCCACTTTGGGCTGCCACTTAATAAATAGTTTGATGCATTATTCTTGCTTGCATTCAATCAATAAGGCAATCGACTCGGCTGCCCGCTCCCCGGTGCCCGCTTCCCGGTGCCCCTGTTCGCTTGTTTTTCTAGTGGCTTTTCCGCAAAATGCTTTTAATTCAATTTTATTTCAATTTAATTGCCACATTGCCGGCTCGCCGCTGCCGCTGCCGTGGCCGTTGCCTGGCACAGGCATTGCATATGTTGTCTATATGGGTCTGCCTATCTCTGTCGATCAGTTCGACACGATGACTGGGACCTGGGAATGGGAATGGGAAGGCGACTGCGACTGCAAATGTGAGTACGGCCACGAATGCCGCTCGCACTCGGCCGATTATTTCGCCCCGCTCTCTATTATACTATTATACAATATTTTTGCGTTGATATATGTGCATATATGCGCGGCAGCGCTTTGTAATGGATTTCGACTTCTTCGCTTCAAATTTTCTATAAATTTCCCATAAACAATGCTAAATGGAATGGCTGCCAGGCATTTGGCTGGCAATTGAACTACATTTCGAATAGTTTTTCAATACGATTTATGCGTGCAACTCAGGCAGTGGCATCCAAATTGATTGCACAAACAAGTTTAAAGAAACACTAAATTGAATTGAAATGACCAATAAACTATATATGTGAATTCCTCAGAAGCAAAACGAAGCAACTTTTATTGGCACAGAGTCGAGTGTCAGTGCACACACTATATATATAAATATATAGCCGTAGTGCATGTAACCCACAACAAACAAACACCTCACCGCTGATAATAATGCGTGGCACAGAAGTCGCCGTATTAATTGATTGGAGACTGGGTCGTATGCGTAATATATGACACTTGTCAGTGCCTTGACGGATTGGTACTGGGATTAACTGATAAGGGAATGACATAAGAAAGGCAGACCCAATACAGCGCCCACTGACCTTCAGCTGCGGCTTTGGGTTACCGCAAACAGTAAATCATCGCACTCGTATTTCCCTTTGCCTTACAGATTTGTTATTGCTTTGAGCGTTAACAGGGCGACACACAGGGCTTGGATCTACTCAGCAGCTACTCGGCGCCATGGCGTTAACAAAGCATTTGAGTTTATTGGCGCTGGCGCTGCTCGCAGTGCTGGCGCTTTATGGCCACAGCACAGACGCCTGTATGTGCATGCCCTCGCATCCGCAGACGCATTACTGCACTGCCGACTATGGTGAGTAGAAGTGCGGCGCACTGGAGTGCGAAGGATGCTTGCGTCTATCCTTGGAGAATTCAATAAAAATGCCAGCCTCTCGTTGTCCTTAACAGTTGTGCAGCTGCGCGTTCTGCGCAAGTCGAACACCATCGAGCCGGGCAAAACCGTCTACAAGGTGGTCATAAAGCGCACCTATAAGGTAAGCTCTCGGCACTCGTTACTCGCCGCTTGAATCCCCTTTAAACAATTTCTTTGTGTCGTTCAGGCCACGCCGGAGGCACGCAGAATGTTGCGCGACGGTCGCCTGTCGGCGCCCAACAGCGACGCCATGTGCGGCATTCAGCTGGGCATTGGCAGGGTCTACATCATAGCCGGACGCATGCCGCAGCTGAATCTGTGCAGCTACTACAAGGAGTACACCAATATGACAATCAGCGAGCGCCACGGCTTCAGCGGCGCCTACGGCACGGCCTGCAACTGTACCGTAAGTGCACCATCCACCCACCCAGCGATATGGCCAAATTTGATTTCAAATTGAATTTCAGATCAACCCGTGCTTCGGCATGCAGTGCCTGCGTCAGCGCGAATACGCCGACGGTTGCAAGTGGTCGCCGTTTGGCGAATGCGAGCGCGACTATTCATCCTGCGTGCCCCACAATATCCACACGCGCAACGGCAACATTCAGCGCTGCCGCTGGCGACGCACGCAGCTCTACAAAAAGTGTTTGAGCCGTCCGTAAACGTGAATGTGGCAAGCGGTTCGATAGGTGGCCAACGTGGCTTTTGTTATGCTGCAGTTTTATTATTTTTTTTATAATTTTTATACTTGAGTTTTTCGTGTAGAGCTTTAATTCGTACGTTATGCTTAATGTGTTATTTATTAATGGATGGCTTTTAGTTGTGACCACGATTCAATGTAGCTACTTAACTTAATTAGTAATTAGCTCGTAATGTTTAATACACTTACCAAATCACGCGGATTCGGGAAGAACGTTTGCTCGATCAGCGGAAAGCCGTCGCGGCCCAGACGTCGCTGCAGCTGCAACAGATGCGAGAACACCCACGGCTTGTCCTGTCGAGTGTCCAAGGATGAGATTCAATTGGCAATGTTCAATCGGGAAGTTCGCAACTCACCTGGAACTGGTAAATCGAATGCAACGAATTGATGCTGGGCACTCCGCCGTATTTCAGTCCCAGTATGGTCGATCGAAAATCGCTGGAGCCATCGCGTGGCGGCTGACGTATCAATACGAAATCCGGGCGAAAGGAGCGGGCAACCTGTTTTTTGTTTTGGTGTGTGATATTCCAAAGTTACATTAGAAACACTCAAAATGCAGAATATACCTTTGTAATTTTAGTTGACTCTTAACTAGTCACATGCAAAGTGACAAAATAAATACAACAATCAACAGTTTATCTCGCACTTAATTTAGCCCAACTTGACTTGGCTTTAGCCGGCCCACCAAGCCGCCAGCTCGGAACTCAATGTGCTGCTTTCAACCGTGGATACATACATGTAATCATCCTCCATGACTGCCACATAATGATATATGTCACACAACTCAGTCGCAATATGCAGACTTTACACACACACACACACACACTTAGTTACAAGTACAATTCCACACACTCCTTGCGCACGTAACCATCACATAATTTTCTCACGTGCCTCAAGCTATGCAGTAGCAATCAAAGAATTGACAATTGAAACGTTTCACAGCATACTTTTAGGCGACGACAACAAATATCTGTGGTGGAAACGCAAATAACGTTATCAAGGGTGTCTCGGATATTTTACTGTCCGGATAGAGATTCGGATAATTTTGTGTTTCCTTCAGAACTTACAATTGGTTTAAAACTTGGCTTAACACAGAGCAATCGAATATCTTGGCAAATTAAAGCAGACGAAAAGTCGCTGTCCAATGAAATATAAAGGTAAGAAATCGGTTCATTCCTTTAATAAACATTTTATTTAAACTCTTCCTTTGTCTATATTGATAAACACAATTTTGTTTTTTAAATAATAAATAAATACTCTTAGTTTTCAGTTATTCTGTTCGATAGTAATATTTTTGCTAAAAACGGTCCACAACTGATTCGCAATGAAATTTTGCATTACATGGAACAATTAATTTAAATAAGTAAATAAAAAATCTGCAAATTGTGGCCTATATACCGAATTATGTGACAGACAAACAGCCGGATAAAGCTTTTAAAGATACTTTGCTAATGGTTTCAGTGTAGAGAAGTATAATTCTTCAGGAGTTTTATTCAATTGAGATGGCTCAAACTTAAATCTCTTAAAATTATGTTAGGAATTAGCATTAGCATCCACATTATAAATTCTCTTTGTTTAGGTGCTTTGATTTATTTGCCCTGGTGCAAGCACGGCTAAAGCCTTATTGGATTAACAACACACCTCAGAGCACACACGGACACAGACCGAACATGAATGCTGCAAATTGTTGATAAGCGTAAACCTTGAGTATCCTTCGGACAACAATTAAATGTAATGCGTGCTCAGCCAAGCAGGACGCAGCCTTGAAGACGCAAGCAAAGCACTTAAGTCAGTCCATGGCGAATTAGGTTGAAATGTGCGAGCAATAAAAACACAAATAGCGAACTGCAAATAAACAGACAACTGAAGGGTCCTGACCAGGGACACGGACACACACGGAACAGGGGCTATCTGGTCTGAGCACTAATTAAGAGCAAACACGAACCGTCCGTGGAATGGGGAATAGCTTACCCGGGTGCCGCTGCGATAGGCGGCCATAGTAACCACCGGTCCGGTATCGGCGCTGGAGACCACGGCAATGTCCTGCGGATGCACGGCAGTTAAAACAGAGTGTTCACAGTGGTTTTAGTGTTCAGTGTGACGCAAGCTTACTCGGAACTCGGCCTGCTCCACGCGTATGTCGAAGTCGCCATGCAGGCGCTTGCCGCGGAAGTACTTGGACCAGTCCGTGTTCTGATCATCCAACACCAGCAGCGTGAAGTATCTGTCCTTGGTGAAGGTGGGCGCACGCTGGGTGGCACTTTGAACCGCAGCTCCTGCGTGTGGCGAAAAGTTGACTGAGATTAGCAAATGGTTTTAATTTCATTTTAATTTCCAAATTCAGCTATCGTGGACATGGTCAGACCGTTCTGAAATGCATTTTCTCTACAATTTCGCCAAGTTTCGTGCACTGTCGTTTTCTGTTCCCAATCGAATTTTCGACATTAAATTAAATTAAATAAATTAAATTTTTTTAAATTTTACTTTTCTTTTGATTAGAAACAAAAACCCGTGGAGCTGAAAGTTTTAAAATATATACGTATTAAAACTGCAATCGGTGTAAAAGTGTAACTAATGCGATTTCGTTGGGAATTGAGAAAACGAATATTATGAATCATGGCTGATTATGTGAATCGCGAAGCTTGGATAAAACTGGGCTCGAGAATATGCCAAGGTCGTAATGTCTCTATCTAGTTTATCGCTAGTCTAGCCATAGCATACCCAATATGGAAGCGCCCTGATCTCGTGCTGCGCCCGTCAAACTCTGCACTCGCTGCAGCAGACTCTCTCGCGACTTGGCCGGGCTGGTGGGCGCGCTGACGCCACGCGGCGGCGCTGGAGCCGTAGCCGTAGCCGGAGCCTTGCCAGCGCCAAAGCTCAACGACAGCTCCGGAGCGGCGCCGGCGGGCTGCGGCGGCAGTTGGCCCGGCGCCGGTGGCGGCGGCATGTTCGGCGGCCCGCCGGCAACATGCGGCTTGGTTGGCTGGTCCTGTATAGGACGCGCAGCTGGCGGCAAGCTATTGGGATCAACATCATCGACCTCGGAAGACAAGTCTCCCGAGCTGAATCTGCACGTGTTGCGTGGTTGTGGATTATATGTTAGCGTTGGGTGTGTGTGTGTGTGTGTGTGTGGTTGTTGCGTGGATTTGTTGTGGTATTCGTTTAGTCGTTTCAAATGCGAACCGTACGACAAGTAGACAAGTGAAAGGTGCAGCGCAGTTAAGTGAAAGAGTAAGAGAAATAGAGAGAGAGAGAGAGAGAGAGAGAGAGCACACAATTTTGGGGGGAGAGAAAATAGACAAACATATGAAATCTCAAATTAGTCTCGTCCAACCGATGCCCCCTCCCTGCTAAAGAAGGGGGCGCTTCCTTTTAAGGTCTTTACCTTCTCTTCAGGAAATTAACATTGGAAGTGAAGCTTGATTTAAACGATGAGAAATTCAGGGTGCTGCTTTTTGGTTCCTGTGCGGCACGCGAACGAAATAGAGAGAGTACAATGTATCTTTAGTCCAACATATTAGTAAAGTGCTTGAAATTTTGGGCATTCAATAGGCGAATTGTTGTTGTAGTGCATAGACATTGATCGTATATAAGGGCATACATAAACATACATACATACATACGTATATGTAAGCACTTGGTATAAGTAGATATTCAAGGCAAAACGTTTAAAGCGTTACGTAAACATAAAATGCAATTAAATACTTATGCACACTGCTCTGACTTAAGTCTGTAATTAAGGTACTCCTCAGATGCCCAATTTACCCCCGAGCAAGTTTTCATGCCTAATTGGCTTGTATTTTAATTGCCGGCAGACTAGACGTATACTTGACGGCCACTTCGAATGAAAATTCACACAGTGAAAGATGGTAAAAATCGTAAAAAAATATACGAAGGAGCTTGCAATACTCAAATTGCTTACGCTACTTTTATAATGGAATCTCAATTTCAAATTTCATATGTCATCTTGTTGAGAGAACGATTAGTAAATTAATTTAATAATTCTGTTCCATAGAACGCTTTTTTGGTCACTTACAAACTGCCAACAGGTAATGTGTTTATAGAGCGTGAAATTGCAATGAAAATTTGCTGATAGAAAATAAGGTGATTTTTTTATTTAACTTGAAATGGACGAACGGACGGAGGAGTAAGAGTCTAGGTAAGTAAAAAACTAATACAATCATCACAAATCGCAATTAAAAGTAAAAGCTGAATTTTAATAATAAAAAAAATGTGCTCGTATGCATAATGAACATAAAAACAAACTGCGTCGAACAGGTGCGGAGCAGGACTGTTAAACGTAATTGTGAGGAGAGTGGCAACAGGTGCCAGTTGGCCAAGCTGTTGCCAAGGACAACTAAGGACAATGGTTAGCGAATGCTAAGCAGCCTTTGTGTGCCTTTAGTGGACTGTGCTTTGCTGGCGAATAAAAATCAATGACGAATTTCAGTGGCCTGTGCACAGGTCCTGTCAAGTATGTCAAACACTTGTGGCCAAAACGCTGCACGGCCCTCTCGTGTTGTTGTGCTTGTGCCGGATTTGTATTGGGTGCGCCCTCAAGGCTCAGGGCACTTGAAACTTTTCAAGCTGACATTATGGGCCAACACTCGCAACACGCACAACAAACAAGCCGCCCCATTGTGGGGCATTTGGATTTATGGCTGGGACGTGTGTGCCCCGACCGGGCTGCAGGCAGTTCAAAAATTGATGAGCGAGCCGCGCTTTAAAGGCCTTAAAGAAAAAGCTACTTGAACGGAAAAACAAAATGAAAAACGCACATATATGAAGCAATACGGATGATATAGGCATAAGCAAGGTGTGTGTATGTAAATGAATAGATGATAGATGATAGCGGTGATTAGCATTGTGTGAGTGAGTACTTGGCGCTGCCTTACCGGTGGCGGGGCGCAGATTCGCCCACACCCAGCAGTTGCGATGGCGCTAATATTGACCGTGGACAACGATGGACCCGAACAGTTGGCCTGTGTTCAGTGTCGCTGGCGCAGAGTTTCCGCTGAGTTGCCTGCCCCTTGAGCTCTTAAGGTCTCCGGTAAATGCTGCAAAAGAACGAGGAAATTTCGATTGAATTAAAGCTTATGCAACACATTTAATTGCTCGGCATTTGACACAGAGGCAAAAACAAATTTCGACAATGTCGCGCAAAAGGAAAATCGTTCATGAAGATGGAAAAAGACAACTAGCTGTTTGCCCAGCTCAGGACTGAATGGCTGGCGGCCCAAAGGCCTGGCTAACCAGCTGACTGTCTGTCTGTCTGTCCAACTGTGGTCGCTGTTGTTGTTGCTGTTGGTGTGTGCAACCAACTCGAACGATTATTATTGTTAGTTCAATGCACTCGCCTGCCACAAAATAGGACAAACTATACAAGTAAAAATATATACACAGTTGAGAGCAGGAATTTATTGTAGAGCAATACAGTCATATCGTTTCCGCACGAAGCTCTTTTAGTTTACTTTGGAACAAATACTAAAAAAGAGAACTATCAACAGAAGAGCTAATTTTGTAAGGATCCGGTAAGAATTAAATTGCATAAGTAAGCACGTAATTTACAGTGTATATACAACTAACAACAGTCGAATACGGGCCTTATGAGTATTGGCGTGGCCAAAGAATCGTAACACCAATAAACCGAGTGTGTATCGGAAGCTTCACGTCTCTAGTTCCTATAGCGACTCTTCAATAAAATAAATAAAATTCAATAAATTTAAAATTCCTTAAATAAACTATTATTATTATTACTTAGAGTAAGTATATTAATAAAAACTATCAACATAACTATTCATAATTAGCACCGGCTAATCCCTACATCCCTATATATATTTGCATGGGCTAGTTTTTATAGTCTCTATGACCAAAGCGTTCAAACAGATGGTTGCACGGACAAGTTAACAGTCCTACATCACATCAGCTCGTTGTCCTTATCTTAAATACTTTATAAATTATATATGGGTTGATCTATTTTTCTATTAATCAGGCAAAACTTAATTACTTAATTCCTTAAATGGCCTTTTTTAAAATTTGTAATGCTGTGCAAATTTAGGAAATTAAAAAAAACATTTTCAATGGGTTCTCGATATAAAAAACTTAAAACTTTATCTCAAGCGGGTATATCCTGACATACACAGATAACAAATAGACGTCCCTAGCTGTAACAGTAACAAAAACAATTACGTTCGTGTGTGCATAAATATATAAGATCCTTATTGAAACTCAATATACAATTTCCTCCTTGACATGCAAATTTTTCCACTTCACAGCGTTCTCAAATTTTTATCTCTATTAGACGAACAGACGGCTATATTCCACTTATTAAACAATTTTCCACAATTACAATGTGGGTCTTGCCAATTTGTTTTATAATTGAACAGACCAACATTGCCCGACATAATTAAACGTTTTATTTACTCATGTGTGCACAAAATCTTACACCCATTTAATTTGTCCCAAGGCGACTTTTACCAGCTGTTTCAGCGATAAGGATTCAAATGATATTTTTAAAAACAAAAACATGCCGTGACAAGTTGAATGAGTCCAACCCTGAATGAAAGTTGTGACGCAGAAATGTTGGACTCGTGTTTGTTGCCTACTTCCAGCACTTAAGTGACTTTCGGCGTGCGTGCCACAAATTGACAGAACAGCCTTATGCGCAGCTTAGGCGCCTGCGAATGTCCTTGGCAGGCACTAATGATATGTACATAAATTGAAATTCGTTAGACAGCGGATGAGACTTGGAATTGCTAATACCAAATTTACAGTGTCATAAAAAATGCATAAAGCCTGGATTTGGACCATGTTGGACTTGCATTTATGATATAAGCTTTCATGATGGACTATTTAAAGCATGCGACATTACGCATACGCCATGTAGTTCGGCAGTGGCGTCACTTGGTCTGCTCAGGCGTTTACTTTGTGCCACTTTCGGGTGGGTGTACCACAATCAGCTCAGAGCCCCGCTGCGACTGTTCGCTTGAGAGCTTACTCTATGTGTGTGTGCGTGTGTGTCTGTGTGTGTGTGAAGCTGTGCAATTGCCGGAGATGCTCCTCGCCTCTGTATGACTTTTGCCATTTCGCCATTTCACTCTCGCCCGCTCTGTTGCACGTGCCCGCATACAAATGTCAAAGTTGACAGATGATTCTGGCGTGAAAACGAAATAGGAAATGGAACGCTTGGTGGCAAGTAAACTGATATTGGCAATGTGTGTTTATTATTTGATGTAGCGTCTCAAATGGATTGTTGCACGCAAGCTTTAGCCACAAATAAAACAATAATGAATCCGCATCTGTACTTGCTTCTGAATACATTGTGATTGCTTACATAATAGCGCCAGCCGCAACTGAAGCCAACAAAGTTGCCTTTTTCCCTATGATGGAAAATACAGTTTTTGTCCTTGCCAACTATTTAAATTAGTTGCATAGTCCACATGTGGCTTGTTGGACTTCTCGAAATACGCAACTGAAAGTTTTCGCAATTTTGTGCGCTATGCTAGTTGAAATCAGTTTGAAATTGGGTAGTTTTGAGTAGAACTCGATTGCGGGACACACGAAAATCTGATACTCTGACCCCACTTCGTCGCGCTGTGGCTGACCTCCGCCATGTGAGAACTTTTTGAATTATTAATCAGACCAACATTCGGTGTGCTGATGGCCCATAACTTTTCGGTAACTCCCAACTCCATTACGCCGTTTAGCCCTTTGATGGGTGTAGATTGCAGCGCAGTGGACACAACAATCCATCAACGTCGCCACGAGGTTGCATTTCAGCACTCTGGCTGCTATGAAAGCTTTGCTTTACATACAACCTAATGAATGAGGGGATGTGGCAGGCGCTCATTATTCTCCTGGCGCACAAACGCAAAGGAATGCCGCAAACACCTGCAGCCACATCTAACCCATTTTCAGACCGCATTTCCTTTTCTGACAGTTCAGCTGCCAAGTTATGTGACTTGCCCGTTTCTGCGAACGTTTAATGTCCTTTCGATAGTAATTAAAGCAAAAAGTAACGCGAAACCACAGTGGCTGACAAAAGTGTGACATAAATATGACATCGTTTGCGGCAGAGGTCAAAGACTCGCACGCAACAACAACACATTGTTGCTTTACACACAGTAGGCACGTCCGCCCACGTGCTGTGTGTGTATGCGGGCGTGTGTATGTGTGTGTGTGTGTGTATCCTCGATTAGCAATAATTACAAAACTCTATCCGTTGCATACTTCGGGGCTGCCTGCTATAAATACTCGCATTTATTTGTTTACTGCGCTAATTAATATTTGCCAACTCGCCAATTAGCAATGCATATTACAAATGCACAGTTACGCCCACACGCCCCCCAAACACCCACCGATTGCCAACCCACGCCCACTCAGCCTGTCTTTGTTGTGGGTTTGTGGGTTAGCAGGTTGCCACTCCGTGGGGCACAATCCAAACGCTTTAATCGCCCAGCGCTTTTTGTTTAGCGTCTAATTCAATAAACGGCCTCAGCCTCTGTTTCAGCCCTTGCCTCGGGTTTGTTGTTACGGCGTCTGTCTACGCTTATCACGTACACACAGACGAGCGCCACACACACACACACACACACACACATACATACACTCCAAACACAACTGACTTAGTGATACAGAATTTTTACCGTGTTTCGATTTTTGGCAGTTCCAAATTCCTTTGGGTTTGAGTTCCAACTTTTTCTTTGCCTAACTGAGCAAAGGAATTTCAACGTTTTATTTGCAATTTGGGTATTAAATATTAGATGAAATGACCGAATAAACCTTTGGGTGACTTTAATGATCAAAACTGAACACAAAAATATTTTTTTTTTTAATTTAGTTGTTAAATTTTGAGCGCACAATGCAAAAAATAGCTGGACTATCAACGACGGTGATGAAATTTTCACTGAGCGTCGAGTCAAGTTGTTATATATTAATTTCCCACCAAAATGTGATGTGTAACGGCATAAGAGAAATACCGCGAGAGCCAGAGAGAGTGCAATAGGTGTTGAGAGTGTCGGCAGACAAATTCGAAAAGTAAACTCTTCGCTAAATGTTGGCAGAAGGATATAAAGTGTAAAAAGAAACAACTGGAAAGATTATAAAGATTTTTGGAGCAACACATTTCGATAATAGCCACGTAAACAACTAAATAAGTTCAACTTATCCGTTATTTATAGTACGTTATTCAACACTGCACAACATGAAAAAAACTCAGTGCATTGTTACCCTCATGCAGCTACTGCGCATGCGTCCGATAGTAAAACCTGCGGGAGTATTGATTCATTCAAAGCTTCTTACGCGTGCAACTAGCAACCACCGCCACACACACACACACACACACACACACACATACATGTATACAAAACACATACACACGTGCTAGTCTATTTTTATCAGCAAAGAGCGTAACGGTAAGGGCATGAATGATAATGGCCCAAGTGAGGGCCCGTTACAAAACCATTTTCCGACGGTCTGGCAGCACGACGCACGTTGGCCAGCAGCAAATGCGGATGAGGTATTTAACCAAACGAAAGATGTGGCCAAAAAGCGAGACGTGAAAAAATGCCTGTGTGTAAACACAAAACAACAAAAAGCCAACGCAAAGAGAAAGAGCAGAAAACAGCGCTGAGCGCAGACAACAACAACAACAACAGCAACAACAACGACTGGCAGCAACAGAGCGGCAACTAAGCCAATGCTAACTCGACTTGGAGCACGAGCATCCAAAGCAACGGCCCCACGCTGCCAGTCTCAGTCCCAACAAAACTCTCGAGCCGTAAAGTTGTTGCAAACGTGTCAAGCGGAAACTTTAATTCCCAGCTGCGTTTCAGTTAGGCGCGTTTCAGAACAGCCCCAACCATAAGTTCTAAATATTGTGTGAGTGCAGCTAACTGAGTTTGAATAACGCACATAATTCAAATAAGTTAAGCATAGTTCGAATAACAATAAATATGCCTAAACTTGTTGCATAGAACTCGTTTTCACGTGTTCGCTTACAACATTGCTTAAGAGCGCAACAACGAAGTGAATTCATAAAGCAATAGATAAAATGCTTTGCATAAATAAACAAACAACACACACACACACATAAAAACAAATAACCAAATGGCAAATTTCATGTGAACAAGTTGAGGAAATCATTAGAAATACCGATAGAATATATTAAAGATTGCAAATGAAAATACGTGAAACTTACGCGAATCTACGAGCAACTCTCCGATCTCCGAGACGCGCTCTTAACTTGGCTTTAGCCCAAACTGGTCATTTCTCTTAGTTGTACGTTCGGGTTTTTTTTACTGGCCCAAAAGTTAACAACTGCGGGCAAAATGTTTTTAATGCTGTTGCATAAATTGTGTTCGCACTGCATAAATTACAAAAAAAAGAAACTATTTCGATGGCGTTAACTTGTGCCTGAAATATTAGATATGAATATACTATTTAGTATATATGTAGAAATACATTTATGTCGTATATGTGGGTGTGCTGATATTTCCGCTAATACAACTTAATTGCTACTTAATTACTAAATAATATGTACATTTTTTAGTTGGGCCAAAAATCAAGTACAAGCTATGGCCAGACAAAGCCATCTATATTTCAGCCAAACCCCAACATTTTTAAATTATATCACATTCAACGATCATTTCAACAATTTGGCTTTGTTTTTTGCGACAATTCGGTCTCATGACGTAAGCTCGCTCTCAGTTCACATTTTTTGTCTGTCTCTTATAATGCGCGCCAATTTATTATTGACTTTTATTTTATTTAATTTTTTTAAAATTTTTTTTTTTGTACCTTCAATTGGTATGCCATAAATTTATACGTAGATCGCAGAAAAACTTGTTTTCAAAACTCATTCTCATTGTTTCATTTGAAACGATTTGCGAAACCTTTTCCGAGAAGAACATGCAGCTTCATTTGAAAGTTTAATGCGGTGCGCAGATCAATCAGGTCGGGGTCGCTTTTAATTTTGTTTTTAACGCAAACGTGAAATAGAAAATGAAATCGTGTACGTGAGAAACTGATGCGCTGCTTCTGGCCCACATTGCAGCAGATGTTTCACAGATAGGAAAATCATATTAAAAGATTAGAAATTATTGTGGCGGACCAGCTACACACGTTTGCGCACTTCAAATTTCCTAGAAAGTTATGGCTAGAAAACCACAAAAATCTCGAAATGATCTGAAACTGCAGCCGAGCAGTTGGAAGCGTGGCAATAAACCGCAGGAAATTGACTTGCTCTGGCAGCACAACAATTGTTAAAAGCTCGCATTGTTCTCTCGCATTGACTCATCGCCTGATGAGCATTTGAAAATAACAACAAGCACGCCGACAATAGCAACAACAATAACATGTTGAATGAGTAATTTTGTTCTGAACTGCAGCTGGGAGCAGCTTTTTAGTTGCCAACTGCGTGAGCCGCATGCAATTTGCCATAATTTGTAATAACAATTTGCACAATTGATCAATCGAAAGGCGAAATGCGCATTTTTGCAGTTGCCAAAAAGGATACGGATAAGTGGACGCCACTAAACAAAAGACTTAGGCAACGAACGTGCGCCAGAATGACACACCACACAAAGGAAGCACACGGCTCCAATTCGAGTTTGACGGCGCTTTGGCTGCTGCTCAGCGCGCTGCTCGTCACACAGGTAAGTTCACACCGGCATCCACGCACACAGACACACACACACACACACACACACACACACACACACACACACACACACACACACTGTGTGTCGGCGAGTGGCAAAAGTAGACAATTATAACTAGTCGCGTAGTTTGCTTCCATTTCACTTTTCATTTGCATACAATACTGTTCTGGATGGGCCAGGCATAAAAACGAGGTTAACCGCGGGCTCTGACATTACCTGACCATTTTTCATGGCGCACTCGTAAACTCGTACAAACAACATTCGCTGCGGGCACGTGAATTTTCCACGGCAATTTTCCGGGCAAGACAAATTAATGAACTGTGCTGTGGCCGCAGCTGCGCCAGTTGCACAGTTCGCCAGTTTCTCAGTTTGTCAGTTTGTCAGTTTATCAATAGCTTGCGGCCTGTGCTTGTATATTTTTCACTTCACTTCTCAAATGTGCCACTGACCGATATCTTAGCTTTTACCAGCCGCGGTTCTACTTGCAAGCCCTTCGCACCAAAGGCGATTTTCAATTGTTCGCGATCGGCCGAGAATTGGTTTGATTTCGTTTTCGACTTATGAAATGGCACAAATCTATTAAAGCGACAGCTGCACGGGCTTGGCATCAATGGAAATTGGTCCAAGCCGGTATTTAAGCAGCTGCATTTGTTGCTCTTGTCGCTAGTTAGTTTCTCGCTGCGCCGCCAAACTCAGGCAAAAATCAACAATAATTTATTTTGGCTGCGGGCTGTGGTCAGTTGATTGACAGCTAAAAATACAAAAACTTTCAGTTTCAACATTCGTATGTTTAAGTATATGCATAACGGGTATATTGAACTATGTTTTTATTGGTGTCAGCGGCCGCTTAACGAAAAAATGACATCAGAAACATAAAACACAGCGTTAGGCGCCCACGTGAGGCGTCAAAAAAGGCGTTTTGGGCTTGGCAATGGCAGGCGGCTAAGAGCACTGCCTACAGCGACATGCACCACCAACAAACACAACAACAGCAACAACAACTATTTAGCCTTTTAGTTAGCTCTGGCTAATGCAAAACTCACAGAACCTTGAAGCAGAAACAACGGCAAACAAACGCAGCGAAGCCGCTTTGAATTGCTGTGGATGACGATGATGATGTTAAAGATGATTATAATAATGACAATGATGTTGATGATGATGATGATGATGGGGTTACTGTTGAAGGGATTTATGTTCACTGCTGAAGGAAAGATTGTTAAATGATAATTATGATATAGGTTTACCAACTTTGTCTGCGTTGTCTTTGACTACATAAGTATTTAAACACACACACACACGCACACACACACACACTTGCACATGAGTGCGTGTTAAATATGTGTTAAAATTGATATTTAGCCAACTTACGGTATTTTTGCTGTTGCTGCCGTAGCTTTTGTCTTCGCTCCGTTTTGCTTTTCACACTCATTAAACAAAAAACAAACGAACTTGCGTTTTCTGTTTTAAGTTTCAAAGGTTGTTCACACACACACAACAAAAATGTTGAATTCTACTGGTTGAACATCGCAAACTTTTTAAAATGCGCAACGCACTCGACAACTATCGACCATGTTATTAATTATAATTGTCGCCCCAATGTAAATACAATTCAAATATTGACTTGCACATTAGCTGAGTTTGCGTGCAGTTGTTGTTGTTGTTGTTGTCACGGGCCATTAAAATCCATTTCAATGTCACAGCTAACAAAATATGCTAATTTCCATGAGATGAGATGGCAATATAAGTATTCACATATTTGAGCATATATCCGTGTGCGTGTGTTTGTGCCATGTCGTCATACCTTTGGACTGTTGGCCGCAACACTCAAAAAGCCAAAAATCGGTAACAAAACGCAAGGCAACAGCGACTTCGGATCTTGCGTATTTGGCCAGAAATGACGCTATGTATTTCACCGCAAATAGTCTCAAGTTGGCTTGCGGTTAAGCTATGGGGGTTTCGCATTATATATGTATATATGTATGTAGTTAAAAACCAACTAAAATACGTCAAGCCATAAGCGCATTTACAAGCACGTGTCTAACACTATTGAAGTGCTCTATGGCTATGAGATTTCTCATTTTTTACAACAAAATAACTTTACTATATATGTATATATAGATATATATATATATGATTCATTGTTTCGTTGACTGGAATGTTTTCCTAGAATTGGCGCTGAGGCATCTCTGGTAATCTTAACAAAAGACTTAGGCAACAAACTTGTTGATTGTTTTGGCCATTTTGATTGAAGTTCTTTAATCTCCAGTTCCATTGATGTGTGTCTTTGTTTTGTGCTTACCTTAACGGTAACTGCCTTGTACAGCTAGAAGGTATTCAAATAATATCAAATAATATCGCAGGTCGTTTTTTGTTTGCTATTTACCACAGAATGCAAATAGAATATTTGTGCACGATATACAGCCTTATGCTCTAATTAACAGTGTGGCAGCTGGTTTTTGCTTTTCGCCGCGCGTCCAATCGTATCGGAAAATTGAGTGCAATGAAGTGAACTGTCCGAGGTGCACCTCGCTGGGTTGTCATACTCGAACTCGCACCAGCCGCCGCTGGACTGGGCCAATTAGAGGAGCAACCAGTTTCTTTGCCGCACGCAACCGCCACTGGGTTAGTAGTGTGTCTGCGTCTGGAGACGATGCGGCTAATAGTGGTATGCCAGCACTGTAGTATTGGTATGGCCCAGGAAGCGGTGCCATTGCCAGTGGCATTAGATTGGCCAGCCGCGTCTGTTGCGCAGTTAGATGCCAATGCTGGCCATAATTCTCACAGTGTAGCGCTTAAAATGGAAAGGACCGTAAAGCAAGAGCGTGTTTATGTCATGCCAACAAAATGACCACGAAATCTATTGCCCCGTGGCACTCAGAGTTGACGCAATTTAACGCCGCGTTGATTTCGAGTGCAAATTATTTTGTATACTGGCCGGCACTTGCCCCTTGCCAGTTGTCAGCTGCCGGTTTCCAGTCTAGCGTAAAATTCATTAAAATTTATGCAAAAGCCTTTGGCATATTGGGTCATCATCAGCAGCAGTAGCAGCAGCAGCAGCAGCAGCAGCAGAAGCAGCAGCAGCGACTGCAGCAGTTGGTTCTCAGCGGTGCGCCAATGGAGAAAGTTCTTTCTTTTGTTCGGCTCTGGATAGTAGACTTCATTATTTGATTAACTTGCATTGCTTACGTGCAGTGCGCGCTGCTTCTGCTCTTGCCACTTTTTGGCCCTGTCACTCAACGCAGTCGCCAGCAGCAGCAGCAGCAACAACAATTTAGCAATTGTGTTTTCTTTTTTTGTCTGGGGTAAAAGTGGGTTTTATTTGAAACTAATGGGAAAAACCATTTGCCAGTTCTGCTTTTGTTGCTTGAAATTTCCACTGTGCCCGTCATTGGGGCTTATGCTCCCAAAGTTGTGCCGCCAAAAAAGCAAGAAACTATCTTTGTTATGCCATGGAACTCGGAGTTGCTTTCGGATTCTATTTGGCAAATGATGCGCATGGAAAGTGGCGTTTATGAAAATTGCCCAGCACCCGAGGGTGTTTCGGAAAATGTTTGTGCATATAGCCCAGGGGCTTAACGATGGGTTTTCCGTGCACTAAATCGCTGAGTAAACAATTTCATGCAATTACGGTAAATATATAGAAAGTGTCGCGTGCTCCAACTTTGCTAGAAATCACGATTTTGACATCGTAAGAAACAAATTCGGTTTCTTAATGGAAATCTCCCTTCATTGACAGTTTGCGCATTAGCTGCAAATTGCTAGAATTTCATAAATAATTATAACTTACACAGCTTCATAATTTTACCACTTAAATTTTGATTGATGGCAATTAAATGGGCAACAAATGTATAACAATTATAGCAAGAACTTTCGGCCATTTCCCAGCATTGTTATTGGGTTAAATGGGTTTTAGCCGAGATAAATTCAATTATAGCCAGCTTTCAAAACATTTTAGCCCATTTCAACTCGACGCTGAAACAGCATGATGCCCTCAGATAATCACATCAGGGAAGAAGAAAGTGCTTGCCATGGTCACAAGTGGCTGTAGCTTATGGAAAAACCATTAAAACGAAACTTTTCTTTGGCTACCGTTGGACGAGAGGCACGCCGACTGGGTCTCGTTCCCCGTAAAAACCACTCAAAAACTAGCAATTAGTAAAACACATAAATAAGCAGTAAATGTCCGCAGCACATGACATGTTCTATGGAATATTTTCTTTTATTTTTCCTTCTTTATTGTGAGTTGGTTAACAGTAAGAAAAAGTTTACAAGAGTTTTTCACTATTGATTGCCGTTCAGAAGCAAGAGGCGCAGCAACAAAAGGCCATATACAAGTGCTTATTATTATATTAGTGCTACGACAGCGTAAAAGCCAGACAATTGACCCCAGCGTGTGTTGAAAGGGGCTCCGCAGCGGCCAAGTCCGAGTCCGGGTCCGGGCCCGGGTCTGCAGATGGGTACGTGCCATGAAATTAGCGCGTTCGCGTCCGAACATCAATGGAGGAGCGGGCCAACAATTGATATTTAATTGTAGCGGCGGCGACATTAATTGCAGTTCTTATTTTTAGTTCGCGAAGGCAAAGGAAAACTCCCAAATGGGCTGTGTGAAATGGTGAAAAGCGAACCTTTTGACAGGCGGCGCGCATTATATAAACGGGCAGCATCAGGCGAGTTTCAGCTGAGGCCTGCAGCCGGCAGCTTCATTAGGCTTTTGGCCAGGCCCAAAAGCTCGACACTAAACATAAATACGGCCAACAATATGCGACGGCCCGCGACTGCTGCGACTGCTGCGACGGCTGCACAACGGCTGTAATGCGATCTGCGACCGCTTAAACGGCAATTTATGCGCTGCCAGCGAAAATACCGTGACAATTTGCAATCAGCAGCAGCAGCAACCTGGCAACCTGGCAACTTGGCAACTGGTGGCTCCAACGTGGAGGCTGCGGCATGCGAGTGGCTCGGCTGGTCGGTCCGGGGCTTTATGTTATAATTTACTTGCCAAGCTTTATTACTGCACAGCCAGTCGCATAGCGGAAATTCAAATGCGCACAAAATATGTTAAGGCGCACAACCCCATCCCCCCCCCCTGTCCATCGTTCTGGAGGCCGCCTTTTGTTATGCACGAGTTTCGTTTTGCTTCTAACACAAGTTGTTGTTTCGGCGCTGTTAACGTGTTTAGCTTTCTGGCTTTAGCATTAGCGAATTTATTTGGCAATCAGTCGAAAATATGCACAGCTGCACTCAAATACCCGACTAGTCGCAGTGCAGACTCTGGCGATTGTATCGCCGTACAACTATTGCGCAATTTTAATGTTTTCCAAAAAGGCAGCAATGGGAAACACACCCAGACGGAACACGTGTATAAAGAGTCTAGCCACGATCTAAGCTAAATTAGTGCTGAACATAAATTACAGGCATATTGTTCTACTTTGCCTTGGCAAAAGCATTAAAGCTATGTAAAACTTGTGGTAACACAATTCCAGTTCTAATGTAAATTGTTAAAGATTTACCGTATACAAATATTCCGTGTATTTGTTATAAATTGTTACAAATTGATTTATTATCAACTTTCATGAAGTTTTTATATTTTATATGCCTTTACATGAATATTTTACAACTTTGATCTTTCGCTTAACCTTGATTTTGAAGTAAAATAATAGCTTTAATGTTTGGCTTGTAACCCTAATTTTTCACATTCCTGATCTTAGGCATGGTAAACCCTTAGTTTATCTAAACTTTGTAAATAATAAATAAAGCGAAATTTCAATTATAGTATCAAATAAATTCGTTACAAAAACAAGTAAGAGAGAGAGAAGAGAAAGAGGAAGAGAACGCAGTAGTTATTCTTGTTATTTTGAAAAAAATAGAGTTTTTGTACTTCGTAGGGCTGGGGGTGAGCGTTTTTGGATCAATCTTAAGAGAAGGTAATATATATTATAAATATGGAACGACACGACTATATGTATATGAATGCCAAGTTTCAAGCCATAAAATATCCTGTACTGCCCATTTACTCATTCTCGAAAAAACTTTTTACAAAGTTGAGGAATGCAAATTTATATTTTTATATTGCAAATGAAAATTGTGACATGTGACATGTGACATGTGATATGTGACCATAGCTTCCATATTTCAAACGCCCATAACTTTGTGAAAACTGAACCGATTTACACGTCTGATGGCATTTTATTCATGGTTTAACTTCTAGATTGATTCTTTATTTAAAATGTATGCATTATTGAAAATAATTTTTTTTTGAATTTTTTGGGAAAAAAAGCATGTACCCCCTACTCATTTTGAAAAAAATTTTTTTTCAAAATTTAGAATCCGAAATTTCTATTTTTAATCGATTGTGGTTGTCACAATTGGTATAAAAAACAACATTAAAACCGATTCTGAGGGGTTCAAATTTTTTGTCAAAAATCATGCAAAAATTGACAAAAATTTTAACATGTAAAGCTCTTGGATCCATAGCTCCCATACTTCTAACGCCCGAAACTTTGTCAAAACTGAACCCATTTTTATGTTTGATGGCGATTTGTTCATGGTTTGTCCTCTAGATTGATTTGGCATTTCAAATATATTCATTATTGAAAATTAAAAATATTTTTTGGATTTTTGGATAAAATATCATTTACTCATTTTCGAAAATTTTTATTTTTCATAATTTCGAAAAGCGAATTTATATTTTTATACTTACCATACCATTTGGTGACTAGCTTTAATATTGTGAGAAATATTCAGCTTTTATCGATGTGCGATCGTCATGTTATCGATTTGCCAGTGGGCGTGGCACAAAAGTCTTACCTTTTTATATGACGCGGGTATACACGAGTATGTATTCAAAGTTTCAAGTCTCTAGCTTCAATAGCGGCATTGCACAAGGCCAATATACTCTTTTCACTTTGTGATCGAGTATAACGATATAAATTTTATTTCAGAAGGATTCTAAAAACTTTTTATTAAAAAGAAATATAATTGCTTGTAAAAATGTTGCCAATAAAATCCATGCTGTCTGTAAGGGTATTTGAAAGTCAGTGTTGGTTGCAAATTTCGAGCTATTTTCGTATTTCACATTGGTTCTTGCAGTTTTGTCATTCTATAGCAGTTAATTGCCTCCTCGCCGGCAACTTTCTAGTACTAATTGCGCACATTTCGGTTCGTAATAGTAAATAGTTAAGGCCGTGTCGGAAGACTTTTGGTTTATGGCAACAAAGTTTGACCCCTTGCAGCTATATAAATTAGCAGTGGGCAAAGCTTAATGGCCAGCCCGGCCAGCTGGGGGCAGCTCCAGCTGTGCGTGGCTGGGGCTGGCTCTGATTTCGATACGATTTACATGCGCTGCGGCAAACAAGTTTGTGTTGCAAGTCTTTTGTTTCGCCTGCGCCAGTAATCGCAGGCCGAAAGGAATGTTTGAAAAATCACCCGAGTGTCCTGCGGCTGCAGCTCCGGCTAGGCAGTGGCTAATGACTGAGCACATGAGCCAGTCCAAATCCATCAAAATCAAAGCCTCGCCTCATTGGATTTAATGGGCACTGGGGTTCCGAGCTGGAGCCAATGGCTGTGGCGTGACTGGCAGCGCAAGTGTCTAATTGTGTTTGAGATTTTCGCTTTTTTTGTGTGCCTGCGATTTGAAAATCTTTTTTATTTTTTTATTTTTTGTTTATATGGAAAGTCAGCAACAATCAGAGCGTGTTGCATAATACAAAGGCCAGCAACAGCTGGCAACAATTTTAGTTGCGATTTTAACAAGCCCAACGATAGCGAAACGAGCATGCAAAAACAATTTTAATTGACTGACTCCGGCCCGAGGCTCGGAGGCTCCGAAGCTTTGTCGCGGTCGCCGTAACTGAATGTAAAATGCAAAACTCATACAAAACAATTGCATTTTGCCAAGCGACAAATTGTCATGGGAGTTGCAGTCGGAGCTGAAGCTGCAGTTGAAATCGGAATTGCATTTGCAACGTGCCGTATGCGACCCTCGAGCGTTGGCCGCGCGCATTGAACTGCGCCGCCAAAAAGCCGTGGCTATAATTGCCAGCCAGGAGACAAAGGAAGCGGGACTGCCATGCAATACCTATGGATATTGTGGGGGGTGGGGGGGGCCTGTTCTTCAAGAGCGGCCGCTACAGAGCAATAAATTCCTTATGCGATGCAAAGTGGACGTTCTAGTTGGCATCAAGCTCCAAAGTGGCTTAGAAAGTGGCACACTGGCCAACATGTTTTTGGCATACACAAGCCGCAGCCGAAATTGGGTCGATTCGTAGCTGCATTTCACTTGACGCACAGTAGCCGCAACCAGAAACAAAATCAGAGCCAGCGCCGACTGCTGAATTAATGGCCATAATGACTGGCCAGTTGCCGAATTCGCAGCTAATCAACATTGAATGAATGCATCTCAAGCGGATTTCTCAGGCGCGCCATTCGAAAGTAAATACACATAAATCAAGGGGGGCATGTCAAGCGTAGGGAATTGTTTTGGCTTTCGTTAGAGCTAGTTGGCCCAGCCTGAGGGCCGGCTCCCAAGAACGTGAGTTAGCCAAAAACAAAAAAAAAAGAGCGAGCTGCATCAATGCGATTGTCATGACATGACTTACTTAACTTTTGTGCCGCTTATCTAGCGCCTACGGTCTGAAACTCTAGTTCCCGCTCAGCTCGGGCCTTGCAATTGGCTGAAGCTGGAGCTGGAGCACAAATTCAATTATCACGACGGCGCGACGGCAACCCAAGTCGAGAGCATGCCAATAAATTATCTTCAAGCCAAATGCCTTTGACAGTGCGCGACTGGAGCTGGAGCTGGAGCTGGACCTGAAACTGGCCCAAAACGTGCAGACCGCTGTGGCCGCCAAAGAACTCAAATGCAAACACAGATACAAGCACACACATAAACAAGCCCAAGCTGGTAGCCAAAGTTCTAAGTTCCGAGCTTTCGAGTTTGTTATTGCTGTTGCCTCTTGCAATTAATTGCGACTTTTGCTGACTCTTTGGTTAGCCATTAAAATTAATTAGAATTCTCGTGTTCTTATGGCTTCCCATGCTTGCCCAATGAGTTGGCTTAAATTTCAACCACGTTGCTCGTGTGTGCGTTCCCAGGGTCCCTAAAATGGGTCATAGTTATTAGCAAAACAACAAAAAAAAAACTAATAGCACTTTGTTCTCCTCTTACAGATCACCGCACAGGAGCCGCCGGCGGTGCCCGGCGAGTTTGCGCCCCATGTGACAGCCACTTGCAAGGCGGGCACCATGAACATCAAGGTGAAGTTCAGTTCCGGCTACACGGGCGCCGTCCATGCGCGGGATCATCGCACACAGCCCTGCATGGCCATGGGCGACGGCAGCGATTCGGTGGCATTCAGCCTCAACCTGTGGGCCAAGCAGGGCGCCGCCGACTACTGCGGCATCTTGGTCAGCAACGTGAGTGGAAGCAATGTAAGCACATTCCAACGCTTCCTTAACACTATTAACCACTAAGCCTATTTTAAATACTTTTCATATCCTAGCAGAAGCTCTTTTAATGTTCACAGAAAACGTGAAGAGCATTAAAGGAGTCTGTCTGTCTGTCTTTCTATAAAAAATATCCGCTTTTTGCTGCAGGCAGTACACATATGTCGGAGTTGGGCAAATCGCACCACTTTATTATAAAGCTGTCACGAAAGATCAGTCAAAGTTTTTATTAGCTTGTGTGCGAAAAACTAGATGGATTTTTATGATATCCTATCCTACATATCAGCTAAATCTTATCAACATCGGAGTACTATACCTCTTAGTAGTTACGTACTTTGACCTCTTGGTAGTGTTTTCAAGAACAACTTGTTTTATTTTTCAAGCTATTCTAAACAAACTTGGCAATTTGTTTTATGACAACCAGTTAAGTGTTGAAATATTCAAGGGTATTTCATTTGCGGCACTCCGAAAGTACAGTTATTTCATGTTTTAAATTTTTTAATAATATTTGGCAGAATAATCTACCCTTTTTTATTAAAATCATAGCTTCAGATAAAATATCGCATTTTAAGAAGGCTTTTGATAAACCCATTATTTCTAAGAATAAGATCCCAATACAGTAATTTAAACTTTTAGAATCGTTTGGGCTAATTCCAAGAACGAAAGGTTTTCTGCACTTAAATCAAGCTTTTTCGTTTTTGCCACTTTACCAAGAAGATGAATATTTTATTTTTACTCCGAGCTATTAAAGAGTTGATAGATCAACACCCTCATTTTATACATTTGAATAAATTGTGTGTTAAGGAGACAGTTTAAATTAATAAAATGATAAGAAATGATGGGTAGCCCATAGTCGAGCAGTTATGTTGTGTGAGTTGCCACAAGCTAACGCTAAGACCTTGTCCACGGTCTGTGTCGCAGCCACCGCCAAAAGGGCACGGGCTGGGCACGCATGCCCATAAATTCAAGTGAATATCGTATCTGGTGTAGTTGAGTCTTGGCCCCAAATCAAGGCAAATCAGCAAACGACGACGACGACGACGACGACTAGTCGTCAGCCTATATAGTAACGACGGCAATAAAAATCAAGTTTAATCCTACGTGCATCACGGGCGTTGACAGGCGGCGGCTGCGTGTGGGTAAGCGGCCCCAAGTTGAACAATGGCAGACAAAGGCAGTCAGGGCCCCGGCAGAGCCATTAGCATTAGCCAGCGCCATATGTAAACAGATATTGCAGATATAAATACACACATGTGTGTGCCTATGAAGCGCTCATAATGCCGTATGTTGAACCGTGTCGAAATGCAAATTATCAGCATACGCGTCATGTTATAAGTTTAAGCACATTCGCGTACAACATTATTAATTGCAATGTCAAATCGCAAGGCTGCGCCCTGTATCCCAATTTTATAAATAAACTACGACTGGGCTCCGCATGCCAGACAGCCGGAGAGTGCCAGTATTCCAGACTTGCCTGCATAGGTGTAGCCGATTTATTTCAGCGCTCTTGGCCCACCTTCCGTTTGCCGGCCAAAAGGGAGGTCCCCATAAAATTAAATCACGCTTATCGCTGCGACGGCAGCTTCGGTTTTATTTTTTAGCTCCAGCTGGCCGGCTGGGGTGGGGGGTAAGGCTGGGGGGGGTGGGGGGTGCGGCCGACGCTGCCGGCAACGGTGGGCAACAACTGGTGCTGGGAGTGTCGACGGCGCGCCGGCGTCTAGCTGCGGCCCAGGCCGCCGACTCAGACGGTTCACATGCCCAGACACAGCTTTCCACGCTTCGACTTTGACAGCATTCCAAGCTGTTGTTGTTCTCGTTGTTCTTGTTGTTCTTGTTGTTCTTTTTGTTGTTCGGCGTGTGCGCGGTATTTGTGTCAAAAGAATTTTTTGTGTGTGTACTCAAAGCTCTTGAGCAATTTTGATTCTATTTCTTGGCAAATATTTTCGTAGGGCTTTAATTGCTTTGGAAATACCGCGACTTTGGCTGACCTTGGCCATGCACTCCACATGCACTCCAGAGACAGAGGCGAAGCCCCAAGCCCGAGTCAAAGCCACAAGCACACACGTCCGAGCTCCAGCCCGGGCTCCAGCCTCTTTGGAGCGCCGTAATCTCTTTGATTTGGTTTTTTATGGCAAAGCCCTCACATTGCCGTACTTGGCAAGGCATGAAATTGGCGCTGACAATGGCAAGAGGCCCCAGCCGCAGCCAGCCAACAATTTAACATAAAGTTCAAGTTGTTATTGTTGCCATTGTGGGTTGAGTTTGGTGTACTTGAACCCATTTCGCATTGCGAGTGGGTCGCTGAGCCGCAAATTATTTGCCATTATTTTATGATGGGTGTTATGGCCTGTTCTTTGCGCAGCGCTATTATAATCGCTTAAATGTTAATTGCATTGCACAGACAAACAAACAAGCAAACAAAAGAGCAAATTGTACGCCAATTTACCATTAAGTCATTTTCAAAAAATTACCAAGAACTGAGCGCCACATATGGAAAATCGACGCAGTCATTTTCTCAACTTCAACTTTGCTTTGATAATAAGTTAATAATGAGCCCATCCGCTGGCTGCTGTCTCTGCTACTTTAATCCACGTTAACTCCGCCGTCCTCCTCTCGAGTTTGCCTCAGCTTTGAGCTGAGCACGTCATTTTATCGCTCCACTCGACTTGGTTTGCCTTTTCTCGATCCTGATGCATGAGCTGGCCAACAAATTGTGACACAATTTGCCAAGTCGGTCTATCTCTAACTCGATTGATATTATTTTGCAGCTGTGCCAGAGGTATTTATGTGCCATTATCTAGTGTTTATTTGCTAACAGCTTTAACAAATGTTGCAACTACTTATATACTTATACATATAGTACTTATCTAGTTGGTTAAGTCATCAGCCTAAAACTCGAACCCTAAAGCTTCAATTCATTCATAAAACGCTGACAACATTTCAAACGTATATAGTATGCAAAGGCGTGGGACGTCTCACAGATAAAGCAAAGAAATCATAAAGAAATAAAATATTTTATAAAACGTGTATATATATGAAAAGCAGAACCGGTTTTGTCAAGCGACTTGCAGCTGTTAAATGCGACAAGTAAAAATTGTAAATTAAACAGCGAAATACACTCGAAGACTGCGGATGCCGTCAACATGCATATATGCACATATATATATACATATATATATATAAAGCTGCCTCAGTTGGTCAGCTGTACCTGCGTCTTTTTATGGAAGTCGCTGTATTACTTAATTGCTGTCAATTGCGGGTCAAGGTTGTCTGACTCATCATTGTCCAACTTCAAGGCGTTAACCATGTTTTTAGAAGCTGATTCAGTAACTCTGTCAATTTACTGATATCCCGCACGGTAGTTGGCAACAGTCGGTTCAAGAATTTTAATAACTTAACCCGCAAGTTGCATAATCGTGAGCAGCGATTACGAAGAAAAGAATTCTAACAAGTTGCTCGCCTAAGTCTTTCGTTTGGTGCTCGTCTCGTTGGCCCGTTTGCTGGTTACATGTGGCTGCACAATTAAAACGCTAAATTATTTCAAATGCGAGCAAAGCAGCATTCGAAATGAAATGCAAACATGTTATTACCGAAATGTCTGCTGGAGTCATGAGTGGCAGCCAACTCATTAACTGGAAAGTGCAGCTATTAAAGTGGCTGCAAAGCATAAGATTCAATGAAGTTCAGACGAAAGGTAAACACGGCCAAGGAAATTGTTAAATAAGATAAACAAACAACTGGAAAATATGTGTGTGTCTGTATGTGTGTGTGTATGTGTCTAGTGTGGCCCACCTGGCTGGCTGGCTGACTGAGTGCCAGCGTCACACTTGGCGGCATTTTGCATTTCCTTGTTGTTGCTGGGCTGCAATTACATCATGTTGACAATTAACGTGCCACAGACTGCGGCAGTTGTAGGATCTGCCGTCGCACCCCATTTTTATTAGCCAATAAGCCCCATAAGCCTGCTGACAATTAAAAGGCTAAAGCCAAGCATATATATGATCACTAAAAAGGCGCTCCCAAAGTCTGCAGCTAACTGAGCTATTAACGTGGCCTTTTAAACCCAATCAACATAAACGTTCTGTACACTTTTAATAACCAAAGATTTAACTTTATCTCTCTCCCTCTCTCTCTCTCTCTTTCCCTTAGCGCACGGAGGAGCGATCCATTCAGCTGGCGGTGCGTGTGCATAAGACTCTTGAACTGGCGGATGATAAATTTTATGTGATTACCTGTGGCAAATCGGGCTACACGCGGTAAGTTTGACTACCTAAGCTGTGGCTGTCTACACAATTGCACTTACGACTACTCGTATGTAGATGGTTGTAATTTGGCCGAGCTTCCGTCAGGCCAAAGTGCTTTGAGTGTTTGTAGCTTTGGCTGCGTTTGCCAATTTCAGATAAATTCTCAAAACTCGTTTTTTGACGTCGGCGCACAACAAATGAAATCAAAGATCAAATTATGCTGACTGAGCCGATTGAGCTATATATATATTTGTATAGATATGTTGTCGTGTACTCGTAGGTGTTGCCTTTCTATAGCACAATTTATTGATTTTCTATATAAGACTCAGCGCTAAATAGAACTCAAGGCCATTAGTGCTCGATATAAAGAAATTCTTTTCGTCTTTTCGCCTATGCCGATCATTCTAAATCATTTCACACAAACAGCATGCCCAAATGTTGTGCTCAATTAACGGTAAATAATTTATGGTATGTCTTAAAGATAACAATCTGGAGTTGTACAAACAATTTAATTTGCGCTTGCCTCATTTGCATAATGCCAATGACTTTGCTTCAACTTTGAATTACGCAAGTTCGTTGTCTAAGTCATTTATTTGGCGGGCTCTTGAATATAACAAAAAAAATCCAAACAAATAGAAAAACAATTTAGAAAAATATAGGTATGGCTAAGTAAATGATTTTTACAAATTTGTACGCTCTGTTAACCGCACAGAAAATAAAAAAAAAACAAAACCTGAAAGCCGAAAAGGAAATTGAAAAAATACAAAAAATCAGCAAAAATGCACATAACAGCAAACGAGGTAGCGAAAATAAAAACTATTCATATGGTATACGTATACGCATATGTTGGCATGTCTATTTGGCATAAAGCTCAACTGTCTATAACGTAATGACCGGCAATTGCATAATGCTGCTGGCACTGTGGCCAGCGAAACTGCAAGCGAATTGCAGTGGACCGCAGTTTTGGGTCTATTGGCTGCGCTTTTAATTAGCGGTTGCAGCTGCGCAATTGTGGCAGCTTGCCTAGATAACCGTTAGCTAATGTGCAACGTTCATTTCCATTCAAATCTGCAGCGATGACAATGCCCACGTTGTGCTCAAGTTTCTGGAGAACGATCACCGCGTGCGCGAGACGGTCTATGGGCACGAGTATAAGATACGCGCCGAGTTCTCCAAGCCAAATGGTGGGTAATCAACACGGCTCCCAGCCGATCGCAGTACGCACCAATAAATACTCTCTCTCCAATTATTAGATACCTATGGTCTACGTGTGGGCAATTGCTTTGCCTTTGACAAGAAGAACATCACCCTCAAGCTGACCGATGATCGCGGGTAAGTGCAACGGACTCCCAACTTGGCAGCCAACTAACCGTATTTTTCATGCACAGCTGCCCCTACGACGCCAGTCTCATGAGCCGCTTTGTGCCCACCGCCGATGGGCGGGCAGCTGAGGCAACGCTGGCCTCCATGTTCAAGTTCCCCGAGGGTAGGTGGCCGAAACTAACCCAAGATATTCACAGCGAAAGGGGAACTAATCTCACACTTTATTTCAGGATCCGAAGTGCATCTGCAGTGTGACGTCATTCAGTGCTATGGTCGCTGTGTGGAGATCGACGATTGCAGCGAGGTGGCCCTGGCGGGCTTCACAAAGGGCAATGGCAATGGACCACGCAAGTTTGGGCCCAATGAGGAAGGCTCCAGCATTGCCGGCACGACTGTCTTCGTTTTGGATCCTGCCGAAGCGCGACGTGAGTAACAGTAAAACAAGAAGAAACAGTTATGAAACCGACTCGCGATTTATTTCTATACCAAACCAATTTCCGCCTGAATGTTCCTATATTATATATAATTATGTGCTAGAAATGCAGAAGTTATTTCCTTTATGGTTGGTCTAATGTTGATGAAGAGTTGAATAAATATTGAACCTGATAATTGAAGAGTTTGGTTAGAAAGGGTTATTTCATTTGCTACAAAAACTCGAAAACTCCTAAGGAACGATATAGTCAATCGCTCCGATCTAGTCAAATGTTTTCACTGCCTGCAGCAAAAAACCAACAGCTAGCTATACCGACTCGATTGTTGCTCAAATCGACATTATTTTGCTTGATAAACTTAAAACACATGATCAAATAGAAAAGAATGAGCTCTGAAATCAACTTGATTTGAAAATATTATATTTTTAATTTGATTTGTTTTTCAGTAATCTCACCGAACTGCGAGGATGGCATACGGCCCAGCTGGCTGCTGTGGCTGGCCATAACCCTGGGCGTGCTGTTCCTCATCATGTTGCTAATGAACATTTTCCTGTGCACTGCTATGAGCTGCAGTTGTGCTAACACAGAGGTGCGTCTCTTGCCAAATCATTTCGAGTTTGAGTATAATATGTATGCCTTGCTTATCCCCGCAGATCATTGAGAAGGAGCCCTCCATCATTGAGGAGTACGATCCTTATCGCAGCTGGCATGGCAGTCAATACGGCTCCCGTTACTCGCTGCACGGCCGTGATGCGCACAAGGGTTATACCAGCGGCGGGTCGACGATACACTCAAATAGGTCTGATAGATATTAAGCTATACACAGACACACTCTAGAACACAAAAGCTCTACCCTACACTTGATATACATCTGCTCTGCTCTCACAAATTATTTTCTCGTAGCTGTGGAGCCAACACAGACACACACATACACACACAGACACTTTTATATATAAAGCATGCCTACAAAGCCTTGTATCGTATCTATGTATCGTATTTTGTTGTACTCGTATCTTTTGTTAACTCTACTGAAGTGCCCGCCCTGCTGGACAACAACTACAACAACGCAACACAACTTGTGTTCACAAAAACAAAAACAAAAACAAAAGACATAAAAGAAATGAAATGAATTTATTTTGTGCCTTGTATCGCAACTGTAATTAACCGTTGATAATTTGCATTTGTTCAAAATGATGACTAACTTTAAAACTAAACTTAACTTAACGAATTGATCGTGCAATTTCCTCTGGCCCATACCCGAAAACACTAACCGCCCATTTGAACGATTTTCTAACTATGCTGTCAAGCCCTCTATTGTACTATGCTACATATTGTAATTTACTATTGATCTTGTATTCAACTTATCAATCAACTTATCAATCCAACGTACTACTTCGAAGGTCTATACCAATTGATAACGATTATGCAATTGTACATTCACGACCCGGCTCTAGACATTCATCCACGTTGCATGGACAGCGTGCACATCGCGGACCGCCCAGTAATATATAAAAAACGTAATTCATAAGTCAAAGTGTACCAGTTTTAATGTTTAACATAGTTTAGTTACGTTTTTCCCCATTTCCAATAAGTCGCAAATGTAAATAATAACTTAAAGCATTCTGTTAATTCTTTTCCAAATTCTTCAATGGAAATCAACTGAAAACAAAAAAAATTATGTCGCTGTAAAATACTAAATGAAAACAAATATTTTAAATTTCATTGAAATTGCCTAATGTTAAAATAACAACTAAACATAAGTCATTAGTCTACCATAAGTACGAACGATTGTGTACGAGTATTAGTGAAATGTTTCAACTAAATGTAAAAATCAAGAAACAAGTTTACTAATTCAAAATACAAAAACTAAATAGTCTAAAAATTAAGAAAACCTTTGGAAGTGCGTTAAACGTGAAACTTACGATTTGTAATTAATTTAAAAACAAAACATAAATTTAATTTTAAGACCAATTCAATTTATTGAAAGATAATAAAGTAACAAAACATTAAAAACAAAACTTTTTAAAAATAATTTTATTGATGGTATCTTTTAAAATGCGTTCTAAACAGGCAATATTTTTACTTGTTTTCGTACATATTAATCGCTGGAGTATATAATTGCTCAGGTCTAGCATAATTTGTCATCCATTTTGCTTACAAACATGTCTTGCAACAATGTCTTGCAACGGTAAGTAACTAGGCTGTACACTACGAGAAAAAACTAAATTTGTACTAAAATATATAAGAAGCCTTGTCACAATCGGACAAAGGTGGAAATTGATTGATTTGTAAAAATTCTCTACATTAAAAGCGTTTTTATGATACCAAAATACCTCAATGTTGGACTAAAATACAGTACTGAAATTGTGAAATGTTTTACTTCCATCAAAAATGTTTGAAAACTCTGACATTAAGTAAGTATCTAATTCAAGAGTTTTGAATTTGAATCAAGATTGATTCAAAATTAATTCAGGAATAATCAAGTGAAAAATGTTATCGAAATTTTAAGAAGAAAACGGTTCGAATTCAATCGTTGGACTTCATTACTGGACTTTCGATAAAATAGGTTTCATACGTTCATAAGAAAAACAAATAAATACATTGAAGTCGGGTGTAACTTACTGCGCAATACTCGCATAGAGTGTAATACCAACTATAAACGGTCTTAATTACCTCAAAATGGTGCCAACTGTCAATTTGGGAAAATTGCTCAAAACCAATAAACTCTTTTTACTTTGTGAACAAGTATAAGAAGCCATATTTTGAGTTTTTCTGTTCAGTTAGTTAGTTAGTTTATCTGCGAGTTCGCTTATCTGCCACTGCTTAACAGAATTATGTTTCCAGCTGAGTCCCACGCTTTTTATTGAAATTCTGATGGCTTAGTATTAAGCCCATTTTGTCTAAGCTGTTATACTGTAAAATGTGTGTTAAACTATACAGAAATACAATAATAATTGCCCAAAAGTATGCAATATTTACTCCATTATAGCTCGGATATCCAAGCAAGGTTGTTAATTTCTACATTATTATCTTCGATTCAAAGTTGCTCTAACATTAAATAAAGTCATTTAAGAAAATTTAAAACAATATAGCTAAAAACTAACGACTAACTAACTATATAAGTTATTATACCCGAATTATGTATAGTTTACTCCATTGATACGATCATTTGGTTTTCAGAAAATCAGGTACATTTTTTTAATTACAGTATCCATTTTGGAACATTCACACATTTTTATTAAGATGACATTTTTAGAAAGTGAAGCAGATATATATTTAATTGACAAAGCGAGTGTCAATAATGCAATGCAAACGAGACAATATTAAACAAGTAAGAGCGTTGCAGTCGGGTGTAACGGGTCGGCCCAATACTCTCTCACATTATAAAAGCAGCTTAAAACAGTCGAAAATCGTTTATTGATATTTTGGCAAAACAGTTAGTTAAGTTAAAATGTTTGCCAAATTTGGTGACTCTAGCTCTAGGCCGCCCCCAAGCGGGCGTGCCAAATTAGTTTTGTCTTGATCTTTAGAAGATATCCACAGTAATCTACCTGCAATATTTGGTGTATCTAGCTTAAAGACTGAAATATATTCATATATTTCATCTAATTCCCTCGCCATCAAGACTCTAGCTTCCTGCGGACAGACGGAAGTGCTTTGTGCACTTCGTGAACGAGTACAAAAATCGTTAAGCATTCGAGCGAAATTCGGCGCCTACCCTCAGCAGTGTCAATTCCAACCCTGTGCTTGGCTTATCGTCGTTCTGTGCTCACAACCAGTTGTGCGCTCTCAGGCGTTCCCAGCAATCGGCATAGGCATGGGTTTGCGGTTTCGCCGCAGCTGCCGGCAGAGTGTTCCCAGTTCTGTTGGTATTTTCGCATGGTAGTTTCAGTCTGAAATCGTCGGTCGTTGAGCGCGGAAGTGCCGAGTACGAGGAGACGGAGCACAGAGCGCGATTTGTTTGAATGGCTGGCACGTCGGGCATGGCTACATATACAGCTACATTTGCGTTCATGTGTGTGTGTGGGTGAACGAAGAACAGCGGCCGCAAAGAGGTACAAATAGTGTTACCGAAAAGCCAAGCAAAGAAATAAACGCAAACACAACAATAACATCAGCAGCAGCAAAGAATCAGCGTCTTGTTGTTGTTTTTTGTCAATGAGAGGTGAAGTTGCTGGCGTTGTGCCGCGTGTACCTGGGGCGGTTTTTTATTGTTGTTTCTCCTTTTTGCTGTATTCGCGTGTTTCGCGCTGTAAATCTCAGTTACAATAACTGCATCAATGTTAGCTAGCAATTGTTAGTGGCCATGGCGCGATTTAATAACTGTGTAAACAACACAACTAGCAAAAAAAAAACTAAGCAGCAATCAAAATAATGCAAAGCCGCGTGACTCTCAAATTGTGTGCTCGAATCCGGTTGATGACCATTGTAGTGCAAATCGATTGCAAGTCGGCAAAGCAAAGAATATTCGATTAGAATCTTTGAGGAAATGTGCAGAATATTACAAACTGCCCTCAGTTATGCGTAACTTTGCGGTTATCACAAACAGTTATGCGTATAAGCTGTATGGATGTATGTTTGTCAGCTAAACGCATTGTGAGTCATCGCAGAGTCCGCATTGCAATCTCCGTACATTTTACTCCACTACATAGACATTTATTTTTAACCCTCGGGGCAGCCAAAATTTGCGCCTCATGCAAATTTCAGCTAGACGACACTCGTAGTACATTTTAAAAGTGCGCCAATGCTATAAATACCAGCAGCAACAACAACAAGATTGCCCAAAAACAAAATATGAATAATTTTGCATAATATTAATTTAAATGCTGGTCAGGTCCGCTCAACTGCTGTCATCAAGTTCATCAAAATCAAATGCTAATAAAACTCATAAAAACACTTATGTAAATACATGCGTATGCTTATTTTGGCCTCATACTAATATCTGGTACATGCAAATACATATTTACATATGTAAGTGTAATTGCGTACTCTGTAAATATATGTACATATATACACAATATATATTTAGACGCGAGTCGATCTGGCAACAGTCGCAAATATTTGTGTAAAATGTCATTAACCTCGGCGAGTTCGGATTTAAATGTTGTTGTTCGCTTTGATTTACAGTTACCACTTATCATTTATGCAAATGATAACAGTTTTCACGTGACTGACTTGTCTTGATATTGCTTTTATGTGTCATTGATTTTTATTGCCAAAAGTTATGCACAAATCACTTATTCCATCGGGTTACCCTACAATAACAATGCGCCTTATTATATAAGCCAAAAGCGTTTGTATTCATTTTCAAAGGTCAGTTATATACATGCTATATACATACATATACGTATACCTACATACATATTTACATGTACATATGTGTGTATGTTTGTAGGTGTTTACACAGTCCTCCAGGGGTTGCTTCGCGCATTTAAAGTTGACAGTTTATGATCAATTGGCAATGGAGTGTTTTACACTCGAGTGCGACAGTTAAATAATATTAATAAGGTCAGTTAGTACATTGAGTGCAAAAGCGATAAGTATTATGAAAAGGTCTTTGTTGCATTCTGGGCAACTGGCATTCATTGAGAAATGCAAACAGGAAAGAACAGTTATGTTCGGAGTGTCGACGACTAAACACCCTATAGTCAACCTTATACCCTTTGCAAGGGCATACAATTAATATATGAATGCAGTTATTAAAGCAAATGCGGATACTTGTCACTTATATACCCTTCAATCATAGAGTCTTATTCAAAAATTAATTAAAAACAAATATTAAATCTATGTTTCCAATCCAACTATGATGATTAAATATCCAATACCCTTTTGATACGTACTTAACTATTTACACTTAAATTATAATCATTGCATTAAGAGACTAGAATTATATAATTTATGTAAAACTATTGAGGAGGGTATTTAGGTTTTAGTATTGTCTTGAATCTTGACTCACAACTCATCTTCTCGGAAGTCTCTTTGTTTGTTATGAACGAAAAGGCACACAAGACCCAAATGATTCATATGCTTATCAACTCTACACATGTGTACGTAATGCTCTCTCGCTTAACATATATAAATACTTACACATGAATACCCTAAGTACCCACTAATTCACAGTTAGTTGATCACGTTGCCAAACCGAAGGCTCTGACATGTCGTGATCCAATTGAACACATATCAGAAGCCTCGCCCCGTAATCAGCAGCCAAATTCAGCATATAATCAGCAAACTACGTCAAGATTTTTTTTATGTGATTTACGAGCACAAGTGCTAAAAAAAACACACACGCACAAATGCATGCATATATTGTTAGAGTTAGACAGACATATTATGAATATGCTTGGGTGTATGTATAGGTTTATAAACACTACCAATTTTATCCGTGTCCAATTCCAGCTGTAAAATAAGCCAATGAATGATGTCATGATCCAGACCCAAAAGCTTGGCTCACATTCACATACCAAATGCATAACAACAACAACTGTAGACCATTTTATTTTTTTTATTTTTTTTTAACGCTGAGCTCAGTTTGTGCTGTGTATTTCGATCATTAGCTCACCGGTTCGCAGAATGGCTTTTTATTTATTTATTCTCTTCCATACGGAAATTCATCAACGTAGTGCTCATTGAATACAGACTTTTCCCACTCGAAATCGGAGACGTATGAGATCATCTTTACTCTCCATTAAGTACATTACATAGCCGTATACATATACAGTGGCTCACAGCTTATTTGAGCCACCCCGAACTAAAAATTTCAAAAGAGTTTAACTTTTAAACGAAAAGCGATATCCGCAATAACACACTAATAAAGACTCTAGCTTCTGGAATAGTGTTATTTTCACTGATCAGTCGAAATTCAATATTTTCGATTCTGATTTGCAGTCTTTTGTTTAGTGCAAAGCTTATACGGAGATTAAACATGGCGATGACAGCGTCATGGTTTAGGCCTGTATGTCTGCAAAACCGGTTGGCAAACTCAAGTTCATTGAGAGCTTAAAAAAAAGTGGTAAAGATCTTAGTGTAAAGACTTTTCGTTTTTGCCAGGGTACTGTTTCAAAGATCTTGGCTTTTAGGGAACTGTCCCCACATTCGCCCAGTCATTGAGAATTTTTGGGCAATTAAAAACACACACATTCGAATAAGAAATATATCCAAATAAAACGATGTGAAAACTGCACTGCACTTGGCAAAAATCTCTTCAAAAATAACAAAAATGAGGAAAAAAATTTGTGGATTTGATACCCAAGAGACTTTAAGCTTAATTTTGTTTATGATTTTTAATCATAAAATAATATAAAGAATAGCTGAAATTTCGCTCTTTTCAAAATTTTTGTTTGTGCCGGCTCAAATTACTTTTCAGCCACTGTATGCACACATATATGTGTATATACATATGTATATTCCGTTGAGTAAAAATATAATAACGGCAATATTAAACGAGACATGAAGTCACATTGCAAAGTTTGTTTGCTGGACTAATTGATGTGCAATCGTAGCAGTCGAATGCGGCTGACCCTCGGTGGCACCTCCAGCTAGAACCGAAGTGCCAGCATCGGGGCATCGCCCACACGCGATCTGCTTGCGTCAATTACTTCTTTATCTATAAACAGTACCTATACATATATGTACATATACATATAGTTGGCTTGCACACAGATTTACTCTACAGCTCTCTACAATTTGCTAAATTGCTGCAATTAATTTAAACAGCTCGTCACTGTTGCAGTTTTTATAATGTTAAATAGAATTGCAGTGTGTGCAGTTCAATTGTATTCCGCGTTTTAAAGTCGCATGTTTAATTGACTTTTAGTTGGAAATATCGATTTTTGAATTTCAAATGCATTATTATTGTTACTGTTGTCATGGTTTATTCATTTGTATTCGTATTCATATTAGCTACACACAAAGTAAGCCTCATTGCATTCAAAAAGCACTATATCTACAGTGGTTTTGGCAAAATATCAGTTACATAATTAGAAAATATTAAATTGATTTAAAAACAATAATGAGATCACTCCCAATCCAAAGTAAAATTTATTAGTTTTACATTTATTAAGATTTTTAAATACATACAGTGCAAAAAACAAAAGGTTTTTGAACTTAAGCATGTTGAAAAAACTTGACAACAAAATTTTCATTTAAAGAGCGTATATTTTAATTCCAAAAATTATAAAAATAATTCTTAAATGCAGTACTCTCTTAAAACAACGTTATTTGATTAAAAACGTTCTAAGCTTATTTCAAGTCGCAAATGTCTGCAATGTGTATTTTATTTTATTAAATTCAGAATAACTATATATCAAATACGAAAAAAAGATGAATACTTAATTATGAAGCTACGATATAAGCTTGAAAATTACAGCACAATATATCAATGACAATGACAATGGTAATATACCAATTAAGTTTTTCAATAAGTGTTTTGCTTTTAACACTACACTTAACGAATCTTTTTATATAACAATATATTTTTCTTTTTTTTCTAAATTTAAGAATTTGCTCACCTCAGAAACCAACCCAATGAAACCACAGCAAAATGAACATTAATCAAAATCGCAAAGCGTGATAAGAAATCATCAAACGGAGTCCAAGAGCTATATTAAATATAGGTTTTAACAAAAATCTCAACAAGAAGAAAATTAAAAAAAACCTGCGAAAATGACAATAACGTATACAGGTGAAGTGGCCACTTGTCGCGGCTTTGGCTGTTTTCTCAAGCTGCTCCTCAGGTAAGTGAGAAACCCTCACACTTATATATACACCATAAACACTATTTGTTCACTGTCGAATTACAGTGCTAAGCGCTTGTGTCGGGGGACCGTGCAAAATTGCAAGTCTAGTGCTAATTAAAGAACTGACACAGTTCGACAGAGACAGAGACAGTAAATTGAGCGACTCTCCCCGCCCCGGGCCCTAGCTAGTGATAGTCGTCCGACATCACACAATTGCAACTAATGCAAATAATAGAATTTTCCATCCGTTCGTCCCAACCCCACACACGAGTACTTGTCCGCATGAGCTTGTTATTCCGCCGATAACAGCAGCAACTCCACCCACACTCGATACCCGTGCCACCTCCACTGCACTCGCTGTGTAATCTAAACCTTTACGCCCGTCATGTGTTTGACATCTGTCACGCATGTAATTTGAATTATAATTTAATAAATGGTAGCCAGTGTATCCAGAGATATCTATAGATTGCGTTTTTTGATATCTGCAGACACCCACACGCATGTACTTCAGATTTATTTTCTGCTCTGCTGATAGTGTCAGCTGCATTGATTGTTATGGCTAATCAATGAACTGGTTAGCCCAGATTCCATCATCTTATCGTATTGCTAATTTAGCACCTTATCGTATACGTAGTATAGTATAGGAAAGCTAAGGCACATAATTAAAAATAAATAAAAAAAACCCATATTTTTTGTTTTTGAAAGTTTTTAATACTTTCAAGCTAATTAAATTTCCTCGCATGCACTAAAATTAATAAGTAGTAAAATAAAACTGGATACCCTGCTTGGTTTCCGAAAACTCAAGCAGGGCTATCTGTGCGTACTAAAAATTTAATTAATATTATCAACGCCGACAAACCTTGAAATCTTTCTGCCAACTGATAAAAAGTCAAATTCGGCCAGACATTTGTTTATGATAAATGGTTACGTGTTTGTTTTTACGCTTTTATCAAAAAAAAAAAAAAGTGATAAGATTTTCTTTTGTAATTAGCAGGCTTCCATTTCAAAAAAGATGGCGTGTTATTTTCATATATATACACCTATTTTATGACGTTTTGTCAGCAACAAGTGGCCGGTGGCATTATTATTGTCCAATATCAGGGCGGTACGGCTCTCTGATGACGGCTGATGACGTCGCAGGTTGTCGGAACTCTGGCGAACACATGCCAGACTCGCTGCCGCACATTCATAAAGTCGGCCGTCGTGCACGATTAGCGAGGGGAATAGCCCGAACAATAAACGATGATATTTTTTTTAGTAGAACTACTCTATTGGCTTATTTCGTGTGCGCTATTAATAAATATGATCGAACTTGTTAACTAACTCGTACTGACACCTGACTTTCTTGTAGATGGCGCGGAAGTATCTACAAATTGGTCTGGCTGGATCTGCTGGCCTTTCTCACATTATACTATGTGCTCAATTTGGTCTATCGATTTGCGCTCAATGCTAGCCAAAAAGAGTGAGTGAAGATGCAAGAAATAAAGTTCCTGTTTGATTATCCCCTCAACTTCCCCTTAGAACGTTCGAAGCGATTGTGGCCTATTGCAACAGCTATCGTGATCTCATACCGCTGTCCTTTGTGCTGGGCTTCTACGTCTCGATTGTGATGACACGCTGGTGGAATCAGTACACGTCCATTCCCTGGCCAGATCCCATCGCCGTATTCGTCAGCTCCAATGTCCATGGCCAGGACGAGCGCGGTCGCGTGATGCGCCGCACAATCATGCGTTATGTGTGCCTCTGCCTCACCATGGTGCTGGTAAATGTCTCGCCGCGCGTCAAGAAACGATTCCCCAACCTGAACAACCTGGTGGAAGCGGGCCTGCTCAATGAGAATGAGCGGACAATCATTGAGACAATGAACAAATCGTTTCCACGGCCCTCCAAGCACTGGCTCCCCATCGTGTGGGCGGCCAGCATCATAACGCGGGCGAGGAAAGAGGTAAAGTAAAAGTCCGATAGTTAGCCTGCTGGGATTATATTTGTATATTGCATATATATTCACAGGGCCGCATCAGGGACGATTTCGCTGTGAAAACCATCATCGATGAGCTGAACAAGTTTCGCGGCCAGTGCGGTCTGCTGATCAGTTATGATACGATCAGTATTCCCCTGGTTTACACACAGGTGGTCACTTTGGCCGTTTATTCCTATTTCCTGACCTGTTGCATGGGTCAGCAGTGGATCGATGGCAAAGTCGTGGGCACCAGCAGCTATCTGAACAAGGTGGATTTGTATTTCCCAGTATTTACCACACTGCAGTTCTTCTTCTATATGGGCTGGCTGAAGGTGGCCGAGTCTCTGATTAATCCCTTTGGCGAGGACGATGACGATTTCGAGGTGCGTCTAAACAAATGCGACTAAACAAGTTGAACTAATTGATAAGTGTCTGCTTCTCAGGTTAACTGGATGGTGGATCGCAATCTGCAGGTCTCTTATTTAATTGTGGACGAAATGCATCACGATCATCCGGAGCTACTGAAGGATCAGTACTGGGACGAGGTGTTCCCCAATGAGCTGCCCTACACGATTGCTGCGGAGCGGTTCCGTGAGAATCATCCGGAGCCTTCAACTGCCAAAATCGATGTGCCGAAGAATGCGGCAATGCCCTCGGGAATGTCATCTGTGCGAATCGATGAAATGGTTGGTAATAGTGGCTCCGGCGCAACTGGGTCGAAGCCACCTGCCGCTGAGCAGGCACAGGGCGCACCCATGCAGACAGTTACTTATGACCTTTCCAAGGCTGCGCCCGACGAGGAGGTTAGAATCAAAACGTTGGCAGCATTCGCTAGCGATGCGAACTATTGGCACCAAATAATCGGCTACCTTAACTAAACGTACATCCATGAATATCACCCATGTGGCGGATAAACAAATCAATCGAAATCTTGTTTTCTAACCTTCTTCTATTCATAACTGAAAAGCAATTCTATATGGAATTCAGATCCATCATTGGCATTTCAAATCACGACGGTGCTTGGTAGTTATACCTAAGTCTTCTTAATATATATTGTATTTGTAATGTAAAAGGTTTTAGCAACTTAAATGGAATGAACAGTGGATTCTAATATGCTCATTGAGGATCGTTTCTAAGTAGCTGTTAAAGTTGGCAGACAGTTCGTGTTCACGAACATGAGCTTAAACCGGAACTTAAGAAAACGAATATAACAACGCGAATTTGAATTACATACACTCAGAGAAATATCGGGAATCAAACGTTGCCAAAACCACCATTGGTTGAGATTTCGCAATCTGAAAACGTAGTTTTATTTTAAGAAATTTTGCTGGAATTTCCAAATACCAGACAAAAATGCAAAACTCCATCTAGGAAATTCGTACTTCATTTAAACCAAGTTCTTGTAACAATAATTTTTTACGTTATCCAATTTTAACAATGAAACTTTAATTTGAATCGAGATTTTCACTGGGTGTTGTTAAAGGGAACCTCTTTAAAAAACTCCACCAAATTCATTTTATTTTGAGTAAATTTTTTATGATGTACACTCTGAGAAATTGCAAAAATCAAACGTTGTCAAAACTAAATTTCTTAAACTGAGAACGGAATTTTTATTTCAAGAAATTTTGCTGAAATTCAATATTAGAAATAAGATTCATTTATTGCAACAAACATTTTCTCTGAGTGTTGTTAAAAGGGACCTCTATTATAGGGATGCATAAGTACTAAAATGAACATATAGAACTCACTGCGCATTATCACTAACCTAGTTATAATATCTACTGTGGTGTTTGTGTCTCCTTAAACTATAAGACTGCATACTAACTTTTGATTCTAACAATAATCCGTTTGCCTACAGCCTCTAACTGCACTACGCACTGCACGGCTTTCAGTTGCTTTCGTGCACCCGAGAAACAAAACTGCACCTATCGGTTTCAAGTAACTTATGCTCACATTGAACACTCCACGTGAACCGCAGAGTACTCTTGGCTAACGTATGCTCTCTCTTTCTCTTAATTGTAAATGCCTTCCACAGGGCGACGACGCCAGCGGCATACACTTCTCGGCCGGCAATGGCAAATCGCGCTTGGGGCTTGGCTCCTCGCCGAGCCTGGTCAGTGTGTCGGGCACCTTGTCGCGGGTAAATACGGTGGCATCGGCACTTAAACGTTTGCTTAGTCGCGACGACAGCCGTCCAAACTCAGCGACGCCCAGCGACGATCCGGGCAAGTATCGCTTTCCGGCCAGCGCCAGTTCGGCGAGCTTGGCCGGCAAACCTGCGGGCAGCATGCGCATTACCCAGCAGGTCATTGAGGAGGTGGACGAGCAGGCCACGATCACCTCGATGCGCCCGAACGATCCGCGTCCACATCTAAGGGATTTATTTGCACCGTCTGCTGGTCAGCCGCTGCAGCCGCCTCCGCCCGCATCAGGAGCACCAGGAGCACCAGCAGCGCCCATAACGCCATCGCGCTCCCAGCCGATGGACATACCCAGACGTTCGCCGCAGTATGAGCGCGCCCAATCGCAGTATGATCCAACGCCGTCGCTCTTTCCGCCCGGCGGCGTGGACGCTCTGCTGAGCACGTCGGCACCAGCCGGAGACGGTCCCTCCCTGCTGGCAGCGGCCACGGCGCCCAGCACGCCGGTGGGCGACAGCAGCAAGTCGCTGTTCGAGCAGCACAAGGCCGCCAGTAGAGAGACGGGTAAGTGGTCAGGTCTTGGTGGGGGGAACGGTATCCACAATGCCTTCCTCTTCCTGCTGTCGATACTCACATTTAACCTCACATTTATCTTCATATATACAAACATTCGATATTCAAACATTCGACTGTTAATACTTAAAGCGATTGAGAGACCCGATGCACCGCAGATTTTCAGGTGGTTCGTGACGCCCGGTAAAGTTCAATCATTGGCCCAACTAAGTTATTACGTTCCTCAGCTTGTTTCACGTAATTGTTGCTAGTCCTCAAATCATTATTTTTGCGTGATGTCCTTTAATACTTTTCGTTATCTCAATATCATATTGGAATATTTAGAAAAATCTATTAACTTGTTTATTAATTACTAACCAGAGCTTAGCAACTTTTTGAATTGGTAGTTTGTGTTGTGTTGCATAAGATCCGATCTTGTTGTTGTCGGTTTGTTAAACAGGTAAAGCTCTCGTAACTTCAAATTTATACTTAGACATTGCCTAGCCGTAATCCCTCTAGCCGTTGCACGTATTTCCTAATCTTGATTAAACCCAACCGAGCCATAGCCACAGATGCTAATGCAACTCTCCGTCCTTGCAGTTGAAAATTTGGACATTAAAACATCAAACGATGTGCTGGCCAACACAGCCGCCGAGCCCGTTCCCGATGTCGGCGACGATTTCGAGAAGCTAAGGGCCGCTCGCGAAAAGGAGAAGCTGGTGCGCCAACAGATAAACCTGGCACGCACCATCAGCACCGCGCCGGGCGTAGAAGCGGCTGCCGTTGCTCCCCTGGTGCCCGTGGTGCCGGTGGTGCCCGTGGCCGTGCCGGTGGCTCAGACAGCACCTCCAGCGGGTGCAACGACCGCGCTGCCAGCTGCTGCCTCCAGCGCGGATCTGCTCGGCGGCGGCGGCGGCGGCGAACCGGTGACCAATTCAACCCTCAAATCCGAGGATGCCACCACTGGCAGTTGAACAGCCTGGCGTTAAGTATTCAGGCATACGGCAAAAGTATGCCATTTGTGTTATACTTTCTTCAAATTAATGTTAAGTTAATTAGTTAGCGCCTTAGTTAATTTATGTAAGCTATTGAACTAAATGCCTTAATATGCTGAGTGACAGGTTAATGCTCATAACGTTTGAACGATCTTGAGTGAGAACGGACCCATTTAACGCAGTTAAATACCTATTATTTAACATTAAGTCAAAAGTGATTTGAATCTTAACAATAATATAAGTTTTTCTAAATGGCCAACTAATTGTGTTTTAATTACAATTGACTGCAAAACGAGAAATACCATTTGCCTTCGGGGTGTCGAAGTTTAAATACCCTTGCTTTCAGATGTGCGCTATAAAAAAACTGAATTTTTAACCGATGGAAAGTCTTCCGATTGATTTTATGTATTTGTTTTAACCATAGGGACTCTAACAGTTGCCAAGTTTGGCTAAGATATAGTTGAAATAATAAAAATGTTCACAAAATAGTTTATCAAAGAAAAATAAAAAAAAAACGGGGGTTAACAATCTAGTGGTGATATCAAAGTTTGTGGCGAAGGATATTAATATAAAGCAATTCCAAATTATAAAAAATAATTTTATTTTTAGAAATAACTTTTTGCCTTGTGCCGAATCCCTTTTAATAATTTGGAATTTATCAGATCGGAATAGTTGCTGCGCCAATAGTGACTGTCGTCAGCAGTAATTTGACCGATCGTTCTTATTAGAGCTATATAGCTATATTGACCTGATGTTTTTACAATTTTGCTAACATGTTGGAAGTAGAGTGGTACTTTTAATTGCCAAGTTTGGTCAGGATTTCCTACAAACAATTTTTTTTATCAAAATGTCATTTTTGAGAGAAGATTAAATACCCTCGAAGAAATATATAAGATTTCATACATGTTTTTATCCCCAATTTTCAGCTGGCTGTTCTTCTTCTTCATATGCATGGAACATAAGGCTCGCAATTGCTGAGATTGTTATGAATATCTTGAAAAATGCATTTCACTGTACATCAGTTGTCTGTAGAATTGTGTGAATAAATCCGAAGGACACAATTTAGCCAGTCCTATCTAAAAAGTAGGTTAATAGTAATAAGAATAACGATCTTCGCTGTATTGGGTCCAAATTATCAAATGATAAAACGATATATAGCTTTCCAAGTAAAACCAAGCTTTATAAATGCATCAGCGCCACAAGATATTTGTACGAGACATTTATATAAAAATTGCGTTCATTTGTCAATATTTCATATATAATACAATAATCATATAAACGTAAATATTAAGGGTTCCGGCTCGTAATTAAGACTTCACGCACTGAAACGTAAACAATTCATAAACTACATCTTAACATATTAAACCCAAACAAATATACAAAGCAATTGATATTAATTATACATCTAGTGATATTTAATGTAGTTTAAGATGCTAAATCAGTACAACTAAAAGAAATTAACATAAACGCCGAAAGCGTTAAAGGAAAAATTATCAAGTTTGTTGGGCTAGTGCGTTGTAAGGGTTTGTCAATTGCCTCATAAGTTGTGGCACTATCTAATAACGCGCCACCTGTCCACCGTAACGATCCTGGGCCGGACGACTGCCTCCGTACATGCCACCGGCGCCGCTGTTGCCCTGATAGCCGCCGGAGCGATCGTTGTAGCTGCGATCGAAACGACTCTGCGCCTGCATTGGGCGCCAGTTGTCATCGATGGGTGCCGACTTCTGCCACGAGTTGTTGCCGTGCATGTTCGAGGACATTCCATTGTTGCTGTAGGACTTCAATGGGCCGCCGCCACCCCCCAGATGAGCGCTACCACTGCCGCCGCCCGATGGTGCCCATATGTTCACGTTGCTCGAGTTGCTGCCATAGCCGCTCGTAGCTCCGCTGCTAGCGGTGTTATCATAGCGTTTGTTGCCACTGAAACGATTCAAGAAAATGTGCTGAGATTTCGTCTATTTGAGATAGTCGATTGAGGGCTTACTGTGACATGTCGTCGACTCCGCCACGTCTGTAATTCGAGGTGTTGCTGCGGTCAGAATCATTGTAGCGACCACCGCCACCACCAGCCCCGCTGCTTGTGTTGTTCTTGTGGCCATAAGAGCTGGCAACGTTGCCCGTGTTGTTCTTGTGCACGTAGGTGCCAGCACCGCCAGTGTTGCTCTTGTGAACGTAGGAGCTGCTCGATCCGGCTGTTCCTACCCCAGCAGATGAAACTGCCAAATGACGCACATCCACCTCGCGTTTGTAATCTTCACGCTTGCTGGTGGTGGATGTGGAGTAATCATGCTTGGAGCTTGATCCGTAATCGTTGCCAGAGCGCTTAGATGGAACCGTAGCGTAGTCATCTATAGCACTGCGCTTGGTGCCCGTGGAGCTACCATAATCGCTTCGCTTATTTGAGGAATACTCGAGCCGCTTTGAACTGGAGTAGTCGTCGAGGCGCTTGGAGCCCGACGAACTGCCATAATCATCATGCTTTTTGTCATAAGTGCTGGTGCTGTCGTAAATGGAGTTGTCATTATATATACATATATGGAATAACTGCGTGGCCATCATTTGATGGGAAACATACTTGCGTGAGCTAACCAAGGAGGCGTCAAAGCGCGGCGGTGGTGGAGCATCAAACACCGTCGAGCGCTTGCGGTCAGAGACATCGGTGTAGCGATCATCGGTGCGCTTGCTTAGTGAACGCTTAACAGGATCGTCGCGTGACTCCATAATCCTACCAGGATTACCATAAGTGGCAAGTAAGGAGAGATGAAAAGAGTAAAGTGCATAACATTAGCGACATTGTATAGGTGATTCGGATCGGTTTTGTTACATAAATATGTAGATATAGTTTAAACTACGATGCAGTACATTTGCAGTTGCATAAACATACATTAATGCAAAAGCATTTGCCTAGACTGTCCGGCAGTTTTTCGGGTTGAAGAAACAACGTGGCTCTGCAACTTAACACACTAATTTACACGGCCAAATGCCATTTGAGAATATGTAAAAATAAATATGGTGTTGTTGTTTTTTAGCGTTGTGTGTGCAACGCGATTACGTTTATCATACTTCATCTGTTGACGCTTCAACTCGAGGCGCTCCAGCTCGATTTTCTCACGCTCCAGTTTCTGACGCTCCCGCTCCATGCGCAGCAGTTCGGCCTTCTCGCGCTCAAGGCGCTCCCGCTCGATGGCCAGCTTGCGTCGCTCCTCGGCCAGACGTTCCTCCTCAATGCGCTGTCGTTCGCGCGCCTCGCGACGTCGCCGCTCCTCCTCGCGCAGCTCGCGCTCCCGTTCACGCAAGCGTTGGCGCTCGCGCTCCTCACGTATCTTCTGATAAGATAACATCTCGCGCTGGCGTCGCTCACGCTCGCGCTGACGCTGCTGAATCTCACGATCAACGTCGCGAGGTTGGCGCGCCGGACGACGTTCGTTGGATCCATCACGCTGTTGAGACTTGTGACTCGTGCCAGAGCGCTGATCGCGCTCGTGGCGCCTATCACTGCCCGTTGACTGCTTGTCCTTGTCGTCGCGCGACGACTTGTTGTTGCGGTCTTTGTCCTTGCCATCCCGCTTGTTGCCGGATTCGCCGCCTATGCTCTTGCCCTCCCCGCTGACGTCGCCGGTCTTCTTGTCATCGCCGCCGACGCCCTTGCCGATGGACTTCTTATCGTCATCCTTCTTCTTCAAGTCGTTGCTGGACTTGCTGTTCGTCTTGTTGTTGCCCTTGCTGCCTGCTTCTTTGGATGAACTTGTGCTGCCCCCAATTTCGTTCTTGGTGCGTTCAACTGAAATTATACGGCCGTGCAGTTCCGTACGATGTAGATTCTCAATGCAGCGGGAGGCGTCGCCTGACGAGGACATGGTCACATAGCCGTAACAGCGTGTGCCTGGTGTGCGTGTGTTGGTGACCACCTTCGCTCCAATCACCTTGCCGAACTTGGAGAAAATGGCCTTCAAGTCACTGGCGCGTGTCAAAGTTGACAAACCGGACACCCAGAGATTGCGTGAGAGCAACGCCTGCTTGCCAGCAGCAGTGGACGTAGCACCAGCCGCGCCAGAGCCTCCGCTCGATCCCGGCTTGTTGGCAGCGGCACCCGACGATGCCAACGCTGCACCTGCTGCTGTTGTCGATGTTTTCTCTGCAAGTTCCATGTAAATAATAACAATATTGGAAGAGAGTTATGGTCAGAGCTGTGAGTGGCTGGTTAACTGATTTGGTATTTGGTATTGATTTTGATCATTGATCATTAAGGGAAGCACTTTAAACGCACACTTTGTAGCTGCTGCTGCTTGCTGTTGTATCGTTAATTATCGAGAAAAAAACGAACCTGACCTCTGATTCTACGTTATAAGTACATATATATCATTATTTGATCTGCGCGCTACGTAAGCTAAGAGAGTGTGAATTTGATTGGGTTGCTGATGATGCTGTTGCTGCTGTTACTGCTGTTGCTGCTGTTGCTGCTGCTGCTGCTGCCGCTGCTGCCACTGCTACTGATGTTCCTGTTGCTTCGCTCATCAGAAGGAATCTTGTACAGGTTAGCCGGGTTGACATCGAACCAGTGCAGAGTGAAGATACCGCCAGGTGACACGTGCAAACGTCGTCCTCAGACCGGTGTAGTCGTTGCTGCTGCTGCTGCCGCCTCCGCCGCCGCCGCCATCGTCACAGTTGTTCTTACGCTTACTAATTTAAGTTGCAGGTTTACTAACGGGGCCAATGCCCCGTGTAGTGTAGATTTTCACCGGTTGTCAGATGTCCAAGTTGTAATTCGGTTGTAATGCTCATTCACACAATTTGAATGAAGCCGACGCTTTCACCTGAATTGACATCAAAGATTTTGATAAAAGCAGTCCCCTGAGGAATCTTATTTATCTTCCAACGCACTTCAGTTCTCACATTATTTCCACGTTCTCTTTAGAGGAACACTTCTAACCGCAAGGTTAATGTATTGCACACTGCTATCAAATCGCATCTTGATTTTTCGAATTCCAGGGAGGAGGAGGTCTTCGTAAGCCGAGTATCCTGAGTTTAGGGTAGTGTTCGGTATCAGATTGTTTTTTGTTTATGAAGAACAAATTATCTGTGTACACAACACAGTTTATATGTGTATAGCTTGATACTTGAACCCAGGCGATTCAGTTTATCAAAACTATTCCTTTTCGATGAACTGCGGGCCGGCCACTCTGTTTCGTCCATTCCATTCCCAACCAAATTCACACTCTCTTGCACACTCTGTGTCACAAGTGTGTTGCACTTTGTTCTTTTTTCTTTTTTGCAAGCTTTTACTTTTTTCATGCATGGCCTAACCAACTTATAGATATATAACCTTTAAGCCCACTGATCTTCGTCGTACAATATAAACTTAAATTACCTTTATCGTCTTTTTGATTGGACGATTTCAAAGCCGACTTTTGATCGCTATATGGTCCATGTTATAAAATTTGCGTTCAAAATAAAGTAAGAAAAATTGGAAATGGTATTAGTATTGCAATATAAAAGAATACGCTAGCCATATGCTAACGGTATTTAACTAGGAGTTTATGTCAACCAACCTCGAATCTTTTTTATCAGTAGACTTGTCATCTTTCTTCTTCGATCGAATGCTCTCATCCTCTTTGTGATTCTTTTTATCTCCGTCCTTCGAGGCTGTGCTCGATTTATCATTTTTATTTGCCGGTTTTACTGTAAATTAAGTCATAAGTTAGATCGAAAGCTCTAACAAAATACAGTTCCTATTTCTTTTATTGTGGTTGCCGTTAATAACTCGAAAACTTACGTATTTATTATTTTTAGTATGCGTTATCCAAGAAAAAATGTAAATTTAATTTAATATTTCTCAGATAAAAACAATCAAGAGTGCTCTAATCGGAAATGCCCGACTAGGAGAATTCCTGTACCCAACTGCTTGCTGACGAACACACAAGCGAACTGCCTCTAGTTTCCAAGAATGCAGCGTTCATACAGACGGACAATGATAAATCGACTCAGCTAGTCGGCCTGCTTACCCGTGGGTACAGGGTATACAATATATATAATATTTCATTGTGATTTCTTTAGTTTATGTTGGTAAGATGATGACAGCAAATGATTGGTTATACTAATTATTTATATTAATTAAAAATCGCAGGGTGAAATGCATTTGAACAGCACAAAGCTGAGAAAGCTTCTCTGACACGCTTTGATGAATGGCAGCGTGCATTCGGCGGGACTAAAAACCTTGTTTTGCCAATTCGAGTACATATACAAGATATGTACTCAGTGTTCATGTAGGCGTGAACACATGATTACATTGGGGCGAAAAATGGTATGAAGTTACAGAAAATGCTTACCCGACTTAATGGACTTATCGTCAGGGGCCTGAAAAGAAAATTCAATTCAGCATGTGACCTTAGACACTGTTTATCGGTAAATTACCTCATCATGTAAAAGTTTCTGTTCTTCTTCACCAATTGTCAAATTGATGGACTCGTCATTGTCCATGTTTACAGTGTCGCCCGTCTCTTCCTGGATCTCCACGTCGCCTGCTGGCTCACCATCACCTTCTTCGGCAGCGTCTTCTTTATTGGACTCTTCATTGCCATTTTGTTCCTGCTCATAGTCGTCGGCATCCACAGCATCCTCTTCATCGGGTTCATCGTCGTCATCCAATATAACACACACATCGTCGACATCGCCCACTTGATCTATTTCGTGGCCATCGTCATCAGCATGGTGAGCACCGTCTTCCACATCTCCATTAGCATTGTATTCCTCGCCCGCTGCCTGGTTTTCCTCATCGGGGTCAACGGGCTCCTCCTTAATTTGTAAATCGCTAACGGGTTCTTTCATTGGCATTGGCATCGGTTTCTTAGCCTTTGCTGCCGACACAATCAGATGTGTATTGGGGTCGACGCCCTCCTCTTTTAATGCCTAGAAAAACGTGCACATTGTACATTTGTACCACCGCTGTCTAACCCTCACGTGTACCTACCCGTTCAAGGCGCTCGATGAGCACAGCCTTTGGACCAACGGTCTCCAGCTTGCGCTTTTCCAGCTCATCTTTCAAATCGCAGACCCGCAACTCGCTAATTTTCTTGCCGATCTCAGGCATTTTCAATTACTCTTATTCGCAAGATCAATACAATTACTGGTGCTTTATTGAAGCACTCACTTATATCACAAGAAAAAACTGAGATTTTCCTCAATTTTACAACGTATGTAATTCCGTATGCCAACTGAGAATCTTTCACAATTTTTCCTATAATCAAAATGGCGACATTAGTTATAACTTCCAGGGATGGACTATCGATAAAAAGGGCTACAAAATGATGTTGGGAAATTTGTTAAAACAGGGTGGCCGCATTATAATATTTTAAATATAAATAAATAAATTAAATAAATACGGTAAAAAATATGGATAAATGTATTTTCAATGTAAATAATGCTTAGGTGAAGTTAATTTTTTTATTGCAAAATTAAATCATAATCAAACCTTTTTTTGCATTTTAAAATGTTAATGGAGACCCAACAAAATTTTCGTTTTGGTCAAAACTGTTATCGATTTTATATTTAAAATTGACATTTACATTGAATTACAAATAATTTAAGTAAATTGATAGAAAGATATTTTATTGACAATATTATCATTTTAATTTATACTATTTTTCAGTATTCTCTTCATTGCTGCCAACGGTCACACTGTTTTTGTATACGGCTTGATTCTTGTAAATAATCGTAAATTTGTTGACCGGCGTGTAATGTCGGTGGTTATTGAGACTACTCTGGGCGACCTGACGGTTGACCTATTCACGGACGAGCGACCAGTTGCCTGCCTTAACTTTATTAAGTTATGCCAGTTGAAATACTACAACTTCAATCTATTTCACACTGTGCAGCAAGGCTTCATAGCACAAGCTGGCGACCCCAGTGGCGCTGGAGATGGTGGCTCCTCGGTTTGGGGCGTTGTGGAAGGCTCCCACAAGCGTTTCTTCGAGGCCGAATACATACCGAAAATACACCACTCCAGTGCCGGGATGCTCTCTTTGGTCGGTGCCGGCAAGAATCTAGTTGGCTCCCAGTTCTTCTTCACGCTCGGCGAAAACCTGACATCGTTGGACGGTGCTCACTGTGTTATTGGTGAAGTTGTGGAGGGGCACGAGTTGCTGCGCAAATTAAATGATGCGATTGTGGACGATAAATTTCGACCCTATCAGGACATACGCATAACTCACACAGTCGTGCTCGAAGATCCATTTCCAAATCCACGCGGCTTTCAGGCGCCTGCACGTTCACCGTCTCCCAGCATCGAGAGATTGCAAAATGGACGAATCGCCGCTGACGAGGACATTGACGACACCGGCGGCAAAACCATGGAGGAGATGCAAGAATTGTTGGCAGAACGCGAGGCCAAGGCACGTGCCACAATCCTTGAAATCGTCGGCGACTTGCCGGATGCGGAAATGGCGCCACCAGAAAATGTGCTTTTTGTCTGCAAACTAAATCCGGTTACCACTGACGATGACTTGGAGATTATTTTCAGCCGCTTCGGCGTTGTGAAGGGCTGTGAAATAATACGCGACCGAAAGACAGGCGATTCCTTGCAGTACGCTTTTGTGGAGTTCGAAGATCAGAAGTCGTGTGAGGCTGCCTATTTTAAAATGGACAATGTGCTCATTGACGATCGACGCATACACGTGGACTTTTCGCAATCGGTCTCTAGGGTGACCTGGCGGGGAAAAGGACGCGGCGTGATTGGCGCTGAAGGCAAGCTGGACTTTAACAACTTGCGCGAAAATAAGGGCAGTAGGAATGAGAGTAGAACCAGTCAAAGGGGAAGGGATGGAAATAGACACATTGAACAGAGGAGTCGTATGTCTTCGGCGGAACGCAGAAAAGCACGTGAACTACGACACCAAAAGCAGAGTGGCCGTGAAAGTGGCCGCGCTCGAGACTATAACTTACAACGTTCCAGATCAAGAGAACCCAATGGTCGAAATAGAGAACGTTCACGATCTAGGGACCGTAACTATCGAAGAAGGCCAACGTCGCCGTACAGGGACAATCGTTACGCGTCGGAACGTAGACGCCAGGAAAAGCAGCGTAGTAGGAGTAGGGACAGAGAGCACAGGTAGTTTGTAATTCAATTACCTATTTCAACGAATTCCATTAACATTTCCATTTGCAGGGCTACACACAGAATTCAGGAGAGCTTGCAAAGCGAACGTCATGCTGAGAAACGGTACAAGGAAGAACGATCAGAAAATACCACAAGAGGTAGAAACCGCTTAGCTGTGGAGAAGGAAAACAAATCGAAGAAAAAATCGAAACTTGCTAAAAGCAGCAGTTCGGAATCTAGCGATTCCTCAGAAGATAGTGAATCATCGTCATCTGACAGTTCGGAAGACAGCTCCGGGGACAGCTCCTCCTCAGATGAACGTAGCAAGCGCAGGAAACACAGCAAGTCGACGCACAAGAAGAGCAAGGCGAAGCACAGCACGTCGAAACACAAGAGCAATGTCAAGTCAAAGAAAAAACACAAAAGATAGTAGTTAAAACGTTATTAACAATACAACAAATAATTTAGACTAATTCGCTAATATCCACAGTATGTATTTTTACTTCTTGCGCGATTCTATCTCGGCCTCTAAGGCAGACATGGCGGCCCCACCGCAACAACCTGTAGGCTTTTGTCCCCGCCGTCTGCGCGGCTGTTCAATGACTGCATCGGGATCGAAAGGCACATTATCAAGGCGAGTCGTCTCTGGCGTTATACGAAGCTCTGCACAACGATCAAAGTTAGTTTACCAGACAACTATTTACGTAATTTATACTTGCCGTAGACGTCGTCTTCCCGCTTCTTTGCCTGTATTACGTTCGTTCGCAGTTCTTTGTCCACGTCCTTTGCTAATTTTATCATCTATGAATATTGATATTAAATATAAATATCGCATTTCCATAATGTATGTGTAACCTTCTGAATCTCCTCCCGGTTGATTTCGTTGCGGTTCTGCAGAAATGATTCGTTAATTTTAAGCCGGCCAGCCAAAAGCGCCTGTTCATCATCCTTAAACACATATTGCCGCGTTCGATGCAGTTGTTTGAACGCACTTAGCACCTGCCATTGCCAATAAAGATATTGTTACATTTCTTAAAGTAACAATTTGCATTAAAAATAAAAACTTGCCTGCCGCTTCAATGATTGGGACATTATTTTTACGTCATAAACTACTGCGATCAGCTGGTTTTTCAATGCGATAGCCAACCCTTAAGGAATGTAGAGTTGCATATTGTTCAGTTATCGAAAAAAGCCTGCCTATCGTTAATAGTTTCGATTGTTATTTGTTTTTGACATCCCCAGGTCAGTTTTAAGAATTTTTTACGTCGATTGGATGTGTACGGCGGTCGTTTCGGCGCGAACGAATTGTGGGCAGTGCAGAAATGGTTTTTTAAAATCTAAAGTCTTTATTAAATAAATTTCAAGCAATGCAAGCAATCACGTATAAGTCAATCAATAAGCATTAGCGACAATAATAAGCATCATATATCTGGAGTGCGGTCGTGCGCGTAAACGGGTGGAAAGTGAAATTAGTTACTATTGGGCGTGCGTGCTTAACTAAGAAATAAGAACACGAAACTGGCTCAAAACGATAAGCTCAGCTTCTTCTTGAAGAACATGGACGAAGAGGAAGAGGAAGTGACTGACCTGAAGCTGCAACTGTTCCACAACACAATACGGGAGCACATTGTAAGTAGTGATGACATTCGCTATTGTGACGTCACATTACACCACCCCTTGACGCGAGCCCAAAATCTGATGCAGCTGCCTGCGTGTTGTTGTTGTTCTAGCAGCAACTGCAGCTGCTCCCTTTGTTGTGGAAAGTTAACTGTGAACGGCTAACTGTAACTGGTACAGCAGCGTGCGACGCCTCAAATACCAGTTGATCGGCCATTCAGCCAAGTGATAAACAAATCAGTCCCATAAACACTGTTTACTGTTTGCATGTGTTTGTGCGATTCTTTACGGTTCTTATCAGCCAAATGCATCGTTTCCCAAACCAATCGGAGACGCAAGTGCGCGAAGTTTGCGATAGCAACTACATATTTGTTTTTAAATGAGTTGCAAATAAGCCGATTTCCTGTTAGAAAACTAAATAAATGCCAAAAATACTTAAAACTTGGGCAGCAGTTATTTTACCATCCAACTTGTTGCATTGTAAAATTGAACATAAAAAAGCAAAACCAACAGCAGCAACAAGTGAAAGTGCTTCTGTTTATTAATAAACATTTGGGTATGAAATGAAATATATAAACACTGGTCTGGTATATATGCATATATACATATATGTGGTAGTGTGTGTGTGTATGTTGCGCAAACAAGAAATAAGCCAAGACGAAACAAAACAATTTGAAATTCGTTCAAAACTGTTGCACTGCTAACAATTTCAAGTGCACCGCAGTGGTCACGATTTGTGCCCAATCTTTAAGTTCAAGTGTGGCAGTCGTTAGGAGCAGCAGCAGCTGTGGCTTTTAATACCCTGTACCCTGGGTATATTAAGGGTATATTTTTTTTTATGTAAGTAGATGTAACAGGCAGACAGAACATCTTCGGGCTTATGAAGTACAGCTGAACCTCGATTAATCAGGCATATACGTTAAACGGAGTGCTGAGTTGTATACCTCTATTAACCGTGAACTACCTCTCTAATCCGTATATACATATTAAAGATCAGACTACCTTCAAAGAATTTTTGTACCAATTGTAGTAGGTGCAGATTCACATAAGCTTGTGAGAAATATAAATTATATTTTATTTATGTGCCCTCTTATAATCGGGATTTTCAATTATCCGTCATGAGCTCAGTCCCAAGTATCAGGGATAATCGAGGTTCAACTGTTTATACAATTATGGACAAATTAATAACTACATAGCCTTAAGCAATAACTCTCTCTTCTCCGTATGTTAAATGTTGCTGAATATGATACTTTAAGGCTTTATTTTATTAATAGAAAATTCAAGATATTTGAAGAGAGAAAAGGGAAAGTTATTTACAGCTTACAGTGAGTGGGTGTGTGTAGGTGGAACACAGCTGGGAACAGGGTATCTCCTAGTCGGACATACGCGATTAAGCAATACCCGTAGTGGCGATCAATTCAGGAATACATATTTTAGTATTTTTATCGGGGCGTGACACAGTCAACACAGTTTGTTGGTGTCTGGCCGTGCGATGCGAAAAAGCGTTGTTGTTTATGCAGCTAAAAATATACAATTCTTTTGTTTGAGTTATACAACTGCTTATGTTTACTATATGTGTATATGTATGTGTATGTTTATTCCGATTTGCGGACGCTCATCAATTGTCAGAATTGACCCAGGAAACGAGGAAACTGCAGCGGTTGTTGCTACGGTTCTTTTGTTATCGCATTCATTACGAAAATTGAATAATGTCAAATTGTATGTGGGTCAAAAGTTGGAGTACGTGTGTCGCATGCAAACTACTTGCCCAAAAACCAGGCCGAAGCTCTCATAAATTATGCAGGAACCCCTCAATCAAAAATTAAATAAGTAAAAAACATTGAGATCGAATTATCTCGACAGCGCAATACCCTGTGAAATATTGACATTACCAATCTCACTACCAGATCTGTAGAGTGATTTATTTTTATAGCCTGCAACTTAAACTTATATGCTTATAAAGGGTGTTATCATTTTTTGCAAGTTTGATGAGATCACATACATATACATATTTGTGCATTTTTGAGAGTCAAAATGTATGTACTGTAGCTTAATTTTGGGGAGGTTTCCTGAACTTGTGTCTTAAGCTATGGAGACTCTACGTACTTATTAACACCAAAAACTAGTTGCTTATATTTAGGCAGCCAGACAAATACTGCACAAAAGCAACATACTCACTTCTCCTCAATAAACAGAGCATAAATCCAATCCAAAGTTCTAGGGGCAGATGCCAACATACATACATATGTATATATGTATAGTCAAGTTCTCGTACTTTGGCAATGGTGCTTGATTAAAACAACTTTAAACTCTAACGGGCAGTTTTAATCGGATTCAATATCAAATAACTTAACTTGGCTTGACGAAACATAATTGTTTTGTGTGTGTTTTTTTTTGACCATTTGTAAAACATCTTTCACTTGATGCAAGTGTGCAAACGTATTTTTGGTACTGCATCCACCATTCACCGGCAAAGTTGTTTCTCAACAACTAAAAACAACAACAACATGCCGCCTAGACAGCATTTATGATTGTCGCTGCCCCGCAGCCGACTGCTGCCCACGTTGCCCTCCTTGGCCGCAATGTGCATCGCTATTTATAGCCAAGTTTTGCGTCGCATTGCATGTCGGCGTTTTGGGCGTTTTTCATCTCGAGTTCACGTCAAGTCATTGACTCTCCGCTTATGGCCAATGAATTTGGCTCAACAACTAGTTTACATAGAACTTGTTGCATCTATCAGTGTTCGTATCTGCAGCTCGTTGTTGCACTCAGAAAAAGTACACTTCCCAGAATAAAGCTTGAAATGAGATTGATTTAGTGCCATGAATGTAGGAAGAGAATTTCTAAAGAAAATATTATACAAATTGAATACTCAAAATAACATTTTCTACAGACTTCGTTTAGTAGTTTCACAGTTTATTCAATTACTGAATGATTTAAATGAAATAAATAGATTTTCTATAATTTTCATTATTTTTCATCATTAACGAACTTACTTAAAAAGATAAAGTTTCCCGTTAAATGAATACAAATTGGTTTTAAGTTGAATATCTATGTTTACCCATATTTATATACGTTATTTTGTATTGGACTTTGTTAACTAATATTTTTTGTCAAGTATTTATTACCTAATGAGAATCGCATAAAATGTTCTTCACGTCATGAATACTTTCTTTTCAAATGAGAACACATTTTTATATTCGTTCACGAAATGACAGAGTATATTGGTTTTGTGCAATGTCTGTCCGTCTTGATGTCTCTCCGCCTGACCGGATGGACGCAACTTTTTCGGTGCTATTGAAGTAGAGACTATGAAATTTTGAATATATATGCTTCAGACAAAGTGTTAAGTTTTTTTGTGCCCCGCTCGATACACCTTGTCGATACACCTCAGATTGCAAATCGATAAAATGTGAATATTTCCTACAATATTTAAATTAGTCACCAAATTTTCGAAAAATGAGTGATATGATATTTTATCAAAAAATCCAAAAAAATTTTATTTTCAATAATGAATATTTTTGAAATACAGTATCAATCTAGAGGGCAAACCATGAAAAAAATGCCATCAACCATGAAAATCGGTTCAGTTTTGTCAAAGTTATGGGCGTTTGAAATATGGGAGCTATTGGTCCAAGAGCTTTACATGTTCAAATTTTTGTCCATTTTGGAATGATATTTGACAAAAAATTTGACCCCTCAGAATCGGGTTTGAAGTTATTTTTTATGGTAATTGTGGCAACCTCAATCGATTAAAAATAAAAATTCGCATTTCTAAATTTTGAAAAAAATTTTTCGAAATCGATGAGTAAGGGGAGTACATGATATTTTATCAAAAATTCGAAAAAAAATTTATTTTTATTAATGAATATTTTTGAAATGCAGAATCAATCTAGAGGAAAAACCATGAAAAAAATGCCGACAAACACAAAAATCGGTTAAATTTTGACAAAGTTTCGGACGTTTGAAAGGAGCGGTAGATCGGAAATCTTTACCTGTCAAAATTGCCTGTCAAATTTTTGGCCGCTAATGAAGCTAGAGACTTGAAACTTGGAATACATACTCGTGAGGTTGCATAAGTAGATATTATCTCTTTTAAATATAAAACAAATAGAACAAAATGATAATATAAATAATAATTTTTATATAATTAATAAATTAAAATTTTCCCTTTAAACTTGAAAAATGTCATCAACCAAAGTTCAAATGATGTGGAAAACCAGGTGATCCACGTGCCCAAATAAAGTCGAAACGTGAATCGAGCAACCGACAATGTTTTTTGGGTTTCCAGCCATGTTTTAGATAATTGTTCTCAATCGATAAAATTTAGTAAATTATGTGCTACTCTCACTTTTGTCTATTGCCTAGTTGTTTGTGCAATCAGAATATAAATTGTTTATGCATTAGGCTACGTAAAGAATATTGCATTAAAAGGTTTTTCATGAGAACATAATAACATTTAGTCTCAGCCTACTAAGTATATAAATTTCCAAAGCAATAGTATATCGGGTTTCCCTTGCAATGACACTGACTAGGTTGATTTTCTGGATGTTCGCTTAAGCCGCAATTGTAAATCGAAGTCAATGTATATTTACTGAAACTGGCCACAGCTGTGCGGTCTGTTCTTTTCAGTCTCAAATGTATTCGTATCACAATGTCACAACGCATTCATTCAGTATTCGTGCCAGACTGAAGCTTGGGACAACGTTCAGCGTTCTTATCTCTCGTAGAACTGTGTGGGCTGTGGGCCACGCGTACCAAGTTCACCAGCGCCTTTAAATAGCACGTCACTCTAGTTTTTAATTACTTAACTTTGCTTGAATATAAATGTTTAATGTAAACGTGTTAGGGTTTTATAAATAAACTACGCAAGAATTTGTTAAACTCAATAACAATAGAAAAACAGAGAGCTAATATAAATAGACATAATTCGCAATATATTATATGTATATATATGTATGTGCTACAAAAACCACAATAATTAGATTCCTTTAATCATATCAATCAAACTCAATCAACGCTGTTATTCTCAATGAACCATTAAATTAATTGGAAGTTGTCAATCTACGCAAACTTATGTATATATATATATTTGAAGAACATGTACATACATAAATACTAACATGCATACTTACATGCGAACACACATTCATAGTTTAAGTAGTTGTCATAATTATATTCTGGCGTAAAAGCAAAAGAAAATGAGCAACAATAACAAACGATGCGAAATATATGTGTGTATATATTTATTGTTTTCTTTGGAACTATTCACTTGTGGCTGTTGTTGTCTGCAGAACATGAAAAAAGTCTTTTATTAATGATACATGTTGCTGTGTATATGTGTTAGATATTTTGTTTTGTATTCTTCGCAGCGTAAAAAGCAATGACGTGTGCTTTAAACGGTTGGCGTCTGTTTTCCCCATTTATTTATTTATTAATTTTTTAGACTTTTGTTGTTATCTGTGAGTGCATGCATATTTTTTAGTCATTTTCAATTGGCGTCTTCAAATGGTTTTTAAAGAATTGGTCGACAATGGCTTTGAAACAATCTGATAAAACAGATGTAGCTAAATAGATAAAAAGGAAAGAAAATGTAGTTATTTTTAATCAAATGTGATAGATGAATGCTTACGTTGATAATTGCGTATATAACGCATATGCAAATAAATAATACATAAACTAGTATTCAAATCGTTAAATATTCTTTATTATTAAAATTATTGTCATTATTTCTTATAAGTCAAAGCTATAAGCAGTCAAACAAACTTCCAATCACTATGATCTTCGAAATAACACTTATCATCATTATTAAATTTTAATTATAGATAGAGATAGTGCATAAGCGAAAACAAATTGACAAAGATGGTTATTTAAACTTTAGGGTATAATTTTGTGAATACTTTGCATTACGTTATATTAAAGCATAAAACTCATATACTAAAGCCGTTTTACATTAAGTATGGCCTGAATAGAATTTTAACTGTTTTGCTCTTGATATTTCCAGTACAGTATGTTTTAAAGGTGCCTTTTGGTACAACCCTTCCTTGGTTTAAACATTTTTTAAATATGCCCACTGGCGGCGGGGAAAACCGATAAAAATCTATATATCTTGGGGGAGGGTGAACCGCGAAAATCAATATCACCAAATTGATATAAACTTAGTTTTCGGCAACAATATTCTGGTTTTTGTCTTCTCTGAGTGTATTTGCCACGTTTCTTATGCTGGATATGAACAAAAAACAAAACACTGCTTAAAAAATCACAGAAAATTTAAATTTAATAATTAATTACAATGATGTATTAATTCTTATGCCTTATCATATCTAACATCCAACATATCTCCTTAAATATATTGAAAACAATTATTGTCTGTCTTAACTGAAACCCTTTATAGCGCTGACATTCAATTGGCTTTTATGTCTACTCCTTATCAATGGATTTGTCGTTTTGTCGTCGGCTGCTGATAGGCAATGTCCATAAAGACAAACTATTGACCTTTGCACACTGCTGTAGGAGTGATGTTAATTATTAATCATCAACTGTTTGTTTACACTGATAATTAGCCAAAACAAATGTGTATCCAAGGCTACAATCCCATTCAAGGAAGGGTGATCTACTTGAGAGTGCCAGCCAGAATATACCCTATATCACTGCTCACTCCACTAGCGGGTGGTGCTTCTTCCCCAGTATGGGTGAAAAAATAAGAACCAAATTTGTGACTCCAGCTCTTATAATATGACGAAAAATAACTAAAATAAAGAAATAAAATAAAATAAATAAATAAAATAAGATAATTATAGGTATTAAGGAGCGACATATCGAAATAAAATTGATCAACATGACCTGCGTGTAAGAGTCTATATTATAAATTTCAAGTCTCTAGCGCTAATAACTTTTGAGTACTGATATACTCTCTTCACTTTGTGAGCGAGTTTCAATATTTTTCCTATTTACAATTATTCGAAATATCAATGTTCAAATCAATTCTTCTTCTTCGTCCCATTATGTAGCCTTTTTTTATAAGGTAATGCCATAAATGTTTATAATATATTATCATACGTAGATAGCAATGAAGACCTTGACACGAGCGTGTATATATATTTTATTATGATAACAATCTAGAAAGTGGCAAAAATAAACACACTTGGCAAATAAACGAAAAAGACAAAAAGCCCAAATAAATATGTTGTGCTACTTATGAATACAATATAAGTAGCAAAGTTTCTAAATTGATGGTTTTTGTGGCATTTTATTGTTTCCACTGCACTCTTATGCCTCGACGGTGATATTACCTATAACACAATACTAATAATATATATTTTGCTTTCAGATATTTTTGCTGCTCATAATCTTGCTGTACTTTAGCTCGTATGTAGTCGTCTCGCGTTTCCGACGTCGCGACCGCGACGATCTCTACTCAAATGACGAGGACGAGGTGCTGGTCTATCGCATAAGGTAACTAATTGCTGTGTGTGTTGTGGAGACAGGTGGGCAGGCGAGTGGAGTCAACAACCTGTAGCGCTAATTACGAAGTCAACGAACATTCGCATGCCAAACGATCAATGATCAACGGTCCATCTCTTTGCAGCTATTGGCTGTGCACCTTCACATTGGCCGTGGCCCTGGGCGCTGCCATGCTGCTGCCCGTGTCCATTGCGAGCAACGAGGTGCTGCTGCTGTATCCCAACAGCTATTACGTTAAATGGTTGAACAGCTCGCTAATACAAGGCAAGTAAAGTTATAGGAAAAACTGAAATCGATTTCAATTAACGCTGTACTTTCAATTGCAGGGCTGTGGAATCACGTTTTCCTCTTCTCCAATTTATCGCTGTTCATCTTTCTACCGTTCGTCTATCTCTTCTCCGAATCGACGGGCTTCGTTGGCCACAAGAAGGGTATCCTAGCGCGAGTCTACGAGACCTTTACAGTATTTATATTGATGGCTGTCATAGTACTTGTTTTGACTGCGGTGCTCAGCGCAATGTTTGGCATTGAAAAGCTCCAATTCTTTTGGTTTCTAAGTAAGTGCTAAATAAGTACTAAGAGAAATCTGTAAATCCAAACGGCAGCAGTTCCACTCGATTGCTTGTTGGGCTGCACCCAGAACCACCGATACCTGTAATAGATGGCATCTAAATGCATTTATAATTTCCGCTTTTCACGCTTCACAGATTTGGGCAGTGTTCACCTGCCGTTCCTTTATTCATGTGTCTCATTTCTGGGCGTAATGCTTATGCTGAGTAAGTACAATACGTGTTATTTATATATATGCTTTATATATTGCTTTACATCTGCTCGTCCATCTGGCCGATAAACTTGTCTATGTAGGCCTGCTGCTGTGGATTGTGCTCGCGTGCCTTGGCGACGCTCTCCTCGAAGTGTTCGGTGTCATTCAGACGCTTGTAGGCAGTGGCCTTGTACAGCCAGGCGCGCAGATTCGTCTCCTGCAACTTGTCGAGCACGTACTGGCAGTCATCCAACGCACGTTTATAGTTGCGGAGCCTGCAAAGCGAAATATTTGTTAGCAATCGAGTTGAAGTCGATGTTTTCTCTCACTCACCGAATGTAGCACAAGGCGCGATTGTTGTAGGTAATGGCGCTATTCTTAATGCGCTCTATGGCCTTCCCGTAATGTAAAATAGCCTTCTCGAAGTTGCCATTGCGAAAAGCCTCGTTTCCTTGACTGAGGAAGCCACCAGGTTGTTAACCAACTTCAACAGAAACTTTGAATTGATTCAAATACTTGCCTGCGCTGCAGTTCCGCCTCGTATTCACGTTTGGCACGGGACTGGGCACGTTCGTTGGCATCCCGTTCGACCTCCTTCATGAAGCCCAGCTGATCCATGGTCTGTGGCTGGGCCGGCTCTTCGCGCTTATTGATTACTGTGCGATTCTCGCGCACCTTCAAGCGCACTTTGTCCACGTCGAGGTTTTCAAAGTCCTCAGCCGTTTTCGCTTTGGGCTCTTGTCCATCGTCTGTTTCGGGTTGGCCTTTAAGGATTTCGTCGATCTTCTGCAGAGTCGACTCGAAATCGGCAAAATCATCATGCTGGGCCTCGTCCATTCCGTGGCGGTGGAATAGAATGTACTGTAAAAGAAATAAAAATATTTCGCCTGCTCTAGCGTTTGCCGGCTGTAATTTAAGTTTGTTTGGCCGCCTTGGAAACCAACTAACGCTCTGCCTGCTTGTTTCCTGTTTACTTCGATTTACAGTTTGTACGCCGTACGGGTTCGTGCGGCTGTTTGGCGTTGTCAACCAGGTGCTGGTGCGGCCCATGCTGCTGCGAGACGTGAACGAGGAGTTCAGCGCCTTCTACATGGAGGAGGCGAGCGTTAAGCGCAAGCTGGCCCACATTGAACTACACAATGTCAGCATTCTGGACACCACGACCAGCAGTCGGCTGTCCAATGGCAGTGGCCGCCCTCACAGCTATCTGCCACTTCCGCCGCAGCATTCGCAGGCGCTTCTGTATCAGCGCAAAGCGTATGCCGGCAACGTGGACGTGCAGCAGCAGCTGCTAAACGAAAGACTGACCGAATTGTACAGCGAGCGCAAGGAACTGGACAAGCTGCGCAAGTCGAGCACATTTCAGCGCACGTTCGTCTATCCGCTCGCCATGCTGCTGTTGTTGTTCTGCACAGCCGTCACCACACTGCTGGTGGTGCAAAACACGCTGGAGCTGCTTATAGGCATCAAGGCGCTGCCGCTGAGCACGCGGGTAAGTCGACCGCATTCTTATGCTTACTTTAAATATTAAATTTAAATATTTTGGTTTTTTTGATTTAGCAATTTACGCTGGGCATTTCATCGCTATCGAAGCTGGGACCCGTTGGCGCCGGCATGGAGGTGTGTCTCATCTTCTATCTGGGCGCCACCTCAGTGGTGGGCTTCTACAGCATGCCCTTTATGAGCAATGTGCGACCAAAACGACGACAGACTTCGCTGCCCCAGCTCATGTTGAACTGCGGTTTTATGCTGGTGTTGTCCTCGGCACTGCCGCTGCTAAGCAGGATCATAGGTACGACATGGAACTTGACACCGCTGCTGCATCTGCTAATCTCCTTGTGCATTTTCTTTTCCAGGCATTACCAATTTCGATCTGCTGGGTGACTTTGGCGCCATCGAGTGGCTCGGCAATTTTCAGATTGTCCTGCTGTACAATCTCGTATTTGGCACAACGACAGCGCTGTGCCTGGCCAATAAGTTTACGGCGACAGTGCGGCGCGAGCTGCGTGCACGGTTAGTGGAGAACTATGTGCTCTTTACTAACTACATGAGCTTCATCAACTGATATTTAAGACAGCGACGCGACAAAGCCAAGCCCTCTGAGCGGCAGCGTTACGCTGACCAGCTGCTGAGGCGCTTTGTCGAGTCGCCACTTGAGAGTCTAACTAGTTTATATGCCAAGTACTATGATCTGAGTCGTAAGAGTAGTCGCAATACCACCGCTAGTCGCCAGGCGAGCAAGATGGACTGTTGAGAAAGGAATGGCATGAATATAATACACTATATACAGAACTGATATTGATATTTAAATGTTGCGCTGTTTATTGTTGTGCTTAATTGTTGTAGTTACTAGTGCCCATAAGTGCACGGACAGCATTTAAAATTCAACTCCCGTTTGTGCGCACAAGCACAGTCACATAAGTGGAAACTCCGAAGTCACGTTCTAAGATTTTTATTTGTAAACCTCGTTCAAATGTATTTCGTATACAATCCATACTTCGTGTGCAACATAAACTGCAGTCAACAGAATAGGTATAGGCAATATTTTAGGTGTTTTTGAAATTTTATTAGTCTGAGTCTACTTATAGTCAAAGTCGCTTTGTTAGTGTCGATATCCATTTCATATTATATATATATTTTTTATTAATTTAAAGCGGTAATTTTAAATCATGCGTCCCATTGTTATTCTTAATAATCATTAATAATTTATTTCAATTTATACACATGTATTTTAACAGTAATGTTCCTTATGTAGCGTATGCGCTTCTCATCATTTTTATTGTGAACTAAAACAAAATATAACAACGTACATCTATGCATCTAAAAATTATGTGATAAAATATAAACAAAATCGATTAAAATAAAATTAAAGCAGCTTCTCATTTCGCACTCGCAGCTTTTTGCCAATATTGGTTTCTCCGATGTAGAGAACTGATTTTTAGTATCTTTTATTTACAGCTTGACGGCGCTTTTCCTGTTGGCCTAACGCGCGTCCCAGGTATGGGATCGAGACTGCTGAAAACTATTTAATGACTGTGATTTTAAAATAAATAGGCTATGTTTATACTAAATCTGTATAGCTTTCTGGAATTGTTTAATTAATTTTTGATTTCGGTTTATTCGCTGACTAATTGGTTCATAAATATTGAATATTTAAATAAACTGATTGGGTATGCTTCGGAATATATACACGGATATATCGTGTTTGGTGTTTTTGTTGGATTTTACAATTTAAGAAATAACTTGATGCACACATTTTTTTATTTTCTCAAATATATTTTGAAATCTGGCGGAATTTATGTTAAGTGAATGATGCATTATTCTTTTATCGGCAGATAAAAATAAGTCAAAAAAATCGTATGTGGAGTTTTTAAATGTTTTTCTTATTGAACTATACTTAGGGTGACCATTGGACGGATATATATAAAGCAAGATTGGCATGCCCGCAGAATGTTGTTTGTAGAGTTTGCTATCGATATATCGAACGCAAGCAACACAAAAATGCGATAGTATGCTTTCGATATATTTTAATACCTTCAACATCGCTAATTTTTATGGTGGCGTCGTAAAATTGTAATTTTTATAATACATTTGACTTAAAATATCTGCAAAATATGCTAAGCCGCAAGCGTCGAGCGAGCTCCATATCGAGTCGGCAAGACGAGGATCCCCTGCTGCTCGATGACTCGACACCGGAGCAGTCGCCGGTACAGCAGACACAATCGGCGCGCAAAAAGCGCCGCTTGGATCCAACGGAGCTCTGCCAACAGCTATACGACTCCATACGCAACATTAAGAAGGAAGATGGATCGATGCTGTGCGACACATTTATAAGGGCTCCTAAGCGCCGACAGGAGCCCTCCTACTATGACGTGGTGGTAAACCCAATTGATTTGCTGAAAGTGCAGCAGAAGCTGAAAACGGACTCCTATGACGATCTGTACGACATGATGAACGATTTGGAGCTGTTGATAAACAATGCGAAGGCGTTCTATAAGTCCGACTCGACCGAGTTTCAGGACGCTATTGCTTTATGGCAGCACATACAAACGCAGCGTCAGCGGATCCTAGAAGCCAATGGCTACGCGGAGGAGGAACCACGTGTCAAACGTGGGCCGCGCAATGCTCGTCGGCTGACGACCAGCACTGAGCCTGGTGGTGGGGATCTTGACGACGATTGCAATCAGTATGAAGAACTGTTTGCATCCATCATGACGGCCACGGATCCGATAAGCGACAGAGCAATGCATCGTATGTTCCAGCTGCTGCCGTCCAAGAAGATTTATCCTGACTACTACGATGTCATCGAGCATCCCATTGACTTGCGGCTGATTGCCACCAAAATACAAATGAACGCCTACTCGTCGCTGGTAGAAATGGAGCGTGATCTGCTGCAGATGACTAAGAATGCGTGTCTCTTCAATGAGCCCGGATCGCAAATCTACAAGGACGCCAAAACGTTAAAGCGCATCTTTACACAGCGACGTTTAGAGCTGGAGATGGGCAAAGGCAAGCCTGCCCGGCGCCTGAAGAGTTTGTCCAGTGCGGCAATAGCAGGTTGGTTGAGGTCTGGATGGGCAGATCAGAATGAGGGATTATTCAAGAGATTCTATAATCTAATTTTTAGCGCTCAAAGAGGAAGTGGACAGCTCGGACGATGAGGAGACAAGCAAGAAGGGCGAGGGACCAATGTGGGCGTTATTCGATCATTTGTATAATGCGCCTGGCACCTCGGAGCATCCAGGCGTCACTGGTCCCCCGCTGGGCAACTCTTTGTGGAAGCTGCCGGTGCGTCGCTTTCATCCTGAATATTTTGAGCAGATCAAGCGACCCATTTCGATGAGCCAGATTAATACCAAGCTGAAGAAGGGCGATTACGCAAACATAAGCGATCTGACTGGTGATCTCTATTTGATGCTGGACAATGCCAAAAAGGCATTTCCAGCCACGCATCGCACGCACAAGGATGCACTTAAAATGTTGAAGCTCATGAACGCAAAGCTGGTAGAGGAGTCTCTCGAGGAGACCAGCGATATGGATGATGACGAAACGGACGAGACTTTTACGGCCAGCGTGCAGCCAGAGAAGCGCAAGCCGGGCCGGCCACGAGTCAACTCCAACTCTAGCGCAGCGCACACGTCCAACAACTCGAATTCACCCAAAACGAATCGCATTGCCATCAATGCGGCCATCAAGAAGAAAATTCTCTCTATACAAAAATATCTGGTCGACTATTCGGTGGGCAACCGACGACCCATCGAAATGTTCATGGAGAAGCCGCCGCGCAAGGTTTATCCGGACTACTACGACATTATACAAAATCCCATTGACATGAACACCATTGAGCACAACATACGCGCCGATCGCTATGCCACCGTGGAGGATGTCGTTGCCGACTATCGGCTCATGTTTTCCAATTGTCGGCAATACAACGAGGAGGGCTCGAATATTTACGAGGACGCAAATGCGCTGGAACGCGCCCTCAACGAAAAGCTCAAAGAGTTTCCTGGTCTGATCGAGGTCAAGAGACCTCTGCAAAAGTACAACAAGATGGGACGCAAGCCAAAGGCAGCTCTTCTAGCTGACCGGGATCGGCTCTGGCAGTTCTATGAGACGCTGCGCGACTATCAGGAGCCGAAGGGCAAGCGCCAGTTGTCGCTGATCTTTACCAAACTGCCGTCGAAGAGCGACTATCCGGAATATTATGACATAATCAAGGAACCGATGGATATGGAGCGCATTGCCCAGAAACTGAAGCAAGCCGCCTACGAGAGCGTGGACGAGCTAGTCGCCGATTTTCTGCTCATGCTTGAGAACGCCTGCAAATACAATGAGCCCGACTCGCAGATCTACAAGGACGCCTTGGTGCTGCAGCAGTTGACGCTGCAGCTGAAGCAGCAGTTGCGCACCGAACGTGATGCCCTGCCCGATATACCGTTGGCCGTCCAGGAGCTGTTCTTAACACTGTTCACCTCGGTCTACAATCATCAGGACGAAGAGGGACGCTGTTATTCGGACTCATTGGCTGAGCTGCCGGAGTACGACGAGATGGGTGAGGGCCCAAAAGTTCGCGGCATCTCTCTGGATCTGGTCAAGCGGCGTCTGGACAAGGGCGCCTACAAGCGTCTGGATGTCTACCAGGAGGACATATTTGCCTGCCTGGAGCGAGCGCGTAAATTGTCACGCACCGATTCGGACATATTCCAGGACGCCATCGAACTGCAAACGTATTTCATACGAAAGCGAGATGAGCTGTGCAAGGACACATTGAGTTCGCCAGCGCTGAGCTTCACGCTAGACCAGCTGCTCGCCGAAGTGGAGGTCATGCGGCTGCAGAAGGTGGCCCAAGAGGAACAGGACCAGGAGCAAGACAAGGATGACTTCAATGCCAGCGCCAAGGGCGAGAGCATGACAATCAACCAGCAGGTGTATTCACCTGGCGACTTTGTGTACGTACAGATGCCAGAGAACAAGATACCCGGCATTGCCTGCATCGAACGACTGTGGACAACGCCGAGCAATGAGAAGCTCATGCAGGCCTCGATCTTTCTGCGTCCGCACGAGACCTACCACGTCACGTCGCGCAAGTTTCTCGAAAAGGAGGTCTTCAAGAGCAGCATCTCGCAAACCATTTCCATGGACAAGGTTCTGGGCATGTGCTATGTAATGCATATTAGGGACTACATCAAACTACGGCCGGACGGGCTGCCCGAAAAAGACGTGTTTGTCTGCGAGTCTCGCTACAATCTGCAAGGACGTTGCTTCAAGAAGCTCAAAAATTGGCCAACCTCGCGGGAGAGCAACAGCGGCTCGGTGCGATTTGTGCCGCGCGAATCGCCATTGGAACTGAAGCGGGTGATGTCCGTCTTCAAGGAGCGCATCGAGAAGCACAAAGGTGAACTGGAGGAGCTCAAGCTACAGGAGGCACTCGTGGAAAAGGAAAAGCCCAATGTTACCTGCGACGCGCCGCCAAATGCCGAGGACAGCAGCATTTACTATCAGCAGTACAACACCATTTGCAGCGGAGTCATCAAGACCGGCGATTTCGTGTATGTGGCCACGCAAAGCGGCAAGCAGTCCGTTGCCCAAGTCCAGCAAATCTGGGAGCTAAATGGCAAATCGTATTTCAAGGGACCGTGGCTGCTGGCGCCCAGCGAGACGACGCCGGCATTGGGCAAGCAATACTATCGCCAAGAGCTGCTACTTAGCACCGTCGAGGATATTAGTCCTGTCATTGGCATTGTGGGCCGCTGCGCAGTGCTGGAGTACGCCGAATTTATTAACTCCCGGCCGACGGAAATCGCTGAGAGCGACGTGTACATATGCGAGTCCGTTTACGATGAACTTAAGAAGGCATTGCGCAATCTGGTTATTGGCAATCTGCGCAAGTTCCAGCACAGCGCTGAGGTCACCGAGGATGAGATCTTCTATTTCAAAACGCCCATCAAGCCGGCCAAGGATGTCAAGAGCGAACTGAACGAGCTGGCCATGCTGGAGGATTCGATGGATGGTGATACACCATCGCTGAGCTCGGATATAGTCGCCATATCGTCACCGGCACCGTCCGTCAACTCCACCCCGCTTACCTCGAAGGCAAAAACCAAAACGGCCAAGAAGAGTCTCACCGGTTACATACTGTACTCAAGTGATGTGCGCAAAGGTAAGTCCACACTAAAGTCCATTCAAATGGGGAGCTTAACTCGAAATTTATGCTGATTCCAGGTATAAGCCAGAGCAATCCGGATGCCTCATTTGGCGACATATCCCGCTTGGTGGGCAACGAGTGGAAGAGTCTGCCCTCCAGTGTCAAGCAGAGCTGGGAGGATCGCGCCAACAAGCTGAACGAAGAAGCCGCCGCCATGCGCCGTGAGATCGACGATGGTCAAAATTGCGGAAGTCCACTGCCACAAGGGATTACTGGTGGCCAGGACACAGGTCCGGCGCTCACCTTTGAGTGCCTATGGGACAAGTGTGACTTCCAGTTCGAGGAAATGGCCGACTGCACCGAACATTGTCTGGCCGATGCCACCGGACACATTCAGCGCCATCCACAGGCCGGCGTCGAGATGGAGTACGTGTGTCTGTGGCGTAATTGTCCACGCATACGCAAGTCCATCCAGGCGTTCCCCAATGTGCTGCGCCTCATTAAACATGTGCGCGAGGTGCATCTGAGCAAATGTGGCAAGCCGCTGGGCAACACGGAGCGCAGCAAGAACTTTGTGCCGCGCAAGCAGAAGCTAGTACCGCATTTAGCGGCCAACGTACCAGTTCCATCCATCAATGCCCTGTCGCCACGAGCTCCGCCCAATGCCGAAGCAGCGCAGCAGCAGCACCAGCAACTGCAGCTGCAACAACAACAGCAGCAGCAACAACAGCAACAACAACAGCAGCTTCAGACCATTGTAACCGGCCCGCCGCCGGAGCCTATGTTTGTAACTGTGCCGCCCCGTGCCAACCGCGTCATCCACTCCGAGGCATATATCAAGTATATTGAAAGCCTGCAGACAGGCAGCCATTTAAGCGTAAGTGCCTGCAACAACAACTGGCGTCGATCGCTTACCCACGTGCAGCCCAACCAGGTGGGCAAGACGCACCTGCCCGAGCACTGGCTGGGACCCAATGTCCGCGACCAGCAAAACGTGGTGCAGGCGCTGTGCCACTTACGCAACTTCATGTTGGACGATGTGCTGGAAATACAGCGCAGTTGCAACTAACTCTTCTAAGTTCAAATCCCAACTGAATAACCTCTGTTATAAAAAAAGTAAATTAAGAAAATCACACATTTGTATGTACCAACATATATGTATATTAGAATATTTGTAATTGTACCTTTAAATGTCATGTGAATGTTGCAATTAGAAGGTATGCCGATATTCCCATCAAAAAAGCATGAAAATCAACGCCTAATAAAGATATTGTCCTTTTCAACCAGATTTAACTTTGTTCACATCCCCAACCCTATAAAGGGTAACATAATGCACCCATATGAACAACCGGGGAAACAATTTCTCATATAACTTTTTAATACCTTATACTCGTTGAAATTTGAGTTCCTTTTTTTAATTCGATAAATATGTTCTTATACACCCGGTTTCTAGACATATCTCTAATACTATAAACTAGCGATACAAAATTTTGTATGCGAATTCTCGTATAGTAAAAACAGACCAAGAGTATGTTAACCGCCCCCATTATTGCATTTTAAGAGGTATAGCCTTGCGTTTTTTAGGTTTTGAATATGCGACATGTTCTATATTGTGGGATGAGAAAGAATGCAAAAAAGTTGTTCAGTAAAAATCGCAGCTTGTTACGTATATTTTGTTTTTGTATGTGAAGAAGAATATTTTTGTACTAAAGAAGACTGCAAACCGGGTTTGAACCGGTTATTGCCTGTTTTAAGGATAATTCGCAAAATTTAATAAAAAAAAACAAAAGCGGAAAATTATATGTTTATAATAAAAAGAATTGACTTTAAATTGTGCTTGAATGTGACGAACCAAGTTTAAAACCAAACACTGGCTTCATTGACGTGAAAAACCAAATGTATTAAATTATATTAATAAACAATAAATTAGTTGTTTGTTTTTATTTAATCTTTTAATTAAATTAGTATTTTTTCAATCAATAAAAGTTTTATAAATTAAAATAAATATTTTTAATATAAATATGATATTACCCATCTACCCGCTAACAAATGCCTTATTTTTGGAAATCCAATCCAAAATGGTGATAGGTTGGCAGGTCTAGTCATTAAATTGAGCAACGCGGTCACACTGATCATAATGCAGCTGAGTTTGTTTATTTTGTTTATTGTGTGCGGAAAATTGAAATATGTCGAGCGAGGAAAAGAAAAAACGAGGTAAAAATTTCACGGCGGAGGAGGAGCTAGTTCTCATGGAGCTTCTTGAAGAAAGGAAGAATATCCTAGAGAATAAGAAATCCGACGCCGCTACCTGGAAACAAAAAGAGCAGGCCTGGGAGGAAATGGCAGACACCTTCTACAGCAGAACAGGCATTCGACGCGAATGGAAAGCATTAAGAGACAAGTTTATAAACATGAAACGGAGGTCGAAGATGGAACTAGGTGATGACAAGGCGCACAGCTTTCGGACCAGTACAGGAAAGTTTATTGCCCTGATGGGCGATTCAACGGCGGGCTTGAGCAACCATTTTGATAGCGATGCCTGTAAGCTTTGTCAGAGTGAAAACCACATAGAATTTATACATAAATCTTTATTCATTTGATAGCCAATGTCCCAAATGACATGAACTTTGAGGGGGAAGAGGATATATTTGCAAGCTCCACAGATGCCCACGATGTAAGCGCACATAAATAAACTTAATGATGGATTCTCATATGTTTTCGTTTCAGGTCGCCAATCGGACTGCACACAAAGAAGTCATGGCAAACACAAGTGGAGACTGGTCCAGTTGGAACCCAAGAACCCTGCGCAGCTTAGATGAGGAGAAGATCAAATTGGTGTTGCTGCAGCAGGACTTTTATAAAGGCGAAAATCAGCGAGCGCAGGAAAAACACGACCATGAAATGCTCAAAGAGAAAATTAAGCTGGACCAGGAAGTGCAGGAAGGAAAACTGCGAATCGAAATAATGGAATTGGAAATCCTGGAGAAAAGAGCCAAACTAGATTTAAAATGTTAGTCCAAAAAGTTTGACAATCTGTAGCCATCTATTTAATTTGATTTATATTACAGAAAGGATACTTTGCGCCATTGGTTGCAGTGCAAGCCTGGTTTGATAATCAATATTTTAGTGCTTAACAAGTCAAAAATGCTTCGGGTTTCCGAAGATTTAGTACCCTTGCAGACTGAGAAAATTACTGTGGCAATATATATACAATATATATTAATATTTTGAATCCAACAACTGAGTCTTTCCTATGGCGTATGTTATCATTTCTTGTTTAGATAATCGATAATTGTTTATAGTAAAAGTTGAACGGTTCCGACATACAGAGTATATAGTATATATCTGCGTATACACAGACTTGAGAACATAAACTCACCTCAACTATTAATCTATCGACAAAGTATCCTTTCCTTCGACATCAAATTTTAATACCCTCTGCAAGGGTATAACATCTGGATAGAAAAAAAGTTGTAAATAAACTGAATATCTTTCGAAATAATTTAGTATTTAAATATATTACGCTTGAATTTGCATTGTTTGTAAATACATTTTAAAGATATCCATGAATACTTGAGGTGCACCTGGCGGTAGCTCGGTATATTGGACTAAAAAAACTGTCGACACAAAACTGTTTTCTTTTACACGAAATACCGCTCTAAAATAAAATATTTTTAAATATGTCAAAGACTGGCATAGTGTAGAGCAAAAATCAATTAAAATGTATTGTGGATAAGTATAAGCTCGATATAGAAAAACACCGCGACATTAGCTACCGTATGAACGTGAAATGTGTGCTTTTGTGGGTGCAACAGTCGCCATCTGTCGGCAATGACGTCATGACGGCGCCTCTTCTCGCTTTTGTTTTGCTACGGCAGTACGACAACAAACCGGTTTCTCTATTGAACACTGATAGTGTCACTTGGTTATTTTGGCGACGCTTATCTAATTGGCTGCTCACCCAATCTCAGGGGCGCTCGCACGCTCTCTTTGAATACTATTCTGGCATTAGTTGTGTACGCCTTGCCTAAAAGCTTCTGAAAACGAGAAATCATCAGTCAGTCGTTGTGCGTCGCTGTTGGATAGCAGTTGTTTCATTTTTCGTCGACATTTACATTTATAAATTTGAGCAGCAACATGTCCGAGGGCGAATCGAAATTTGGCTTCAAGGACATGGAGAAGGCGCTGGAGACGCTGAAGCTCCTTGAGAGTCACGACATGCAGTACCGCAAGCTGACCGTGCGTGGTCTGCTGGGACGCGCCAAGCGCGTTCTGACAAGTGAGTTGAGCTTGATTCTGTTGTTGTTTGATTTTTATAGTAATATTTTTCAATATACAGTGACAAAAGCTGCTGAGAAGCTAAAGAACATAAACGATGCTATTGGTGTGTTTGAGCAATGGCTGGAGGAGAATGGCGGCGGTGCGTCCAACAAGAATGCAAAGACTGACGGCGACGATAAGGTGGAGACAGTACCAGGCCTGGGCTTTAAGGACAAGGCGGCGGCGCAGGCAACTCTGAGGTAAGTGCGACTAACTGCAAATAGCAAACAAAACAGCTTATTGGGCTGAAGGTCGTCGCCATCGGCACTTTGACTATGCGGCCATCATGATGTCATGTCACAGTTTTAGTGTTGAATATGAACGCTCGCACTTTCGGAAGTCTCAATTCGATTGAGAGACCGCATTGACTTCCTCTCTCACTGCTGCTCTCTCTCTGTGTGTGTACACATGTTTATATGTAGAAGCCATTTGGCACGCAATACGAAACATTCCACAGTTTGTCTATACAAATATTTATATTTAATTTTATATATTAATTGTAGTATTTTGGAGGAACGTGATCCCGAGTATCAAAAACTGGCGATAAAGGGCCTTATTGGTAGCTCCAAGCGCGTGCTCTCTGGGACCAAGAATGAAGATAAAATTAATGCCATCAAAGAAGGTGTCCAGATACTTGAAGATTTCCTCGAAAAATTCGAAACGGATAATCGAATCAAGGACAATCGCGCATATCTTTCGCACGTAGTGGTAGCCACGTTTCCCAAGCCGACACAGGATTTAGCGGCTGAGTTCCTGGCCGCTTATGGCGGTCCCAAGGCCAAGGGCAACTACAAGCACTTGCGGACGATGTATCCAAAGGACGAGACTACAAGCTGGGATATTATCCGCAATCGTCAAATAGCGAAATTGCTCGAGCAAATCAAGAGCGAAAATGTGAAACTATTTGATGAAAAGACAGGCGCGCCTAGTGCGCTACACTTAGAGCTCATACACTGGGCCTACAGTCCGCAGCCGGATAAAGTAAAGAGCTACGTGGAAAAGCTGGCCAAGGCCAAGTCGCCAGAGAAACGTAAACTGGAAAGTGACAGTAGCAGCGACGATGATAAGTCCAGCAGCAACTCGGATTCAGATGAGAAATCAGTTCCGAAAAAGAAAAAGAAGGAAGAGTGATAGAGACACATATGTAATGACGGGTTGGATTTGTGTAACGAACAAAACGGTATATACTTTATTTAAATACGCCAACTTAACCTCAACGCGATTACATTTAAGTGGTGGACACTTTTCTTTTGTATATATGAATGTTATTTGATGTATGTATATGCTGCTGATAAGGCCTCGCTTAGATGAGCTATGCATCTAACGCTAGCCATCTAATAACCAAATACAAGTTTAATACACTTTTTACCTGGTCTACAGTCCATATTTAGTTATGAAATATAAATTCGGCCGGCTAACGGCTGTGGATTTGTAATCGTTGGTTGATAGGCGCCGATTCTTTGTGGTGGCCGACCGATAGACGCTCAGAGCACATCGTGCTTGCCAACACTTATTTTCATGTTTGACCGTTAAAGATGTGGTATTTTTTCACAACTAAACACAGTCGCGCATTGCAGAGCAGTATTGCCCCCCACACACCCAGAAAATTAAATTACACAATGTACATGAGACATGGTTACGCCCACATTACGGTGTTCCCACACTCCACCTACTGATACTTATGCAAGCCACTGTCGTAGTAATCTGCGGCCGTTGATTTTTGCACGCGAAGCGATTGCGATTGCGACTCCGGTGATGACTTCGCCAGCGACAAGGTCAGCTGGTGCTGCTGATCAGCTTGTTTGCTTGTCAGGTGCCCATACGCCATGTTAAACAGCGCATCCGGATCACAGACAAAACGATAGACGTACCGTTCGCCGTTTACTTTCTGCATTATGCCCTTCTCATAGTAATAGCGCAGACTACGCGACAGCTTGTCGTAGTTCATGGCTGGCCTGTTTTTCTGTATGCCCCAGCGACGTGCCACTTCCTCCGGTTCGATTAGCTTGAATTCCATGCCACGTCCTGTCCAGGCGATGCAGCTGGAACTGAGTGCAGCAAACAATTCGATTCGTTAACGTAAACACAAAATAGCATTACTTTCGTCTACGCTCACCTAGTGGCGGGCTCGTCCAGAAGTGCCACCAGAAACTGCCACAGTTGGAGCGAGCCACGACGCTGGCTGATGGTCTGCCCATTGCTGCTGGTGGAGATTGCGTTGCTGGCGTAAAACTGATCGAGACGAAGCTCCGCATCACTGGAGGTCGTGGAGTCAACCACACCCGGACGCAATGGCGGTGGATAGGTGGATGAAATAGTGGCATTGTAGGGGCCACTATCGTACTTCAGATCCGGCTCGCTGCCTGTGCCCGTGGCAGGCGAAATATCGCGATAGACGGCGGCAATGGAGCCGCCATGTGCCTGCGACTGCGCCTGCTGCTGGTGGCCATAGTGTGGAGCCGTGGCATAGACTGCCGAGCTGGATATGACGGCCGTATGGCTAAATTTGAAGGCGGAGGCAGCGTGCACCGACGTCAGGTGAGGATGTGCCTGCTGATGTGTGTTCTGCGCCTGCTGATGACTGTGGGCATGCGAGTGCAGTGAATCATGATGCTGCTGCTGCTGCTGGTGCTGCTGCTGCTGCTGTTGCTGCTGCTGCTGCTGTTGTTGTTGCTGGTGGTGGTGTGCGGCGGCGGCGGCGGCGGCCGTTGTCGTGGAGTCGGCATGCTCGATCTTGGTGTTGTGCTGGTGGAAGTGCTGACCAACCGATACGTCGTTGCAATATGCAGCGGCCGCCGCAGCGGCGGCAGCGGCAGCGGCCGTCTCTGAAAGAGAGGGACGGGGAATGGAAAGAGCTGGATGAAAGCCGCTTTCATGCTCGTTTAAGCAAAGAGTTGGGCACTAATTACATGGTAATTTATACCCTGCATAGCGAGAGTATTACGCATTTCTGGTAAATTATGGAATGCAAAGGCGGTGGCCTCTAGGACTTTGGATAAAGCACTATACACTCAGAGAAAAAACCAAGAATTTTGTACTTTTTTTGTATTTAAATAAAGATTTGTTGGATAATGAAAACAAAATTTATTCATGCTTAATTTGATGAAATTTGAATAGCGTTTTTCTATAAGTCTATGACTCTTTTACCTTTATCAGGTTTTAAATTGAGTTCATGCATAATTAAATAGTTAGTTTATTTGCTATGGGTTGGATAAATGTATTTTAAATCAAACAAAATATGATTCAGTTCGCTTTCTTTTCGTTATCAGCATATTTTTATTAAAAAAAAGGAATTTTGGCTTAATAGAAGTATCTAAAAAGTACGTATATCATCTTTCATTAGCGATGCGATACATTAAAAACCATTTTCGGAAATCTAAAACTATCTATTTAATTCATCCAATTCAATTCACAATTACTCTAAATTAATTATGTAAATATTTATTTAATCCAAGTTGTTATTCTTTTTGGAAATACCGCCTCCTTGTTGAAAAATTGTTGTTCAAGGCTTTATGGACAACTTTGTAAAATTAGTTAAAGACAGGTAGGTTTTGAAAAATCCATTAGGTAAAAAATATCATATACTTTATAATTTTAATTTCATTTTGAAAATTATGCTTTTGCGTTTCACCGAATTGGGGTGTAAAATGGGTAAGTCAAATAAAGAAAAGCACTACCCTTGTATTCTATTTATAAAAAAGCAAAAATAAATAATGAAACAGAAAAATAAAATCAAATATTGTATACAAATTAAAGCTCATTTATAGTAAAGTAGCATATGTGATTTTAGCAAATGTTATTAGGAGGCGGCATGGAAGGGTATTAATATTGTTTGACTTGCATGTTTTGTTGTTTCACTAAATGGCCAAGGTATTTAGCACGAATTAATTATTTAAGCAACCCACTCCAGCCCCCCCTGTAAATGCTCAATATGCTGCAATTTTAGGGCAAACAACAGAACGCACCCCGTCCCCACTCCGATTGGCCTTTTCATTAGACGGTCGCCTGTGCCTGGTCCTGGTCCTGGCCTCTTCTTGGCGCTCGCTCAAAATCACATCAGCAGGCAACGCGACTCGACGCTGGGCGCATTAAAAATTCAGGAGATACCTCTGCATAATCCATGAGAAAGTGTCGACAAGTAAAAACATCATTGCCGATAACAACAAACGGGCGTGGAAAACCTGTTGGCCGCCAAAGTAAGCTGTTCCCAGTGGTGCGACCCACACCACCACGCCGTAAGTGCGCCCAACTCCACTTAGCGGCGGGTGATTGAGTTGCTTGTTTGACTGCAACCCCGCCCCCAACACCACCCTCCCCCTCCGCGGCCGGGGGCCAAGTAAGAGCATCGCATTTCTGTGTCGCTCTCAAAATTGAATTCTATGCCCGTGCCACCAATTGGATTAGCGGTTACTAACACCGCGGATACTGTTATTGTAAATTATGCGCGCGATTTCTTGCATTTTATTCACAGAGGAAAAGATATAAAAACGATGAGCTTCCCATGCAAGTCGGCTTGTAGAAAAACAAATTGAGTTATTGGCATGCAGAACCGATAGCTTCAGCTCCGGCGTAGCTCAGCTTCGGCTGCCTGGAGCAGCACGTAGCCTCGCATAATTTAAATAAATGATGAACGCATGGCTTTAATCATTTCTTTTATGCCAAGACTCAGATTCTCAATTTATATTCTCATTCGCTTACCTTCGTCGCTCTTTTTAAAATGCCCGCGGGTGGCGATGGTGGAAACCTGGCGGCAGCATTAGCAAAAATAAAGCATATTGAAAAAATAGAAAATAGAAAATGTTGATTGACTTAAAGTTGCCTTCACTTTGGTAACAATCTGTCTTGTCAGCGGCTCTAGCGCTGGCTACCACTTCCACTTCAGCTTACAACTTACCTGTAGCAATATGGATGCGGGTGGGGGTGCGGGTGAGGATGCGGGTGCGGGTGAGGATGCGGGTGAGGATGCGGGTGCGTCACAGCGGGTATGTCGAAGAAAGTTGATGTTCTTTCATGGCGCACGCCTTTGACATTCACTGCAGATCCAGAGCGGCATTGGACAGGTGGGCAGAAGAAAGGAAACATTTTTAATGTGATTTTCAGTAGTAAAACGTGGACAGCTTGACTTTTGTTAGATAATATTTCGCATTACGGCTCGCGCCGGGATATCTTTGAGCCCGCAAATCGAGCTTGTCATATGCACATGCCAGGTGCTCCTAACTAGACATTCATACTATGCACATGATGGAAATAGAAAGAAAAACGCGCAACACAAAATGCTTAAATCGATTTACTAAAGATACAAATATTATTAAGGCACTATGCCGAAAAAATTAAGAAATTCCTGCTTAAGCAGCTTTTACTAAATATATATACTTAATATTGTGGTTTATAGTCAAAAATGAGCATGTCTTTAATAAGTTTACAAGACTTTGTCTCCTTTCCAGGCCAGTAAGTATATAGTATATTATAAAGATTTAAAATTAACACAAAATGCTTAAATCGATTTAGTAAAGATACAAATATGATTAAGGCACTATGCCGAAAAAATTAAGAAATTCCTATTTAAGTCCTGCCTCAGCTTTTACCAAAGATATATACCTAATATACCAAAGATATATACTTAATATAATAATATATTATATATAGTATCTTATAAAGATTTAAAACTAACACAAAATGTTTAAATCGATTTACTAAATTAAAAAATTAAGTAAATTAATATTGTGGTTTATATTCAAAAATGAGCTTGTGTCTAATAACTATAATATTCTCTTTTCCAGGCCAGTAAGTATATACTATGTTATAAATATTTAATATAATAATCCGTAAAGGATTAAAACTAAAGTGATTAAAGCTGTAGCAATATATTTGGGCCCTTATATGAATTTAAAATTGTTCTATTAATTGGGCCGTTATAAATATTGAATTTAAAAGTGCTTTCTGCAAAATATGTTTTGGCTGCAGCTCGAATGATTGAAAATCTTTACAGCTTAATTTGCCTCAAAATGTTTTCTTAATAAAAGACGTGTGCAAAGTAAAAAGTTAAAGCAAAACAGAATAAACAAAAAATAAATAAAAGCCTGCAGGCTGAAGCAAGCAGAACCCGAGCCCATGCCACAGCCCCGTGCCCGCCCCCTCCCCGTCCCCGTCCTCATCCCCCTCCCCACTCCTTCGCCCAAGCTGAACAGAAAACTCATAATGGGAGTTAATAAAGAGCACGTGTAAATAGAAACAGCAAACAACAAGACGCTGCTGCACTGGCCGTGGAGCTGCATCCGGGCGGACGTGGACGCTTACCATTGTACCTTGCGTTCAAGTAACCCTCCGTGGATGTGTCCAGGCCAAATTTGCCAATGGCGGCTGCCGCTGCCGCCGTCGGCGCTGGCGTCGTGTACATAACCAGCTCGTCGGCCAGCTGGTGGTGGTGATGGTGGTGATGGTGATGCGCATACCACGACGATTCCCGGACCAGATCTGCATTGACAAAACGGTAAATAGCATCTTCAATCTGCGGTGCGAACCAAGTCAAATCACCATTGCACAAGGCAGCGGATCCTCCGCCGGCGCTGCTGGCCAGGCCATTCATCAGAGCGCCGCCAGGTGGCGTCGCATTGCCGGCCATGGCCAGGCAACAGGCCGGTGACCTTTGGCCGTGCGTGGCCAGCGGCAGTGTGCAGATGGCCTCCATAAGCGTGTGGCTCACATCCAAGTCGCCGTGACTGTGATTGTGGCATTTCTTGCGCTCCGCTTCCGCGTGCTCGCAGCTCGAGGTCGACGAGGACGAGGACGTGGCCTTGCCCACAGCCGGCAGTGTCGAGGTGACACAGGAAACCACCGAATCTGTGGTTATCGTCGATGTATTCGGCGCCGCGTGATACAGCCCGTGGTGGTGCGGATGCGAGTGGGCGTGGTGGTGATCCAAGTGCGTCAGTGTCTGCTGGAGCTGCTCGAGGTGGCTCTTGGCCTCGCTGTAGTCGGCCTGTCGACGAAGGAAATGAACCAAGACGCGGCAGGAAATTGTTATGAGTTCGTTCGATTTTGGCAAATGAGTCGCCAATTCGTAATTTGCTTTTTGGGGTTGTGTTCGGGCTTTAAGTGCTTAAAGCCACCTGCTGCGGGCACAACAGGTTACGGCTGGGGTTACACGGCTACGGTTACAGCGCGCCCCGCGGTACAAATAGAATGGAAGAACAAAGTGTTTGCCACATTGACATACTCAAGTGTGAAGAAGTTGTGGCAATTAGCTTAACAGCTTCTAGCTCCGGCCTTGCTCCATGTGTGGCGGTCTTTTGTTGTGCCAGCCATTAGGTAATGAGCCAAAGCGAAATTCGCACCGACTAGAACCGCGCTGGCCGCCACATACGCCAGAGACAATAGAAACCTGCGCTTTATTGACACTTTTACATTTAATGAGCTGCGCGGCCTGAGGTCAGCCGAGTTTATGGGCGGTGGCATCCGTCACTCTCTCCGCTCATTACGGCTGCCAAGCATTTCACTTTCCAAGTGCCAAGTCGGAGCTAATGATGCAGCCAGATCTGGCGTTGTTTGTTTTCGCCAATTTTGATTTCAACGTGGCATCTGCCCCTCAGAGTGGGCGCCTATTGGCACTTGGCACCTAGAAACTGGCGCACTGCGCGCGTTGCGCATCGGCGCACTTGAGAATTATTTGTGCCACGGGTACCCCTAATGACAGGCTAACAAAACTATCTGTGTTCGCCTAATCGTCTGTTTGGCTTCGTGCGGAAACGCAGAAGCGGCAAGTTTCTTGGCTAGAAGGCACAGAACGTGCAGCGTGCAGCTTTCTCCGGCCATTCAAACAGCAAATGGAGCCAAAGGTTATGTAAATTTGGTGCATTCAACTTTAAATGTGGCACTAGATTTCGCAATACGCAAGTACAGCCCGATGGGAAGCGTTTCTGCCATTTGATGTGCCTAACAATTTATGAATTGCAACATATAGACGTTGGGCTGGATTTAATAAGTGCAAGCAAACAATTTGTTAAATCAAATTACCAGCATAATTTAGCGTAACCGTCAAACGCGGCCGGCGAAGCGTTTCCACTTGGCACGCGGCAGGCGCAGACTCAAGAATTATCGAAATTAATCGGTTTTTGCGCTGTGATCATTTTGGTTTCATAGCTGTCAAAAGCAAGTTTACTACCCGGTTTTAGCGTATAGAAAGTAATGGCAAGAGTAGGCATCTGCGACCCTATAAGGTATTTATATTCTTGGTCAGCATCACTAGCCGAGTCGATCTAGCCAAGTCGGAACGCGTCGACTTAGGAAACTTTAAGAGCTAGAGACTGTTTTCGAGTTTTGGATCGTTTATGTCCTCCTAAAATCGATCAAAATCTACAATAACGGATTCGAATTCAATCAATTTCGTAGATTGTTAGAGCTAGAGACACAAAATGTAGTTCAAATGAATATTTAATTTTTATACATTCATACTTCTTAACTATGTATTGCAAAAAGTTCAATATCTGTTAAAATTCTTAACTTAAGAGCACAAAGAAAATGAGTGCTGGAAGTTTACACGCCAATTGCGTTTATGTGCGCACATAATGAAGGGCTTAGGGTATCTTCTAGACGAGAACCCTCGACTGGAGCCGGCTTTTTTGTAAATTAACCATATGAGGGTTTTTTTTTACTTTTTTTAAATGAGTTTTAATGAGAAATCGCAAAAATATATTCTAGCTCTTGATTAATAATAAAATACATACATATAAACTACAAAAAACAATGTAAATTTCGTTGTTAAATAATTATATAAATTAAATATTTAAAATAATGAATCAAGATTCGAATCTGCAGCCCCCGATAGAAGAACTGTTTCCGTCTGAGCCATAGCAGCCAATAATAAAATAATAATAATAATAGAGCTTCAAGCCAAAACCTGTCTGGATGTGGCAAGCCAAGTTCACGAACCCACAAACCTATTAGAGTAAACCAATTTTTTGTTGTTGTTTTTTTGTAATTGCAAAGACAGTCAAAGGTTTTCAACGAAACGCTGATCAAAACAGAAAATAGCCGTAGTTCCACTTGTAGTTAATGATTCATTCAAATGAATCGCAAGGCAATTGAGCACAGCTAACTGACAAGTCGGCTGGATTGATCAACTTTGAACTTTCCAGCAACGGTGTACGGGTGGCCAATATTACGACGCATGCGCGCCCGCCGCCGACATTACGAAACGGCGCTGACGTCGTGTTTGCTTTGCGTTTGGAAGTTACTTTGATCTACTTTGCAGCAGCGGCGGCGGCAGCGGCAACGGCGGCAGCGGCGGCGGCGACAAAAGACAATGCTTTTCTTTTAGCCTTTGTGCGCGCTGCTTTTGCCACGCTCGTGTGCGTTGGTGTGCCTGGCGCTTGTCGTGGAAAACACTTTCACTGCACATGATGAGGCAGTGACACGACTTCGGCGGCGTCTTCGTGAACTTCTTGTGGGTGCTGCTGCCGCTGCGGCTGCGGCTGCTGCTGCGGCTGTGTCTATGGAAGCGCGACCGAGCGAGTTTCTCGGTCTCGCATGCGTTGCCGCCGCAGCTGGGAAGCGCATTTTCAGTTGAGCGGCCGAACAGACTGGTGGTGCTTAGTCCGCGTCCGCCTGACATCCACGGCCAACACATCACCATGCCGCGATCAGGATCAGATCCGAATTGTTTGATGCGCCTTGCGTTGCTCAGCGCCCTGCTGCAAGGTGAGCTCACGTGCACTCATTGATCCCACGGGGATTCATCGGGCTCCGATTTCAGCCGTTGTTAGCCAGCCCTACCAGACGCCGCACCGCTGCTCGAATCGGCTGGAGAACGCACTGGAGCACATGCGTCGCCGCAGCGCTCAGACCAAAGACGCGCCGCGCGGTCGCGCCCGCTCCATGTGGGAGCAGCCGCTGCAGACACCCTATCAGCTGTACAACAGTTTCTACGGGCAGCATAGCGAGCCGGAGGATGATTTCTACAATGTGGGCGGCAGCCTCAACTACGGCCGCGGCTATTACGCCAAGCGCATACGGCGCAATGGGCGGCCGTATCCGTTGGGAGAGACCGCCGCCAGTGGCCTCGATTTGGAGGAGCTCCTCTCGGCCCATCAGCAAAAAAACCATCAACAATATCAGCATCGGCAGCCGCACAAATTGGCCATATCGCGTGTGGAGGTCGAGGATCTTAAGGTGCGTGTGCCGCCGGCAAAGTCCACGGCGCGCTGGGTGGAGATTGACAAGTGCAAGTTCAGCACGGAGAACTCCACGCTGGACACGCGCCTCATTTTCCCCGACCTAACGCTCAGCGGCAAGGTCGTGCTCCAGCCCACCGGCGGACGCTGCAACATGATATTGCGCATGAGGCACGCGGGAATCGAGTTCCGTACCGTGCCGCTGGGACCCGCCGCGTCGGCGCCCTCCTATGAGCAGTCTCGTAGGTCGGGCGCCGCCTCGGTGCGCACCGATTCGCATTTTGCAGAGCCCGGCTTTATTTCCGTATTCGCGCACGGCTGCCAGGGACCGAGTGGCATCAGACTGCGCCAGAACTCGAAGCGACGATTCGGTTACGGCGAGGGCACGGCGCCTCAGGTGGAGCTGGGCGAGCCACATGTCATTGTGGGCACCGCCGGCACGTATCCCAAGCCGGACTACGATATCCGGCTGGAGCATACGACGCAGCGAGATCAGGGCCTGACCTTTGGAAGCAACGAAGGCTTCGGGGACTCCAACGAGTTCTTTGATGTGAACGGCGACAACTTCTACCGTCGACGACAGTTGGGCAAACGGCGTCGCCGGCGTCGTCGGCATGCTTTGCCCACGGGCTTCTCGGATGAAATGCATTTCAATGAGGACGTACTGCACTTTGAGGACGAACAGCTGCAGCGGCTCGTCGAACCAGATGCCCGAGCGTTCGCTGATATTTTCAGCGGCGGCGGCGGCGGCGACCACAGCAATCACGAAGAGTTTGTGGGTGATGCCATGTCCACTGAGCTGGAGAAGCTCTTCTCCATGGGCGTGCGCGGTCTGCTCACCACCTATATGCAGCGGGCCCTTCAGCCGGCGATTAAGGAGACGCTCATGGAGAACATGGGCTACACGCTTAGTTATGGCTAAGACCAGTTCTTAAACTTATTTTACGAGTAAATGCATGTACAGTGTCTGAATGAATTAAAGCTTTAAGTACTTAAGATTGGCACACCGTTCACTCCTTGGATATTTAACGAGATTTTGGTCTTACCAACTTGGCTGTATCCATGTGCTTTGGTCTCTAGAACTCACACTTGACGGGAAGTTGCCCACTGGCGGAAGCACTCTTGAACTTGGTTGTCTTTTGAATGCAAAAACTCATTAATAGGATTGCGACTTGTTTCCGTGCATCAATAACTTTAAATTATTAATCACTTCATGGCATTCACTTGTCACAGTCGGTGATCGACGCATTCCGTTAATACCGTGCAACGGCTATGAAGTACCCGTGGCAACTGTTGGCTCTACAGATATTCTTAGGATGCGGACAGCGTTCAGTATGATTTATGTGCGGGTGTTTAAGGGTTGATAGGTGTATGGGATGCTGGGACATATTGCGCAGACTCAAAACGCCCACCAAGAAAGTAATTGGTGTGCAGACATTATATGCGACAGCCAATCAGATGCCTTAAACTTCATGCTTTGAAAAATTTAGCTACAGTTACATATAAGAGACAGAAAACATATTAAGAGATGACTTCTAAAACATAAAAGACCAAAAATACCTTCATCTTACTATTATTTTTAAAAACGAATTCTATAAAATATATATAATAGTAATATAACTATTTTCTTAACTCTATGAATCACTTGGGGAAATAATAAAATTAGTTTTTATTTTTTAAATTTAAAAGTGGCGCACATGAATCAGTGTGTGCATATTTTCGGCAGAAAAATAGAGTTGCCATTCTGCAAAGGTAATTTAACGATGTATACCAGCTGCTTGCAGTCGCCGTATCGATACATCGCAACGGAAGCATCGATTAGTTAAAATAGCATAAAGCGCATTTAAGGAATGTTTCTGTAAGCTTGTGCACGGTTTCTTTAATCAAATTAATTGTTTTTTACCCATTTAAAAAAAGTAAAACGATATTAGGTATAAATTCCAAACGTTTAATACTAAAAAGTCTTCATGATTATATATAGTTTTGATTTATATATCGATTGTTCGATTTAAAATCAACATCAACAATAATAATTGAACAGGGTGGGTGCAAGAGTGAGTGTCTCAATCGACAACAAATATTAATATTCCAAGTAGACTTGACACTGGACCATTGCGGAAGTAAGCGGTATCTCTATTGAAGAAAAACATATTAGAAATATGCTGACTGCGCATTGCGTAGGGCGAAAATGATAAGAGAGGGGTGATGACGCGGTCACTCGGTCAGGTGGTGGTGGTGGTGGTTGTGTCTGTGCGCATTATATAATTACAAACACATCTGTAAACATATGGCTCCAGGTGATCCTAAAGACCCTGCCGCCTAGTGAACAATAACAATATGGACAACAAAGGCCAAAATATCAGTAAAGGTCAATGGATACATAATAATGCGAATGCTCCCGAATGTTAACCTTGGAAATACAATGATTTTCGTGCAGTCGCCTCTCAATTGCGTCAACGTAAATGCATATGTATCTTATAACGTTTTTTTTTTGCCATTTCAGACAGTACTACATCCGCATCGCACAAGGAACACATAACATTTTTAATGCATGCCAGGTTGCTTGCAAACTGTCAACGACAGACAATGATGCTGTAAACAAAGATACAGAAACGGTATAGCTGATTTCGTGTCTAGAGAGTCCCGTTTGCATCATTTGGGTACTGGCAACGCATGCAAGAAGCGCAGCTTGTTAAGCGCACGGTCTCCGACAGCTGTTCCAGATACAGCTAACACAATGTCGGACAGTATCGGCGTGACCATGGAGGCCAAAGGCGGTGTTGCTGGCACGACCAGCCCGACCAGCGAGAATAAGGGCGCCTACATACGCACTATCGAGTGGGACATGATGAACAAGACCAAGTTCTTTCCGTTGTCCATGTTAAGCTCATTCTCGGTGCGATGTTGCCTGTTCCCGTTGACTGTGATCAAGACTCAGCTCCAGGTGCAGCATAAAAGTGACGTATACAAAGGCATGGTTGACTGTGCCATGAAAATCTATCGTTCTGAAGGAGTGCCCGGTCTGTATCGTGGCTTTTGGATATCTTCAGTGCAAATTGTATCCGGCGTGTTTTACATCAGCACCTACGAAGGTGTGCGACACATACTCACCGACCTGGGTGCTGGACACCGTCTCAAAGCTTTAGTTGGCGGAGGCTGCGCATCACTGGTGGGCCAGACCATTATAGTTCCTTTTGACGTAATATCACAACACGCCATGGTCCTGGGCATGTCGGCCCATGCCGGCTCAAAAGGTGATATTAACCCCTTGGGTATTAAATCGTGGCCTGGCCGTAGCCGTTTGCATATATCTATGGATATAGGGCGCGAGATATTGCGACGCGATGGATTACGGGGCTTCTACAGAGGTTACACTGCCAGCCTAATGGCGTATGTGCCCAACTCCGCAATGTGGTGGGCGTTCTATCATCTATATCAAGGTAAATGTCAATTTGCAGTACACATAAATGAAATATGTTATATTTATTTGTTTATTTTATTCCAAATCGTAGACGAGCTGTGTCGTATATGCCCAAGTTGGGTCTCTCATCTCTTTATCCAATGTGTGGCCGGCAGTTTGGGTGGCTTTACAACGACAATACTAACAAATCCTTTGGACATAGTACGAGCACGGCTTCAAGTAAGTCTTTTTAGATCGGATATCGAAAGGGCTATTTAACAGACATTTAAATATTTTTATCTTTTCGTAGGTTCATCGCCTAGACTCAATGGGCGTTGCTTTCCGCGAATTGTGGCATGAGGAGAAACTCAATTGCTTCTTTAAGGGTCTGTCCGCACGCTTGGTGCAGTCGGCAGCCTTCTCATTCAGCATTATTCTTGGTTATGAGACCATCAAACGTATTGCCATAGATGATCAATACAAGCACCAAATACGCTGGTAACATACCGCACAACTCTAAAGAAAACCAAACGAAATCGCAACTGCATTTACGCACCGTACTGAGGAACCACCAGCGATTTGTTGCTAAGCCAGCTGGAGCGCAACTCATGCTTCACCATTGTAAATATCAGACGAGATGAATAGAAAATGGCACAGGTTAATTAGCTAAATTCGTAATAATGATCATTTTTGTTAGGGCGTTTAAATGTTAATTACAACTAGTTTAAAAGAAATTTGTTACGCTCTGCAATGTTTACCTACATAACTAATGCAATTTAACTTTAAAATACCCAAAGTGTTGTAGCTTAAAGTGTAAATTTTTTGTTATAGTGATTTTATACATTATACTACCAGAGGCAAAGAAAAGCAGATAACAAGCAGAAACCATTATAGCACATGTATCATTATAGCAGTCTTGTACATTTTAAATTTAAGTATGTAATTGATGATGATGTTGATAATAATGTTACAATAATACTTTTATAAAGCCAAAATGGACATTCTGACGCTAGTACTTACCTATTTGTGTCCTTTTTATCACAACAGGTTGCCCTATTAAGGCACTTATTGGATGTATGTGTGTTATTTGAAAGAAATGTAGTTTTAGCATGCATTGTAATAAAGTACAAACCAAGAATTTATAGATTTTTGGCAATGTGAAACATGAATTTCATATGATATGTAATATTAAGGTACAGTCCACCTCTGAAATACTTTGAAGTCGTACTTTATTGACCAAAACACTGTATTTTATAATTATTGGGCCTTGGAATTTTATTTTATTTTTGAGTAAGGAAGTCAACGTTCACGTAAACTTCAAAGCATCAACATGCAATCAAATGTTCTCAGTTTATAAGGTTTTTTCCAAATATCGGGGCAGAATTTGACTTAATATTTTTATTAAAAGAAATAATTAAATATTCTTATAAGACTTGGTTAAAAATAGGATATTTTTTAAAGAATGCCGGCGCTTATAGCCATAAGCGTTTTACAATTAACCCTTGACATATAAAACTAAACATTGTGTAACTCAATTCTAGGAATTGAACTCGCTGACCTGAGTAAGCTATGTTAGATTGCAAAAACGCTTGATTACCACATCTATATTGTCGTTATCACCAAAAGGAAGGTAAATAAAGGCGCCATGCCAAAGGCCCACAATGACATGATCAGCAGTGCCTATCTCTGAAATTGATTTAAAAAAATTCCTAAAGCTATTGTGATGGTCAGTGCTGCATTCGAATTTTTTATTCAGCCACCTCAGTTTTTCTATTGGAAGTATATTAAGTTCAAAATCTCAAAAAGCTGGAAAAGGTGTAATGAAAACATAACGCTCATCAGTGTTGCTTAAGTATTAGAGACATGGGTGTAAAGTCAACTTGGGAATACTAATCGATTAAATTTATTAAAGATCGTCAATCAAATTGCAAACAGGAAAATAACTGCAAAAGTTTAAAAATATTTAACGAATTGTTTAAATCCTCTGATCCTAAATGTTCAACGTTGCTTCAGTTTCCGACCACGTTCGTTGTGGAAATATTTTTAAAACACATAAATTGCCATCATCAGCTGATAACCCTCACATATTGTTTGCATTTGGAAACTTACCTTTATAGATATATTTATATACAGATTATGTAATGAAGTTAATTTCCGTGCGGAAAGAGATACGACAATTATATTATTATCATACTGCGTTGACTAATAACTGATTAATTCACTGATAAGAAAATATTGCATGATGCGAAATATTATGAACCCAATCTGTTTATTAAATTAATAAATCATGCCAAGCTAGATTGTATTTTTAGATACATATGTGTATATTAAATCATCAATGGTACAACAAATTTTTCCGACAATATTATTATTTTGAAAGAAACCAGAATCCGCGCAGATTAAATTGTATATGCTCATTCGATCACGTTTTGGACAAAGTTAATATAGATATAAAAAACATAAGATTTATATTACTCGTTTAGACCTGTAAAGCGAGGTCTTATGGACCCGATTAACTCTTTGAGCACAATTAGCGAACGCGACTAACGAAATGTAGGCTTAATTTTATTGGTTCGACCATTCATCAGGGGAAGCACCAGCCAGCACACATTGAAAACTTAGGAGACTACAATGTACAGTATTTAAAATGCAAATGGAATATGCAAATAAAAAAGGGAAGACTTAGGAGAGCATCTTGCGAATCATGTAGTTGAGGATGCCGCCGTTCTGGTAATAGGTGATGTCCACCTCGGTGTCGAATCGCAGCGTAGTCTCAAACACGGTTCCATCGGCCTAAAAGGGAAATTTTAAATTAAATAAATATCACAAATCATTCAATAAAATAATTACATACCTCAACTTGGATCTTCTGCCCTGGTTTCAAGCCGGTTTCGGGCAGAGCGATGTTGTACGCCTCCCGACCACTCAACTTCAAAGTCTCGGCGCTCTGACCAGGTAAGAACTGCAGGGGAATAATGCCCATGCCGACCAGGTTGGAACGGTGAATGCGTTCATATGATTCTGCAATGACTGCCTTTACACCCAATAGGAATGGACCCTTTGCGGCCCAATCGCGAGAGCTGCCACTGCCGTAATCCTTGCCAACGACCAGAACCAATGGAACACCTTCCTCGCGGTAGCGTTCTGCTGCATCGAAAATGTCCAATTCCTCCTGACTGGGTATGTGCAGGGTGCGCGGACCGGTTTTTGGGATCAGTTTGTTCACGATGCGGATGTTAGCAAAGGTTCCTCGTGCCATGATGGCGTCATTACCACGACGCGAGCCATACGAATTAAACTCACGAGGAGTCAAATTGCGACCAGAGAGGAAGCGAGCTGCTGGTGAGTTTCTGGCAATGGAACCAGCGGGTGAGATGTGATCTGTGGTAACAGAGTCACCCAAGAAGAGCAGACAGCGTGCCTTTTGAATGCTCTGTAGCTTAGGCAGCGCCCGAGTCATACCCTCGAAGAAGGGCGGACGCTTGATGTATGTGGATTCTGCGCTCCACGGGTACAGCTTGCCATCAGACACCTCCAGAGTTTGCCAGTCCTCTGAACCCATTTCGATCTTACCTACCAGCAGATATTAGGCATTAGAATTGAGTTTAAAACTATTTACAAAAGGGCAAGCTTACTGTACACCTCCTGGAACATGGCGGGAATTACGTGCTTGTTCTCCACTTCTTGAATTTCGGTGCGCGTTGGCCAAATATCGCTAAGGAACACGTTCTTTCCATTGCCATCTACGCCCAGCGGCTCCTTCTCAAAGTCAATGTCCACGCGTCCCGCTATGGCATACGCAATAACCAACAAGGGACTGGCCAGGTAGTTGGCGCGGGTGTTGGGGTGAATGCGACCCTCAAAGTTACGGTTGCCTGACAGGACGCCGGCACAAACTAAGCCATTCTTCTCAATGGTGTTAACCACGTTCTCCTCCAGAGGGCCCGAGTTGCCAATACAGGTCATACAGCCGTAGCTCACAATGTCGAAGCCAAGCTTCTCCAAAAACGGAATTACGCCCGACTCTTTCAAATAGTAGGTCACTACACCAGAACCAGGTGACAGTGAGGTCTTGATGTAGGGCAGAATGCTGAGCCCCTTCTCGACCGCTTTCTTGGCGAGCAGACCCGCGCCCAGCATCACCGACGGATTCGAGGTATTTGTACAGGACGTAATTGCCGCAATGACCACGGATCCGTGTTGGAGCTTGTACGTTTTGCCATCGTCCCACTGGAACTCGCCGCTGGCGGCAATGGCTTCTGGAGCAATAGCGAATCCCTTGAATCCGACCTAAAATGTGGCAAGAATAGAATATGCTGGTCAGAACCGTGTGGAAAGGCAGCCGACTGGGCGTTCAATGACCCCACTTTGCCAAACTATTTGTAGGTCAGTTTGCTTGCGGAAGCGGCCGCATGAGGCCCCATCGGTGCTGTCCAGGCCGGGCCAGGCCCGGGTTCACAACCCGTTAAAGTCCAACGAATTGCAATAAAAACAAGAGCACTTCACAATTTTAGAAATTCGGCATAAAAATATCGAGCGTGCCAGAAAGCAAAGCGCATTCTCAGCGAATTTTGGTAATAACCAAAACCGATCAGCCAACGCTGCTGGCGTTGGAAACTTGATGCGCTGGCAGCGGCCATTGAACGCAACGCTGCTTATAAGAGCTAGCTGGCCAAGAACCAGGTTTCAGTTCTGAGTGTTACGTGGTTGTGTCTTGCTATTGCCTGTGGTGCGGCATTTCACAATTAACTGCATTGGTGTCCCCGCTTCTGATGGACTCGCAATCATGAAGCTAACACATCAATGCAATTCGGTGTGAGAAAACGGTCCGAGTGAGACAAATGCAGATTTGAACGTGCCAGCAATTCCAATTTATATCGAGTTATCTAAGGAAATAGTAGCCGTGATTTTACATTAGAAGCTATCACATATCACAGTTGCTGTTTCTTTTAGATAGCTCTTTTGTAAGCAGCCTAACTGTCGGTTCGTAGAAGAGTTGTTAGACGATGTGAAATGTGATTTGGATTTCAATTTATGGGATACACTAAGTTCAGTTTTGTCAGATGTCCAAGCATCACTGGGCTTTGTTTATCTCATAAGAGCGAAATTTGTTCAACTTACTGGACTGGTCAAGCACGACTTGAAGTCTTCGGGCATATTTGAGACCGAAACACGATCATGCGGCCGTTTGGGGCCCGACACAGAGGTAACTACCGTTGACAGATCCAGGCTGATGCTCTGCAAGTAAGTTCAAACGTGAAGAACAAAGATTTTTCAAGTTTAACAATCAGCCAACCTGAGTGAATTTCGGATCTTGAGACTCCTCGGCGTAGTTGCGCAATTGTTGCGTTGCCTTCAGATACTCCCGAATAATATCAATTTTCTTCTCAGAGCGATCTGCAGCAATACAAATAAAATAATGAGTCAACAGTGTTAACTATGATTGCCTTTTACGCACTTGTTTGCCTCATGTAGCCGAGCGTATTTTCGTCAATGGGGAAATAGCCCACGGTGGCTCCATACTCGGGACACATGTTACTGATTGTGGCACGATCCGCAATACTTAGCTCTGCTACGCCGGGTCCATAGAACTCCACAAATTTGCCAACCACGCCCAGTTGTCGCAAATGTTTTGTAATGGTCAGTACCAAATCCGTGGAGGTGGCCAGAGGGCTTAGTTTACCCACCAGCTTGTAACCGATGACTTCAGGCAACAGCATAGAGATGGACTGGCCCAACATCACAGCCTCCGCTTCGATGCCGCCCACACCCCAGCCCAGCACACCCAAGCCGTTGATCATAGTGGTGTGCGAATCGGTGCCCACAACACTGTCGGGATACAGAATCTTGCTGCCATCGCTAGAGTCACCTTCAAAGACGACACGTGCCAGGTACTCCAAATTTACTTGATGCACAATGCCCGAGCCGGGTGGCACAATCAGCATATTGTTAAAGGCACGGGCACCCCACTAAAAATCAAAATTATAATGTTACATAATGTGTTGAGGCTTATATAACGCGCATCTTACCTTAAGGAACGTGAAACGCTCCTTGTTGCGCTCAAACTCCAGGTTCTGGTTCTTGGCCAAGGCGTCGGGGACGCGGGCGAAGTCAACCTGCACGGAGTGATCGATGACCAAGTCTGCAGGACAGATGGGATTGATTTTTTCCGGATCGCCGCCTAGATCCAAGACAGCATCGCGCATTGCCGCAAAGTCCACAACGGCCGGGACGCCCGTAAAGTCCTAAAAGCATTTAAATAGTATATATATTAAGAAAATATACAATTGCAGGCAACATTTGGCAACTTACCTGCAGAATGACGCGCGCTGGCTTGAACGAGACCTCCACATCATTGGAGCCCTGCTTCAAGGCAGGCGTCCAGCCCAGAATGCTCTGTACATCCTTCTCGAGGATATGGAAGTTGTCGCAGTTGCGCACCGCAGACTCCAACAGCACACGAATCGAATAGGGCAGCTGGTCTGTAAATAGGCGCGTTTCAACATACGATTAACCACCTTGTCAATAAAACGTTTGTTTAAACAAACTGATAGTAAATACTTATCACTTAACAGCGGGGTTTTTAAGGGGCGTGTGGTTTTCATTCAAGGTGTGCAGCATTTGCCCTTTGTGATTAGGTAACTAATAGTACTTAAAAATTCTCACCTTAGGCAATAGCACGCGCCGCACTTAAAAATATTTCGCTTCTATAAAGATTTATACACATAAAAAATTCTACACTATTGCGCCTGAAGCATCAGACCACAAAATCATCCGATATCAGGCATTTGAATTTGTCTTGCTCATGCTGATAAGTGTCTACACAATACGAGTGCTTTATTAACGCACAATATAGTACCGTCGGGCCTTATCAAAGCACGCGTTGTTGGCCACGCGAGCCCTTCTGACCCCTCAACTAAACAAAATACATTGATAACTTTCGCTTTTAGCTGAGCGTACGCCAAATTTTAGAAAGCTGAGGCTGGAATAATGCCGACCATGTCGTTAAGTAAGTCACCTAGCCACTGACACTGCTTGGACTTGCAAATTAAAGCGGGCGCCGCTGGGACGGAGGGCGAGTTGGGGTCAAACTTCAAGTCGTTGCTATTTGCTTTAAACAGGTGTGCATTGAGCTATTTATGTCGCTGCACGATTCCAATGTATTGGCAATGCCACCACGTACTCAGGTTAACGGCATTTAAATACAACTTACCATATTTGCTGTCAATGGAAGCCAGATCAAAGTACTTGTACACTGTTCCATCTTTGGAGAAGGATTTCTCGAATTGCGCAAATGGATTTTCACCTGTAGTTCGTGTGTATTAATTAGTAATTATGTAAGACTCAAGACAGGCTTAATGCAACAAGTGGGGCTTACCAGACATCGTTCTGCTTTCGTACTCAGAGAGATTTAACCTGAACTGCGGGCGTTTAGTTTGTGGAATGAACAAGTTTTAGAGGCCTTGCCACTGATATGTGTACTTTTCAGTTACAAGTCGCAAATCACAAGTCACTGTTGAAATGTGGTGGCTATTTGAGTCATTTAAGTTTGTTTTGCGAGGAGCTAAGTACGCAGCTCAAAAAGTTTGATAACAAAATGAATCACTGCCAAATATAAATTGCATACTAACATAGCTGGTCGGACAAGCAAATAAAATGCTCCCATCATGTGATGTTATTAGAAATTTTATTAATTATTTTACACTCGCAGTATGAACTGCTTAAAATTAAAAAATAAAACGAAGTGTTCAATTTTATTTACTTTTTTTCAGTCATTTACTTTTCATCAAGTCTCATCAGCGTACTACCCTGCAACCTGTTGATTCAAAACTTTTTCAGTTGCTTTCAAGTACTTGTAACGAGTAACTGTTATATATATGGCTCATCACTAATTCGCTTTTTGTTAATGCTCGCACGTTGTTTTTTGGATTGATTATAATTTAAAATGAGTAAAATAGATATTGAAGATGCTGCCAAAGACAAACTACGCGAGATGCAGTGTAAATTCAATCCGCTCTCCCGCTGCGATGGTTCCGTTATGTACAGCCAAGGTTTTTACTGATTACCACCCTATGCTTAAATGCCGGCTAAGCTGTTCACATTTTTTAGGCGCCACAGTAGTAATAGCCGCCGTGCTGGGCCCCATCGAGGTAAAGACTCAAAACCTAAGCATTGAAGGCAGCTACTTGGAGTGCAACTATCGTCCCAAAGCCGGCTTGCCACAGGTAAAGGAACGCATACGCGAGGCGGCGATACGGGATGTCTTGGAACTGGCGCTGCTGAGTGAAACATATCCGCGCGCAAAAATGTCCGTGCAGGTGCAGGAATTGGAGGACCGCGGAAGCGTAAGCTTAACAATGACAGGCCTTTTGACGATAATTAAAACAATTGGTTTGTAGATGGACGCTTGCGCCTTGAATGCGACTTGTCTGGCCATGCTCATTGGAGGCCTGCCCTTAAAGTACAGCTTTGCGGGAGTCCACTGCATTATAAATGAGAAGGGCGAAATTGTGCTGGACCCCGAACAGAACGAGACGCTGCACCAACAGGCCAGCTTTACATTTGCCTTCGACTCCGTGGATGGCAACTTGCTGTTGGTGCAAACAAAAGGCGCCTTCAAGATAGCTCAGTTCAATGATATCGAATGTATTTGCCGAGCGGCCAGTGCTGAGATCTTTGAGTTCTATCGAAGTAATATAGCTAAATATCATGGCGGGAGTGCGGAGAAATCCGCGGCGATGAACGAAAAGAATGCAGACGTGATGTATATAAATTAAGTTTGATTAAAGCCGGCTAACCACTTTTATTGTATTCAAGTTTTTCTGCTGTGATTGTAACTGCCAATGCTGCTGATATGCAACGGCAAGCCCTTCAGGACTTGCGAGTTGGACTCGACGATGCGAGCGACCACAAAGTCGCCTACGTCGATGTCCTTGGCGCTTGCGTTGGTTGGAGCTGTAGGCAGGGAGGCGGCGGGCACAATTACCTTGATATTGGCATCGTTGCGTCCAAACCAGTGGCTGTCGGACCGCTTACTTTTGCCCTCGATAAGTATGAGCTGTTCCTGCCCTTCGAAACGTTTGTGCAACTGCGTGGCACCTTCCCGGAAAGCCTGCACCATGCGCTGCAGCCGAGCTGTCTTAACTGCGGCTGGCACATCGTCCACATAGCGTCTGTGGGCTGTGGTTTTCTCGCGCATGCTGTAGGCGAACAGGAAGGCCACGTTATAGCGCACGCTGTCGATGAGCGAGATGGTGTCCTCGAATTCGGCCTCCGTTTCTCCGCAAAAGCCGCAAATAAAGTCACTGGACAGGCCAACGTCAGGCAGTATCTGGCGAATGTGCGCCACCAGCTGCAAGTAGGCCTCGCGTGTGTAACCACGCCGCATTCTGGCCAGCACGGCCGTGTTGCCCGACTGGGCCGGCAGATGAAGCTGCTTGCACACATTGGGGTAGTCGCGAATGACGCGCAATACCTCGTCGGAGAAGTCTTTGGGATGCGGCGATGTGAAACGAATACGCATTTCCGGCACAGCCTCGGCCACACTTTGCAGCAGCACCGAGAATGGTAATCCGCCCGTTTTGGGCTTGTACACGGTGCTAAAACCGGGCGCCATATTGGCAACGGCCTTGGCCGCATCCTCCGAGCTTCTGTCTCTGTATGAGTTGACATTTTGGCCCAGTAGGGTCACCTCCTTGACGCCCTGCTCCTGGAGTGTCTGCACTTCACGCACAATCGACTCGAGTGGGCGTGAACGTTCGCGACCACGTGTAAAGGGCACAATGCAGTAGGTGCACATATTGTCACATCCGCGCATGATGGACACGAAAGCAGTGGGCGAATCCGAGTTGAGGCGCACGGGCATCACATCCGCATAGGTTTCGTCCAGCGAGAGCAACACATTGATGGCCGAGTTGCCATAGTGGCGAGCAACGGCCAACAGTCTTGGCAGATCTTTGTAGCTGTCCGGACCCGCAATGACATCCACGCACTGCTCCTGCTCGAGTAGTCGCTCCTTCAAACGCTCTGCCATGCAGCCAAGTATTGTCAATTGCAGCGGTTGCCGCTTGGTGCCGCGTCGCTCCTTCAACGCTCGCAGATGCCGCAAACGATTCCAGATCTTCTGCTCAGCACCTTCGCGCACGGCGCAGGTCACTAGCATAACTACATCTGCATTTGAGGCGTCGTCGCACCGCTGATAGCCGTGCTCCTGCAGAATGCTCCACACGACCTCCGTATCGTTTGTGTTCATTTGACAGCCGTACACCTCGAAGTGCACGCGCCGTCCGTGGCCACTGTAGTCTATTGCATTCAAGTAGGGCACACTGCTGTCCAAGGCGTGCGAGTCCTCCTCTTCATTTAGCCTCCGCTTGGGTCGCACGGTGAAAAAGTCCCTAAGACCGGGTCCACGTTCTACGCGTTCAACGAACGTTTCACGCACGTTGCTCTGCGTTGATTTATTCGTTGTTGCCTGTGGGGCAGCAGCTGTTGGGGCTGTGGCTGCCGCAGCACTGCTTTGGTTGCGCCAATTCTGACGGAGACAACTGCTGACCACCTGCCATCGTAGCCTCATGACAGTTTAATACAAAAACAATCGCTTTTGTTTAGGAATTATGTCACAAGCTGGTTAAAACGGGGAAATCGCTATCGAAAGGGAATTATTTTGTATCGATATTTGATGCCGATATTTTGCAGATATTTAAAAAGAAGGGCACGAATGAATGGATTTAAATCATATGTAGGAGAGTTGACTAGAATAAATTAAATAATATACATATGTATGCATACAATTTAACGTCAAGAAAATGTCTTAATGTCTTGCAAAGATATTTTTTCTGTTTCCCTTGATTGAAAACTAGTACAAACAAAACTCCATAGGGCGCGCTTTTCGTTGCAGCCAGCAAAATTAAACATCGAAAGGAAGTTTTTGAAGGCTTTATAAAAAATCGAGTGTGAAATAATTTCATTTCCCATCATTTAGTACAAAATACAACCGCTAGTTCTCATAATTTCCCATAATGTAGTACAGAAAATAGCCGATAGATGGCACAGCTCAAGAATCTGAAAAGAAAAAAGTACTTTGCAGAATGTACATTTTTTGGTCCCAATCTAAAAGAAGTAATACAGTAGAAAGTTATTATTGAAAAAGAATTTAAAATTTAAGTGATTAATTAAGTCACTATCGCGTATTTGTCCAACTAGAGGAGGACGTATATTGCACGCAAAAAACACATAAGTGCAGAGGAAGTCGATTTTATAATCGAAACCTTTATTTTATTTATAAGTAATATCGACAGATAAAAATAAATCTTATATACCAACCACCTTCTAATTAGATGCAACTAGTTCGGGCAACGCCGGACAAAAGCAATATGCATACCAAATTCTAACTAATTTCAATGAAATTAAGTCAAAGTTGAAGTGATTAAATAAATGTGCTGCTATAAATTGAATGCATTTGAGTATTTGTTTTGCAAAGGTAAACAGAGATAGATACACAAAGACCACACATTTGGGGGTCTCATTATGAGCTTATCGTGGTCGAGTTAATAATGCACAGGCGAGAAGACACTGCACAAAACCGGTGCAGACCGGGACAAGTCCACTTCCTTGACGTTTTGCGGTTTTGTGGGCCAATAACTGAATAATTGTGTCAGCAAGTTGTAAGTGTGCGCATAAATAGAAGCCAGTTTCGGGCCGAGTTGGCAAGTTGGTTCGATTTACTTGGCTCATAGATAAGAACTGGCATGTGTGTGCGAGTGTGCTTGGGGGCGGCAGGCGGGGCGTGGGCGTGGCGTGGCGTCTGGCATATTTGTAAACACTTACTACCAGAAATATTTTAATGAAAATGAAATGAAAATTCCACTTTTGGCCAAAAGAATTTCGTAATTACAGCGAAAAAATTCGGTAATTAAATTCATGAAGTTTTTGGCTTGGCGCAGCGAACCGTTTGCCATTTTTGGCTCGGGTCTCAGGGTCCCAGGATCCCAAATATCTGTAAGTGGGATCCTCTGCACGTGTTTGCGAGTGTGCGAGTGTGTGTGTGTGTGTTTTTGTTTGTGTTTGTGCGTCTATGCCACTCTGACCGCCTTGTTGGTTAAGCATTTTCTTGTATTTTGTCGGCAGTTTTCCGCTAAAGTTATTTTCGCATGAGTTTCGCGCCAGCAGCAACTGCTATAAATCTTAGCGCCAAAGTTTCACTGCTGCGCAGCTTCCACGCTGCTGAGTGGGGATGCGGATAAAGTGGAGCCGAACAGCTTAAGCTGACTCTGCTCATTCGCATTGCGTTCATTCGGGAACGGACGTAAATTTTAAAAAGCTTGTCAATAATTCAGTTCCTTGACTATTTGTGCTTATGGTAAACATTTAAGTTGCGGTTAGTTATTGCAATTAATCCGACAATTTTGCGCTTAAACACGAACTCGTCGATTGGCGACTTTTGAGCGTACTTCCGGCTAATTAAATTATAGCCTGGATTATATTCCAGTCCACTTTCTACTATATTCTTCACTAATGAATATCAAATTAAATTTCACTCTCACTGTTCGCACAATTGCCAACTTTCGTGGCCGAACATCTGTGTCCCAATTGGCTTACCGAAAGCCGTTGCACATTCCAAGTCAAAGGCCCCGCGGGCGACTTTCCAACTTCCCCCCACTGCCCCACCAACCAGAAACGACAGTTTTAGGCGCCATAACGTGGGCACACGCATAATGATCCCCCGAATGGCTCAATGCGTAACCGTGGCCTTAAAAAGCGCCCAAAACTTTGCTTACAGATTTCTATTTTTCGGAAAACCATTCGCTGCCACCGTCCCCCTTGCCTGATTCGTTTTACAGTGCGCTCTGCGCTCCATGTCAACTGGGGGGCGATTGGGGCTGGGCGGGGAGTGGCTGCACAGCGGTGTTAACGGCACTGCTGAGAGCAATTCGCTTCCGAAAACAAAGCGATGGGGGGAAAAAAGTAACCCAATGTTAATAGAAAATGTTGCGCTGTCGTCGTCGTCATTGTCGTTAAATTGAAATTGTCGCGCAAATAAAAATTTGCATATTTTAGCATTGATTTTGTGGCCCCCGCAGCCCCCACAGCTCGCGCCTGCTCGCGGTCCCTTTGCGAGGCCCTTGGGAGACGCGTCGTATGCGCAATGTTTGAGTGCAGTCAATAAATTTGGCCAAATCGCAAAAATTGCGCAAATTAATTACAGGACAGTGCATAAAACACACAAAGCCAATGCCCAGACACTAAACTATGAGGACGGGCTGCAAGGGTGTGGCGCTGAGGCCTCATTACTGGCTGCCAGCTCCAGTTGTTGTCCGTACTAAATCCCGACGCTGTCACAATAAAATCTACTCAAGCTAAACATACGTCAGCAGTGACGAGAAGCAGGCCGAGTCCAAGAACACAACTCAACCCCAACCCAGCAGCGCGTCTGGGGCAGGAACGGGCTCTGCGCTGTGGACCCGTCTCCAAGGCGAGCTGCACAAATTTATGCGCTGGTCAGAACGAGCCTGGAAAAAACGGTGTCCCTGTCAGTGACTCGAAGCCGAAGGCGCAGGGTGTAATGCAAAACGGCCCATTGATTTATTTACAAGCCCAACTGATGTGTCCGCCCGGCCTACCCGACAGCTGCAACAGTGGGCGTGGCTGACCATACGGAAGATGCACTACAAAGGCAAGCTTGCTAGCAAGAGCAAGAAATTGATATGTATTTAATATTTAAAAGTAGTTTCACGCAATCTCCGTATTATCTATTTATTTGATTGCATATAATCTTTATAACAAATTCTTTATACTGAATTCTAAAAAATATTTTGAATTACTTTTTTTTGCATTTTCAAATTAAAATGGCAACCAAAAAATATATTTTTTCAACTATTTATATTTATCAATAACAAAATTTATTTCTAAATGTAACAAATTTACTATGGCACATTTTGTGATGTAACCAAACTATAACAAGGAAAAGCCTATATACTTAGTTTCTTACTCTTTTCATATAGTGCTACAACCTTTTACTAAAAATATATTTCATATTTCTATAATATCGGAAAGGTTCCAAAGTTTCAGGCTTACATAATTTGTCATAAAATTTACATGATAATGAAGTTAAAGGATCTAGGTATATGAGAGAAGGGTTTGAATTGAGTAGATAGAAGCTTCTGTGTTATGGGCCTTATTAAATATTAATCTTATTTACAAATGTTTGCATTTTGATCTTTTGGCTCCGCTGTGCTCACAGGCTTGATTGGATAAAAGTTATGGATCTAAATATATGAGAGAAGCTGTTTTGTGGGTCTTTTCAACAATTAATTTAATTTATAAATGTTTTTATTTTGATCTCTTGGTTCCACTGTGCTCACATGCTCACAGTCCATCTCATAGAGATTTTCGTCCTCGCTGTCTTCGGCCTGCATTGTGACTTACATAAACTGTACTCGGAGTCATTTGGACGCAGGACCGTAGATCTTTTAGAGCAATGGCTTTTGACACCCAATCTGCCTCTGCTGCTGATGCGGGGCGTTTCAATATTTATGTCGCGATTCGGCTGGCAGCTTTAAAGGGTGTGTTTGCTGGTAATTTCCATTGTCACGTGGCGGTAATTACCGGTGTCGCCAGACACACGCAAACACACACGCACACACACACACACACGCAGGACATGGCTTTGAACTGCACGCCAGTCAACACTCAGGAGGAGGCCCTGCGTCGGTCCCCGCGCTCTGTCGCGTCGCGACGCGCTTTACAATTTCAATTCATTGAATTTTAACGGCGCCTACAACAAAAACGCGCTGCGGCCACGTTGCATGCGTCGCCCTCGTGCCCCCCCAAAGTTTGTATAACGTTGTGTGCAACATTTGGCGAGTGTCCTGCTTTCTGCTTCCCGCTGGCTGCCAATTGGCATCTGGCAGCTGGCAGCCTCAGCCTGCAGCAGGCGGCCTTTGTCAATATCCATTATCCATTGGGTGTGTGTAGGTCGTTGGCTGCCCGTGGAGCTGGAGCCGGACCCGGACCCGGACCCGCAGCCGGACCCGGAGTGAGCCCTGATATTAAAACGTGTTTTATCACGCGCCGCCATTTCGCGGCCGGGTATTCATTCCAATTGCGGCCAGATTGCACTTTTCAAGTGCCTGTTAATGCACTTGCACTGCCTGATTCGCCGCCGCCGACGGCCAAGTTAAAGCTGTTTGGCCCTTTGCGCTTATTATTTCTAGCAGCAATTCAAATTAGAGCAGCGAGCTGAAAACGTCGACGGACAACGGGAAAGGGTTGACGAGAAGCTCTGCGTTTCGGGCAGCAGCTGCTGTTTGTCCTTTGCCGCCATTTTGTGCGTGCCAGTGTTGTCGTGTACTCTCTTCCCCACTCCCCACTCCCCCGGCCCGGCCACATCCTACTGCTTCTTGCACTGTTTGGCGCTCTGCTGTGTCTCTCTCTGTGTGTGTGTGTGTGTTTGTTACATTTTCGTTTTGCAATTTCATTAAATTCCAGCATCCGCCATAAATCTTCCACTCTTCAGCACGGCTTCTGTGCTTTGAAGCGATAAAGGTACGTCTGGCTCTGTGATGGCTGCCCCCAAAATGCCAAAAGCAACAACAACATACCCAGCATTGGTTTTATATTGGGCCACACTCACACACACACACGCGCACACACAGCAACAACACACAAAATGGCCGTTGAAGTGGTTGAAAGCGATTACGTTGAATACCAAAGGTTGATGTGTGTGCGAGTGTGCGAGTGTGCGTGATGGTGTGTGTCCCGTTACTGTTTAAATGTTGTATGAATGAGCTTTTTGGGGACAGGCCGAGGCTGGGGCATTTGAGAGTTATGTGGGGTCCACTTTTGGGGTTTTGCGCTCGAACTGCTCAAAAGTTTGTTGTGCAGTGTAAAACATAAACATGGGTTACTTACACTACCACATGGCCTATTAACTTGTACGTTTCGCTCTGGAGCGATCGCATGTGTCAGGCACTTAAAGCTGTCCCATAAACATATTAAATACTTAATCAGACAACACCATAGATGGAATAAGCCTTCGAGATGTCTTCGTTTTTATCTGCACAATTGGAACTTTGTTTAATCCACTTCAGGCTATTTCAATACTTTTAAGCACCTCTTTGGACGGTCAGTCGGCAAGCAGCCATTGTCCCTGCTCCATGGCAGCCCCTTGCCCAGGCCACAGGACCCCAGGATACGCAGCTGTTTTGGCGCTTCTGCTGCTTATTAAATTGGAATCCTCGCTTCAAGTTGCCGTCGCTGCTGCTGCAGTTTAACATTTCTGCAACCGCCGCGCAAATTATTATTTCATTTTTATTTTTCGCTTTCTCTGGTAACTTGGCCAAGAGGAAATTGGCAGTGAAGTACTTGCAAGAGCAACATACACATTTGAATACGCTGGAATTCCCGAATTTTGTTTTTCCAATTTTAATATATATATATATATATACTTATGGCATTAATTTTAAAGTAATGACGTAATGACGAATTACGTTCCCCGAAAAAACCGTGTGAAATGGAAAAATCCTAAATTACTTCCCAACCTAAATATACAAAATCTCTTGTTGGATTTCACTTCAGAAAATATGTTAAAAAAATAAATTCTGATTTGGAAAAAAGAATATAATATCGCTGCTATCAATACCATTATTTTGGTCATAATTAGAATTAGAATTATCTCTCTATTTCCCATTATTCTCTAACACAATATGTCTCTAATAAAATGTTCAAAACCCACCTCTGTACAAAGTTGAGCCTTTAAATAAGCTACAAAATTTATGATAGATTTCTTACATTACACGAGAGATAAGAGAAGTTTTTGTTTAATTCATTCTGTATTTTAGTACGCATTTATTTAATATATATTTTAGTTTATAGTCTTTGAAAAGAGCATTTTGAGCTTCGTTTATAGCCCGCACTTTGAATGTCAGTTCACATTTGGAGGGCTGTTAGCTATACCCTGAACCCGTTGATAATGGGTTAAGGGGTATAATGGTTTTGTGCAAATGTGGGGAACAGGCTGCAGCAGGCATCTCTGCCCCCATAAGGTATATTCTTGATCAGCATCAACGGTAATCCAACCACTTCAAATTCTGTAAGTTGAGGTAAGTAAGTTTAGGGTATCTCACGCGGTATCCCGATTCGAGCAATCTTAGTTGTTATATAAATATTTTTTTATTTTAAAAATTTGTTCCTTCTGCTGCTGTTGGCTGACAATTTTATAAGCCATCGTCGTCGTCGTCGTCGTCGTCTCTTCTGACCCGCCTGTCGCAGCTGTCTCTGCCGCCTTTGCTGTCTGTGGCGTTCGTGTCTGCCGCAGCGCGTGGCGCAATAATTGAATGTCTCAGGTGTTTTGTCAGACATTGCTTAAGCCTTTGCCGGGATTTTCTACTATGGGCCCCAATGATTCGTCGTCGTGCTGCAAATAATTGCGCCTTTTTAAAGAGCTTAAAGTGCTGCATGGCTTTTAGAGCGCAACTGAGTTGGTTGAGGTGGGGGCAGGTGGGGGCACCGGGTCGCGTGTGGCATTCAAATCCGCGCTGTTTCACTGCCTGCCCTGCCTAATTAAAACATTCATCTTCATTTTCACCTTTTGCCTAATTAATTCACACAAAAATCAACTAAATTAATATGAAAAGAGCCAAAGAAGCTGCCAAGTTGCTGACCAGGTCCCCACTCTCACTCTCGACCCTATTACATTTGTTGTTGCTGCTGTTCTTGCTTTTCGGACGCTAACGAGAATTAATGGTTTGCAGTGTGGCACACAATTACGACGACGAAAATCTTAGGTAAGCAGCAAAATTGTCACCACGCGCTGGAAAAACCTTAGCTACGTAATTGGCTTTGTGTACGGCGGGGGTGGCGGCTGACAGCCGGACGGGCCGGGCGGACGGGCGGGTGGTGCCGGTGTCAAAAACTGCTCAATTTACGTGTCGTGAAATTAATTTATGCCCAATGCAATAACCTCGGCAACGTCAATAAAATACATTACAAGAATATATATACCCCGAAGTTAGCCAGGGGACTGGGAGCCCAAATGCTGCCTTGACGCGGTGCCTAATTGTGCTCTGTCAATTTGAAATTAAAATTGTATGCTGCACACACACCCACACACCCACACACACACACACACACACACTCAGACGCAGGACACACACGTGAGTGTGTGTAAGGAATGCGCCTTGTGAAAAATTTCCATAATTTAACGATCTATATGCAAGTAGCGCAATTGAAGCGTAATTAGACTTTGGCACACACACTCACACACACACACACACATACACAGCTCACGAAATTGGCAATCGTCTGGTGCGGGCGGCTGGCGCTAATTGGTTTCTGGTCAGCAGCATCGGAGCAGCTAACGTCGCCATCTTTGCCGGGGCTGCCTTTCAGCGGACGCCAATTAAAAACGTGCGCACATTATGCTTTATTGAGCTCTCACTCCCCTCCCCTCTCCTCCCCTCATCCCCTCAGTCCCCCATCCCCTCGCTACAAGTTACGAGTATGGCATTCCGAGCATCCAGGGCGCACCAAAACTCAATGGGTCGATCCCCTTGTTACCTGTTCCACTGCCCCGGCGATGGTGATGTGGGCGTGCCTTTTAGCAATAATAACGTCCTCTGTTGGCCATAAAACAAATCATACAACTTTATGGTCACCTTACCAATACCTTCCGCAATGTCCACTGCGAACTTTATCTTTTTATATGCAGCATTATTGCCACAGATTAGACACGGGATTTTGGTACATTGTTTGTTGTAGTAGTGTGCGTGTGTGTGTGTGTGTGTGTGTGCTCCATGCTAGATGGGAATGTGCCTTGGCATCTTTTTTTTCGATTGCCAGCAGAACGAATTAAATATGACCATTTGTATAATGGCCAGGACTCGAACTCGCCATGCGATACTCGTATCTATCTAGTAATATGTGGGCAGCTGGCAAATCGGACGCGGACACGGGGCGGGGAGCCATTCACATTGGAATACATATTTGTTACTCTGTGGCCACTGCCGAATGCAAAATGCATGACATTTTCTGTTTAATTTTCAGTTGTGTAAGTGCTCCGGCTTAACTCTGGATCTGGCCAGCAGGCGGAAGGGACGGCACAGGGAGACGAACAGGGAGACGGACGGGGACAGGGACATGGACAGGCTGCAAAAGTGCGAGCCTTTGGGCTATTGAGGATTTTAGAGATACGCACAGCATTTATACATAGGCCTGCGCCATCAATTGGCAAAGTTCTAGCCACGTTATTAAAGCTGTGTGCTTCGGCTTTTTTTGGCATATTTTTCACACCATAAAGCGTTCAGTTTGTTGCACTAAATGGAAATCGTTAGAGTATAAAGCAATGTTGTGTATACTTTATGAGTATATAAACAGATACGGGTGAACTTTTTCTTACTTATTTTTCTTCAAAATAAAGTTAACAACCTTTTCGTACGTCGGTTCAAATCTCACGATCGTGGATGGATGTAGTATTGTATAATACCAAAGTAGCCAGTGAAATATAAAATCCATAAATAATAATTTAAACAATAATTGCATAAAATCATTTAAAAAAATTATTAGTATAATAATGATAATTGTGGTATTATTTAAAATTGATAAACAAGGAAAATAAAATTGTGAAACGCCAGTTGAGAATGATGTGGGGCATTTCTTGTCTTGGTTTATATCAGAGTTTCTTTACAGCGTTTATACCCTAGGAAATCTGAAAAAGAAAAAATGTGGATCCTCTCTGTCTGTCCATTTGTATGATCGCGTCGATCAAGGAGATTGTGGAACTTTGAAATGTGGATTTTGATGATTTATAGCTTAGATTAAAGGTATTTTCTAGTGGGACACCCTAGACTGTAGCCTATTAATTGTGGAATTTATACGTTTGATGTAAAAGGAAAAAAAATATAAATAAATTAACTGAAATAATTAAGCTAACTATTGATTTATATATTATCTTAGAGGGCAAATTGTTTAAATATCCAGCTAAAGTGGCTTTAAAGTAAACTTAACATTAATTTATTGATTTCTTAATGTCAGCTTAATTAACTGCCGGTCAAACGGACGCATTGCGACCCAATGTACATTACATTAACAAATGTTGACAACGCTGTGGAGAATAATATAATAATGTTTTTGCTCATGTGTTAATTTAAATTGATGTCTGTGCAGAACATTTTTAAAAGCACTTAAGCTTATGTTTAATTGCGTGAGTAAAAAATCCAATATTTGTTTTCATTAATGTATAGTTAAGTTTAAATTTCAAACAACAGAAATATTGATAAGCAGAACATTTTTAATAGCACTTAAGCTTCTGTTTATTTGCGTGAGTAAAAAATACAATATTCGTTTTCATTAATGTATAGTTAGGCTTAAGTTTCAAACAACAGAAATATCGATAAACATTTAACTCTCTCTCTCTCTCTCTCTCTCTCTCTCTCTCTCTCTCCTCTCTAGATAAAGGAACTACATTTTTTCAAACCCAAGAAATACTTAGAAAACGGGTCCTTATGGGGCAACTTTTTAAAAAAAAAGAAAAAAAACACATATAATATTATTTTAGTTTTTTTTTTAAGTATATAGTATTTTGATGTTGGTTTCATGTTATCATGTTTTGCGCTTGCACGAATATTCTTGAGAAAAACGCGAAGTGAAATATCTTTAAATGGCACAAACTGTAACCACGTGCGGAGACAACAGCGAAAGTAAATTAGAAGCCAACTTTGTGTGTGCTTATATAAGAGAGGTGGCAAGAAAGAGAGGGCCGTATGAAAAGAGAGCCAGATAGCGACAGGCAAAGAGGTGTAGAGTACGGCCTGGCTCTGCGTGGGTCGCGCTGATTGCGGATGCTCCGTTCGGGCACCAGTGTGCGGCATTTTATTTCGCATTAAGAGATTAAGATCAAAATTAAAATTTAAATTACCACGCGACACGCAGCGTGACATTCCCCTCTCTCTCTTTCGATGTGTGTATGTGTGTGTGTGTGTGTTGTGTGCTGTTGTCTTAAATTGTTGCAATGTTTTGGCACTTTAGTTAAGGCAGAAGACGCAGCCGCCTTTCCAGTTACCCGAAACGTTGCAAGATGCCTTAATTAATTAATTGGCATGTCAGACAGACGCAGCTCACCCAGTTGCTCAAGCTGGAGCTGAGGCTGTGGCTGTGGCAGAAGGGGAAGTATCAACTAGAGAATGACTGACAACTTAATTGGCTCTCTTTCAAAAACTTACCATTAACAAGTTGAAGTCGCTGCCAGAGCGAAATAAACATGCATACATGTGCGTATATAGACCAGGTATATGTATACATTTATATAGAAATGTGTCAGCAGCAACAACAACAAGCTGACAGCCTCGAATTAAAGAGGGCCAAAAATGTTGCAAGCCAAGCTCGCATTTTTGCCGCTGATTGGCTTTAAGCGAAAGTTTGCACAATGCCAACAACAGCAGCCGCAACTGGCACCCCCACCCCCTCCCGCCAACGCCCCTGGCCATGACCGTGGCCAGGCAAAGGGCTGCAAGTGACGCGCTAAGCCGAAACGAAACTGCAAATTCTCCAAAAACATAAAAGCCGTAGAAAAATTTATGAGCACTCAAGTTGATTCAATTTAAAATTGTTGTGCCCCCACCCCACCCAATTTTCGCCTAACCCATGCCTCGCAGTCAGCGGCAGCAGCAGCGGCAGAAGTGGCCACAAAATGTGACGCTGACATTTTTTTTTTTTTTTTTTTTAATTAGGCTAAGCCCGTGCCTAAAGCCAAGTTTACCAACTGTGCCTGGCTGCTAATTGAGCTGTGGGCAGCAGCGGTGCAAAAGGGGGCTTGAGGAGCGGCTTCTGGTCTTGAACACTGTTTCCGTAGCTGTTGTAGCCCTGGTCAGGTCGCAGGTCGGCCTGTAAACAATGCAAAACTTTTTGGCCTGTTGTTGTTGGTGGACTTTGCTGGCAGCACACAATAACGAGCACAGCCGCTGCAACAGGGAATAAACATTAAAAAAATAAAACAAGGTGCAGCGTGAGCAAAGTTTTGCGCCTTTTTGAGTGGCATCAATTTTGACATTTACCTGCAGCGTGGCAAAGTTTTCGATGCCCCCTCGCTGCTAGCGAAGCAGCTTCGCCTAAGCCGATTCCACAATGAAGTTAGGCAGCTCACGCCTCCGAGCCCACCTACATCCACACACACACTCAGATCCTTTTGCAAATGCTGCAAAACTTTTTTGATATACAAAATCAGAGAAACGCCTTGGCGTATGCAATGGAAAAATTATAAAACTCAGTGCGGCCAGGATGTGTCCGGATGTGTGTCTGCAAAAATAACAATTACATGTGTGTGTGTGTGTGTGTGTGTGTGGAGCTAGAAAGTTTTTTGGCGCAATGGTACGGAAGTTGCAGGCGGTTGGCTGGCGAGGGGCCATCGGTGGATTCAGTTGTAAAGTGCAAAAGCTCGACCGGGGCATTAAAGATGCCATAACTGAGTGTTTGCTGGTTGTTGCTGTGCTGTGTGTGCCGTCAAAAGTTTGTTAAGTAAAACCTCATGTGCATCTAATTAAAAATATAAAAAACTTTATTTTAAAGCCGCCAAAGAAAACTTTGTCTCCAACAGGAAACGAGCTTGTGTGTTGTTTATGCAGCCAGGAAGCGGGGTGAGACCTGGTCGGGGCGTGGGGGGTTGGGAGCAGGGTGCCACTGAGTGCTGCAGTGAATATTCAAAAGTTGTTGGCATGTTTATCAGAACGAATGCGAAAAAGGATTTTCGCAAATGAGCTTCCAAATTGGCATAACTTTGTGTGCAGCGAACTTTTGCAAATTCGCATGTTTAATTAGCTCTGTGGCAGGTTTCGTGGCGTGAGCTGTGGACTTGCTAATGCATAGGTATAAGTCGCTTCGAATGAGTAAAAGTCAAGGCATCATATCAGGAGATCTTCTCCATTCAAAAGGAAATCATTCATTAGACTTCCGTTTGCCAAATGCTTAATACTTGCTTAATGGTCTATGCAACTCCTCTGGGTTGCCGCTGGAATGCCCCGCCATTGGGCAGCACACAAAACTCATTTGATGGGCGCAGCTGCATCCATCGTGGGGTGGGGGGCTGGAGGAGCTCAGCTACAAGTCGAGAGCTTAATGGTTTGCCTGTGACACACAGCAGCAGCAACAACAACCACGGTGAAAACGAAAAATTTGAGCTGCCAACTAACCAGACCAGGACCCGGACCCGGACCCTGACTCGTTGGCCTTCCCCTCGCCGGTCGCAGTCAGAAACCAAAACCAGAATCCTGTAGTCGTGCCCAGAAAATGGCTCCACTGACAGCCACAGCCGCAGCCGCAGCCAGTTTGAGTGACTGCTTCTGACTTCGACTTGTGCGTCTCCGGCTCGTCCTGATGTCATTAATGCAACTAGCATCTCACAGTTGGGAGTCGCCTTAACCCCCGACAAAACCCCGAAATGCTTTGCATGGCCGCATGTGATATGGGCCCATCCTCCGGTCCGCAACCCCATCCCCGCCATCGGCATCAGCATCAGCATCAGCATCACCCCTGACGCCCTTTGCTAACCCTTCGCGGCGCACGAACAGGGCCGGCAAAAAATAACAAACGAGCCCAACATGAGCTGAAAATAAGATTTTTGAGTCATTTCGTTTTGTTGCGTTTATGTCGGCTGGCGCTCGTCCTGCGGCTGCTTCGAGTCCTTGCTGCAGCCCGTGCTGTCGTCGTCATCGTCGTCTGGCCGTTTCGCTGCCTCTCCGCCTGGTTGGCTGTTTGCCTGTCTCTGTGCTCCACTGGCTGATGTATTCATGGAATCATGTGATTAATGGCTCGCACAACATTTGCACACACTACCCGACCAGCTCCAGCTCCAGCTGCTGCTCCTGCTCCTGCTCCTGCTCCACCTCCAGCTACAGCTACAGCGTCTGCTCCAGCTTTGAGCTTCGGCTGGTGGTTTGGCTGCTGTTTCAGCTACCACTGGTCGACATGCGGCGTATCTGTCTGAGTGCAGATAAACATGCCAGTTCCCTACGCCGCATGCCCCAATCTCGTCCAGCAAATGCTTCGCATGCAAAACGACCAAAGAGCTGTGAGTTGCGACAAGCAAACGAAGGAAGCGGGAGGACCTGGGACGTGGGACGCAGGATGGCGACGTTGGTCGCAAACATTTTCCGGCTCTGCGCGTTTGGCTGCCATTTTATCAGGGCCGCATGAGGCGTTGAAGTTAACAAACATCCTGGCGCGTAATTAAAGCGAATTTAATTGCTTTATCCTTACAAAGCTACCCACAACAAATCCGCACCGTTCGCACCCACAACCTGCGTGGCGCCTATAACTATGCTATAATCTTTGACACTTTTATTGCGGCTCTAAAAGTTATTAACTTGATTTAATAAGCAACTCGGACAGCAACAGCAACAACAACAACAAGCGTGACTGCTTTGCATTTTAGAGTTTTATCTCAAAGTTTGAAGCCCAAAGAATTTGATCTCGCCTTGGCATTCGGAACGTGGCTTTAATTAACTCATTTTTCATTGGAATTGCCGGCGGCCGCAGCGCCAGAGCGGCCCAGAACGGGCCGGAGCAGATAGCTAGCAGGCTTAGGTTATCTTATCTGGCTGGAACTGGAGCACAAATGCCTTGGCATGCTTGCGGCCGCTGCAGCGCCCATCAGTCATCCCAGCCCAAGCCCAAGCCTTTGTCTGGCTTTCTATTGCGAAACGCTGTTAAGTCGGCGCAGGAGCAGGAGCTCCTGGGCTTATCAGTTGGCATTTGAATTTGAAATTGAAATTGACTTTAGATTTTCGCTTGAAATTATGCGCTGCTGCGTACCCAAAGGCTTCGCCTCCATTGATTTCGCTGGCGAGGAACTAACCGCAAAAGGCCGCACTTTCAATTATGTAGAATGTAATTTACTTTATGGACTTATCTGGCAAAGCAGCAATTTCGTTTGTTACAACATTAAGCATAATTTTATGATATTCCGCCCGAAAGTCCTGAATGTCCTCTAAAGCGTCCATTGACAGCGGCAACGATGCCCCTCTCGGGCTGTGCGACAACAACGGCAAAGTTGTTTCATTTTTAATCAAGTTGAATGCTAAAGTTGAAGTTGATGCTGAAGTTGAGGTTTTTGCATGCCTTGGTCCTTGGCAGCGACAACGTCTTGACAATGTCTGTCACTTAGTTGGGTCAAAGGTAACTGCGTACAGACCGCAGCAGACTTTAAGCCAGACACTTTTATGGCCAAGCGCTGGCGCAAACAAAAACCTCAAAATTGCAGATTTAATTTTATTTTATTGCACTTTTGTTCGGTCGCAAGAAAATTGTTTCTTTATATTGTGTAAGTGTCGGACACTCTCCGCTTCCGCTCCTAAGTTTCCCTTGCTGCACGAAGGCGTCTTTTGTATCTTTGATTTGAAATGCAAAAAAGGGACAGGTAAAAATTGCAATTGCAATTGAGGTTTACATGGCTAAAATTGAAAATCATGTTAAACAGCATTTTTCATGGCTCAACATTTTTAATAGACACCACGTATTATTATTATTTTGTTAATAAATAATGAAAGATTAAACTTTAAAAACTTGGCATTTAGTTGAGTCAATTTTGCTTTAAAACATTTCTATGTCAAAATTTTAGTTCGATTTCAACATATTTCATATTTTCAGCAAAAAGAAGCATTTATCTTCAATTAAATCGAAATGATAAATAGGAATATCTTAATTTAGTGGGGTTATCATGGTATTATAGAGTATAATTTCTTATATTAAAAAATTTGAAATTAACCTTTTATTTTGATGTCATATTCATGAAGAGAATATACTCAATATATATATACAATATATACAATATACTCTTGGATTTGGGCAATGTGCGTCTTGGTGTCCGTTTGTCTGAAGCTAGAGACCTGACTCTTGGAATATATGCTAGTGTGTACCCATGTCCGATAAAGCGTTAAAATTTTTTGACTGCGCCCATAATGGGGGGTGGGGGCGTGGCAATTCGATTTAATCTTTAAATCCCAGCTTAAAAGCTAGATACATCAGATTTCTTAGATTACTGATGAACTCTTGTCACCTGTCGGTGGACAACGAAGCCAGTGCTATTGTTGATAGCTTTTTACAGTTGTCTCAATTAATAGGTCACTAAGACAACTTAATCACTGAGGATTTATAATTTCTTATTATTTTGGATACCTTAAGATCTCTGCCATAAAAAGGAGTAAATACCTCAGCTCGTAGCTTAGTTAACCATTGCTAAGTTTTAATTAAGCTACTGATATGTGGATAATTTCCGAACTATATGTTCATAACGTTGTTGAAGTATTATTTGTTTGGTTGAGTGCACAAAAATCGGGGTCTGCAAGCGATGATGTCTCATTAATAAACATAAGCGCAAAATTGCGAACAAAAAACCAAAATCAAAACCATTTACAACTTCACTGAGCAACGTAAAAAACGAAAGAATTGGGGAGACGCATTTTGTGGCGTAATATTCGTAATCAAACGCAGTCATAATAATCAAGTCGTAAAAAACAAATCCATTTTTGCGCTTCAATGAACGCCAAGCGAATGGCAAGAGTCAGACAACAACAACAAGAACAGCAGTAAAAACAATAATAGTAATGGCAACGGGCAACAACATTTTTACACCTTTTATAGCAGCAGCAGCAGCAGCAGCAGCAACAGCCAAAAAGGATCAAGGATAACGACAGCAACGACGCTGACACTCGATAATAATACGGAGCATACTTTGTTTATGCCAAAAAATAAGAAGAGAGAAGAGAGAATCTGCCATAAAAAACAAATAGCTCAATGACTCAGGCGGAGTTTTATGAGCTGCAGATTGTAGATGGCGAATCTTAAGATCTGCACGAGGACAACCTGTAAATTCTCGCGGTTTACTTAACATTTGCAGAGGCGTTGACAAATCTGTGACTGGTCCCGTTACAGCCATTAAATGGCTGTAAAAATCAAACAGTTAATGCTGTAAATTATAATGTAATAGAAATATAATAACCGAGTTCATCTTAACGCTAAGATAACATCGTAAAATCGGCGAACTCGTAAAATTTGCCAGGAGGAAACGTCAAATGAAAAGCCCGGCGCTAGTTTTCACACCAAGCAGCCAACGCCCCGGCGTGGGAATGGGTTCGTATGGGTTGGCTGGGAGCTGGCATCATTACACTTGAGTGTTTTACAACTTCCGTTAAGTTTGCCGGGGCTATAAAGCGTAATCTTCATGTTTTTATTACAAGGATGGTCGCCGCGCGCAGCTGTGTTGTCAATGGAGCATCGAGGACATCAAATTGACAGGTCCTTGGAGTCGTAAAACTCGCCGGACTACTGTTGCATACATATGTTGATGGTGTTGCCACTGGCGCTGGGGCTGGCTCTTGCTGGCATTGGGGTAATGATTGTCACCGGCTAAACAATTAAATTGAGGTTAGAATGAAACATAAAAAGCGCATAAAAGGGACATAAACCCGAGCAGACAAAGCGACGGCCAGCAATGTGAGCTCCGACGATGTCGTCAACGCATCGTAAACGTTTTAAGCTACAGTTTATTTTCATTTCGAAAGGATAACAACGCCAACAACAACAGCAACAACATGACCCGTATGCGATCTGTGGCCTCGTAAAACTTGGTGATAAGACACTCGCCGTTGGTAATGATAATAAAATTATAATTTCGCCTCCACATATGCTGCCAAAAGTGCCAAAGTGTCTATGTCAGTGCGGTGATAAAGCTGGATAAAGGATTCCCTGGGTCTAGTCTTGTTCCTGTTTACGACTCTGCCCCTCCCCGAAAGCACTTCAGTTTGGCATTTCGCTTTTAAGGCCCGATGCCATGTGAGAAATTGTAAATTGCGCTAATAAGCATTTAAAATTAACTAAATGCTCGACTCTTGGGCCAAGCTTGATGACTTGGCCCTTGGCCCGGGTGTGGGCCTGGGTCTGGGTCTGTGCGGATTGCTGGTTAGCTGAGTTATAAAATGAGCAGAGTCGTTGAGCGGCTTTAAGTGGATAAGAGATGCGTTTTTCATGCTCGTTGTGGTAGTAAACGCTTTGGGCGTATGGCGTTTTATTGATAGCAAGTCGTCAAGCGGATCGTAATGGATTGGCTGTTCGAATTGCCATTAGGCATTAGATAGTGCGAATAGAGTATATTTGCCACGCAGCGGCAAATCTTATCTAACGATAAGAATATTGAGTATAGAGACTTGAAACTTTCGATATGTACTTTTAGTTATCTGCTACAGACAAAGTGTTAAGATTGTGCCACACCCACAATCGATACCATGTCTATATACCTCAAATCGCAAATTGATAAAAGTTGAATAATTCCCGTAACATTAAAGTTAGAGTCAAAAATGTAATAAGTATATTGCTGGTGACATCTCTAAAAAATAGAAAATGGCTATATCTCCCACGGTTCTGGAGTTAGAGGCTCCATTTTAGAAATATATATTACTGGAGCTCCCCCAAATATAACAAAAAAAAATAATCCAATAACGAATATATTTTAAATGCAGAATCAATCTAGAGGGCAAATCATGAAGAAAATGCCATCAAACATGAACATTGGTACAATTTTGATAAAGTTTCGGGAGTTTGAAATATGGGACCTATGAATCCGAGAGCTTTACATGTCAAAATTTTTATCAAAAAAAAATTGTTTTTTAAAATGAGTAAGGGGGAGTACATGATATTTTATCAAAAATCCAAAAATTGTATATTTGAAATGCAGAATCAATCTAGAGGACAGACCATGAAAAAAATGACATCAAACATGAACATCGGTTCAGTTTTGATAAAGTTTCGGGAGTTTGAAATATGGGAACTATGGATCCGGAGCTTTATATGTCAAAATTTTTATCAATTTTGTAAATCGATTAAAATCATATAAAGTACAAACTTGAATTTATATTTTCCGCTCAGGGGAATGTCTATTCAAAATAAGTAAAACAAGTGCTGACTAGAAAGGCAATGAAAATAAGTTGTAGCCGATTTAATGACAAAAGTTGTTTTATCCCCATAGTATTTTACAAATTATTTTTTTTCAGTTTATTGGACAAAGCTATCGGATTAATACATATAATTTATTTATTTAATTGTCATAATAACTACTATAATTCTGTAAATAATTGGGATGTATCATAAATAACAATGAATATCTCTTACGATAATCAAACAACAACCCTAGCCTAAAAAGTGTGGTGTACGGGAAGCTCTGAGGTCCACGTTATATTATTCGGACATATCTGATTATTCAAAAAAGTAAGCAAAATAAATCACTTTATGCTGTTTACTTTTTGAAATATTTTTTAATGGGAGCGTGTCATACTCTATTGAAAAAATGCAATCAATAAGAAATTTAATCAAAATGTACATACAGCTTTATCAGCTTCATTATTAAATATTTGAAATATGTATTAAATACAAATGTATGATAATTATACGAGAATGATTTGTATGTACAATGTGAAAAGAAAGGCTCTTAATTCTAATTAAATATAATTGTACTTTAAAATAAAATTTAAATGTGCACATAAATTTGTTTGAGAATGCGACTTTAAGCAAAATTCTAATTGCTGCTCGACTTGCAGAAGACGGCAGGGAGCAGATAGACCCAGGCGCACTTAGCCACATACACACCCCATAAAGGGACGATTACTTCCGCCATTTTCTATGATGAATTGCTACTTTTGCTTAACATACACAAACACACACACACACACACACACACACACTGATACTCACATCTGCACGCCCATTAGGCAACAAAGAGGAGATGCGCAGACATCTATCCAGTACCCGGGGCCCGAGGCAGTTAGCGACACAGACCCACATATACATACAAAAGGCAGAAGCCCTGTATCTGTGGAATACACATTTATCCAGTCGTCGACGTCGTTGACAGCGCCAACGCCAGCAGAAAAAGCGCAGGACGAAAAGAACGCCGCACTGGCAATGTAAAGCAGGTGAACTCGAGGCAAGCTGCGCAGCCCTGCTGCTGTTGTTGCTGTTGTTGCTGCTGTAGCTGGCAGCAATTGGTGGCAAAACACTGAAAGGACACAGGAAGTGCACTTTGCCAGCATACACAGAAGCACACACACACACACACACACACACACACACTTGCAGAAACAGGACACCCTTGCCTTCATTGGGGTGCTTTGCCGTTTATTTATGCCTGGCAATCATAAAGCGCGCCACACACACTAACACGCACACACACACACACACTCACACACTCTCCCGTAAGGGAGAGTGCAGGTTATGGCTTTCTATAACTCAGGTTCTGTTGTCGTGCCGCCTCTTTCTGGCCAACAGACGCAGCTTTGGACGACGGCGGCGTCTGCTGCTGATGTATTCCATACAAATTGCAAGTTTTAGTGCTTTTATTTTTCGGCACTCTCCGGCAAAAGAATCATCCATCAATGGCATTACGGCAAGGACAGAAGCCAGCTAGCAGACGCGAATGCTTTTTGAGTGCTGCTGACGTTTTTGTGTCGCAGACGCAGACGCACCCAATGCCCAACGGCAGGACACAGAGGATAACAACCCCCTTCTGAGGCTGAGGCATGCGGCGAAATTTGTAAATTTTCGCTGCAAAACAAAAAGAAAAATTCGTTGCTGACATAAAAAGGGGGGCAGACTCTTATGCTTTCTCTCTTTCGCGCTCACTCTCTCTGTCCCTTTCTCTCTCGCGCTTCTCTCGCTCAGTCCTTGTGCTGCGTTTGTAGAATAATAGCATAAAATATTGTTGTCCTTGAACAATTTACTTTTATTTTATTTTTATTGCCTACATTGCGGAGCTGCCTCTGCCTCTTCCTGCACATGTGTGTTGTGCTGTGTGTGTGTGTGCGTGTTTGTTTTGGTGTCTGCATTGTTGTTGTTGTTGTCGTGCCGCGTTTTTGGCTTCATTAAATTTATGTTGCAACGAACCGTGCCCCTTTATTTTCCGCCTCCCCCGCGCCAATGCTCTGGGCCTAGTTGCACGTGCCGCGTTGCCGTAAAACAGATCGTAAAAGTTTATTACTTGCGGCTTTTTGTTTGTATGTGTATCGCCGATACTGTATACTGATGTTGTTCTGTTGTTGCTGTCGTTGTCGTTGTCGTTGCTGCTCCTGCCGCCGTTGTCGCTGTCAGCTGTCAAATTGAATTTGTTTATATTGCCAACAGCGGCAGCAGCAGCAGCAGCGATGCCGACGAGCCCGTCGACGCCACAGCCGCCAGTCAGCTCCAACAGGTTTCATTTTCACTTGCCGGAAATCATTGCGTCATGCTGATATTTTGTATTTTAACGCCCAAGCGGCACCGCCCCTTTCCCGCTCGGCCTGTCATGCTCAGCTTTGTGTTTAGGCTGCAAAGTCGATTTTTGTTGGTTTAGGTCAGTTAGTTTTTGGCTTTGACAGCTCAAAGTCGAGGTCAACTTTTGTATGCCCATCATCAGTTGGCGTGTCTGCGCCTGCTGTATGTGTGTGTGTGTGTGTGTGTGTGCGTCTGTGTGTGCTTATATTTATGTGCCCGCTGGTCGAGACGCGTCTCAATGCCCAACGCGACGCGCCCTTGTCAGTGGCCAAATATAAAAAATCGATTTTATTATAGCCGTTTGTCTGCTATCGTATATAGATTTTCTGTCAGCTGCGATATTGCCTTTTGTCTGACTGTTGAAGTTCTGCCACAAACAGGCTTAAATTTTGCCTGTTTCGCTGTTTAGGTAAGCCCTTTAAAGCCTGAAAGTGAAAACGGTGCGTATGCGTAATGCGAGGGATATTGTGAGGAAGTGACGACGATTTGACAAGCGCGTAGGGAAAGCAAATGTTATAGAATACGTTGAATCACGTTGCGATAGTCAAGTTATGGATTAGCTATAGAGTAACCAATTTTTCATTTTAACAATTTCAAAAATTGCAGTCAAGTTAAATTTTAATTTAAAATTTAAAACTAAAAACATTTAAAAATAGTAGTAACATGGAAATCAGATGACTTAACTTGGTTAAATAATAATCTATATTTATCTGTGCTAAAAAGTACAAAGTAAAAAAAGAATATTGAGCCTTGTTTATAAATAGATCTATCAAAACTAATTTTCAATTCTCTCACTAGTAAATATTTCGTATACTTGCCGAGTATTGGAGCTAAGCATTAACATTTTTTATGTCTAATGATAGAATGAGCTTTTCATTCGCTCCAGAGTGCTTTTTTTGTTTGTTACGAATAATGCTACAAAGTAAAACCAAAAATAAACCAAAACAAAATATGCAATAATAATCAAATGATATCACGCTGAGAGCACCAAGAGCTTGAAAAAGCTCTCCCAGTACGTAAACATTAAATGAGCTCGAGAGAACTAATTAACGCAACTTTTAGTCAAATTGAATATAAAAGCTTTAGTATACAAAATGTTGTCGAGGCAGTTGGGTGGGCCGCGAAAGATCTGCCTTCGGGCGTTTGCTACCAGGGTAAGTGCATATAGAAGACAATTTACAACACTACTTAAACATATAATTTTTGTTTTTTTTGCAGAGCGCAGCTGCTGCTGTAGATGCCACGCCCTTGGAGCAAGCCAAGCCCTACTCAGAGCTACCGGGTCCCAGTAAATTTAACTTTGTTCGCTCTTTTTACCGGGTGGTAAGTGATCAAAAGCTTTTCTATGTGCAAAGCTCTCCACTTGAACTTTGATGCCCCTCTTTCCTCCCTCTCTCTCTCTCTCTCTCTCTCTCTCTGTCTTTCTGTTTTGATTGATACTGGCTTGTTATCAACGACCAATCGCAGGTCGCTATAAAAATGTTCCGGTACATGAAATGTTTTTGGACATGAATAAACGCTTTGGGAACATTTTTCGCATGCCCGGCGTGGCCGGCAAAGATGTTGTCGTTACAATGAATCCGGTGGACTATGAGACGATCTTCCGCAACGAAGGACAGTTGCCCTATCGGCGCAGTTTCGAGACCCTTGAGTACTTCAAGAAGGTCCACAGACGCGATATATTCGAGGGTTACGACGGTCTGATATCTGGGTAAGCTAAACGGGAATATTGTTGACTTGTATGTGTGATTTCTGTGTATTTACGCGCAGTAACGGACCCGATTGGGGCAAGATGCGAACGGCTGTTAACCCGATTCTACTGCAGCCGCGCAATGCCAGGTTATACGTCAACAATCTGTTGCAGGTCAACGAGGAGTTTCTGGAACGGTGAGTCGAGACCTTGAAATGTGTGCTCCTGTTTGACAGTTGGGCTTCCCTTCGTAGTATACGTGCCATTAGAGATGATAACAGTCAAGAAATGCCGGCTGACTTTGGTGAGGATATTCGCCGCCTAGTCCTGGAGTCGATTTGCTCCGTTGCGCTCAATACGCGTCTCGGACTGCTGGCCGAGAACCGGGATAGCGAGGAGGCGACGCAAATGATCAAGGCGCTGGAGCAGATACTTGAGCTGAGCTTCCAACTGGACATGATGCCACCGTTTTGGAAGTATGTGCCGGTGCCCATGTTCAAGACGCTAATGCGTTCCTTGGACACTATCACGGACATCTGCTATGGCCACATCCAGCGGGCGTTGCAGCGCATCGAAGAGGATGCCAGGGCTGGACGCCTGAGCACCGAGCCAGGACTGGAGTCGAGTATACTCGAGAAACTGGCGCGATTCGATCGCAAGGCGGCGGTGATTGTTGCCATGGATCTGCTATTTGCCGGCGTGGATCCGGTTAGTTATGGATTATAATTCCCATCAAATAGATGTTAATGGTGCCCGTTTTATTTTCAGACCCTGGTCAGTCTGACCGGTATTCTGCTGAGCCTGGCCAAGAATCCCGTGCAACAGGCACGCTTGCTCGAGGAGATTAAGGGCGTGCTGCCCGAGAAGAACTCGCCGTTGACCATGGAGAATATGTCGCATTTGCCGTATCTGCGCGCCAGCATCAAGGAGGGCATCCGCATGTATCCCATTGGTCCCGGCACACTGCGCCGCATGCCCTACGACGTGGTCTTGAGCGGCTATCGGGTCGTCGCGGGCACGGATGTGGGCATGGCCGCCAACTTCCAGATGGCCAACGTTGAGCAGTTTGTGCCGCGTGTGCGGGAGTTTCTGCCCGAGCGCTGGCTGCGCGATGAGGCCAACTCGAAACTGGTCGGTGAGACGGCCACGCCCTTCATGTATCTGCCCTTTGGCTTCGGACCGCGCTCCTGCGCTGGCAAGCGCATTGTCGACTTGATTCTGGAAATTGCCGTTGCCAGATTGGTGCGTAACTTCGAAATCGGCTTCGACTATCCGATTGAGAATGCGTTCAAGGCGGAGTTCTTCGTGAAGCCCAACATACCATTTATGTTCAAGTTTGTGGAGCGCCCTGTGTAATTCCTCTATATATATGTATAACTTCTATGTGTCAGTGATACGTTCAAGATATAGCAAAGGCATGCTGCTGAGCAGCTCCTTCAAAGCGAGTAAACGACTCTCAAGGGTTCCGGGCGGTCGCATGTGTTCTCGGCCAAGTGTCCACTTCAGCTAAGCATTACAGCAACAACAGCAGCTACTTGACTCAATTGATTTCGGTCGCTGCCCCAGAGCATGCCGACAGCTCCTGCGGCCATGTGAAGTGCACTTGCCGGTGCCCGCAAAGGAGCAAACACTTGACTGCCTTCGGCTGTGTCTGTGACGTGGCGAATCACGGATTCCGCTGCTTGTGTAGTCTGTGTAATAGCCGTCTGAACGAGGTTGAAGATTGAACACCTCGAACGGAGGCGAGGCCCGATTCTTTGTTTTGTGACTAAAACTATGTGTTCATCTGGTGTTGCGATAAAACAAATTAAGATCTTCAGATAATTGTCAAAGCCGAACTATTCTGTTTTAGAATGCACATAATCATTTTAAGACGATTTTGATCATTTGTTTTGCTTTTATTTTTATTTTTATGTAAATGGGCTTACCAGTAGTCACATTCATAAACATTTGCAGCGTGATGATATCTGCAGATATTTAAATATGTGGGTCTCATATACATATATGCAATCTGCTTCAACGATCAATTCAATATATTTTGCATACTTTTGGGCTGACGCTTAAAATGGTTTGTGACTTGGCTTTAAGAAAGCAAGCTGAGACATGCGTAGATCACTTGACGGGTTATTGCTCCAGCATTGTTAAGCTGGTTGGGGCGGTGGTTGTCAGATGGTTTCCCATTGCACTGGATACTAAAGATTGATTGAAGTGTTTCGGATCCTATAGAAATCCTAACTGGCAGTTCCTAGCTTTTCTGCAGCAGGAGCATCATAGATAGTAACCGTTAAATTATTATTCTTATTATTATTATTAAAATGTGTTGTCAGCGGTAACAGGCCAAGTATGTGTCAAATTGTTTTTTATAGACGTAGCTAAAACGTTTTTAATTTATTTTCCATAACCAGAGACTTTGGTTATTTTGGTTATTTTTATGGAAAAATGTTGTAAAAAATTTATTCAACATATTTAAATTTAAATATTTAAATATTTCATCGAAAAATTAGGATTTAGACCCAGCCCACAGGCTATTGTATGGATGTAGTAGTGTCTAAGACGAAGACTCGGTAGATTTTGTCATTTTAAAAGGTTTATATTCCATTCTAATAATTATCATAAATTAACAAATTGCGCATATTTGCCATTTTAGGATTGTATCACTTATTGAGAACTCACATCGCCATTTAGCTCTCATAGGCTCCAAAACAAACCTTCTGTCCATGCCAACCAAAATGGTGTATGCTTTATTTATATTTCCCCACAAACATATTTCTGCCTCAGTTTAAAAGCTTGAAAAATACAATTTTTCCGACTGATTACTGATCCTTTTGCTTAATACGCCCAATGGGGCATGGCAAATTGATAAAATTAATATAACTGGGGGCGTGTAAGCCGCGAAAATGCATATATTCCATTATTTTAGAGCTAGAGCAAAATTGCCAGACAGGTTTCAGATGGTCCCCAAAGATGGGGCCGAAAAATGTAGTCCTCCATAAACATTATTTTTGGTTTTCGACTGATTCAAGCTGTTATTACACTGAGAACGAATTTGCACTCCATTCAAAACTTTAAATATATTTCAAGTTTCAGTGATATTTTGTTTGCGTCTACAACACAATTTCCCAAAGTTGTTGATTCTTAAAGCGAACTGAGGTCATTTTCTCATCTCCTCTTGAGTTTGCAAAGAATTCATCGAATGTTTGCGCTTTTTCCACTTCGTTATCAAACAACAACAAATAAATGCGCCGCATAAATAATGCAAAAGTATTCACTTTGACATCGAATAGACATAGTGGACTTGCCCATCCACGTTAGCTGCGGGTCCAGCCACCTTTTCTGCCGGCCGTGGTCCTTGTTGTTGTTGCTTGGGCGGAACTTGGACAGTCCGGGTCTTATCTTTGCGCACTCCGCCGTTGCCATCGCATCGCAGCTCTCGTATGTCCTGCATTTTATGCTACTTTTCGTTGGAGTCGTCGTCTTGTGCATTATTAAAACTATGTTCTCTGATGGCGCCAGTCCCGCCGAACCTCCTCCGAGGAGCCTCCACCCAGCGAAGCGCCAGCACTTGAATTGTCAATGCTGGCCGTTGCAGTGCATAAAGTTTTATCGTGCCCGGCCCAAGTGGGGCGGGGCAGCTGGCTCGGTCGGGCTGAACTTTGCACACGACGCTGGCAGACAAACAAAATGAATGGAATTCATTATTGGACGGGTAGGCAGCTCTTAAAGCTGCTGCTAAATTGAAAATGCATGTCAAATATCACACACAAATCACGGCCAAGCGGAGCTTTCTAAATAGGAGTGCAACTTGGCTACTGCATGTTGTGTTGCCTGCTTTTAGGCGGGTCGGCAGGCATTTGCACTTTATGACATGCAGGCCCCATAAACTGAGCAATTAGACATGTCCGGCTCACACACACACGCACACACTCTCAGTGCAGTAGCATCTTGACAATCGGAATTCGGCTTTCGCATTGAACTTTGACCGGCCATCAAGGCCCGTTGCTGCTGCTCGAGCCTGTGACATGACATGCCCGTCCATTGCCGAGCTGCCAATTTGCAGTGGGGCAACAGCACGGGCGTGGCAAACGGACCACGTCTAATGATGGCATACATAACCTGCCTGCCGCATGTCGCCTCGTCCTGTGCACGCCCACGTCCAGTGTCTCGTCCTGGTTGCTGGCGCTGCTGCTGCTGGTGCCGTCCCTGGCTGCCTTGCAAGTGTCATGTCGCAACGCACTCGGCTGGCTTGTCAATTTCGCAGCTGGGCGTGGCTGTGCATGGGCACGGGCTTGACTTGAGCCCCAGTGCCAGGCATTAGCATGTAGAAGGCGAAGTTTAAAGGAAAAAAGTAAAACAGCATTGCAGCGCAGGACAATCAGCAGACAGACGACGACGGAGATGGCTGCCTCCCACCCGGTCGCACCCAGGCTGTGACCCGCCCTGACAGGCGTCCATGATTAATGGTTGTCAATGGCATGTTGTTGTTATTGTTGCTGCTGCCGCCGCTGTTTCTCTCGGTCCTCTGACTTGGCTGCATGTAAAAAGTAATTTTGTTATTTTAAGAAGGCGCCCAGGACTAAGGCTCAATGTTTTGCAGGAAATTGATTCGGCGTCGCATGCGGCGCACTTTTTTCCAGGCCGTTGCCGCAGGAATTCCCCAACTGGCTGCCAGTCGCGCAATTTCGCAACCTTTTGCACCCCGCCAAGCAACTGTGCCGCTTGCTTGAACTTCCCCCACCTCCTCCCCCCGCCCCCCGCAGGCATTCGCTATCTGCCCACGCATCGACTGTGCTAATGGCATTGGCAACGGAACGGCGGACGGAGAACGCAACAAATTTAATTTATTATTTTGAAAAGCAAAGCATTTCTAATCGAATTGTATTCTAAATACGCCACGCATACGAAATTGAAAAATTGTCCCCGATTGTATTATATGTTGTTGTTGCTGTTGGGAAAATCGCTCGGCTGCGCCTTAGTTAAATAAAAAGAATTGAATTGTTTGCTAGGTCTATTGCATTACGGCTTGCCAGGGAAATTGCGGTTATCAGATTGTTGACATTAATGATGTGTCTGTGTGTGGGTGAACACCGAAAACTCAAGTATTGATAGCGGTACTTTGTATACCAAGTATTATTCCACAATTGAATTGAGCTGTTGATTGGCTTTTAGAAAAGTGGCATATAAGATTTGAATAATATATTATCGAATCTGACGTAACACAAAGGTCACTCCATAAAACAAGTAAGAACATTGCAGTCGGATGTAACTGAGAGCACAATACTCTGATCGTAATGTATAACAATCGCAAATGGTTTCAGATTGTAACTTTAGAAAATATCGATTTTTATAGTTTTAAGTCTAGCACTTGAATAGCTCTAAAATAATATTTTCACTTTGTGAGCAGAGTTTAAAACATACAAATTATAACCGAACCGAGCCTTATTTTTTTGACTACCCCAAATGATATTACCTAACCCTTAAAGACTGTATAAATACTAATTTGCTGACATTTATTCTGCTCTCTAATAGAAAATACAGTTCTTTTGTGGTAATAATTAATATTATTTTAGCCAGAAGCTGAATAAACGACCAAAACCGTTTGGACTTAAACTGCTGCGATGATCTTTATTTACTTATACAGCATAATTATTATTATTAATTATTATATAATGTATTAATTAATGATGTGGGTAAAAATATCATTAAAAGAGATGTGCATTACGACACAATTATAAATGCACAACTTTGCTGCTGATGCCTGGCTAGTATCAAGGTCTGATGTGTTTAATCTAAGAATCCCTCCACTTTGCGGTGCACCCGCATAATATTATCTTGAGCGGGGGCAACAATGGCAACTGTAGGTTATGTAGGTATGTGTGTCTGTGTGTGTGCATATATTTTTATGAATTTTCCAAATGAATTCCTGGCAACGACAACGCGACGGGCGGACACAAATGCCAGACACCAAACAATGCTGACAGAAAATAACAGAAAAGGATACCAACAAAAAAATGGGGGCCGCCATTTGGCGGGATTTCAGAGTCGAATTCGTCCAGAAGCTGGAGCTGCCCGCTTTATTTTTTGCCACTGTTGGCGACATTATTACGTTACATACTTTACGCCATAAATGTGCCCTTACGTCATGGTGGCCTGGCCTCACTTGCGCTTTAAAAGTCGGACAAAACAAAGCAGAATGTCTTGTATACGGCTGCCATCATTGTTGTGTGTGTGTGACGACTTTTTGACATCCGTTCCGCTGATGTGTTTCCGTTTCCTGTTTTATGCAGAGCTCATGTGCTTTGTTGTCTTTTTTAAATGTCGCTGACGAAACACAACAAGGATAATAACGACAGCAACAACATCAGCAGATGTTGCAACAACATGAGGCATGAGAATATGGCCTGACGATTTTGCGCCAAGTTGATTTGCAGCCGAGAACTCGGTTGCTTTTCTTTGGAGGGAACTGTTCTCTGTGCATCCTCAATTTCCTTTTTATGTTATTTTAATTTTATGTTATTGTTATGACACAATGAAAATAAAATTGAATTGACACTGAAGCATCTCGACAACGCCCGCACGCCCCGTCCCCGCCCATTCTACTGATAAGTAAGACCCTTAACAAAATTGTCTGCCTGTGTGGGTGTGTGGATGTTTGTGTGTGTGTGTGCGACGGTTGTCGGTGACGTTTTTATTGCCCGGTCACAGGATATTCAAATGGGCCATAAGTGTGGTTAAAGCGCTTCGCTCGCTTGGCTAAATCCCAATCGCAAAAACTTTCAATTTTCGATGCTGCCAGCTGACGGCGTGACCTATTGAGAGTGCCGAGTACCCGGTGAACCCCGAGTCCTTGGCTGACAATCTTATTTGTCGCGCAGGTTCAAAACAATATCATAAAGTAATTTATATGCCAGCACTTGGACCAGAGGCATGGGCGTGGCACTGATGATATATGGGCGAAATGGCTTTTTAATGACGACGACGACAACAGCAGCTTGTACAAATTACACACACACACACACACACACACTGGGATAATGTACGTGTGTTAAGGGCGGCTGCCGAGGGGTAGGCGGGGGAGTGAGAGATTGTGATTGACCAGACCGAGTTGCACGCCCACCGTTAATTTTGATTGTCTTTGGGGCTGCTTGATAAATGGGTCACACGTACCAGACCCTTGTAGATGAGTGTTGTGACGGCGACTTCATCAAAAGCGGTGGCCGCTTTAAGGTTAACGCATTGAACGCTTTGACCATTTGGACCGTTGATGGGCCTGTGATTTTTCTGCTTAAATATTCATTTAGCATGGACATGAACCGCGTGCAAATCCGCTCACGAGGACAACGGCACGGCGGGTTAACGTGACAAGGGCTATCCCGGCTCATACTCCTGCTCTGAGCCTGAGCCCGACTACGGCCGTGGGTCTGGCTTCGGCTCTGACTCCGTGGCTGCGGCTGTTGTGTTGGCTTTGCGCAGATAAGAGAATTGTCCTGTCAACCGGAATGATATATGCGCCAGCGCATTCAAATTGGGCTAACAGACGAACCCGCCAGCCAACGGGGCTCGGCCCCGGACCAGGGGGCAATGGCAGCGGACGAGTCTGGGCTGCTCCGGCCGGGCGGATGTGTTTTTCTCGCACATCAGCGTGCGTTTCCTATGGTACACTGATGATAGTCGTCAGCCAGCTTGCCGCCCACAACACCCCATCCCAGCCCTTGCACTTTTCCTTCCATACATTCATATGTGAAATGGATTTTTTGTTGTTGCTGATTTTTTCAGTTTTCGTTTTTTTTTTTTTTGGTTTTTTTGTCGTTTTGCGAGCGGGTTTGTCGAGTTGAAAAATTGGTGTGAAAATTCAAAAGGAGTTGCAAGTGCCTGCGTGGGGTGTTGCAAAATTACTTCGTGTGTAAAATTATGCGAATTGCGTACCGAGAAATAAAAAGTAAAAATGAAACGAGCAAAAAAAGGTGCGCGCATATTCATGCACGTACTTGCTAAGGGTGGCGACGGGGTGGTGGGGTTGACGCCGGGCGAGGGGTGTGGGGTTGGGCCTGCTGCTTGGCATCTCACTTTTATTGCATTTCAACACTTGCGTATGCGCGCATGCAAAATTTCTCATAATAAATGTAATAAATAAAAATGTGAGTTGAAATGTGACAGTTTCTGAAAGGAGCGCAAGAAGTGCGGGCACAAATTCAGGTCTGAAATGAAAGGATGAAATGGAACAGGATGGCTGTGCGCGTATGTGAATGCGATGCGTGACAGTGAAACAGCTGCGTTGCCGTGGCAGCCTTATAAGTTATTAACGAGGCTTAGATGGAAATGGAAATGCTTTTCTACAAGTAATTCCAAAATCGCAAAAAACTTTTCTCTTGTCACCAGTCTTGAAGGAAGAGTTATTTTTAGTGGTATTAGTTTTCTTGGCTATTCTTGGTTGAGTGCTGAAGATCGTTTTCCACTTCTTAGCATAAAGGATATTTTGATCTGAAACATTGCGAGTGGCAAACCTTATTTATAGGAGTATGAAACTTGACTCCTTATTTTAATCCATATTTTGTGTTCTGGTACATTTAATATAGTTTTAAGCAAGGCTTGGGTGTTTACAGATTATTCAATCCATTAAAAAGTTCTTGACATCAGAAATTTTAATAACAATACTCTAAAGTCGATTACCATCAATTCATTCATCTATATATGAATTGTGCGTATAAATTCAATTTATAATCGATTGTTTTAATTTGAATTATATATTCGAATTTTCCGATGGTTGAGAAGATGTTACTAAATTGGAAGATGTTTATGGCGCTTGTATATTGTGGGTTTGGTCAAGATATCTTAGGGAACTAAAAAGATTTTTCAGATTTTAAGAACTCCATTTTTCAATAATAGTTCCCATATTCGATTTTATCGACCTATATGTAAATATGAAAATTTGTTTCAAACTGAGAAGACAGACGGATGAATATATTGATTGTAATAGCTATATCGATACGTTTGTCGATACTGATTAAGATTATAAATAAACACCTACACCTGTTCAACATTTCGTAATAAAATAAAAAAAAATAGAAAGGCCATGTTAAATGTTAACTATTTTTGCTGGAGATTAAAAACATTTCAATATATTTGCAGCGATAGTAAAAATCAATGTTTCTTTAAAGGTACTATACAATAAGCTTGGTTACTTTCAGCTTGTCATAGCCAAGGGGCTAGCACAAATAAGTTATGTTGACAATTTGTAACCAAGGCTCGCACAGATACTTCGATAATAATAATAATAATAATAATACGTTTCTGACAGATGGCATTTGTCTTTTAATCGAGTATTGTCGGTGAGCATCCTCATGACTACTCTACTCAGTTTCGTTAATGTTTTAACTCCTCTGAGTCCTGATTTCCCGACTGTTAACTTACACGAAGTCAAATTTGTCAAACTACGCAATAATGGCAACAACAACAATAACACGGAGGCATCCATGAACCAACAACTGGAAAAAAGGCACTGACATCAAAATCGCTTAATGCAAAATCAGCACAAAATTTCGAACGCAACGAAAAGCAGCGTCATCAGTTACAAGACAGCAGCAACAACAAGAGCTACAGCCACAAAAACAACAGACACGACAACAACGACAATGAAATAATTGACGCCATTGACGCCAGTCGGAGTGTGGGCCCTGGGATTGGGATTGGCATTGGGATTGGGATTGGGATTGGGACTGGGTTGGTATAGGCATAGGGATAGGGAGTATGTTCCGCAACAACATTCTTTGAGAATTGAGCTCATTATGGCATCATGACTGCCACACCACGCCCCCATTAGTGTAAAAAGCAAGCCCACGCCCACTTCGGTCTACGAGCACGGCTGAAAGTCAAAGTAGAGTAGTAAGCGCCTGGTCAGACGCGAGCGGCGCGAGGGGCGAGGGGCGAAAAGGGGCGGGATGCCAACGCCCAGCAACTGTTCCAAGGGATGTGGCTGCCTAACGATTTCAAATTGCGTCAAAGATGAAAAACTACGAGTGAGTGTGTGTGCTTGTGTGTGTGTGCGTGTGTGTGTTTAGGTTTTGTGATTTTTGTGCGCGACAGCGAAATGAGCGCCAAAAATGTTGCTTAGGCAAGAGATTGATGCCGGCATCCATTTGAGAGCTGCTTAGGTGCCACGGGCGAGCGTATCGGGCGATGCCTCTTGGTGCGGCTTAGTGCCGGGCTCGGGTCTTCGATGTGCAAATTGCCTGCTCTTTGGGGCGTTCAGGCTGAATAAATGGGTGTAAAGGGCAAACAAAATGATTAATTGCTGTGAGCTTTGATCGCCTGCATGCACACAGCAGCAGCAGCAGCAGCAGCAGCAACAGCAGCAGCAGCAGCAACATTGAGGGAAAGGGATGTGCCCAACAAAGGGTGCAAAGGATGTGGATGTAAATGTGGATGTAGTTGTTGCTGGCAGGGGCTTTGGCTTTGAGCTGCCGGCACCGGCGTTATAACAGAACGACTTTGCTTCCGTTTGAATAAACAAACACGGAAATGTAACCCTCACGTTTGAAGCCAGCAACAGAAGCAGGCAGCAGGAGGCAGGCGGCGGGCCGGAGGCAGCTGACCAGGACAAGAACTATTGCCGGCCGAATGGCCAGCGGCTGAAAATACAGTACTGCCACTCCCACTCCCGGTGCGACTTACGCAAAGTATCACTCAACAACAAAGCGGCTAGCGTCGCGTTTTATCCTTTAAAATCCTCTAATGAGAAGGGTTGCAAAATTTGCTGCGGTCGCTGCTGTCTCCGATAACGTGGCCGGCACTGGCCAAGCACTGGCCGGATAAAAGGATAATGCGGGTCCACTTCCCTGCGTCTGTGTGTGTGTAATGTAGCATGGCGGGCTGCCCATTTGGCCGACTGTTTGTTTTAAAATTACATAAAAATTGCTGTGTATTTAAAAAAAGGATTTCAAGGATCAGGCGGCTCGGCGCGCAATATGAACGCACATTTTACTGCCATATTTTGAGCTGGCATCGTAAACTAGTTAGAGTCAGGTTCATGCATCCTGAGCAGCCGGCAAAGCCGGAGCAAAGGAAAACAAAAATTTAATGAAAAACGTTGCGCCCATAAACATTAAGAAATTTTAGTCCGCCTTCGGAGCCCCCGCCTTCAGCCACGCCCCCCGGCTCGCAACGACCCCGACGATAAGCAGACAAATCGCTAAGAAAAATACGCAATTTAAATGCATAACACACACAGGACATGCCTAATGCCAATAATAGAAAAGGAAATCCCGTCACAAATCCTCCGAAGGCAGCGTTCCGAGTATGAGAAAAAAATTATGTAGCTATATGGAACACATACACACACACACACACATACTCGCAGACACTCGTATGTTGGCTAGAGCAAAAGACGTTAGAAAATATAGAAAGTAATCTTGCACAGACACTGGAGCACACGTCCTCGTCCTGGCAACCACCTTTGGCGACATTTTGTTGCAGATTAAGTTCTATTCGCACATGGCTGACTTGAAATACGATACACGCACACACACGCTCCGAATCATATCTGTGTGCAACTCCCTAAATGTGTGTGTGTGAGCCTCAAAGTAATTGGGACATCCTGCGAGCATATAAAGTGGATATAAAGTAGCAAAAATCGGCCTCAAGGCACAACGTCGCACCGGCTCTGGCATTTTTATGTGTTCAAATGTCGTCGTGCTTCATCCGTCGCCCCATCCCCATCCCCATCCCCATCTCCGTCCCTATCCCCATACCCATCCCCAACTTCGGCCCGCCTCCACCTAACCCCCAACCCCCGGCTGCCAGGCCACGCTTGTCGCTTTTCTGGAATTATTACAATTTCATGCTTCTTTTTTATTTGTTGTCGCGTGAAGCTTATGATTTCTGATATATGACATGGGGCCAAGTTCAAGTTGCAGCTTTCGTTGAAATATATTAATAAATTTTCGCACATGTGTGTGCCCCACGGTGTGTGAATGTATCCATGTGTGTTTGTGTGTTTTAATATTGAAAACGTACAATTGTCTTAACTTTCCCGTACATTTATATAATAAACATGATGGCATTTATGATACAAGATTTCGGATACAAACCTTATAGCCTTAAGATGCTGTCACTAATGATGTTAAATTGTATATCTTATAATTATTATTATTGATATTATTTTACTTTTTTAAAACTCATTTAAATAAATTATAATGATAATAACAGGCATCTATGGTCCATAAATGTTCTTAATCAGGATAAATTGATTGTTCGTCTATATCATCGCACTGTCGTCGAAATTTATAAAAACTAGGGACTTAAAATTTGAAATATATAAATATTACATTGAACACACTTCAAGAGCCGTTCGCTGTCGTATTTCTACACATTTGAATGATCTATTTAAGTGCTGAAAATATAACTTGAATGTTATTCAAGAAATGGGCAAGAAAAAGAAAAGGGGCTAAATAAAATGTGTTTGAGTGTGTGAAAATGTGATTTTATGTGTGTATGAATGCAAGGAATGTCAAATGTATGCTTCAGCATCCCGCATCTATGTACAGGGTATCCTCTAGTCGGGCACTCCCGCCTCACATATAAAGGAAGCCAGCCAGCTTCCTCATTTGGCATTTTAAATGTAGAGGCTTGTTAAATGAAGCAAATGTGGTAATAATGCTTAATAAATAATTAATTAATTTGTTTTGCCTATGAAATATATTTTAACCATAGAAAGGTATATGTTAAGGTGTAGCAGGTAGCATCGATTGTGGAAGAATCCTTGAATACACATGCATACGCAAATCAGGTTGTTTGGCCGATAGATCAGCAATTCTATGGTATAATCTGCGCTTGGCTGCATTTTCAATGGAATGTGTCCGCTTGTGGAGCTTAATGTCACATTCGTGTTTGTTGTTGTTGTTGTTGATGTTGTTGTTTGTGTTGATGATTTCATTGCAGCAAATGCCAATATGCTGATTGCGAGCAATGGATCGGGCAATGCAAGGTAAATACAATGAATGCGAGTACAATAGATGGCATTTTTATCACATGTAAAACAACAATGAAAGCAAAATGCAATTGCTGAGCATCTGGCAGCACCGCAAGCCTCCAATCCCGGTAAAGCCACCAGGCCCAATCCCAGATCGCTGTCCTGGCTGTCCTGAAACAGAAGCCATTTGTCAAATGCGTCGCCATCGTCGGTGGTGCGGTGGTGCGGCGGTGCGGTGGTGCGGCGGTGCGGCGTGACGGCGGCATTGCCAAATGCGCGGACGCTGAGCCGCAGATAAAACCGTTCGGAAAGCACAAAACAAACATCAAACAGGCAAACAAAAAGTACAACAACAATAACAACAACCATAACAGCTACAAGAACAACAAAACATGCGCGTGCATGAATATCAAATACGACACGCAGACAACAACAGCAACAACAATAGGATGCGTAGCAATATTTTTCACGCGCCGTACAGCGATATGTAGATAGAAGCGGAGTGAAAGAGTGAGCATGCGGGGAGAGAGAGAGAGAGAGAGAAGGAGCGACATTCAGAGGATTTGCCGGCATATCCTTGCGCCATAATGGGATTATGGCCGATTAATGCATTGACATGTAACGATTTTCGATTGAATTTATCGTTTTTCGGCGGCTCGAGCCATTTTATTCATTTACGCCCACACGTATGCAACGATGTTTGCACGCACGCACACCACCAGCCAACTCACACACACACACACACAAGCGCACGAACACGACGAGCACATGTGTGTCGCTGCGGGTGTTAGAAAACAAAAGCGGCACTGAGACAAGCCAACACACAACGGACAACGGACCGAGGACAGAGGACAAAGGACAAAGGACCACACAATATGCAAAACAAAACTAACGCCAAATGTTGACGCTTCTTTTTATAAGCCAACAAGCGACACTTGTGCATACACTGTAAATATGTTAGTGGTCGATAGGGGCTTTGTACAGATGCCTATCTATCGACCATATTTTGCAGCTTGCAACTATACCAACATGTTCTACACTCTGTCACTGTGTCATACCAGAAATATAAAAACCTAACTTGGAACTCTGATTTTTTAGCATGGCTTCAAATCCATTGTCGTTGGTTTGGTTTCCGGTTCGAACCTCGGCTTTAGGTTTAGTTAGCTAACCTAGTTGTCGAAGCTAATGAATATAGATTCAGGTTCGAACCGGTCCGTCACATTGTTTTAAATTTAAAAATATATTTTTTTATTTATAGGAAAATGTATATTTTTCTTAAGAGAGATCTTCTAGCGAATTCATTTCTTTGGCAAACTTTTCCGTTCAACTAAAACTTAACCAAATCATATGAAAATAATACAACCTTTCTGTCTGTCAAGATCGCCTTAACAATTGAGAGGGGACTATCCGAGCCAACATATTTGCAATTATATCGATATCGGATCACTATATTAATAAACTTGTTAATTATGAAATTATTATTTATATGCTTGGATTCTAAAATAAATTTTTAAAAATAAATGTATATTTTGTGCACGCTTTGATTATAATTTCTATTATTATTAAATTTGTATTTTTTATTGAGCAATTAATTGAAAAATACCTTTGTATTTATCATATATAACAAATAATGTCACTCGGCATAAATAATTATGAATAGGGATATTATTAAAAGTTATTGGTATTTCTGAAGACTTCTTATAGCTTATAGGCCTTTTATAATAATGTACTTTTGTTTTGTCAAATTATCTTGCATAGCTACGACCTTTAGTTTGAACATTAAAACATTGTTTTAGTCCTAGTTACTTAGTTTTTAGGTTAAAGAATGGATTTTGAAAATGTAACTTGAGGATAATTGTACACAGATACTCAGAGTCTATCTATCATATATGTAGATTATCTCGAAAGCTGCGTACTCTATATAGTGTCCTGGTTGTTGTTCTTTTGCTGTTGTTGCTGGGACTGGTTGAAGCGCTTTTAGGCAATTAAAACTAACAATGCGTCGGGCCTGGTCGAAAGACAAAAGAGCCGCCGACGAGCAGCGCCGGCTGTGATTAACACATGTAAGCGGCGCAGTTGGCGAGCACCGCTGGGGGGATGCAGGATTTGCAGCAGCAGAGAGCGGCAGGAGCAGTGGAAGCGGTGGAAGGATACGCCGGCACATGTGCCTGTGCCCGGGGTTTGACTTTATCAATTGAGCGTCATAAGCTCGTCCAGGGTGGCTCGGTGGCTCGGTGGTTGGTGGTGGCGGTGGCGGCGGTGGCTCGTTTTCGTTGCAACTGTCGCCACTGGCGTCGATTAAGTCGTAATTAGATTTAAGGATATGGCACCAGCGGCACAGCAAGATGATGAATTTCTCTAGCTCGCATCCTTCGCGTGCGCACCCCACGGGGCCAGGACCGCCGTGCCCGTGCACGGACACAGCCAAATGAGCAATCCACGGTCCACAGGCGGCAATCGGAGCCGGCAGCTGGGCAACTTATGGCATGTTGTGCGACCTTATCAGCAGGAGCCGTTGTGGTGGTCCGCTCAGGGGCGGGGGCAGGCGCAGGGGCTGACGGCTAGCACCAACCCCTGCCGGCGCTGACGCGTGTGTTAATCAGCGTAATGGTACGTTAGTCCTCGCTCACATGGGGGCTGAGCTGGCCTGCTGGTGGCCCGATTTCTTGAACTTGCTTGCGCATTATTAGCGGCGGCGAGGAGTATCCTTTGTGTCCTTGCTGGTGGCACTATTAGCGTGGTGTCTGTCTGTTCGTCTGTCACTGGATTTATTGCAATCATTAATCTTGTTTGCCCCAGCATCAGCCGCCGCACTCGCCACCCCCTACACATGTTGCACTTGTGTCTCGCAGTTTTTATTAAATTTCGGTTGTGTTCCCTCACTTTGATTTTATTAATTTGGCCTTTGTGCGTATGTCGACTGGCCAAAATGTTTCCATTATGCAGTCGCGTCGAGTGCGAGTCCGAGCTCGTCTTTTGATTGACGTCTGCCAGAGATTCTTAATGTTTCGCAGACCCTGGCTTATAATTGCTCAACACTTCAGCCAAATCTCGACCCCGAGCCAAGCCAGCAGTTGGAATGACTCCCGGCCATTAATCATTCCGGGTTGCAGCAACTTTTTGCCGAACTGCATTTGGGATAAAACTGGGACGTCTCCAACCCCGCCACAGTTGCATCCCAGGGGCGAACGAGTCAGTAATAGAAGAGTAAATTGTTTTGCTAAGTTAATTGTTTTTCTCCGCAAATAAAATGATTTATTTCAATATTTTTAATTAGCTATTTTTTATTTTTAACTGTTTTTGGCTAGTTTACTAGACAAGTTTGGCAAAAGACCAAAGCCAATGGGGAATTCAAAATTAAAGTATTTTAATTAGATCTATCTCTGGCACGCTTGGAATTCCTCGTTAAATCTGCATTTATATGGCTTAAGTTATTTTCAAATTCTTGAGGTAGAACGAAGGAATTGAATTTTACCTTTTTATTAAACTGATGAGCAACTAATATAAATTATATAAATATGTACGTAGCTTAAAAATGTATTCAAAGGATTATATGTGATTGATGGCCTGCCGTAAAAAATTTTCTGATTGCTGAAAAAATTGTTGAATAAACCCCCACATTTAATTGATTGGCTGACAAAAAAACATTGGAACAAATTTCGTTCGACCATGAATTAGATAATGTAAAAAATTTAAAATATTTTTAAATATGAAAATAAATATTTTGAATCAATTATTTTGTTTTAAAATACGCTTCAGTTCAGATTTGGGTTTCATGTTTTGGAATCTCTTCTGTTCGAAGCTGATGGCAGTCTTGATTTAAGCAACTGGGAATTTTGGCTTTAAAATGTTCGCAATATCATTTCGTGCACCTTAGATATATATAAACGTTCTGCGTGCTATTTATTTGCATTTATTTATTTAAAGCAGGTATTTTTTATATTTGCATTGTATTTACAATTGGTTTGTGATTACAAAAGCGTATCGCGCGTCATGACGTGTGCAAACATTAAATGGCGTCGTTACAGGCTCCCATTCTGCAGTCCCCCCGGCTGGCCTGGTCCCCAACTCAACACACTTTCCATACGCACGGATATATGATGCGTATCTGTGAGATACATTCCAAATAAATACAAGAGGAGTATATATAGCTGGCAGCCTTTACATTTTAACAGCAAACAACAAACATTACACGCATCGCAGTGTGTGTGTGTGTGTGTGTGGCAAATGTGCGTGTAATTGCAAATTCAATGAATTGTTTACATTTCTTTGCGCTTGTTGGCGTCACAATCTCCACTCTTCATGTCTTCCTCTCTCTCTCTCAACTTCATGTTGGTCATGTTCTGTTCTTTTTGTGCCATGTTCCCGCTGTTGTTGTTGTTTATTTTTTTATGTTGCTGATTTCATTTATAATTCGTGTGCAAAATTAAATTAAAGCCAACTGACAGGCAGCGGCAACAACGGCAAGCGACGTCGAACCTCCCGCCGGCTGGGCATTGCGTTTTAGCTGGCAATCATTTCCATTAGCCATGGCAGCCAGCAAATTTCACATAATTCACAACTGGAAAATTGCTGTCAGTTGCGCCAAGAAGAAAATTTGAGTCGAGCCTTGCATGGCTTGGCGTGGCATGGCGTTGCACGGCTCCGGCACGCATGCATCAAGGTGCAACGGCAACAACGAGACCACTAACAACAACCATTTGGCCAAGACGGCGCGCTACAACAAAAGGCTAATTGCAATTTGACTGCGTTTACAAAAGTTTTGCAGCCGCGCTTCGAAATTGCTTTTTTGCTATGAATAATTTAACTTTTTTGACTTTCGATTTAGAGAACACACGAAATCACGAAACAAAAAAAAACAACAACTAAATACAGAATAAAAAACCGAAACTGAAATTCTCTTGACGTTGACAGCAGGACGAAACGCAATTTGCCCGCCCCGCACGTAAAACTGAAAATCTGAAATTCCAACAAATTTCAGGCAGGTCTAGAATTCGAAAAACAATTGTATGTTGCACAAGTTTTCTTTCTTAATAAATTGGCGCAATTTGCCACACGCACCAAATTAAAAGGCGCCTGGGAAACTGCACACATGCATGCACCCTGCCAGAGGTCTCGACACGGATCGTATATGCTTCTGCATACCAGCTCCAAGGGACGCACTTCCCGGTCGACTTCTCCAGTTGCCGCTGCTTCTTGCCTCTTGTGGGGGCAGCGAACCCTTTGCTGAATCATTCATCATTCATCATACTAAGCGTTTTATTACTCACTGCGCATCAGTCTCTTAGGCCCGGCTCAAATCCCATTACGGTAATTAAATCACATCCATATGAAAATTACATAATTACAACATGCGCACACACGCATACACACATAGAGAAATTTATATACTCATAGTTCATATATGCAAGTCTATAAACATATTAAATATAATTTACTTAATGTCAACCCTGAGAGGCATTTTTAAACGCCAGGAAATGAAATTTAACACTTTGTCAATTAGTGCGCCCGAGCTCCGCGATTCCAGAGTCTGACCCAGCGGCTTATATAACTTTATGACTGGTTTGGCCAAGTGCAGAGTTCAAAGGGTGACTAACCACTCGACGCCACTATATGGTTATGACTGCGACTGACCCCGAGCAACCCTTAAGCGACATTCGAGTCCTTCACATATTTGCACACATTTGATTTGCGCGACGTTTCGCCGTCCAGGGCCCCCAAGGATTCAAAATTAACATTGGTAATTAGAAGTTATTTTCAGGGGGTAAAAATACTTAAAGCAAAACAAAGAAAACAAAGTTTGCTAGTTGTTCGCAGCCCAGATTTGGATGCCATAAGAAAACATTAATCAAGTCGCGGTTTCAATGAAACATAGTCTCGGTTTGGACTCAAGTTGGAAAAACCTAATTTCTTAAAGGAGTAAGGGGGGAGTACATGATAATTTATCCAAAAAAATGTATTTTCAATAAGGCATCTATATGTAATGCTGAATCAATATAGAGGAGAAGCCAAAAATGCCATCAAATATGAAAATCAGTTCAGTTTTGATAAAGTTATGACCGTTTAAAATATGGGAGCTGTAGATCCGAGCGCTTTACATATCAAATTTTGTCCATTTGGGCATGATTTTTGACAAAAATAAATATAGAGGAGAAGCCAAAAATGCCATCAAATATGAAAATCAGTTCAGTTTTGATAAAGTTATGACCGTTTAAAATATGGGAGCTGTAGATCCGAGCGCTTTACATATCAAAATTTTGTCCATTTGGGCATGATTTTTGACAAAAAATTTGACCCCCTCAGAATCGGGTTTAATGTTGTTATCTAACTAATTGTAACAACCACAATCGTTTAAAAATATAAATTTGTATTTCTAAATTTTGAAAAAAAATTATTTGAAAATGAGTAAGGGGGGAGTACATGATATTTTATCAAAAAACCAAAAGAATTTTATTTTCAATAATGAATATATTTGAAATGCAGAATCAATCTGGAGGACAAACCATGCATGAAAAACTCCATCAAACATGACAAAGTTATGGGCGTTTGAAACATGGGAACTGTGGATCTGAGAGAAATATTCAAAAAGCTGACATCAAAATTTGTTTTCGGTTTAGTGCATATGGACTTTAAGAACTGATTAGATTACAAACAAATACCGCAAATAACAATGGGGCAACCAATATTGTTAGTGCATTGTGGCAAGCCACATCAAAGTCAACCAGCTAATTTCAGAAAGACAGACAGACAAAACACCTGCAGCCGAGCACAAAACATGCAACATTTGGGCAGACAGTTGAGCGGACAATTGCACACAATTGGTGCAACGGATGGAGGAGCGAATATTTCGGACTGCGAGAAATTAAAATAGGAAAAGCGCATTCGAAAATGTAATCATTTAAAAGCCTCGCAGAGCGTGATAACTCAAAATGTATATTACGGAATGGCAATGTCAGAAATGTTTTGCATTTGCCATTCATATCAGGGACGCATGCTGCAGGGCGACTGGAAAGCAGAAACTGGCAGCCCGAGCCCCCGGGCCCCAAGCGGCGGTAGCTACAACTACAATAGCTATAATAACAACGAGAACAACAACCACAATAACAATAACAACAGCAACAACAACAACGACCAAAACAAGCATCACACAAAAGCAGCATTCGAATGTCGTGTAGAGAGCTCGTATCTTTCGGATACATTGCCGAATGACAAAATCATAATTGCTTTTGCACAAAATATTTTGTGCTGGAACAGAGATCGGAGTTGTTGCTGCCGGGGCGGGGACAGCATGGTCAGGCTCAGGGGCAGGGGCAGGGGCCAGTTGCAGGTGCTCTCAAAAAGCCAACCTGACAATGGTTTAAATGTATTGATAATGCATTTTATGCGAGTGTAAAATTAACAGGCCACCAGACAAGGACTGGCAAATTACGAGAAGCGTCGGCTGGCGGGGCCCTTCGCATTCGAATCAACGCTGTCCAGTTAGGGCTGTGGTTTTGCATATGGAGCCCCATCGAGAAGGAGGCGTTTTATAATTAAACCACAGTCAATTACAGACAAAAGCGTCACTCAGGCATCGGGCCCATGGGCAGAGCCGATAATTGGGTTTTCATATTAAAATTGGTTTGGCAAGTGGGCGTAGATTTGGCCAATTCCAAATGTTGCGATTGGTAATTGCATTTCACAATTTAGCGACAGGCAATTGAAGGCCACGTTTCTCAGATGTGCCGCCAAAGGAACTTGTTGTTGCTGTTGTCGCGCTGGCTATTCGGCCAACTCGCATCACTTTTTGCCAACCGGCCAGACAGACAGTTGACAATAATGCTGCGAATAATATGACGAAATGTAGAACATAACCGCCGACAATCGCCGGCCAGCCTCCACTGGCACTGGCCTCAAACGAGCCCCAGCCGAACGGCCATCAAGCATAAAAATTTACGACAAAAATTGCCAAGAAACACATGCTCCACATATTTGCCGGACATTTATTGAAGTTAAGTTTGCTGTGCGGCGCATAAATAAAACATAATCCTTTGCAGCCGCAAATGCCGCAAAGATCGGGCCAATGCAATCCCAGCAAAAAACAAAAAAAAAACAAAAAACGGCAAACAATGAGCCAGAGCCAAGTAGCGAACGAGAAACGCGCCAAGAACCTGTGCGCATGTGCAATTGATCGAACAAGACTGATGGAGCAACTGGGATTACGTGGTGCCCCCTCCATCCGCCAGGCCCCTTTCCACCGGCAGATCCGTTGGCATCTCCCCAGCTTTTGCCAATTGAGTTTGCAAGTTTTTGCTGCGGCGGATTGTGGATTGCGGATTTTTTCGAGATTAAGCTGACTGTCTGCGCTGTGGCCCAGTGGAGAGTGGAGAGTGCAGAGTGGACACTGGACACTGGACAGTGGACAGTGGCCAGGCTGGCTCGTTTGCTGGCCGCTCGGCTGGCTGAATTTATTTAATCTGCAGCGGCGTCGGCGGCGACTGCTCAAAGCCGCAGCAACGCATAATAATTTTTCACATTCAGCCAGCAGTGCTCCGAGATCGCTTTCAGCCAGCGTCAAGGAAGGGGACGACAACTACAACAGCAACAACAAGAACGACAACGACAACTGGCTACTGACTTACATACCCGAAAAGCGCATTTATCAAAGCCCCAAACGAGCTGGCGATGCATTCGGCAGCAACCTGACCATCCACTCATGAATGAACAGGCCACATCTGAGCCTGGCTCCGAGCCTGGCTCTGAGCCGGTGCTCGCACTGGGACGGAAGTCGCCGTTAAGTGCTGCTTTGAAAGCATGGAGAGCACTTTTGGGACCCAGATTGAGAAGTCATTAGATATGAGTAAGTGGGCAACCGGACAGTCTTTTGAGCTATGGCAAGTAACTCAGGCTCATGCTGTAGCCGCAGGGAAAAAAAAACGAAGAAAAGCCATCTGTTGCTTGGTACAAAAATATGCTCAAAGAATTCTAGATAAGTTTCGAGAGCGCAAGCAGCTGATGGGACTTAGTTGGAAAACATTTCTTCGTTGTCAGCAATACATAATAACATTTCCATCTTGAATATTATGAATTTTTGATTTAAAAATCCGCTTCTATATGAATAATAAAATTCTTGAAGTGGGTACAAAATACCTTTTGTAACAATATTCGTGCATAAAATAGGAGTAAAACGTTTAGATAATTTTAAATTACGAAATGTATTAATTAATTAATTAATATTTACGATTTTTACTTTGACCCGATTTTGACAAAGATTTAACTTGATTTAAGTATAAAATTCATAGCAAAAGCAAAAGTTCTTCATACGCCTAACATTATTATTATGTATTAAGCGTATTTGTAATAATAAACATATGGAAAACTATATTAAAACAATCAGGGTTTATTAAATAAAGCGCATTTGCATTTGACTGTTAAATGCAAGATGGCTTAAAAGTTAATATAATATATAGCGCTTAGATAGTATTGTATGTATAGACCGTAAGATAATTTTATGCAAACCCCTTTCAAGCGTGAGACCTGGAAAACTCTTTTATTTCCCAACGGTACATTAATTGTCGTGTAGTCTCCAAATATCCTGCATCTCAACCCAAATTGTTTACCCAAAACAAAATGATAAATTGACCGAAAGAGAGAGCGAAGGAAATTAAAAGCCATAAGGTTCAAAATAGATAACAAAATCAGCAAACAGAAAAATTGAGAAAAAGGAACTTGCAGTAGCGGAAATGTCAGCCAATCCTAAAAGAAAAAAGAAAGGACGAGACAAAAGAATAAAAGTAATTAAAGCCCGTAACCAAAGTGTACAACGAGCCCAAGAAAAGAATGAGAGAGAAAGGCAAATGACCAAAAGAAAAAAATAAAATAAAATAAAATAAAATACGAGAAAAAATACTGCAGCCAAAGTCAACGACATTAAGTAACCAAATTCTATGCAAAGCATTTTTAATTATAAATTATTCAAATTTACAAACATAAATCATGGCACGGCGGCCGCACGCACATTGCCCGAAAGCGATTGCGATAGCGACGGGAGTGGATGGGAGGTGAGGTGAGGGAGGGGCGGGATGTGCCCCGGGCTTGCCAAGATCCTGTTGCGAGGGTTGGTGGGAGACAGCGGCACAAAAGGTGATGGGAAATGTGAAGCCAGGACTCGCTCTCGGACTCATTGGCTTTGGCTACGTCGCCGTCTCCGGCTCTGGCTGCGGCTTTGGCTTCGGCTTTGGGCCTGGGCATATCACACACATCGCGCCACATTCGCATAATCCTGATTTATTGCCGTTTTGTAGTGATTGCACAAGATTACGCGACAACAAATAGATCCTTCATTCGGGCCTCAGTCACGAAATGCTAAATTGTAATCAAACAATGGTGCACAGGACCAACTCGGCGTGGCTCAAACAAAAAGTCAACTCTCGCCGCTCTTAATTTACAAAGCAACAAAACAACAACTGAGGGCGCCGGCTGGGATGGGAAGGGGCGAGAGTTCGTTCACAAAATGAGATTTGAATTTAAAGATTAGGCGCATGTCCTGCCGCGCGTCTTGGTCAAATGTGGCTGCAAGTTTTTGCTCGCTTACCTTTTTGTGCTTCGCTTCACACACACGCAGCCAAACACACAGCGCACAACAAGCAAAAAGATAAAGCCAGACAATGGCCAAAGTTGTCAGCCAACGCTGATGCCCCGCCCCGCCCCGCCCCGGCACGAGGACGCCTCCAAGCTCGGAGCGCTCAGTTGCTCGGTTTGCTCAGGTCCTTAGCTCCTGCCGCCAGATAAGCACACAAAAATCATTAATTATCCTTGTTTCTTGTTTTGCTCGACTTCTGATTCGCTTTTGGCTCCTGTTTTTTTTCTTTTCGCCAAAGAAAAAATATTGATTTGTTTCTAATTTTAATGAAAATTTTGCCGTTTTTTTTTGGGTTTGCCTTAATTTAACTTTTTTGATGCTCGCCCAGCGATAGTCCTTTCTCCGTTTCCTCGTTCTTGTTGTTGCCACTGCTCCTTCATTCAGTGTCCTTTCACTTATCGCAGTCTTGTGCTTGGCTGCAGCAGCAGCGCCCGAAAATGTCACGCAAACCATTTTCCATTTTCCAAAACTAATGATGGAAGGTATTTTAATTATATTCGAGCTGCTCGCCTTTATTCTCCCTGGACTTTTTCTGTGCACTGCTGCAGAAATTTTCTTATCATTTTCATTTTCATTTTCATTACTGGCTGTCTTGGCTTTTGCTTGACTGATTTTGAATTTGGTGTCGGGCTCAAATGGTCTGTTTCTTGTTTTTGTGTGTGCCGTTTTTTTCAGTTTCATTCATTGTTTGAAATGCAATTTGCTGGGCAGCATCATTAGTAAGATTAATGAGCCAACCCAATTGGAGTCGAAGGGGCGAAGGCAGCGTTTATAAAAAAATATATATTAAGCAGCAAAACAAATATATATACTCCTGGTGTGAAGCAAGGAGTAAAGTGTCCTCCACTTGATTACAGTCGCACCACGTGCGAATTTATATGCAATAAGACTTGGAAAATATATGTATACGTGAGTGTGCAAGTGGGTGTAAAGCCATGTACTACGGCAACTACACACACACATAGTTGGCAACATTTTGCGCATTCGCCTCGCCGCACAACAAATTTGGCGGCGCGTACATTTCATGCATACCAAAGAGCTTGAAACTGGTGGCACAGCCATAGCCAGAGCCAGAGCCAGAGCCAGAGCAGGAGCCCAAGCCGAATACGGATCTGGAGCAGGTGCCTCGAAGGATAACATGCGCGTGCTGCGCGCTCTGCTTGGGTCTGGGATTGCGAGTGCTCCTTCTGCTTGTTTATCTATTTGGTTTGGTATCTTTTTGTTTTTTTTTTTTTTTTTTTTTTTTAAGAAATCCACAAGATTAAAGCAGCAATGTAGCTGTAAGGAGCTCAGCTGAAATATTTCGTTTTCCACAAATTGAAATCCAAAGTGCTTTTCAGCCTCCTCCCAAACCCTTCTGTCCCCCGCCCATATCGGCGGAGTTGCTCTGACAGAAATATTAGCATTTGCGGTTTTTTGGGCTATGAGCGTTGCGAATGAGGCTTAAGGTTGGGTTGGGTTGGGTTGGGTTGGGGTTGTACTTGCTTGAGAATGTGGCATGTGCTGCACCCGAACGCAATTCTGTGGCACACACTTACAGGTGACACTAGCATAAGATTTCTTAGAGAGCTTCGGACCAAAGATCACGAAAGGTGAAGGCTGGGCTAAAGATATAAAATTTAAAGTTCATTAATGGATACATGTAAATATAAATATATCATTGATAATTAATCCATTTATATATACGTTGGGCAAGCTCTATCATAAGGCTTTTAGCTTTTAATTGTTTATATTTATTTTCAATGTATTTCTTAGTTTTTATACATTTTACTTAGGTTGACACTCGATCTGTCAACCTATTAAATAAATAAATAAATAAATAATAGTCTTCTTAACGAATATCAAATTTTGTAGAGTATTTATGTATACATGTTCTTGTTCCAGCACGTGGGCTTGTCTACTATTTCTATTGGCATGTTACTGAAATTTATGCACATTTCGCTAGATGCTCAAAAATTCCAAAGATGGTCTGGAAGGGCGACGGGTAAGTGAACATTTTCTTGGGCTGGCCAAAGGCAGTTCCTTTGCGCCTTTGATGTTGTCGTTGTCACTTCAGCGGCCATGTCATAATTACCAAAGTGAAAATTATTAATTTCGACGTTTAAAACAAAATGCGCATAATTGCCAGGCCGGGCGCAACACAACGGCAGCGGCAATGGCAATCCAAAGAGATTTATGCAAGCTGTGCAGAAAAATTGTCTAAATCGGCTGCGACTGCGACTGCGACTGCGGCAGCTTCCACCGAATTACGCGGAAACGGCGGCAATGGCAGCATTTGCCACACTAATTGCGTACGCGATAAATCTTGTCAATTAAATTATAATGTTTGCATGCAGCGATGGCAAATGGCACTGGCGATGGCGATGGCGATGGCGATGGTGAAAAACGCTGAAGAGGCAACCAGCGGCTGCAAAACGATCTGTGCGATTATCGAGTGTTTTATCACCTCAGCAGGCCCCAGTCCCAGTCGCAACCCCAGACCCCATCCCAGACCCGAACTCCCTGCGTTTATCTGCCACTCGCTGTCTCGCCGACTCGTTGACTCTCTTTACCATATAATTAAAGTGTTCACAAGTGCCACAACGCATTCGACTGGACGCGGCAGCGAAAGGAGCACCAATGACAGCGCCCGGCCGGCGGAGAGGCAGAGTCAGGAATTTTGAGGCGCATTAGTTGCGCTGCATTTGCTGCTCATAAGAGCTGCAACTGCAACTGCAAATGCAACTGGGCCGGCAGTCAGTGCCACAGCTACTGAAACGAGCCAAAATTGTATTGGCAGCGGCGCCGGCTGCCATTTCAGGTTGCCTCTGCGAGCCGACTGGCTAGTTGGGCACATAAATTTCCAGCTTGTCAGCTTTTGATATATTTTCATAAATTGCTAGAGTGCATTAATTAATTAAGCGGAGCTGCAGCTTTCGGCAGGGCTCGACAAAAGCGCGTGGAGCTTCAGTTGCTCACGCCTGCCAATTTGTATGCCCTCTATCGGGGCTTTAAATGGTGGGTTGGCGTCCTACTGCTGCAGAAGGTATTATAATTTAACTGTAAAATATGTAACGCATTGAAGAAGATATTTCCAGTTCAGAATAATGAGCTGTGTCGATATAGATTGGATGTAAATATCGTAAAGACCATACGCAGATCAACTTTATATTTATTTTTTTCTCTATCTCGCCAAGTTACCATAAGATCGACAACTATCGATGTTAAGACTCACCCCATTTTCCGATATCGATTTTTAGACAAAGTTTTTTTCTTTGTTACACCGGAGCTAACATTTCATTTGGTATATATGATTTTGTATACGCAGATCAAGAATATTTCATATGTTACATTTACCCATATAATTAAAAAACATTTTTTTAAGATACATCCGTGAAGTTTTGGTATTTAAAATTATAGACTGAAGGTAAACATGTGAATTTAACTGCATAAATTACGAGTAACTTCCATTACATTCCACAGAAATGAAGTTAATAAAATTTGTACAATTATGAGTTACGAATTTGAAAAATCTTATGTTTTATTTATTTATTATTAACATTGTTAATAGTATTATAGTTTTTGCACGAAGTTTGTAGCGCATATAAAGATCTAACTAATTTTGTGCAAGCTTGTCTGTCAGGTTTTTGGCTTTTTTAAGGTTTTTACCACAAAACGAATTTTTATTTCGTTTTGTGTCAATGATCAGATTTAGCATTGGTCATATAGTACTACACATTTAATAAAAATAAAATATTACATATACTTAAAATTGTTGAATTCGGTATTAATTATGATCCTGTTGAGAAAAAATTTGCCTCTTTTTTTAACTTTTTTCGCGTGCGCCCCAAAAGTATGCAGGAACTTTTTGGGTATAAAATGTCAGCGCCATTGTTGTTGCTGTTTCGGATGTTGTTGGCCTTCCACATGATGTGAATGAAAACAAACAAAAAAAAAGATTAAAAACTAATTACTCTTGGCATATAATTACAACTTTTAAATAACAATTTAAATAATTTGCTTGCTGACTTTTGGAAAATAATAGTTTCATGCGCAGTAACAGAAACTAAGACAATCACACACACTACACACACACATGTATATAGTCTTACATATAGACACTTGTACAATTTACTGCACGCGATGGTCAGCGGTGACGGCAGCAACAAAAACAAAAACCAAAACGGAGGCCGACTGTAAAATTCCTTTAAAGTCACCAGTCGACATTTGAGTGTAATTTTCGAAACTGATTTTACATTGAAACCAGTTAAATTGTCAGAAAAATCAACTGTCAACGTGTCAAAAAATCGTTGGCTATGCAAATGTACACACACACACACAGACACAGATGTACGCAATACATTGTGCCATGCACCAATGACAGCGCTTATGTGTGTGTAATGCGGGATTATGTGTGTGTAAAGACGTGCACCGCTTGCATGTGGCAACAATGCTGATTGTACGCTTTTCGATTCCTCAATTCAAATTATCTACAGTTATTCGTTGTTGTTGTTATCGCATAGCTTGTATCGCAGTTCTTTGTCTATTCAAATTTAAAACTAATTGGCTGAACGTTTGGTTCTGTTCAAATGTCGCCGAGCTGTGAAAGGGGCGCAGAGGAGGGCGTTGCTCATACTGTAATCACGATATGAGCTTGGAGTTGTAAAAAGCCTTTGCTTTAACAAGGAATTAAAATGTCAGAATTGCTATTCAGCCAACGTTTTATTGTCCAATCAGTTAATTGATCATATAATATTTTGCCCGGTATTGTTTTTGTTTTCAATTTGTATGTTTGCTCAATTATTTCCTCATGCAAAAAATAGCTTTACTGAGCTTATGTTCAGTATTTTCCTTATTTTGTCAAGGAAATAAAGTCGTACCTCTTAGCATACAATATATAATAGTTATTATTATTTTTATGGACATGCGGAGCCTGTACCGCATAGAATGAGACGCCGCCGACCGACTATATAAAATATATTATATTTTTATTGGCATCACCAGTTGGAAACTTGTCTCCCAGTTCCATGTACGTCATATAGCTGTCCTAAGAACAATTGCTTGAAAAATGAGTTTTTGTATGAAATACTTTTGTGTTTTTGTGGATATCGGGACCAAATTTTGGTTCGGCTTATAATTATAAAATTTTTGAACTCTGGATTCGAGCCATTTCGGTTTACACCCTTGATTATTTATCTTTTTATTATTCTGATTTAGTTGAGTCATATGCACATTATTCATATTATTCATATTCTACATTATTGTGTCTCACGAATACACGAATTATTGCTCATTGGTTAATCCTATCATTTGCAAAAATGCTATAATTTTTTTCTTTTCTTAAAGCTCTCATTTTAATAGGATATAGCTCCCCAACTGTAAGAATCTCAGTCTGCTGACTGCTTTACAATCTTCTAGAATGTTACTTAAAATAAAATACATTGAATTTTACTGTATTTGCAAAAAAATTAGGAGCTTTAAATATATATTTTGTTAAATATTTTCTGTAATTTCTCTCTCTTCGCGTTAAACATTTACATTTTCTTGTATTCTTAATAAAGGCTTACTTACATATATTGTAAGGTTTGTATTTCTTATTAAATCCATATATACTAGTATTTGATTACATATATAATGTAGATGCGTTGTTTACGCAATTTAAGCAATCCGAATTCCAAGCTTTTGTGTGGCTCTATTTAAAATAGTGATGTTGATTCTTTATACTTCCGGGTCTTAACTGGAGTTCTAATTCTCGCATGCCTTCTTACCATAGTAGACTATTACTAATAGATCTTTCCTCTCTTTCTAATCGTAGAACCATGCTTGTTGTAATCTTTTTACACAAACTAATTAATGGGGAAATTGATTCTTCCAAATTAATCAGCCAAATTAATTTTGTGGTTCCGAGCAGAATTTCTAGAAATTTTGTACCGCTTTCTCTTGAAGTCATAGTAACTATTCTATTCATAATCCATTTCGGATGTCGTGCTCTAATTATATTAAACTTTTCTTTATAATAAGTAATGCTACTTCTATTCCTATCCTTCTTCTATTCTTATCCTTATTTGTTCGCGATCGTCGTTTCCGTACGTTATGGGTTGGGCGGGAGGTGGGTGGCATTTTGCCTGGGGCCGCGCTTGGATTCGTTGGGCCAGCTGAATGTACTGCTCGTAAGTACACCTACCTCCAATATATATCCTATATTTAAATGCCGTTACTTTTCCTGTGGTCTCTCTCTATTTGGTCAGCGTACACATTTCTAATTTTCTGAATTGGGTTTCGGCGGTCAACGTTGGTGCACTAATTGGCTGTCATAGCTACGCTCGCTGGTTGCTCAAATTACCCAATTATGAAACGAGATATATTTAATTTTCCCAATCGAATCAAAGCCTTTTGTTCGGCAACAACAATGATTTGCAGCAACCGCAAACAATGTACAAAAGAAACAAACAGAATTTCATGCAACTGTCAAGACAAAGGGCCGCTTGCTGACATGCTGAGCAGCTATGGCTAAAACGAAGCTCTGGCCGAGACCTGACCCCCGGCCCTATTGCAATACCCACTCTCCGTCCCGGTCCCTGTCACGGGCATTGCATTCAAATTGTCCAAACTGTGTGTGAGTGCGAGCTGTCAACAGTGTTTAATTTCGGGAGTCCTCACTACTTAGGTACTGCTTATGTGTCCAGTGCCGTGCCACATGCAACAATTGAATGAGCAACCTGGCCAAAACCGCAATGCACTTTGACCAGGGAAGACCCGAGTCGAACCCTACCCAAACCAGAGCCCAGGGACGGCCAACGCATTATTACATACAAGTTGAGAGGTCTTTGCTAACCGTCTAGAAACTCAACAGGCTCACAAATTATCAAGCTGTCGCTGGCTCTTTGGTCAGTCGCCGGAATGTCACGCAAATGTGCCGTGTATTGAGGACGAGTCGGAGTCGGAGTCGGAGTCCGAGTCCGAGTCGGAGTCCTGCCCGGTGTCCTTAGCATGCAAATGCCCGAAATGCGATTGCATTCGCAGTGCCTGCGGCTGTTTAATAGCCACACCTGTTCAATTAGTCAATGTGACCACAAATTCTGGTTAAATTATCGCATTAAAATGTTCGTGCTTAACCTCAAAATGTGCGTGCGTGTCCAGCGTCGCAGCTCTCCTGCTGTTTCACCATAGTCCAGGCCAAACACCAGAGCCAGCGCCAGAGCAGCTCCAACCGAACCCCTTCAGGGTTACTGTTACTGTTGCCATCACTTTGAACTTGGCTGCAACCGCGGCCAGTTAATCAGCGCCGCTGCCCCTGACCACATGCCCCTAACCCTAACCTCAAACTGTAGCAACAACTGCGACCATTCGAATACACGTACAGTTGAGTGCGCGGCAAATTTAATCGCTAATTATCAGCGGCAACTGACACTTACACTGGCAACAACTTACGCATGCGTGTCCATGTCCTGGCCGGGCTTATGAGCAGCGAACGCATGTCGTCATCATTAAAAGCCAACGGGCCCTGAATGCATGTGGAACGACGCCAAGATACCCTTGCGTCGCCACAGGCCAAAATCAAATCAACTTGGCTACAGTTTATTGACAGTAATAACAACTTATGGAAATACAAATTTAAGTATCATGCTCATATTTATTTAAACTAAAATCACATACAAAATAATCGATGAGTCTAAAAAGTATCTGAAATGCACATACGAGCCAGTGTTGAACTATGAAGATTAGCAGCTGATTGGCCAGTCTTCTAAATTAATTGGTTTATTTTCTAAATCATTGAGCTTTGATTAAAAGCTTATGCGCCCACACAAGCTGTCATTTTGGTCACTTCGGCTAAGACAAATGTGCACAAGGTAAAAGCCATTCAAGCCAATTTCGAGTGATGTGCTAAACATTCATTTGAATACATATTAATATATATTAAAAAGATAGGAAAGAGTGGCTCTTAACATTGTTAGAAAATAAAAATAATAAAATTAAGTAGAAGGTATAGCGTAGAAAAGAGTTCTATATAATCTGTATTTTATATTTGTATGCATATGTTCAGCCGAAATTCTCCAGACGTAACTCGTCGTCAAACTGCATGGAAAAGCGTTGAGGCCCAGAGCAAAGGGAAAAAGTGAGTCAAACGAGTTTCTTGTTCGCTTTGGTCGATATCCCGATAGCCCGGGGCTCTCTGCGGCTTTGACAAATTATCAACTGTCACTGCTTAATTTTTGGCGCACTCGGCCAAGTTTCGGGCCCAGGTAGTCTTAGGTAGATCCAGTCGGATCGGAGTCCGCATGAAGTCCGTGTTTCGGTTTCGCTTTCGTTGCGCAGTTGTTGCTTTTGCATTTTTATCTGCAACTGGCGACTGATATCGTGGGCTTCATTAATTGAGAATTGTTGTTAAGCCCAAGCCTTTTTTCCGGTTCGCGTTTTTCCATTTACATAATTTATGATAAGCAGGCGCGCCTGGGCAAACAATAATTTTGAAGAAATACATTAATGCAATCAATGGGATGTTGTCTAATGGAATGCGAATGCGAATGAGGAGCCTCTGACGTGGCGGCCGCATTGATGCTCCTGCCGCCTGGCGGGCTTAATTAAGTTGTGCCCGGCACTGCAACAGGGAGTAGTAAGACTGCGACTGTGGCTGGAGCCACAGCTGAAGCTGCTGCTGCTGCTGCTGCTGCCACAAACAGTTGATGAACTCTACGTGTGAATGTAAATTATTTTGCACGCAGCGGGCGAGCGACACTTGCAACGGCTTAACCTGCACTCGACTCCTCGCCGGGTCCATGTACATGTCCAGGTCCCAGCTCCAGGTGCACACAGTGCACTCTCTCCCTCTCCCTCTCCCCTCCCTCCCTCTCTCCCGCCCTGTTTTGCCTGTTCTGAATGTTGGGTGCTCGGTGCGATTGAGTGCTTTTAAGTCATTTGTGTCACGACATGCTAATTTCACATGAAATCTCTCGCCGTCGGCTCGACCGTTGGCCCGGCCATGTCTGGTGAATTTCGGCTTGAAGCCTTGACAAACACACACAACGATACTAACTGCATTGGCGAGTGCAGCCTAGAGCTAAAAGCGACCCGATACCCGCCTATGCCTGTGCCTGTGCCTTGACATCAACAACTTCGTGCATGTCCCAGCCACGTTTATATCCACATCATGGAGCCGCCTGGCACCGGGCTGCCCAGACCCGGTAACTGCACCCGACTCTCCTTCTCTCCGACTCCCGGCATCGACAACGGCATCTCGAGTGCTTCACTCAAGTGTACTTGCGGTTTTTGCGTCCATTGCTGCCAATGACATTTTGCCTGCTAAAGTGCAAAATTTACCGGTGCACAGCTGCCGCAGAACGAGAGGCCACCGGCCACCGACCATCGCCCACCATCGCCCACCATCGGCCACCGGCTAACGCCTTGTCCAGAAGAACAATGCCCGCTGCCACTGTCCGAGCCGGTGCTGCAAGTGGCTTTACTTTGGGTATTTCATACTCCTGCCATGATTAGATGTCGTCGGCTTTCGGATGTCGGCCGTCGGCTGTCGGTTGTTGGCCGTCGGTTGTCCCTGGTCTGTTGGCCTGGCTGTTGGCCTGGCTGTTGCAGTTATTAGGTTGTTAGTGGCATAGTCTGCCATTTTCATCGATTTATGCACTTCACAGCATCTAATGTGGGTTTTTTGCCAATCCCGGCGCACCTTTGCATTTTCCTCGGTCCTCATCCTCGTTAACTTAATGGCGCGAGCCAGCACACTCCTCCACTTGGCCAATAGTCGATCTACGACTGCGCTATCGACCATGTCAAGGGAGTTGCAAAATACGGCAGGTTGTTGGTTTATGCACCTGATTTAGGTGTGGGCGATATATTTGGCAAGTTGACTTTTGAGAGACAAGTTAAGAGGCAGATTTAATGTAAACAGCACGTTAAAAGCCTTATTAAATGGCTTTAGTTGATCTGGTAAATATACAACGCGGATCCGGATTCGAATCCCTAAATACTCGAATCGTGTATAGAAGGAGTTGGAAATGGATAATATAACGTTACACTATATAGTATTTTAAGATATTGATTGGTGAAAATCGTAGTTTGTAAGATGTTTAATTGTGTTAAATGTGTTCATACAAAAAACTGTTTTCTACTGACTGGAAAGAGAAATCTTGTCTTTATTATTTGTACGAAAATATGTAATTTCTTCTTTTAATACACTCGATCACAAAGTAAAAGAGTAAATTGATTTCGAACATTGTCCATCTTGCTGTCTGCATGCTCAAACATTTTAATTTTTGCCGCTTTTGCAGCTAGAGACTTTAAAACTTGGAAGTATACACTTGTGTTTAGTCGCATCAGATAGGCCGGGAAAAACTTTATGCAGGTTTAGAGTCAAATTCACTAAATCTAATGATCAGACATATCACTGATCGATTTAAAAATCAACCTCAAAAAATAACTCACATCAATATTTTGCATTAATTATTTGAGGGTACAATAATTAAGGCCAGATTATAACGGGTAAGCCCGTTGCTTAATTCTAGTTTTCAAGAGTAATTCAAATAAGCATTATTATATAATTGAGCTTAAGGCCCGGACAGCCATAAATGATAAATAAATACAAAATTCTACAATTTATAATATGATTTGATTCCCGGGAACTGCAATTGGGTATTACAAAGAAGTCATTATTCTTGAAAAGGAAATTTCATGGAATTAATAGGTTGACAAAAAAAGTTGCGGCATGTTTATTATCAGATATGCAGCTAGATTGCACATATGATAAGCACAAGGTGAGCGCTATCAGTTCTCGAGTTGAATTGAACGGAATCAGCCCCGCACGTGTGTGAGCCGCTTGTGTCTCGGCCCCGCGCCAATCGCAGCCTGGGTCAATAGTCGTGCCTCATATCCAGAGCCGGCCGAGCACCATAAACAACGTGAATATGGCTCTGGAGCGATTCTGCTGTCTGCTGTCCGAACTGCGCCGGCGGCAGTGTCCCTTTGATGTGGGCCAACTATCAAGATCTAAACGCAGTCATTAAGAACAAACAAAACGACTTTATGGACAGCAAAAAGTACGAGACCAGACCGAGCCGAAGTGAGCCGGGCGAACTATAAGAGGCGATATGAGCCGCAGCTCTTTGGCAATCACACATCGATGCCGATGAAACCGAACTCGGAGTTGGAGCTCGGGCTGGAGTTGGAGTTGGAGTTGGAGTTGGTACTGGAGCTGGTCAGGTGAACGAGCGTCTGTGCGATCTTTATCGAACTGCAGACAACTAATGATCTAATAAAACCGAAACCGAACCTCACCAAAAACTACAACGAGTGCAGCAGGCGATGGCGATGGCGAAACCAGTTCAACATTGGCGTGGATTACCGGCCCAAACACAGGAGCAGAGCTCCCGATTCGACTCTGACTGGCGGAGGAAAGGCCTTACGACATAAAAGAACAAACGCGGTCGCAGAACAAGCCGCCAAGTGGTGGGAGGGACGCCGGATGGGGCGCGACGGGGGCAGCGCTGTCTGGAGATGCAACAGAATCTGAAGCGTTTATCTATGATCTTATATCATGTACTTTCGACATTACAATTGCGGTAAATGCTTCTAGTTTTTAGTTTCAGCGCGTACATGACACAGCCGCTGCTTTATCAATGGCCAGCAATCATCGGCATCGCTCCTGCTGCCGGCGGGAGCCGCATCCGCACAGCGTCGTCGCTGGGTCTGGGCCAGAGACCGGAGCTGAGAGCGCTCCTGTTTTGTGCGGCGGCGAGCGGCAAGCTGCCAACTGGCACCCAGCTGCCTCTAACTCCTGTCCCTGCCACTGCCCCTGCCCCTGCCTCGGCATGCAAATGCGAGTGCAACTGCTCCTCGCTAGCTGCTGATCTGCATACCAAGCGAGCGTTTGTCCGTCTGCCTCTCCAGATCGTTGGCGGCGATTGTTTGTAGCTGTTTTTTTTTATTTTGGCCTTCCTTCAGTTGGCTCGGCACAATCACAGCACCAGCTCCGGCACCACCACTGACTTGGGTACGCAAATGTGGCCAACGTCGCCGATCATTTTGATATAGTTCGATAACAATGTAAGCTCCGACTCTGACTCTGAATCTCACTGAGACGCAGACTCAGACTCAGACTGAGCCCGAGCCTGGACTAGCGGTTGCTGTCGCTGTCGTCCACGTCCACATCCACATCCACGTTCACTAACTAGCCCGCCATCGGCAGGGGCATCGTCACCGGAACCGTTCAGCGTTTTTCGTTACGATTCGTTTCGTTTGTTTACCGCCGCCGCCGTCGCCGTCGCTGCCAGCGTCGTCGTCGCCGTCGCCGTCGCTGCCGCCATTGCTGGCCGCAGCTCCCTGCTTGCATGCCTGGCTCCCTGGCTGGCTGCACTCGTCGGCTGGTTGGCCGCTCGGCTGGCTATGGGGCTGCCCCTCAGGCTGTTTTTATGGCCGCTTCCATTGAGCATATTATCATAAATATGTATCAAATTGACGTTGCATCTTCTTGAATTTTCATCTGGTGGCTACTTGTCATTGTCTTTGATTTTTCCTCAACTCCTGCAGCTCTGCGCAGCTGCCCTCCCGCTTCGGCCCTGCCCTCCTCTGGCAACGTCATTGTCTATGGGCATTGAAGTGGACACCGGCCAGTCGTCTTTGATAAGCCGACATTTTGTGCTGTGGCAGCTCAGTTTTTGGTGTAAGTATCTGTCGCTGTTTGTTTGTCAATTGTCCTCTTCTGGGGCTTTATATTGTATGATTGTAGCATTGTCTTCGCTCAGAGATTGGCGGGAAAGCAAGCCATATACCAGTCAGTGAACGAAGGTTTCTTGTTTTCTTCTTTTCAAAATAAACAAGCTTGTGAAAATTCTATGACAGTCCGATAAGACACAATACTGTGGTACCCTAAGTTATCTAGAATTTAAGAAATCACATCTTATTCTCTGCCTCCCTAAGCTCAGCTATGTTCACTTGATCTAATGCTGTCTGGCAAAATGTAGTTATCTCCAGCATAATTTATAATAATTAAAGTTTATTTCTATTAATTAAGTTAATGGATCTAAAACATTTATTTTAATTGTCGAAAGATATAATAGCCTAATAGTCATTTTTAATTGTAAATTACAATCATCACAATTTATCTTGCATGATCGTTAGATAAATATGTTTCTTGGCGTTGAGAAACATATGTTAACTGTAGAAATATCTCCTTGAGACAAGCATTTGTATATACATTTGTATGTACACTCAGAGAAAAGCTGTGTAATACTCGTTCATAGTAAATTAACAGCTTAAAACCGTCGAAACTTGTCAGAGTTATCGTTATTTTGCAACATTTTTCGATTTTTGCAATATATTGAGACGGGGATGGGCGTGGTTGAAATTTCTCGGCTCGATCTTTATAACAGGTCAATTAATAACTGTCTGCCCCATTTGACGACTCCAGATCTACAATTGTGGAATATATGGATTTTTGCGGTTTACCCTTCTACAATGGAGGAAAATTCTCAACTTGGGACAGAAATCGTCTTTCGCAAATTATTAAAAGTATGACTTAGAGTTCTAAATCGAAACAAGTAAGAGTGTCGCAGTCGAAAACGGTCCCTATAAATATTGTTATATCGAAGTAGTCCCCTTCAAACTTTCATTTTTAAAAAAACTTAGATTTTTCATTACGTGCCAAATTTAGTGACTCTGGCTCTAAAATTGAGGCCTTCAATAGGTCCAAGCAGAATAGTATTTTATATTTTATACAAGAACTTTGATGAATTTTGATGTATTTATGGTTAGGAGTGCCATACTTCCAAGTCCCATAGCTTAATCGATGCCCATTTGAGTTGAGCGAATAGAAAAGCTGTTTTTCAGCTGAAATTGAACAACTGCCGCTTGCTTGGCACGAAGACATTGCCAGCAGCTTCTGTTGCCCGACGGTTTTCCAAGAAAATTAACTAGCCCAACAAGCGCCTGATTCGCCTCTACTATTCCCGATCCCGATCCCGGGCCCGTTCCCATTCACTGCCATTTCCTTAATACAGCTGCAAACTCCGCACGGGCAGCTACCAACGAGCGATGATAAATGTTCACTTAATCAGCATTTAGCGTAATTTTAGCTTTTACAATTTCTGGACCCGACTCTGGCCTGGCTGGCCTGGCCTGGTTCCAGCTCTTTGCTCTCGACTGCTGGCAGTTGGACCAAAACCTACGACGGCCACGAACTGACTTCAATTTCAACTCCGAGTCAACTTCGATGGCAACTGCAACTGTGCGTCTCCAACTGCGAGTGCAGCCTGAACGGGGCCGAGTTAGCGGCCAATTATTTATGACATGAAATTACAAATTCATTTTGCTTAATTTTTTTAAAAATGCTTTCGCCCCCCTGCTCCAGTCGGGGCACCTGTTGCCAACGCCATTCCCTCGTTCGGCTGGCCAGTGAGAGTGTCCGGCAGTTGCCATTTCTATGGGCCTGGGGCCGCCAGTCCAGCCATATCGGCAAATATGCACCCCGACGTAATTAACTCGGCTCGGAATCGTAAGTTAGTCACCATTAAACAATTTAAAATTCTTAACTGCTGGCGGGGACGAGGCTCCCAGACTGCGACTGCGACTGCGACAGAGGCAGAGCCAAAGGTAAAGGCAAAGGTAAATTGCAATTAGGCTTCAGCTTCTGGTTGCAAATGCAACAGCAACAGCAATAACAACAACAGCAACAACTGAACGCGGCCCATTCGGTGCATGTATTTATGGCCCCAGGGCCAGGGCTGGGCAATGTCTTCGGCTGGCGGCCGTAGACGATAATTTCGTAATAGCCGACGACTTTGTCTTTGTGCGAGCGGGACGGCGCGATGCGCTGCGTGGTGGGGCGTGGCACATGCAAAAGAGCGAGCCAGCGAGTCGGCCGAATCCACTGGGCCCCCATCAGCTTTGTACAACTGCATTAGAGGCAGGGAACGGCACGGGCACCATCAATTAAAACTCACCTTACGGCATTGGCAAAAATGTTAATAACAATAATAAACGTTGTCGTTGTTGCTGTTGCTGTTGTTGAGCTGGCTCTCAGTGCTCGTGCTGTTAATTGTTAAATTGCGTTTTTGTTGCAAACAATTTCATAGCCGTAAACTTTATTGAGTTGTGGCAAGCAGACACCCGAGACGCGAGACTTGAGACCGGAGTCCGACTCGGAACCAGAACTATAGCTTAGCTAAAAAACTACGACCCAGAATGCTTATCATTAAATTGTCGTTCGTTGAGTCGTCCACAGCAATTTGTATGAAATGCTGCCCACTTGTCACTCTATTCCAGGTGCTCAAGTTTATCTCAAGCACTTGGCCAAAACGAGCTCACGAGCTCGGCTCCGACTGAGACTACGACTATGACGACTCTGGCTGGAGGAGCCGTTGCCGACGTCGGTGCCAAGTGCGACTTTTATGGGCATTAGTGCGACTTATGTTGTTTGCTGCGTCCAGGAACGCTTCTCTTCAACTCGGCCCTCAGACGAGGTGTTCATGCGTGCGACACGCTGTGCTGTGCTGTGCTGCAAGGAGCACATGCGGCAGCAGGAGGAGCGTTGGTGGCTGTCATTGCGCCACATTTGAATTTCTGAGTTGCATACACAAAAATTTCATATGAAAATCCACTTTTTCAGTTTATGAATTTCTCAAAAAGCTCACACTGACAGTTGTTGCTCTTGCCTTTTGTTATTGTTGTTGTAGTTTCAGCTGCAGTTGTAGTTGTGACTGCTTTGGGTCTGGATTCCTGAAAGTGCCACCGCTCAGTTGCCATATGCAAATGTATACAGTTTTTAGCCAGAACTGCGCCAAGTGGCATGATGTTCAACATATCAAAGGATTGCCGAGTTGCCGTCGGTTTGGGTTTGGGTTTGGGGCTGTCTAAAAGGGGTTTTGATGATAAAGCCACTTACGAATTTATGCACGGACAGCGATTGCAGATTCTGAGGGCAAGAAGCGCACTCACAATCGTTGCATAGATCAGCAACTTCGATTTGTGGTTGAATGAACCATAAGAAATATTGCATTTAAATTAAATTTGATTAGCAGAATGGGAAAAAGTGCCGCTATAACTGTACAACTATAGTTAATTGCTGTTTGCGTAAGATTTGTTACTCAAATATTAACAATTTTCATGTGTTTGCCAAATATTTGCTTAATGGGTTAAAAATGTTGTATTTGTAGAAGGCATATATAATTTGAACCAAACAAAAGCAGGCATTGCAAGACCTCGGAACGTTTCACTTTTCTCAAACTTGATGAATATCTAAGTCTACTTACTTAAATTTGTTTTAATCTGATTATTAATAATATTTTAGTTAGGAGTTGTCGTCTAAAGCGATTCTTAATTATCTATCTATTTACTTATCTTTATAAGTAGCATAGCCATTAAATTACAAAATCCGAATTTTTTATCAAACTAACTTTGCAATAAAAAGACGAATTTTAAAAAACTTTTATGAACTGGAAAAATGTAAATGATTAGAAAAACTTTTGCGACGGATGTGGGATTGACAGTGCCCAAATAAATGTTATGGAATTGGCGCATCCAAAAAATTTGATTCCGATTTTTAGAGAAGGTCATGAGTAATCAGTTGGTATATATTTTAATTTGCATTTAAAAAACCTTAAAAACTGACAGATAAATCGATTTTATCGAATTGAAAGACTTCCAAAAACATTATATCTAACAAATTTGATGTCTATAGCTTCAATACCGGCCAAAATAAAAATAATAATTATAATAAACTTTTGTTCGCGATCTTTGGGGAAGATTAAATTTGGTGGATTTAGCCACTTCCCCAGATAATCGTAATACTTAATCTGCAAGTCATTGCAGAAAAGCAACATTCGAGTTCACATTAAATAGAGTTGATATCAGAGGACTGTCTCCCTGCTAAATATAAGAATAAGAAAGGAACGTGGGAGGGGAAAAACAAAAATGTTGCAAATGCATTTGCTTCGTGTAGTTTGAATGACTAAAAGTCAAATTGTGCGACAGATACGACGATATATTTTATGTAGTGGCCCGTGGGCGGTCGGGTGTCGGATGTCGGATGGCGCGGGAGCCGGGGCTAGGGTCGGGGCGGGGTCGGGGGCCGGGTCCAAGCGCGCGCTTATGAGCATTTTGGTGTTAAATGAGTGGAGCGAGAACGGGAGTCGCCACATGCTGTGCCTGTGTGGTGTGTGTGTGTGTGAGTGCGCGCGTGTTTGTTGGTGTGCTGGTGTGCATAATGCGGGACAGCCATAAATTACATTTGTAGGCGTTGGCAGGTGTCGCCAGTGCTGTCTGAAATCGCGATAAATCTTCATGTGAAATAAATTTCATAGAAATTGCTTCACTGAATTTTGTTTGTTGCCTTTTGCTCGACTTCGTATTGTCGTCTAGTTGTTGTTGTTGCTGTTGTTGTTGTTGATGCCAGCGGATGTAAAGTGGGCAAGTGCCAGGCAAGTCCTGCGGGACACTCTAATAAACTTGCCAAGGAGGCTGCCCCGGAGGCGCCCTCCACCCGCGGCCCCTCGCAGGCGCCTGAACTCCCAGCTGGTTAAACAGCCGCACTTGCTGCAATTTCACAGTGCACAAGCTGTTGCATTTAAAAGCCGCCGAGCAGCAAAAAGTCAAGTCTGAAATTCCGGCGGAAGTGCGCATGGAAGTCTCTCGCTCTCTCTCCTGGACAGTGCAGGCGGGCACCGAACAGCAGGCACACATAAATCATACGCACTGTCAAACAGAAGTGCTCCAATTGTGGCCCAAAACATTTGTAAAACTCATGAGGCCCCAGACGTGACAAGCTTTATTCGAGTTTCAAACGTGGCCGCTCCTACGAGCGACTTTGTCTACGATTGCGACTGCGGGGCTGAATCTGTGTCCAGGTACAACTACAACTTGTACTTACATACCGAGCTCGCATGTAGCTCATTTTTTATGATCGATCAGTCCATTAAATAATGAGCCAGGCAGCCAGGCGACTGGTTGCCAGTTGCCAGTTGCCGGTCGCCAGTGCGCTTGTCTGCCATTTATCGCTCCCTGGGCTGTGCTTTGCTGGCGACGTCTACTTCGACACGGCTCGGCTTGAATTCCATCGTGATTTGTAACGACGTTTATTTGGTCCAGCGAAATTAGAGACAACAACGGCCACGACCACGCTCCAGACCGCAAATGTCTCTTGCAGTCGGACCTGCTGGCCCAGCCTGCCTCAATCTCAATCTCAATATCAGCTCAGCATCAGTCTCCGACTCATCTGCAGCTTCAGCCTACGCACTTCTCTATTTTTGTTACGCGCCAATGCTGCGGATGGCTATCATATGCTACTTACTGGGCAGGGCATGCATTCAGCCATACCTCTAGATATTGTGCACTGTTGTTGCACAAATGCTTGATTAGCCGGATAATTCTGCTAGTCAGAAATTTGCGCCATCATTTGCCAGTCTGGGAGTGGCTAAGTTTTATTGTTAGCCGATCTCACGTCAGGTTCCTTTGTGTGATTTCAGAGCTTTGGAATTCGTGCGAGTGAGATTCTTGTTCGTAATTTGAGAAATGAATAAGTTGCAGATGGGCCCAACTTCTGATTATTTGAGATGATCATTAAATGCGGGTACTTTAAATACATGTAACTTACAAGTGGCTTAAGCTTAAGAGTTTCGATACGATAACTTGTATTTAAAACTTTTTGTTAAGACAAAAAAAAAGGCAAATATGAATAAAGTATTTTTGAATTACATTTACATTTTTCTAATATATTCTTCTAATTATTAAATTCATTCATTAAACTCAATCAGTACATTTATTAATTTATTTAAGCCGATTTAGTCACGTTTTATTATTGGTATAGCATATAGTTATAAGCTATCAACCTACCCTTGCTACGACAACAGTATATCCAGACAATTGTGTGAGATAAATCAAATATATCTGACAGCTCTTCTGGATAATTCGACTTTAAACACGTATTTTAAAAATATTTATTTGGCCTATCCATCACACGCAATATATTCCAGACTGCAAACCACTTTAGAATATGAACCAAATCTAATCTAAGTAAGGCAACCGAATTAAATTTTTTCTAAAATATTAACTTGTGCATTTGTGCAACCACGCATAATATTCTTTAATAATAATTTAGGTTCTACATTGTATTAATGAATTTAGTAGTAGTAGTTAATGTGATTAGCCAGTCATGAACCGAACCCAGAGGTGAAGCATTGCGCCGAGCCGTAGGCCGAAGCACTGAAATTGTTGTTGTTTTACGATTGCAGCAAGGAAATATGCATAGACTTAAATTAGCACAAATAGAGATGATGAAAACTAAAAAAGTTTCATATATATCCAATGTTTTGGTAGAGCCGCATTAATCGAATATTTTAATAGATATTATATTATATCGTATTTCATTTTCGCTTATAGGTTTTAGTTTCTAGTAGATATTGAAATGTCTTGCTGAGGTCCTTAATCGTTTTGATTGTTTTTTGTTTTATTGCCAGGTCAGGTAGTCTTTGAGTTTTTGTTGTCATTTGCCAACCAGCAAATGGCTCTTAGAATGAGTTACCGGTTCACTTGTTGTCATCATTCTCCATAAGAAACAGCCACCGAGGGTCGGCAAACGACTCAATAAGATGAAATATATGGACAGCAATAAAAATCGGTTATAATGCTTTGGGAAAACTGATGTCGGCTGCAATCGTAGCTGCTGTTGCTGTCGCTGTCGCTGTTGCTGTTGTACCTCTGCCGGCTACTGCGACAACTTTCAAGTGAGCACTGCGGATGCCGACAAAGGAACAGTAAAACGGGCGCCGTGCCACGATCCGAGCCGGCAAAAATGGTCGATTGGTAACCCAAGCATTATTAAGAATGCCATTTGTACCAATAAATTCGAATGGGAACGCGTTGGAGCAGTTGCTGCTGCTGCTGCTGCTGTTGTCGATGTTGCTGCTGGCCAAGCAAGAAGGAGCAATCGATATGGCTATTAAATTTAACAATTAGAATTTATCAATGAGCGCTGGCGAGGGCAAAGATTGAAGCACAGGCCTTAATTATGGCAGTCGCAGAGCCAGCGGGAAGTCATAATTCCTTGGGAACTTGGCTAGAGCGAGTTAGCTGAGGTAGAGACAAAGGAAAATCTCTGTTTCATGTTGTATGCGGTGACAAATTAGGTGCATTGTAACAACAGTAACAGCAACGGCAACAGCAACAGCAACAATAGCTAGACGACCAATAAGCGCAACATTCCTACTGCGAATATCCAACATGGCAATTTCCGAAATTACATCGTGATCTGAAACTGCAAATTTTCAGAGTGCAGCAAAGTTCAGAGCAATTTTGTTGCAGCAAGCAGGCCAACAACAACAACAGCAACAACGGCCACAACAACAACAAATCAGCAACAAGCGCCCGCCAAGAGCAACAACAGAAACAACACATTCCTTGAGAGATCTCTGCGCCTGCGCTGCGAATTCAAATTGCTTCGTGTGCAAGAAAATTAGTCTTGCCCGGCTGCAACCCCTTGCCAAAAGGCATGAGGCAGCAGCAGCAGCAGCAGCAACAACGATGCAGCCAATAAGGAAGAAAAGAGAACACACAAAAAAAGGAAAAAAATAAAACAACTTTTATATAATAATAAGAGCAAGTTGGCGGTATCCTCAGCGGAGCGAAAACTAATCAAGGGCTAAACTAAATCCAATCCGATTGCGACAGAAACAGCATGCGCTCCAGCAAAGCGCAGAAAACAGGCTCCGACTTCGACTTGAAGCTCGACTATGGATCAGGCTCGATTCGGACTGGGGCCGCGAAGGAGGCTCACTTCATTGCCCGCGGTGCCCGCAGATAAGCGAGTTGCAACAGCAGCAGCAGCAGCAGCCATGACTGTCTGAGTCCGCGTTTGCGTCTGAGTATAAGGCCAGCCCGCAGCAATGGGTATCAATGAGTTAGCCAGCCCAAAATGCTGCGCTGCGCCATGTTGGTCAGTTGGAGTCGGGCCCTCAACGGCTTGCAATTCGCGGTGTCTGGTCCCGGCAACTGTTGATGTTTTTAGGCGGTCGCACGTCGTCAGCGACAGCAACAGCAACAGCAGCAGCAGCAGCAGAACCACCACCAGCAACAGCAACAGCAACAGCAGCAGGAGCAGGAGCAGCGTTCACTACTTGCGATTCGTGAAGTAATTACTATAATTACCTTCAAGGTAGATTTTCCAAAATGATGCGAGTGCGAGTGGCGGCCAGTTCTGGCCCGGACACGGAGCCAGTTTTGCTTGCCTGCCTTGCCTTTTGTAATAATTTTGTTTTGCCCCGTTCTTGCTGCTGCTGCTGCTGCCGCTGTTGTTGTTATTATTATATGATACACCATTGCAATGGCCGTTTGGTGTGCAGAGTCCCGGCCGTCCGTCTGTCTGTCTGTCTGTCCAACTGTCCGTCCACTTGCATTTGGCTTGTTTGCTGCCAATTTCTTATGTTGTTACAGTTTATTCCGCTCTTTTTATTGCAGAGTTTTGTATAAGTTGTAGTTGTTGTTGTTGTTGCCCCCACTTAGCTTTTTCCTCGGCTTAATCGGAAATTAAAGCTAAAGGGGCTGCCAGCCACGACTTTAATTTTCGTTGCAGTTCAGCTCTGTCGGCCCGCTCCTCTGCCCCCTCTCGGTCTAACGCCGGCAACATCTTTGCGGCCTCGGCCGTAATTGTTTCGCTCATAAATCATAAATTTTCGCATGGGTCCCATCTTTTCTTTTACATTTGACTGCAATTTTACTTGTCCAAATTTGAAAACTCAAAAGAAGGGAATTACATTTTCACAGACTTCAGATTACCTATTTTGGTCCCTACAACGCTCGAGAGTTGAGAGCGTCCCAGTGGAGGTGTGAACCCCTTTCTACAGAGGCATTGTTGCTTTTTCTTTTTTACCTTTATATAAATAGAGTTGCTATAAGAGAAGAGAACTCCCAATTACATCAAATATATATGTGAGCAACAATTTGTATGGAAAATCAACCGAGTACAGTTTCTCAATTCAATGGAATGATCAGAAATAAAACATAAGTACATTTAATTAATTTATTTTAATCATATTGTATTGAGAAAATATATGAAAACTGCCCTAGTTAAAAATATATATTTATGGATGGTTCAGTTATTTTATTTGACTATAGAATAAACAAGCAGAATGCGGAAAACGTGACATATGAGAGAGAGTTTTCTAGATTTTGGCAGCTAAAGTGGGCGTGGCAACCGTATTTGATATTCATCTCTCGAGAACCAATCCACCGAACAAAAATTGTGGAAGATATATATTTTTTATATTTATTTTATACATATTAGTTTGAACAAAGTCGATACCAATTGCTTGGATATTATTATTTTTTACTATTATACTATTATTAGTAGTCGTAGTATTTCCATTTGCCGGCCTGGTGTTCACTTGCTTATTGATTTTTATTAAAGAAAACATTAAATATTATTATTGATATAATATTATACACTTGATAAGTTGTATCATTTCTCCCGTTTTTTTTTGTTGTCGATATTTAGGTTTATATAGCTGCGAATTAATGGTTTCTTTGCAAATCTTTAACTTTTCAGAAACGAGACAAGGGTTACAATTGTGAAAGTTTAAGTATTTGAAGAGTTCTTTCGCATTGCTGGATACTTTTCCCCTTTCACAAAACTCGCACTAACTACACTTTAATGTAATTCATACAATTTCCATTTGTCTAAGCGTCCATTAATCATTTGCACGCTGCTGCGCACGAGCAGCCAGGGGTTACGCCCGGTTCGGGGTGACCTGACCGGCTCCCCGATGGCCGCCACCCGCTGGACGGATCACCAAATTTGAGGCTTTGTTTACGTGTGACAATCAGGCGACAAGTTGGAACTCAAAAGCAGCGCTGCCAGCAATGCCAACCAAAATTTATTCATTTGGCCTGACAATTTTTGGAGCTAGCCGAAAAAATAAAAGAGCTTCTCTCGATGGTGGCCCTTTGTTGGCATTGCGGTTGGCGAACTTATTAGGCGCAGTGAAGCATGCGCTGCAAATTGGTACACCTTGACGCTTCAGTGGCTCGGGGAGGACGTGCCCCACCACGCACCACGAAGACAAAAGGCGGCCAAAAGGGCATCAATCCAAATGGGGCGCACACACTGAAATTCGGAAAGTTTCTTGGCTATCTGGCTGATACTTAGCGGCGATAAAGACAACGCGCTTGATTATGAAACGAGTCATGGGCATGGAATTTATTTGTTTGCTAAATTTATTTATGAGCTTGTTCGACTGCGCAGAAACAAAGAGGCCCAAAACCAATGCCAAACAAAATCACTCAAGTGCAAACGGAAACGGGCGCCCAGAACTTGGTCCTGCGTCTGTCTGTTGTCCGCTCTGGCCGCTGTCAGTTGTCGGCTGCCGTTTGCCGGTTGCCGGTTGCCGGGTCCGGCAGGAAATCAGCGATTAAACAAGCAACTAACCAGCAGGCACTTCAAATCTTCGCCTGCGGCTCGCGTCCGTCTCGTGGAAGTGTGTAATTTTTGGTATTAATTGCTCCGACGAGCAAAACTTTCCAGCTTCCAGTTATCGCCATAATAGCAATGGCAAGCCGAGGCTTAGAAATAATTGTAGTATCGTCTTGTAATTGCTTGCAGCGACAGCAACAGCCATAGTCACAGCCTCATCCTCAGCCTCAGCCTCAGCTTCAGCCTCAGCCACGTGCCACGCCCACCGACCAGGCCAATTGGCAAGACGGCTATTTCAATAATTGTGCTTCTGGTGCCAGTGCAACTGGCCTCCTCAGACTTTCGGGGGCATTTACTGGGCACCGCCTGCATTAGTTGGGCATGTTTATTTTCACTTCGGTTGATAGGGACAGGGACATATTGGTCGTGACCTTTTGCATTTTTGTTTTTGCCACGGCGTTGACGACGCCCAAGAATTTATGCTCATATGGCGCCTCGGATAAGATCTTTGGCTGCCTCGTGCCCTGGGCCGAAAGTAAATTTGCCTGCGTTGTTGTGCGTAGACGTGCTGAAAGTCCTGCCACCAATAACAGCGCGCGCCGCAGCAACAACAACAAGGATGTTGTGTGTTGTATGCCGCTGAAAGCATTATCAAATATTATGCATATTTTGTGAGCTCTAATATACATTTTTTCCCTCATGGAAATTGTTGTCGCTGCTCCGCCTTTGAATGTCTACAAAGTTTGTTTTATCTCATGCATAAATCAGTCGGCAAAATATACGAAAATTGTATGCAAACATGTGAAAGTGTGGGGATTTAGATTTTATATATAGTACTCGGAATGGTGCGGGTTGAGTCGACCCGATGGCCTGTCTGATAGAGAAATTGAAATTTACAAGAGCAGGCGCATGGTGGCAGATTTAGAGTATTACTCTGTCCCATAGGATTATAAATTCAGAAAGATTATCAAATTTTCATTTACAGCCAATTCCACTTATAAAATATCAAGCAATAAGAGAATAAACCAAGAATGTTCTTCTATAATCAAGTGAGGTTAATATATCGCCAAAATATTTACATTTTAGAACTAAATTTATTGTGCAAGAATGTTTGTAATAATTGCAAAACTCTATAAAAATAGAATAATTTTATTCTATTTTATACAATAGTTGATTAGTCCAAAATATCGATTTATTATAATTTAATGTATATTTAATGACAACATTTACAAAAACTCTAAGAAATTTAAATATATTTGGGCAACAAGATTTTGATCGATTGGCTCCATTTCCATCAAAATTTAATTCATGTAAATACGTTGTATGTCAAGCGCAGAACTTTTTATTTTGCAAAATTATTGATATACATTTATTTAAAAGCTAAGTTAATTGTAGATTAACAACAAAGTTGCAAATTGTTGTAAGACTATGAGAATTGGTCAAGTTATTAATAAGAGAAACAACAAATTACTAATAAATTTCTGTTAGCCAAAACGTGACAAAGAAAATGAAGTTATAATAACACAATATTTAACATGTAAACACAATGAACATTATGATTGTTGTTTCTCTATTAATGTATGTACAATATGTATTTTCGAAGCCATATTTGTATTGTTGTTGATAGTCTAGGCGGGTCTGGTTTCCCTTTACTCCGCTCCTGTTGCTTTTATTCTCTTTATGTTGCAGCTTAGAGGCCCTGCATGCTGGACATTGACTGGCAGATGGGCCCGGGCTTGGCTCATCTTTTACGATTGCTGATTGCTGAGCTGCAGTCTCTGTTTCTCTGTACTATTGTCCAATGCTTTTGATTACAAAGCGCCCGTCGGCCGCCTCTAATGACACCTCCCACACGAATTAAGCTAATGCGACTGGGCCCGGCCAACTGCGACCCCGGCCTAGGAAGCTACCAAGCCAGCAGCCAAAGGCTGCACTTGTGCCCGTGTCAGGCGAATGCAAATGCCGGAGCCTACGAGGAGCGAGCCGAGGCCAAAAACCAACAATCAAAGGGGACCCTGGAATGGGACTGAAAGCGGGACTGGGAGGGGCATCGAAACAGCGACAGTTGACCAGGCCAAAAGAGGCTCTGCATTCGCCGGCACTGTAATGCTGTTCTCTGGTGGCATTCGCTTCGTTTCATTCTTGTCGTTGTCGTTGTCGTTTGTCCCTTCATTTTGACACGATAACGCGCACGGCCGCCGCCGCTGGCCAAAACAGAGCCAACCATCTTTGGCAATGCGCTGGCGCTCGACATCTCATAAAGTACATGACAGGACATTAGAAAACAGCAGAGCACCAGCGCCCGCAACGGCAACGGCAATGGTAATGGCAACGGCACCACTCGGGCCCAAAGTGAAGCCAGCAACGCCTCCACATGCGCACATGCAGCAGAACGAGCCAGTTGCTCCAGAGTGCGGGTGGCGGCTGGGCGTGGGGGCCGTGGCACATGCAAATTTTGCAGTGTTGCCATCGCCTTTGCCCCCCCTGCGCCCCAACGTTCGTCGTAAACATGAAATGGGTTTATATCGTTGCTAAAATTATTTGACATTTCTTGGACTTTGCGCATTTTTACGAGCTGCAGCGAGCGACGCGCACATTTGACTGTTGACTTGGGGGACTCGCAACGCCCCTTTAGCTCCACATCTTCTCCAGTACCGCTAACCCTCAATCAACATGTGCCCAGTTAGTTAAATATATATGCATGGATGACACACTTTCGCATACTCTACAAAAATAATCTATCGATGCAAATTGTAAGTCCATACATAATATACATTTTCTTTTTCGGCAAGGGCATCAACTGTTCGCTGTGCGAAAAATGAACGCAACTGTCGCTCTGTATTCATGTTTTTATGTTTGTTCATTTGACTTATTGTTGGGCGCTTTGTTGTTTGTTGTGACGTCGGCGTTGGCGTCGACGTGGACATGGGCGAGAGCTCGTGGGCGTGACATGCTTCGGGTAGCTGCTGTGGCAGACGTTGACAAGAAAACGCCATTTTGTGATTGAATGTCACACAAAAGGCAACGGCAACTGAAACGGCAACGGCAGCGACTACGGCAACGGGGAATGGGCTGTGGAATGCGACTGGGAATGCATGGAGTGTGGCGACGTCGTCGTCTTTTCTGGGGGTTGCCCTTTGGGAAAACTTTGCATGCATTTGGCTTATCAACATGCACACGAAAATGGCCAAAAGGGTAGCTCAAGCAGCCAATCGCAGAAGCCAACTGCCTTCAGCTGCAAGAGGCCAAATGGCCAACACCAGCGCCAACTTGGACATGCGCGCGCCCAATCTGGCATGCAAATGGGACGCCTGCAGTCGCCACAACTCCAGCGCCCCTCCCCTCCCCGCCCCGCCCCGCCCCGCCTCTGGTCGGGAGATGGCGCAAAATGTTTGCTTGGCACGCAACATGCAAACATTTTTGAGTTAAGTTCGCCATGGAACGGCTGATCCTAAGTGCATATGGCACACACTACGCACTTTTGACTTTTGATAGTGTTAAATGCCACACACACTCCAGCAAAAACAAAAACAAAAACAACAACAACAGCAATCGTATAGCGCATGTCAAGCGACAGTGGCTACGCAAAAACAACCGCAATTTCTTTTTAGGCACGTCGCGGCCTCAATGTCGCCACATGCAGATATGACTGCAGAATTATTACGGCCACAAGTTGCACCGCAACAACAGTCCCAAAACGTGTACGTGTGCTTGTGTGCTTGAGTGTCTGCGTGTGTGTGTATAGTACATGTTGGGGCTGCAATGGCGACTGCGCTGGTTAATGGCACTACCTTTGGCGTGGGCGAACAAATGCAGGACTCGAAACATAAGTACATAATGTATCTGACATTTGAAACGTTGCTTGGCCCGTGGTCTGCAATAAAATTTCTGCGGTTTTCTAAAAAAGTATATGTTTTATGTTTTTCAAAACAAGCACACTTCAACATTTCCCATTTCTGTTTAAATTCAGAGACTTTTACATTTCTTTTAATTTTGGATTTTTCCTTGAACATTTTTTTTAAATTTCATAAAGTATTGTAGCGAAGAATTCAATACGAATTCATAAGAAAATTCAAATTAACATCAAAGAGCAAGGAGGACAACTTGGAGAAATTTACCATTTTCGATGTTTTCGAGGCAGAATAATAAATATTTAAAAAGGTGATTTTTATCACGGAAAGAATTTTGTAAATTATATCTGAATTCATGTTTTTCAGTGCTTTTGTTATTTCTTTCAAATACTTATAAATTACTGGGCCCGTAGGTGTCCGTTTAAGAGAGTTTTAACTGTAATAACAAAGTCCAACCATGGTAGAGAGTATATGCATTAAAAGGTAAATCAATTTTTGTAGAAACTTGTTTTCAAATAAATATGTATTTTAAATATGTATTTTGCAGACAAAAACTGAATTGCTGAGGTATAAAGAGCATAGACTCGCGCACAAATTTGGTTATGAAATCTTTGAAAACAAACGAGTTTTTAAAAATACACAAATACCTTTTTCAAACGAATGTGCCTAATGGTGATATCATTAATATTTTGCTAATATTGTTCCAGCATAGTTTACTCTCAATTGCCAAGTTTGCACAGGATAATCCTGAAAAACGAAACAGTTGTTTTGATTGAATGCTCGTTTTTCTCTTACCCTGCAATTAATGTCATGAGGTCATCTATATATGAAGTATACCCAAAGACATCGTCTCTGTGCTTTCTGTTTCGATAATAAATTGCACTCAGTGTACCAAAAACATTTGATGTGATCTAGGTATTTATCTGTGCGCATTTATGTTTGTGTGTTAAGCTTAATTCGCTGAAAAATGCCTACAGAAATAATTAAAAATTTAACAATTGTCGCATGTTGAACAAAATAATTGACAAATTTTCATATATAATTGAAGAGCGCACAGCTGTGGCAATGGCTGCTGTCACGAGGGGCTGCCATGGCTGAAATTCATAAACAATGCAGAACGGCCGTGTGTGTGTGTGCCCGAGTGTGTGTGTGTGCATGGAAGTCATATATTCACGCACACAGCTGCACATGAAATGACAGACGAACAGACGAGCAGAAGAGCAGATAGACGGACGGACGGACAGTTGGACAGGGAGTCTGACTGACCATGGTCAAAAGGGGGGAGGGAGAGGGGTAGAGTTTGGCCTGGTTGGCGAGCTTAACGTTTAAACGGGGCGTGGCTGAACCGCGATGCGCCTTGTTGGGGAAAATTGCGAAATTAAGCAGAAAAAGGCGAAATGTGAAAAATGCTGACGTCTGATTTGTGTCGAAATCGAGCTCCAGTTGCGGTTCCACAAAAAACGATTTTATTATGCATTATTATTATTTGGGCTGGCCGATAATGCAGCTGCCACTGGCACTGTCGCTGCCATTGCCGCTGCCACTGTCGGTAGCCCTGCCCCTGATATTGCCACTGCCACTGCAAATGAAATGCATACACACAAAATGCATATGCATAAATAAAAATTGAAAAATTATGTACATTATAATAAAAAGCCAAATAAACGACAAGCGGAAACGAAGCCATTTAAGTGGAAGTTAACATCCGTCCGACAATGGCCGCCGGTCAGCGCAATGAATAGCAAACACGGCTCCACCCCAGCCCCAAAGCCGGCCCCTTCCAACCACTCTCGAAAATAAAATAATATTGCATTATTATTTGCGTATTGTGCCTGCATGTGTGTGTGTGTGTGCGGTGTGTGTGTGTGTGGGTTGTGTGGCATATAATCGGACATTTCAGTTGTCATTTCATTGTCGTGTTTGTTGCTGTTAATGCAAAAATAAAAAGCCACCACAACCCCCAACCACGAGCCGGCCTTGCAACAACCACACGCGAATGCCGCGAGAGAACTGCGGGAGTCCCTCTGGAATTGGCCCCACAACTGGCCGCAGTCTGCAGCGTTGTCCTGCGCAAATTTCATGCCACATTTGCCGCCGCCTGATTATACGAGAGAAGTCCGGTAGTTAGCCAGTCTGTTAGAGCGGCATGCAACTAATTTTTAATAGCGCTCATGATTTCCGAAAATTGAAAATAAATAAGTTGTATATCATTTTTGGCTAGTCAGGCCTATTTTCCTTTTATTTTTTACATTCGGTTTGCATAATTAAACTCTGGCGTATATCCTGCATCTAAATTGACATTTGGAGCAGTCCAATGGGCAAGTGCAGTCCAATTGGATGTCGTCCGCGGTTCAAAATAGTCAAGAGCTAATGCAATCCGTACAAAACTTCCATCGATACACGCATTTCGAATACCCTTTCCCGGCAGGCAGATACATATTAAGTGCTCCGAACTTAGAAACACATTTCTTACTGTGCTAGAATAAAAACAAAAAATTAAAAATATATATTAAACCATTAACATTTTCTTGAAATATACATAATTTGATCAAAAATTCAGCCGAACTATTTTCCAGTTCAAATAATTTGTCTTAATTTTAATAAAATAGAAAATTGTAACCTATAATATATATACATATATATTTTTCTTTTAAATTGGCTATTTTTTATCCATTCCATTTCAGACACTGTTCTGATTAAACTTTTACCATATGTTGAATCTATATGTAAGCAGTCCTATATTCATTGCGAAAGCGTTGTGCTCAGTTTACCTTTCCCAAATAAGGCAACTTCTATCTGCGGAACTTTACATTTTTCGTTCAATAAACGAGTTTGTTTGCTGCCTAATTAGCAGCGCATATTTAAATAATTCCCAATTTGATAAGCAGACATTTTTAACTTGAGCTGTCAGTTAGCGTTAAAACGCCATTTTGTTTGCATGCCAATTGTGTGCCCCGCAACCGGATGCACGCCCCCATCCGTCGAACTCGACATTTATATAAATATGTATGTGCGATAAATGCCGAGAAGTGCTAAATTATTGCCGATTCAGTTTTTAATTTGTGCCGTTTGTTGGCAAATAAATGCAAAAGTCAAAGGTTGTTGTTGTCGTTGTTGTTGATTCTTTATTTTTGTCCGTTACGGGTAAACTTAATTGACTGTTGCAGTGCCTACCACGGCCGCGCCCGCCTCCCCGCAGTGGGCTTTTCAAATTGTCAATTAAGTTTTATTTAATGACATTTGCCAGCGGCACTTTTGAGGTTATGTACGCAGCGCAAAAGTATGCAACGCTAATTGTAATTGCGCTTGTCGGCCGCCATTTTGAAATGTATTTTTAGTTGGCTTTGCCACGGGCCTAGGAGTGGGGGCGGCACTGGGTTGGGGTATTGGACCAAACTGACAGCAATTTATGCAATTTTGGCTAATTAAAAATTAGCGTAGCTGCTACGAAATTGCGCAAGAAATATGCCGCCACCTGGCGGGCAACTGCGGCGGCTCTTCTTCGACTTTGACTTCGGCAGCGAACTCAGTTTCTGTTAAATTTTAATTAAACTTGCAGCACGGGTAATTAAAATTTGCTCGCAACTAAAAGCCTTCTGGTTCTTTGCCTTTTGGCAAACCAAACAGATGCCCATGAGCATGCCGCCCTCTCCTTCACGGAGAGTGGCCCAGAAAAGCCCAATAAACAAATTCCCTGACATGTTTAACACTTTCCGCTGGCAGAGCACCACAAAAACCGGGCAAAGCCGCTGAAGCTATCTGGCCTTTGTCAGGCATCTCAAAGACAAAAGGGGAAACTTTGTGTAAATTTCATTTTGTTTGGCGATTAGTGTCGCTTCTCAGGGCGGGTTCCATTGTTGAAATTGTTATGCGACCATTAAGACATTTTATAATTCTTTATGGGGCAGTGGCAAAGTGAAATTTAACTAATAGAAACGGGCCTAGAACAAATGCCCAGCGGGCGGTGGCCAAAGGACCCGAATTACAAAAGTGTATTTAAAAATTAGCATGGAGACGCCTTCTTTTTGTTTTTTGTTTTTTTGTTTGTTTTCATGTTGCCTGTTCTTCCGCTTATTTTCTTTATCACAAACGCATAATGCGATAATTCGCAGCATCCTGAGCGGCATATCAATTTCTTGGGGGAGACACGCCGAAAAATATACGAGTATTGTAAAGCACATTCACAACTCAATTATCGCACACACTCACACACACCCAGCCGTACTTTGTGGATGCGGCAACCCCTTCTCGATAAGGTCGAGATCGGGGTGCGGCAGGGCGAGGGTGGCGTGATTTACGACACCCAGGCGGCGTCACCTGAGATTAAAAAAGTAAAAAGCTTGTCGAAAGTAAGAAATAAAAGGAAACCCAAGCAGCAAAGGAAAGTAACTTGTGTTCGAGAAATATAAAGGCATTAAAATCACTGACAGGCAAAAGGATTGTGCCACACTCGCAAACACAGCCCCATATAGTACACACACACACTCATACACTCGCACACACAATAACGGTTCATACAAGTGCTCCGGCTTGGGCTTGGCTTTTGTTGTTGCCACCAAAAAGGGCAACGTCGACATCATTGGCACCATATGTTGTGTAATTTGTGTTATTGCCATATGAAGTCACTCACACAGTCACATACACACACACACACACACTTGCCAGACTTGTATGTGTGAGTTGCGCTCTTTCTTTGTACATTTCCCCGGTTGCCTATTGAAATCGATATTTACTTAGTTTTGAATTTTAATTCCAATTACTGCATAAAATATTGCATTGCACTTCATTTTAATTGAATTTCCACACACTCACACACACACACACATACCCACAATCACTAGAATGTGTGTTTGCGCATCGTCACTTGTGCGACACGCCCATTTTGGTATTCATATAAATTACTCAACTGGCGATAATTGCGGCCCATCAATCTTGAGCACATCACAGGAAAATTGTCAACGCAAAAAGCCGTCTGACATGAGCTGCATGCCTCCTCTCAGGCCAGGGGTTGGGGTGCATGGAACAGGGGACCGTGCAACGCGAATAGGCTTCATTAACGTCCGTGTTGATGGGTGGCTAATAACTATGTACAAGTACATCAAATGTGTATACTCAGTGGACAACTGGCATCGGACCCTTGGGCCTTCAAAATTATCAAGAAAGCTGACAAATTCTAGACTGCCTGCTCACAACAAGGATAATTATGCACTATTTCTATACTAAGAGTAAAACTCAAAGGAGTTATTTAATTGAAAAATTAGTATAAAAAACCATATTAAAACCGATTCCAAAGGGTTAAATTTTTTATCAAAAATCATGCAAAAGTTGGCAAAAATTTTGACATGTAAAGCTCTCGGATCCATAGCTCCCATATTTCAAACAGCCATAACTATGCCAAATCTGAACCGATTTTCATGATTGATGGCATTTTGTTCATGACTTGTCCTCTAGATTGATACTGTATTTCAAATATGTATATTCTTTATTGAAAATAAATTTTTTTGCATTTTCTGATCAAATATCATCCTATCCTTACTCATTTACAAAAACTTTGAAAAAATGTTGACATGTAAAGCTCTTCAACCCATAGCTCCCATATTTGAAACGGTCATAACTTTGTCAAACTGAACTGATTTTCATGTTCATGTTCAAGATAAGTCTTTTTAATAAGTAAAACTTGGTTCGATTTTAGGTTCCACTGTCTTTTTGCCAACCTGGTTCTGTTCAGGTTTCGGTTCAAAATTTACGAATAATAGATGCTCCGGGTGGAGTCCGGTTTAAACCACGTTTGCAGACTTGATGGATACAATATAATCCTGTTAAAATGAACCGCCAAACTCAGAGACTAGCTTATGAAAAAATCACGACTTAACGAACAGTTCAGAATCATCTTAAACTGCAGCAATTATAAAAAGATATGTTCTTAATCAGAACCACGAGCTAATTTGATTGAGAAATGCCAGTCTGTGTTTCCGTCTGTATAAGAGCTGCAGCGGCAGATACTACCGGAGCTAGGGACTTAAGACTTCAGCTGTTCGACTTTAGATTCTCGTACACCATACGCAACTGAAGTTAAAATTTTGTCGATATCTTGCTGCATTTTATTAAAATCGATATATATATATTTAAAGACTAGAGTTTTTTAGAATATCTTGCAGATCCGCAAATTTGGTTTAGTATGTTGTCGTGAAGCATACTCAGGTCCAGAATATTTAACTTTTTGGACACGTCCCCCACTCGCATCAAAAATGACACAATTTAAGAGACACCTCATTATTTTTTTGTAATTCCTTAACGCTTCCTATAGAGAGAAGTTAGTCAACAACTCATTATAGTGGGGGCTACGCACAACCGCACCAATACTGTTGCTGTTGTTGTGTGTGCAGTGGAGCTTAAAGCGTGTCGTTGCTTGCAGCCTATGGTCGGAGACCACATCATTAGATGTTCGTTGCTTTCCTGACAGCTTCTATATCTCACAATGCTTGCAGCTGTCCAGCAATGGGCCATTACTCAATGCAGAAATCTTATCACGCATCCCAATGTCGTTCAGCTGGCGCTCCCTGGTTCTCTTCCGCCAGCTCTGCCACCTCCCTGCACGCACATCATTAACAAGGCAGCTCAGTTTCATTTGCAAATTACTCATTATAAAATTTGTGCGCCTGGCAGCAACAGCAGCAGCAGCAACAACAACAACAAGCGGCAAGTCGTATCTGGTGGGTGGCAATTCCTCCAGAATGCCACCGGGCACGTCTAACAGTAAATACATGCGATACACACAGCGTGGAAACTACTAAGACCACTCCCAGTCGGAGTCGCAGACCCAATCCCAATCCCAGAAGCAGCGACAACCGCAGCAGCGACTGGGGACTTTGTCGGCGACGCAGACTGCGCCAAAAGTCAAATTTTGTAGATTGTAATAAATCAAATAGCAATTACACGAAATTAGGCATGTTTTCTCAATTTTGCACATACACACACACAGGCACTACAGGCACACATGTACACACACACACAATCCTCAATCCAGTGGGCACATGGAGCACGGCTGCGGCATTAATTGCAGCAGCTGGGCAACGGGAAAATGTTTGGCGCGGTCCCCGCTTCAAATTGGTTGAAAGGGTTCAAAATGGCAACTTGAACTTGTCTAGCGGCTGCGGTGGTTGCAATGGAGTAACAGTTCCCTGTTGCAGATGGTGTTGTTGTTGCTGTTGCCGTTGGTGTTGGTGTTGGCAATGGGAGAGATGTTGGTGTGGGCGGCAGCATATGTGCCAGCTTTCTAATTATGTAAATTTGTTGTTGTAGTGGTTGCAGTGGTTGTTGCTCTGTCCGTTGTTACCATTGCTGCCAGCTGCCCCTGGCCACGGCCACGGCCATGGCCATGGCCAAGACAACGGCGACGACAACAGCGCCGACGACAGGCGGCAGACAACATGCAGGAATTTCAGTCGCAGTCGGAGTCGCAGACCAAATCTCGCTCCTTGTCGCGCAGCAAAGTGCGTGCTTTGAGCATATTTATCTTATTGCAGCAGCGTTTTGGATTTTTATTACAAATCAATTGAAGCATCATTAGCATAATTTATACAAAGCGTTCGCTTAATGAACGATCGCATGGCTGGCACCGACCGGAGGGCAATTGGCTGCACCCTGGATGTCATGTCGGGAAGTCTCTGAACACGCTCACCAAGAGATCTGACCAGAACAACAACTGAATTCGCGATCAGCAGCAGCGAATGCGAATTGTGAGAAAAGTCGCAAGTTCAAATAGGTATCAGAGCGCAATGAAGTCAACAGTTTCTTGGTCGGGGGTTATCAATAAGCAACAAACAAAGACTTTAGGTGGGAATGCCGTGAAAAGCGAACTAGTTTCCGCTGATTGTGGGCCCAGTGGCCTCAGCCCGGCGCTGTCAGTAGTCCAAACGGAGCCTAATCACGATCATCAGTCAAATTGCAAAACCGCCGCTCGAACGGCGCCCTGACAATTTGAGTTGTCTCGTCTTGGGTCGTCTGGCTTTGGAGTCGGTTGTGGTTTGGGCCCGCGCCTGTGCCTGGGCCGGAGACTGGCGGCTCGTCGCTTTCCTGCGCCCATATCGCGAACGGCGATCGGTCACGTAGCGCCCGCTGCATTTTGCGGCCAAATGTAGCGCCAATTGCTACGCATTTGCGAGCACCGAGGCGCCTATAACAAATGCCAATCGTGTCGTGGTCGACGCCAGCAACGTTGGCGACGCCAGCGATATTTAATTGTTTCTGCGGCAGCAACTTATCGGGGAATTCCAATCGGAATTTTTAATTTCTGCAAGGCCTCAGCTCCGCCAACAGTCGCCGCTGCGGCTCCTTGTCTGATGAATGTCACTGCAGAATGCATAAAGGCCGCAGTTGTTGCTGCTGTCGCTGCTGCTGTTTGCAGCTGTATGCAAATATGAGCGGCAAAGGCCATAGCTGCTTTGGGGCAGCATCTGAAAAGCATCTGAAAAGTTGGCCAACTGTAATTACCGGCCCCAGCCACAGCCACAGCCCCGCCAGGCGTTGTGGCGTTGACAACTTTTTCACACCTGTTCAAACAAGTTAATTAACAGCTCGCCAAACTATATACAAAAAAAAAAAATAAAAAGAGAAAAAATAGAAACAAATTAAAATATGAAAACAAAAAGTGAAACAACGCACACTGAGAGCTGGCTCGAGCCTATGGGAAAGTTTCTAATTAAATGATTGTCATCTGTTGTGCGCGCCTGGCCAGTGGACACCACTGAGCGCTGACCACCACCGAGCGGAGCAGATGAGCGCCAGCAACAGAAACAGAAACTTTTGTCATTATGCAGCCAGCGCTAAAAAATAGCAAACAACTGAAATTATTAGCCAAGATGAGGCAGATGGCGATGGAGGCGAGTTGGCCAGCGTTGTTTTTTTTTTGCATGGGCAACAACATAATCCCGACAAGAGCTGGAGTTGAACTCTGCATGTGCCGGTGTGTGTTCCACTGGCAATGAGGTCATCATCATCATCATCGTCGTCATTATCAGCAGCAGCAGCATACATCATCTGTAATAAAGTGCCAAAGCCAAAAAATGAATACAGAGAAAAAAACTGCAAATAAAATGTTGTATCCACCAAAAGTTGCTTTGCCTTTAGCTGGGGACAAAACAGGCGCTGCAAGGTGGCAAATTTAACAGCTTGGCCATTTAATAAATAATAACTAATGGAAAAATGTAAAACTTTGGCAAGGCAGCCGATCTAAACATGCCATCTTAATTAAGAGCCAGCGAAATCTCCCGAGATTTGCGAGTAATGAAGTTGGCCAGAGCAGCCCCGCGAAGATCACTAATTTAGCATTTGAGCCAAGATCAGGTTATTGGCTTGGCATTTGACTATTCGTATATGTGACAGTTATATATGCATACTTGATAAAGACTTCGATACGCTTCGAGCCAAGACACTCCAACGAGTAGTTGGAAAAATAGTACTGAAAGGAGGGGAGTCAACTTCCTGCTAAGGTGGCGTTTAAATTATCTCCCAAATGACGCTCAAATGGGCACATTGGGTTTCTTTAAGGACAATTTGAACATGTGTTTTAAAATAGAATGTTGTCCTTTCCAACACAGTAGAGAAGTTCTTTTTAGGAAATGATGTAAAGAAAAATATTTAATATAAGAGGAAATTATTAATCTTCACTTAAGAAGGCAAGCGGCGTAATCTAAAGAAACCCCAATCAGCTCGCGATTAACATTAACTTAGCGCTAACAAGATAGTGAAAAAATATAAATATGCATAGTTACTTTCATTTAAACTAAAGCTAAGGCAATTAATATTACTGTTAAATTAAGCCTACAACTCTATCTAAAATCAAGAAAATCACAACAAATGCGCCGGAGAAGTAGTAAATAGTAGACTTGGTAGATCGTTAATAGTTATTGTTCAACAACTAGCATATTTACATAATCAATCTTAAATTAAACTAATTGAAAAGCCAACATTTTTGTTAAGCCATGAATTAGTCTAATAAAATTTGTTAGCATACAGTAACAGGAAATCAGAAACTAAATAAACCAAATATATATTTAAGCAAACAATTAAGAACTTTGCAGTCGGACACAGTAGTGACAAAATTTACAACAATTTTGACAAGTAAAGCTCTCGGATCCATAGCTTCCATATTTCAGACGCCCATAACTTTATCAAAACTGATCCGATTTTCATGTTTGACGGCTTTTTTCATAGCTTGTCCTCTAGATTGATTCTGCATTTCAAATATATTCATTATTGAAAATAAAATTTGTTGGATTTTTGATAAAATATCTTGTACGGGGACTACCTTACTCATTTTAGGACACTTTTTTTTCAAAATTTGGAAATGCAAATTTATATTTTTAATCGATTGTAGTTGTCGCAATTAGTATAAAAAAAAGCAAATTAAAACCGATTCTGAGGAGGTCAAATTTTCTGACAAAAATTTGTTCAAGTAAAGCTCTCGGATCATATAGCTCCCATATTTCAAACGCCCATAACTTTGTCAAAAGTGAACCTCCCAGTGGGCGTGGCACAACAACTTTTACCACTTTGTCTGAAACAGATAAGTAAATGTTTGTATCCACAGTTTCATGTCTCTATCTTCAGTAGCGCTCAGAAAAGTTGCGTTCAACCGGACAGACAGACGGACAGACATTGCACAAAACCAATATGCTCTTATCACTTCGTAAACGAGTATAAAAATCTTTAAATACAAAGATCATACTTTTCCATAGCAATAAGATTGATGCACATAAAAGAAACAGGAAACCCGCCAAGCCCGACAGGTCATGAATGTGCACACCGTAAAGGTCGGTAAACATATTTGAGAGACCGAATTGTAGTCTTTTTCAATTCGGTTCCCATTTCTGACAATTCTTTCGAAAGTTTTGCCGTCCACCAGAGAAAAGTTATGCGATGCACTAAAGTGCAAAGCGTCGAGCTTTCTGCTTTCTTTTCATTAAACTAAAAGCCACGCGGGCCAAAAAACAAAACTGCGCCAAAACGACAACCTGGAGGTAGTGAAAAACTTCTGGGACAGTTTGAAAATCGATGCATTTCAAATGGAGTTCAGTTCATTAAGCGGCCGTTGAATTGCAGTACGCAAAAGTGAAACTTGCCAATCGCCAGTCGCCCGAATCGCTGGGTGGGCGGCAGGGGGCGTGGTGCTATCATTGCTGTTAGTTCAATATCAGCGGGCAGGCGGGGTAGTAGTGGGGGGACTGCAAAGGGAAACCCGAAAAAAAGAAAACAAGCAGCGACAACGAAAGCAAATCAACCAAAAAAGGGTTAAAAAAGCAATAAATAAAACAAGCATCGACGGCGACAGCGAAGCTATTTGCCGGGCCGGGGGTTGTGGCAGGGGGGCGCGGACGGTGGGCGGATTCTGCCACCCCGTGACAGGCAAATCGCCAAACGAATACCGTGGGGATGCTGCTCTGCTGTCTTGTGTGTTTTGTCACCCGCTCCCAACTCCGAAGCCGTTCCCAGCACCCCTCACTAAAGATGTGTGAGTGTGTGTGTGTGGCATTTTCATTTTGTAAATTTGTTTTGCTTGTTCCGTTTGGCTTCATTTCCGTTTCATTCGCCCACCGTCTGCCGAATGGGAATCGGAATGGGAATGGGAGTCGGAATGGCAATGGCGAAAACAAGTTTTTTTTTATGTTTTTGCCAGGCGCTGATGTCCCGCTCCTAATCATATGGTGTCGATGAGAAAGTGCGTGTGAAAAGGGTTTTCTGGCTGCATAAATTTGAATTATAATATTGCAATGCTCAGTACATGCCTGGGAGCTGACAGCAGCAGCAGCAGGAGCAGCAGCAGGACGATAGCTCCTTCGGACTGGTCAGGGCGCTCGCTGTGTGCAATTTGTGTGCGGAATATGTTCCGGCATATATTATGGAGATTTCTTTCTTTCCGGCTGGAGCGCTGCCTGCCAATGCATGATATAGTAGCTCCGGCTCCACACACACACACACACACACACGACTTGCGACTTGTGCCCGGGCAGCCGCGTATCCGTGTTCCCATATCCTAGTGGGGATTTGCCTAAATCAAAAGTGCGTGCTTTTGAATTTATCAAGGTGCTGGCCCTGTCCGCCCGGCCCCGCCCCCGGCTTGTTTGTTTGCCTAGCTGCGGTTCGAGGATTCCGGGCGGGTTCTGTTTTGTTTTGTTTGGCAAGCGCCGTGATTTATGGCCTCAAAGTTTTTGGCGTTTGTTATGGGACTCAACGCGTGCCAAGACTCGGATTAGAGATCCTGCTGGGCCGGGGCATCTTGGTGAGCGGAATATGGCCGGTCATTTCAATTCATATATTTAGACAATTTGTTAGGGCAATAGACGCACGGCCAGCTCAGCCTCGAGCCAGTTGCCGTTCGCCATTTGGCGTCTAAAAGTGCAAAACATGACACTTGGCGTTTATGTTAATCACCTGCGTGAAAGCCTGGGCAGCTGCAACCAGAAGGAGTCATCGCCACAGCCATCGCCATGTTCTACACCGATGTTGACAATGACAAATACGCACACGAGCCCCAACTACAGCCGGAGCCAGAGCCACTCGGAGCTAATATATGCAGAAGAAGCCAAGCGGAGGACAGCGGGATTTGCACTTTTTGGCCAGCAGGAAAATGCAGCTAATGAGTTGAATTGAACATCGCTTGAGAACTCATTAAACGCACTCTGCAGCTGGCTAGCTCGAGAGTCGCAGATAATGATGAATTTCCATAAGTCGCCAAGACGCGCCGCAGCCACAACAGAACGCAACTCGCACATTAATCTTCCCCAGACACGGAGCTGGCTCCGCTGGCTGAGGTGGTTGTCGGTCGGCGGTCGGCGGTCGGCGGTCGGCGGTGGCTGCAGTTCTGCCTTGTGGCCATTAGGTTGTTGCTGCCCGCCGTTGTGTTGACATGCGTATGTGTTGTTAATTGCGAAAAAAGGATTACAGGCAGACGGTGCGACGACGCCTCGTTGGATGCTTGATGGCGATTACACGAGCAGCGTTTAGAAAGTTGAACTGTATGAATAGGTCTTGAGATTAGCATACATTAGCTGCGAGTACACAAATCCTTGGGAGATTGACAGATTAAGACCTTTAGTTTGCTAAAATAATGTACGAACAAAACTCGAACGTTAAATGGGATTCTACATGCAATTACAAAAATATTTGTGCATCTTTAGATGGGGAATTTAATGACTAAAGTACAGAAAAAACAACAAGCGCTAGATTGCAACATAACGGATAATTAGCTGTGACATTGTTCATGGTTTTCTTTTTAGTTTTAAATGTTTATAAAATATAAACAATTTGAAATGATATAAATGCTGTCATATATGATAAGCTAAAACATAAGACATACCTAATTTTAATATATTTTCCAGATTAGTTGTATAGTATAGTATATATGTATAGCTGTAAGGTATAGGCCCATTTGAATAGGGGGTTTTTTTCTTATTACAGGGAAATTGGCGGGACATGATCATTAGCTGTTATAATTTTCGGAAAAAAGGGCGTGTTAACAATAATTTTACATAAACATATTCAGCGCATGGTATTTAGGAACAACATCAACATTAGAAGACTCTCTTTACTTTACATTGAGTCGGATTTGTATGCGACTTTTAAATCGCTTCTACCTGTGGGTGTCGACATTCTGTCTTCCCACAAACACTGATAAGAACGTAATACAGCTTTAGATTAGTTGTCAGGAGTTTGCACAAGTATTTCCACATGTTAACTATTTGCTTTATATCATTATTAACTGTGAATTTAAATGCTCGGTCTTAACTTCTAATCAAATGAGGTTTACTAATCCGACTCTAGGCAAACCAAAAGCTATCAATGCAATTGCGTCTATTGCCCGTTCGAACCCCATTATAATTTATTGCGTGCTTTAAATTTCCCTTATTGTGGACACTCATTTGCACTCCGCACACGCCCTCTGATAATTAGTAGACATGCCCATTTAGAGGTTGTCCATTTGCAGCTGGAGCGAGCCGGAAGGACGACCGTTCCGGGTACGACATAAATCGTGAGGCCGAGCGTCGTTTGCAATTAGCAGCGCTCCGATGTCGAACTCTTAATCAAAAGTATTGGGACCCAAAAACTGTGGTCCTTTTATGGCCCACACTCAAGTAGCAGGGACACACTTATGGTAGACACACACACACACACACACATACGCATACACGGACATGTAGTGCGAACAATGAGAGAGCAACAACAACAGCAGAAGCAACAAACATGCGGATGTCCTCTGACACTTCCTGTTTTTCTTATTCACTGATTTTTATTCGCTGTTTGAGGATACGCAAATGACCCATTTGGGGGATGTTATTACTACAACAACGGGCCAACCCGCCGACTTGTACACCCCAATCCCAATCCCGTACCTCTGTGCGCCCCTGTCCCCCTCTCCGTCTCCGTCTCCGACTCCGACTCCGGCTCTGCCCGGAGCTGATGCTTGGCTTTGGCATAACGGCACATGCCAAATGGGCACATAAAAAGGATAAAGAAATTATTTTCACATTGAATACACGAGCGCTGCCATGATAAGAGAGGACCCGGACCAAATCCATTGATGTAATTTTTACAATGTTGCGTCTTGAGATTCTCTGGCGCCGCTTCAAGCTCGGCAATTTCGTGGCCCCGAAACGAGCGCGCGGGGAGTTGTTTTGTGTGCTGCTTTTGTTATTGTTGTTGCCGCTCCTTCTGCCGTTACGAAGGGAGCTTGCGTATTGTTTAATAGTTGCTTTCCCGCCTGCCGTTCTTATTATTGTTGTTATTGTCCCGCCGCTGCGGTCAAAGGTTGCGCATACGCCACGTGGCGCGTCTCAAATTCGCTGCTCAGCAAGATGCGTAAACAAATAAGGAAAGCAACGGCAAAAACTGTCGCAGTTGGAACTGACTGCTCAATACCCTGTACAAAATGTAAAAATAGCTACAAAGCTGCAGCTTTATTTGCAAACTAAATGTTTATGAAACTTAGGGATAAAGTAATTTGCTTTAGACCACTTACAATTAAAATCACAAAAATAGGTATAAGATGACTCTTATTCCAAATCTAAATTGGCCACAAAATATATTCCTTTGTTGGGCACGGGTAAATATACGAAGATTCCAGTTCAAACTCGCCCAGAGAAATTTGTGTTTATAGTCAGCCAGATGGGCATTGTGGCAAACCAATAAACTGTTTTCACTCCGCGAACAGGGTATAGAAACAAGCTTGCAAAGTCAATGAGAAAAATTGCAACGCGTGCCAATAATTAAGATGCCCTAACCCAGCGGCTGGGGCTGCGAGTGCTGAACCCTTTTAGGCAGGGGCATCAAATTGCAAGGCTGCTGCAGTTGGTGCTCCTTTGTTAACGGCCCGGCCGGGGGATGGGAAGCATGGGCACGAGGACGACGCTGAGACGAGCGACGACAACCTTTCAGGTTTTTGTGTGCAGTGTGCACAGCTTCAGTGTCCTGCTGCCCATTGTGAGCGACTATTGTTGTGGGTGGTTGTTGCTGTTGCTGTTGTTGCCGCTTGCGTTATATTTGGTACGCCCTTTGTTGTTGCCTGCGCTTTGTTTGGCATTCTAAAAATTAAATGCACAAAAGGCGGATTTTATTTCATCAACAAAACGGGAAACAGCAGCTTCTGTTGTTTGTTAAGCATCGCCCACGCAACAAAAACAACAACAACAACGGCAGCAACCACAACAACAGAAGGAGACATTTTTTTGCGCTTGGCTTTTGTTGCAGTCGACGTCTCTCTCTCTCTCTCTGTCTCCATCTCCCTCTGTTTGCCCCTTCCCACGCATCTACTAAAACCACAATAAAAACAAGAAACGCTCTAGAAACAGACGTTCCACTCAACGCAGCTGAGCTCTCCACTCCGGCTTCTATTCACGCTGCTGCTCGTCCTGCTCCTGCTCCTGCTCCTGCCACCTCTACCTATGTGCTCCCTTCCTGCTAGTTCTGCTTTTGCATTTCATTCATTTGAACGAATCTTGCACAAAGGTAGAGAAATGAAAACTGCTGCGCTCTGCATTGTTTTCATTTGTGGCTGCGGGCCTCGTCTAGGTTCGGGTCCGGGTGGCTTTCCAGGCGACTTCCATAAAGTTTTTTTTAGAATATGGTCAGTGATTGCGTACCTTGCCCTTTTTAGCTGAATCTGAGTTTGCTGCAAAACATACGCTAAATGTGTTTGGGCTATGATAAATTGTCGTTTATACTTGACATACACACATAGTCAGGACCTATTATTTCTCAAAGGGCCTCAGGTAACTGTTTGCTTCTGAAGATGGACTAAAATTAGTGAAATAAATTTTAAATATTAAATATACAGTTAAAATATTATTTGTTTTTGATATTATTGTATCAAGTGAGAAATCAAGAACAAGTTTATTCAAAATAGAGGCAAGATTAAGGTTTCCTAACTTACATTTTATGCTCAAAATCGATTAATTAATTAACGCGTTTTTCGCATTTCAACGGCGATTTTCTCCAAATGTAATCTCGATGAAAGCAAGTCTTCAAGAATGTCTTTCTGATATATTTGAACTTATTATTTTTCCACCCTTTCGTATGTTTAATATCTTATAATAATGCGAATAGGAGCCTAGGAGCTACCCTTCGAGAGGAATATGCTTTTAGACCCAAGCTTATAGCTCTTATAAACGGACAGACAGGCAGACGGACATCGACTCGGCTGTTGAAGCTCGCCAGGAACATTTATACGTTATGGAATCGGAGATGTCTTCTTCTGTCTGTTACATATTTTTTCGCATATCATAATCATTTTTATCCAATAGTAATGGGTTCAGGGAACTCTGAACAGGATATTATCTTTGTTGGTTCTCTCGGAATGTAGCGATATTCCTACAATAATTTAATTTGGGTAATATATTAATAATATATAACAACATTTCAAAATATAAATATATGCAAAGCCCCTTTTGTAACTCTAAGTACAGCTTCAACATCAGACGAAGCTGAATCCTCTTTAGGATCAACTATTACTGCTTTCAGGGGCTTTCTGCTCTCAAAAAGGACTTGCTCGCAGGCACTTAAGTAATTGTAACTACTTGGCCTGACTGATATTGCCTATTTCACAAATTATTATGGAGCCCATTTGGAGGCACATTCTGTGCCCGTTGATGCCGTTTTGCCATTCCCATTTCCGTAAGCATTGTTGTTGTTGTTGTTGTTGTTGTTCTTTACGCCTGTTGTTTAACGGCTTGATGGCAAAAAACGACGCCAACGATGGCTATGAGCCTCATCGCATTCAATTATTTCGGCATTGTGTTTTCCTCCATGTATCTGTATCTGTAGCTGCCTGCCCGACCGCCCGACCGCCTGTCTGTCTGTCTGTCTGTCTGGCTGCCAGTCGGCCCGTGGGCCAGGCGGGTGGGTTTGGGGCGCGGTGCAGATTGAATGGGTGTCGGAACTGCTGTGGTGCGTACGCTGGAGTTTAATCTTATCAGCCTGCTAAGATCGCCCGGGTCCAAAACTACTTCATTTGACTCGGTCGACACGCGGAGAGGGGGCAGGGAGTGGAGGGGAGAGGGGCGAGGCGAGGTGAGTGCGAAAGCGTATTGCATAATTTCACAATTTTCCATTTGATGCTCGTTTTGTGCTGCCGCCGTCGAGATGTTTGTCTAATCAACTGTCATTTGTTTGACGTTTCCCTGAGGGCAGGCAACGGCGCTGGCACTGCCGCCGGGACGCGCCAGGACGCAGGACGCAGGACGCAGTGCACATTGTCGCCATTGCTACTCTTGTTGATTACAGCGGGGTGTGCGTCGCGCTGGATGGCAACAAAAAAGTTAAGAGCCCAAACGCGTCCCCCGCCCCGACCCGGCCAGTTTCCCGGTGACAATGACAACAAAACGTAAACGCAAAGCCAAATGTTGTTTTCAGTGAATTTGATGACTTTTATGTGCGTTTAGACAAGAGATCAGGCGCTTAAGATGGCCATGGGGTTGCTTGTTTGAAGGTTGACGGTTGTTTGCATGCCCATTGTGTGGTGGCCATGTCAATTGGCTTAAGGCCATTAAAATGATTTCTAATTGGGCAGTGCACTTGATGCCCGAATAACTCTACCAGGAATAGGCTATGATTGTAAATAAAATAAAATACTTTCCCGACCTTTAAAACTGCAAACAACATTTACACCAAAACTTTGTGTCACATATTTTATAAATTGCTTATTAACTTTTAGATTATTTGGACAATTTGTTTTCATAACCTGCATAGTGAATTAGATCGTGAGATTTTCATCTTACATAAAATAAAAAATAATTGTTAGCCTTACCATTTATTATGATATCTCGGGATTTGTCTACTCTATTAGCAGTATCCATCAAACAAGAGATTCCAATTAAAGATTGTAATCAACAAATACGTCAAATTTGTTGTGTTTTAATTATAGTACTCTGCAAAGATTAAATTATTATTATAATATTAATAATTTTGATTTCAAACTCGGGAGGAACTCCAATAAAGTATTACAATTTTAAGATTATATCCTTCGTTGGTTTGAATATCTCTTGAAATAAAGTTAAAGTGCTGTCTGCAAAGATAAACCTATAATTATAATAGTAGTAATATTTCGAGGACATCTAGACCTAGACTATTTCGCAACTCTTTTTTGAGCTACTCCTATGCTTAATTTAGCAATTGTCTAAATGGACTTAGGATTTTTAAAAATTTAAATACTGCTTGGGATTTGCCTGCCAACTGAAGATTCTTGGCTTAGTTTTATTTTAACCAATAATATTTTCTCTATTGTTTGTTCGTGTGTTTCTGGCAGTTCTTTTGTTTTATGTTGTTTTTGGGGACTGTGTCACATAAATTCCAATTATGTCAAATGTAATATTTTAATAAACACTTTCGCGAAGACAGCGCTAAGAGTGCGAGCGACAATAAATCTTTTGGCTCAACCGCTGGGCTGCTGTTGGGCAGTGTCAAAACGCGCAAGCGGCGCAATTAATTAACGCCTCATTAAAATGAAGCCGCAGTCGACTTGGCTGCTCGTCGTCCATGTGTACGGAAACTTTTCCCGGCAAATGTGAAAAAATGCCAGACAGACGAATTTGTTTGTTAAACGTTGCTGCGCAGGTAGTAGAGCCATCTGCGGTTTTGTGGCAAGGGAAAGAGTTAAGAGTTAAGAGCTAAGAGGCTTCGGTCACATAACGGTTCGCCAACTTATCGATGGCTTAATCTGACTGGCTCCCATAATGGCTTGATAAAGAGCTGAATGGCAGCCCAACTACCAACTAGATGCCAACTCCCAGTTGGAACATTGAAAATCAGCTCAAATTGCCATTAAGATTTTCGGGCCAATGGCGAAGGTAGATAAGGGCAGTTGTACTGCCCGGAAAATGCAAAGCCCCCACACCAAATGAACTTGTCTTGCTTGCCACGATTGGAGTGACGCTGCATGTGTCCGTATGTATGCACATCGGTGGATGTATGTGCCCGTAGTCAGTGGGTATTTCAAAGGGTTGCCCACAACCCACAATCCGTCGCATTCCCTGGGGCAACATTCTGCGTTTTGGTTTATGCGTCAGACGCAAAGATGCCGCCGTCATTGTCTTGAGCTGCCTTTCGCCTCTCGCACGGCTCACTCGGCTCACTCGGCTGCCTCAGTTCACTCGGAGGGCCGGCTTTGTGGGAAGCGTATAAAAAATTGCATTTTTAATTATCAACTACGCGCCCCCAGGTTAGAAAACTAATTCCAGCAGCAACCCCAAGATGTCTTTCATTTTAAATTATGCGGCCGGCCAAAGGACCCGGCTCTCAACAAGATGTATTCGGTTGTCGAAGGATCTTGGCGGGGCGGGAGCCGGGTTGGTTCACCTGACGCATTGATTTGACTTGTAGAACATCGCCAATTATTGAACCGTTACGGGCAAAATATTTGCATAAAAAGGCGCTCTAATTGAATACGCCTCGGCTGCGGCATACAAAGGCAGGGGGAGGGGGGCGTCGAGGCGCGTCGAAAGGATTTGGCCCACGGGATGTGCTGGAAAAATTAAAAAATAAAAAGCCCGCCGCTCTCGCTGTGCCAGCATCCACCATAATAAGAAATTCAAATAAACCGCGCGCTGTCATCTTAAGCTATGCCACGCCTTCTGCTAGCGCACGCCCACGCCGACGACGACGACGACGACGACGCCTCCACCTTTGGGTTCAGCTGGCGCTGCTTTTCCCCATTGTGGGTTTTGCTAAACTTGAGCTTAGCAGCTTTGCCGTCCTCCGGACCGCATCGCATCGCAGTGCGGCATGGCCCGCATTTGTCGTTCTTCTCATTCTGGTCCTTGTCGCTCCCATCGCCCATGCCCCGAGTTGGCCGAGTTGCCTGCGCGCCGCGTCCTTGCGCAGTTTCCAGTCGACAGGATTTCTCAAAGATAAGGGAATTGCTCTGTCAAGTAAAGTGATATATGGTCCGAAAGGACTTCAATTTATACAATTTCTCTTATTTTTTCCGCTACTTTTTGCGTTTTTCTGTATGCTCTCCGTGCTGTTTGTTGCCTTTTTCAGCGGCGTTGCCTTTGTTGTTGCCGTTGTTGTTGCCGTTGTTGCCTTTGGTGGTGTTGAAGCCGAGTTGGCCTGGGTTGGGCTGCTTCTGCCACGGCGAAGGGGAGTCTATTTCGGGGCTGCGTTCCTCTCGAACAAAAATGCGAATATGCGAGTTTAGTTTATTTTTGTGCTTTTAGACAATTTTCATTTATTTGCTGGAGTTGCTCTGCGCGCGGCTCGGAAAAAGCAATACGTAAAATGAGAAAATAAGAAAATAAGAATTCATGACCTTCGGTATGTACTATAATTTAATACACTACGACGAAGTTATTTGCTTTATTCTTGTCGGCTGCGATAAGTTGTGTCCCTCCGAACCGGACCCGGAGTGCGGCAGCGAGTGGGAGCCCAGCGAGTAATGAACTCGCCAATAACGAGTAGCGAGTGGAATGTATCGAGTATTTGACAACTACGTGACCTATTTTGCTTCAGCGGGATATTGCTTACTCAAGCAGAATAAAGACCTGCTTATAAGAAATGGTTTCTGGCAGACAATTTATGGAACATATTCGTTGTGACTTTTTGAATACAATAATTTCAAGTTGATGTTTGAGCAGCCCATAAACTAATATGCTCAGCATTCGGCCAAACAGCGAGCATTTTAATGGAGCTTCATGGAATTATATGTGGAAATTAAAAGGGAGAAAGGAAAATGGACCTGCTGAGAGGCGGCTGGACGGACGGGGAGTTACAATGTTGTTGGCTCTGTGATGCGAAACAGAAAATATGCATTTTAATTTTAATAAATAAGACAAAATGGCGTCTAGCAGATTTATGCGACTAAGGCGCCGCCAATAAGTGGAGTAGACGACAACAGCGACAACCAGGAGCAAGGTCGGAGAGCGGGGTCGGATACGGAACCAATTTGCGAAACGAAGTCGGCAAGGAGGGAGATGTAAGTCGCGGGATGAACTTCAAATCTAGCGCAAAATGAATAACTTTGCGAGTGAATGAAACTGCCGGGTTGAATGACTGTCAGCTCGGATGAATCCCTGACTTGGCAGCGGCGTACGAGTGAAGCGAAAGCGGAGCCAGGACGAGAACGAGAACGAGAGCCAGAAGCTGTCATCTGCAGCGATGTGCGATGTGGCCTGCAATTGACGGGCGCATTGTGCGGCGACTGTTTTTAGGACTCGCCAACAAAGCGAGCGTCGCGCAACAGGGGCCAGGTCCTGCGGCTGAGACAGCGAGCCGGAGATCACCCGGCCCGGGGGTGGCTTGTCCAAGGTTCGACTCCTTTAAAGCAAAAATAAGGCAGTCACCCATAAGTACACACACACACACCACACACACACTCGCTCACACAGACTGCGAATTTGCGTTAAATTATAATTAGAATTTCTTTTTTATTGGCAATCACGCGCATATGTGTGTATGTGTGTGCGCATGTGTGCGCTTGTGTCTGTGTGGGCGTCCGCCTTTTGTTGTTGCCGCTGCCGCTGTTGTAATGTGTCCTTGGGGCGTCATTTAATTGCTTTTACCAATTTGATTTTCAAGTGCCATTAAGCCCGGCACGCCCCGGCCGCCCGCCCGCATGTGCCGGAAAGTGAGAGCGAAGCGATGGAAATCGAGGCTGCTCCCGTATTTGCCGCAAGTGGAAGTGAAAGTAACGCGCGTGCTTCAATTAATTGGAAAATGAATGAAAACCGGCGGCTCCCCGGCCGCCCCCTCGGGCAGCCCCAGGCCGGGGCATTGTCTATTTTCGGCCAGCGGCTCAATGAAAATGCAACGCGTGACAGTTGCACCAAAAAACGCCGCTTTGCCCCGCAGTCCCATAATTAATCGCGTATGTGCCCGCCGCAAAATTATTAATTGCCACAACTGGCAACTGTCGCCATGTTTGTTGCCTCCCCTGGCGGAGGGGCAGGGGGAGGCGAGAGGGGAGAAACCTGACGCTGTCGTCGCTTCGCATTTTCAGCTGAAATCCGGCCGTCCGGCCGGCTGGCAGTCTGTCCTTGCCATGTCATAAGTCGCATGCAACATAGCGGCTAATTGTTAGCAGCTTTCCGCGATCCTCCGATGCTTATTAATAGAAAATTAAAGCAATTATCAGTGGAACAGAGAAAATATGGCAAGGAAATCGACTACGGCTGCTGCTGTTGTATTTTCTACTGTTGCTGTTGTTGTGCTCATTGTTGTTGCCGTTGCCCTGCATGAGTAATTTCGTGCCACATGGGCACAAATGACAAAAACACACAACATGGTGGCATCTACAACAACGGCAACAACAACAGACCGAACTGAGGCAGAAGAGAGATCTTAGCGCGCATCGTTGCATTTCGCATGAAATTAATTACTTTTGGCACTTTTCATTGAGCAAACATTTTTTTGGTTTGTTTTCGTTTTATTTTCTCGCTGTTTTTTTTCTTTTTGCGGTTGTTGTTTCATTCAGCGCCCCAAAATGAAAAATTGTTGTAGGAATTAATTACGCGCCAAACGCACACAACAGCAGCCAGCAATCAGAAACCAACAACCAGGAACAGTACAACAACAAAAGCTGAAGACTCTGCCACAGGCAACAAATAAAAACGAAAAGCAAACCAAATCATCATTGGCGCGCTTCAAACGCCCGCCAAAAAGCCAAAGCACTCGAGTCTTCATTCATTCATTCGCTTCATCTATCGGCCAAGCAGCCAGCCAACCAGCCAACCATCCATCCATCCATCCATCCATCCATCCGTTCGCGCGGTCCATAACACCATCTATCCATCTGCTGCTAGGCTGGCGTTTTCAATGCCGAACGCAAACGCAGGCTAATTAAAGTGGTGTCCACCCACCAAATACCCAACGAATCCCAGTCGCAGCTGGACAACTTGGTCAACTCGCCCTGCTCCCAGCCCCACGCCGACCGATGTCCCTGTGTCTGTCAGCGCCTAGCTTCACTCCCCACTCCCCACGCCCCTCTCCCTCTCCACACGTGATGGCCGCTGCGGCACTTTTGTTGCACTGGGCCCTCTTTCAATTTGCGCATTTTATGAGATTTTTGTGGCATTTTAGACATAACATTTACCAAAGCTATAAGCTCCATTCTGCGCTACAATGGACGAGGAGTTCGGCTGATCAAGCGGCTCAAAGTGTTCCATGAGTAATATGGAATTGTCGAGGATATGGCAACAACTAAAATTTCTCATATTTATTATAATTAATTAGTTCATGTGCTCGAAAAAAATGCAGTTAATTGAACAAGAAATATTAATTGTAGGCAATTGTGTTTATATGGCCGTCATTAAGATTTTTCTATATAATCTGTTTTATTTAAAATTTAAATTCGTTTGAAAGTCAACGAATAATTGGTTTGGTATTTATTGGCTTACTCTTTTTCGATAAATATTAATAAAACACATATTTCAAAATTTAAAAAAATGTATATATTTAGTTACGTATTTATACATTTTTATTATGTTTGTATTATAATTATTATATATATAAGTAAATTACTTTTGTTAAGAAAATATAATTTGGATCCCAGTTAAAATTGATTGCTGTTTTCACTCACAATCTAAAGTTATTTGGCTGCAATAAAAGAAAATATATTATATATTTATTATTTATTTAATCCTTTCAAATATTATTTGGCAATAGGGCATACGGAGTGCCTAATATGCCCGGGCTAAGAGCACGTCCAGCTGTGGCTTTTAACGACTGCGCGTCCGACGCCTCACATATTTATTAAGACTTAAAGCCTCACCTGCATTCTGCCCCACCTTTTCGCTTTTTGCCTTTCTATCCAAGTGCTCGAGGCAGCTTTTGAAAAGTCCGTGAGCATAAAAAAGCCGGGGTAATAATTATATTTTGGTTTTATGGTCTGCAAAAGTGACCGGCCCACCAAAAACGGTCAAGTGTCCGGCCAGAGTCATAAAGCACAAACTGTTGCATAAATGACACCTAGACGGGCCCGGTCGAGGCCCAGTGTGCCCAGTTGTTTCGTGAGTTTATTAAAAGCGCTCTCCGTTCTGCTGACTGCTGATGGCTGCAGGAGGAGGATGGCGAATAATTCAAACAAATTGACAGCCGCACATTACGCAATCCAATGGAAACTGCAGCGCTGCACTTTCGCAATGCTTGCCACCAAAATGTGTTGCGAGTGCGAAGCCGAAACCAAAAGTGCTGTCGGTGGATACCAGATAGAGGGGCGTAGGGGTAGGTGGCGGTTAGGGGGGAGTGCGCAGAGACAAATCTAATTGCCGAATGCAGTCGATGCCAGAGTGCAAAATCATGTCAACAGCAATTTTCCATTGTTAACTGCGCCAGCAACAGCGAGGGCTAGAAAGGGAGCGAAGACTGCTCTCTGGGCTGAGAACGGTAGCTAGTTGGGGTGGGGGGAAGGGGCAAGGGGGTAAGTGCAGCGTTGTAAGTGCGTATACTTGATTATGGTTTTATTAGCACAGAGTTGTGCTCGCTGTCGCTGCCTTTGGCATTTCTTTGGCTAATTTCGTAGAAAATCCTTGGCACTTAAATTTGAAAACTAAGTAAACCCAATGCCAGTCCTCCCAGCATCAGCAGCAGCATCAGCAGCAGCAGCAGCACAGATTGCCACGTACAACCTAATGCGGTCTAAGTGCAATAATATTACTTAGCTTCATTTATTTTGCGCAAAAATATAACAAAGATGTGACAGGCAAGAACAAGAGGAAGACGACCGCATTCAGTTCCTTGCGGATAATGCTGGAGCTGAAGCTCAGTTCGCAATAATGATGATGTCATTGTCAATGGCAGCAGCAGCAGCAGCAGCAACAACATCAGTGAAATTGTCAGTGTTACGACGACAACAGCGCTGCCAAAGCAAAACAGAGCAAAACAAGGCAGATGTAACTGAATTAAGCATTAAGTGCGGATGTATAAACAACCCTACCGAAAACTGTGTGCGTGGGCCGGAGACAGGGGCGGGGGCGGGGCCAGGGACAGGGCCAGGGACTGGGGCAGCGTTCGTCTTAAAAACGGAAGGAAGCATAAAATAAAATGCAGCAGCAGCCACAGCAGCAACAACAACATCAACATCATCATTATAATCATCAGCAGTAACAACAATGCAGCTTTACTTTATTCATCTTATATGTCTTACAGTTTTACTCTTTCGCTCTCTCTCTTTCTCTCTCTCTCTCACTCTGTCTCTTTCTATGTGCAGTCAAAAATATGCAAAGGTTTTGGGAAATTATTGCGACTTTTATAATTTGGGCAACACAAAGCAAATTTGTTGACATGCGCAAAGTATTTGCCACAAGAACGCAGACATTTGCAATTGCAGCACAATTTGTTGAGCTGCAGCGTATTCCCCATAGACCCCAAATATAATCTATATTTATGTATGTGTACGTGTGTGTATCGGTGTTAGCCATATCTGCAATATCTAAACAAATGCAGATGAATTCTTACAAAACTGTCGTTTGAGTCATGTTTTAGTTCTCAATTGAATTTATTTTTGCTGCTTGCCAAACCCAACAGGGGGCGTCAGTGGGCGTGGCCCATGTCTCGTAGCTATTGTATGAATTTCTTGAACAATTTTATGTGTGCATCGAAAATCCTGGCTAAAAGTCAACTGGCAGACAAGCAACATTTCTGATTGCAGTCAAAAGCATTAAAACTGATTGCGCATCTATGACGATGCCTTTAAGTTACTGTCAAACAAATGAGAGCTGCTTTTAAATACAAACGTAAACGGAAATCGATGCTTTAAGTATTTGCGGCAGTTACTTTTTAAATTCATCTACACAAATTTGATTGAAGCTCGCTTAAAGTTGCCATCAAATGTTAATCGTAACTTATTTAGCACTGATTTGCAATCAGACAATCAACCCAAATCTACGGGTACTCTGAAGAGACCACTCGAGAATCTGAAGCACACCATAATCTGATCGCTTAATCTGCATTGGAAATCATTATACCCATTAAAGTCAAGCGGGCAGAATCCCAAATATTACCAAATTGAGTACCCGCAGCCACAGAAGCCACTGAAGCTACATTTTGCACTTACTCCCGAACACACACACACACACACACACACACACACACATACTCGGGTAGTATGGACTATAATTTATGCCCGCCGATTGTTTTGAGCACATTCGCACACTTCACAATCTGTTCGAGTTACATTTTTATTGACAAATTGCGTTGATTTTTGCTGGCGGCATCCAGGCATGAGAGTCGTGCCCTGCCCCCGCTCCGCTCCCGCTCCCGCTCCCGCTCCCTGCTCCAGTCTGTGGGCTGCGTCAATGGCACTTCAAACTGCAAACGACCGGAACTAGCAATTGTCATTTTTGTGAGTGCCTCCCGCACGGCAACGCGCATCGACAGCTCGACAATCAAGCAAACAAATTCAATTATGTAAATTTAGACATCAACAGATACACAGATACAGATACAGATACGGATACAGATACATGCGAGTTGATGGCCTCTATGGATGCGAATATTGAAGCTGCGCTTACATACAAATTATGCCAGGAATGCCGCCGCTTATCTGTGCTGCATATGTGGGGCAAGTGCACACACCGAGCTGAAAGTCAAAGCTGCCCCATCGCATGTGCCACATGTGTCACATTCATATAGCGGCTATTACAGCTGCCGTTGGCCCACGCAGCCAGTGGACATTGCGCCGCAGATCGCACTAAATTTTTCATTGTGTCAATTGTCAAAACAAAGTTTTGGATTGTCGCTTCATTGCCCAAGTCGACGGGTCCGCATGGAGCTGCCGCCTTCCTCCATCCCAGACGCTGACGCTGACTCTGACGATGGCGACAACGACTACGGCAACGACTACGGCAACGGCCATGGTGTTACTTTCAATTGAACTTAATTAAATTTGTAAGTGAATCTAGTGCGGGCTGATGGCAGCGGCTACGATTGCCGCTTTCCCCACTCGACTGGGGCCACTGCATTTCACGAGACGACACAAGAGCTGACAATGAGGAACTGCGACTGAAAATTGGGTCTGCGACTGGACGAGAATGTCGCGCCACGCATCGCGTCGCATCGCCAGCGTGTTGCAAAGTCTTTGTCTGCAGCGACAATTTACATAATTTAAGTCATTTAAATTATCCGAAAACATTTCAATTCATGGTGTAACTTGCACCCACGGTCGCTGCCCCTGCCCCTGCCACACCCACTCCCACTTCCACTCCCACTCCCAAGACCAACTACAACTCGACTCTGACTCCGACTTCGACTCCGTCTCGCATTGCCATTGTAGTCCCTGAATAGTCGCAGTCTCCCATTGTTATCGTCGTCTGAATGAATTTGCGATTATGTAAAGTGCATTAATGAGCCTCGGACTGAGCTCGAATCCATAGCCCGAGGCGATCCCAATGAGTGGATGGATAGCTTGACAGCTCTGCCATGAATAGCTTTCATATCGCATTACAAAAGACAATGGGCGCTGCCTTAAACAAGATTTTGGCACTGCTGACGGAAACCGAGCTAACCGAATTAGCCAACCTGATTGGGTATAAATTTCATTCCGGGCACAAAAGAGTTCTCCTGTGCATGTTCGGGCACCACTTTAGACCCAATGTCTTGTGCTTTAACTCACCGCATTTTTAGCATGCAAATATAAAATTTATTTGAATTCGATTTACATACGAAAATAAATCAACAAATTATTTGTTACGTGCAGGGGAAATTAAACTTACTCACAGTTGAACGGCGCTGGTTTTGGCTTAATCTGGAAAACATTTAGCCCAACGCTTTGTTGATCCCATTTAATTCCTAGTTGACGCGCGCCCCACGATGACGACGATGATGATGCCATAAAAGAGATAAACCCGTCGCATAAAATGGTGTCACATATGCGCAACATTAATCTAGTTTGAAATTATAAAAGTGGAGTGTGCGCCTCGTATCTGAAGAAGACTAAAATTATGAAATTAAAATAACAACCACCACGAAAAGAACAAGGGCTGAAGCTGCGACTGCGACTGCGACGGCGACTGCGACTGGGAACGCAGCTGAGGGCTGTGGCTTTTGTAAGCGCAGTTTACAATGTTTTTCTACTCCTTCCCTCAAATCATATTCATATGCAAAACAAGCAGCAACAGCAACAACAACACAATGGCAGAAAGTAATGATGCCAACACCAAGCGTGACATTATAGCAACAACAGAAACAACAACAGCGGAACAGGAGGCCGCATCAGCAGGCGACAGGAGGCGACAATAACGAGGGAATTACGAGCATCAAAATGCGCAATGAAAATAAATTAAAGTTTCGGAAACAACAAGCTTAAATAAGAACACAGCACCAGATTACCTTCCACTGAGGAGGGAATGCTGGGAGAGGGGGACTGGGGACTGGGGGGACTATAACTGCAATTGCCACAAGTGTATGGAATATGAAGAGCTTTGTGTAGGTGGACAGCGCGACAAAGAAAAACTTCGGGAAATACGTTGGAAATTTGCATAAAATTGACAGCGGGCATTTTCTTTGCGACCGCATAATGGCCACTTGGAGCAGCTGTAAACAGCTCGTAAAAGTAATTACAGCTGCCGCGGGGCGCGGGCGGGCCCGAGGGGCGGGGGTGTTGCTGTTGGTGTTGGTGTCACAAATGAGCGGGCCTCTGACTGTCTAATGTGGCTAATGTGTGTGCCGAGCCACTAATTATAGCCAACTTAAACGCAACTAATTTTCACACTTGGAAAATGATTAAAACTCCATTTGAGTGTGTGCGAGTGTGTGTGTGAGTGTGTGTGTTGTATGTGCGAGAAGCAACAGCGTTCAACGCAGCGTGCGGCCTAAGCAACCAGCTCAGCACCTTGGCTAATTAATATTAATTGAATTTGTTGGTCAAGCATGTGTGTGTGTGTGTGTGAGTGTGTGTGTGTGCCTGGGTGCGTGGCAATCCGCACAGCTGTTGTGCCAGTGAATTGGAAGTGGAATCGGAATTAGCAGCGGCTGCCAAATAGAAACCGAAGAAAAAGTGCATGTAGTTCACAGCAACCGATGGCCAGCGAAGGCCTCGCGCGGCAGCAGCGCCGATGAAGCGTGCCCCGTGTGGCACGAAAGTTCCAGGCAATTATAGTTCAATTATATTGGCCGGCAAGGTGAACGAGATGTATTGCCCAGGCATGCAACGCATTCGGCCGGACTCCTGGCCGGTTGAAGGGTCCGGCTGGTCGGCTGTGGGATCGGGATCGGGAACTGCCGACAGTTGGCAAAATGCGAGCGGGCACCCACATCAGATGTCAGTTGCAAAATGCTTTGAGTGCTAGGATTTCCCATAATTACGAGCTACTTGCCCCCTTGGCCCATGCAGCACACATGTGTGGAACATATTTGGTTTTCATAATCTTTTATTTCATAATTTATTACAATTGAAAATTATGTTCAATATTTTTTCATAATTCTTTTGTTTGCTCTCGTTTCAAGTTGTTGTTCTATTTACTTCTCCAATATGCTCATATTCTTAGGGGTTCTGTTTTTATTTCTTTACATAGAAGCTTCAATTAGTTTATTAAGTTAATGATACTCTTGTTTTCAATATAATTAAGTTTAATTTTTATAATTCATTGTTTTTATGTTTTCTTTCTTTTTTTTCATTTAAACCTAGAAATTTAGTTAAAGTTAATTTTTACACGCACAAACATTTATTTCATATAAATATATTAATTGTTATTTTTGCTTGTATTTTTTATTTTCTTGCATATTTATTGCAACTATAGAATTAGCTGTCTCTCCTATTCTCCAGTGCACACTCTCGCTCGCTCGCTCGCTTGCTCTCTCTCTCTCTCTCTGTTGTGTGACTGTCCTCTCTCGCCCTCTCTTTCGCTCTGACTTGTTTGCTATTCTATATGTTCCGATGCTGTCGCGTGGGTAAGTTGTAGGTTGTATAAATTGTTTGTGCACTTTTTAGTCTATGCTCAGGGTTGCATTTGCTCCGGTTATTACCAACTAGCTTTAAATACAGTTTAAGTTAATTTTTCTGCTTTAGTTTAATCATGCATAATTTTATAATTAATGCAAGTTCTTGCGCTATTTACAAAATATTTTCAATGAGAGTTTATCAAAAATGTACAATATTTATTAAATATATGTATGTAAATATAATCATCGTAATAAATGTTGCTGTCATTCCTTATAATCATATTAAATATTTACGGCGTATACATTAAAGTTTCGAGAAAAATCACATTTTAATTTAAATTCTGATACGAAAAAAGTTGAAACATAAAAAGCATTAAAATTATTTCATATACAATATGAATTATTTATAATTGTTGATAGCATTTGTTTGAATTTTATTTGTTTTACGATTTTGTTTTTGCTTAACCCTCCATCCTTATCCTAATGTAACGCTTATCAACACTGACACATAACGGGCACTTTCAAAATGCCAAGCAAGCGGTCACCATATACAAAATAATTGAGTTTCTAAATTACTTTCATCTAGATCTTTTTTATTACATCATATAGCGATTCAATTTACAAGCTTTTAGTTGCGAGGCGAAACGCTTCAGTAGCTGTTAACATGTTGGCACAAAGAGAGAAATATGTGCACTTAATATGTAACAAGGAAATTAATGATTTTTTCCTGGCTGCAATTTCCAAAATTTCTCAAGAATGTTTCCTATAAAACGTAGCAAAAACAAACACATTTTCAAGACTACCAATGAATATAGTGGAACTCTGACTACACTTGTCCATCTCTCTCTCCATCTGTCTGTCTCTCTCAACATGTTAACATCTGGTATTTCATCTGGCATTCGCATTTGTGCTCTCATATATTTTAACTGACTTTTGGTTCCTTTGCTTACGCCATACGTGACTATAATAATTATGTTTTGGTTTTTAAAATTAATAATAATATATCTAGTTATTCATATTTTGTATTCTATATATATATATGTATATATAGACTCGTATACATCATTCGCTTATTTCATGCTTTGGTTTTTATTTAAGGCGTTCTGTACAATTTGCGATTAATCGTTTCTCAAGTCAATGGTTGTGTTGATTATTTAACTACCGTAAAGTCTAATATATTACTATCAATGCATAAATCGTATAATTCTGTATTTTATATAGTGAAAATTTGCATTTCTTTTCTTGTTTTTATTTCGATTTTTAAATAGGGCTTGCGAAAAAACATTTGCCTTTAGCAATTTGTAAATAAGTTTTTGTAGTTTTTTTTTCGTGCGAAACAATTGCGTAATTTTCAATGGGGTATTCTTTAAGAAGTTCGTATACGTTTGCGTGATTGTTTCAATTGTAGTTATAGGTCATGTCTGCTAAAGAAATTAAAAATTTCCACGAGAAAGAAGCTCACGATCTTAAGTTTAATTACAAACAAGTAAATGATTTTTGCATTTTCATTCGGTTGCGTTCATGTTGAGCTAAAAAGGTACTAACTTTTTTACAATTAATTACATTGTACGTAATGTAAAATAAAATACAACACTTAAATTTCAGTTTGTTTCTCTTTTCATTTACGTATATCCGTTACGATTTTAGTTTTCATATTTTTATAAGCTGTGTAAATTCAATTTAGACGCACTTGTGCTTGCTGAATTCAGTTCCATTACTTAAAGTTTTAAGAATATTTCGCAAACAATTCGGAATAACTTCTGAGTGTGTGTATGTGTGTGTAGACAAAAACAAAGATCCAACAAAAGGTAGATGTGATAAAGATTCTCTTTGAGAGCCGCCCCTTTTGTAGTCGACATTATGATTAACTTTATAAATAAAAGAAAATTGTAAATGCCGCCCGCTGAAAAAATAAAATAATATTGTAAGCCAAAATAAATAAAAACACCAGAACTTTTATTTTTGCAATCATTTTTGATATATGCATTTTACTCTTATTTTCATCATTTAATCATCATTCATACAATGCGTTTGTTTTCACTTCTGTACTGTTTTAAAATTAAATCATTAATTAAGTAAATGTAATAATAATAATAGAATTAAATATAACGCATACAAATTAAAATACATAAATAAAAGTACATTTAAAAATTATTTATAATTTATTATTTATATCTGTATCTGTATGTGTATGTATATTTATATATATGTGTAAGTATGTTTAGGTATACTTGTATGCTTATGTTTTATGTGTGTGTGTGTGTACCTCATACTATATATGTATATGCATGTGTAAGTGATCGTTATATTCATAGTCAAACATGTGATTTAATTTTCTTGGAAATAATACTACAAATACACACAAAAAGAACAAATTTTAAAACAAACTCCTTTCAAAATAGTATATTTTTTTTCAAAATTAAATTCAATTTCTTTTTCTTTTGCAACGCGTAAAATTAGAAAACAATTCAATTTATTTAAATTAGAGTGCTAAGCCTAAGATATACATACATAAACATATACATAAGTAAGCAGTAGGTGTTTAATGTTAAATTTAGGTTTAATTAGTTATCGTTTTGTTTTTATGTACATTTGTATGCATGCGTACAAACAAAGGTATATACTAGTTTAAAAAACAAAAGCGTTTACTACAACTGACTTGTTATAAGTATAACTAAAAAGAAACTAAAATCTAGCAAAGAATTTTCCGTTTGTTTGTGTTCTGTGTTTTTCCTTTTTTTTTTTTTGTTTTGTGTTTATTTTCGATTTGTTAATTAAATAATTGTACGCAGCTTCGGTTCTGCTTCAGTTTTATCTCTGTGTGCTTTGTTTGCTCTGTTCGCTCAGGGCTATGCTGCTAGTGGGCGGGGCATTTACTAAATTCAAATTAAAACCTAGTTGAACAAAATCAAATTGCTTTTGGCCAGTATTCAACCAAAAAGTTGCTTAAATTTTAGAATCTATTTCGTTTTGGGTTGCGCCTAAATTCATGCTTTGAAATATTTGCATTTACAATTGCCTTTTGTAGCTTTTTGAAGGTAAAGTTTTGAAACGGGGATGTAAAATTAGCAAGCTTCTGTTGTTGTGTATGTATGGGTGTGTGAGTGTGTGGGTTCTGCTTCGTTTATTTAACTTAGAGCTAAGCGTTTCATTTTGTTTATGCATAAATATCTTTCTCTTTTTTTGTTGCTTGTTGTAGTTGTTATTTATGTTTAAAGTATTCACACATAGTTTCTTCGAACAGTGTAATTTGTTATTGTTGTTGTTTAGCTGCTGCTGCTAGTTACTGCTGCTGCTGCTGCTGCTGCTGTTGATGCTGGTGATACTGTTGTTGTGCCTGCCTTTCGATTAGCTAATATCTTGTTTTCTTTTCCTTTTGTTTTTGTGTTTAAGATTTTACTACAGTTTTACTTTGCTCTATTACTTGACTGATATTGCCACTCGGTTTGTTAGTTACACGGTTGGAAGGTCCTGGCCACTTTCTTATCCTGTCTTATCCTGATCGGCTCCTCTGCTCTCTTGTAGTAGTTGTAGTTGTAAGTTTAAGCTATGATTTTGGCTTTGTCGCTATCAGCGTGCTGCTCAACATCCGCCACCGCCTTCCACTTCCGCTTCCGCTTCTGCATCAGCATCAGCTGCGGCTTCGGCTTCAGCTTCGGCTTGGGTCCCAGCTGTGGCCTCCGCATGCGGCCCGTGTCCGTTGCCTGCGTTGGATTACAAGTGCTGTCCGTAGTATTCAGCGGGCGGGTAGTGCGGGTAGCCTTGGTGGAAGCCCGGATCGCCGGGCGGACGATGCATCATATGCGCCTGGCTGTCCATCATATAGCCCATGGCATCATGACCATAACCGGAGGGACCTGGATGCGGTGTATAAACTGTTGAGAGTTGCATGGGCAGGATAAGAGAAAAAATGCACATAATTAGAAATTGCGTTCGAAATTAGACAAAGCTTAACTAAATGCTCTTTCTTTGCTCTGCGCTATTTCATAGTTATGGATATTTTTTTTTATTTTTGTATATGTATATTTGCGTGGGTGGACTTTGGATATTTACCTGCTCGATTCGATTGATCGATCATCGGCTGCACAATTCTTCGCCGCGCATTGATGAACCTGTAAACGAGACGGAGAAATGCGATTTTAGTTTTAGTTTTTAATTAAGCACAAGGCAGCGGCTGATGAATTTATGAATTATTTATAAACAATTTCAGTGACGGCTGCTGCTGCGACTGCAGGGATTTGCAGCGCCCTGCTTTATGTGCGCAACTTAGCCATAAACTAAACCAAATCTTGGCCAGAGTCACACTTTTTGCTCGGCCAGTCGGGCCACATCAATGGCAGCTGGAGCGTTGGAGTGGGGGAACGGCGAATGGGAAATGGAACGGCCGGCTTTACAAAGCCCAATGCCGACTTTGGTTATGATTGTCGTTTAATAAATGCAATAAGAAATAATAAGCAGGCCGTCGCTGCAGTTGCTGATCCGCTGCGTGAAGGATCAGCGACGAAAAAGCCAAAGAAATGAAATGATTAAAGCAAAAGGCCGCCAGCCCGTTCTTTGGAGTGACAGTCAGAGCCGTGGCTCGGACGATGTTACCCGCATGACACACACACACACACGCACACCTCGGTGAGTAAAAAAATAAAAGACCTACAATAATAACAAGAACAATAATAACAAACGAGTCGGACATTAGCCAAAAACAACAATGAGCTAACTCATTGCAAGTTAGTCGAGGTTAATGCACTGAGCGCCTCCCCTGAAATCCTTTCCTTATACATACATATATAGTAGAATATATATATATATGTATGCATACGGTTTTCTCTTGCCTTTTTTCAATTTGCAGTTCATTTCTGTTGCTGGCTTTTGCTCATTTTGAGGCGGAAATTGTTGCAACGCCCTGAAATCGTTTATCAAAACGACAAAATGGAATTGAGTTCCGTTGCGTTTTTTTGAACGCTTCAAGAGACACTGCAAGAGGGGGCTTAGGGAGAGGGAGAGGGAGCGGGAGAGAGAAGCGAATGTGAGACGATGTAAGCTGCAAATCGATTTGGCCGCTGGCTGCTGACTTGATTGGCTGCCTCGTTGCCAAACTGAATAAACAGTGAGTATGTGGCGTGTGGCAGCCAGTTACCTACCTACCCCCAATCCCCCCTTTCTCCACTACAACGAACAACAAAAAAATAATACAAAAGCGGCACATTTGCAGCGTTATTTATGTACTTACGCCATAATTATAACTTTTTTCCAGCTCTGCAGCTGTAAGTAAGCGTTAATATTTAAAACTTGGCTACAACAAAACTTTTTCGATTACCGCAGTAAGCAGCAGGAGAACTGAATCTCAAGTCCCGGGCCTGCCTGCGACTGTCCGACCGTCTCCTCACATTTCTTTCTCATTCTTATTGGGTGTTAATGGACTTTTACTCTCTCTCTCCAGCTCATTCTACTGGTCATTTGAATTGCTGCTTACGCAGTTTCTTTTCTTTTTTCCCTCGAATTGCGCAAAATAAATACACATTTAGCTGCCGGTGGGTCTCCGGCGGTGCCCGGCCAGCGGCCATTCCCCATGGATTAGTGCCCGGCGAAGGTGTCGTCTGCCAGCCCATAAATAACCAAAAGTGTCAACATTTTATTTTGCTATTTTCTGCCAAGGTTTCTGCCTTTTTCTCTCTCTTTCTTCTGGCTCTTCCCCGCCTCGCTCACTCGCCCGCTCCGTCTTATCGCTGTTGTCTACGCAGCGTTGCGTGCTTAAGCGAAATGGGCAGGGGTCCTTGCCAGTCCTTGGCCGTCCTGGCTGCTGCTGCTCGTATTTGTTAATTTGCAGTGTGCTTCAGTGAGCGCGAAATTCAATTTAATTGAGCTGAGTGCCTGCGTTAGAGCAGCCACTCCACTCCACACCCGATGCCCCCGGCAGAGACATTCGGGCAGCCCACTCCAGGCTCCAACTGCGGCTCACACATTTTTCGCTAGATTTTATTATGGCCTGTCCCTGCTTAAAAGCATTCCATGCCACAGACATGTTGCCCCAACTGCATAAAAGATTCAGCAACGCTTTTAACTGGCTCTCAAGCTTTTGTAGCTGGACCCCCCACCCCCCTCCGCCCGTTCCCATTCTGACTCCGGCTCGTGCATCTATGTTACAGCTACAGCTTAGAAGCTTGTCTTGTCTTTTGCATTGGCTGCCAGGTGTCAAGTTTTGCAGCATGTCGCATAATGTGCAAAATTTGATGAAGTCGCATTCGAGCTTTGCATCTCTGGCCAAAAGCCGGAACAGTCACTGCGAATTGTTGCCAGCTAGCCCGGCAACATGCCCCATAACTTTATTTGCCACATCTCTGCTTGCATGGGGCAGGTTGCTGCAGCCTCGCTTTTCTCAGCTCCTCGGCGTAGGCGCAGGCTGCCTTATAAATTTGCCCGACCTGCCCGCCGTAAGATGATAGCTTTTGTGTGTGTGTGCTCCGGTTCTGGTTCTGCTTAAAGTTGGCATAAAGCCTGCAACTAATGCACCTCGGCTCTGGGATTCGCACAGCTTGACACCAGATCTTGGCCAGCAACTTATGTGCCCGTTGCACTAAGTGATGGGATGTGTAAAATCTTAAATATTATATGTGTAAACAACTGGAAGAGTATCTATTACTGTTGCCTGCCTATCTCCTTATAAAAGTAGTTTGGATAAACTCTAAAATCATATCTACTCACCAATTGTTAACTTGCAGTATCGTTAGGCCCGTATCCTGCGCCAACTGTTTTTTTTGGTCCTCGGATGGGTAGGGATGCTGAAAATAGAGAAAGTCAAAACGAAATCACTTTAAATAAGTGGAGTTAACGGTCACTGGAACAGCCTTCAGAGCAGGCAAGATTTACAATCTATCGCCCGGCAAGTGGAGGACCGATCAATCATTGCCAGTTCGGCTATGGGTGCTATATATCTATATATATATGGGGCATAGAAAACTTTAACCTGTCACCGGGCGGCGCTGCTGCTGCACTTGAAATGCGCCCCATCGAAACTGGCGTTTTATTTACTTTATTATGTTTCATTTTTGGTGTTCTTCTCTTGATTGAATGTTTATCTGGATCTCTGGCCAGTGAGTGCAGCCCCTACGCGCTTATCAGCGCTGCCACTCAAAGTGTCCTCAATTTTGTCGGTCTGGGCCAACTGCAGCGCGTTTTTGGGTAGCGCCAACTAGGCAAACAAAGGCCCGGGCCCGTGCTGTGGCAGTGGGGAGTGGGCGGTGGGCGGTGGGGCGGGGTCTGCCGCTGGCCGCTGCTCCCCATAAATCTTGCAGCCGGCGCGCCGCCACAGTGGCGTCAGTGAGCAAACAGTGAGTCGGGAGTCGGAGTCGGGAGTCGGGAGTCGGAGTCGGAGTCGCCGGGCAGTGGCAATTGCAGCTAATCTAATCGGCTGGCGCTTATTACAATTTTCTGTTTGCTTTGGCTGCGTAGATTTCGAATATTGACTCAGCAGAGATCTCGCCGCACACCTGGACTAACTTGAGGCCGTGGAGCTGGCGGAAATGACTGTCAATCTTTTGGCTTTGCAATTGGAATTGAAATTGAAATTGGAATTGGGCTTGGCTTCGGTTCGGGTTACGCTTGGGCCTTTGTTCGGCGCGATCCTTTGGCGCATGCGTCGCGTGGTCTTTGTTTAACCCTTTTTTCCTTTTTCGACTTCCGGCAGCTGTGGGCGTTTCGATTTGGCACTCGTCAGGCAAAGGACACTGTCCCGCCGTCGCTTTGTCGCTGCCGTATTGTGATTCTGCGGTCGCTGCCAATTGAACTTTTGAGCTATGTGCTCGCAGTTGTCTGCACATGCAATTTGCCGAGCGCACAGGAAGCAATTGTTGTGCGGCTGCTGCTGCACTGAAATTTACCGTTTTCTTGGCCACACACACCCACTTGCCGACCAATGTCCCCAAAATATATGGACTGTCACTTATGTACAGCTGCATATACGCCATTATATATATATACTATATATATTGTACATTGTTGTCGGTTGTAGATTGTGCATTCAGTATTCAATATGCAAGTGCTCAAGTGCCAGGAATTTCGAATTCCATTCGAAATGTGCAACGCTGCACATCCTTGTCGCTTGTCTTGCCATCCTCTGTCTGTCCGCGTGGGCTGCGTGTCCTGCGTTATGTCTGTAATGCAATTTAGTTGCCTTGTTGTCCTTGCCGTGCACACCCATTTTAGCCTGTCGCCTGTCACCTGCCCCGGCCCCGGCCCCTGGCCCGGCCCCGCAAATGCATTTGCCTTATTGTTTGTGTTTAATAAATTTTGCGTGTTGTCTTGTTGTAGATATTGTGTGCGCGTGTGTGTGTGCGTGTGTGTGTGTGTGTGTGTGTTGGCTGCCCGGCAGCAATATTTGTTTGCTGTCTTGCACAGGCCAAGTGGCACGCCCACCCCCAGCCCGCTCAGAGTTCAAGTCCTGACAATGGCCAATACGAAAACTAGTATATGAAATTTGTGTATTGACAAATAAACGTAGATGTCCATGTAAATACAATGGACATGCCAAAGGCAATGCAGCTGCTGCTGCTGCTGCTGCTGCAGCCCGTTGCGGGGCATAAAATGCTCAAGAAGTCAAAAGGCATAAATTACATGCAGGTAAATTAAAATGGAATTTATAGCATACTTTGTGGCGCTCATCTATTTAGAGAAATGCCTTTGCCCATATGTCCATATGCACCGCCCCGGCCGGCTTGTGGGCTGGGCTCGACATCGTAGCTCGCTTGCCGAGACCTTTCCCAGTGCTCGCCAGATACTCGCTCAAGTTCATTATCGGCCTGTCGGGGACTTATCAGAAGCGCATTAATGGCTGTCGCGCAGCTTTCGTTCGGACGCCTACTGCAGTTCTCTCAGCAGGTCCGCAGTGGCGCACCAATTACGCTAATGCAAGCAATTATGCATTTCGCACACCACACACACACACACACAACTATCGACAGACAGACCGACGCGCACACTAACCAAGCAGGCGAGTGCAAACATGTCAAGTGAAACAAAGTCCATTTGGTTTATTAATTTACCATACGACAAAATAATTAATTACTGTCACGCCTTTAAGTTGCTTTTGCCATGTCGCCACTGTCCCCCTTGTCCCCCCCCACAGCTCCGCCCTCTCGCTGTCTTCGGCCGCCCTTTCCCTCGCCTCGAGCGCTTCTGTTTCTGCCTTTGTCTAGTCGCTTAACTCGCTCCACTTTTTCCACATATTTTCGCTCGTGTTGTGTTTATTTAAACTTGGCAAATGAATTTAAAACAATCAGCACACACACACACACATGTGTGTGTATATGCCCCCCCAGCTGCCCCGCAAGTGACGTCGACAAGTGCCGAGGCAACCTCAGGCATAGGCCTATGTCTCGGTTGTGGCCTGCAGCTATCTGCCTCTCTCGCCCGCCGTCGCGCTCCCTCTGCGCCCTGGCCACATGATGTCAACATGACTGCAGTGCCGTGACACATGGCACAACAAGCCCAAGACGTCGGCTCCGACTATGGCTATGGCTCTGCCTCTGGCTCTGACTGTGGCTATGGCTCGGTAATGCACACGTACAACCAGCCAGCGCCGCCGCCGCCGCCATTAACAACGCCAAATGCGACGCCATTTGTGAAACAAGCTGCAACAGCGACACCAACAGCAACAGCAGCAGCAACAGCAACAACAACGGCAAATTGCTGCGGCGTCGGCGGCGGTGAAAATTGCATAGCGATGTCAGCAGCGACGACGACGACGACGACGTCGGCCTCTGGCAGCCATTATGAAGATTTTTTTGCAGTTGCACTACATGTCTAAACAGAGCCAAATGAGTGTTTCCACTCCAGTGGAAAGCCGGATGGAGTGGGGCCGAGCATGGCAGCAGGCACATTTGCACTAATCGCAACTTTGTCCGCGGCAAAAAAATAATAATTTGCAACAATCGCGACGGGGGCAGGAGGCGCACACAAAGATGCCCCACAGCCATTCTGTGTGTGTGTGTGTGTGTGTGTGAGGGGGTCAAGAAACTGCCAAAGGTAGCTGCATTGGCGGGGTGTTAAATTGTGCCACACTTTGATCGGCTGCGCCTTGCCCCCGGGCGTGGCACGGGTGCAACGGCCCTCGTTGTGCTTGATCTGCACTTCGAATCCATCCATCGTCATCGGCTGCAGCGCATCTTGAGTTCGTGTTCGCCCACAACGGTGCCACACACTAAGCGCCGCCGCTGTCGTCGCCGTGGGCTGCCACATGCAACATGAGCGCTGACAACAGTGCAACAAACGCCGTTTTGGCCATTTTGCGCGCCTTTTTTTCGGGGGTTGCTTTTCAGCGCGCTAACTGCAACTGCAGCGACAACAACAACGTCGACAGACGACGAAGAAAATTGCGCACTTGGAGAGGGGCCTGGGAGCTGGCATATGTGACTGAACGGGACCGGGACTCGCCGACCTGCGACTGGGCACATGTGGCAGCGAGTAGGCGGAGCACGCGAAACGAGACTTCTTGCCCCTGGCCCGTTGCACGCTGCCTTCGCCTGTCTGCAGTGCGCGCCAAATGTAAACAAAATATTCGCGCGCCTGCCATAATTATGGCAACAACGGCGCAGCCATGCATTGCCCCCTCCCCCTCTCCCTCCCCGTTCGACGCCTTTGTTTTTGGTTGGCCAGCCAGCGCGCTTGAGCCAGCCCCCGTCCCGAGCCCACTGCCAGTCGCGGCTCCCCTGCAGACTGCGGTGCACTTCATTAGCACCGTCGTCGTCGTCGTCGTCGTCGTCGTCGTCTTGTTTGGGGTCTGGTTTTTAGCGGCTTTGGCAATGGCTGCGACTGTTGCCGTTTGGCTTGACGAGCTGGCGTCGCGTTTCACTTGGCTGCCAATGTCTGGGCAACTGTTAATTATGCCGATTGGAAATCGGGTGATAAATCAAATTGGCGGGCATTGCATTTGCATTATCCAAATGCGACTTTGAATACAAAACTTCAGTTCGAACGAAAACAATTTCCCTAATGTGCCCAAACCGTTAATAGCATTAAGCCAGCGGCAGCAGCAAAAAATCAGTCAAGGATATATGCAGACGCCGGCCGGAGGCTGTGAAAGCCGAGCCGCAGTCGCCGTCGCCTTAGCCGGGTAAACATGAGTGATGCGCTGATTTAAACGGCAATCCATCAATGTCAGAGGGTGGGCGCTACTTAGTGGGCTGATGGGGGGGTGGGTCATGCCCCTGCCCGTGGGGGTGGCATTTTAAAACCTAGACCAAAATACTGAACCCGAGCAGATAAAACATTCCAGCGGCAGCTTCAACTTTAATTTCCGATTTGTTTGCTTATCGCCGGCCCTTCGGGCTCCGTCTTGGGTGTTGGTCACTGCAGACGCCTAGTCGTTAGCCACACACACACACACGCACGCACACTTTTACAAAATTCCATTAAGATTTTTATCATTTTACATACGCAGCAGCCGCCAACGAAGGCCAAATGTGGCTAATGGCCGAAATGTAGCGCAGCAGTTTGAACTTCCTTAACAGCCGCTTGACCGTAGCGCATAAAATCTTATAGTTTTATTTGTTCGGCCAACCCTTGCACTGGGCTGAAACTCTTTTGCGGATCCTGCGTCCTTCTGCTTAACATAAAGTGGCGCATAACAAAATCTGTTTATTTGTATTACACATCCGCCTTGCCGGACTTTCCGGTCTCAACTTTGATTTGGCTCGCCAGGTTTCTGTCGAATAGTTTTCGGCATTTGGCAATTTGTTTTTAGTATCGCATTTTGGGACAGTCCGAATGCCATTTATCTGAGCACTTTGATGGCTCAAATGGAAATCTAATTGGACGCGATGACCGAGCAGTAAGCCATTCGCCAAGTCCGAATTGGGAACCTGGCCCAAATGGTTACTTAAGCGTTCCGTTGCGGTCGTGCGATTTGCTCAGTCCGCCGATAAGCGTGCGGCTGGGTTTATGGACTTGTTTTGACTGAGAGTAAGTGTGTGTGTGGAATTAAGTTAAGACAGTCGGCCCGGACGGATCATCAATTTGTAGTTTGCACATCTCGCTATCTTATCTACCACCTATTTGCATTGCTCTGCCAGCTCAATTAGCGTTCGTAGTCCACGCCCACTGCGGCCGTAATCTTATCAGGGCAGCATGGAAAAAAGCTGGCCCAAAGCAAATATGGGCGCTTATCGCTGGCTAACAAGAAAGGGGGTCGGGTTCCGTTTGGGCCTTTGGCGAACGTTAATGGGAGGCGTTTGGGGCTGTGATTGGTGCAGGTGTATTTTGGCCGTGATTGGACTTACCGTTAAATGCTGAAACAGCCACGCTCTCAATATGTTCGTTGCTACTTTTGGGAAAATGCCACGTTTCTTTTGGTTCTTTTTGCCGCTCGCGTCATCGTCCTCCTCGCCGGTGCCCTCGCCGCTGCCTATGCTGGCGTTGCTGGCATCACCTGTAAAGAGAAGGAGCCAAGCAGAGATTCAAAGTCAGTTCTCGAGCACAAGTTGTGTCAATATTGCCACAGCACTAGGCGGCATCATTGCGCCGGCCACAACTCACAATTCTGTTTGCTCATTTTGGCCAGTTGCCGTTGTTGTTGTTGTTGTTGCTGCTGCTGCCGTTCTGGTTTATGTGTGTTTGTCAAGTGAGCATAAAATAACTTTACTCGACTCGGGTGGACTTGGCACAATGATAATCATATGGATGACATTGTTTGTGGCTGCCGTTCAAGACACGCCAGGTCAGTCCTAGCCTCTGCCCCCCGTCCCTCAGTCTTCTCCCGCTTGTTGTGGCTTATAAACAGAATTAATATTTGTCATGCGCAGTCTTTGGCTTCGGCTTTGCCTCTGCGCTTTTGGTAATGTTCGTGCATAATTTTTGGTTAATTTAAATTTTCTAGGGCTTTTATCTTTTGTTTGCTTGGGAACGCCACCAGCACCGCCGACTCCCACCCTCGGCATTTCCGCCCCATCGTCATCATCAGCATCAGCATCATCATCATCAGCAGCAGCAGCAGCAGCAACATCATATGATTTTGTATATTTTTGTTTAATATTAAGTATGTTATTTGTGTGTTTACTTAAAGTTTTAGTTACACTTAAGTAACTCAAATGCCTTCTTCGCCTCAAACAGGAAGCCCCAAATGGCTGCGCACATGCAAACAAAATAAACCAGGTCCACATACCCCATCTACGGTCTATGCTCCATATGATCTAGATGGCCCAACCTGGCCTAATATTGCATAATTTCACGCTCGGACCCCGCCTCGGACCGAGTGTGCCAAAACAAATATTTCTCAACACCAAACATGGTGCGTCTATGAATGTCTAACTTGGAAGCTATGACAGCGAGTTCCTCTCCCTGGTTGCTTCATAAATTTTCCATGCTTTATCTTTCGCACAACACCTTGCCTTTGCCTTTCCATTTGCCTCACCTGTTTGGCCCGCTGGCTTTTCATTAATTTTTCAGTTAACTCATTCATTAATTTTCAACAGCACTGAAAAATTTCACAGTAGCACATGCCCAAAACACACACACACACACGCAGACATACACGCAGACACTTATACAATCATGGTGGCAGACTTCACGCCATTTTGCGTAAACCGGAAGTTCGTTTTGATTAATTTAGTCGCCGATGGAGACGTTCGCCGAGTGGTCGACTGACGACCAGCCGTGTGGTTGATTTTCTAAACATGACCATAAAACAAAAGCCGATGGCCAACAACGTGAAACAGAGGCAACCAGAACAGCGAATGCCCTAATTCTGAATTCGATGGAAAAGTGGAATTAAAAGAAATACACATAGTGCTGAGATCAGCAATTGTTTTTAAATAAAAAAGTATATAGGAAAGGGAAAATATGAGTGAAATGGCTGTGAAACAGTTGAGAGAATATTCTGCGAATCGAAACCAACAACTTATTTAATGGACATAGACAATGATTATTAGGTTTGCATTCAGTTCAACTGAGTCACAAAGTTGACATACCCTTGCCCCGCAAAACGCACAAGAGTATGCACTAAAAGTTGTAAAATTAATTTACCAGAAACAAACGAAAAAAAAAGGGGAAAACACAAAATAAACCGAAAACAAAAGAATCTCCCAAATGGTGCACTTGTTGGTCATTCTGCCGGGCCGTGCTTTCTACTAAGCTGCGTGGAGCGGTCCGCATAATTTAGCAATTATGGAAATGCGTGATTGTGGTGGTATTTGGCTCCGGCCGGCGTCCATTATGGATGCAGTTGCTCTCGGCCCGCTTATCGGGCGGAGCAGGGCAGGGCCGGGCAGGCCGAGCTGCACTTTGGGCAGAGCGCATTGAGCAACTAGCTGCTGGCACTTAACAACTTCATTAAAAGTTGTTTATGATCCTCGAAATTGATTATTCCACTCATACGTAAAGCGTCCCCAGACGCAGACCAAGACCCAGACCAAGATGCAGACCGAGGCGGCATCGTTCGCGGAGCACTCAAATCGCGCCGGGCGCGCGCTTAAGAAAACATGAAATTGATTAATGCATTCGGCTGCAGCAGCACTGAGGAGCCGCAGCCAGATACTGAGGTGGGGCGGAACGCTGGTGCCGGCGGTATCTGCTGCTGATATGTAAATTCCTTCAAGTGAATTGCACTTTGCGCCAAAGACGCTCCACTCTCGAATCGAAGTCATTTCTTTGGCTGTGTGCTCCAATTTTACATTCGTTTCGTGGCAGGGATCTGGCAAACCAAAACACACAATTAATCTTTGCCCAGAGCCGCGTTAATGTTGCTGTTGCTGTTGCTCTTGTTGCTGTTGTTGCTGCTTATTATTGTTATAATAACGATGTGCAAAAGCATTTGTGGCACTTGAGGGGCACACTCGTGTTACAGCGATTGGGCCAGTTCGGCGCTGGTCTGCGTCTGGATTGGGGAGCTGGTCTTCCAAAGTGCTTTCTGTTGTAGTACTCACTGTGCGGGACGATAAAGCGGCGCGTATTTTTTAATTGAATTGTTAAGCGCAGCGCAAAACTTAATTAATTTTCACTATAACTTTGGCGACTTTATGGAAGCGTCCAATGCCCCGCCCCCTCGCGCCCCCGCCATAAGTTTCTGTTGGGCAAATAAATTCGAAGCCGTCGCAATTTTCGTTGCCATTACCCGCTGCGGGTGGGCAATCGGGGAAATGGGGGCTTGGGTGGCGCTATAACAAGCATTTTTATTTATTATTGGCTTAAAACGACCGGCGACGGGCGACGGCAGGACGAAGCACAAAGGATGCAGGAGCCACTGCGTCTTTGGCGCAGACAAACTGACAGACAGACAGACGTATGTTGTTATTATTGCAAAGCCCCACTTGCCCCCACTCAACCCACTCAACACAGCAAAAAAAATGTTTAGCTACAGTTGCCATTGGCTCGCTAGTTAGTTGGTTTGCCCTGCTTGCCACATTTTTTCTACAATTGCGCAAAATTCCAATTTGCAGTAAATTTTGCGATTTTTCCTTTATACGGACATACAAAACATTTTTAGTTTCCTGCTGGCTTTTCTTACCCACACAGAGAAAGAGAGAGAGTTCAAGGCACGAGCCATCCAGAATCGAGGCAACCCACCCACGCTCAGTTGTCAGGAGTCGGAGTCGGAGTAGGAGTCGGACTCGGAGACGTGGTAGGAGCCACGCAGCAGCTGCACTGGCCATATTTGCGAGCTGGCCCAGAAGTCTGGCCTGACAGAGTTGCATGTTGACTACTTATAAATATTGTAAATAGACTTAATGGAGGACTATTGACCATTTGCCAACGGACTTTACACGACTTTCATGTCTGACGAAAATATAACCAAATAATAAATTTATTAAAATCAGTTAGTTTTATGTTTCAGTTCGACTTTCCATAGCTGCCATTATTTATATATTATGTAGCACAAGATTAAGCATTTGAGAATTTAACTACTACTTGATAAATAAGAATATTTTAACGAGACAAACATTCATTTAAGTCAAATAATTGTATACATATTCACTGTCACATCTCAGGATATTTCTCTATAAACCGGAAAGGTTTTAGCCCAACAATTTTGATAGCAAGTTTGTTATGACAACTTTCGAAATTTGCTGTTTACGCCTGTTAAGAATTAAAATCAAATATTGCATAATGTGAGTAAACAAAGCCGATGGGCATAATAAATAGAAATAATATGCCATAAATGCATTTATAAATTTCAATAACAAAATGCACTTTTTCATACTGTTCGCCATGGCAAAGAAAACAAACAAATGGGCTTCGAATAGACAACAAAACAATAAAATGAAAACATTCGGAAAAAATGTGTTTTCTGCTTCGGGCCAAAAACGCGTAGCCAAATATACGAAACAACGAGCACTTGACTCGGATCAGTGGCGCTGGGCGGGGGTCATGGGGGGAGGGGGGCATGGGCGGGTGCCCCAGAAAAAGCAGCCAAATAGAGAACCGAGGCAGGTCGTAGTCCACAAGCCAACAAGCAAGCAGTTTTCAATTAGTTTTTAAATAAACTTTTTCCCAGCTGCTTCACACAAAATGAAAACCAAACGCCCAACTTTCCATTTTCACGCTAGGTGTGGGTGTGTGTGCGGGTGTGCGTGTGTGAGTTTTCATTTAAAACAATTTCTGCGCCTTCGACTTGGGGCATTTGTTTATACAAAATCATGCCAATCGTCTGTCAATCATTTTCCAATGGGCACAACCCCTGAGTACCTACCGACCAGCGCAGACCGTACGGTGGGCACTGAACATGGCGGAAGTCTGCTTAAGCTCACAGAGTAGCCTGCAGAGGCGCGGGCAGAGTCTTCGGGGCTGGGCTGGCCAACTAATTGAGTTTTGGCTTTAATAATAATAATAAACAGCAGCCAGCGGCTAGAGATGGCAACCAGCGGCAATTGACTTGCGGCTTTCGAGAGACGTGCCACGTTGCGAGATGAGCTCGCAACTTGAGGCATTTACTTAATTGAATTCAAAACATGTCAAGAGAAATCAGCAGCGCCCTGGGTGGCATCCTGGCAGCGGGCTGGCCGTTTTGTCACACGGCGACAAGCGCTGCAGCCAGCTCGAGAAATGCAAACACTTGAGCGCCACGGCCCCGCCCCCGCCCCCGCCCCCAAGCCTCGAGTGCGGCCTGAGAAGCTGTGCTTCAGCTGAGCCCCGAGCTTGGCCACTCGAGTCGGCGAGCGGGGCGCAACTCACGCATGACAAAAGCTTTAAAAAGGGGCGTCTTCTGCTTCTTCTTCGTCATCGTCAGCGTCATTGTTATTGTTGTTGCTGCTGCTGCCTTTGAAGTGGGTGGCTAAACAACAACAAACACTTATGTCGGCTAACCAAGTGAGACCTCCAAGGTGTTGCTGCCGTTGCTCCGATCTCACTTATTAGCCAACCCAAGCACACTCACACACACACACACACTCACACACACACACACACACTGTGATTGTGACTTTGTAATGATTTATACGCCTGCGCCGCTTTAAGCCAAGCGCATTTATTGCTTATGAAAACTTTATTGAATATTCCGTGAGTGATAAACATCGGCAATTAATTTCCCAGCACTTGGCCGGCTCGTGGATTTGTCGCACATCTCAGAGGCTCAAGAGTCAAGTGGGCCAAGCGCCACTGGCTGACAATTATGAAAAGCTATTACTTTTATACGATCGGCAAATTAATAAAGCTTAAAGTGTTTGCCATATGACTTAATTAAATGTTGAAAAATTGCACGGCGCCTGAATAATTGATGGGCAATGTTTTTTTCTCGCTTGTTGTTGCCTTTTCAGCTTTTTTGTGCTTTTACAAAGTGGCGTCTTCCAATTGCAGCTGGAAGTCTTTAAACAGGTCGACATGTGCCTAAGTCAGATGAATTAAGGTAAGCCCACATGTCTTGATAAAACGTATATAGTATCTAAAACTGTGGCAGATATCGATTTTTGCGGAGCGGTTACATATTAAAAATAAATATAAAATAATGTAAGTATAAAGTTAAAAGCTACTTTGTGTTAACAATCCCCAGCATTCGCTTCGCTTTCGTTTCCCAGGCTCCTTCATTTACCGTGGACTTTTCAGTGATGGCTTTTCACTTGGCTGGCCGAACTCCATTATTTTTCATAAGCAATTTACCATCGAGCACTTAAATGTGCCCAATTTCCCTAACGATTTTCATGTGCGAAAAACGGCAAATTATGTGAGGCCTCAGAATGATGATGGATCACCAATCGCGCAACGCCATAAAACGGCAACAAGTCAATAAGAACAACAGCCGCAGAGGTTTATCCAACTCTGGCATATGGCAGGCACACACTCACTCACACACACACACACACACACCTCAAAGTCAATAGCAATATTTGCAGCCATTTTTTGCGCTTCCCAGGCCCAAAGAGGAGTATAAAAAAGAACGCAACGTTTTGAGGTATTAACACAAAAGCGGCTTTGGCTTTTGGCTTGACCAGTTTGCCAGTGCCTGCATATGCTATAGACATGAATGTATAGATATATACGTATATAGATGTATATGTGCTTTTTATGGCGGATTTGTGTGATCCGCTGCAATATTTTGAGTCCGCCTGTGGCGGCAGCGGCGTCAGTTGCATTGTTTTGCCGGCACAAAATATAATAATAAAAATAATAATAATAATGCTGGCCAGAAACCTTGTTGCTGCTGCTGCGGCTGCTGCTGCGGGATGCTGCAACATGTTCATGCCTCATTATTTTTATACGGATTTTTGCGGTCCGTTGAGATTGGTCGGTCGCCTTGGACTTTTGGCATCGGTTCTCAGGCTGCTGTTGTTACTGCTGACGCTTGTAAGCTTTTTGCGCTTAAAAAATCTACACAAAAAAGCCAACTGCAACAAAACACAAAAAACGCCGCCCAAACTGCTCAAAAGTTTATTAAAATTCCAAGCGTAAATGGCAACAATGAAAAAAGAGCGAAAAAAAAAACCAAAGCCAACACATGTTTTCACGCCTACCCGCAAAAAACAACAAACATGCAGAAAACTAAAAAGAAACAGTCAAAAGCTGTCAGAGCAACCGCCTTTTATGCAGATTAGCCATATGTGGTATACAGTATCCGTCTCGTTCTATGGCTTAGCCGCTATCTTTCTCGTTTGCGCTCATTACACATGCAAGCTCAAATTATTCAAATTCAATTATTGTCAATTTTATTTATTATTAATGCGCATAATTGTCAAATTTGCCAAATTTATGAACGCAGTTAAGGCTTCACATCTGCATGCACGTATATAAACATATACACATAATCATACAGATGGACATTTGACTGGTTGATGCACACACTCACACACACACACACACAAGTCGGATTTGCGATGCAGTCTCCTCTCCTGGGCGACGCTCACGGACTTTATGCAAATCCACAGACGACGTCTGGACAAGATTTTTGTGCGCTTTGCGCTCAATCCGCACGAATTTATGAGACATGTTGAAATGCATCTCACCTTGATTATGGGGCCGGTCCGTGGAGCCACCAAAGACGTGCAGCCCCCGCCCCCGGCCCTTCGGCCCGGTCTTGACTCAGTCACATATGATGATGTGCGTCTTGCAGGCATGAAGATTAATGGCAACGCGTTTAATTTGTTTTTGGGTGTTCCTTCGGTCTCCTCGACGGGAGTGAGCTTGAGCCTTAGACGCAAACTCCAACTGAAACCTAAACTGAGACGGAGACGGACACGGACACGGGGACTTGCAGGGGGCATGCATATTTTTTATGCACACGCAGTCGTGTAGTGTAATTCACTCACATTGACACTTCACCTGAGCAGGGATAGAGGAAGACGGAGCACGGGACACAGGTAAAAGGTGTTGGCCTACCTTACGAGTATAGATAGATGTATTCGTGTAAAGAATTATTCCTTCACAATCGGTATATATTCTATTGGAATATAGCAACCCACTTGCATTTAGATTAAACACAAATATATATTTGAGCCTGCATTATTGTGAGACGATCTCTGCACTACAATTTCTGCCCTCGTCCCATTCGGCGGCTCCACTTCGGGTCTAAGACACGTCATTCCACCCCAAGGCCGGTGTTATTTTGGGTGCCTTTTGTGTAGCTGTTATATTATTATTTTCAACATGATATTAAGCAATTCATAAGCGTGTAATTTCGTTTAGCGCAGCAAAAATGAAAAATAAATGTCTGTCGTTGATTTTTGACATCCAAATTGCAGCAGACAAAAGTCAAGGCGGGCCCCGCCGAACAACGAACACAGAAACCAAGGCCCATAGCCGACCCGACCAGGCCAGAACAGAGCCACAAGCCATTGCGGCTGTTGTAGTTGTTGCTGCTGCTGCTTTTTTTAATAACACACTGAAAATGCTTTTTAACAGCATGGAAATTATAACGCATCAGTCACGACACGAAGAGTTCCCCCTCTCGGCTTCTGCCTTTCTATCCCTCTCGCTCTCTTTCTCTCTGCATGTGAAAACCTTTCAACAGATAATTGCAAAAAAAATCCAAACGTTTTGCCTTTTTTCGCGCTGCGCTCGGCGGCCATGTTGTGGCCAAAAGAAAACTTGGTAAAACAACTCAAGAAAAATGAAAATAGGCTGCACAAGTTTGGTGTAACAACGAAATAGTTTATTAAGAAAGGAAATGAGGCGGTCGGCAGTAGCAGGCAAAAAAAAAACAGAAAAACAAACGCAAACCAAACAAAACAAAACAGAAAAATAAATCTTTGAAAATATCAGTTTTTCGGCATTATAATATGCAAATTACAGTTAATAACATGAACCAGCCGCTGCATAAATTAACAGAAGAAAAAAAAGATACAAAAACTAGACAGATGAAAAACACATGAGAATTTTTAACAAAAATCAATGACCTGCCTAGTTAGAAGACTCGAGCACTCGGCGACTGCTCAGCAACTGTCTAATAATAATGAAATATTTCCTAAAAAGATGCCCCAAACTCTCGGCCACAAAGGCTTTGTAAGACATGGTTGTCAATGTGGCTGTGGCTGTTGTTGTTGCTGTTGTTATTTATGTTGCTCGATGCGGCCATACTAATTTCGAATTTAAATCTTTCGCTGTGACCTTTCATGCCTACCAACCATATCGAGATATACATATGTAGATGTACATACATATATTTATTTATATATATTTGAGTGTATTTTTCTTAATTTCGAAAGCGTATTAAATTACACACACACACACACAAAGACGTTGCACGCTCCTCAACGGTTCTGTAGCTGCCAGCAGCGCCCCCGCCCCCGCCGCAGAGTTGAAACAAGAATTTCAAGTATGTTTAACCCAAAACACAACAGAACACAACACAACACAACCCAGAACCGAATCGAACAGAGTCACCGAAACGCTGGCCTCGGTTCTGTTATTCTGGGTCTCGGTCTCAGTCGCGGTCCTCAGTCTCAGTCTCGGTCTCGGTCTCGGTCTCAGTCTTGTTCTTATTTCTTGTTGGTCTCCCTGGCATGCCCAGGGCCGGGGCTTAAAGTATTTCACAGGAAATCTTCGGAAACGAAACCCAAGCAACAATATGTTCTACACATTTCTTATTTCTTTCTTTTTTGTTTCTTGTGCTGCTCGCTCCGTTTGCTGCGTTGTGTGAGAAATCGAAATCCCAAAAACTAAATCCCTATAATGCCTTTAAGGGGGGCAGAGACTGGCAGGCAAAGACCCGCACACACACACACACACACACACAGCACTCACGCACGGCTACATTTTGATATGTGTGTGTTTCGGTATTTTATATATATTTACTTTTTTCTCCGTTTCACGTCCCCCCAGAGTCACAGTCAGAGGAAGAGTCAGAAGGGCCCGAGCGTGCGCACAGTCTATAATAATGATAAGATGGCTCTTAATCAGAAAATTTATATGGCCCCGGCATTTAGTTGTTGTTCCAGCCCTGCTCGCCGGCTGCTGATGCTGATGATGGGTTATGCCCGTTTATAATTATGGGTCCTGTCAAACGCTAAATGAAGGGCGCATCAAAAGCCAGCCAGCAAGTCACAAGCCATACAATTTTCAGTTTAGAGAGCGTTACGCTATGCTGCAGATTGTTCTTGTTGCTGTTCACTGTTCGCTGTTCGTTGTTGTTGTTGCTGTTGCTTGTCGGTTGGCTGTTGAAGATCGTACTTTTGGCCATTTTGCAACAGCTGGGCGTGGGGCAGGACAGGGCGTTTTCATTGGTGGATTCCCGTTCCCGTATATAGTAGCACACAAGTAAACACACACATATATATATATATATCGAATATTTTAAAGAGAAAGCTTACCGCTTGCACTCGTTCCGAAATTGTCTGCAATGAAAGAAAGGAGAGAATGGTTAGTCGGGAATTCATAATAAAAACATTTTATATTTTTTGATAAACTACAGAAATCTTTACGCCCACCTTTCACTCTAATTTAATTAACGCCACTAGCAACAAAATACTACAAGCTTGGCCCGAAAACACAAATGAATTATCTTCCTCAACGAGTTCAAATCGCTGGCATTCAAAAATTTCTCAGACCTCAAAAGCTCGAACCACAATAAATCTTTTCATATTTTTTGTGACCCAGGCTCGAATCACAGCTCGTCTGCCGGCTAACCAAAAAATCAACAACAACAACAAAATGTGAAAAAACAAATGTTTTAAATTTTCGTGCAGACTTTGACCGCAGAATGTTTTTGTTGCTGCTGCTGCTGCTGCTATAAAAATATGATATATATTCACACACTCGCACACGCATTGTGCAACGGAGCAGAGGGGGCCCCGGCAATCAATCAAAAAACTATGGAACCTCCGGAATCAGCCCGAAGTGTGAACCAAAAATATTTGGAGCAAATCAAATGCAGCAAATCGGAATACAAAAAAACGACGACAACAACAAAAGATAAGAGTAAAACAAAGGCAGCTCCTTTAAGCCATATACACATAGACGGAATTTAATTTTTTGCTTGCCTCATATTTTTATATTCAACATTTGTTTTTGCTGCATTTTCACACGCAAATCAAATTTGTGTTGTTGTTTTTGTATTTATGTGGGTTTTTATAGTTTTGCTCTGGTTTATGTAAGGCTTATAATCATTTTAAGCCCGGGGCATTATGCAAATTTGAAGCGAGGTTAGCCAAATCCAGAGTCAATCTTATATCTCATCTCGGTTGTTTTCTTATTTTTTTTTCTGTTTCTGTTTTTCAGTTAAGCTCACATAAAATATTCGTGCAGCTTTAGAATTAACCTTAACGAGACCATTGGCCATTTGCCATTTGCCATTTGCCATTGCTTGTATTCTTTATGGCCCCAGAGGCCAGCAGCAGGCACCTAGGCGGTCACAGTCCAAGGGCTCGGAAATGCCAAAAACAGACGAGAGCGAGAGAGAGAGATAGAGAGGGAATACACATATGTAGCCAAGAAACTGGAGGCTGCCTTGCCAGATATGCGTGATATTCATCTAGGCAGCTGATTGAGTTCCTCGGACCTGATACGGCCGAGCTCATTCTAGGCCAGGCTCTTTTCATACTTTGGCAGTCATTCAACCACTTTGTAATAACATGGCTAAGAGTATTTGTGAACCGCACGCTGGACTTTAGCCCGGCATTCTCCAGGCAGCTGCCCACTCCCTCGACCCCGTTGTCACTTAAGTCATCGAACACGCATTGCTACATTGTACACATGTACAATGTTCGCTGGTGTCGCGCTGGTGGAGCTGGCGACGGCGACGGTGTCGATGTCAGTGTCCTGCAGCGGCCATTGCTGGCCATGGCCAGTGTCCGGAGTCGCTGGCCTGGCCCGCAGTTCATAAATAATCGTCTTAAGTTGATGCGGCGACTGTCGACGGTCGCTGGGTGGTTCGTGGTTCGTGGTTCTCACCACGGCCTGCGAGCACTGCGACAGATTAAGCCCGACTCGCCATCAGTTCCAGCTCGGCTCACTCGCACATTGCACTTTTTCGAGTCGCGGCAGCACAATCAAACACAGCACACACAAAAAACAAAAAAGTATCTGTCGGATCGTTGTTGCTGCAGCCGCAGCAAAACGCATTAAAGAAAGCAACGTTAAGCGCTGCGAAGCCGCTCAAATATTCCAAAAACGTTTCAATGAATGTCGCCGACGCAGTGCCTCAATTTTTGTCACTGTCTCCCACTCGCTCTCTCTCGCTCTCTCTCTTTCTGCTGCTCTCTCGCTCTGGCCGCAACAACAACGAGTCGTGTCTGATCCCATTTTAATATTCTAGATACTTAAATAAAATACGTGTCTGGCTTGGCCAACAAACGTTTATTGTTTGTTAATTGATTTTGCTGGAAGTTGTCGCCGTCTGTTAAAATGCAAAGTGCAACTTCGACTAACTTTGCCGCGCGCAAAAAACAGAAACCCAACAAAGACAACAACAACGACAACAACAACGATCACAAATAGCATTTGGTATGCAAAATTTGTTTGGCCCGTCGACTTGGACAACTTGTGGGTCTGGTCCCCAGCTTTCGTTCTCTGGCCTGGGCGCAATTAATTTGCAGACGGCGCAGCTGAAGCTCAGCCTTGAGGCTGCCAACAGTTGACAATTGTCAAGGACTGCGTCAGCGCACGGCGGTTTGACAGCTGGGGGCGGCGGGCGGTTGTGGACCTGGGTCATTTAACGGTAATTACCAAAGCGCGACAGAAAAGTTTCCGCGAAAAACGTGCGGAGTGGAAAAGCGGCCGGCTCAAGTGCCGACAAAGCGGCCAAGTGAAGCATAAAAATGAAGCACCCAAAAACCCGTAGAAAAGCCAGCCAGCCGGACCACACGATTTTCCAATGCCCGCCAAAGAGTAACAGACTCAAGCGCGACTCCAAGTCTATTTATGTGACTATTGAAGTGGGCCTCGTCTCTGCACCACTCGAAACCACGCCACACCACACCACACCACAGCACTCCACTCCACTCGAGTGGTTGTGTTGTGGCGGCTTGGGCTTTGATTTTTGCTTGATTTCTTTCAAAATCAAGCCAGCGCACACGGGGGCTCCGGGACGCCGAACGAGGCGGAGTTCCAGTCGAAATAGAGATGCAGATGCACAGCACCCAGGGCACGGAAGAGGGCTTTTCTGCCGTTGTTCAGCGACTGTGACGCCATTTTCAGGTAACAACAACGGCGTATGCAAAAGAGCCAGAAACAGACTCCGAAACGAAGACAGAGCCCGGGCCAAGAACATGTCCAAAGGCGAACCGCCAAAAGGATAATCAGCAACAATTTAGTATTATTACACCACGTTCGAAGCCATCGAAGTCTAAGCCCAAATGGGGAGCGGGAGCGGGAGCGGGCGGAGGGGAACAGGCAAAGCCGGGGCGCACACAAAGTTGTCTGTCAGTCTTTTTTAAGCCACATCCATAGCCATAGCCACGAGGCCAAAGCCAGAGCCGAGGCTGAGACCGAGACCGACAACGAAGCTGAGGCGCAGCTCAAGTATGCATTTCAAAGAAAATCATTATTATCGATGCGGCAAAGGAGGCAACGACGCGGATGTGGATGTGGATGTGAGTCTGTATGTGGCCGAGGCTGAAGCTGAAACTGAAGAGACGACAGACCGAAGACGACTAGAGACTGGAGACGTTGGACGCCGGACGGCAGGTTGAGCCGCAAGTTCATTCCTTTTGGGTATTTTCACGTGGACGTAGATTGAGTTTCAATGGAAAAATGATTTGCAAATTGACTTTAACGAATTGCTCGAGTGAGCAACCTGCTGGCACTTGGAATTTTGATTACAGCATAGCCATGGGCGAGGGCAAAGAGAAGCAAAGTGTGCGCCTGTGTGTGTGTAGAGAATATTAGAAGAAAGCTGCATGTAATTGGCACGCATTGCCGGCTTGAGCTCCGCCCCGTGGACAACCCAGGGAACTGCCAGTCACACTACACTGTGCAACAAAATTAACTGATGTACGTTTTAATGAAGCGTTTTTATAATTTTTGCGAGCTTTACGATATTCATTTATAACAATTTGTTAATATTATTAACACGACATATGCAAGTTTTGCAGTTACCTAAATGCATTTGGTAAGCTAATTGTTGCTAGAGAGTTGCCACCTAGTTGTTATTTCATTCCATTTTGGGATTTGTAAACGTTCGAGTTATGAAATGTGACAATCAAAGAGTTTATCAGTTCTGCGGTGTAAACGTTTTATCGTGTTAATAAAAATGACTAAAATGGGATTTTAAAAATGTCCTTTCTAATATAAGACACAGTTGAAAAAAGGAATAAAAAATTAAAACCATTTTGTTTAGGTAATGTCAGTTTTAAATTAATTTCAGCCTGGTATTGGGTGTAAGCAATTTTTGAATTAAATTGAATTTAAATCCAGTAAAAGTATAATTAAAATGCACGAAGGTATTCAGCCCAATACGTAAATCTTTATATGACATGACATCATAGCTAGCAAAAAGTTGGCTAACTTATGCAGTACACACTGTAGTTAGTTTATAAAACGCTAGTTACCGCATTTAAATTTACGTTACAATAATTTACATAATGTAGCAATTGAAGTAAACTGAGAAACGAAAACCCAAATCCGCATAAAAAGCGAAAGCGAAAGGGCCGAAACCTCAGGACGATGAAAAGAACCCGTGCCAAAAACCGTTGTTGCACAGTGCAATGCGATGCGTTTAACTGCGAGCTGGGACTGTTGGCGATTCACGGCATTGGCTGATGTGAACGTCTGTCGTCTGATCCTGATCCATTGGCTGCCACACGGCTGTGAACGCCATTATCAGCATCGTGGCCATAGACGCTGTTGCTGCTGCCAGTTGGCCAGTTGGCGAGTTGGCGAGTTGGCGATTTGGCCAGTTGTGTAGTTGGCTAGTGGCAGGCGGAGCAGTTGGCCAACTGGCTGGGCTTACTGGGCTGCCTTTGTTTGGCATTTTGTGGCCTGTGGCAAGTTCGTATATCATTATAGAAATTACCTACTGCGCCAGGCCGTGAGGCAGCGGCCATTGTTAGTAGTTTGCCATTAACGTTAACTCTTTGGCACAATCTGGCCAACAGATCTCTCTTGTGCCGGCGATAGCATAGCAAAAAAACACAACAACAACAGCAACACAATCGCGAAACAAAAAACAAAAACAATGCCACACCACTGTCATGCGGCAGGTTTGCTATTTAACTAGCCAACGAAAAAAAACAAACGCTAGAATTGATATTGTAAATCAATGAAATCTAATGGAAACATTGACGTCAGTTGGTCGCTGGGTCATAAGACTGATAACAGGCCGGGGGGCGGCGAGGAGTACGCTGAGGAATAAATATCAAGTGCAACTTACCAGGACTACCAAGGAAGACTGAGGAGTACAGTCGCCGGGAGGCGTCTGCATTGCGAGCATCGGCAGGTGAGGACCATTCTCTTCGACACCATCGTCCTGAAAGAGTTAGAAAAGCCGCTCATTAGTCTAAGAATATAAATAACTTTATGGCTATGGGTGATAAAAGAAACTCATATCAGCTTTGGGTAAGCTATCATATCTAAAGTTCTTAAGTTCTTAAGCTACGTCGCTGGCCGCTCAAAGCCCCAAAATGAACTCAACTCGACTGAATGTCGCACGCGATTTGAAACACTTGTCAACTTAAAGATTTGCACAATATTGACCGTATGTTAAATATGTTAAGCCAGCACCCACAAATACACAGACACACACATAAGAGCGGCTTTCGTCAGACTACATTGACTGACAGGTGCGCCCGCAGGTGAAACGTTCTAAGCTCACACCCACAACTATCTAAAGCTGCCTCCTCCCTCATCCTCTGCCTCTTCCCCTGCTCCCTTTAATGGGCACTTTAAGCGCATAAAACTTTAAATGAAATACGCAGTGCCTAAAATGTGGACAAAGAGAAAATAAGACGAGCGAAAATGGCGCTAATAATAATTTGGTTTATTGGCTCTAAAGCACAATGAAGACACTGGGCCAAGTGGCAGGGCGTTGCCGGCACAGGGGGTGGCTACCCCCCAATTCTATTATTTTTTTCTGTTTTTTCTTAAGCTCAACGAGGGCGACGCACCTTTATTTAAATTCTCACTTGGCCAGTGCAACAACAGCAGCAACAAGGCGTCTGCTTCGTTTTCTTAATGGGCAATTTTCTTGGTAGTAATGGGCACGTTTTATGGACGCTTTTGTGGGGTGTTTATCGTGTACACAAGGGGACACCCCACGACCCCCACCCCCACACGGCCAGTCGCTTTAAAAATGCAGGCGAGGGTTGACAATTCGATGTTTAGTTAAAAAATAAATAAAATAATAGTAAAAATATTAATGGCATATTGGATGACACAGCTGTCGCAGCTGTCTAATCAAAGATGCGCTCAAATAATCAACTGAACAAATGACATAAAAACAAAAACAAAACGGAATCAAACAAATTAATTGAGTTGAGTAGCAGCGGCCGCAGCAGCAGCAGCAGCAGCAGAGACAAAAGCCCAAATTGTTCGCACATAAATCTTTGCACTAAAAATTTTATTGTCGTTTTTATAGTTAAAAAATAAAATAAAAACAGCGGCACAAACTACTCAACGGCAGCCCGAGCCAAACAGTCTGCGCTGAAGCGCTCTCTGAGAGCGAGACACACACACACGCACACACACACACAGAGGCACTGACTCACACAGCTGCAAGCTATTTCCCCGTCCGCCTATCGTAAGCATATCGTAAGTTGAGCGCACTGGCTGCTTATATCGTAAGAAGGCAGCGCCATTGCTTAGCTGCTGCAGCTGTCGCGCGTGTGCAAGCGAGACGGCACTAGTAAAACACGAACTGTGCGCCAGCGTGTGTGTGCGTGTGCGAGGCGAATTGAAGGCGAATTGAGTTGCGAGACGTAGCGACCAGTCAATACAAAGGTACCAGCGCGTTGTTGTAGCTGTTGCTGTTGGCGCTTTGTTTGTGGACGCCAAAGCCAAGTTAATGATTTTGTGAACTGACTTGTTGTTGTTGCTCTGCTGCTGCTGCTGCTGCTGCTGCTGCTTATTATGCAATGTTAAATCAATAAATTGACAAAAATGTGCGCGCCACAACTTTAACAAGCGCCAAAAAACCATAAAGAAATGTTTTCCAAATAGTTTTTAGTTTCTGTGATTGCTGTTGCTCGTTTCGTAGACACACACACACACACACACACGCACACGCACACATTTGAATTTATGACATTTTAAATAGCCGGCGCGTTTTTGTCACAATTCTGAAAAACGAAAACATTTATTGTTTCGCCTTCGGCAGCCCCATTTTCTGGCGCTATTTATAGTGCACCGACTTTGTGTTGGGTGCTGCTCCAACCCCCGCCCCCCTTGCTTAATGCGGCACCCTCTCGCTCTTAAGTGCTGATAAATGGCGCTAGACTCTTTGGGGCATTGATTAGGCCCGACGAGAAAATGACAAAAACCCCAAAATGCACTGCGTTCTTATCAAAGGCACAAAGTTCAAATGTAGCTCAAACAACAACAGCGTGTGACACACATACAAATGTAAGCGCATACAGCGGAGTCCGATCCAACGAATTTTCCATACAGCGGACATTTCGACATATAGAAATAGAAGCCACCCCAGACAACAACAATTGAACCCTCAATACCATCGTCTGTTCTGTATCTGTATCTCTGCTGTCTCCCTGCACACATACACACACATTCACATATATATATATGTGTGTGTGTGTGTTTAGATAAAATTGTGTTTCGAAAGTGACAGTTGAAATGATTTATCACTTGCCAGCGACTACTGCAAGGCGCAAACGTCTACCCTCCCCGCCACGCCCCCTCTCCCCCACCCCCTGCGCTGTCTGTCGTCAAAGTTTTTAGCAGCGCTGCTTCGTCGCTCGCATTTTTGTGTAGAAAAATTGAAAATTGCTTTTTTCGCTTAGAAGAGCTAGAAAGCAGAGTGCACGCCCGCCTCGCCCCGCCCCGCCCCCTAGGCGGCCCTAGCGCACAGCCAACGTGCCACAACATTGTTGCTATCACAATCAACTTCATCTTTCCAATTTTCTACTATTTGGCTTTGTTTCCCCCACCACCGCCCACAACACCCTACGCCCCAATCGAGCCAACCTCCTACGGCCGGATTGTTGCTGTTTTGAGTTTTTCATATGAAAATTTAATTCCAGCCCCAACTTGGCCCACCAGTCGCCCCATTTCCATTTCGAGTCCCACACTCTCTCTATCTTTCCCTGTGGGTGTGTGTGTGTGTCTGTGTGTTGCGAGCTAATTTAAAAATTTTTGTAATTTTTTCGCCTTGCTCTTTGGAATTTTTGCAATGCGCGACAAAATGATTTATGTCGCTGCCTGCGCAAAATTAAAAATATTACAAAGCAACAACAACAACGACAACAACGAGAACAACAACCAAATGACAAAACGACAACAATGTGCACATTTAAATAACACACAAAACGAACACAAAAATTATAAAAAGCAAATAAAGAAAACAACAAGTAAATTCATATATTCATACACACAACTTGTGTGTGCGTGTGTGTGTGTGTGTGTGTGTGTGTCACTTTAAACTTTAAATGAAAATGTTGCAGGGAAAATTTTTGTTGGCCTTTCCAATTTTATGCCAAACAATTTCGAATGACGCGACGCGTTAAAAACAACAAAAATTAAAAATAAAATAAAACAACCAAAAACAAAAAAAAAGAAAACCGCAGCAATTTTTCATCATTTTGCACGTGTAAATTTTCCAATTGGTTGAGCGCGTGAAATGCGAACCAAGTGGACCAAAGAGAGGGTGGCCAAGGGGGTTGGCTAAAGGGGGGTGGCAAGAACAACAGCCACTGGGCGTGGCCATTTGCAACTCGTATGAATTTGGTAATCAGCAAGAGTCTTAAATGAAAAGAAAGTCTTAAATTAAAGGATGAAGCGCTGCAGGGACGCGTCCTGGCTGAGGGGTGGCTGCGGCGACTGGAGGCGCCTGAGCACATGTGTCTGCCCCTATCTTCTGGGATCTGCTGCAATTGCCGTCGGCTGGCCGCAAGTGCGACGGCTTTTCCCAGGCAGGAGCCCCATCGAACTGGGGCCCGACTGCGGCCTGTAAATGCAAAAATGTGTAACACCAGACAACAAAGCCAACAACCAACTGCGTTTAAGTGCTCGAAGCCAGACTTTAATATACCCTGTAGCTAGCAATAGCAGATTATTATAAATATTTCCAAGTCCTAAGTTTTCGTTAATCGAACATAAATAAATTGTTAATACTGATAAATAAATTTAATAAATTTCCTTCATTGAATAATAAGAATTGGTTTCTATTTCTATTTGTTCATTTGTTTTAACATTTAAGAAAATTTATGATATTGATAAGGAGTATAATATAGTATATAATATATAGTAAAACTTCTCTATCAAAATAGTCAAAACAATCGCAAAGATAGAAATCAAATCGAAACCTTTTAAATATATAATGTCATTTATTTTTCTAACACATTTCTTGGAAAATATAACACAATTCGCATGGCTGAATCTATTTGCGGACTCATTGAATACCAATACTCTGGCCATCATATTGTTTTTCTCTGGCCATTGTATGATTTTACAATTTGAACTTTTTGCTGGAGCTCTATAGAGGTGCTTTAGCACTCTCTCGCATGATCCCACATAAACATTTTAAATTGCGCTAAAATCCGCCAAAGTTTCTCTCTCTCTCATTCTATCTCGGGGACAGTCGCTGTGGCTCCCTCTCCCACTCACTGAGTTGTTGTTGCCGTATTTTGTTGTTTGCTGCAACGTTTTGCTGCTTTTTGTGTAATTATTCACGTGCACAAACGAATTTTATATGCATTTTTTTGTTGTTCCCCATTTTTTAAGCACTAAAATGTAAGAGCGACGTTTTTATTTATATTTTTTTCTGTTTTTTGCATACCCTTTAAAGTTTTCAAGCGGTCATTTCGAGCTCGCGCACAGATTTAAAATATCTAAATAGAGTTATATAATGGAAAATATTTTGTATATATCGTATTAGATTTAAATAGACAATTTTTAAGATTGTCTAAATGCCATATTTATAATTAATATTTTGGTTTATCAATTTTCCATTAAATATATAAATTTATTTTCTTTTTGCGGTACTATTTATTTATTTACTTATTATTTATTATTTTCTTTGCATTAATTATACGTTTATAGGGTATCATATTAGGTGCATTGTGAAGTCGTATATTTCACCTATGTTTTCGGTTCGGCCGGAAGGTGGCGCTGCTGCAGCTGCTTTACGACTGTGCAGCAGTAACAACAACAACAACAACATAAACAACTGTTGTCTGTGCAGTGCCATTGTTGTTGCTGCTGCAGTTGTTGTTGTTGTTGCTCGCTGGCATTTTCCGTTGCAGTTTTTACAACATTTTCCATGGCGACGTACGCTACATTTTTGTTAAATTTAAATGAAAAAAGCTTTTCGCGCATAGTTATGAAAATAATGGCAGACTTAAACGTGCTCAGTGTGGGAAAGAGATGCAGAGAAGCGGAGCGGCAGAGGGAGAGGAGGGGAGTGAGAGCGAGACAGTTGCCACGTCGTGTTCGTGTCTAATGCATTAAAAAATGCCACCATAAGCCCAAAAATGGATTTAAAAGGCTTAGTTAAAATATTTTGTTAGGTTTTGTCTCTACTGTGTGTGTGTGTGTGTGCTGTGCAAGGGGCGTGGCAGCTTAACTGGCATATGGCAAGGCTTTTAAGAAATTTGATGTCGATTTCGATGCTGTTGCGAATTCAATAACATTTTCAAAACGCACAACAAAAATAAAGAGACACAAAGAACGCAGCAAAAATACAGAACATGACTTGTAACTTAAGCAAGGCAGAGTTTGTCACCAGCTCGACGAGGTTCTGCAGTCGGGCCCCTCCCCCCGCCCGGCCATCCGTCCGAGGCGCATTCTCACTGGCCGCCTGGCGACATATCGCTTTACACTCGAAATGAATTTGAAAGTCAGACGCACAGCTCGTAACTCTTCTCTCTCGCACAAGACACACACGGCGAACAACAACAGCACAGCAACAACAACGGCGACAACGACAACAGGCACATCAACATCATCAGCACTTGGACCCGACGGAGGAGCCGATGCCCAGGCAGGCGTCCCAGGTCTCTCTCTCTTTATCTGAACGCAGGCTCGCGCGACTAATATAAACGTACAATGGACCAACTTAAGCTGAAATGACAGTTGCGACATGTTTGCGTAGGCGTGTGCGATCTCCGGCCCGGCAACAACAGCAACAACAACAACAGCAACAACGTTGCGAGGCAAATGTTTTGGTATTAATTTTTCTTGTTGCCAGCCAGTTTGGAGCAGTCGCCGCTGCAAGCTGACAATAAACTTTATCGCATTCATGTGAATGCACTTTATGACACCTACACACTGCCAAGAACACCAGCAACAACAACAACAACAACAGCAAGAACAACATCAGCAGCAGCAACAACAAAACTTGTTTTTTCTTACGCCCGTCTGGCTGAGAATTTTTCATATAATATGTGCTATTTTTTGCTGTTGTCGCTTTTGGCTATAACTGATTTGGCTTAAATTAGCTACATTTGATGAGCTATTGCTGCTCCCCCCGCCCCTCCCCCCTCGGTCTTGCGGTCAGTGCGGGCGGCGACGGCGGCAGCGTCGTCTGGCTGCCTCGTGACTGCGTGATGCGGCCCAGTCGTCCGTTGCGTTGGTCACGTGACCCTAATAAATCACGGAATTAATGTTACGTAAAATGGAGTTGCGCACGGCGGCCAGTGCGAGTCCTTCAGCGTGCACAGGATACCGAAACCGAAGCAAGCCAAATAGAACGCTCCAAGTTTCAGTTCCCGTTACAGTTTTACTTCTCCTTATATGAGGCAAACTCTGAGGATGGGGAGGAGAATCGGGAGGAGGAAACTGTGCCAGCCGGAAATTGAAAAACGTTTGCGGCATTTCTGATAAGCGTCCAGACAAACAAATCGTGAAACTATATTAATGTTACAGACACATCCACACATATATATGAATGAGTGTGTGTGTGTGTGTGAGAGTGTCTGTGTGTTTGTAAACCAGTGCATAGCTCAGCTTTTTATGGCTGCTGCTTAATTGCCTGACATTTTTTAATAACAGAGCCACACACACTCACACACACGCACGCACAAGCGACTGGGGCACTTGGCATCTCGCTCGCACATTAAGACGCAGGCGCATTAACGGCCACAACAACAACAACAATAAGAATAACGTGTAGCGAGCACCAACATTACGGCCATTAAAAATACCCAAAACGACAACGACAATTTCCTCATTATCGTAAAATTTATTCAAGCAAAATAAATTCATTGGTCGTTAACCTTGACACTGGTTTTTCCTTTTTTACAGTCACACACACACACACACAGTCGCTCTCTGTCTGTGTGTGTGCACACATAAAATTCATGCTATGATGCGTGTTAAATAGTCGCTGTCATTGCGTCTGCAACTTGGCAAATGTGCGTGTGTGTGTGCGTGTGTGTGTGTGAGTCCCTACAGAGACTAGACTTGAGTTCATAAAAACTGGACCTTTAAAGCTGTCGCGCTGTAAAGCCGCCTACTATATAAGTATTGGCGCTTACACTGTCCAGCAAATTGCCATTACTTGCACTTGAGCATGACGCGGCAGGACTTGAACAAAAAGGCAGCTGAGTAATTTGGAGACCCCAACATACTACATATACTTTTATGCATGTGTGTGTGCACATTAAGCCTTATATAAATAGCACACACACACACAAGAAGTAATCCGCTTGTCGTCGCAAAGGGAACACACAGAATGACGCCAGTAAGTATGCTACAATAATCGATAAGTGCGCGCTGCAAATGTGTGCTGTGTGTGTGTGTAAAATGTTTGCTGCTTACTGCTTGAATGCACACTCACACACACACACACACAGGCAGACTCAATTTCATTGTGTGATTTGTCATGGCGGCTCGCGGTCCTGAGCCGCGTCTCCTTAGGCCGGGCAGCTCCTTTTGTTTTGAAGGGGTCTCCCGGCCGCAGACGGATGGGGCATGCGGTTATCTGGGGACTGCCTGCTGGCTGTTTGTTTATAGTGTTAATGTGTCTTGTTGCAAGTGCCCTGCACTCGCAGACAGCGTGTGTGTGTGTGCGTGTGTGTGTGTGCAGCCCTTTAGCATATTGTTGTGACTGGTTTCTGTCTGTCATTTAAATTTATGCGCTGAGTTTTGGCGTCGTTCAAACTTGTTGATTTACACGATGAAGGGCGGATAAGACATTCATTCGCATTAAGGAAATTATCTAAATTTCCATTTGATACTATTAAATATTCGTGCTCAGAAACCAACGTATAAAGCTTTAAATTTCGGTTGCTTTAAACCAAAATTAAATTGCAATTTGAGCCTGACGGCGATTCATATGTAAATAGGCGCCAACTGACTTTATTTATGTATATTCACATATATATATATTACAATGGCATGGCAGTTGCACCAACTGAAGAATGTGAAATGAAACAGCAAGCAAAAAAAAGAAGAAAATCGAATAAATGCCAACCATATAAAATGAAGAAAAGCTTTTTTCATGCGCAGACCAAACAAAGTATGCATGTGTGTGTGTGTGTGTGTGTGTGTGTGGCAGCTGGCTGTGTGCGTATTGGCGAGGACTCCGACTACGACGGCGCTGGCGACAGCGACTCCTTCGCCTACCTTCTCCAACAGCGACTCGGACCACGCTGCTCGGCGTTTGCTGCTCTCCTCGTGTTGAGCTCAGCTCAAAGTTGAGTTGAGTTCAGTTCAGTTGTCGTCATTATCGTCATCCTCATCGTCGTGGCTGCCTTTTATATAAAACCTCGCTGGCTCCAGCCAAGGAAAATGCCACACACACACACACACAGATACAAAGTGAGCATTTTCAGTGCAGCAGCTCCCACTTTTTATATGCCACGTTTTTTTTCCGTATTTTTTCTACATTTCTTTTTATTTCCAGTCAGCAGAAAAGTTCTTATACACAAGCTGCGTGTTTGTGTTTTATTTTTATTTTTTCGTTTCGCTTTCTTTTTTGCGCTTCTTCCAGGCAACATTTGGTGCTCTTCGCTCTCTTGGCGCCTGCTCCAGCAACGTCTCTGTGTGTGTGTGTGAGTGTGTGTGAGTGTCTGTGTGAGTGTGTGGAGCAGTCAGCTCACTTTTCTTTTGAATGATTCGATGATTTTAAGCGCCTGCGTTATATGAAAACCAATCGCATCAAAGCACCCCATTAAATTTCATCGTCAGGCATATATCCTTGCCACAAATACACACACACACACACACAGACAGCGAGATAAATAGACAGACAGGGGACATGGCATAGAAATAACAACAGCTGCTGTGCTCCTATGGCTGCTGCTTGGGTGGCTCCATTCGTCCTGGCCAGGTCCTGCATCTGCAGCATCGTCTGCGCCATTCAATAGCAGACGCGCGCGGCCCAAGGCAATGTTTGTTATGTGCCATGGAAATTCGTCAGTAGACGCTGCAGCTGCTACACACACCAACACACACACATACACACACACCCACCAGTCGCCTGCATTGTCATCATTATGTGCTGACGGCGTAAATGGCTCTATCAGCGCATTGTGCCTGAGCCAGGAGCAGCATTTTGGGAGCCTTGTATATGACATGTGAATATGGATGTGGCTGTGGCTGTGGATGTGGATGTGGATGTGCATGGACACGGACACGGGATCGAGTCCTCTTTAAGGCACTCATTGTTTGAGTCTTCGGTGGTTTTAAAGTGCTTTTAATGGCTTCATGCAAAGGCGCTGCCTTTTAAAACACACAAGTCATGCCCGAGGGGGGCAGACAGCATTTTATATAGCAGCACACATACTTTCTATACATAGCTAGTCTATCACTGGCCCCGCCTCCCCGCCTCCCCCTCCTTCCGGCCCAATCTTCTACTTTGGCTACGGCTTTGGCTTCGGCTTTTGCTTTTGCTTTATTTGCAGTTCTCATCGTCGTTGTCGACGTCGTTTTTTCCCTTTTTTTCTGGCTAACATTTAATGGGTTTTTCAGAAAATTGCATTTTCTTCTTTGGCACTCTTTAGTCTTTTTGTTTAGCTGCTACTTTTCCAGCAAAGTTGCTGTTGTTGCCGCTGCTGCTGCTGCTGCTGCTCATGACCATGGCTGCCATATTAGATTTTGAATGCATTTCCGCTTTTTGCCGCAGCGTGGAAACTTTTGTTCGCCATGTTGGCTGCTATTTTCCGAGCGGTCTCTGTATTGGTGTTTCTATCTCGGTGTGTTTGTGTGTGTGCAAATATTTTGGACTGACTGACAGCTGTGCCAGGCCGCGGGAAGTAGAGTGTGTCTGTGTGTGTGTGTGTGTGTGTGGGTTGGCTTCTGCCTGCTTCTGGTTGGCTCTGCTCTTGCTCTCTCTCTCCTGCCCCGGCTGCATTAAAAGTTTGTTTCATTTTGCTTTAGTTTGTTGTTTTGTTTGATGAAAAAGTCCAAGTTGTTGCGCAAAGTTTTTATGCAAGTTTTGCTATTTTGGCAAATGGATATGCCCCAAAACACCACCACTAGGCCCTCCCCTTCCCCTGCCCCCACCGCCGCCACTGCAGCGCAATCACATTGTTAGTTTTGTGGGTGCATAGCAGGATAGTAGAAAAGTCGAATTGCTCCAGAGCTATATCAAAGTTGGTCATGTTGGCGTATATATAGCCATATATGTATACTTATACACTTGTATACTTGCGCTGTCTATAAATTTGTAGCCTGAGTTGGAGCCCGCTATCAATGCTGAAGTTTAATCAAACTTTAAGCCAAAACGCAGCAGCTGCCGGCTAATAAAAACCTGTCTGAACTTTACGTACAACTGCCACAAAAGTTGGTTTAAATGTGCATAACTGCATACTTGGCCAGCGGTCGCACACACTCACACACACACACTCGCAAATGCCCACTGTACACCTTCGAGTTATGCACACACACAGCAAATGCATTGCATACCTCAGGGCGCTGCCTGCCTGCTCTGACATTCAGACATCCTGCAGTTTTTGCCAATGTTAGCATTCCGCAAACATATGGTAATAAGGGCTAACTGCGCCCTTGACCACACCCCAACAGGGGCTGATTTCTAAAAGCGGAATACAAAGCCGTTTAAAGCTCGCTTTAGTTTCAGAAGAAACAATGAAAGCCAGCCTGAAAAAGTCGCCGTCAATTCATTAGACACATTTTGAGTATTTTGCCGAGGGCCATTAAAATATTTGGTTACAGCCAGCGACCGGTTGGCAATCCACTAAAAACCTGGCCGTTAGTTTTATGGCTAATAATAAAAGGCCGGAATGTGTGGCGTCTCGGAAATCGATTATCGGTGATGTGACAAACGAAATGCGAGTTTTGCGCACGCCGTGTAGCATTTAACGGCCGTAAATCTCCAAGGACGGACAGCAGCCACGAGTCAATCAGCGCCGATGATTTAACGATGCCCAAAGCATTTAATTGCCGTTCGACAGATGACAACACGCCCCTCCCTCTCACCTCTCTGATTGTCCATAAAAAGAAACAAGAGAACTTGAATCGCTTTTAACGAGAAGCCAAAGGTCGCCCAAACGATTTTATGTGACAATTTTCGATTGGATCTGCACCTGGATCTGGAGTTGGAGTCGGAGTTGGAGTTGGAGTTGAAGTTTTGGCATAAACAAGTTTCAATTTCGTTAAATGCACAGTCGAAACCGAAGCCACCTGTAGAAGGAGGGGAGGAGGGGCGGCGATAGGCGGACCATTTTCGTGGCCGTTTTCAAATTGAAAACGTGTCCAACAGCAGTCATCAATTTTTAAACACGAGTAATCACTTTGTAAACGTTGCAGAGACCACTCCCAGTCGTCGCCAGCAACTTGTCTACTCCACTGGGGGTTGGCTTATCCCAAGTACAAAGCCGAGACCGGCACGGGGACGCTCTGTCTGGCTGTTGGCATCTGCTCTGACAAGTATGCCTCAAATTTCTGTATCGAGTGCGGCGGGGTCGCTTGATTTTCAAATTTCGGCACGTAGCTACGTAAAGTTGCACAAATTTTTATACAATTTGTTGCATGCATAATTCAGCAGGACAATCGCCAGGATTCGGGCGCATCAAGTGAATATCAAGCGCATATTGTGGTGGATTTATGTATTCCAGCCGACTCCCAAATACACTTGCTCTTTTTTGCCAGCTTAAGCCCTCCCCCCCCCCCCCCCACGCATATGTTGCGGAATTATGATGAGCAGAGCTCTGTCCAGATCAGGGTGCGAAGTGCCCGGACCGTAAATTGTATTATTTATACGTATTGAGTTAGGTTATCTTGGAAGTAAATTTATCACAATTAATACTTTAATATTTACCAACTACTATATTCACTATCTTCATCACTCGAATATTGATTTGTATTCGGGACAACTTTTAAACTTCATTACCCGTAAGAGTTCATCAGTTAAGCTGTTAATTGCCAATTGCTTTGCAAGTGGATGGCCCCAAAGAAACCGAAAGCAAACAAAGCCGCAGATAAACAGACAAAAACAAATCAAACGCGAGACATTCAAACAGCATTAAGAGCATGTTAATCTATTGAAATAAGCGCCATCATTTGTCTATCTAACCGTACGAAACTCGTGGTATTCACAGCCTGAACTTTGGATACCCCAGGCCTGCCAGCATTTAATTGATGTTTGGTCATTCGGGTTTCGGATTTGGATTTTTTGCAGTCGCACTAAACTCAATACTGAAACCGAAACCAAAACCGAATCCGAGACTCGGAAAGCGACGCGTCGAGCAAATAAGCAATTTTATTAAATTCTCATTTATCAACATCATAAATCAAAGTTTTTAGTCGTCGCGCTCGCTTTTCGGTTTTCAGCTTTCAGTTTCAATTTGATATTGTCGGCTGCGCGTAAAGCAACAGCAACAGCAACAGCAACAGCAACAACAACAGCCACAATGAAAAATATATGTTTCAAATGATCTATCAACAGTTGCCGTTTGGCGTTGATGTTTCTGGTTTTGTGTATATTTTGATATTTTGTTGCTGTTGTTGTTGCTTCGTTTTTAATTTTGTTATTTTTTATGGCTTTCTGGCCGTCTCTTCGCTTTTATGACTAGTTAATTTTGCCTGTTTTTGATTTTGATTTGGCACTTTATTGTTGTTGCTGTCATTGCTGGCTGGCTTTTATTGGGCGCAATGAACTATAAAAACGCGCGAATGCTTCAAATTGCACTGCACTTGACAACTTACTGATGGACGGACAGTCTAAGCGAACAATTGAATGAATGAATGACGCACAGACACACACACACACACACGCACACATGAATATATTTGTGACGCGCCAATATGTCAAAAAGTGTGCCTCACTTTTCCTTTCAGTTTGACCTTTGCCAGATGTCAAAATGGCCGCTGCAAGTGTCAAATGCTCCCGACGTGCTTGTTGTTGTTGTTGTTGTCGGAGTTGCTTTTGACAGGCACCGGTCGGCAGTCGGCAAAAGTGCGAAAAATGATGTGCGGGCAGCGGCGGCAGCAACAACAAATACAACAACAAAACGCGGCTTTGAACTACTAAATCATTTTTGACAGTTGGCGGCGCTGCGACGGCGACGGCGACGGCGACAGCGACAGCGACGCCGGGGAAAGCCCCAAGCAGCGCAGCTGGCGTCAGTGTATGTGTGCACACTTTAACCATGACCTTGAACGCTATTCACACACACACACACACACACACAGAGGCACACATACACGTTGCTTTTGTTTATGCAATAAATTAAAAGCAATAATTTTTCATCTTGAGGCAGCAACGGCAGCAGCAACAGTTGAAAGTTCGCCCGCTGCGGCACAGCGCATTAATTTTGTGTAAAGTTTATACACCAATACACACACACACACACACACACACTTGCAGGGCGGGGGAGGCCTCCCCAGCAGCAGCAAAAGTGATAAAGCACCGCAGCGACATTGGCAGCGACGTCGACGCCGGGGCAGACATTGTTTTTAACTCGCTGCGACTGCGTCGCCGTGTCTCGTGATGCTCTCTCTCTCTCACTCTCTCATTCGATACGCGCAAAAACAATAATTCAACTTGTGGCTCTGTGTGTGTGTGTGTATGTCTGCTCCACATACGGGTAACTGCCACAGGCACAGGTTCAATGCACGCTTTGCGCCTGCGCAGGGCAAGCAAATTGCAAGCGACACACACACACACACACACACAGTCACACAACTGTTCTGCCTCTCCCTGTCACTCTCACACTCTCTTTGTCTTGCCCTGTGCCATTAATTCTAGCGCTCGCCGGCTTGTTTGACAGTTCTGACAGACGATTATTTAAAGTTGTGCTTAAATGCGCGCGCTCTCTCTCTCTCTCTCTCTCGCTCTCGCTCTCACATTGTCTGTGTCTGTGTCTGGCCATTGCATTTGCTCATATTGTTCTTGTTGTTGTCGTGGGCGCACATAAGTCACACAGAAGCGTGTTCCAGTTCGGTCCTTCGGCCGCTCTACGTTGCTTATATTACAAATTACACTTTTTGGCATATTTCATTTTCGTTTTGGTATTTTTTGCCTCTTTTTGGCTTTTGTTTTTCGCCCCGTCCGTCTGGCTGGGCCTAAAACTTGTGTGTCTGGCCGCGCTTACTGGGTTAGTAGGTCCTGGTCCAGCCGAGGCAAATTAATAGCGTCTAACGGCAACGGCAACGCGGCGTATGTGCAATGTCGTCCGTCTGGTCGTTGCACGTTGCACGTTGCACGGCGGCTGCGGCTACTGGCGCACAACGTTTTACAACGATTGCTAATTTTAACGATTTTAATGATTTTACACACCATTCCTCAAGTTAACGCAGCGCGCCGTCATAAAACGAGATGGACAGCTGCTTTGGCGATTTGTGTTTTATATTTTTATGAACTGCAGACGCTGGTCGGCGAGCGGCCGCCGCTTAGCCGAGACAGCAACCGGGCTATAAATCAAATGTCCGGCAAAAATCACGTGCCAGGCAAACGTTTACTGTCTTAATTGTTGTTGTTGTTGCTGCTGCTGCTGCTGCTTATTAATGAAAGCGAAAAGCGCTGCTTATATAATCACGTCAAGGGTCTGGATCGCAGCCGGCTATCGGCTGGCAGCAATCAAACCGTAAACTGCCACTGCGCACCGCGCGAACCTCGATTTCCACATCAAAACTGGCACAAGTTCATCATCACCGTCGCCATGGTCAGCAGGAGCATTAAGAATCCGCAAGCGGGAGCGGCGATGCGGCCGCTTGGGGGCTGGGGGAGGCGTGGCAGGCACGTTGAAAGCTCCGAGACCGCCAGTGTGCTCAATTTATGAGCCGCAGACAGTCTGCCCTTTTTATAATCGATTGTAGTTTTTAATTAAAATTTAACTTTATAATGATTTTTTATCAGCTGCTGCTGCTGCTGCTGCGGCTGCCGCCAAGTCTGTTTAAGTCTAAATTAAAAAGAAATTTCTCATTTTTAGCGAAACGGGCAACAGGAAGCGGCCGCGGCGTGCAAAGTGGGCGTTGGCCAGCGCGAACGTGCTCGGGCAGCCGGCGGGCGGTAAAGCGGTAAAGCGGGAAGGCGGTGGGGATTAGTGACAGACAGACATCAAAGTCTGATCGCTGGCCAACTTGCCAAGTTGATTAATGTGCGAACCAGCTCCGGCCACGTGTGAGGAAGTTGAGAGCGGCCCCAAAGCAAAATGTACCCGATTCTATATTATGTTATGTGTTAAATGACTTAATGTGGAATGTGACTTACCATCGTATGTTAGTTCTGAAGGATTGAGTGATGATAAGAACTTACCATCTGCAAAGAGAGAAATTCCCATGATACATTAATACCAATTACAATCGCACATTTTATATTAATTAGCGTTAAAACAATATTTGTATAAAAAGTCCACATAATGCAGCCGCGCATTAAAATATTTATAAATAAATAATTTTCAAAACTTTCCTCATACTTCTTGAATTTGTGTGCTCTTCTTCTTTGTTGTTATTTGCACACCGTTTCCGATATATATATATTGTGTTTTTATAATGCATTATTATTATTAATTCGATTATTGTGCAGCATTTAATTTAATACGCGCCATGCCGCATTATGCACAATAATTATTTTAAATTCACTTTGACAAGCAATTTTATTGACCGCCGCACACCCCCGATCCGAACCTGGCCCAGCGCAATGTTAATTTTAATTTAATATTTTAACAATGTCTCGTGTATTAATTTTGCTTGCGGTTTTACGCATTTGTTGTTGCTGTTGCCTTTGTTATCATGCAACAAAAATGCAAATTAACGCACAGATTTACATTATTTTTTGTTTGTCTATTTAAAAATATTTATAGCTGTCATGGTTAGTTTTTTTTTTCTTCTTTTGAGTGTTGTTTTTTCAGCTTTTTGTTTGCTCTTAGCATGTTTGTTTTGCACGCATTTCATTTCAATAAATTATTTAATTTTAATTTTAGTCTTTTTTGGCGTTTATGTTTGGCACAGCATTTTTGCATTTTTGTATTTTATGGCATATAAAATGGCATTTTAAGCCAATCATATGGCGGCCATAAACTATTTGCTGTGCTTAAACAATTTCATGAATAATATCAGTATGGGCCTCCCCTCGCTCTAAAAGTCTTTAATTTAAATTTCTGTGATTTAAGTTAATTTCTTTGTACAAAATATAACCAATTATTGGGACAAATCTTGATGGTAAATCATAGAGATATCTAGTCAATTTAATAATAGACATTACTTAGTCCTGTGACAATTTGCAGGGTCTTTACGTGCTTAAATTACAGTCCGTTTAGCCTCGGCGTGTCCTTATTTCGTGTACTATGCTGTTTCTTGCTGTTTTTGAGTTTTGTTGTAAATAAATCAATGATAATTAACCTTCGGCAGCGCGTAGAAATAATTTTACTGTCAATGTTGTCAGCACTGACAGTCGAACATCTTAAATCATTTCGTTCCTGTTGTTCAACGTGCTGTAAAAGAGACTCCGGAATCGGGACGCGACGCTCAAGCTGAAGCTGACACTGACACTGGCGACTGGCAAAAAGCAAAACGAAATGAAATTAAAAAGCGCAACAGCGACGGACACTAAACACGGCCAAATGAACAGCGCGTCCCGAAGTTGCCAAATGCGCAAAATAAAATACCAATTCGCACTCGCATTCGGGCCAGAAGAAGACGGCGGCCTGAAATGTACCCGGCACAGGGTACAGGGTGCAGGGCCCAGGGTACAGGGTGTTGGATTCGAGGTCTCGCGACAAAACACCTTTTCAAAATGCGCACAGCAGCGGACGGAGCAGAAATGGGGCCTCGATTTCTGATGCGTAGACGTCAAAAACGCCGTGGTGGCAATTAAATGCCTTCGACGCGCTGCGAGGCTCATTGCCAACGCCTCAGCCTCTCGGCTGCCTGTTGGCCTGTTGGCCAACTCAGTGGCGGCCACAAATAACGCCCAAATATGGCGCAATTTCATTCGCAACGCATCGCATCGAATCGATTGCCGATGCCACCGATGCCGATTCATTTCAATTCGTTGCGTTTCGATTTATTTATCACCTGTCGTTGGAAATTGAAATTGCATTTCGCTTGGCCAACGGAGCGACTTCGTCTTTGACTTCTTCTTGAGTCGTTTCGATTCATTGTGCTCTGTTTTTGTCTTCTTTTTTGTTTGGTTTTTTGTTTTGCCATTGGGGCCATCGCCCCAGGTAATCATTGTCAACAATTAATGAAAGCCATTGTGGGCGTGGCAGCCTTTTAATGAACACAGCACAGCACAGCGGCAGCCACATTCTTCCTGCTCTCTCTCTCTCACACACACACACTCCATGCAAGCAAAGGCTTTTCTATTAGAACGGGAGAAAAAACTCATCAACATAATGTAAGACGCTGCTCGGGGCGATAATGAGCTATAATGGAGTTGGCCAAAACCTGTGTTGTAGTAGACCCGAGACGCGAATCTCGCGAACGCAGTCGCAGTCTTAAGAGGCTCTTAATGCCGCTTTGCTTGATTTTCTTTCATTTTAGCCCTTTGCTTTCCTGCCTCTTCTTTAGTATGCTTTTTTTGCATATTTAAAAGCCTGAATTCATTCGCTGATCGACTAATCAGCAGCCAGGGGGAAAGAAAGTCGAGAGCCGGACCCAGACACAACTTGGATGGCTTATCAATGCACTTTGCCGTGCTACACGTAAACTTACTTTACACGCGTAAGCTTTTGATAAGGCCCCACTCGAGGGAGAGCAACAACAAAGCCAATGCCAATGCCAATGCCAATGGGCTGGGCAATGCCGAAAGTCAACCTGATAGCGCTTAGAATTGATTTAAATCGCTGTACTTTGCATATTTTGTGCATTTTTATAGAAGGATGTGGATTGGCGTGGCAGGCGGCCTACAAGTTGCAGCTGGAGCTGCAGTCATTAGACCGGCAATTGACCAGGGCCCAAAAGCGAAAAGCCAAGCAGCCAAGTTTCGTGCCAGCGCGCGCTTTTACGCTTTGCTGGCCTCGAACAAGCACCAGCCGTGGACCGGGACTGAAACTTGGATATGGACTTGGTTGCTTGGTTGGCTGCTTGGTTGGCTTTGCTGTGGCACGCGGACTTTTGTTGCAGACAAAATTGTCGACAAATAGTTTACACGGGCATGAAATTGTGCTGGCCAGACATCGGGCCCAAGAATGTTGTTGATGTTGATGTTGCTGCGGTTGCAGGAATGCGCATAGCTCAAAGTAGTTGCAAACAAAACATTTGGATTAAATGATTGAGTGCAGCATGCAACAACAACAACAGCCAAACCGATTGCAAATGCAATAAAAATGCAGTAAAGAAAGCAGCACAACGCCCCTGAGAAGTGCATAGAACGGCGCACGATAGCTGTGTGCGCTTGAGAAGCGCAGAGAAAGGCCGCCAACTGGGTGGCCTTTTGGATTTGCCTTGCCATTATGTTGTGGCTTTAAACAGCAATGGCAATTAAATTGTGCGCATAGAAAACAAAAACAACAAAAAAACTGTGAACAGAGCAAACGAGTCCGGGTGACGTCATTAATTCATATCAAAAGGGTAATTGAAAACCGCATAAATTAAGCAAAATGCATTTTTTATGCTCGATGCCGCTGTTGTTGCAAATTCGTGTGTTATCCCATTGGGAATGCGCGGCTTTGACATTTGGCTGCATTATAGTTTAATCTTATTAAAATATTTATATTTATTTAAAATATGCATGCAATTTGTTAATTTAACTGCCGCTGCGTTTGCTGTTTCGCATTTATTTATGCCACGAGCTTTTTTTAATTGTCATCTTTGTTGTTTTTTTTGCCGTTGTTTTTGTGGCAGCCACTGCGCTTAATTGCATTTCGTATATGAATTAATGAATTTTTTATCAGCGCATGCACACATGCACCGCCTCCATCGACTCAAATATGCAATATATACCCCTGCGCAAACATCATTTATTTCATTTCATTTTGTTTTATTTTGCATTATTTTTTCATCGCAACTGATAATAGAATAAAACCAAAAAATAAAAAAAACACGCGCCAACCGCAGCGATTTTCGTTTTTGTTTCATTGGATTTATTTTTTAATACCGCCTATATTTAATTTCATTTGTGGTCGCCTCTGGGAAAGGGATAGGTATATGAGTAATGGTGCAAAAAAGACGGCAACAAAGCCCAACGGAAGCCGAACAAGCGAATCGCATTCTGTTATTGATGCCCTGATGCTAATTCCAGAGACTATTTAAATCTATCTTTCCATCCGGAAGTCTACTCTGAAACATTTCGTTTTTCTCCGCCTTTCCTTTTTCTTATCAGGCAGCTTGATCTGTTTTCAACAACAACAATGCAACTTATCTACTATATCTAGAGGAAATTCCCTTGAAAAGGGGTTAATTCCATATTATTTCATATCGTATGCGACACGAATTTCCTAGTTTCATTAAAATGCAATTAATATAGGCTTTCAGCACATTTATGCCATGGGCCCAATGATACTCCAGTTTCTCCAGTCTAAACAAAAATTAGGGTGCGTCACAATTAATAATACCCTGTGTCCAACAATTACGCACATGGGCCAGAGCATTTCATTAACTTTACATTAAATGTACATATGTATGTAAACGCGATGTACGAGGCTAAAGGAGCCAACGCAATGCAATTGCACAGAACGTGGCAACAACAACAATGCCTACAAAAACAGCAGCAGCGGTAAGTTAACTGTTGTTTTATGTACACAAATGTGTGTGTAGCTGTGTGTGTGTACAAAGGTATGTGCCTGTACATATAACTCAATCCATTAACGTTTTGATAAAGGATCTTTATGACGACACTCCAAGCGACGGCGGCAATCATCATCAGTATCAACAACAACAGCAACAACAGCAATTGCTTTGGTACGTGTCAGTTGGTAAGAAAACACACACACACACACACACCCAAGCACACACATCGAGTGAAAAGTAATTGCGTTTAAATGCGTTTACATTAAGCCAAAATGCAGGCAGCGCCAACTTGGACAGTTTGGACAGTCGCTTGGCCTAATTGCAGCACGGCATATCCCCGAGTGTGTGTGTGTGTGTGTGAGTGTCTATCAAGGACAATTATTATTACACTTGTAATGTGACCATTAATGGCATTATTAATGCAAGCGTTCGCATTCACAGCTCCCAAGAAACGTTCACTGGGTTACTCAATTTCCGGGCCAGTTGCCGGCATTAAGCCGTCGCAGACGGACACATATACATATATATTATATGCGTGTGTACACATCTCTATCTGTCTATCTATCCGTCTATCTGCTGACGGCGACTTTACGACATGCAAAGCCAAAGCTTAACACTTTATGCTGCCCCTTTACCCCCACCCCACCCAACCCCTGGCGTTCGAGGGTACGTTCAGTTGGTTTCAGTTTACGACTTTTTAATAGTTCTCACATATTTTTTATAGATTTTTCTACGCCCGCTTTCTTGTGGTCGGCCCGTACGCGTTGCGCGCTCTCCACGCAGCGCTTTGAGGAAATTATTTGTTGTTGTTATTTTGGCCAGCACATAAAATTGATTTTCCTTTGCTAGCCGGGATCCCGGTCGCTTGGGCGTTCGAGCGTTTACTCTTTCGCCTGTCATAAAATTTATGTTTATGTCGTAAAATTTAGTTCGATTTTTGTGGCTATTTCTGCTGCATGCCTTTTGATTTCATTGCTTGTCATTGCAGCGCACTAAAAACAATCGCTCCATCCCACTCGCTCTCACTGCCCGTCCCTCCCTCTCTTTTGCTCTGGCGACCACACCAGGTGTTGCTAAAGGGTTTCTATTTCGCACGAACAACGCGGCGTATTCGCAACATCAAAAAAAAAACACAACAGCAAAAAACCCCCGAAAAAAAGAAGTTGTCGCTTGCTGATATAAACAAACGACAGACATTTGTTTTTATTACACACCTTTTGGGGCTTCCACTTTGGCAAGGCGCGCCAGGGGTGGGAGGGGCGGTCAGGGGGTGGTAGTAGATTCTAGTTATTTTAATGCACATTTTGTAGGCAATTCCAAATTAGGCAATGTTTGGCAATGCTGGCCCTTTTATATGGGCCAAGTACTCAATGTTTGTTGCTGCTGTGCACATCATCAAGGTGTGCCGGGCGGAGGAATATTGGCGTTGGCGTTGGGTGGGTCTGTGGGGTGGTTGGTTTTTCCTGCCTGCCGCCAGTCAGCCCGTCAGCCCAACTGCCTGCCTGATGCTGTCGTACTTATAAAAAAGTAATTTTCTCATTTCTTGTTCTCGTTCGAGGCTTTTTGTATATTAGAAGGAATGGCTTTATTTATTTCTTATATGTAAGTGGCGGCAAAACTTTTTCCCTGCCATCTTCTGCTTTTGGTTGTTTTCCTTTCTCTGCGTTATTTTTTTTTTTTACTCGGGCGCCGTTAAATTGGCAAGTTTGTTGTGCTAAGTTTGGGTCTCGCTGCTGGAGCACATAAATTAGAGGCACAAATTAGAAATTATGTGCGCATTTAAATGTGAAGAGGAGCTCCGGCCTTAGTCGGTTAGTCAGTTCAGTTCAGTTCAGTTCAGTTCCATATGTTGGGCTCGGGCCCTGTCCTCTGCTAATGAAATGGCTGCGTGCCTGCGCCTGTGACTGGGTCTGGGTCTCTGCCTGGGCCTGGCCCACGGCCCTCGGCCTTTTACTCAAACTCAATGAATATTTGAAGAGGCAGCAGCCAGCAGCCAAAAAGAAAACAACCAAACAAAATGAAACTTTTGCCACGGCGCCATTTGGCGCTACAAAAGATATTTTTCCATTGAAAGCATTGCAGGCAAAAGTTGTTTAAATTTAGCAACCGACACATGTGTGTGCAGTGGGTGGGGATAGCAATGTGCAGATGGGGGCCACCAGACCCGGCAACAACAACAACAACAACAAAAAGCATATGTATGAGAAAAAAGAATAAAGAACCAGCGCCACCATTTGCGTTCATTTGGCTGTCGTCATTTTTCGGACATGGGACAATTGGCGCTGATATTGCGGAGCCGCTTTAACAGCCGCCAAATGACACAAAGACAAGTTCAACGATCTACAGAGGAGGCTATGCTACGAAAGTATCTTGCTGCGAATGACACAGCTCTCTACTTATAATTTACAATTACCAGCATCTCTATTGAATACTGTCAAAACCTTTTGCATCTACGCTTTAATACACATTCAACTGTTATCATTCGCACTTAATTTGTCGATCCTTCGACTCCTACGCCCACTCATATTTTCTGCTCGTTACACTTTACTCACCTGAGCTCGACAACTTTATTTGCTCTTTTGTTGGTGCTTCGTTGCTCATTATGCACTTCCTACCCCACGACGCCGGCCACTATACGTTTCACTAATGTCGTTTATCATTAGGCCAGTCTGGCACTTACTTACGAGTACAGCTGAGTACCCAAAAGTATTCACCACAATGTTTTCTACGCGTTTTCTTCCTGTTGACGCAAGATAATTTGGCTCGTTTGTCTATGCTCCCATTACAAAATGTCAAAAAATTTCCCAAACACGGCACGCCCCCTGAAACGAGTCGAGCAAAACGCCCACGACACGCTCCCGTTGCCGCTTAATAGAGAATCGGAATGCTCGTAGGTGGCATAACAACATGGTAATGGTAATGGCAGAGCTGGTCAGGTAGTTATGTAGGTGGATCGCTGCTTAGGCCGGTGGTTAGCCCGGGGTGGGCCTGGCAGGTGGCAACGCCCAGCGAAAGCGCATAATTTGTCATTGAATGTTTGGTTTTGGACTGCCGCCCGCCTCCGCTGTTGGCCAGAACCCGAGCTAATGTCTTAGGTGTTGCCTGTTTGCATAAAACTTGTAATGCCACCCTCTTAACGGAACCGGAGTTGCTCTAGCGTTTCACCTAAGGGGCGTGGTGTGTGTGTGTGTGTGTGGTGCGAGAGGGTATTTGTGTGGCTCCACTCGAGATGTTTTGGTCCGGCCTATACCAGTTGGTGCTTAATTCGCAGCTTACATTTAAAAAGCATTTAGTGAGCTGTGGCACTCAGCGGTACAGTGGCGGCCATAAGAGCGTGTCCACTTGCTATCTCGGGTCGCAAAGTTCGCTACCATTTAATGCACACACATATAGCCATATAATTATAATTGCTGATAAATGTTTCATACTAATAAACACTTAAAGCGAACGAACCTTCCGTCCGACATGGAGCTAACGATGACGACGACGACAGCGACATTGCCGGCGTGTGACGCTAATGACACTTGGCGTCGACGCTGACGTTGACGCTGAAGTTGACGTCGACGCTGGCAGCGGGCAAAAATGGAATGATTTGTGTGAGAGATTGCATGCCTTGCAGTGATTTGTGATTTGTGTGTTGAGAAATGCAATTTTAAACGGGGGCAGCAGCCATCAAGCAGCAGCAGCCAACAACTGGCGACTTGATAAGCCACTGTCATCAGCAGGCTGCACTTTTTGATAGCTCTATTAAAGGCCAGCGTTGTTGTTGCTGCTGCTGCTCCTCATGTATGTGCACAAAATGGCGATATATTATTGAAGTTGCAAATTTGTTGCGAGTGAAATAAATGTGAAAATAATGAATAATAAAAGTCAAGAAGAACATGATTTTTTATGGCTGACGCGACTGTTGAATGATCGCCGCGAGTGCGAGTGAAACAGAAGCAAAGTGCAAGTGCAAAAGGCCTTGTCTGTCAAGCACACACACACAAGCACATTTGTATAATGAAAAGTTGTTATCAGCATACGGTTACTGTGTGAAAGCCGCCTGACCAACTGATACACTTCAGCTGTGACTAATTTATGCGGCGGCCAGTGTAGCTCAGATCATAACATATTACGGCGATAAGTTATAAGCTAGACAAATTCAAGTCAAAGTCATGGGACCAGCCCATGTAAAACGAGCCCTCATCTTTTCCATCTATTTTGGCTGGTGGAAACACAAAGATATCAAAAAAAAAAAAAAAAAAAAAAAGAGAATAAAAGCAGGCTGTATTTGAAAATTTCATGCCTCAAAACGTAGCTAAAGGAAGTTTGCATTTTGTCTGCACGCGGCCGCAACCCTCCCAGGCAACAAAGCTATTGTTGTGTTGTTGTTGTTGTTGGTGTTGCTTGTTTGTCAACTATGCTGCGACCTCTGGCAGTGACAGAGTCCAAGTCGAGAGCGGAGTTTGCCGCCCTGCTGCTGCTGCGCTGCTGCTGCTGCTGCCGCTGCTGGTGTTGATGATTTTGTTGATGTGCTCGTTGAGTTTGATGTGGCAAGCGGGCAAACCCCGAAGCCCATGCTCCCTGAACCCCCGCCAAACTGGAAAACCGGGCCCAATCCCAGACCCCGGTCTGGGAAATTCGATGCGCATTCTATTCATTGGCGTGTCGGTCCTAGAAATATGATAATGTGCCAGCCGCGAGCAGCGAGAGGAGCAGCCAGCAACCAAATATGCAACAGTCAGTTCGTAAATTTTCATTGTAAAATAAGAAGTGTGCGTGTGTGTGTGTGTGTGTGGTGTTAGGGGATGAAGATGTATTGCCTTTTGTGCAATTTGACGTAATGTTACATAAGCTCTCTGCCTGGCCGGGGTTGGGGTGGGGTGCTCATTATGAAGGGCGCAGGCAACATCGAATTTCTGTTTCAATTTTTATGATTGTGAACTTGGCCGTATTCGGAGTACGGCTACGGAGTACGGCTACGTGCGGCAGCTGGTGCCCCTTTTGGGCTTGGCCTTTATTCCTTTTGCTCGGTCTCGAATTGGGATCGGGATTGGGTTCGGGGTGCGCAGATACGCAACAACAGATATGGGTAATTTTTTGGCAGCCGTGCGAGCGTTTCTATTCAAAAGTTGTTTAATGCGTAAAATTTTAATTTTTTTATCGCCGCATTCGTTGTTATTGTTGTTGTGCCACGTTGGTGGCGGAAATTGTGACAAAAGAGTTAAAAAGTTGTGGGAAAGGCAGATGCCAGCAATCTGCCGGATTGACTGATGCTGAGGTGTGAATGGATATTTGCGTTTGGCAGAGCTGTCAGAAGGGGCTCCCCAACACAGCTAAAAAGGTGATTATGAATTAATAAAGTGCTTGCGAAAACGATTCGATGAACACTAAATATACTGGGTATTATGTTAAAATGTGGATCGATGTCTGTCTTATTATAACCCTAACCCTAAACTGGCTACTGCTGCATTTGCATAGAAAACTCTCGTTAGTTTCCGCCGTGGCTAAGTCACTGTAAGTTTTTAGATAGTTTCTGTTGGAACCCCTCCCGCTGTCAAACCAAGCAAATGTAATTCTATTAAAGCCAAACCAGCAAAAATACAAGAAAAAACAAATGCTTTCACATTACAAGGCAAACAGAAACAGACTTACAGAAAGAGAAAGAAACGGAAAACTCTCAGGCTCTCCGGCCATGTGAACGAGAAACTGTCGGCCGGGCAAATGAAAATTGTCTAATTGTGCGTGGTAAGATAACAAACAGCCAACGGCTAGAGGGCGAGAGCTTCCTGTTATTGTTATTGCTATTGTTCCTACTCAGTTTGTTGTTGCAGTCGTAACACATTTCGTCAATGTAAATAAGCAAAAATTGGGCGACAGGCAGCAACAAAGATAATCGCCTTAGTAGCAAAAGCGAAAAGTGCACTCCAGGTCATGGATGTGAATGTGGCACTAAAGCCGCAATGACAACAACAAGCTGCCACACACACAGGGAGAGAAACACCCCTCGTAACTTTAAAACTGTAACAATTGGCAATTGTGTGGGTCTTGCGGCTTGACAAACGCTAAGCGCGGAGCGCAGAGAGCCGAGCACGGAGCGGAAAGGATAACACGCACTTCTGAGGCTGCCCCACGCCATGAAAGTTAATTTACGTCACGCAGCATTTTCAATCAATGTCAGACGGGGGTAAGCTGCCACCGAAGGGTTGAGGGTTGAGGGGTTGAGAATTGAGGGCTGAGGGTTGGTCGCCCGCTGTTCTTGTTTATTTTCATTTTCGCAGCTAAGGCAATCAAATTGATCTCGTTTTGATTTGCATTTAAGCGACACTTGACGAGCGACGTAGCCGACTTTTAAATGTAAATAAACACACGGACTTTAACATATTTTCATAGCTGACACGGCTGACATTTATCGCCTGGTTTGGCTCTTTAATTGCGCATTAACTGTTGCGCCAAAATAAATGTGGAAAATGAAAAGAAAAATACAGACGTCGAAACCCGTCATCATCGCCATCAGCATTTTGGGCAGGTCACAACCCAGAGCTATACAAATATTTTTTAATTGAATGCAACGCTGGTACGCGCGACGTTGATGAGGGTGCCCTATAATTATAGACCCAGAGACTAACTCTCGAAACTGAATCGGGACTGGCACGAAACTGTCTGCGGGCCACACTCGACTCGACTCGACTCGGCGTCTGACTTGTGGCTTTCCACCAACTAATTGCTGGGATTATTTATTTATGGAAATCTATCTAGCCAAAAGTCGTCGCGTTAACGCCCCTCACAATTTCGATTATGATGAGGCCAGCAATTAAGCCAAGCAAACTGGAACTAAATAGACCCAGTCAGCCCCTGGCGGCCAACAGCTATAAGCCACAATACAATATTAAACAATTTCAAGTGACACTCCTGCAGCGCATCAAGAAACGATTAAGAGTTGCTCAGAAAGTACTTTGGTGAACACTTTTAATAAACAACTTTAATGTACGTCTACAAGTTTGTAAATTTTATTTCGCCATGGATGCATTTTTGGGGTAATGGCTGATAATACTTCTGATATTTCATTAAAGAATACTGGCTGTCTCTTTAAGTAAGGAAGATGATATTTTTAAATATTTATTTTTATTTTTACTAAGTTTAACCAAGCTTATTGAATGTTTAATGAATATTTAAAATCATTTTCATTTTTATAATAATGTAAATTGCTGTCTTTTAAGGATGCTAAATTATTTCTTAACAAGAAACTAGTGCAGAATAATATACTTCGATCGCCATTTCCGAGATAGACTTGGGCTCTCATTGAAATTAAATGAGTTGCACTTTTTGATCATATAGAAAAGTAATAGAAGTTTTTCTTTATAGCTTTAGCTTCAACTTACAAAATGTCGCGTTTGTCTTGTTTTGCTACATTATTGTCTCCTTCTCTCTCTTTCGCTTTGGGCAATTGCCTGACCCCATAATTTAGAACGATTTAACCATTTCCACTACTGCCACAACACACACACGCATACACACATAGGCAACTTAAGAGCCGAGGCAGTCAGAGGACACATCCTTGTGCCGCTTTTACTTGTGCTTCGTTTTCTTTATGCTTTCTGCGAAAAATTCCTGTCAAAATTGATAAAAATCACATTTTCCATTTGAATAACATTTTACGAATTCGTGCATAAAATTACGGCAACCCTCGGCAGCGGTTGCTACCCCAACCCCAGCCCCAGCCCCTGCCCCGGCCCCTGTCTGTCTCCGTCCCTGTTCCCGCTGCTGCTGCTGCTTTGTGTGCACTGGAATTTGTGCTGCAGCAGCAGTGAATTTCTTTGGTAACCACATTCCTGGACTCGTGCCTTCTTCTCGTCTGTCTGCGTGTCTACTTAAAATGTGGAAAATATCTATTTGCTACGCCCGAAATACGCGCCGCAAATTTGCTCAGCTAAGGGAAATGATGTGAACTCACCGAGCGACGCGAAGTTTCCTTATCACCATGGCGAAAATGAAATGAACATTAAAATTTGCTCGCTGCCCGCAAAAAGTTATTCGAGTGTAGATAATTTTCATTCACACAGACGCACAGACGCACACAGATGGAGCTTCAGAGTGCAGCTTCAACTACTTCGACTATGCCAAATTTTAATTTGTCTACAAAGTAACTCGACATGTAGATAAATCAATCAAAATGGCGCGTCGTGCCAGCGCAAAAACAAAACAACAACTCGTAAAACGCGCAACAAAAGTTGCCTAGAATATGGTCTCGTCGTTGTTGTTGTTGTCGTCGGCTCACTTTAAAGTTTTTAGTATTCTATTTTGTTTTTGGTTTTGACGTCAGTTCAGCGGATTGGCCCGGCCTGTGTGTGCAGCACCACCTCTGTCCAACACCCACCCGGGCTGCCGCCTCCTTCGGCCAGTAAAAATCATCGCAAGGCTTGAAAGCGCGTCACTTGGTCTATGGCCGAAAAGTTGCGCCTTTTTCAAAATAAAAAAAAAGAGAAAAAAAAAACGAAAACTGCATTATCACCGTGGGTCACTCGAGGCCCCAAGCGGCAGACGACGAGTGGCCCGAGAGTGTCTCTTTCGAGTGGTGTTTGCGCTGAGCGCTTTTGTTTTCTTGCCGGCAACGGAAAAACACATAAAAATATTTTGCCTATCACCATAAATAATTCAACGTGGAGCCCAAGTGACGATGCCGAGCATCGAGCATCGAGCTCTACGGGCATAAAAATCTTCAAAAAGAAGCGCCAAGTGCGAAGTTATTATTGTTGTTTCTGCTGTTGTTGTTGTCGCTGTTGTTGCTGTTGCTGCCGTTGTTGTTGCTGCTGCACGCACTCAAAATATTGAAAAATCTTTCGGCTGCCACAACTTTTGAAGTTGGCGTTGTGGAGTGAAGAGTGAAGGGTGAAGGGTGAAGGGTGAAGAGTGTGCGCAATCGCCAACTCTGCAACATGCGAAAGACAGGCAGTCTACGAGTCGAAGCTTAGGGTTGTCCCTAAGTATCTCTGAGTCGCACTCACTCTTAGTGTGTGTGTGTGTGTGTGTGTGTGTGCTTTAGCTTTGAGCCGTGTAACTGTTTGCTGAAGTTGTTGTCTGCTCATAACTTTGGCTACAAACTGCCGCAGCAGCACTTCAAAACTGAAGCAAACAACATAATCAAAGAGCCAAAAAGCGACAAATCATCAGGTGTAAAGAGCCGATACTTTACGGATAAAGCTCAGCATTACCAAACATTACACGGGTTTCTTCTTTTCGTTGCCTTTTTCGATTAACAACTTTAATGTTCATTTTATTATTATTCATGATAACGATCCTCTATTTTCAAGTGCATTATGTAAAGAGTTTATCTATCCTTTTTTTTAACTTTTTAATTATTTTTTTTAGTAATTTTTAAACTACAAATGTAAAGTATTATCTTGGCGTAACTCTCATTTCATCTTAAAGTGTTTCTTTATGTTTTTAGTCGTACACTTACCAGGGTCTGATGTATCTAAGACAGGTGGCTGCTGTGATAACGGACCGGGCGTACTACCAGCGCCCGGCGAGCGCGCATCATCGTTCATTGCGCCCCCGTAGGACAGCGATGAGCTGGGCGGCCGCTGCAAATAGAGAGAGAGAGAGAGGGGGGTATACCCATTAATATACAGTTAATCCAGTGGACTATGGAACGATGTAGATGTGAGTGACGTGCACTAATAGATTTATAAGTGAGTGCAGTGCATACATGTTTATTGTATTCACATGTTGATCAAGATGGCGAGCATGCGTTAGGTGTTTGTTAGAATTAGTTACAAATTGCTTATAAATGTCGTTTTAAATTGACACGCCAACCATAAAATGAGCCACATAAAACTGGACACACAATCAATATAAAGTCGCTGACGACCAAGACATCGCCAAGTCAATGTCGCTGTTGCTGTCCATGTCGATGACTCTGTCCGAGTCCGAGTCGGAGTCCGAGTCGGAGTCTTCGTCTGCACGACTGTCAAGTTGTCAAAACTGGCATTGCCCGGCCATATTATGGCCAAACAAATGCCCCAACAACGATCGTGGCCTAGGCCTAGACAACAGCAGCAACAATAACAACAGCTGGAGCAACATCGTGTGCAAAAATATATTCTATGTATAAACATATAGCTATATTTATATGTCTGTATAAGTTATCAAATTAATATGCAGCGACTGGCGCTGCTTTTGGCTTTGGCTCTGCCTTTGCCTGGGACTGGGCCGGCTTCTAACTAGGAGTAGGAACCACAACAGCCTCGTCATCTTTAGCGGTGCGACGTCGACGACGACGGCGGCATATTAAGCGCTCCGCTCGGCCTGCAGATGCCAAAAATGTCAATGTCCAGGCTCGCCAGAGCACTCGTAGCCAAAGCCATATTTTCAGCCAGCACGTCCTCTGGCCTTTCCGCCCACCCGGCCCCTAGTCCACAAGCCCTGCTCGAAATCGATCGGTAACAGCAATTTAAATTCTGCTAATAACGACAAAATTTGTTGTCGCTCGAAGAAGTCAACAATAATATTACGTTGCGGCATTAATTTCATGCACGTGTACACAAATACAAATAGATACGTATATATACATATATAAATATATTTTTATTTTTGCGATTGTTATTTTTGTTTTGACCAACCCAACCTCACCTCTCTGACGACTGCGGATCGCTCACAATTTTTAACCATTAAATTATTATTTTCCCAAGCTCGTAAAAATTCTTGACTTTCGAATACAATAAATTTCGAGTGTGCGTACAACAATTTTTTGATTCATTTGGCATGCAGAGCGCATCGCATGTGTTTTCGCTAAATATTTGTTAAATCGCATATTAATAGCGCCCTGCTATAGACAATCCAAGTGCCCAAGTGCTGTGGGTGTGTGCTGTGTGTGTGTGTGCTCTGTGTGTGTATTTCTACATTTAATTGGCTACCACAGCACGTTGTAATCATATTGCAGTTTTATTATTCTTTGAAGAGGAAGCAATAACAAAATCAGTTGAAATAGTGCACTGAACTGGGTAATGATCTTGAGATAAAGATTTTCAAGCAAGACGATCATATCTAAATTTAGGTGGAACAGTGAATCAAAACAACTTTTGTATTACATTTTAAGTGTTAATCTTTTTGAGAAAATTACCAAATTAGACCTCAAATTGAATGTCTGTGTTATCTACAAGATTAAGCTATATCCATTTGTCATAGCTGTCAACAATCTCTGATTAAATACTTTTAATTAAAATATTTTATTCGTGGAAATATCAAAAATTATTTATGTGCAATTTTTTTAAACAAATAATTATTTTGTACATATAATTATTATTATTTAAACCATTTAAAGTGTTGGGGGCGTGTGTGTAATTATATTGGCTAGCTGCCAATTTGTCTGAGCCGTCTTTTAATTCCTGGTTCAGAAACGACTACTTTGGCAATCAAAGTATTAATAATTAGAAACGTTGTCTGCATTTTAAAACCGAAGACACGCTGAAACCTATCGCTTTCTCTTTCATTTGGCATGTAGGCTTCTCTATCTCTCTCCGTTTCCGTGTCTATATGAGCTATGAGGTGTCTCTTGATAGTCTTATAAACAATTTCCAGCCTTAGCGGACTGACGACTCGATAAGCTCAAAACTTCTGGTCTAACAGGCAATTGTAGCAATTGTCGTTTTTACTTTTTTATGTGCGTCGTTCTCTTGGCAACTTTATGGGCTATAAAAAAAACGGGGCAACCGCAGCCTAATTTGTGGCTCATTAAAGCGAGCAAATGAAACTATTTAATTAGCTGCATTAAAAGTTTAAAAATAAAAACAAATAAAAAAAGCGGAGCCCGAATGAAACAAAGGGCTGCATTTTCCCAACGAAAATGAAACGAAACTTTCCTTTTATGAGTGGCATGTGGGACTGGCGAAATTCGATAGGCCTGTCGGCAGTGGACCTTCTCAGAGTTCGAGTCGGTCAGCTTTTCGAATCTTTCACACTTGCCGCACACTTTGACTTGAAGGTTGGCTCTTGGCGCTGCGGGGCGGTCTTCGAGCTATTGAAATTGTATCGAGTTACCTGAACACGACGAGTGTTGCAGATAGCCGACGCAAGACGCTGCGGCATGCGGCATTCGGCATATGGCATGCGTCGTGCTAAATGCCACTCGCGCTCCTTGAAAGGACAGCGCCGGACAGGACGGGACGGGACGGCGGTGGATGCGGGGCTGGATCTGGTGCAGGGACAGCAGGGTTTATCGATGCGTGCATTAATTACATTTTCAATTAGCAAGCGGCCAGGAAATTAAGCTATCGAATTGCCATTGGCACGATTCGGAGCCTCGCTGTTGCCGATGTTGTTGTTGCTGTTGCTGTTGCTTATCACATTGCATGTCCTGCGACAATTATTATCAAATATTGGTTTTTATTTAAATGATGAGGGCCTAGCTGCCGCTTTCACTATTAATGAAATTGAACTGAGCCAATGGCTTGCCTCACACACTCGCCCCAAACCCCAACCCCAACCATGCCCCCCGCCCCATGCCGGTCGACATCACGTAATGTTGCCCCAAACTTTTCACTTTGCGTCCCTTTGGGTGCATTAAAATGATCAAGAAACAATTTTCGTTTACCTTTTTGGCGCTGAGGGGTTTGGGGACTCAGCTCTGCCATCTACTTGGGGGTTTGGGGACCTGCCGTACGCCCGCCTGCCAAATTATTTATTTATCAGCTAAACGCAGCGTCAATAAGCAAAATGGCGTTGCCGGCTCTTTAAATTTTTGATGATGCCCGAACTCGACTACTCTCAGGCATGACAATCGTGTTGTTTAAAAATTTAAACGTACCGCACATTAAACAACCGCAAAGTTCTGCTGCCCGGCGAGCGATAAAATGTAATCGCCCCAAAATGAACAACGAACAACCGACGAATAACCGAACAACAACAAACACTTGGTCAATTGCTGTTGCCAAAGTTTTGTTCTGTTTGATTGCCCGGACACTTCATTATGTTGCGTCTCCCACTCTCTGGTCAGCTTTCCAAGTGACTTGGCTAAGTCGGCTCAGCTGCCACATAATTGCTCCTCGCACGGCGCGACGCCGCGTGCCGTGCCCACCCAGAAAAAGAAAAAATGGAAAAACAGAGAAAAGACCGAAAGGAAATGCAGGAGTCAAAACATGCAATTTTCGCCAGAGATTCGGCTATATAATTTGCTAGCCAGCAATCAGAGCGCTGCCACGCAGCCCCGTTAATCACTACAATCAACAGTTAGCACCCCCACCTCCCCCGGCCCGGCCCAACCCACCACACTACAAACAAAACAATCAAATTATGGCAGACGGGGGCAGGCGTTTGATTCTCTTAGCTGAACTTTGCCAGCGCGTGGGAAGTGATTTTCCTTTAGATTGCGAGCAGCATTATTTTTTGTTTAGGGCGGGGGCGTGGCAACGCGTGTGCCATCTCGAAAGTTGTTGTTGTTGTTGTTATGATTGTTACTCATTTGCTGGTGTGACACGAACTCAGGACGCAGGACTAAGGACGATGTAGTTGCCGTAATTGCCCCGCAGCATTTGCCGCGTGCATTTGACATTTGCAGCAATGGGCTTGGGAATCGCAGAGGGCGAGTGGAAAGGGTATTGGGATCGGAGGGGTATTTGCAATTGAGGTATCTGAGGCGCCGGAGGCTAGCAAGGATTAGGCCGGGCTCGTTTTCACAATTAAGAACTGCAGCTTAGCCTTTGGACCAGACCCAATAATCATTGCCGAGCCGCGCTCTTCAGCTGCCCCTCCCATTGGCCACCCTGGACCCCTGGGCTATGAAGTACTGTTTGCTGAGCTCGAAAGTGGACGTGAAACATATTTTTCTGTTTGTGTACAAACACTCACAAAGCGACAGCAGGCACAAACAGAGACTGAGACTGAAACTGACTGAGAACCGCAAGCAGGCAACACACACACACACACACACACACACACACTCGCACGCATTCGAATCCATATCCTTAGAACAAATAATTAAATCCTTTTTACATGGCCGCACAGGCCGAAAGTTTTCGCTTGGTTTATGTTTCTGATGCGGCTCAGGGAGAACGGAGAACCCCAAATACCAATCCGCATAAACCCCGACGGCTGTTTGTTTTGATGGATTTGTTGTTTGGCATTGCCGGGGCACAAAAGCTTTTGTTTGTCTGTTTATGTCGTGTTTGCTGTTGTTGTTGTTGCTGCTGCTGTGGTTTTAGCGCCCTGGAGCAACGCTTAGCCAGTCGCAGCCACGGCTCCGCATCCCCATTGTCAGGCAGCGGAGCTCTGGCTGCTTCTGCTTAATTAACGGTATATGCCCAACCACCGCCCACCGACTTGGCAGCCAGGGCGCCACTTCAGCCGTGGTTGTTGTTGCCACCTTCTGCGTATTTAATTGCGCGCATGGCATTTAATTGTTTTTCAAATTTGTTCGAGTTGTAAAATGTTCGCTGAATGAAATGAAATGCGTTCTCATGTGTGTTGAGTGTGTGCGAGTGTGTAGTGTGTGTGCGAGTGTCTTCATGTGTGCGCTGTGCCATTTTGCTTAAGGGTTGAATTTTTAATTAAAGTGGCTGGCATCGTAGGAGCTCTGCGCCTTGCAAGACCAATCGCACTGGCGGGGTGGGGGTGGGGGCCTGAAGCGATTCGCAATATGGCTGCCTTTTGGGGTTGGCCTAGACGCTTGCAGCCAGGACACGCAAATTGCTTCACTTCTCCCAAACATACAGATGTATATATGTATATATGGCAGCCAGCTACAGTATGTGTGCAGGCCATAATTTCAATCAAATTGCAAGTTAATTACACACAATTATACCACACAGACACACACGCAAGCAAATCAGTTAGTTAGACAGAGACAGCGGCAGACTTGAGTGGCAGCTTGTTTTGGCTGAATTATATTTTACACAAGCTCAATTCTGATTAAAGTTGAATAGCTGAACTTTACCCCTAGCGGATTTAAAATTAGAAATCAGAAAATTTCTATAAAATATTGGACTATAAACTTTGAATTGACAGCGTTAATTATTTTACAAAATACAAAACAGTGCAAACTTGAGCAAAATCAGTATAATATTTTAAATTTCCAATGTATTACATATTATATATATTTTTCTTCGTTTCGAACATATTTTAATCATATCACTCTTTGACGAATAATCGCCTGCTGATAAGAACGCAACTAACACCTACCGAAGTGGAAAGAAGGAAAAAACATTATTTTCGACCAACTATCTATTTACAATTGCAGTTTAATGGAACTCGAAATAATCGGCGGGGAATTTTGGCCGCTTCACTATCTACAAGTAGCTAGTGGGGCATTTGAAGGCGGCCGGGCGGACTGGCCGGCGGCTAACGGAACCACTCGAGTGGCAACATGTTAATTTCGTGTAGAAGCACTTGACATAATTGTGCGACTACTGTGTGTATCTATGATTTGGGCATGGCGAAGATCGGATGGGCGTCATTACTCATACGCCACGCTGTCCATGCCCTGTCGCACTCTAATCGTGCCTCGCTCGTCTCGCTCTCGGCCACGGGCAATCTTGGGCTGCTATCGCCGTGGAAAAAGCACGCAAGTCTGTGATTAAATATTTATAAGCTGATAACAAATTGAAGCAGGTACCTACGGAGGTGCCGTCGTCGCACTACGTTTTCGGAAATCTTGTGCAAACAAAGAAATTAGTATTTTGATAATAAAAATTCAGAAGCTACCTGAAACACAAAACAAAATAGAAGAAAAGAATGAACAAAAAAATATTAAATAGATAAGCGGACCTGGGCTGAGCCGGGTCGAGCCGGAGCGTGGAGCGACAGTGGCGCGCAATTGTGGCTCTATCAACTTATCATTTGTTTGACTTTGTTATTATGTTACACAAACAGTGGAAAAGTAGCAGGGGCAGCGACGGCGGACGGCTGCCCAAAACGAAGTCGAAGCCGAAGCCTTGCATTGGAAACGCGGCTCGGATCGGATCGGGATTGAGATGCGGCTGTAGACGGAAATGGAGCACGGCCCGAGGCGGCGCTGGGGCTGCACGCGATTTAGCATTGGGCAATGTTCACACAGAGTGTCAGGGGCTTTATCTGCGCCGCGAATCTCGGCTATCAATTTGAACTTTTCGCGAAGCCCAGCCAAAAGAGATTAACATGTGAGCGCGAGACGCGGCCAGGGACGGGTCGGGGCCGCGTGGACTTTGCACTTTTTAATTTGCAACTGACTGCAGTTGTTTGTTGCGGCTGCAATGCAAATAAGATAATTATTCAAATGGCATGTTTCACACAATTCCAACACACATTCCTTCAAGTCCAGACCCAGACCAGTCCGAGCGAAGAAAGCTGCCCGCCGGAATGGGGATGGGGATGCGGACGGGGCGACGTATCACGAAAGGCAATGGAATCATTTTCTTGCCGGCAAAGATATCAAGATAGCAACATGCAAATGCTGCAATGATCGCGAGAAATAGATTTGCATAAGCTGACTAAGCGAGAGAGAGAGATGGAGAAAGATAGACGGAGAGGAACTTAGCTGATGCCCAGTCTCAGAACTGTTCGTTGCATGTGAGTACATTAATCGTGTAATTAATTTGATGCATGTGTATGCAAAGTAATTTCATGTAAAATGTCACACCCGCCCCGGGAACGAGAACGGGAACGGGAACGGGAACGGGTGCTCGAAACCATGCCAAGACCCGTACCCGGACCCCAAGGAGTCTCTCAATGCTGGTAACATGGCGTGCTAAAGACAAAAATCAAACTACATACAAACACGAGACAAGCGAACAGGCTGCCCGACTAGCCGACAGGCAGACAGTGTCAAATAGATTCCGCTGGCAGATAGAGACGACAGCGCCCGGCATGGAGATTAGCCACATCGTGGCCAGGGATCAGGCCGACATGTCCGCTGCGCCCGTTGCCCGTTGCCTGACTTAAACGCTCATTTGCAAATTACGTGGACGGTTCGTTGTCAGCGCTGACGCGACTGCGACGCTACAGCGACTGCGCAGCGACTGCGACTGCTACAACTGCTTAAGCAGACATTTTCATTTCGTTTAGCCAATGAGATTTTATAGATTTGCATTCCTCGAGCAAGTATTTTGGCCGCATGACATATGCAATGTCAGCGCTGACGTGCCAAAATCTCAATCTTAGCACGCGATAAGGAGCCAAGGTGTCGGACACTCCGGCATCGTGTTAGCCAGATAAGCTGACATTTGAAATTAGCCGGCCGGCGGATACATGGCCATAGACAAGGCATTACAAGGATTTGTCGTCGCCTGCCCAGACCCAGACCCAGGCCCAACCCGACCAGCCGCTGTCAAACTGTCGAGTCATATAATCTGAAATTCATATACTACTCGTATTATTGATATAATGCACTGATAAATGGCTCTGGCGGCAGCGACTCAGAAACAGATCAAAAAGATTCGCAGCCACGCACTTTTGTTATTGTAATGGCCGCTTCACCTCCAGCCCCAGCTCCAACTCCCTATGTATATTAAAGCCGAAAATACACTTCACTTAAACAACGCCCCGATTCCAGCTTGAATCGGCCGGGCCTCCAGATTCCGCCGCGTCACGCTTGCTGCGAAGTTCAGCACGCCGCGTATTGTCTTAAAAGGCCTCCAAAAAGGGGCGGCTTGTCTCTAAAAGCCCTGGCCCGCGCCGCACCAGAAACCGAAAGCTGAAAGCTGAAAGCCGAAACTGTCGCATCATTGCGGCCCGGGCGCAGTAGACTAGAAGACGACGTCGCCATCGCCATCGCCATTGCCATCGTCATCGTCATTGCCATGACTTGCCAAAAGAAAAAAATAAAATAAAAAAAAGAAAGAAGGAAAAAAAACGAGAAACAACAAAAATCGCGCTGCTGCTTTTAGTTATCGGAGAGTAGTTCCATTTTAAAGGCAACTCTCCTACTGCTGGACTCGTAAATCAGTCGAAAAATCACGTTGGGCAGTGCAAAATCAATTAGGCCTGGTCGTGAGGCTCCGCGACTTGGCCCAGAGAGAGCCATAAAAATTAGAAAATTTGATTATTGCCACACGACGATGCGCAGAGATTCACTCGTCCATTCGGGACGTCCCACCGGTCCCCGTGGCCCCCGGGGCCGGCTACCATTTGCATATTATCGTGCGGCCGGGGCAAGATGCTGCACAAAAATTTCATTACCCAAACCGAAGGGCGGCCGTGGCGGCAACGGTAGCGACGTTTAAATGAGTTTATTACGTCTTTTGGCGTTTTACAGTTTACAGCATTTAGCCGGCGCACTTCTCGGGGGCTGCGAAAGGGGTGCAACGGACGCGTAATGAAATTTCCATAGATTTGCATAAAAAGGCATCGAAACTCAGCTCGGCTCGAGTCTGTCAGTCTGTGAGTGGTGCGGAGATGCCCCAAATTAGATAATGTCTAAATTGGATTTAAAACACGCATTTTGCGGGTTTCCAACGGCAACAGCCAGTGCCAGAGATGCGAGTGTGAATGCGAATGCGAATGTGAGTGTGAATGTGAATATGCATGTGAATCGCGGTAGCGCCCATTGAAGACCCATCGAGACAACATCAAAATAACATTAGAAGCGCTTTTCAGTCTTTTGTTTTTGCTTTTGTATTTTTTTCTCTTCGGTTGTTGTTGTCTGTGGCATCCAATGCGCATTTGAAGGGTTGCAAATGGCGGTGGCTTCGTCGCCGTGATTTGTATGCAAATGCCGAAAGGGGCGCGGCAGGACGAGGGCGGGGGCTGAGGAGGGGGTGCTGTTCGGGCCAACGCGACAGAAAGTGCAGAGGGCGGCTAAAAGGGAAATGGATGAAATTTGATTTTTTAAACCTTGACCAGGCGCTAAGAGCAGCAACGTAAGCCAATTACGACACGTAATCAAATTACGCCACTAGAGAAATGGACATATTAAAGCATCACAGGGAATATGAATATTTTACAACGATTATAAAATATAACAGAGTGTCAGCTCTTATGCACTTTTAGAAAACAAACACTTTCATTTCAAGTCAACAATCCGTGCAGTGGCAGCACAGAATATATTGCTACTTTGGTTTACTTTATTTTACTTTATTTTATTGACAATTGTTTGACGTAAGATGAACTTTTCAGCCCGATAGCTGCAAGGAAATATTGACAAGGCAAATAAACATTGCGTTAAACGAATTTAATTGACGCAAGCTCAAGAGGGAATCTTTTTTATACTCTTTCACAAAGTGAAAGTGCTGTCCGTACGAACGCAAATTTTCGCCACTATTGAAGCTAGAGACTTGAAACTTGGAATATATACCCGCGTCAGACAAAGTGTTAAGATTTTTGTGCCTCGCCCACTGGGAGGCTGGCAAATCGATATCCACGATATATCCCGCAATATTAAAGCTAGAGTCACCAAATATAGGATGTATATTGCTGGTGACCCCCTCAAAGATAGCTGTATCCCGGCCACGACCACAAGAACCACAAACAAATCTAGATGTCAAACCATGAAAAAAATGCCATCAAACATGAAAATCGGTTCAGTTTTGACAAAGTTATGAGTGATTAAAAAATGAGAGCTATGGATCCGAGATCTTTACATGTTACAATTTTTGTCAGTTTTGGCATGATTTTTGACAGCAAGTTTGATCTATCCAGAATCGGTTTTAATATTGTTTTTCTCTACTGTGACAACCACAATCGATTAAAAATATAAATTTGCATTTCTAAGCTACTGTGTACTATGAACGAGTATTACGCAGTCGGCTACGTCCGACTACAACGTTCTTACTTGTTTCTTATATGACTGCATACGTCTTGGAGATAGCAATTTCCATATCATATTATGACGAACGTAACAATATCTGCATTAAAGTTACAGAGACAAAACTAAGAGCTCAAATCATGGCTGCGCTCTAAAGTTCGACCAATGTAGAAAACCTTTTTTGTAATTTTAAAATGTTAACTCCATCAAATTAATATTTTTGTTTTATTAAGAAAATTCTAGTAAAAGAATTTGTTGCTTTATTCAAGAATTTTGTTGATATTTCTGTAAGATAAACGTTCAACTATGAACTAGGAATAAATCAGACTTAATCGAAAAATGCCTAAGAAGTGTTCTTGAAATTCGAAAAAGCAAACGAATTCTCTTTGATATTCACTATTTACTTGGCCTAAGGCATAAGCAGAAGTGAAACGCTCACGTTCCAAATAATGTGAAGTTTATATAGCAACAGATTACAATGTGCTACGTTACGTAACGTCATTACGTAACACTATTCACACTTCTGCACTGAAAACATGAATTCTCAGCGTAACAGCACTTAATCGTTGGGACACCTAGGCACACAATCGGAAAGTTCATAAATTGTGCTCCTTGCCACACGGCCATTCCGCAATTTACATGCGTTGTGGCATTTCAACGATATGTGGCGCGATTTGTGTGGTGCCTAAGCCATTTACACGTGTTGTCGCCAGGACAAGTTCATAAACTAAAGTTTAAGTTTTTGGCCAGGTTTGACTGGGAGCTTGGAGCTTTGATTGCGAGTTTGAGGCGTGTGCGTTGTTTTTGTTTTTGTTTTGCGTTTACTTTTATTTTATTTTTGTTTTTTTTTTGTGCTTGACGCTGATTGCGTGGCATTTTTCGCATATTTGTGCTGCACATTTCGTGCAAAACTTAATTATATTAACTGAGTTATTTGCGGCATTTGGCGCGCTGTGACTTGGCCTGACCACAACAGCGGCACTCGGGCAGGTGTTGTTGCTGCCGCTGCTGTTGTTGTTGTTGTCGCCTTTGCTGAACGACAGAAATTATGACAACTCAACTTGACTAACTGGTGTGGGGCACTGTCGAGTTGGCTGTTCCCTACAAGTCAGGCCGCAGTTCGCAGTTGTTCGCACCTAAATGGCCGGGCAGACAGCTGACCGGCGGGACGGACAGGCGCGGACAGGCGGAGACAGACGGAGACGGACGGCCGCAGTCAACAACATAATTAAAGGCACAAATGCGCATGTCTGGCTCTTGGCCAGGCTCTGTTCCCGGCTCGATTGGCGGAGCGGGCGAGCGGGCAGCCTGCAGCTTTGGTATGCAACGAGCTGCAATTAAAAATCAATAAAATGCGTGATTTTAGCAATTTTTGCAATGCAATTTGTAATTGCAATAATTAAAATGTTGCCAGCGCTTGTTCACTTTTTTTTTGTATTTGGGCCTCGTTTTTCGCGCTGCTTTTTCTTTTCTTTTTTTTTTGTTATTGTTAGCTGCCTAATCAAATTTTCACCTCAAAAACCAACTGAGTCACGTCGAAAATTGAATTGAAGTTAACGCACAAGTCAGCAACAACAAGGGCACACAGACTGCAGGCACAGGAACTGAAACTGAGGCGGAAAGAGAAACAACCCTGGTACCAAAAATTCAGGCAATCAATCACAGCGCCGCACAACCCACCCCTGGTCGCAGGGGCGCAACAAATCGGATTAACTCGCAGACTGTACCACCCGGAGTCGAGATTCACGCAGGCGCACGGAGGCGCTACCTTCGTCCAGGCAGCAGGGGGTTAACTAACAATTAACTTTTTGTTCGTTTTTTTTTCTTTCGCATTTGCAATCTACCAGTGGGCGTGGCCGTAGCTAGGCAAAAAGGCAAACCCGAAACGAGCAGCCGGAGCACCGCCCGTTGTGTTTTTTTTATTCTTTTCAGTTTTTGCTTTTGTGATCGCTTTGATCGCGATCGCCACACGTTTACCAACACTGCCCGAGATCACGCCACAAATGCAACCGTCAGCGGCTTGTCAAAACAGCCATCGATTATCGAGCTGATAAGAGGGGGCCAGCTGAGAGCTTAGATTGCGCCTGGGCTCGATCATTAAGGACTGCCTTCAGCCTCGCACGCTGTGTTTTCATTCAGTCTTGAGGTTGCTGCGATCATCTCTCTGTTTGCCCTCCATTACGCAACTAGCCAGAGGCCTAGAGACAAAGACGCTGATAAACACGTAGGTAGTGAGGGAGAGATAGAGAGATCTAGAGATCTGTATGCTTTGCCACAGTCAATTGAAATTCTACGCATTCCGACAAACAACAAACAAACACACATACGCACACACACACACTGACACATCGGCATATAGACAAATGCATATATAGAATTCTCAATTGCTTTCGCATCATTACGTCTGCGAACAATTTATTTTTATAAAAGCGAAGCGAAGCGGCTGCCGCCGCCGCCAGCGACGCCGGCGTCGACGCCGCATTTTCATTTTCCCGCTTTTCACGCGGCCAGCAACACAACAACTACAGAAAAATGAAAGAAAAACAAGAACAACGATCACGTTCAAAAGTGCAGGAAAATTGAAGAAAAATACTGAGGCATGAAAGCAGCGTAAAGAAATCAAATAAATTTTATTGTATAAAGCGCAGCAGCAGCAGCAACAAACTGCAGCAAAAACAATCAACGAGACCGCCACGCTGTAAATAGTTTACAGTTGTGTTGTTGCTGCTGCTGCTGCTGCTGCCGCTGTGGCATTGCCTTTGCGGTTGCTCACACTTTTCCTTGCCACCGTCGCTGCAATCGATCGCAAATTTTTTTCTCGATTGTAAACAATTTGGCTGGCGGCTGGCGGCCACATCATCATCATCATCAGTAACACATGATGATGATGATCATCAGCAGCAGCAGCAGCAGCAACAGCAGCTAGCTAAATGGGTGTTGAGTGCAAAGTGTTTGTGTTGCCAGTACCCCCTCCCCCTTAGCCCGGCCCATCGAAACCACCCCAGAAATGTGGATGCAACATGGCGTTGCCGAGCGATATCTCGAATTTGTGAGATCTTGAGCTCTCGATCTGTCGATTGTCGGTGTTAAATGCTCAATAATTTTCGTGCTTCACATACATACATATGAATAAATATATGTATACACGTATATGTATTTATTTTTATTATTTTCTTGTTTTTTGGCCGACCGTTTACCAAATTGCATTGTCTCTATAGAGTCGAAATCGAAATGAGTTTACGACACAGCGGGAGACACTGAATGCAGAATGCATCTTTTGCTTTTCTCTGGGCTTTTCAGATTTAATTTTATGTCTGTTGTATGTTTCGTATGGCCTTGTGCACAACAACAACAACAGCAGCAGCAGCAGCAGCTACAACGACAACGACAACTGCCAGCAGCTAAGGAACTGAAGTTTTTGGGCGCACTAAAAATATATATGTATATAAACAAAAATAATCAGAAAAAAAGAAATACAAGTAAAGCTTTGAGTGAATGAGTGAAAGAGGCTCTGAGAAATCATACAAAGACCCAGGGCCAAAAACTTTTTGATTTTCATAATTTTTGCTCTGACCACAAAAAGGCTACAGCAACAGCAGCAACAACAGCAACAACAACAACAACACCGACCACCACGAAACGCTTCATGTTAACGACTTTGGGACTGGCCGCTGCAGCCTCCAGTTTGGCCCGCTCTGGTCCGGTCATCGGCAGCGACGTCGTCATCTCTACATTGTCTGCCGGCATCGTTTCCTTAACGTAAAAGTCTCATTTTCGTTACCTTTGCGCAGTGATACCGAAAAGCGAATAACATCGAAATGAAATGAGACTTTGTCTGGCCGGGGCCCTGGGTTCCAGGTGCTCGTTGCCGGTCGGTACCGAGCCCCGGAATCCCAAAACAGCGACAGCACCAAATGAGTTTTTGTGCCCGGCCTCTGATGATTTTTGAATTGATTTGTGTTGTTAAATATTAAATTCTTATAAGTCATTTGCACTCGGCCTGAGCCCGGGCTCAGGCTGAGACTGGGCTTGGACCTCAGCCTGGGCCTGGCCTGTGGTGTTGTGTTCAGTGCTGTGGTGTGGCTTCGTGTGGCTTGTGTGCCTCCAAATGACAGACAAGACAGCAACTGCGACTGCGACTGTGACTGCGATTGCGACTGCGACTGCGGCCCCGCCCTGCTGGCCGCCCGCCTGCCCACATATATCATTTACACTCTGACTGGGACGCGGACTCTCAACCTGCGCACAGCGGTCGGTCGTCCAAAAATGGCAACGGACCAACTGCGTCCAGCGCTCAGCGTCCCAGCTTGTTGTTGCCTCTTTGTTGTATTTATGAATACGAATGCTTGTGGGGATTTTGGGGAAGGGGTGGGGGTGGCTGCCGCTGTGTGGCGCGCAAATAACAAAATTATATTTTCAAGGTGTTCTTTTGCACATTTTTTTTAATTTTAATTAACGTCGCTGCTGCTGCTGCTGCTGTTGTTGTTGCTGCTGCTTAAAATTGCAATTCGCATTCGCAGCACAGCTGAATGATAAAAAAAAACAACAACAACAAAATCATAATAAATGTTTAACAAAAGTTAATAAGCTTTTCGCTTTGCTTGATTTCATATGTATGAAGCTGTATTTTATTGTCGTTTTATGGGCTTTTATTAATTTCTTTAATGGCTGCACTGCAGCCGTAACCAGGTAACCAGTTAGTCGAAGGAGGGGGCAGTGGCTACCAAGTGGCGAGTTTAAACTGAAGCGGAATTGAATGTGTGTGGCAATGATAAGGCAACAGATCTAAACGACTGTTCTTCAGTCTGAGCCGAAACTTTAATGTAAAAGTCATAAATTGACTGGCTTTCAGCTTCGTGCCAAGCACAATGTGTGCAAGAGTCTAAAATACACTTGGAGAAAAAAAGGAATGGAAAGATCTGACTAGATTTCATTTAATTTAATAATTGTAAAATATTTTAAGCAATAGGGAGAATTGAAAAATAAATTCATTATTTTTGAATTCGAAATGGGCGCATAAAAAGTCAACTAAACCTTTCGAATTTGATTATACTTAACAGTTATTAGCTTGGTTCCTTCGTGTTCCTTTCCTATGAAATTTATAGACAGACCAAATAATCAATGGAATTCAGACTCCTAAACTCAGCGAATAAACCAAAAATGTTGTCAAATTCCAAACAAGATGGTCATTTTTAAACTCAAAAACAAAGTTCTGGTTTAGAAATTTTTAAATATTTCAAATTTCTAAATATAAAACTAAAATAAACTAAACTTCCATTAAAGAAGATATGTCATTTTCTATAAATGTTCAACATAAGACTGAAGACACCCTGGAACATCTTCAATTGAATTTCTATAATAATCTCGAATTTAACGCTGATTTTTTTTAGCCAAAGTTGATCGAGGTTATCGCAAATTAAATAAATTTTTCTTCAGTTCTATCGTTCGCTACTTGTCTCGCTTCTAGATCTTTGTGCTTGTCAGAATTCTTCAAGTTGTGTATTACATTTTATTTTTTTATCTTTCTTCTCTTATCCTCCTCATTGCAACACGTCAAACTTTCACGCCAGCCAGAAAGATACATTCAATAAACACTCACGCAGTGCCCAAATGGACTTTAAACAAGTGCCATGAAGTAAAGAAATTTATATGAAAGCTAAAAGTAAGTCTCCATCTGCTGCCGTCGCCATTTCCTCGCATGCCCCAACAAGGCCCCCGGAAGCCCTCCTCCAATCGACGCCTGCAGTTGCATTCATTACAAGCGAGGCAAAGGTTAACATGCAACGAACGGCAACGGCAACAGCAACGGCAACAGCAACAACTGCTTAAAAGCTTAAATTTCACAACACGATCGACAACAACAACGACGAAAACAACAACAGCAACATGCAGCAAAGAGGCACAGCATCAACAGCAAACAGCAAAAAGTGCGACGTCGTCGTCGTCTTCGTCTCGGACGACGTCTCTCAACTTTTGCGTTTGAGCATTTAAGTGCCAATTAATAACAATTTTTATGAACCGAAGAAATAGTTGACAACACGGCATGGCATGGCAGCCAGTCGGAGACGCGTTGTCGAGTAATGCGCCGTTGCTGCTTCTGTTGCATGCAACAAGCAACATGCAACAGCACACGAGAGCCAGCCTGCGTCTGAGACTTGCAGCAGGCATGACAAACTAATTTGAAAGCCCATAATATTGTACAGTTTATGAACAATTATTATATAAGTTTTATTAACCAGTCAAACGAAGCCAGCAGCTCTTTAATTAATTTGTGATTTTTCTGCATCAGCAGCAGCAGCAGCATCAGCATTAGTCGCAATTTATACCGGCTTATTGACAGGCCTCAGCATCTCAGCTGCCAATAAGTATGCAAAGCAGCAAAGAGAGCGCCGAGCAGGAGGAGATGGGGGCCCGTTGCTATGGCAGCTGACTTTGAAACATTTGGCGACATTAATATGATTTAATGCGTTAATTAGCACCAGGCAGTGGCAACAGCAGCAGCAGCAGCAGCTGAATGACTTGTTTAGGGTGCAAAAACAGCACCAACAGCAACAGCTACAAGCACCAACGCCAACAACAACATCAGCTTGAGAGCATCCGACGCGTCGCGCTTAAAACCCCAAAAAGTATGCTACGCGTATTCCCAAAATCCCCGAAGCGGATTAGTGAGGCAACGGCATGCAGGGGCGGACTGGGGTGCGGTCTGCCTGGTGCCAACTGGTTGGGTCTGCGGGTTGGGTGTCTGTGGGCAACTTCGCTGAGCGCCCTGTGTGCATTGCGTAATTGACGTCAATTTTGTTTTCGCACCGCGCATACCAAAGCACCCCAAGCCGGGCCAAGTCAAGCCCAGCCAAGGCTGAGCTGGGAAATCCAATACGACACAGAAAAATAATTTGCCAAAAATAGAAAATTGTGTCGCCCAACGGAAGCGGCATCGACTGCGACTATGGAATACTTCAAATTGTAATGGCTGGCAGTCAGCAGGCCGAGCGCAATAAACAGGAGCTACGACAATGCGAGACCCCGAGCCGAGTTGAAGGTAAAGTGGGCAAGGAGGGTGGTGCCCGCGTCGGGCATCATATTTCATTTATTAGCAGGCGCTGGCGGTGGCGGCAGTTCGACAAGCACTTTTATTTATGCCCATAATGCAGGGCATATGCAGGGCATGTGAAGGCGCCCAAATGGGAATTGCCTGAAAGCTGAAAGCCACGACTGAAAGTAAAGTGCGTCAAAATAAAGTAGCTTAGAGATTTATGCGGCATTTGGCGGGCGTTTGCCTAATAGAATTTCTTCTTTCCTTCATTTTTATTATGCTTTTCCTTGCCCGCTGCTGCAAGCGGGGAGTGTTGCCAAAATGTGTCAATATGGCCAGGTCTAATGGCGGCATTCATAACGAGACATGCGTCTCAAGTTGCTAATGAGTACCACTAGAATATTTGTGTTAATTAAAAAATAAAGCCACAGTTAGCAGAGATAAAATTGTAAACTATTATAGGTTCAATATTGCTATATATCTAAAGGTTTACGACTCATCCAAGTCCAACTCGGAAGTGTCAGTTAATGATTACATAATAGTTTGTCTCTTTTTCTAAAGAGCTAGAACGGCATATTTCTCAGTTTGTTTTGCAGAAAATGTCCTTTGTATTTTAGCAAGGAAACATTTTGGGCTTGGACACGGCACGTGCGCTATTAAATATACAATAAATTATTTTTGCTAGTTTTTTCTTTGGCATTTGCTAAGCTGCCTGCAAATTATAGAAAATCCCAACGCGCAACGAGGGACAGACAATAAGAGCAGCAGAAGCGGCAGGAAGAGATAGAAATGGAGAGAGAGAGGGAGAGAGAGGGAGAAAAGTCAATGTAAGCAATAAGCAGGAACACCATTATCTAATGCTCGGCGCGCCATTGAGGCATAAAGCCCCAATGCGCAGCTCCCCAACCCGCCAAAAGCCAATCTGCAATCCGAGGCCCATAAGCGGCAAATAGTGCGCAGGAAATAAAGCACAAAAAGGCAATAAAAATTGCCAGGCAGGCAGGCTGCCGAGCTGACTAAGAGGCTAAGACTTGGCCAGGAGTGGGCAAACTTTTGGCTGACTATTTTGTAGATGTTGGCCGCACTGCTTCCGGGCCAATAGAAATGCCAGCACAACAAACAAAGCTACCCCGCATATTCGGCTATGGGGATAGAATTGGGTTGGCTTGGGGATGAGATCTCTTTGGCTGCCCTAATGGCCAGCAGACAGACACTGAGACGTCGCCAGCAGCGGATTTAAGTGCAAGTGATTTATGTGCTCTATGAAGGGGGATTGTGTGACTAAGTGTAAGTGTGTGTGTGTGTGCGTGTGTAGGCCACAAAATTAGCTGATGTAGACATAAATGCGAGCGGGCAAAGTATGCGCCAAATTGCAAATGGCAACGGGCTTTGGCCACAAGCAAAATCAATCAAAAGTCGAATGTCAATTGCCAGGCCAATGCCGAATGCCAAATGACCATCGCATTAAATATTGAAAACGCACAAGACACGGCAAATTCAATTACCATCGGTCAGCGCTGGCCGAGGGCCCTTTGATATTTAACCCTTCTAGGGGAATCGCTTTTCGTTGCGCCCGTACAGGATAGTTGAGATCCCGTTTAGGCGGATTAAATTACAATTTACAAGTGGCCAACGCCAGCTAAGCGGGCTTAAGTGCTGCCCCAAAGCCGAAGCCGAAGCCGATGAACGAACCCTCACCCCTGCGGTCGCGACCTCGCACCGCGCCTTCAAATCCACTTGCGTGCCCGTGCATCGATGATAATTGAAAGGCACTTGAAATGGTCAAAGGCGCGGGGTCGCCCGGCTGGCTAATCGAGTTTGAAACAAGCGTAAATTGTCCTTTTGATATTTGAGTTGACTTCAATTGCATTTGCGGTGCAAAGTGCAGAGGCACCTCTGGTAATTAACGGTAATTGTGCAGGCACAGCCAGAGGTAGAGCACGGCACGGCCATAAGCTTGGCCAACGCCCCAAACTAGGGCTTCCCTTTGGGCCGCAAAGTGGGAGCAGGGGGCAGGGGCCTGATCGGCTAATGTGCGCTAAGCGCTCGCCTGCATTTGCCTAATGACACAAGCGTAAACGACGCAGCGCAGACTTTGTATAATTTGTAAGCTTTTAAACCGATTTGCAGCTTAGTCGAGGGCAGCGTAAAAATATTTCACAAAACGAAACCAAAAACTGCGTGTTTCAGTGGAAAAAATGTTTGCCTGCGACGCAAGGCAAAGTCACAAAGGCTGAGACTGAGCGGCTCAGACGATGCTCTTAGCTATTTTGGGTGTCTTGTCGCTTTTTGCGGCATTTTTACGGCATAAATTTCCATTGAATTTGCGATGGCGATTTCGAAAAAAAAAACATATATATATATTTATATAGTATATTAAAAAAATACTCTAAAAAATAAGCGAAGCGCATTGATACTTTCGTGGCTCAGCCAAAAGGTTGACACAATCAGGTAGATTTGAGTATATATAGATATATTTTTAGATATATTCTTGTGTATGTATTTATATAAGTGGGCACTCGCTATAACAACAAAAAACTTAGCCGCGCATCCAGCTCTAAAATCGCGTTCTTTTCAAGCGGCGGCTGCCGTTTGAAGCAACACTTGACTTTGGCCATAGCCGAAAAGAACAAAAAAAAATACAAAACATAAAAATAACCAAAAAACGTTTATACGAAAAGGTAACAAAAAATTCATTAAGATTTCATTATTTGCAAAGCATTTTTTGTATTTGCTTCTTTCGTTTTTTTTTTTTTTTTTTTGATTGAATTTTATGGATAGAATTCCAGGAAATGGAAAGCAAATGCATGCGGGTCTTGATTAATAGGTGCGTATGTGAAATATCTATGAATGGAACATGTACCTAAAAACATTCGAAATATATGGCACACATTTATCTTTATAAGTTAGGCAAAGTGACTTAGTAAGATCTACAAAAGATAACTAAATTTTGTTCTACAAGATAATTTAGTCAATGTTTCATTTTTTTCGTTGTTAATTGCCTTAATCAAAGCATAAGTATTTCAAATACAATTTTGGGGAGTTGCATTCTAGCGCTGGTCCCGTCTAATCCGTATTACCGAACACTCAGATCAATGAATGAAACCGTCGTCATCGTCACTTTGGCATGTCTTTTCACGCCAATGGCTCAAGGTATCGCATTCAACGCTTTTGGACTTCGTACAATTCCCTCGGCGATCGAAAATCGCCAGTGCAACAAAAATTGCTGAAAGTTTTGTATTGAACGCGACTTGAAACCCAAAAGCGAGAGCCGAGTAAACCAAAGAAAATAAAGCGCAACAAGATGAGCCCAAGTTAAAAACTTGTCGAGCACATTGCCAACTGCATTGAAACATTAGCAGTGATGACATTTTTGCGGTCGCTCAGCTCCCTTTGTCCCATGACTTTGGGTTACCGCAGCCCGCCCGCCGGCGACCGCTTCGGCGATGCGTCTGCTGTCGCTTTTGTTTGGGCCGTTGGCTTTTTAGCCTTAGCTTTTTGGCGTGTTGAGTTTTGGGGTTTTTGCCGGTTGCAAGAAATTCCTGAAGACGCGACACTTCATACATAATAAAAGTGGATCGCCGATCGGCGATCGCCAAGCAGATCGACGCGTCGTTCGCCGCTCGTCAAAAGTCGCCTTGTCGCACTCACGATCCGCTGCACATTGAGCCAGGGCTTAAGCATTGGCTTGGGAATGGGTGGGGGGCAGGGGTTTGGGTCTGGGTTTGGGCTTGGGCTTGGGTTTTTGGGCAACGTCTTTGTTGAGCCACCACGGCGGCATTTGTAGGGCTTTGTTGGTTTATTAATTGTAGCCTTAGCCTTGGACTTGGACTTGGATGTGGACGTGGACGTGGACATCGGCTGGGTTTTTGTTCACAAATGAATGCACAAATTTCGGACAGCCGCCTGCGGTTGGATCCACAGACAGTATGACGCTTCGCCGAGGCAGCGGAAAGCCGCAAAAATACAAATAAAAGGAGATCCAAGTAGCTAACTCGTATTCGTATTACTCAGGTGAGAGCGCGGCTAATGAGCCTGGCGAGCATCCTTTTTTGTTTGGCTCCAAACTGGAACCCAAGCAGCCCGGCCAGACAAACAGACACCGAAAACCAGTTCAGCTTTTTGACTTAATGCCTATAAAATTATAGGTCTCTCAGCCCAACTGGAAAATTGTGTGGGGCGTTGCTGAAGAAATTAATACAAATTCAGCCAGCGCTAGGCATTTTCTTTTGGCTTTTCCTTTGCCACTCTTAAGTGGAAAATGCCCAACAAATAAGTATACGGAAAAAAAAACGAAACGAAAGCAAACCAAACGAAATGAAACGATGTCTAATAGCCAACACGCCCCAGGCAATCACGCAAAATGCCAAATTACATGTAGCTACCATTAAGAGAACGAAATCATCTAACACGCAGAGCCTCCAACTTGGCCAGGGCCACAGCTAAAGAACAAAAAAAGTCATTTAAGGTGGTTTCCACATGCCGAACCCGAACCCGAACCCGAGCCCGAGCCCAGGCCCGAGCAGGGACCCGGACCCAGGCTCGCCCAGCTGCCAGCCCAATATTTCAGCATATTTTCGGAGCGGCAATTTGATCGGGGCCAAGTCCGACGCTCACGTTTCAGGCACAGCACACGCACAAGGCCCGAACCAGGCGGCCGCCACAGATCAGGCGACAATGCAGGGCAGGCACCCGGCGCAAGGGCAGTTCCCAGATCTTTAACTGTAGTCGCCAGCCCTTTGCCGCCGCGCTGCGCTGCAGTTGACACTTGAGCCGAGGCGGGGGCGTTGACGTCGCCGTTGCCCTAAGCGGCTTACACGTGCCGGTGGCCCAGCCTGTGCCAGGACCGAGGTCCATATGGGCGCAAATGCTTATAAATAAAATGCAGCCACGTAATACGAACGGGCTTCTCGATTTACATGCAGTGATAGCAGACGCGTATCCTGCGAGTCCTGCGTTGAAAGTCACAAAGTTCGCGATTGGTTTTGAACACTTTAAGCACTTAGATATTACACTTAAATTAAGGTTTAAGCAGTATGCACATGCAGCCCACTGCACAAGGCCTACTCTCTTGAGCAGTTCATAAAGCAAAGGTTGAGTCTTATTATAAGCCAAGCTTTGCTGCAGTATAAACACAAAGAGAGCTGTAGGAATTAACTAGCTGAAATAAACAATATGATCTACCAATACAAAGTGTATTGAAAAGTTAGTAGAGAATCGAATGTATCCGTGGATTTCCTTAGCGGTTGTTCCAGTGGTCATCTCTGAGTTGGTCGTCTTTGGGCCATCTTCAGTTGTTGGACAGCTAAATGTGTTGACTTAATAACTAACCTTATTTCGAAAGTGAAAAAAACATGCTGTGTACTTTTCAAATATACTTTTTTTCATATATTTATTGGCTAACTCTTTAAACGTTACTCTGTAGTTGTTGTTTCTTAATTCTTTTTCATTTTTGTTTGTTGTTTTTTCTTTTAATTATATTATTAGTATACATATAAATAATTAAAAATATTACATTAAAATGTATTCGTATATCGTATAGAAGTTGCTGCTTGTTGGTTTTTCATGTTATTTTTTTTTTTAGTTTTTGATTGCGTTTTCTTCTCTGCTAGATCATTACCATAAGTTTTCATATCATGTTCTCATTTTACAATTTTGCTAAAAACTAAATAAAATTTGTTTTGTAAAACAATAATAAAAATTCATGCACGAAGACAAAAAAAACTAATTTTTATGTGTATATATATTTTAAAAATAAAAGCAAAAAGCGTCTCAATTATTTTTAAAATATATATTTACGTATATATTTTTCGCATTATTTTTATTATTATATTTACTTTTGTTATATTTTTATAAAATATCACCTAAAGCAATTACGTATTTCAGTTTCAGTTTTGTATTTTGTGTATTTTTTTTCGGTTTTCATTTTGTTTTTACATGACAACAATAAAAATTTTTCGCTTTGTTTGCAAAACATTCAATACTCAAAACGAATTATAAAAAATTATTAAACAAAGTGTTCAACAAAATGCAAAAGCCCGCAAAAATCATAGGAAACAATTCGTTGCACCCAATTTTGCAACAGTTTTTTTTTATATTTTATATTTATAGTATATAGCGTTTTTTTTTTCAACTAAAAAAACAACTAAGATCGCTTGGCCACAGATTTATGCTAAAATTACATTATAATTACAGCATTTACTCATTTCGTATGGTTTTTGTTGTTTTCATATTTTTTTTTGTTTTTTAATTTTCTTGAGACAAAGTACAACAACTATTTTTTATTAATTATTATTATTAGGTTTTTTTTAGCAAATATAACTATTTGCAAGATTTTGTGAGTTTTGTTTATTCTTAAGTTGAAAAAATAGTACAAAAGCTTTGACATATTCTCATTTTTAATTAGTTGGTTGGTTTCATTTACTAATAAACCACTTGGTTTATAGTCTACTCGTTAAGTGTAAGTATACAAATGACTGCCCATATAGCTGGACTGCAACAGAGTGCAGTTCCATTAAGTACAATGTTTGGTAGTTTTTTCAAAATATTTTTTTTTTTTTTGTTTAGTATGCATAAACTCAAAAGGTAGGAGAATATAGCGATAGAGAAAGTGCCTAGAGCTGGGAAGAGTTCATCGGAAATTAGTTAAGGGTAAACATAGAGTTTAGATTTAGATTTAAATTTAGTTTTAGTTTAGCTTAGCATATTTTCTAATACGTAGCCTTCCGTTACGGATACTAAGAACTATATAACGTACATTTAGTTAGACCGCTATAGTATACATAGAGTTGAAGGGGGACGCCCAAACGCATCTAGTTGAAGTTGCAGTTGATTGGGTTCTGGGTTGGGCCTAGTCTAGTGGTAAGTATGCTTGGGATAGTAGTATCTTATTCCATCTCTTAACTGCTGTTTTTTGAGCACCAAAAGCTGCGCTGTTGCTACATACGTATATATTGTATTTGTTATCAATTAATAATTACATTTATTTATAATAATAGTATCGCGTTTAGCATTTTACGTATTTACTTGTATAGTTTAAAAATTTTGCTTAGTAAATGCTTAAAGTTGTTTTTCTTTTTGCTGATCTCGTACTTTAACCTAAACAGTATCCCGTTCATTACGTATATTTAGTTTTCGCACGGTTTCTAGCTCATTTAAAATGTCATCGTATATGCGCGTTTCAATTAATTAAATTAACTTTAATATGGTTTTCGTTTTCTTTTTCTCATCTTTTTTTTCATTAAACAATAATAGAAAAACCTATGTTTTACTTTATGTTTTATTCGTATACTTTGCATTTGAACTCAGGTTGATTTTTATGTTATGTATCTTCTTTTTACGTATATGAGTTGCACTTGGTTCTCCATTCTCTCTAAGAACGCATTGAAATAAGATTTATATCGAAAAAAAATAGAAACAAAATATGAAAGTCTAACAAAAAAGATAATAAATTTGTTTTTATTTGTTTTTGGCAAGTTCTTCCAGTGTAGTAAAACACCTTGAAAAAGGACGTATTGAAAAATCGTATACACGTTGCTGAAGTGAATAATATTGAAAAGCCAAACAATAAAGGAATAAACTTTTCTTTTAGCATTAATGGTTTTTTTTTTGTTTTTTAGTTTTGTTTTTTTTTCTTTTTCAACTTGTAAGCAGCCTAGGCTTACAACTATATGGTAAAGGTATATTTTATAATAGTTTATTTGTAAGGAAATTTGCTTTGCTCGTAGTTAAATTTATGCTTTCTGATTCGACCGGGTTAAGTAAGGTTTTCTTTTTTGGGGTTTCTGCTGCGACACTCACCCAAACACACACGCACACTCTCACACACATACACACACACACAGCGAATTAAAAGTCCGCTTCGTGTTTGATGCGATAACTGGCATAGGTTTCTTCCAGCGGCGCAAAGTCTTGGGTGTGGGGCTGTGTTTAAGTTCCAAAAAGAAAATTGGCACCAGAGTTGTAATATAGAGAAATGGGCTTTAGATATAATAGATCAAGAGATGATATTGTGTGCTTCTGTTACTGTAACTATGTCTGTGTTTGGTTTGTGAAGGGGGAGCTCGGGAGCTTGGAGGCAATATTTACAAGTTTACAAACTCAAAACTCAAAACGATAACGCGTATATCGGAAGTTATCGACGCAGCTGTTATCGGCAGCTGCAGACTGACTGTACCCGGGCAAAATGCTGCCCCTGCAGAGTCAGTGCCATTGCGTATTAAGCTAGCTTTCATATTATATTAATATATAATATATATATATGTATATAGTTTCTATATAGAGTTATGTGCATATGTAAATTGTTAAAATTGGTTAGTTTTGGGTTAGTAAACTTTCTTGTAATATAATATTTTGTTTTTTTTTTGTTTTTGTATTTTAATTTTTTGTGTTGTTAAGTAGTGAAAATAATAAAAAAGTTGTTAAATGTTTTTAATAATAATTAATAATATATTGGCGAGCTATATGGGCCTCTTGCAAAAACGAAGTACTGGAACTTTTACTTATTTTTTCTCTTTTGCATAGTTTTCTTTAGTTGTTGGTACTTTTTACAAATTAAGCAAATTTTTTTTGCGCTAATTATTGTTGCTCAGTTGCTGTATATTCTTCTTCTTCTTCTGCTTTTCAGTAATTTACAAGTTGAATGTATTCTATTTTCGTACTCTACAAAGAGAGCACAAAAATAAATAACATGACTTTTGTTTTGCATTACTCTTAGTTTTTTTTTTGTTTGTTTTGTTTTTTAACTTAAATTTATGGCTTTCATTTACTGTACAAAAACAGACAAATTCTAACGGCCAAAGCTTCAGCAGCAGCAGCAGCAGCACTGGACAGCAGCAGCAGCAGTTGCAGTTGCTGTGGCCAACAGCAGCGGACAGCGGCAGATAGCAGCAACAACAGCATCAGCAGCAGCAGCAGCATCAGCATCAGCTGTCGATGTGTGGATGTTCGGACTGTGGATTTTGGAGGCCGCAGTCGCCTCGCGGCCGCTTGGAAGCTCGTTTGTTGTTGTTGTTGTTGTTGTTCTTTGAGTCGTGGCGGTACGTTGTCTACATGTTGTTGTTTTTGTTGTTCTTGTTGTTTTCGTCGCGGTCGTCATTGTCGTCGGTTGGCCGCTGGCGTTGTGTCCTGGCGTCCATTGTTGCTGCTGAGTGGCCATTGCTGTTGTTGCTATTGCTATTGTTGTTGGTGTTTTTTTGTTTTTTGTTTTTTGTTTTGTAGTTGCTTGCTGCTGCAATTGCGCTCGTTAGAAATTTGCTTGTTCTTTTCTCATTTATTATTTGCTCTCTTGTACTGTATTTTTGAATTCTTTTGACTAATTTACAATGTGTGTGTGTTCTTGTTCTTGTTCATAATTACGTACAACTTCTTCTGCGTTTTTTGATTGGATTTATTCATCAATATTATTATTATTGTTATTGTGATCATCATAATAATCGTTAAGATTATTGTTTTGCATCATGTTTTGTTGTAGTTTTGCAAAATTAATTAATTTTACTTAATTTCTTATGCAGTTTCGCAACATTCTTATTTTTGGTTATTATTATTGATTCATTTAATCCCAGGGCATTGTGAGCACCCGCTTCGTTTTTGCAAGAAGGTCGTTATCGTACTACGAACATGGGTGCACCACCGCATTGTAGCTCGCCAATATAGGACCATGTGCTCCCGCGAAGGGGGTACTCACAACGTCTGGTGTACTAGCTCCATCGGTGTGCGATGTTGAATCGGCATTACTTCTTCCTTCACCATTTGCTGAACCTAATTCTGGTGGTTTGGTGGTGTCCCGTTCGTCAATCACTAAATCTATTGGCATTTTACCCTTTAAGCATGAGATATATCGATGACAGAAATTATCGCATAATTCATGCACCTGCAAAGAGAAACCCGCAAATTGCCATAATTGGGGCGGCGAGATGAGAGAGAGAGAGAAAGAGAGAGATTGTTGTGTGAGAAGAGCGACGCCAAGATAATATCACATATTTGTGGATTTACATATATAAATACATATCGTTAACTTAGAAATAAACTAGAGTTTAAAGGAAATCAATAATTATTTGTTTTGGTTTCACATATTTTATCGATAGTATTAAGTGTGGCTATCGATAGGTTTTCTATGACTTTCATAAATTACATTACTTAAATAATCAGGCATTGCAATACGTTTTCGCTTAAATCATATTCCACAATCGGGACTTCATTAGGCATTCTGTTAGTTTATATGACATTAAACTTGATAGACAGAGACAGCTGCAAACACTTAGCGCCATTGCATTCTTTATGCCAACAGCAACAGCAACAGCCACAACACAACTACAACAACAACGAGGGAAAACCTGCTTTGCTCCCGCTGCAAATGGCATGCAAATTGCTTTTTATGCGTTAACCCAGACCCGGCTCTGGACTCGGGCCACGCAAATGGTTGATGATGGCACTCAAAAATGGCGTAGACAACGTCAGCAACAGCGAACGGCAACGGCAACAGCAACAGCAACAGCTACGGCAACAGCAACCGCTAAGCTTAGAAGGTGTACGCGCTTGCAGGCGATAAAAATGCGAGGCCGGGCACATAAATATGCATAGAGAGCTGGCTGGCCGAAAGGAAGTGCTGGCCAGCCAAGTTTAGCCGCAGGGCACACTTTTGAGCGAGCAGGCAACAACAAGCAGCACGTGCAGCATACAGACGATCGCTGGCGTCAGCAGCAACAGCAGCAGCAGCAGCAAACGGGCCAACAAAATGCGTTTTTAAAGCCCTGCTGTTGTTGTTGGCCGAATCCAAAAACTGAGTCCACTGTCTGTGTGTGTGTGTGTGTGATAAAACAAATGCGATAAGGCCAAAGTGAGTGTGAGTCAGGCGGAGCGCATATGCAAATATGCAAAAAGGCTGCGCACCAAAGAGGAATGCAGCCGCCGACACGGCTAAAAAGAAATTAATTGCGCTGGGCTCGAGCAGACAGAGCAGCAGCAGCAACAGCAGCAGCAGCAGCAACAACAAAACAGGGTGCTCCATTTAAACGGGCAGGCATTTAATTTACGAAAAAGTGCGCGTTGCTTATGCAAATTGCTTGTTGTTGTGTTCCTGCAACGGCTGCTGCCGTGGCTCTCGTTTTCTTTTTTTTTTTGGCACACGAAAGCTGCAACAGTTGCTGGCGGGCGGGCTGGCTGACTGGCTGGCTATTAACTTGTTGCCCATTGCCCAAACTTGCCAAACTTGTTTGCAGGCTGCCGCTGCTGCTGCCTTCGCCGTGGATGCTGCTGCTGCTGCTGCCTGTGTTCAATGTTATTGTCACCAAAAATATAACGTTGATAAAAAGTGGCAGCAGCAACTGGTTTATGACAGGACTCAAATTTGTCGTTGCGGCTCGCTGATAACAGCAGCAGCATTGTCTCATATATGTATAGCTGTCAAAGTTGCCATAACAATTCACATAAAGCGCGCAATTAGCACGCCAGCAACATGTTGCCAGGGCGCAGTTGCAGTCGCCTGCACGCAACAACAACAACGCAAGACAACAAAACAACAGCAGCAAGGCATAAATACTTACTAAATTGATATGTTTATGCGGCTTTATGCTCAGTTGCTCAGTTGTCTGTCTCGGCCCGGGCCGGGCCGGGCCGGGACACGGCCCTTTGTGGCATGTTGCTGTTGCAGCGTTGCAGCGATGCAGCGATGCTTGGACGCTGATAATTTTTGATTAATTTGTCAGCGTTGTGTGTGACATTTAAACAGCTCATTGCGATATTTATGACTGCTGGCTGCTGCTGTGACTGGCTGCTGCTGCTGCACATTGGGTGGGCACAGCAGCAACTCACAACTGAGGCCCACAGCAGCAGCAACAGCACAGGGGGCGTTGCTTGTTGTAAGCGTTGTAAATGTTACAGTCATTTGTACATCCTGTTAAGCAAAACTTTTCGCATTCCCGTCCTCGTCACACTTTACAGCTTCCTCTGGCAGCGATACCATCGCAATGCGTCCGGGCATACAGTTTTGTTTACCAGCCCAATCCCCCTTTCCCCGACCTTGCTGGCATTGCACTTCGCCTGCGCTCGCTTCTCTCTAATCTAATGTAAATCGCTCCAATCTGCGCAGTGGTAATTTTCGATTTCCGTTCATAGATAGCGTTAAATGTTCTATACAGAGATGACGACTAGACCAGCTCCGACTGAGATTCACACGAAACCGACCAACTGACACAGCCTCCAGTCTCCGTACCAGACCCAGACCCAGACCCAGTCCCAGTCGCAGTCGCAGTCGCAGTTTCTGTCCCAGTCAAGCAACTAGTTTTTTCCTTTATTTTTTGCATTTTGTTTAACAAGCGTGCGGCAAAAAATGTACAACACTGCTGACATTTAAATGAAATGTAATTAAAAAACCAACAACAACCACAGTGATCACAACAACAATAGCAACGGCCGCCGACAAACACTTCAAACTGAATCTAAGCTGTTTGCAAAAATAAATATTTTAATTGAGAGAGAAAAAAATATACACAGATAGAAATGTTATTCGGCTTTGAAATGTAAATGAGACGAACTGTGAATGCGCTGCGCTTATGGTCAGCAAAAACGTTAACGAATACGCAACAAAACGGATTAAAACAAACATTAATTCCTGAGAATATAAATACACTAAATTCCGTCAAATAATATATGAAAATATATAAAAATAATAATGTAGGCTAGCAGCGTTTGCGGATACGCTACAAAGAGGAATAGAAAAATCAAGTGTGAATGTAGGAATGTAAAAGAAACGTTAATGTATGATTCAAAGGGGAATTTTGTAAACAAATATAATAAAGTATGAACTTGCGACCCTTAGGCAATTAAGACATCATGTCTTAGTTTAAGAAACTTTTAATCTTGCTAAGCTAGCGTAAATACCTCCGAAATCGAACCCACACATAACTCTCCCATCGACTCGCGAGCCCGGCTTACAGAGTATTCGCGCTTAGCCCAAAAATAAAATACAGCTGTTAGCTGTCGTTTGGTGTTGTAGCACCAAACTGGCCAAGCCATCAAAACGAGGCCCCCAATTCGGCGCTGTGCTGCGCATACGTAGTGGTATAGGTTGTGGTAGTAGTGCCCCCATGCCGGTGCCGGTACCGGTATCGGTACAGCCGCCAAGCTGTGACTGCTTACCCCCTGCCGGGGTGTGTGCAACTGACCCAACGTGTGTTGTCTGTCCGTCTATCTGCCCGGCGGTCCGTCTGTCCATCCGTCCGTCCGTCCGTCTGTGGCACAGTCCCACTGTCCGTTTGTCAATTGCAATGCGCCGTCGTCGTTGAGTGTTTTTTTTTATTCAGCTTTTTTTTTTGCATGTGACTCTGTGACGAAAATTGTCCGTGCTGGATGGGAACTGAGAACTGAGTGCTGAGGACTGGGCACTTGGGGCTGGCAAACCAGTTTTGACAGACACAAGTCTTGAAGCGTCTTTTTAACTGATTCTGTGTGTTGTTTTTAGCAGCAGCAACAAATATGCACAGATACAGATACAATATATACATATATACAGCAACACATACATATATATATATAAACCTATATAGATGCTTTTTGCCAGTCAGCCCGCACATTTTATTTAAGTATTATACTTTTTTTATTTTTGTATTTTGTTGATTTTGTTCGTTTTTATTTATTTTATACACCAAAATCGCCCGCTGCATTTTGTTGGCTGCATATAAATGAATTGTATTTTGTTGCTGTTGTTGCTTTGGTACAAGTTGCTACAGTTCTTTGTGCCGATTGTTGGCTGTTGCTGTTGGTTGTCGCCGTTGCTGTTGCTGTTGCTGTTGCTGGTTCGTCGTGGTTCGTGTGTGTCGCAAGCTGTGTGAGTGACAAATGACAAAACAAAAACCTGTCGTGGGCTGTGCGATGATGATAAAGATCTCGTTCGCTTCACTACTCGCCTGTTGTTGTTATACAGGGTGCCGCTTGCAACAAATTGCAGCTGGCTGAGTGACTGACAGACTGACGACTGACTGACTGACTGACTGACTGACTGACTTGGCTTACAGCCCGACTTGGCTCACTGCACTACTTTCAATAGAAAGCGCCTGCTCCAGCTGGTAATTAAGATTGGCCAACGCTAATTGCACATTGATTGACTTTTGCTGTTTGTATTTGTCATTGCTGCTGTCATTAGCCCAATACCACAGTCCCAGTTCCAATCTGGAACCGAGCACAACTGTATATATGTCTTCTGGGGGCCTACACAACAATTTCTCAGGCCCCGAGAGCTGCCCAAATGGCTCAGCTTCGTATTCTTCGAACGTTTGCCGTGCGTTCTTATTGTTGTTTTTATAATGTTTTGCATAATTTCTTACTTAAGACTTAATTGAAAAAGGCAAAAACAACAACAAGAGCCCAGAACACACTCCGCTGACGGGCTTAGCTCAAAGCCCGGCTCAGCTTCGTTTTGGGCTGAAACTTCGACTTCGACTTCAGCTTCGGTTTCGGTTTCGGTTGCCGGCCCAACGGTCGACGCTCCACGCTTCGCTGCGCATTTGCCTAATTAATTTTCTCGGCACAGCAGCAGCAGCAGCAGCGGCAGCGGCAGTGGACAGCGAACAGGGGGCGGGGGGAGGCATTAATTACGACCACGTTGAGGAACAACTTCCATTAAGACAGCCGCCGCAGACACACGCACCCAGGCTAGTCAAGCTCTTGCATATTATTTGAAATTAAAACAAATTAGGCAACCTGTAATTTTTCCATTTAGACTATAGTGTCCAATAATAAAGTAGGTGTTGCTTGTTGCTGCATTCCCAAAATTATTTATGTGCGCCGAGGGTTGCCCAGCCAGGCAAACAGTTAGAAAGAGAGAGAGGAGAGGCAGGCAGAGGGAGTGAGAGGGACATCCACACCTCATGAATTTACAACAAAGCAGCGCCGCAAATGAATGCGTTGCATTGTGCGGCGGCCAATGCAAATATTGCCGGGCTCCACCAAATTTGCTGTTGCCAGTATCTTGGGCAAACACCTGTCCCGGCCAAAGCGCCCGCCCAGCGCACCCTACAAATATTTGTTCCATGCCCATATCGCGTTTGGTAAATGCCATGTCACATCCTGTCGGTCCGCATTTCTGTACTTATCTCTATCTAATGCTATGCAAGCGGCTTTCATGTTACAATTTTGATTGGCAAGTAATGTAGTTTTGGCCACGGCCAGCTGCATGGCCAACTCCACAGTTGTTGTCGAGCTTTAATTTAGACATTTGCAGGAGAGATATGACCGCATGCTGTGTGTGTGCCTCCAATTGGAGCCTGCCTACAAGCTCAATAAAATGTCAACACAAATGTTGGCAATTGAAAACTTTGCTTTTATTTTTTGTGCATACCCCGTTATCAAGAAACCTTGGCAAATGGGTATATTCAAGCTAACTGTAACGTTAATTTGGTTTAGTCCACCACGATCGATTTTTAATATTTACAAAGTGCGCCTATCACATGCTAATAAAATATCAATTTGTTTACTAAATAATATCTTATCTCCTACTACAGGGTATCTGCCAGTTTTGCCTGCAGCACTGGGACTTGATTTCTATTTTTTTGCAATTGATTTATGGGTTTTATGGGTGGTCGTTGGGGCTGGTGATAAATGTTTGTAGCTTGGCTAGCAGTTAATTGCATGACTGCTGAGTCTGCAGCTGGGAGTTGATGATCTGCAGCCGGCCAAGTGGCCAAGGAGTAAGCAATAAAAGTGGCACAGATAACTGTCTCTGAGGCTGGCCAACAACTGCTTAATCTATCCACAACGGAAAAATCAGTTAACATATTGTGTATAAATACGAATTTTAAAAAAATATTCCTTGCTTAATTTCTAAAACGTATTGCAATGCCATTAAGATGAACTTAATTCTTATTCAAATACTTAACTTTAGAGTTTGTTTTATGCTTGTTATCAATGTTTACTTACTTTTTCTAACTCTAAAAGGTGAAACCGAAGCACTTGTATTGCTTGCACCATCTGCAATGAGAGAGAGAGGTGCGAGAAAGAGAGAACAAATATGAGTTATGCATATCACAAATGGTAATAAAATTCATAGCCATTAAGAGTGCTTCCAAACAAATCGTTTGACGCCCCGAAACCACACACACACAGACACACACACGCACACATGAATCGCAAGAGCGCCAACTGTTAGGGTGACCAGATGCTAATTAAAACGTCAGTTTGACATTTGACATTTTTACGATGCTGCTAACTGGTGTGGCCGCTGCTGTTGCTGCTGCTGTTGCTACTGCTGCTGCGGCAGCAAGAACAGCAGCAACAGCTGCGGCCGGCAAAAACTTTAAAGAATTTCATTTAATGTCAAGCCGCGGCCAAGTGAACCGCATAGTAAAATAATAACATAGAGAAAACATGCTATAAACATTTTTATAGCACAACCATACACAAGTGTTCTGAGTGTGTGTGTGTGTGTGTGTATAGCTAAAGCACAAAACCACCAAGAGTAAATTTTTTTTTTTAAGTAAGTGTTACTAAATGCACTTTTAAATGTTCAAACATGAACTCTCCAGAGCTGGGCGGCGGCGCGGTGGTTGCTCAGTCCACCAGCAGCAGCAGCAGCACCAACAGCAGCAGCAGCACCACCGAGTGGTGGCATGCCAAAATGATTTATGGCCAAAGTACGCAGGCGCACACGGCCGCGGCCAGAGCCATAGTCGATCAGAGCAGGCCCAAACCCAGGTCCGGGTGCGAGTTCGAGTGTGTGTGTGTGTATTGTGTGTGTGTGTGTGTATTGTGTGTGTGTGTGTGTATTGGCTGCACGTTGGGGCCAGGCTGGCATTCAGTGAGTTTGTACTACAACTAATAAACTAATCTGCAAGTGCATAAAATTAGGGCCACCGCCAGAGATTTCTCGGCTGCTGTTGCTGGCGACTAATACGCCATAAAACCAGCGACAGCAGCAGCAGCAACTGCAACTGCAGCAGCAGCATCTCCGCTGTTGCACTGCGTGAGTGAGTGACACATTTACGACCGAGCAGAGGCCGCTGTGGAGTGCTACGAACGCGGCCGCAATTAAAATTAGTTTTGCCCCTTAATCTCTTTATACGCAGCAGCAGCAGCAGCAGCAGCAACTATTGACGCGATTTGTGCAGCCCAATTGCACGGCTCGTTTTGTACTTTTGCACGCAGCATTTCCGTCTTGATTTACTTGGGCAAAACTGCCTTGCAATTTTCACCGGACTCGAACTGAGAGGCAGGCTCTGAGTCATGCGTTGCCGTGGAAACGCGCAGGATGAAGATACTGTGACAAAAGATACTTTATTGTGTGGGCATTAGATGCCATCTGTTTGTTCGTCATTGGAGATTGGCATGCCTTAAAGATTGTATGCACTTGTTGCCCAGCTGATCATCATCGTCAACGTGATCAACAACATGATGATGATCACGCCATGATCGCCGTCAAGGTTGCCTTGATGGCATTTGCCTTTGCCTTGGGGCTCTGACTCTGACTGCCCAGATCTGAATGCATTTAACTAACCCACGAGCACGACGATGGCTTTATTGTTGTTGCTGCTGCTGTTGCTGTTGCTGTTGTTGCCGTCGTCTTTTGCACACCCAAAGGCTGCCCATTTAGAGAGTGCAAAAATGTCATATGCATCATTAAATCGTTCTGCTTCATATTGTAGTCGACGTTGAGCATCGGTCGCTGGTCGTTGCCGGTCTCCCCGTTGCCGTTGCCGTTGCCGTGCCCCAGCCCCAACCCCACCCCAACCCGTTTCGATTCGCAGCCCCATCCTGAAGCAGCAGCAGCAACGGCAACATGCAAAAATCAGAATGCGTGCGAGAGAAAAGTATGGCAACGCTGTCCAATAAAATGACTAAACAACTTAGTCCGCTGCCCAGTGGATATGACGCTATGGACGTGGATATAGACTTGGCTGTGGATGCGGACTCGGACTGGAGCTCGTTGCAAGTGAGCAAACAAATGCTCATAAATTGCTTTGGCTGCTGCTAAATTTGCTGTGATTTATTCTAAATAAAAGAAAATTATTCAATTGTTGTCATTGTTTTGGGTCAAGGTGATCGCACAGGCACTCACACACACACACACACACACGCACACTTAGTTGGGCCATGATCTTTCGGCATGTTGCTGCAACATTGTTGCTGAGCGCCGTTTTGTTTACTCACCAGTGAATCGACTTCGGGATCTGCGGTATAGTAGGGTTTCTGTGATCTTATCTGAAATGAGAGACAGAGAGCGAGAAGGAGACGGCATTAGTTTAAGAGAGAAACATTTTGTACACCAGCTTCAAATCGTCGCAAATATGCATGGAGCAGTGGCAGCTGTTGCTGCTGTGCTGAATCTTGACGAACGCAGGCAGGTGGTAACTGCAGCTCTGAACCACTCCGTGACTAGGTCGCCAGTGTTTTTCTTTTTTTTTTTGTCTGTTCGTTGTCCGTTGTCTGTGTCGCCGCAGTTTTATGATGCCAGCTCACAGTCCAAGCGATAAGCGCTCCGCAAGCAAAATACTACATATAAACCAGGCAGCAGCGACAACGGCAACGGCAACAGCACCAACAACAACAACAACAACAGCAACAACATCAGGAGTTGGTTACCAAAACACAGCATGGGAAACGCAACATTTGCGTAAAATTTGCTTTTGCTTTTTCTGTTGCTGTTGTTGCTCATCAGAGCAGAGGTGACTCGCTGTGACCATAAAAGCGATTCTCGTTTTTTATTTTTATTGCAAAAGGCAACAGAAATAAACCACACACTTAGATAAAAATCACAAAAGCAATATGTGGCTAGATAAAAAAAAAAATACAAAAAGCAACAATAACAACAACAAAAATGGCCACACAGACCGCGACCGACCAAAATGCGACAGAAGGTCAAATAAATGCTGCGAATTATTTGTTGATTTTATTATTGTTGTTGTTGCTGTTGTTGTTGCTGCTAATACTGAAGATTGCTGTTCGGTTCGAAGCGCTCTGTTGGCTCTCACGGAACTACATGTGAGATCTGTGAGATCTGCCTGCGAGCCCAGCTCGGGTCGTTCCTCAATAGATACATAGATACATAGATAAGCAAGAAAACACATTAAAAACAAAGCTACACCCGCTGCGAAAATTTATACCGACGCATATCTCAAGTCGACCTTGTACTTGCGTTCATTTTCTGTTACTTTTTCGATTTTCGTTTTGTTTTTGGCATTAGACCACCCAGTAAATAAAACTATGCAAGGCTGCACTGCAGGCAGCAGAACAGAAGACATCTTTTATGGCTGTGAACTGTGACCTCTTCAATAAAATTTAAAATCATGTTCCAACTAAAGATCGCTTGCATTTCAAAATGTAAAATCATGAACCATCAAAATTCGCATAAGATTAAAATTTTCGCTTGCTTTCAAAGCGAGCTATCCTTAAGCTCTAATGAGCCGCGTCTTTAAGCTGGCAAATCTTGGTCTGAGAAACGGCATACTAGACGCCCAACTATCGTAACGGCAATTTGAATCAACTGAGCCATAGACGACTAATAATTATATACACACACATCGAGCTGCAGATCGGTAAGGAGTTCAAGTCCAAGTCGTACTCGCTGGCCAGACATCTGCAGATATGTGGGTACCACAGGCAACAATGAAGCATGAGAAAAACGCCCCATTGTGAGGCCACCAGAGCAACAACTACAACTAAGACAACGACAACAACGACAGCAACAACAACACACACAAAGCCCGGCCATTGAGGAGAGGCTGAACACGTAGCAAAAGTTGCGTGTGGAGAGTTGTGCCAAAGTTGTTGCCAGTTGGCTTTAATGTTGCATTTTCAAATGCTGGTTGGTCGCTGGCGTTGCACACACACACAGACACACCACACTATGTACATGTGGAAGTGAAGTTGTCAAACTGGTTTGCATGATAACTCTCCGTTTGGATGGCTGACTGGCGACCAGGTCGCGCTTTTGCTTTAGCTGATATGGGAAGCACGAGGGTCGCGGTTTCTTTGCGTGCGCGGGGCGACATCGGGGCAGAAGGGGGGAACACTGGGGAACTGGCATATTGCACACACGCACTTCTCAGTCGCCGACTCAGTCGCCGTCTCAGTCTCCGGCGAATCAAAATGGCCGCCAGCCGCGCTCGCCGCGGAGCGGCTTTCGGCTGCTCTCGGCGGTAATTAGAGGCCGTCTGATAAGGGGCCCGATGGGCAAATGAAATGCTGTTGTTGTCTGCGCGCCGGTTTTTAAAAATGTATAAATCATTGCCAACAAGCAAATACACAGCATGAGACAAGTCTATAAATAAGCCGGGACGCCGAGTCAACGGCGGGCGTGAAAATAACATCAACATGAAATGAAAATCAAAATGAAAACTCAAATTGAAATGAAAACGAAAACGAAAATGAAAAGCAACAGGAAAAATTCTATACACTGCGCCCGGCCGAAAACATTTTGTCAACACCGCCGCGTGGGCGTCTGCAGCTGACAATTTCATATTTATAGCCGACGCAAAGAAGCGTATTTTTCAATTTCCAAGTAGTGTCCAATGCGGAAACCCCTAAAAAATCAGACACACACACACACACGCACTTTAAAAATAAAATCGAAAATTGCGTGTCATACCATGGGCCCATGTCCAAGTTCTTGACTTGTGCCCAACACACATTCTAATCAGTTTCACATGGCCAGCTCATAAATTTCGCAACAACGGCGACAAAAAAAATCACTACTGTTTAGATACAGCTCTTCAAGCGCTTTTATGATGCCCCCCATAAATGCAATTATACAATCACCAACGACAGCTACAATGTACCGGCCTCGAGGGGATCGGGTTCGGGTTCGGGTGCGGGTTCGGTTGGGGGTACGTTCGGGTTCCGGTGGCGTTTTGCGGCTCGTCTCGCAGGGACCCGCACTGAAAGATACACAAAACCCGGGGCAAGATCGGCCCGCGTAGGTGCCATAAATTGTACGGCATTTTCAAATCAAATTCATTTCATCAACCTGGTGCCACGTGCTATCAGCTGAAAGCAGCAACAATCGCGTCATAAACGCCAAAGCCCTGATGTACATATATAAATAAATGTAGACATACGTATACCTATATATATACTTGGAATTATGATTCAATCAGAACTGCTTTTAATTTCTCACATGATAAATTTATAGAAATTTGAGCCACTAAAAACCGAAATAAAAATCGAAACGCAATCCACAAAAGAGCTCAAGTCCATAAAACGCCTCAGCTGTGTGAGTAAGTGTGTGTGTGTGTGTGTTTGAGTGTGTTTGCGGTTGTGAGGGGGAGGGGAGGAGCATTTGTTTTTGCTACGTTTTTATTATGCCAATAGCTAGGAGCTGCTCGTCCGGGTCCGCCCGCGTTTATAGCCCTGGCATTGTGTTGGCCATAAACCTGCGCCAGCGGAGGGCGCGACGTGGGCTGCAAGTGTGTAGTGAAGTCTTGAGCACTTGAGTAATGGCCATAAAGCGCGCCCAGCAAACGGCCATAAAGCAATTTATGCACCCGGCCATGTCGACTTTTGGAATCAGCGCGCACAGTAGCCAAAGAGCCGGACAGCCAACGATCACAAGCGTAAAGCCCCAAACCCCAAGCACTTGAGAAACTGCAGTGATAACAGCCGCAGACGCATCGTCATCGGCCCAACAGCTGCGGCAATGGCTCGCGAACTGGAACTAGTTCATGTGCACTGTCCGCCTGCGCGTTTCTCTTATTAGTTTATCTAAGCTAATGGTTTTTCCTTTGTGTGCATTTGCAGTTTGGCGCTCTGGCGCCCAAATTGCCGCACGTAGCTTCCCCAATTTCCATTATGACTTTTGTATTTCGCTGCGTGCGACGGCGCCAGACTCGGCCCTAGTTCCCCATGCCCCACGGCTGCATGCGGGCTGCTATCGTAAACAAACGCAAGACTAACGATTTAGCCCAGCAACAACAACAGAAGCAACAACATCGACAGCAAATACACAACTTTTGCCGAATTGCTGTGCATAGTTTTCGTTGAAAGACGCTGTCGATATGTTATCGAGGTTTCCTTTCTCGAATAGCACACAAAATTAAAGAATTAAAAAACAAACAAAGAATAAGCAAGCTTTCCGTGTGGGAAAAATAAATATGAATGCAGTTGGTAATACAAAAAACAAAAACAAAAAGGTATATCCATTGAGAACTATAAAACAAGGCAATCAATCGATCAATCAACGATAAAGTCATTTTAATGGCTTTATACATTTATACCTCATCATTGAATTGTCCAACTTGAAGTCAGAGTATCTTTAATATATTCATTTGCAACAATTGCACAGTTGTCAAGAATAAGTGATTAGGAACAGGGCACATTTTTCGATTACACAAAGCCAAGTCATTCCATGGAGCTGTCAAAGTTGGAGTGAAGGCCGCGTCTGGTGGCATCACTCCACAACATCTGTTTCCAAAATCATTCACTTGAAAATTGCAGTTACCTCAAGCAAGTAACCAAAGACCCCAGAGAACCTATCGTATTTCTCACACCTACACACAGAGCGAGCAGCAATAACAGGTAACGGCAGCAACAACAAATAGCCACAGTTAAGTACCTAAAAGCTTGCACAACGCCACTGCACCGTCCCCCAGCCCCCAGCCCCCAGCTCCAGTTCGAGTTGCAGTTCCCATCCCAATGCGTTCGCCCACAATATACACACAAAACAAAAAAAGGTGAACAGTAATTTTGTTGTAATGCAATACCAAAAATTGTATTTGCTTAGCTGATGACGTTGTGGCACTGCTGATGATGTTGATAATCGTGATAATGACAATAACGATAATGCCGTTGTAGTGCTTGTTTAATGTAGCTGATTACCTTTAACCGACATTAACAGCGAAAGAAAAACCAAACCAAACTAACAAAACAAAACCAAAACAAAACATAAACATAGACCCAACCACAGACGCAGCCCCAGCCCCAGCCCCAGCCCCAGCCCCAACCTCAGCCCCATCCCAAAGCCGAACGAGAAATGTGTAACGCGCCCGATCTGGCGCGTTCATCGTTTTTATCTTTATAATGGGCACACAATATCGGCAGTAAAAACTACAACAAAAAGCGGCAATTGAGGTGACAATCCGAGTGCCAGAGAGCCAGTAAAAGCTATCCGTAGTTCCATACTGGGACAGTTCCACATGCTTTGCTTTTTATATGATGCGCTCGGGCTTATAGGCCCACCTGTATCTGTATCTGTTGCCAGCGCTGTGCCTGTTGTATCTGCAAGTGTGTCTTTGGGCTAAAGGCACTCGGCCACCATTTACGACCCAAACAAACGGAGCACTGAGGTAGCTGCCGCTGCCGCTGCCGGCTCAAATACTGTTAACAATCTGGCGTAAACATTAGCAACATTCTGAATGTCAATATTTGCATTGGAATGTAACAGCCAAAAGCAGCAGCAACAACAACGGCGACTTGTTACCTCGAGATGTGTGGCGCATATCAATGGTACCTGATTCTAATGGATCGCTCTCGTCATGCCAGAGGCGTCTGCTCCGGGGCTCGGCAAACATCCGGCGTTCGGCTGCTGATAACAGCACGAAAATGCAAAGTACAGATGAGTGTACAAGAAACAGCTGAATGTCTTGCTTGCCGAGAAAATACCCTGTGATTGATCGAACTCAATTTGAGAATATTTAAATATGTGACAGTTTAAAATAGGTTTATTTTCTTTTATTTTTTATCTAGTTACAAAAATATCTATATAAAGTGCTAGCTTCTTATACCCCATGCTAATGTTTGTGTACAGGGTATGTGTGTGCCATCGATTGTCAACACGCATTGGCCAATTTGTCAAGGCGGCAGCTAGACGCTTCTTTTGCTTTTAATTGAAAGCGTTTAGCACACGTCTAGTCCGCGAGAGCCGGACATAAATCATGGGGGCTCATAAGTAACGGCACATAAATAAAGGCGCAACGAAAGACTCGCCTCGGAATGAACTAGTCGAGCTGCTTCGAGAACTAAATGATAATGGCCAACTGACTAATGAAATGCTGCACGGCTTCTGTCATACGAAAGACAAATTCCTATGTACCCGAGGTAAAGTCGTAGAAAGGGCTAACGACTATCTAAGTTTCGAGCTATTCAAATGCTCCCAATTCATGGATACACTCAAGCACATATGTAGGCATTAATAACGAGAGTCATTCTCTCTCTCTCTCTCTCTCGATGTTTCGCCTTTGCTAATGGGTTAGGGCCACTATTTGATGAACGTATTAGGGTCTAAGTAATGCGGCACTCGCACAGCGATAATGTATCTACGAAATGCGGCATGCACCATTTCGTATCGTATATATAGAGCTGTTAAGAAGGGTCAAACTACTGTACAAATATTGAGAGTCATCAGCTATGCTGACGATCCGTCTAACGACCCCGACCAAATGCGCGCACAATCTAAACACACAGAGGATAAATTTAAGCAGCAGCAAACTAAATAATAACATTTAAAGGGCGCCAAGTGGTTGCATAAACAAATATTTGAATATCAGGCCGCTTCCGACGAGCCAACTCTCAACTGGCTGGAACAAGAAATTGAATGTAATCAAAAATGCGTTTGCAGCTGTAAACTGAAGGCGAGCAAATATAGGCCCGGGTGCCCAGGTGGGTGGTTCTCCCCTCTCCCGGGCAGACTACGGCGCAGTTCACCCCGGCAACAGTTGCGGCTGCGCACAGTCCCTATCTGAGAACGGGGCAGCCTCGCAGCTCTTTTCGCAGTTGCCGCTTTTTTCTCATTTTCAGTTTGTGGGCTAACAAGTTGGGCAAATGCCTGATTGTGTGTAGTTGCGCCTTTGTTCGCCAAGAAATTCAAAACCGAAAACCCGCTGGTCCTAAGGGTTGCACCGGCAAATAAAAGAACAATGCTTTAATAATATAACTGCGCATAGCAAAAAGACAGAGAGCGAGTGCGAGTGCGAGTGAGAAGGAGCAGCGGCAGCAGAGATTAAAAAGGTACCAATACCGAAATTCCAAATAAAAAGGCAAAGGTTTCTGTATTTTTTATCATTAAAAGAACAAAACAACAGCCTGGCTAAAGCGGAGCCAACTCCGACTCCGACTGCGACTCCGGCTGAGACCGAGGCTGAGACTGAGGCAGGGAAGCGAATATCGCACAAAGGAGATTAAGTTCCTTTCAGCAAACACAGAGACACACACGCAAATGCGTAGAGCTGCAGACAGAGTTCCAGCAGAGTTCCACAGCCCAAGCCAGATCCAAGTGAGCATTCCGAGCCTGCCTGCTCCCTGACAATACACAACTGCGCAAGCGTAACCTTTCATACCTGATTATGGGCTCACTATTGAAATCTGTGTGTGCGAGTGTGCGAGTGTGTGTGTGTATCTTTCTTTTCGTTTCGTTTCGTTTCGTTCGAAATCAGAAAATGCAATTTACGAAAACAAAACAGAATGTTGGGAAAAGCGAGTCCGAGAACGGGGCACATTAAATTGCTTTTGTAGAAGCGTTGCCCGGCCATAGGCCAAGACATTGATTGGTATTAACGCTTAACCTGTTCGGGTTTCTCTGCATTTCGTTAGCGAGTGGCGGCCTACCTGCCAGCTGCTAATCCAGAGACAGAGCCACGGCCAGAGGCGTTTCCACCGACTTCTTTGGGCCAAGAGTGAGTTATGGGCCTAGTAGAAAGTTGCTCGGCTCGGGCAGTGTCAATGTTGTGACAGATGTACAGACTCTACCATAAGTATAATGTCAAGGACAGTGCGCAAGGCAGGCCACATTGTAGTTGGGCAACAACAACAACATGATGCACAACGCAGACAACAGACAACAGCATCATGTTGTTCATATGGAAAACAGCAATAACAACGGCAACAACAACGCGGGCCAAATTCAAAATATCATCAGCAGCATCATCGTCATCGTCATCATTTTACCCGCACTTCATTAATCATCATGCCAAAACAGACAGCCCCCAACATAGTAGTGTGTGTGTGTGTGTGTAGAGACAACTACTTAGAAGCAGACTGCTGCACGCATGGCTGCAATCTGCCACAACGGCAGCCCGAACAACCAGAGGATCAGCGGCAACAACGAGACAATGGAGCCGCGTTGTCAACGCCAAAAATCAACTCGTCGCATGTACAAACTATTAGCCAAAACGCCAAAAAGTTGTCAGCCAGCGGTTGCTTGCAGCGCGTGGCCATTGTGACGACTGATTTTCATTAAAAATTACTTAAAATGAAATCATAAAAATTATTTGGGCAATCAGCATGGGGCTGCCTTTAGGGGTTCTTTGTCTACACAGAGACGGCGGAGACAAAGGCTGCAGCACATTAAGCAATTTTTGTGTGGGGAGAAATCAGCGGCAGCAACAACAACAACGACTGACAGAAAGAGATGCGTCGCGTCGCGTTTGGGAGCAACAACATCTTCGGCTTTTGTTGCTTATTTATAAAGTACATATGTACATATATACCATATATACTATATTACTGTATCATTTATATTTTGTATGTTTTCCCTCAGCTGCTTTTAAAGAGAAATTATAAAGCGTTTCCTTAGCTGCATCATTAGCAGCGCCAACACCAAAAGTCGCCTAACTAAGTATATGCCAAACGATACGCCGAGTGCGCCGACCGTTCAGATTGTTGAGATCTCGATCTTGTTCTCGTTCCCGCTCCCGTTCCCGCTCCCGCTCCCGTTCCCCTTCCCGTTCGCGTTCTCGATCTGTGGCGTTGGCGTTGGCGCATTTTACGCAGTTGCTTAGTCAAAATGAAGTGACTATATATACACATATATATCGCTTATATATATGCATCTAGATGCGAACTATCTATAAGAAAATGCATCGACAGTGGGGCAGCTAAAAAAGTATCCACACATATTTTTAGCGCCCATGTCGGCAGGCGAGGCGACTGGGCGACTCTGCGCCGCTCGTTTGTTAAAATTCGATGGGCGAATGACATTTTTGAGTTATTTTTGTCAGCCGAAGACGGCAACAGACAACAACGACCCCGAGGCAGCAGCATCAATTTAGTAGCCAACTAAAAGAGAAATGAATTCAAATCAAATCAAATGAAATGCAAGCGACAACTTAGTTGTTGCTGGTGGCTGCCTCTGTATCTGCATCTGCATCTGCATCTGCATCAGCATCTGTATCTGCATCTCTGTCTGCTTTTGGCCGCTGCTTGTTGTGGATCATTCACAAGCCAAAGTGCGAAGTAATGTTCAGCTATGAGGGTGACAACCAAAATGCCGCATTCAAAATTATGAGTTATGCAAACAGCAAGTGCGAAAAAGCAATTACATTTTATGAAATTAAGATCGCGAAGAATGTGAATAAAGTGTGCCAAAGTATTCAAAAAATACAAGCAAAAAACAAATAGAATTTAATTGTAGTTAACTCAAGCTGCATCATATTGTGAAATTTGTTAACTTTATTGGCATTTCGTTGTCAATTTGACAAAAGTTCATCAAAATCTCGCGCTGGATACCAACAAAGACAACAAATCATTATGGCTAACAACAACAACAACAACACCTCGCCAGGAAAGGACCTAAAACGTATCTTGATAAATGTGCCTGCTGCTGTTGTTGTTGGTTTTATTACCCATGGCAGGCCTGTCAAAATTCCAAATGGACCATAAATAAAAACATCATTTTTTTTGCGAACAACATTCAACTGGCCAGCAACAACAACAACAACAGCAAAAGTGGGCGACTTTTGCCGTTGTTGTTGTTTTTATTATTATTTTTCTCTTTTCTTTTTTTTGTTTTTTTTTTGTTGGCGCGCCAAAAATGTCGCCGACATGAAAATCTCTAGATGGAGCCATAAGTTTTGCTGGCATCTCTCTCGCCCTCTGAGTAAGCGTCTGTGTGTATTTAATGCAATCTCGTTCATAAAAATAGCAGCCAACGGAGGGGGCACGGGGAGGGGGCACGGGGAGGTGGCTGGGTGCCAGGATGTGGCTGCAAGGGTCGAGAACACGACTTGCAACATTATAATTTGTATGTTAAAACATCGTAAATTATTTGAATGTCAGCGTGGCAGGGTATTCGCATATCGGCTGCTGCCGCGCTTTTTATGAGCTCAGCTTTTTGGGCAACGGCAGCCGTCAAGGGAAGTGTCAATTGTGGCATATTTGTGGCATATGGCAAGCCCAAGACAAATGTAATTAAGTGCAGCCACTCGACAGAGAGAGAGCGAGCGAGAGAGAGAGAGAGGGACAGCTACGTAATCCGATCATTTAACGGCTTGCTTCGTTAGACTCGTGTGCCGCGATTTGGGGAACAGTCCATGCCGCATGTGGCACATGTGGCAGCGCTCGCTCAGCTCCAATTACCCCCAAGGCACACACTGAAAGAGATGGATATAGGCCAACTGCCGTTGCTCTGCAGCCTTACCTGTTTACTGAACATTGCAATATCCTCGTTAAACGATTCCGACGAACAAACATCGCCACCTTGCACGCCAGGCTCTCTCGGCGTACATGTGGCCAATTCGCACTTCTCGAATATTAGCGCCAAGAGCGGGAATAGCGGATGTCTGCAATAGAAAGAGACGGCGAGAGATTAGCAAAATTTTCATTTACAGTTCATAAATATTTCAATAAATAAATTAAATTCAGCTCAATTTACTTTAAATTGATTTCGTTGATGTAAAGAAAATATTCCCAACTTGAGCATACATTTTCTTGCAGTGTATGCCCGGCTGTTTTTAACTATTTCCTGCCATGCAAATGAATAGCAGCTGCTTCGTTTCACTATAAAGAGGAAGAAAAAACGTCCACATCTACATATAATCCCTCCGGTTGAGACCTGGCCCTACATTTTGACGGATTAGTTCAGCAACTATGCATGATTTGGCCATTTTTTGTTTTCGGTTTTCTGTTTTTTCTTTTTTTTTCGTTTTTCTGTTTCTTTCATTTTATTGTTGTTAACTGCTCTTCACGCTCCAAGCACAAATTGCACCTGAACAAAATTAGGCAAAGCGAAAGAGCGAGCGAGAACCCTCTCAAACGGCGGGGCTGAGCCCAGGCACTTCATTTGGCCATTAGATGGCACAACTGACCATTGGCCATCGGCGAGGGTGTAGCCCTGCGCTTAACAACTATTAATAAACGGACCATGGCCCGAAACCCCTGCATTCGACTACAACTGCTAATGCCAAGGCCCTTGCGCTTTTTACAGTCCACTGCGCAGCAGAGTTTCCCTTCCCCTTCCCTTCCCATTTCCATTCCCATTCTCGCTGGCCAGGATCGACCCGAGCAACAAAAAAGTGTGCACTCATTTGCCATGACTTGGCATTTGTGACAGGCAGCTGAAGTTGTTGTTGTTGTTGCTGCTGCTGCCGTTGTTGTTGCTGCACTCCACTCGAGAAGGTGTTAAGAGAGTTCTGCGCATGTTCATTTTATTGTAGCGGCTGCTTTTTCATTTCGTTTGCTTCTTATTGTTATTATTATTTTTGTGTCTGGCTGCCGCTTTCAAGGTGTCAATTGTACAAATAAGAAGCGCATTTTCGAGTTTTATTTACAGCAGTGGCAGTGGCACTCGCAGGTGCCACAACCAAAGCCAAACTCCCAGTCCAGGCCAAAAAGTGTGCTAATGAAGTCATGCGCCATGTTTGCTCACCCACTTGAGTTGCAGATGGGGATGGGAATGGGAATGGGAATGGGGATGGGGACGAGGACGAAGGCGTAGACGAGGACGCTCGTCAAACAACCTCCAGCCAACAGCTGATTGATGGCAGCTCAAACTCAACTCATTCATAAAATTGCCGCACAAAATTAAACAAAAACCCAAAAAGATATTTGCTTATTAAAATGCGAGAAGGTCGGACAAAAAAACTGAAAGCCAAGACAAACATCGTTCAAGCAGCTGTCCGTGTCCCTGTCCCTAGCTCAGGGGATCGTCAGTTGCAGCACACGGAAATTGGCAGTTGTTAAGCTCCTGTGTGCAGGACACGCAACTCCAGAAACGAGAATGACACGAGCAGCGTGTCCTCAGCTTTTGATCAGGTTAGAAAAAAGCCAAAACCGCATTTTGGCAAATTAACACTAACCAGCAGCAACCTGCTGCAGCTCATTTGAAATGGACTCCCTAATGCCTAAGCACGTCCGTGTGCCGTGTCCGTCACTAAACACGCGCCACACCCCCGTCCTGGCGGGCAACGCCGGGCGACCGCAGCACACAAATTTCAAATGAAATTTTGCTGCCAAAAGGAAACCCATAATTTTGTATTTTGCGCAAAACACAGAAGGTCACGCCCAATTCTACGAGCATACAAAAAATAACTTTAAAAAAAGAAACCCACTTAAATATGGCCCTCACTATGGTGTTTGATGTGTTTTTTTCTGCTCGTTTTCTTTGCTTAAGGATCGTAGGCATTAAGTCGCGTGTGCGTTAAATTTATGTTACTCCCTCGCCTCGAATATCTTCTTTTCCTTGATAGAGAGGTGCGAACAGGCGGCAACAGGTGGCGGTTCTGCCCAGGGCTCGATCGCAGCCAATTGGTATTCAATATGTGAGCGCGCTGATCAAGGGCGAAAATTGATAGGGACCTAAGCCCGAAGAGGGACGGACGAAAGTTGGGTAAATGAAATAAATGAATTGGGCAAAGTTGACAATTTGTCATTCAGCAAATTAAATAAACTGAAGATCGTTGAAGAAGGATCAATGTGATCACTTAACTAGTCAGCGGTCAAGTTATCGTTAGAGCCAACTAAAATTGTCGTTAAAAACCTTCAAGTCGAACATGATCATTAAACTAACTGTAAATCGATTTGGCCAATCTGATATTGCTGATCGCCAGAGAACCTTGGGCTTAAAAATTGCTAATCGCTTTCGAGCAACTTGAATGCAATTTATGAATGAGCGCCCAGTTTATGATCAGCGCTTATCACGAACTAGTTCATTCACAGCTCTCTCGCGCTCCCTTTCGCTGCTCTCTTTGCGCGGCCCCGCTCCAATTGTTGTTGAGAGTGGGTTAACAATGATTTGGCATTTACTTACTCATAAATCGCATCCTTATCACGTTTGTGTACCTCGGGTATTGCGCCCATTAGGTGATTAGCAACCGGTGATACATGACTAGGTGTACCGTGCGCCCCGGCTCCCGAGTGGTAGCCGTGCATCCCAACTGAGGCCGCTGCCGCGGCGTGCGTCATGTGCGGTGAGTGGTGCGAGGGGAGGCCTTGCAGTCCCGGCGGCCGATGCCCGACATGTGGATCGTACATCGCCGCGGCCGCGGCGCCAGAGTCCATGCCGTAGCCGTGCAGGCCGTCGTCATACTGCAAACAATAGAGAGAGAGAGAGAAAGAGAGAGAGAGAGAATATGAGAAGTTGTACTTATTGAAATTATTGCTCAGCGTCAGTTACGAATTCTACCTGCACATTGTCTATCTATTTATGTAAATATGTCTACCTACATGCATATTCTTTCCAAGCACGTCAGCAGAAATTGAAGCCCCCAAAATAAGAGTGAGAGAGACAGAGAGCGAAATAACAAAACGGTTCGTATTTGACCTTGTGATTACTTTGGCTGCGGCATTATATAGATATCTATATGTATATATGGATATAAGTATATTTAGCTGATTGCTGCTTGTGTTGTTGCTCTTGTCGCTTTTGCTTCTTTTCTTTCAACGTTTTTTGCATATTAATTAAGCGCCAAAATCAACAGCAGCAGCAACAAAACAGTTAACAGAGAGCAAAAAAAAGTAATTTTTAATGTTATCAGTTAATCTGTTTCACTGTAGGTGTGTGTGTGTGTGTGAGAGAGGGAGAGGGCTAGCTGCGTCCCGCTCTCAATTGCAAACTGGTTTCTCGTATGCAACAACGGCAACAACTACGCAAGCAACAGCAACAACACACAAATATTTTTTAAAGTTCAACGCGGGCTGCCTTCTGTGATTACTGCCTTTTGTGATTGTGATTGTTGTTGTTGTTGTTGTGTAAGATTTTTATCATTTTTATACTCAAGTGGCGTCGTCGCCGCTTCACACTGCATAATTTTGGTGCTGAACAACAACTCGAGGAGCTGGAGCGCTGGCGAGCTGAGGCGCAGCAAGTTGACAAGATTTTTGTGCAGCGACAAGAAATGATGCCACTTTTTTTGCTGCCGAAGTTTTCCCTCGCATTTTGCTGTGCGCCGTTATCGGCTTGGAAAAATCTTTGACACTAAATGAGCAATTGACTGAGTGACGCTTGGCGGCTTGGGATTGGCATTGGGCCCGTCTCCGAGTGCGGTAAGTGGCTGTGATGTGAGTAGCTCTTGACTTGGCCAGGATTCCCACCTGCCAGAGAGAGAGTATGTGTGTTTGTGCTTTGAAATGGGTCTATCAATGGCTGAATGTTAACTCCCCCCCGTGTTCCTCTTCGAGTGCTCAGCAGCTGCTGTTGGCAGGTTTTGTGCGGCTGCCACCTGCAAATAGCAGCGAGACCTTTTGTCATTTTGGTTTGCTGCAATCCTTTAGATACACACAACAGATTAGTTACTGTGCCGCTGTCGAGGCACAAGCACAAATCGAGTTTTGTTCTTTTTGTCACTCATTCTTGGTGTTGGCGTCTCTGTGTATGCGGTGCATGCAAAGATACAAGCTTATAGATACTGCCTGACCGGATCGGGCCCAGAGCCGGGTCCGGACCGTGCCCGGGCACCCGAGCAGTTAAACTATAAAGTTGTTATGCTAATTTTAGTGTTGGTGGCACGGCCAACGAATGAGCGAATATATACGAGTCGGTTCGCTGGCAGCGTTGCTTTTAGAAATGAGGAAATTGTGGAGCAGCAACGGAAAACAAAGCAAAGCACAAGCACAAAATCACCAACAAAGAGATCTCTGAAAATTACCACAATTTGTACTTGTACATAAGTAATGTGGGAATTGAGCAGCGTTCCCCCGTTCCCGTTCCCGTTCCCGTTCCCAGTGCCCCAGCGAACGGACTTTTGTTACTTTTGTAACGATAACAACAACAACGAAAAACGCGCCAAAAATCGAACAGGCAAACACACTTAAGACCTCGCATCGAAGACTTAAGGCTTTCCCCATTTGATTGATGATCATCTGCGGGCTCCGCAGCCGAGCCAATGACCTTGTTGAAGCAACGCGTCGCGTTGCCTCCAATTGCTGCAAGCCCTGCTCTCGCAAGCCGCACTCTCCACATTCCACTCGCCGCGCCTCGCCACCCGCTCGGGTGAATCAATAAGCCACAGCCAAGCGACTGTGGACGCCAACGGGGACTCGGCATATAACAGTAAACATGGCTCTGTTGGCGTTGTCGTCTGATTTTGACAAGTTCGGCGGCAAAATCCTTCAAAAATTTATGTATTTGCGGCCCACGCACACAATGACAACCCTGGCCGGGGAGGGAGGGGGCTAGCTGTCAGTGACAGGCGCAGCAGTCACATGGCAAACAGGACAACAGGACGACAGGACGCCCAACTGGAGGCTCAGCAGCGTTTCAGGTCACGTTGCGGTGTTGTTGGTCCTCTTGTGTGTCTGCGTGTGTGTGTGTGTGTACAACAGTATGTTTTTGTCGTGATTGCGAGACATTAAGTTATCGAGCCAACAACAACAACAAGGACAGCTCACTCGACTCAATTGTTGGCTTTAAATGCTATAAAAGTTTGCGTAGCACTTTAAGCCTGCATTAGGCAGTTGTTGTACTCGTTGTTATCGTTGCACACACACACGCACACACACATATATGTCAACCTAACGCCCACCCAAAAAAAGTGGGTATCTAAACTGACCAACACATTTGCGCAAACATTTTTGGCCTGAACTTGAAAACCGAAAACTGTAGCCAAATGCAGCGACACAGATGCAGTTACACAGAGAGCGAGACAGAGACGGGGAGAGGGAGAGAGAGCGAGCGAGACAGAGCACAGAGATACAAATAGTGGGGCGTTAGGCGGCAATTGTTGTGTTTTTGTTGTTGTTGGGGAGTTTATCTAACGGCGCCTAAAACTGACCAGCGCCAGACTGCAAGAATTATAGGTGCGACAGTCTGTGTGTGTGTGTGTGTGTGTGTGCGGCGACAATGGCCGCCATTTTAGCAAGCCCTAAAACTCTCGACACGTGTCTGTGTGTGTGTGTGTGTGTGCGGGGGGTTTGTGTGTGCTCCATTTATACATAAATGTGCTCGACAACAACAACACGAGTAGAGTTGTGCATAAAAGTGCTGCCTAGTGTTATTGATTTCTTATTCGGGCAACACTTTTGCTTTTCATTCTTTCACATTCTTAATTGCGACGCTGGCCGCCTAATCAAAATTAATTGTTTATCATGTTTTATTTGAATTTGTTTCGTTTTCTTTTTTATTTAATTATTGTTTGTTCTTTTTTTTAACATTTTGCTTGCTTAATTAGCAGACGAACCGCAGAACGGACCGACCCTGAGATATGCCAGTGCCATTGCCTTTGAATTTGGATTTGGAAGTGGATGTGGATGTGGAATTGGAATTGGAATTGGTATTGTAGGTGTGCCAGAGAGTCGCCCAAGAGTTTGGAGTAAGCCGTAGTCCCGAACCCGTAGCCCACAGCCGGAGCATTTCATTAAGCTGGGCACACGCCCAGTTTTATTATTGTTTTTTTTTCTACTCGTTTTTTTTTTGCCATTGGGGTCGATGTTTTGTATAGTTTATTTGGTGTTAGACAATTAATTTTTGTTGCGTGCTTTGGCGTTGTTTTAATTTACAGTTGCAGCCAGAGTCGATTCGAACACGCTCGCTTTTATTGGTATTATTATTACTACTAATAATAAAATAATAATATTCGGTGCCCTGTGAAGTCTGTCAAACAAAAAGACTAACAAAATATATGGAATAGAATATCGCATTCCCATATGTACAAAAATTTATTCAAATTTTGCCACTCGCTTATTTATTTCTGAAGTTTGAATTGATGTTCAAAAACAAATGCTTGAAGCACAACAAAAAAAAAATGTATATTATATATCACACGATCGGTAGCTAAATTTAAAGCAGCGACTACGCAAAACACAACGCGACAGCAACCAACAAATTTTTGGCTTTTTAACATTTATACAAGAAAGACAACAAAAAAGCAACAAATGACGTAAGTGCGGGCATTTATTAAATTAAAAGTAGCCAAAAATATATTTCAAAATGAAGAAAATATGAACTACAATAATACACAGAGAAATATAACAAAAGCTAAAACAATTATTCACCTGTCATCAGTTCTAATCAAATTATAACAAAATGAAAAAATTAATAATGCTACCAGCCACCAAATTTTCTTTATAACTAATAACAAATCTGACAGTTCCCTATAGTGAGATATGCTTATATTTCTATAACATCGTTTTTCACTTAATTTAATATATTTGATTTCGATTTGAGTTATGTTCAAATATCTATATAAACATAATAAACAAAAAATGCTAGCTGCATTATACAAATTAGATTAGTCATTTTGCTTTTAACTAATTTATGTATAAATACATATGAAATGAACTATATACACACAGTGTTATTTTGAATATGATTAAACTTTTGGCTTTTAGACACGTTTTTAAGGCTATAAGTATGTTTTTTTTCTTGGCTGTGGTATCTAGCCATTATGTACAAATTTCTAAATATATATACATATATATTTAAAAACAACTTTTAATATTATCTCACATTTTCTATCAAATTTTCAACAGCACGCGGCGTCTGTTTAATTAAATTGGCTTAGCCCAACAACAGCGGCCTATAGGAAGAAGAAGAGAACGTGGGCCAGAGGAGCGGAGAAACGGAGCTATGGCAAACGTTGGAGTAGCTGCGTCTCCGTCTGCGTCTGGCATGGCAAAAGTTACTCAAAAATACTAAAATAAATTGCGTGCTGATGGCTCATTTAATTTAATGAGCGGCGTGCAACTTGTCTAAATGATTTTCCACGTCTTTTCGTTGTTTTGCCCCCATGGAAGAGAGCCCAAACATTTTCAGCTTGTATCAGTTAGTTTATAGTACACATATATATATATATGTATTTGTTGTTGTTGCTGCTGCGGCTCAACTCTTTGCTAGAGCGTAAGTCAAAAAGATGTAATGGAATTCACTTAACTTGCCCAAAATTAACGCTCGCTTAGCGCTAATGTTGGGGGAAATTACATTGTGCGAAATATTTTTAAACAAAAAATTTAAAGACGATTTGAGCGCAAATGTAAAAAGAAATGAAACTAATGAAAACACTTCCAACAGCCAAACGGCCTCTTGGCAACAACAACAGCAACAACAAGAACAACAACAGCAACAACAACGCACCAGGCACCAAACGAGGCACGCAATTTGATCATTAAACATGAAGCTCTTTAGCACACGAAAAACCCAGGCACACTACCCCAGGAGCCATAGAGTGGAGAGCAGAGGAGACCGGAGCCTATGTGTATGGACGGTATCCAATATGCCGAAACCCCCTGGAGACTGTTGGAGGTTCCGTTGTATACCTACAATGTGGCCTGCAGCGCACAATTTTAATGCAGCCGCTTGTATGGCAAAAATATGCATATACATAAACATAAATTGTATAATTTGTTTATAAATTTCTTCGTCTTGTTGTATGTTGTGCAAAGTCCTGACGAACAAGTTTGTTTGCTATGTGCTGTTGGAGCTGCGAATAGACCCTACTTAAGCTCCACTTGGCTGTCTTAACTGACTTGAAATTCTGACATGACTCATTGGAGACTGTGTTTCTTGATCTTCCACTCACATGTCTTTCTTGGCGTGATCTTATGAATCATTCGAGTTGAAAGTTACGAGAACTGCGCTGCCAGATATGAGATTATTCCCAACTATCTATCCGCCAGTTAACTGTATGCACTAGAGTTAGTTAGTTATAAAAAATTTAATTTGTTTTACTGTCTTACATAAAATTCACTTTTCTTGTATTAGTTTAGTTTTCGTTGTCGTATCTTTAATTTTCGTTCTAAAGGTTTTTCATTTGAAAATCTTATGCGCATAAAAAAACAAATACATTTAAAAAGATACCATTAGACATTTTTTCAAAAAAATAAAATACCATTGACCACGGAAATTAAGATCTGAATTGCTTAAGTGAATTTCTAGTAACAATAAATTTCTATTGCCAAATATAACATAATATTGACATTTGCCTACATATATATATTATAATTTAAAATATTAAAGGGCTAGTATGTGAACTCGGACGAAAAAACAGATTCTAATTTGCCAGGTGGAAAAGTGAAGGAAAACTCATGCAGTTTGGCACCGAAACCAGACGCCATCAGCGATTTGCAAGTGAATATAAAAGTTGCACTATAAAAACCCACAAAGGCGAAACAATTTAAAGCCAAATCGAAAAACGGCCGCACATTTAGAGGCCCAGAGCCAAACAAATGGCGAACTGCAACTGCAACTGCGAGAAGCCGTCGAATGTCGAATGTTGAACGGGCTCTCGCGAATGGCATTTTCTGCAGTGCACTTTTATTTGATTTTTATTTATTTTCTTGATTTTATTTATTTATTTTTTTTTGGTTTTTTTTCTCTCGCGCGCTGAAAACGCGAGCAGCGCACACTAGACGAATTATATTTTATGCCACAAATTACGCTGCGGTTAACCTTTAAATTAAAATAACACCAAAACAATTTTTGTGTTGAATGTTGAATGTTGCAGCACTGCCAGAATGGGGGCTGCGTTTCGGTGTGTGAGTGTGTGTGTGTGTGGCAGCTGCAGAAATTGCAATTGCCGTTGCTCGCTTTTTGTGATCTTTTTTTGTTGTTGTTGTTGTATTTGGGTTTTCATTAACTGCGAGGCATAAAATAATCAAATTATATATAAAAATTCGCCAGCCGCCATTTGTTCTTGGTTTTTGTTGTAACGCACAAAAGTGAAAATTATAGTAAAATTAAAATGAAACGAAACGAAATGAAATGAAATTGTAAATAATAAAACCACAGCGTGTTGCCCTCAATGAAGGCCCCCTCCGCCAGCCCGGCCCTCGGCCAGCCGTGCGGTCCTATCCTGCCCGGACTACTGCGCCCCGGCTCGCCTATACAAAGTGCAATAAAATTATATGCATCACATCAAACACACACAACACACAACAACGGACACTCCGCACAACCAATGAACCTGGGCCCGTATGGGCTTTTGATGGAATCGGAATCTGAGACTCGCATTAAGAGAGCGAGAAATTCGCGTATTAAACCACAAGCGTAAATTTATGTGTCTGCAACAACAACAACAACAACAAGAAGAGCAACAACAGATCGAAAACCAAAACGAACAACACAGTAAAATATTAAAATCACCACAAAACTCCCGCGGGCAATTTGTACTTTATTTTCCCCGAGTCTTTAACTGGCGTCTCCCCAGAGAGGCCTAACCCACGTACGAGAGTGTTATAACTCGGCCATATTTTGGGCACACATTTACCGAATGCTAATTACAAACTATATACAGACAGACTCTTTTATTTTCTAACGATTTAACGATCCATAGAAATATCAAGTTCGTTTCGCACATATATGTTAATCAGTTGATAAAGTTAAAGAAAAGAGAGCTAAGTTGCTCAGTCAGCTGATTAGTATTTTATTGATGATGACGGAGGAATTCGAAAACGAAAACAAACAACAAACAAAAATATTAAATATATGTAACAATGGAGAAATGTCTCAAATAATTTTACATAATACGAGTTTTGAATCTACTTGAATATACTTTGAAGATAAATAAATTAAATAAAGTTAAGTTCAAAACTAAATACTACCTATTAGCATTAACTTTTGTAATATTTTTGTTATGTGCATATCCTCATTATAAATTTAATACTTGAAAATATATTTTTGGTACTTTATATATTGCCAAAGAGTGCAAGTGTTATGCAAACTTATTTATTTTCTCTCCCACTTAAAGACAATAATAATTAACATCACGTTAACTTTATTGAACATAATGTTTATTTTTTAAATACCCATTTCTATCCCGTGCCATGCCTTCAATTAACTGAAACACTTCATAATAAATTTAAAACAATTGCAGACTATTATAAAACATGTATATGAATATACATAAACGTGTACACACACATATATATATACATATGTAAAGAGATTATCAAGTTGATAAAATTCTTGCAATTAAATTTTTTATAACTTGATATTCCCATAAAAATCTTGTCACGCCACAACCAAAACTAACGACTGAATACTTATTAAGTATTCATATGTATATCAGAGAAACAAATGCCGACGGCAACAAAATACAAAAAATTACAACAAATTTTAAGACAAAGATCTACACTTTTTTTGGGTTGTAATTAACAAATCTACACAGTATAAAATGTTCTCTAGAATAACATTCAAGATTATCATTAGAATAAATAACTGTTATTGAACTGTCAAAGTGTTAACAATAGTTTAACAAAATTTAAGTACACACAAAAAAACGTATTTTATTTACTGAACAATTAGTTCGAATCCCAGGCTTGTGGTTGATAGCTTACATCAACTAACAATAACAATAATTATTTTTGTTGTAATAATCCTAACAGATAAGATTAAATTTAAGAAACGATGTATACTATATATAAAATGGTATAAGCACTCTGTGTTTATTTAAAAATTCTTATGCAGCATTTAAATCTCTTCACACGAAATATTAGAGACCCAAAAATAGAGAAACTCCTACGCGCACTTCGAAATAAAATCCCAAAGAACTTTCCAAGTGTGAAATGCCGTCGCCTGATGAAAATGCCGTCGCCAAATGAAAAACCCATAAGAATGCAATTTCCCACAAAAACTTATCACACTGACGCTGAGGCATTGATTTGGGGACTCTATATGGTGTTTGGTGTTCGGTATTGGGCTTTAATTACTTACCCTAGGCTGAGCCATTAATGCTCTGGGAGCGACGTCTAACCCGATTTGTGCCACTTTTAGTGGTGTACAGACGACAGTTGGCGGCGCAACGTACAAAACGAGGGGGCCCGCGTCCCTTGCGTCCTCGTCCTCGTCTTCGTCCTCCCGGGCGTCGTGTTGATCTCTGTTGTGGAAGATCTGTAGATCTGTAGATTCTCGGGAGCTGTGTTGGGGCCTCCTGCTACGCGGCTAGATGCGTTTTGGTTTTTGGGTTTTTCTTTGCTTTTTCGACACTCACAAAAATATTATTAGAATTTGTGTATTTTTCTATATTTTTTTTGGAAATTTCTTCCTTTCTCTTTTTACGTAGTTCTCTTTCTCGGCTTCTACTTTTGCACTTTATGCTTCTTTTACTTCTACAGCTGCTACTTCTTCTTATTCTTTTTCGGTTTTAACACAGGCACATTTGTTAAAATCTTTGCTTTAGATTTTCTTTCATTCTTTGCTTAGATTTATGTATTTAATTTGTTGTTGTTGCTGGTATACTTTGTTGTTGTTGTTGTAGTTACGCGCGCGTTTTAGTTATTAGCGGGAGATCTTTTTGTTTTTGTTGTTTTACTTTTTGTATACATATATATATATATATAAATGTTTATATAATATTTACATATAATATTTTGTAGTTATATATTTTGTGTTTTTTTTTACTTTTTGTTTTGCGGTTTATAAAAATCGTATACAATTTGTTTTCATTAGAGTTGCCCTTGCTGTTGTTGTTCTCGTTTTTAGTATACTGTTGAGTTGTTGCTGCGGCTGCTGCTGCTGTTGTTGTTGTTGTAGTTGCTGCTTGTGTGGGCCAGGCAACATAGTTTGCAGTTGCCGTTGCCGTTTAGCTCTGCTTGTGGCTTGCTGTTGTTGTTGTTGTCATAAATCCATTGCTTGGGCCTTTTGCAGCTGCTGCTTCTTCTTCCAACTGTTCCTCTTGGACCTCTTGCCGTCAAGTTGTAGTTGTAGTTGTAGTTTGTTGTGTATTTGTTGTATGTCGTATACTTCTTGCTTGCTTCGTATAATATGCGCACTATTTATCACAGCTGCTTCTACATACTATAATATACTACAAAAAACCAAAAACTTGTTTTCAACTCGCAGGCAAATCGGCAGCCAATCAACATCAACTAACTGTTCACAGTTCGCAGTTGCATTTACTGCACTTTGCTTTGAATAGATATATTCTTAGGAAATGTGCAAGCGGGCAAATGTTGAAATTGTTGTTTTAGCGACGGTAACGCGACGGCGACGGCGACGGAAACGGCGGCGGCGACGGCGGCAACACGACGAAAGTCCGTTAACGTTGCTCCGTAACGCGTAACGTAACGTAACGAGCGATCGTAACGTCGCGCAACGAGACGCGCGCGCTTTTTGCTAATTTGTGATTTGATATTATTTTGTTTTGATTGGCCGTGGAGATCGCGACGAGTAAATTTTTTGGCGGCGTCCTAAATTTTTGCGCTTGCTGGTGATTAATGTTATTGTTGTTGTTGGTGTTGTCGTGCAGCAATAACAATAATAATGCTATGTAATAGCAATAATAATAGTAATAGCAATAATAATAATTTTCCTCAACGGCTGCGACGTTGGCGACGGCTTCGGCGTTTTCGGCTTCGCTTCTCGCTTCGCACACAACACAGACAGCACAAGCACAAGCACGTCGTACGCGGTTCGAAGGCAAATACACACTGTCAATCATGCTCATGCACGCTTGCACGCCACTGTCTGCCCGATCGTACACTCATACACACACACTCGCAAAGCAGCAGCGACGCAACAATTGTGCCATTAAAAAAGGTTGTACAAAGCGGCGGCTCGTAAATTTGCCACCAGTGCGAGTGCGATGGCTATACAAACACATTTCGGCTCCGGCGAATTGTGGTGCGTGCGTGTGTGTGCCTGTGCATGTGTGCGCGCCTTCTGGCTGCTTTGTTGCTGTAATCGCGGCGAATTGCACGGCGAGAGCGCAGGCGCGCTCTTTTGAGCGCACTACAAAATGGGGCCCAAAGGCAGAGCGCAAAGGATGATGACTGATTTGTTAGTACGCCTTTTCTGTCATACACACACTTGTCACAATCTGGCCATGCCGTGTGCCTTGGCTGCGCTACTCTGCTGCGCTCAGTTGTGCTTCATTTTTCGTTTTTTTTTGTGTTTTGTGTTTTGTTTTTGTTTTTGCTATTTGTTTTTCGACTCTTTTTGCGCAACGACGACGTCGTCGTTGGCGCTCGCTCAACGTTCGTTCGTTCGTTTGAAATTTATTTGGCTTTGGCCAAAAGGAGACGGCTTATAGGTTTTGGCCGCTGCTGCCGTCGCATCGCCTCTCTCTGCCGCTGCCAGCGTCGTCGACGTCGTCGTCGTCGTCGTCGTCGTCGCTGTGCGTGCGTTGAAAATCAGCAAAAACCAATCCCATTTGTTATTTTCGCTTGAGTGAGTGGCAGTTTGCATCAGTTTGCCATTCAGTCTTCTTGGCCGCCCCACCTGTGCGCGCAGGCATTGGGCATTGGGTGGTTTTTTGGGGCTGGGGCTGGGGTTGAGCGCGTTCTCTTGGCTCCGTGTGCTTCGTGTTTGTGTCAGTGAGTGCTTTCAGGTGTTTTCTAGTCTTTGCCACTCCAGACGTTGTCGTTTCGCATTGCCTTCGCCTTCTGCCTGCCTGCTTGTCCGTCAATTCGCAGCGCGCTCAACTTTCGCTCAACTTTTTTGCGCTCTTTGCCAACTCGCACACACATGCACACAAAGAGAAGCACTTACACACACACACGCACGCACACTGAGGCAGTCAAATAGGCAACGCCTTCAAAAGCTGAAGCGACGTCGTCGCCGTCGCCGTCGTCGTCGCCGTCGTCGTCATTGTCGTCGTCGCCAGGCGTCATGGCGATCCAGCCACTTAGCCAATGATCCTGCCTGCAACAACAGCTCCAATAACAACAACAACAACAACACCAACAGCTGTTCGCACCGTGAACTTTGTGTGCAATAATAAATCGCGCGCCGATAAATTCAACTGCCCAAAATGCATATCCTGCCGCTGTTGTTTGTTATTGTTGCTGCTCTTGTTGTTGCTGCTGCTGGTGCTGCTGCTGCTGGCGACGTCGTCGTCGTGTCGTCGTCCTCGTGGCAGTTTAAAAAGCAGTTAACACATATTCGGAGGCAATTTTTCAACAACGCATTTTTGGCCGCACAGTCCTTTTGTTTCTTGTTGTGCCCGTTTTCCAATTTTTTTCCAACTTTTTTTTGATTTTTTTTTTTGCTAACCGGCGTACGGCGCCCGGTCGCCATTTTCATTTTTGGGGAGCCAACGGCAACGCATGCGGCTGCTGCGTCGACGCCGGCGCTCGTTTTAATGTTGCCGCCGTTTTTGCGCGTTTTTAGGAAAAAATGAAAAATTGCTTTGTTTTTTGTTTTCCTGGCTGGCTGGCTGGCTGGTTGCCTGGCTGGAGGATATGCCACTGTTACCCGTTGACAAAGACAATAATGCTGGTGATGATGATGATGATGATGATGCACTTAATCTGGTTTCCATTTCAAAACAGCTGATCATAATTTGTTCGTATTCTAAAGTTTTCTGTCAATTATTGTTGTTGTGCACAGGAGATTGTTTGGCCTCTGGGGGAGTCTCGTCTTCCCCCCCCCCCCCACTCCTCTCAACCAGCTTTCGTCTAACTGTCGCGGTCTTGACAAATTTATGAGACGTTGATTGATTTGCGGTCTGATTTTTTTCTTCTTTCAGTTTGTATGCAAAATTGTTGCTCTTGCCGTCTTGCTTTTGTTGTTGTTGTTGTTGCAGTGGCAAGGTGTTTAAATTTAAGACTCGCTAATGCAAATTTGTGTGCCAAATGTGAGCGAGAACCAAACGAAAACAAATCGCATTCACTTGAAAATTCAATTAAAAGTAATAAATTGCTAATTTATTTTTGGCGTGTTTAGTGTGGGGGCTGCCCCCTGGGGCTGCTGTGTATATTGACGAAAGAAGCAACTAAACTGGCGTTCATGTTATTTATTAGCAAGTTCAAGGATAAAACGACAAGGATGCAAAGACAAATGAGTTGAACTAGAACTATTAGTATAGAAAAGAAATTATTTTTAAATTTTAAATGGTGCCGAAGACCCTGATATGTAAAAAGATAGGCAGTAATTAAGGAACAGTTAATATCTGTTGACATCTTTTTCTTTTTTATCTGTACAAATAAAAAATTGTTCTTAGAAACTTATTTTGATAGTATTGAGTAAAAGAAAATTACTAGCCAAAAAATAATTTAAGCATGTATTCTGTTCTTTTATAAAATTGAATTTGTATTTGATTTACATTTAATTTTAAGTTCAATGTTGTTTATAGTTTTCAATGCGCCCCATTAAATATTAATTTAATTTGCCTAGAATAAATGTGTTCCCGGTCTGCTTATTCCTTTTTTCTCCTACTCTAAATGCAAATCGCATTAAATGTAATTAGTGTCCAAAAAACAGTCAAAGCATTTTCAAACCTGTTTTCACTTTAAGGTCACGTCATATTAAGAAGGTCTCCAATTAATAAAAAGCATAAACAGAATATCCTACGGCAATCGTGGAAAACGAAAAAGCTGCAGTTGCAAGCAAATTTGTCTATTGCAGTCTTTAAGGGTAAGCAGGGAGGAGGAAAAATGCAAAGGGAATTTAATTTAATTTAATATTACAACTTGGCAGAATTGAAGAGACCATGAAATTTAAATCAGCAGACCCAAAGACCCAAGCGAAGAGCGAAGGGCGACGCTGCGCTGAGGTCTCCACCCACCGAGGAAAAAAGAAAGAGGAGAACAAGAGAAACGCCAGCTTGATAATAAGACGAAAAGCTCAAGGCAGCAAAATTGCATTTGGAAACTTCCAATCCCAGACGAGCGCCGAGCATTGAGGCGACATTGAGGGGCAGCGCAGACGAAGAAAACTGTGTGCGAGCGAAAAATGTGGCGACGAGAAAGCTCACGCACACACACACACATGCTCGTTTGCACACAGACTGAGGCGCAGCCAATATGATTTAAAGCGGCGGCAGCGGGCCCCAAATGAGCGCCAACCGTTGCTCGCTCACACTCATACACGCACACATCCCCCACGACAGCTGGCGATGTTGTTGTTGCTGCTGCTGCTGCTGCTGCTGCTGCTGCTGTGCATGACAATTCATCTCTTTCTTATAAACGCAATTTATCAAATGAAAACGACGAGCGAGCGACAGCAAAGATGAAGACGACGACACGATATCAAGTTGATGTGAATGTGGGTGTGTGTGTGTGTGTGTGTAACTGAAGCTGCGTGTGTGAGACGAGACTCACTCAAACTCAGCTTGAACTGAGTGCCGAGTGCAATACGAAATTCGCTCACGAGGCGAAACAAAACACAAAAAAAAATTAAAAATGGCACATGAAGAAAAATAGGAGTTGCCGTCGGCGCTTGAGGAAACAACGACAACAACAACAGCGACAGCGACAGCTACGATTTTCTTTTTGGCAGTCCCCAACTCGGTGTTACTGAAAAACCGCCATAATCTTGACAGACAAGTGCACACTCGCTCTCTCTCACACACACACTCGCACACACAAAAACATACTCGCGCTCGCGGAGCGTTCCGCTCTTCGCCGCATTGTTTTCGCTCGTATTTCACGCTCAAACGGCCATTTCGCTGCACTTTTAATGGTTTGTTTTTGTTTTCGTTGCGCGCACGAGAAAGAGAGCAGTAAACGAGCGAGGCACGACGACACGAATTCGCCGCGTTGCGCGAGTAGGCCGGCATGATATATGCGCATTCGCTTTTTATGGCAAGCCGAACAGCTGTTTACGAGGCGCGTACAGTTGAAGAGCCACTGGATTTCGATTGCGGCCGCTTTTCTTAGTTTTCTATTATTTTTGCACGCTTGACTTTTACCTGCTTATATATAGCTTGTGTGCATAAGTGTATATTTACCTGTCCGCTTGCATACTTTACCTTCAGTTCGGGTCAGCCTCAGACTATAGCGAAATTTTGTGACTTTCAACGCTCGACACGGCCATAAACGGCTTACGACCCGGCTTTGGCTGGGCCAGGACTCGCGCCCACCACAACGACTTTGGGCCAAGTCATTCAACTCGAAATGCACAAAAAATGCAGCCCAACAACAAACACACAACATCCAGTTATTGGTGTTGTTGTTGTTCTTGTGGGTCTGCCAAGGACCCAATTAATACAGTGCGCTGACCTGGCCTTATTTTAAAGCCCAACAGAAGTGAGCATTACCAAAAAATCGATCGAATACATAAATAAATCTGCCGGTCATTGGCGGCGCCCAGGACGCCCACGCCCACGGCCGCCCCATGCGCCTTGCCCCTTGCCCCCGGCACACATGCTGACAACTTGCCGTCTCGTCACTGGGACGTCTGCTTTTGACAGCAGCCAAGTTCACAGCTGAAAAACGCTGTCAATGCTGCCGGCGTCTGCAGCGTCGGCGTCGGCGTCGACGTCGGCGTCGGCGTCATTCAACTTTTGGCCGAAATTCAGGAGCCGGCTTTTAAAGCCAGAGAGTTTGCAAAGCGCTTGCAATTTGTCAAAGGCCAGGACGAAATGGAGAGGAACACTGCCAAGGGCAGCTTTAAGGCTTAAATTGAGGCACTTACCTGGCTCGACAGGACTACAAACTAAGGAGCGCGGCGCCGCGAGCGGCCATTCATCATACGTTACCTGCAAGGCAAAAGAAAAGAACGGAAAATGCATTTAATTATCGTATAGACAGCGGAGTCACAATTTCCCAGCGGCATGCAAATGAGCACAAGGACAACAACAACAACAGCAACAAATGCGGCAGCCGAGGATTAAGATGCATTTCAGCAGGCTGGCCACATGTGTCGTGCACGCCCCATGTCCCGATCCTCCCCATCCCCCTTCCCCCTCTTACCAACTCTCTCTTAAGCGATCTTCCGCAGCGCATTTGTCTGTGCTTTGTTTTCGGGCAGACATGAGAAAATGTTTTTCGTTTTTGATTGATTGCCCAGAAAAACCACTTGAAACTGTCACGGACGAGAGGGGTGAGAGGGCCCCGGGCCTGGGATATGGGACATCGGACAGCGAGTGAAGTGAAAATCACTTCCACACGCACACACACGCACACCCATATGGCTCTTCCAATGAAAAACTACTTATGGCATGATACCCGGGGATGCTATAAGTAAATATACAACATAACTCAATAAAGACGAGAGGCGTCGGAGTTGGTTGATCAGGAAATGCTCAAGTTCTATTTTCCACATTATTCGATAACACTTCAAGTTCTGGATAAGACGGGACAAGTGTTTCGCCGAGAATATTCAGGGCAAACTTTCTGCTAAAGGTAGATCAACAGAATTAATAGGCTTTTAAAAACCTCTTGACTTACTTTTATAAATTAATAAAAAATAAAATGTTATTTATGCTTGTTGTCTTTTGTTCAAGTTGAAACACATAAGGTTTATTCATAATAATTTTATGAAATATTGTATTATATTATTGTATTAGTTTATTGAGCCTGAATATCCACATCAGCCTAAGTTCCATCAGGAACTATCATTAAGAATTTTAAATTATCTTTACATTTCGCATATTTGAGTGCACTTAAAAAACAATATATACAATAATATATTTGTACTGCAAAAAGTTCACAAATTTTCTATAAAAGTATTCATAAATACATTTACATAGGTAGAGCAGAAATAACGCGACAAAAGTTTAAATGTGACTCAGTTAAATATGTTTTATAACAAAGTGCACTTTTTTGCTTTTAAAATATGTATTTGGTTTTTGAATATTCATAAATGAAGTTGGAATCATTCAAAATATAAAACATTGAAAGATTTATTCAATTTCAAAATCAAATTTTATTTTTAATTTTATGAGAACGTAGATAATTTTAAATTGGTTTTCTTTGGTATTTAGGGAAATTTTATATATTTTACAACGTGATTCTGTTTCATTTTTGTGTCAAACTGCAAAATAAAAATACTAAAATAGTACTTTTCAGTTTTTCATTTCTCGAACTTAGTTTTTCATTTCTCGAACTTAGATCAGAATTGGAAAACAAATTCATTTGATAGAAGACATTTAAAATAGCAATAGATACATTTAATTAGTGCTTTATAAATGCATGTTTATTTTTGTATAAAGAACTTTACAAAAACAATATATGTGTTAGAGGAAGGGAGCAAAAAGAATCCTTTGTTTACTGGCCAGAAAAGTTTGCATTGTCCTTGCGGCTCCCGAAATAATGAGAAGAAGGAAAAGCTGCCCGTTCCCGAATGTCTCCAGCCTGTCGGAAAACTATTGGCACGTTTTATACAAAAACACACACACACACACGCACAACAAGCGACCATGGGAACGGGCAGTGCAAGAGCGAGGGAGAGAGCCAGAGTGGGAGCTAGCTGGAGTGAAAGAGAAAGAGAGCAAATAATAATCTACGAAAAATAAATTTATGTGCATTTCCGTTTTTGTTTTTTCCTTCCGTTTAAGTAAATAACAAATATTATTATCGCTCGGCCACAGTCAAAGGAGCCAAAGGACATGCCCAAATGGAATGGGCAGAAAGGCAAGCCAAGTTCTCATTGAAGATAGTTCGTCAGTTCGGCGACAACAACAAAGTAAATAAAATGTGCACAACTAGCAGCAGCAGCAGCAGCAGCAGCAACAACAACAGCAACAAAAACACAAAAGCTATGCAAACAACAAAATTAAATAATGCCACAAACGATTTCTTATGAAATGTTCAAAAATATACAACACCCCGACAACATCGACAGCGGCACACACAAACACACACACACACATTCCATCCGGCATGGGGATGGGTGGGGGTGGGAGGGGCCCTTGCTATTGGGGCTGTGCTGGGAGTCGGAACGGAAGCCGCCGCCGTCGAGCTCTACAAACAGCAACAACAACATGACTGCGGCCTGTACATACACAAGCCAGCAAACAACAACAACAACAACGACAACCACAACAACAACAGGAACAGCGGCAACTCAATGAAATTATTAATGGTCGAAAACTGCAGTTCGGTCCGTCGACGGCAACTTGGTGACCAAATGGTCAGCACACGACGCCTCGGCCCAGGAGCTGAACGCGGCCACATACACACACACACACACACAGAGTACACACACTCCGGGGGCAGCCAGGCAAATAAATAAATAAATAAACAACAAACTCTAATTAAACGTTGTTTCGAGTGTGTCGGCATTTCGATAACGAAAAGAGGAACGTGGCCCCGACCCGGCCAGCGTCCTGTGGCTACTTCAGTCTCAGCCTCAGCTTCAGCCTCAGCTTCAGCTTCTGCTTCTGTTCCTCCGCGCTTTATCGGGCTGCTCGCAGCCATTGCGGAGGCAGCAGCCCGGCGGAGCCTTTTGGCTTCTGGCAACGGCGGCCCTGGCGCTGGCCTCTTGCTTGTTAAAACTTGCCAAAAATTCAATCTGTTTGCCCATAAGCCAAACAATGAAAACAAAAGCACAGGCAACAACTAAAACAACAAGCTGATAATCAAAGTGCAACAATTTCAATTTGGGCTCAAGGTCGTGCGCAATGTGGCAAAACTGATACCGAAACAAGCCAAAAAAGCTCCATAGAAGCCTAAACATTTAAAAAAAATGATCGAAAAATTCTACAGTATTTGACAATTGTTTTGGCTAAAGCAAGTACACTCAGAGAAATAAGCAACCATTTCGGACTCACATCAAGAAATGTTATCAAAATTCGACTATTGTTAATAGTTCCAGACACAAAATTCTCATTTCAAGAGCATTTTTTATCAAAACAATATCGAAACTCCGTAAAACTAACTCAAATAAAATTAATTGAAGAAGCATTGCGTTTATTTTAGTTTATTTTAGATCTTCTTATTTTTGTTGCAATAATATTATTTTAAATGTATTTGAATGTAAACTAACTTACAAACATAATACACGACTTAAACAGTGAAATAAAGTGAATTTTATTCAGGTATTAGAACATTAAATGTGTTTATTCTCTAATTGATAGGATAATAAAATACATATTTTTGCTGACTTAAGCGCAATAGGCAAATCAGAAATTTAAAAATATTCATCATATATTTTGAAGTTAATATGATACATTTATTTCGACCGTTTCGCAGTTTCTATTATTATCATTTTATTTTCACTTTTATTTTTTTAACCATTGATTTGTAGTTAAAAATAATTATAAAATCTAAAATACGAGTCGTGAAGTAAAACCATTAAACATTAAAGTTGACAAGTTTTATGCAAATGTAAAATTGAAATAGTTGTTTTGATAACCAGTTGACAAGCTCAATTATTAATCGCTAATCAAATGATGGCACATATATAACGAAACAGATTAGAATAATTGTATTGCTATTTGATTTATTTAACGTGTTGTTCGACGCAACTTTTTTTAGATTCTTCAGGAAAGATATTAAGTTAATATTTGTGCAAGAAATGCGTTTTTATATTACAATAAATATTTACGATATAAGATGCAAATAATTTATATAATTGCTTATTTTATGTGATTGTCATATCTCTACCTAAAATAATTTGGATTCCAATCTTAGCCATGTAAATTAAATTCTTACTTATAATGCCATTAGATAAAAATTAATATTGAATGATTTATTGAAGATTGGAAATCAATGTGAATAGCCAATTAAAAAATTGTATACATTTTTGTTTTCTGTTTTGAATATCAAGAGCTCTCCGTGTAGAGAACAAAAAAGCGATTCCAAAAAGTAAATCAGTTCTAGTGATGTCACATTCAAATTGGGATCGACATATCGGCAGCCCGAATGACCCTAATGACCTTTAGCGTGACAGCTCAGATTTCAGAGCTCCCTAAAAGCTTTGGCCATCAAAGCGCGGAAATGCTGCCAAACCGGCTAACTGGCTCTGACTAACTGACTAGCCAGTTAGTCAGTTAATCCCCCGAAAATGTAACATTTTTTTCTTCTTTTCGTTGTTTTTGGTTATTTTTTTTTTGTTTTGTGTTTGTTTTTTTTTGCCAACAGCATTTGCATAACAAAAGCGGCTTCAATTCGAAATTTATAAATTGATTTTATTTGGCAAATGCAAAAATGTTGCAGGCTAAAAATAAAAATTTGGAAAACAAAATCGAGAACGTTGTGGGGCCGGAGGGAAAAAGGGAAATGTTCAGGCTCCCTGAGCCGCTGGAGATCTGGTCTTGTGGGACGAGTTGTTCTTTTTTTCGTTATTTTTGTTGTTGTTTGAGTTGTTTGCGAGTTTGCGAATTATTACATTTTTAATGCTGGCATTTACGTCAAATTAAATTTAATTGTCATTTCCAGCGAAAAAAAAACATACACAAAAACAACAAAGCGACGTTTCTCTCGTCCTTCTGGGCGCAATAATAAACGCCAATAAATATGTATAAAGCAATAAAAACAGGCATTGCGGAAAAAGAGGAAAAAGTGAAGGCGCTGCTGACTGATGCGGATTTTTGGTAGAAGAACCGCAAAAGGGACCCAAAATTAAGTAAATATGCATTCGGATACATTTTAAAGCGATATGACGTCATTTTCAGGTTGTTCAACGCATTTCCTAATTATCAAAACCCATAAATTTGGTTAAATTGTCAACTTTGGAGAGAGCTACGAGCTATAACCGTTAGCAGAGCCATAAACTTCAGGCCGGCATTTCCCCTACATAGCATTGCACTCTCGCTCTCCACTTGCCATAAATTGAGAGGGGCAAGCGAGAGCGCAGCTCATTTCCCCTGCCAATTACAACACACGACGTGCTTACAAAGCACAGTCGCAAATGTAGCTGCTAGTGTCGTCTCGCTCTGACTGCTGAAGCTTGACGAACTGACGGGGGCTGTCACTTGGGTCCCGCCACCATTATGGAAAGTGAAATGGATATATCGCTAATGCGCCTGCACATAACAAGGTCGGCAATAAATCAAATGGGCAAGCGGACAGAGGGGAGGCGCTGCACAAAAATACAAAAATACAAAAAAAACAAAAAAAACGGGGCATTGGCTGGACGATATCAAGAACATCGGCGGCGGCAACGGCAGAGGCAGCGGCGGCGTCGCCGTTTGACAAAAATCAAATCAAAATGCCATAAAATACCCCAATGTTGGGCAGCCCCATGGGCAAGGGGAGCGTTAAGCAGGCTGCAGGGTGTGGGGGCGGGGCGCAAGGGCTGTGCTTGGCCTGCGTGCGTTGCCAAACAACAAATGAATTATATGCAATTAATTGAGCGCAAATTTGCAAAATACTTTCGTGTGTCTGCGCCTCATGCCGATTGCCCATGTGTGTGCGCCGCCTGTGTGTGTGTGTGTGTATGTGGGCGATTATAGCCAGATATGATGATGGATATGCCTAAAAATGAATAGTATGCTGTTGATTGCGTATACGCCCCGAATGCGCTGCATTCTCGCATAGTTTATGCCTCCGTTGACTAAAACCAATTTCACTGGCATCGCTCGGCTCTCTCCTAATCATCTATATTTTATGCACAAGTCGCTGCAGTTGATTAAGTGGCCCAAAAAATTACAAAAATGGTAAATAACTTGGGCGAGGCAAGATCATTTTTTATATTCAACTGTTTAGTTTGTTGCTGATATATTTAGAGCACCATCAAGTGGAAAACAGTTGAGCAAATATATTTTCTAATTATAAACAATAGGTATGTGACTTTTTCTAATTAGCGGAATTAAATGCGTTAATGTCAATCACAAAATCAGCTTAGACTGGGTTTTCGGTTAGTGAAGCGTGTTAAAGGAGCCTTAAAATTTGTTTGTAATATTTTGTAATAGAATTTCAGTAATAATTGCCAAAATGGTGACATGCTGCCACAATATATATGCATCTATAAATATACATATAATAGGTATGACGAGGTATGGCAAAATAATAAAATTCACAAGTAAAATTTAATTACAAGGAAAAATTAAGATTTCAAAGACAATTCAAAAAATTAGTAAAATGAAAAATTCTTTATTTCAATTATTTGCAATTTACTTTTATGCCGAAATAGGTTTTAAATCAATTATACGAAAATTGCCATCTATAATTTGTTATTTGTTATTTTTTCGCTGAAAAGCTGATATAAAAATGTGAGAAGACACCTTTTAATGGACATGAAAACAACAGTCAACTATTTCCATTATAGTTTGTCCAAGTTGTACAAAAATATATACATATTTGCTTATGAATACATGTAATTATGAAAATAAGATATATTAATAAAGACGTTGAACAAAAGAAGAAATAAATACAAAAATTATAAAAGGACCGGCACTTCATATTTTACCTGTTGAATTGTTTCAAGATTCACGAATTAACTTGCGTTCAAATGTATTTTTTATTAACTCCAAATGTTCTAAAATATGTCTTAATTTCATTATATTTCCAGTCGCATGTTCAACTGGCTATAAACTTACCCCAAAATGGATGTTTTCGTGACTTCATAAAGTAGTCCATAAATTTCTTGAAGCGTTTCGACAGTTGTGTCATCTGCTGATGTTTACCCAACTTTCTCGGCGTCTCTGGTGCGCCCTAGCCCAACCGCTTTCATAGGAATATATTTTACGATTTTTATATAGCCCATTGTGCATTACATTTACATTACCCGATGATATTTTCACTTGAGCATTTTACGAGCAACAAATTGCGCTACAAATTACACGATAAATAGAAAATTATGACAATCCACGTCGTTGTCTAAGGCGACCACAAAACTTCGACCTCCGACCCCCGACACCCTACCCTGAGCCGCAGTTCCAGTTCCATTCCTAGTAGTCGACCCTTTCACCGGCCGTGCCACACGAAACAGGCTCGTAAAAATTCCCGTTGCGTCTATTTGATGGCCCAGTAAGTGTTATCATTATGACAACTCCGAGTTCCACTCGGACAGTTTACAAGCTGTCAAAGTTGGCTGTGTAAATTAAATTGTTGCTCCTTTTATTGATATTTCATTGCCGCTGGCTGTGATTTGGCCTCGCCCCCACCCCCTCCGAATTTCCCAAAACGAAAAAGACCAACAGCAACAGCAGCGGAGCTGGAGAAAAATTTGGAACGCACTCAGAAAAGTCGTAAAGTTGCGCACGTCGAAACAAAAGAAAGTTTTTACGAGCGTTTCTTTATACACTTGGCGAACAGCAGAGAACTAGGCGAGAAAAGGCAAATAAATTATGTTGGCCTTGCTGTAGGTACAAACAGTCACACACACACACACTCGTATAGCTGTGTAGGTAGGTGTTATACGTTTTTCGTTTTTCGGCACGGCTTCAAGGACCTTGCCTAATAACAGGTTGTCGTAATGGGTTGAGGCCCGTAGCATCGAGAGGCTCGTAAATTTCGTGTTAATTGAGCATTTCACGCCTCGACTGCACTTGCCGCGGCTCTGGCCAGGAATGCAACGTGGCCCATTAACGAACTTGTCAAAACTGACAAGTGCTACGTCATAAACTCGGCCAACTTATCGACCATTTCCATAAACTAACCAACCGATGGCCCAGCCGATCCTTTGCGTCCCGCCGATCGGCCATCTCGAGGCCGGCGATCATTCAGCTGGGCTGCGACTTTGAATTAAGCCCGCTGAGCCACCGCTGTTGGACATGTCATATCGCTCCCAAATTGATATGTACATATTGGTCGGCCCACGAAAAAATTCCCACAAGGCGAACTAAAATAAACATTCTGCGAAATAGTAAATGCTTTTTTTGACACTGCCTAATGCCACTTAATGCCGATGTTTGCGTTGCCTTTTGCCATTGTCGTTACACTTGCCGTTGGGCGTTTATCATTCGGACCCCATAAGTACGCGTCATGCGTGTACACACGACTACAACAAGAAAATAGCTTTAGACAAAGCACCCAGCACAGCAACAACAACAACAGCGGCAGCAGCAGCAGCAGCGGTTATAGCTACAGCTATAGAGGAGTCCAAGTCTGCGTTGGACTGGGGCGCGCCGCTCCACAATATCCACTCAATCATTCTCGTTCACTTCACAAACGTTTTAACTGATCGCTCAATCACTGATATTTTGTTCAGGTGCTGCCACGGAGACGTGGCAGATATCGGCCCAGGTAGCGAGCGACCGACCCTCCGGCCCGCCAGCCCACCGACCCTTCGACAAACCTTTTACCCCTCGCCCTCAATCCACATGACTTGGCACCCAGACCGAGGGAGCTTTGGGGCTGCCCAAATTGTAGGCATTGTGTTTAGTATTTACTTGAAAGATATCTGCGCATTTTCCGAAGGCACCCACGTGATTGCCTACGAAGCTGATAAGCAGCCTAAAGATAGCCAAAGGTCAACAGGCCAACCCGGGGATGTCCAGTCCATATCAATTGTTTACCTTTGTGAGAACAACCTTCGCATTATCTTACAGTGTGCAGAAAGCTTACAATCGTAATCGCACTCTGATTTTAGGCATACGTCATCAAAAGTGTTGCAGAACTAGTGTATATTAATATATTTTTATTTATACAAAATAATGCAGCATTAAATATTGCCACGATTTGTTCTATCAAAATACATTATAAAATATATGTAGTATACTTTTTTCTATTTTAACACAAGTCAATTTAGCACAATTTTAAATATTCAATAAATTCTTTTAATGCATTTTTTATATTTTAATAATTTCTTTTTTCTCACCCGTCGCAAATTATACATTTTAACTTCACATTATAGTACATTATACTGAATTATCAACAATGCGAAATAGAGATAATAGGAGAAAAAAATAACTCTAATGAATGATAAACAAAATAATTTAAGCGATAGCAATGATGTTGCAGTCTAGACGCCAAAGTGTGGGTTTTTTGCCAGAAAATGAATCAAATGATGTTATGTTCATATTACTTTTTTATACTAATACATTTCTTTGAATTTTTTATATAAATAATAATATATTTAATGAGCTAAAACTTTGAAGTACGGAAAAAATTGTCAAGTTATATCTACTAAGAACTTTTTAATATTGTTGCTGAAAAGACAATATATTATGAAAAGAAAAAAATGTAAAATAAATTTAATTTTGCGAAAGGTCATTTTTTAAATTAAATTCCTTTTCTTCTAATTTAATATAATATTTAACAGGATTGAATATCCTTTTAGTTATATGTATGTAGAAACAAATTAATTAATTATATATGTACAAAATGCTGGATAGACATTTAAGAGAGTAATTCACCAGAGCAAATAAAATGTAGTTTATGTTTTGAAAGCCAGTATTCTTCAAAACCTATACGACATTTATATTTACGATATCCTCTAAAGATCGAGACAATTATAAGGTCAATACATAATGCTCCAAACCATTTGGCACTGCTTTAACTTGATACGTCACAGACATTTTAGTTACCTTAATATTTTTAAGTGATATTTGAAGCTTAAGCTAATTAACTCATTAAAATTATTTAGAGTGTACGATACGTGTTAACGATAACGATTACGTTTACAGGGTATCTGTTAGACAAGCACTCCAGATTAGAGTGTTTTAACCTACATATTACAGAGTGGGAGTATTGAACACTCGCACCCATAGATAAGTAGACCCCATCAATTTCGTAATGAAAGTGATGTGTCAAAAAATTGGACTCGGGCCAAATGAATCATCATTCAATATTTGTGACAGACGCGATATAAGGCGCCAGATTTTGTCAAACTATTTGAAATCAATTAGAGCGTGCTATCTCTATCTATAGAAATCAAAGCTAATTTTAGCCACAAAAGTTATTTTCAAAAATAACTCCACTCAACGATATAATCGTTTTGTTCGTTTGACAAATGTCAAGACTGATTCACCTACCGGCATCGAGTTGCAATCGAAACTTATTTAATCAACGAATAATTCGCAAACGCGGTACTTCGATAAAAACTACTGTTAAGATTGCTCATATAAATCCCATCAAAAGTTGACCAACCCGAGTCAGAGCCCAAGCGTGAAACTTTTACGATCTTGCGATCGTAGCTGCAGCGAAAATAAAACTCCTACGTGGATCGGGGAACTTTTAATTTGATGCTAAAATACTGATATGCAGCCACACAGAGGAAGTGAGAGAAAGAGAGAGAGAGAGAGAGAAAACCGGCATTTAAATTGCATATAAAATTGGCTTTTATGATTGGCTTCTATTAGCAAAATAAACTATCACGTGTTAAATTGCCCGATCCTGGTAACAATAATCAAGGAGACAGCGCATAACTTTTTAATGAATTTATTTTAATGTGCAAGCATTAAAAAAACTGCCACAGTCCCAGCGAAATTAAATTTAATATGAAGCAGAAGCTGACACGATGTGGGAAATATATATGCGTATATATATAGATCGTTATTTTATCGTTGATTCAGTTGATTGCCACAGCGGATTCTTGTGAAATATCAATAGCCAGCAGCTGATTAAAAGGCCAACTGACTGACTAACTAGCTCGTCGAGAGACTCACTGACTGATCATCCTGTGGCTGCCTGTACCTCTTCGAAGTCCGTATTTCCAGTATTCTTATTTTAAAGTGTGCGCAAGGTGTCGTCTTACATGTGCAGGGAAGCGCGCTGCAAGGATCTGCTTGGCTGGTTCCTTGGGCCTAGGGAAAGCAAAAGTGATGCACAGTTGGAGTTTTGGGTAATAGAATTAAGAACGCATCGTTTGCTCCGCTTCGCCGATTGTTTTGTTTCAATTTCTGGTTGCGCCCCAGACAATCCAGCAGATACTGTATCTCAGCCCTGCACGCTGCACAGTTTTTCTCTAAGTGCCGACGCTGTTGTTGTTCTTGGGCAATTTCCTCGAAGCGCGTCTAGCGTCTAGCAGAGTTCAGCTGCAGTTTTCAAAGGAAAAGGGAAAAACGGTTGGCATTGCCCTCGGCGTACCTGAAAATCCGCTTAGTGGTTGTTACTGTCCTCATTTTTGACGACAAGAAGTCAACCTCTCGATTTACGACCATTTTGTTTGAGTTATTCCAGCCCTGTGGCTGTGTGTTCCAAACTGTGTTGACTGAAGCGCATCGTGCTCGCCAGGACGATCGAGGACGAGACCACATGCCCGACAGTTGTGTAAATTTACTGTACAGTTTTTACTTTCAGCTGTCGGTTCACTTCCCGACTCGAGACCCCTTGGGAGCAAGAGCTCTGACTCAATTGGAAATTGCCTTTTGATTTCAAGATGCAAAATAATAATGATAATAATAATAATTATATCAAGTCCAGCCACTTTTAATGCCCCGTTTTATGGCGCTGTCCCAGTGTCGTAGTCATATAAATATTTTATGCCCTCGGGCAGGGTCGACCCCGGGCATATTTCACGGCCTCATTTGTTTGGGCAGTTTTATGCGCATTTCCCAATCAAAGCGTTGTTCAAATGACCAAATAGAAATGTTCACGATTCAATTAAATGATCGTAAAAAGTCCACCGAATGCTTGAAAGTTGGAAAAATGTTTGCTTGTTTAGCCAGTAGAACCTGAAGTTATTCTCGTATGCTCGTAAAATTTTCCAAATTGCTGTTAGAACATAAAAATCACCTAAAACTGGTAATAAAATCAACAGCGCAAAATGGAACTTAACCTGTGCGCCCCCCTCAAAATCGATTGAGACACAATGCCTGATGGAGATAGAGACAAATTCATAATGTCTAGAAGATAAGGCTTATCACGTGCGTGGGCGATTGAATGGAGATGTAAATTTACATGCCCACTGTATAGAATATAGAATGTAAAACATCGGGCAGTGTTTGAGGAAAGAGATTTTGTTAAATTATTTCTACAACATGTGCGTGTGCGTTAGATAAACTTATACAGTAGATGTAGAAATATGATAAAACAAGAAATAAAAATTATCTTGCTAGTGACGAGGATTTAAAACCGTATGAAGAATATAGTTCTTTTTAATGTATTTCTAATCAGTAATAAAATGTTTTTAAATAAAGCAAATTTTGCTGTGTGTCTAAATAATATAGCAAACCAATAAAGACTTTGTATCGTTAAATATTTCAATTTGTGACTAATTGTTTATACTCTCACAAAAAACCGAACCTTAACCTTTTTGTTAAATTTAAATTTAAAATTTCTTAAATTTCTTTTGAGTATGCAAAATTCTTTATTTCATAACAAATCGTTACTTTAAAACAAGAATTTTTATATTTAGTATAATGTACTAAATACCTTAAATTCGTTATTGAAATTAGCCTAAAACGATTTGAAAGAAAGAAAAATATATAGATCAGGTGCTGCTTTTAATTCCTATACCCAATAGTAAAATTTTTTCTTGAAGTAAGATTTTTTCTCGCGAAAAGAAACCCCTCCATGTGTGTCAGAATTTCCACAACACAGTCCTTGGTTTTTCTCTAAGAGTATGGAAACAATATTGGCAAATAAGGAACGTAATTTTTCAACGTATCTTTCGGTCAAAATAGCTTGTCATCATAATAAAGAATGTCTTTCCTAATGTGTTACAAATTTAAAGGCGAAACTCTACCTGTAAAATGTCTTTTAGTGATTACAGATCTCAAAGACTCCCCTCTCGTATGGTCCAGGGAAAAGCGGACATTAAGTCGGCCTAACAACTGCACATGCAACAGTTGCACTTAAAGCCGCCATCCCGGCTAAACGCCTGCAGGCAAATCAACATCAAAATCAACATCAAAATCCACATCAAAATCAAATTCATTGTACGGCACATGGGCCATGACCAGGCAAATAGACAGGCGCAGTTGAAAAGTTGGGGACTGCGATTGCGACGGGTTCTAAATGTGGCAAACGCGAAAAACCGTTAAGCATCAATTTTGACGCGCCATAAAACTGCAATGAAGTGATAAGTGCCGCTGCAGCAGCAGCAGCGACAGCAGCAGGCTGAGAGCAACAGGAATGTGCAGTTGATAGATATTTGCAGGCAGCCAAAGCTGAAAGCCAACTGAATAAACTGGAAACCAAAACCCAAGCGACACCAACAACAACGGGAACGTCGAGCCGTAGCTGTCCGGCGGTCGGACATCCGTATCTATGAGATAACAATGCAAATGCAATGAGTCTGCATATGTATATGTACATGTATGTGGGTGTCCGAATGACTGTACGTGTGTGTGTGTGGGTGTGCGTGTGTATGAGCTATATGCGACAATCAAACAAAACAAGACCTTTATGAACACCGCGGGAAGTTGACAGCTTGCGTCATTGCCATGATATGCAAACTGTAAATGCAGAGAGCCCAAAGTCCCACACTCCCCACCTGCCAACCTCCCAGCCGCGTCTGACGCCCACGTGAACGCCACCAACATCATTGCTGTTGCTGTTGCTGACGTCAATGTTGCTGGTCCTGGTTTGCCAATTTTATTGCATCGCGTGCCCAATTATGTATATGGATATGGATATGGCTATTGGTATCGGCCCATCATCGTCGTCGTCGTCGTCGTCGTCGTCATCATCAACACGATTCATTTTTACAGCCCAACAGCAACAAGCAACAGCAACAGCAACAGTTCACGACAACAGCAACATGAAAATGGAAATAAAATTTTGTGATGCATTTGCACGAGTATAAAATTTGATTTGATTATGACAAATGTTCACGTGTTGCACTTTTTGGCAATGCATTTTGCAACTGCAATCGTTGCCACGTTGAACATTGAGTGGAAAACAACAGTGAAAGTAGCTCTTGACATTACCTGTTGAAAAGCAACACGTGTTAAAGCGCACAAGAGATGATGTAAGTCGCATTTTTAGCGTCTAGTATATATGTTTATATAAAATACCGCTGACGCTCGAGTTCGCTTGACGTCAATAAGTCCTGTCAACTCACTTCATAGCAATATTATTGTCAATTCAGTTTCTTATTCATTCATTCGTATTAATTTGTCAACGCTTTTTCCAGCGTTGGGGTTGGATTCGTTTAAACTGGTAAAATAAGAATTCAATCATGATTCGTCTAGAGCCTTCAAGGTGAATTTGAAATTTCTTGAGTTGATTTTACAAAATGGAGAGTTTTCTTTAAAAGTGAGTTTCTTATAATTGGTCCGGCCAAGTTAAGACCTCTTTACAGAAACAATTTATTGCGAACACTTACAAATTTTTCTTATTTTTCGCATTTACATAATATTTATTAGCAATAACATTTTCACTAACCAACCGTTAGGCCCGTTTCATGATATTAGATATATGCTAACATATATTACATTTTAAGATATTTATCGAACCGGAAAAATGTAATATAAAATGTCCAACTTTAAAAATGTTCACAAATTTTAGACCATTGTTAAAGAAATGTTATTAAGATAAGTGGAAAAAAATAAAAAAAAATATTATACTAACGGTGTAAGATAAATAACTCTTATTATATATTACACTCATAAGTAAAAATCTCTGTTAGTTTCTCTTATATATATATAATTGCATGAGATATATCAATTTTCTAATAGATAATCTATAAGTCACGTAAGACATCACGTGAATATTTTTTGAACAAAATTGTAAATTGTGTAATTACTTTCGACGTCATTAATCTTTATAAATATGGTTGAATTTAAATGTCACAACACTTTTGATCTTTATGTAGTCAATAGAATGCAATTACATTTTCCTATAAAGACAAATGATGGCTTTTAACAAGAATTCACGAGTACTTGCATTTTGAGCTGTATTTGAGTGCATTAAACTGGTAATAAAGTTTGTCTAGAAAATTGGCCAATACCCATTTATCATTTAATTTATACGCTGCAAAGCTATTAAGAAAAACTTGGGGCAGCCTTAATTGGCATATTTTATTAAAAAAACACGAAACGTTCGCTTGGCCTGCCATCAGTTATGTACAAAATATAAGCAGGTATGGCCGCCACTCAAAGTATACATAAAAAGTGTTTTAGACATTTTTTCGACAAGTTCGAACAACTTTAATTGGCGTAATTGAAAGGACACAACTTTAAACACTCAATGTCTTCAATGTGGCATAAGTCGCCTCCTTCGAGTGCTTCTATCGGCCATAAAATCAATTGCCTATCGCTGGCCAATCTTATCGCAAATCGGTTTTCTAGCACCGCAAAAACCAGTAAAAGACGAGGACAACTAATTGACTTATAGGCACACACTTACAACAAACACTTGCACAGTAATCAGTGCCGGCCATTAAGTGACGCAGCACACCTCAAACAAGGAGACGGAGACCAGAGCAGAACAGAACCTCGACCCCAACGCAACCCGTCACACTTTCGAATATACATAAATTATCTTTATTGGCCGAATGTCCAGGCGGCCAACTGACAAGTGAGCAGCCAGCTAGTTGCCAATTGCCCGTTGCCCGGGCGAGTCATTCAATCAGCCTTTGCTCTGCGGCATTATTGACACCGTAGAGGGAAGCCGCAGACCAAAATGAGGCTTGTTAATTGCAGGCGCCGGAGGAGCAGGCGGTGAATCTGCATCGTAAATCAATTGGAAATCCATCAAAATGCGCTCATTGTATTGAGATTGCAACTAAGCTCGAGCTGAGCTCGTTTGGGCACACAACATAATTTCATAATTTTCGCAATGCTAAAACAAGAACGACAACGGCGAGCGGCAGGAATAACAGCGACAATAACAACAAGCACAGCGGCGTTGCCAACTCCATGGCTGTGCCAATTGACAACTTAATCCTGCGACATGTCAGTAGAGGCTCAAATGAGATTTACGCCGCTCGCTCGCCGAGTGGCCCCGGACTGTCCGGTATTTTGTGTGCGTTGAGTCAGCGAAAAGTTGTGGCGATTTTTCAGCGGGCTGCTTCTTGGCGTGGCTTATTTTTGGCCCCGTTAACGGTTTGATTGACAAACTACAAAGGTGTAATTATTTTTAATAAAAATTTTCGCTGGCAACCGTCGACGACCATCGTCGCATGTCGCTCAATGCCGTGGACACAATTTGTGCTGCAGTTGTTGTACGTTTTCAATCAATTTGCAAGACAAGCAGCATGCCGCTGGCACCCCCAAGCCCCACCCCGCCCCACCCGCACTCCACACCCGTCCGCACGCCTGCCGCAATTATGTCAGCGTGCGAGCGCATAAATTACGAATTACGAGAGTGCGCGCTTAGAGCGGCCACAGATCGGCCAGATCGGTTCCAAATGAACGTCGACTGCGGTGTCGCCATCGCCCGAAATGCAAGCGCCGCCCCCTGCCAGCCCCAGCTCCTCCTGATACTCCCTGATTCTGGGGCCATAAATCTTGCCTGGTGGCGCGTTACTCATGCGCAATGTCCTCATCGCCGTAGGCCTCCTCACGGAGCAACCAGGCAGCCAGGCAGCCAGCGGACAGCCATCTTTTATAATCGCCTTGCGACTAATTATCGTATCTGAGAATTATTATGGACGCGATTTGCAAATTGAGCGCCCGCGCTGCCCGACTAGTTAGTTGATCAGATTTGGTCCCGGGCGAAATACTGCCAATAACTAATTCCGTTCAACCGAGTTGACAAGCTTTGTACCCTATAATACGTCCAACCAAGGGAATCAATTAGACTTAGATTGCTTGGACTTTAATTAATAATACATATTATTTAAAAATAGAAAGTATTTAATGTGTTTGTTATTTAATAAACTTCTTTGCTCATTTAATCCGAGAAGTTCAAAACAATTTGTTAATGTAGCTTGTAAATATAAATTTGTAACTTTGTAACTTTATACAACAAAATTTAAAAAATGTACACGAGATACCTGAACTTTGTTTAAATTTATTTTGCATTGTGTATATTTTACTTTATTAAACTCGTTCACAAAATGAAAAGAGTATATTGATATTTTGTCCGTCTTGTGCCAGCTCTCCGACTATCATATGAACACGGAGATCTAGAAACTGGAAACTCTTGATATACAAGGACTTTTTGGTGGACGTGTCAAAACGCGAATATCTGTATCCTTTTAAAACTAGAGCTACCAAGTATAAAATGATGACCTCTCCTAAAGATCGAGCCAAAACTATCTTGGTCGCAAAAAATTAAAGTTGGAAGTTTACTGTTTTGAGTTTATGTAATACTATTTTAAGCTGGTATCCCACTGCGTACGAGTATTGGGCAGTTGATTATACCCGACTGAAGTGTTTTCTTGCTTTTTGTTTAACTTTTTGTTTTGTATAATTTGGAATCTTGGCTACTGCTCTTATCTGTGGCAATAATTTTTTTTATATAATTTTATTATTATGAAAAGACATATTTTTCTCAGAGCCTGAAGGCCTTTGTTATTCTGGCTAATCTTTTGTAACATAGAATAAATTCGAAGATACAATAAATAAATAATAATAATAATATTTTTGTTTCTTTGATATAAATACGCGATAAACTTAGGTAAGAGATTTCAAAATTTAAATTTAAATTTTTTAAATATACTCAGACAACTCTCATATTTGGCATTTCTTTAACTATTGTAAAAACCTTGTTTCAATTGCAATTCAGCTGCTTAAATGAAGAAACTATCATACTGATATAAAGATAACAATGTCGAAAATTTAATGTATTTTTATTCATATTTCACATTGGCTACAATTCGAAATAAATTCTTATAAAAGTAGAAACGATTAAAATAAATTAAAAATAATAAACAAATAAAATCAGGCGAAAAAAAATGATACAATGACACAAGATTATTATTCTACCATGTTACACAATTCTTTTTAGGAAACAATTAGCGAATCTTATTAATGATGATTTTAAATGCTCAAACGGTTCGTGAAATTTCTTAAATTGCCCGATCATAGGGGATTTCAAATTCAAGTCATTTGCTGTTCAGGCATTATGGCCAGTCATTTATGGCCCACAGTAAAATCGCAAATGATCATGTTTAGTGCGCTTTTTTCGCATCTACTATTTGATTAACCAGACTCGGTTGATCCCCAGTGCCCCTGGTGCCTCCATCGGCTGGTGGCAGCGGCTGCTGAGCTCTCTGGTGATTTGGTTTGTTGTCTTAAGGCATTTTATTTGGCGCCATAAATCTATCAACGCCGGCGCAACGCGTGCGCATGCGCAAACACTGGACCAGACCATGGCTGCCCATGGCATGGCTAGCCGGGGTCTGGAACAGAGCCTGGTATCTGGCGGATAGCATGTACATGCTGATAGGCCAGACGAGCGGCCGGACGAGGAAGATTTACGGCTGGCAAACGCAAATGTTGAAGCCCGGCTGAGAGCATTTTAAGTTTATGATACGAAAATCAGATTGCTTTATTGTATGCGAAATGGATCGATGATCACTGCAGCAACGAGTCGAGGGCAGTTGTCTGGGCTGGGCGTGCAATTGGATTGGATTGGAATCGTATTGGTCCTGCACACAAATTCATTTATATTTATGATTTGTGAATTGGGTTTTATGATGATGTTATTTGTGGTCGGTCATACAATCTGACCGAACTATTACATTTTTACGGGCTGGCTAAAAGTGTGAATTTGCCACTTCATTTGAGCGCTTGTAAAGACATAAATTATGCCAGAATAAACGACTGACTGTGTGTGCGTGTGTGTGTGTGTGGTGGGGCGCCCTGGTAGCCACGGTTACTTAGCGCTTTTTATGGCCATGTGAATTGGGCGTTGCGAGTTCGAAAGTGTTGAGCATTAAAGTTCAACTGTGCAACTGTGCAACAACAACAGCGCTAGCCGCAAGAGTCAACGTCAAAACAAAACAAACAGACGGCATTAATGACGACTACAACGGCGACTACATCGACCGGGTCCGGGACCCGGGGAGCCGGTACCTCTGGGCAGAGTGGCCAAAAAACATATTAATGACTTATCAAGGATAATTTGACAATGCGCAATAAATCAAACGGGGCGTGTGGTTTTCTGCTATCCCCCTCTATCACTCTTTGCACCGCCCCCCCCCCTCTCTTTCCCTTTTGCCGGTGACGTGAACGGTGACGGTGACTGCTGACTGGTGACCGGTGACAGTGAGCATTGCCAGCACACAAAACCGAGAAAGAAAACCAAACCCGTAGGAATGAATGCTCCATGCAACGACAAAAACAACAACAAATACAACAGCAACAACATGCGAAATGCGATGCTGATGCTTAATTTCTGGATAAGGAGACGGGCGCACGCGTGGTGGCCAGCAAATTGGATGCCCAGCTGTGTAGCTGCGGACTGTGCCATAACTTAACACCTTCGCTGGAGTGCCCGGCCAGGTATTGCACTCAAATGCAAAAAGAAAACGCCACACATGTTCAGCAGGGTTGCTCAAGACAATATAATTTTTAATTTTTTTGATCGGTTCTCTCAAGATTAAAGCCAGACTTCATCCGTCTTCTAAATTTACAATAAAACAAGCATTATTTTTACATTAAAGAATTTATTTACCTCAAGGGGTAATAAATATTTATTTATTTTTATTTTATTTTTGGCAACATTTGCCAATATATAAATTTTTACTTGTTTCCATGTATTGTTTATCTGTTGTATAATGTGGAATCTGGACTACTGCACTGCTCTTATCTGTGCTAATAATTTTTATTATACTTGTGTAACTTTGTTATTGTGAAAAGAGATATTTTTCTCAGAGCCCGCTGGCCTTTGTTATTCAGGCTAATCTAATATACAATAATTAAATAATGTTTATGGTGCAATATTCATCACATCAAGACAAAATTGAATGGGTACAGAAGCAATTTTGCTATATAAAATAAAGTGATCTTAAGAAGTTTTTATTTTTGTTTTGGTAGACATTCCTTTTTGCAGTAAAATCTTAGTCGAAAATTAAATATTTAAATATATAAAATTTATTTTCCTATCTATTGCTTGTTGTCATATACTTCCAATAAGATTGTTAGAACACCGACGAAGCTTGCCATTATTAGCCTTGAAACACCCTACCAAATATCCAAATTTGCACTCACACACACAAACACACACACATGTGCACAGTGACCATAGTGACACATGTGAGGGACACACAATTTTGTATAGTATATTCGTAAGTGTCTTTGTAGTTCGGTTATTTTTTGCTGTTGCCTGTGTTTTGTTGTGTTTTTTATATACTTTTTTTAGGCTCATGCATAAAATATGATTGCGTTTCATTTGTATCTACAAGATTGAATTTCTCTTAGGCGCGAGCGAGTTTATGAGCTTGTCAATTTTCTTTTTATTTATTTATATGCATATCATAGCAGGCCGAGGTGCGGGCGCAGGTTCGGGCACGGGGCCAAGAACGGGGCCCGGGTGCTGCTTGATTTCATAATAATAGGAATTCAGTATTGAAAATGGTCTGTGGGCTGATCCCACTCGTGGCCGCCATCGCTCAGCTCATGGCTGCGTTCTTGGATCTGGCTACGGGCCATTGTTGTTGCCAACATCAAAGTGAACCGAAGCGTGGAGCTGCAATTGAAGCTGGAATTGGCGTCGTGGCTGTGTTGTGTTGTGCGTTGTTTGTTGTGTTGTACGTAGCCTCACCTCACCTTAAGCTTGTAACATTTTATTGTAATTAAGAACATGTAAGTTGTAAAGAGGAGTCGTCGCTGTTTGTGTCGCATCGCGTCGCGTCGCATCGGAGGCCCCACCTTATATGGTTGTCTCCTGTCTCGTGTCTCCTTCGCATTTGCAAATTTGTGGCGGCTGGAGTCAAGAGGGCGAGACAAAGTCAATTGCATTCTTAACCCTTTATGCTGATCGGCCAGCAAACACACCAACAACAACAACAACAGCGACAACAAATAACAGTACAACTCTAATTAAAAATTAACACACTTCGGCGGAACGTCGGCTCGCGGACGGGCAGGCCGAGGAGCATTCGCATAATCAGGCTAAAATCAAGTCTATTATGGCCAGGCTCACTCCGCAGATTGGCCGCATGAGGAGCGCATAAACAGCATCTCATTTGAAGTCATCATTAAAAACGACGAGCGATGCGCCAACATGCAGATACCCAGCCAGACACTGGGTACCCGCCCGTTCAACTTTCCCATCGCCGATCCGCGACGCGACGCGACGAGGCGACTGCGAACACGGCGCACACTTGAGGCCATGTAATCAACGTTTGCTTACTTCATTTAGCGTGCGGCAGAAGAAAAGCGAAACATGCATACAATCAGCGCTGGGCAGACAAATGAACGTGGGGCAGCAGCAGCAGCAGCAGCAGGAGCAGGACCAGAAGATGCCGATGCCGATGCCAATGTGATGCCCATGCCGATGGCCAGTCGTAGCTGGAGACCGTTGCTGGAGCAGCCAGGCTGCGCTTGTTGGCAATGATGTATTTTTGATTTCGTATCTTATATTACCAACAACAAGCCCAGGCTACAACACCACCACCAACAACAGCAACAGCAACAACAACAACACAGTCAAAGTGAATGCCAAGTGTGACTCTGGCCAGTTGTGGCTGCTTTGCCCGGCTGCAGTCATCGTCACAACGGAGATCTCTCACAGCCCAGCCAAAAGCCAACAAAAGTTGATTTCGGAATTTTTATTTTTGATTGTGATGATTGTGCATTGAAATTTGATACATTTTGGCCTGAACAGCCTGGGATGCCAGTTAACTTGTTGTTGTTCCTCGTGTTGTATGCAAAAATGTTGGCTAGTCGACAAGGCATTGGCTGAAACTACTACTAACAACGAGAAACAGGCAGACGGACAGACGGACAGAGAGGGGGCAGCAGCAGCAACATTAATAAGATTGGCATCTGCTGCTTGCAGTTCAAATGTAATTTCTCATAAACCAAAGTGGGCTGAGCTGGGTGTGGTGAGGTGCCTGTGGTTGTCGGCCTGGTCCTGTTCCTGCTGTTCGCCAATTGTGCTTGACCATCAAGATAAATTTGCGGTTTTAAATGCCGGTGGGTGGGTGTTGCTGCCGCAAGTGGCAAACGGATCTGGTAGCTGATCTCAACTTGTTACCAATGCTCGATCAGCCTTCAGATCGACGAGGCTTGAGTGAAAGTCAAGAAAAGTGCCAACTCTTTTCGAATAATTTAATTGTGAGGATGCAAGTTCAGGCGCATCAGCAGAGTTAAAGAGAGGAAAATAATATATTTTGAAAATATTCAAAATTGGCCAGCAACAGGCTTTTAAATTTTTGCAAAAAAATACATTCACGTAAGACGCAAACAAAAATTTAAATAAAAACTCGACAATATGTTAAAAACTTCTCCGCACGCATACATTTACGTAATTGAAAGAGCCAGTTTAATTAAAATTTAAAAACCAAATCTATATATAATAAGTTGGCACAGCATTTTGTGTTAATTTTTAAATTGTTGGCCAAACAAACGATTTTGACATGTGGGACTAGTTACACAACACGTTATACATGTGTGCTCTATATACATACATATGTACATACACTCAGAGAAATAATAAAGAATTTACGGCTTGAATGAATTGAATTGAAAGGTTCTCTCTTCCACATAAAATTCTTGTTTCACGAACGTATTTTATAATTCCAACTTTCATAAATATAATACTCAAATACAAAACTTAATGTAATGCGTATTTTCTACCCAATTTTAAAAGCTACTTTTCAGTTATTCAATGAAATTTCTTCTTAAAAACATAAGACGAAATCGTTGCCGTTTTATATAGCGCTTGTACTTGGACTTTTCTCTGAGTGCATGTTGCTCGCATGTTCAGCTTCATTTTAGAAATATCATATGGCAAATACATATGAGTGAAAGATCTTTCCATCTTATTGCTTGACCCACTTGCAATCCACCCGATATGTAATAAGTTAGCGCTCCTCTTGAATATGCCTCTAAGTAGCAGCAAAGAATTAAGGCAGCCATAAATATTATACATACTGAGATGTGAGTACGTAAGTGTGCCTATATGAATACATACAGTTGCGTATCGAAAAAGAAATTCAAGCTCTTTCAGCTTGAAAATGTGGCAAACGCCGCCGCCCATCATCAACGCTCCAAACACAATGCTTAAGAGATCCCTAAGAGATCAGTCAGAGACGGAGTCGGCCCAACCCTCAGCTGCTTATGCTAATTCTGCTCCCCTCTTAACGGCAGACGAAATTCCAAAATAAAATCTGTTTTTCCCGAATGCCATGCGATATGGTTGTGGCTGTGGCTGTGGATATAGATATGGATACGCATGGACACAATAGGTTTGTACAATATTTTTAACACAATATGAACTAAGAGAATAAATCAAATTGATTAAATTCGAACACACTGGAAATGATATGGAGCTCCGGGCATTACATAGCAGCGAAAGAAAAAGAAGAAGACGACGGAATAGAATAGCGCGGCACAATAGCTGGAGCTAAAATCTCATTTAAATAATAAACCACTAAAAACCTTGGGGAAGCGGCAGAAAACAACGCAGGCAATTTAAATAGAAAACGGTTCGCAGCATTCGAACAAAGTAGACGAAAAAGTAAACCATTAAAAATTACTACTAATGTGCACCTTACACAAAGGCCCCCACAACCGAGTGCGCGGCTGCGGCTGCGGCTGGCTGGATCGGATTGGATCGCAATGTTTGAATGGGGACAAAAGCGCCCCACAACAAAGTCACGAGTTTCGGCTGAGCTAATGTCTAATAAGTGAGCCCAACTCAACCGGGCCCGAGACATCTGTGCGACCCACTGCGGCGACAGCGCATTAAAATAAACGAGACCCAATTCATCTTCGGACCTTTTTTGTTGAGCCGCCAGCGTCTGCGTCCGCGTCCGCGTCTGTGTTCGCTTCAGCATCAGCTTTAGCTTTAGCATCAGCATCAGCATCAACATCGGCGTCACAGTCACCGTCAGTGGCAGCTCCGGCAGGTCCGAGCACATAAATTGCAAAACGAGCCAGGGCACAACTAAAACCACTTTACTTAATGAGCATCAAATATCTGCTTGCCACAATTCTCGATACAAATCTATTATTTAGGACCTGCTTTGTAGCTGCAGCACTAACATTTCAATTAATAAACCACCCGCACCACCGCACACGCACCGCCCCCACTGCCCCGACAGCAGTCGCAACAGCAGCAGGAGCAACAGTTCCGATGTCAGTGCGGGAACACGCAGCACTCCCACGACCGTCCCACAAAGAGTCGGAACAATGGCCAAGTATAATCACTTTGTTTGCACCTTTGGGAATAGCCAGTGACAGACGCCGTCGCATGAGTGGAGCTCTAAGCTCTTGGATCCGAGCACTCGGTGCTGCCACTAGTCGAGGGCGGGCGCAGGACGCTACGCGCGGCCACCAACGTGGCCCACAGAAAGGCCAATAGGCTGTGGCCCCCATGCGACCACAGCAAGAACCGGCGCGAGTTGCATTTATGAAAATGAGCTGCAGCTCTGCGCCCTGCAATTTGTTAACGAGACAATTGACCAAATGCTGCCCATAGCCGGTGGCGACTTGATTGCTGGAAAATAAGTTGCCCTGCGCCTCAGGTGCATTTTACAGCCAGCTAAACGGTGTAAAACAAATTAGCACTAGTTCCACGTTTATCTTCAGAGCATCTAAAACTCACATTAACGAGCGTATTAAAAGCAGATATGAACAAAACGAATGTTTCTTGCTTTGTTTTGTTACAGTTAAATATTGGAAATAACTCGTAAACATGATTGTGATTAGGGTCGAAAAATGGCAAAAATAATTAATGCTGTGCGTGAATGAATATTGCAAGATCGTCATGTGAAAAACCGGGAGACTAGGTATTCTGGGACAATAATGGGAACTTCTTCGATATACCCGAAACATTGGACTTTTAAATATATTTGTTTCCATGGCATACAGCAAAATATATATAGCAAAACTTTACAACAAATTTATTTTGAAATAGGAATAATCGAAATATGAATAGTAAAGAGATATACCAAGACAAAGGAAATCCAACAAAAGCCTTTAAATATTTTGTTTTACATACTAGCTTACAAATAGTAGTTTATAATTGCCAAGTTAACCAAAAAGTGGTTTAATTTAAAACTGTGTCTTATTGGAACTATATAAATGAATGGGCCGACTTCAACATATGTACAACAATTTTTAATTGTGTGCTTTTAGATTATGCCTAGAAACAGACGGACTGTCAGATACAGGTACAAAGCTATAGACTCAGCCCTTCGTTCTGATCGGGAGTAAATATCTTATAGGTTCGACAGGCGATGTCAGCCTCTGCAAAGCCTCTCCTCCTGGAGTGGGAAGGCGCATCCTCGTTGTTCAGTTGCCTGGATGACTGAGCCACTAAGGCTCACATTACATTCATATTTCATACAGATTAATTGCAATTAACAGGCAGTTGAAAGCGATCCTTATGCAGTGTCGGGCAGGATGGACGAGGAAGATTAGTGAGGCAGTCAATCCAAATCCCTAAATGCAGCTTAAAGTCAACCAACTAACAACTCTAGGCCCATTTGGAGCTTAGAGAGTGGCTGCCCCATGAGCTTTCAATTGCCAAAGCGGGCAAAGACAAAGCAATTGCCAATTGGGCAATGGCGGACAACGCGACAATGGCGTCGCCAACAACAACAACAGCAGCAGCAGCAACTGCAATAACTATAACAATATCAACGTGCGCAACTGGAGCGGCAGCCGGAGCGTGGAGCGGTAATAAAAGTGAAATTAACAATCAGCGAGCGCTTTACGGTTGACATTTCACATGACAGGTTAGTAATGCGATTTAGCAGGATAAAGGACAGCCGCAGGCGAACCAACTAAGGCGGCTGCGATGCCTGGTCTCATGGTCTCGTGGTCTCCTCGCTGTGTCAGTGCACATCCAGTTCGAGTTGTGCAACAAAATCGCCAACATTCGCCGGAGCTCGGTCGGAGCTGTTGTCGTTGCCGTTGTTGTCGTTGTTGCCGTTGCCGTCGCCGTCGCCGTCGGTGTCGGTGTCGATGTCCGTGGCAACCGCACCAAATGGTTTTGTGAAGAGAAAGTTAATTAAAATAATGAGTTTTCGTGCAAATGTTACGAGCTGTGCGCCATTCGTTGTGTTGATGAATGTCTGGCCTGTCAAATAAGGCAGACGGCCGACCCGACCCGATTGCAGCCCCAATCCGGGCTTACTGCCCGCTGTCTTCTGTATGCGCACAAATACAAATGCATGTAAATGTATTTACAATATATAATAAACTTAATAATGCACTTTTAATTAAATGCAAAACTCGCCTGCCTGCATTTAAATCGACATTTCAAATGTTTGGCATTTGCCGTTCTTCAAAATTTGCATATTTGCATATTTGCGTGTTTGCGTTTTGCGTTTTGGGGCTTCTTCACTGACGGGGGCTCTGGGGCCAGTGGGCATTTGTAATAATCAAATTGATTTCAAATTGTCAGCATTGCGTGGCCAGCAAATTAGATTTTGTATGGTTCGCCTATCAATATTAGATAAGTGGGTGATTCGATTTTGAGACTACATTTTAATTGCAGTTTGCAGAATTGCAAAGATTTCCAAAAATTTTATAAAAATCAAAAATGACAAGAAGTCCTGTGCGGAAGTCCAATATGTTTATTGGAAAGCCTATATAAAAATCACTTTCGGCTCAGACTCATATATGCTGAAAGTTAGTGAAGAGTTGGAATCTATATTTTTATAATATCATATATTTTTATTTAAAAAACAGTGCTTTAAAACGCTGAGCACACTCTAAGAAAAGTTCTAAATCTAAATCTAAATTACAGAGGTATAGAATTCGTAGAATTTTATCTATAAATTTAAAAAATTTTCGTTCTTAAAAATTTTTAAATAAGGTAAGTGTTAATCGACTATTAAAATTTCACATATTACAGCAAAATCCCTGATTTAATTTAAAAATATTTATTAAATATTAAGTATTTAAGTATTGATATTGTTATTTTTTAATAGTTTAGGATATAGTTATAAATTGTCAACAAAACTATTTTTAAATAGCCCTGGCTGATAAAGCCTTCGGTTAAGACAAACACTACACTACACATACACTAGACAACGATTCGAACCCAGATCCTTGTTGTTAAGTTGTCCTAATGCCCAGGAAGTTCTCAGTTTATCTAGGAAGGTCTGCAATTAATAATGTATTTATGTCGAAAACTTAGCAATTTTGGGGTTATAAAAAAACAATCCATAAAATAAGAACTATTACTGATAGATTTAGAATACTGTTCTCAAAACAAGTACTGTCTATATTGGCCGCATTTTGATTGTATTTGTTTGGATTGCCCAGCGGCTAACTTAAATCCCACTGGAGGATCTGTCGACTCTACGAGTCAATTAAAAAGCCGGCTTTCAACCCCTTGGGAATAGCCTGCTTCTTGTCCCTAGTCAGAGGAAAGTCCCAACTGTGCAGATCAGTTCATTTGGCAATAGAAATTAAATTCTTCTTGATCACAAATGGGATGAGTGAAAATTAAAGTTATTAAACTTGATATTAGTAATACATTTTTATTACACTCAGTTAAAGTATAAATCTATTTTAAAACTTAGAGAAAAGTGTTGGCTTAAATGTGATTCTTTTCTAATTTCGCGCACTTCCATTGTACATTGAATCTGTGGTCTAAAGAAACTTACCAATCAGTTTACCATGCCAGGTCCTTCTTCCGCGTGCATTATTAATTCAGTGTAGTTTTAGCTAGGAACCATTTGTTAGACTTATTGCGCCATCCAATTGCCATACAAGCAGATTTTAGGTTTCAGTTAAATGTTTATGGTTTGTACCACTGTGCTGACATTTGCAGCTGTCAAAATTCGCAACAGAGAGACCGTTTGTTGCCAAAACATAAACATGTCAACTTGGAGAGCGGTTAACAGAGAGCGGACACGCACCAGCGGGCAGATGAGAGACCGAGCGAGAGAGAGAGAGAGAGAGAGACGACACCGACTCAATTTAGTCCCGCGAGAGGCACGGAGAGAGCGAGCGAGCGAGCGAGCGAGAGCCTTTCAAACTAAAACATTACGGTACTACTTCTACGGGCTAAGGGTGTCTGATACGGGCGAGGGTGGGGATGGGGGGCGATGGGTATGGCTGGCGGACTACGCGACTTTTCCTTGCTCGCGCGCGCCTTTTACAATTCCAAGTCCAACACTTTCAATGGGCAAATCTTAGCTCCATGCCCACATGGCACCCACAGGGCCAGTAGCCCTTGAAGCATCCGCCTCCAGAGTCAATCGTTCCTATTCTAATTTGGCTCAGCTCCGACGTGGGCTCAGCATCCTGGACACGACCACGACGACAACGCTGGCAACGTGGCGGCGACAATGGCAACAATAACAACAACGAGCCCAACGCGTGGCCCTAGCATGGCGGGCGTCCCAGCCCTGGCGACGACCACGGCGACGGCGACGACGACGACGACGACGACGACGACAGCGTCGCGGCTGGCGACAGGCACCAAAATTTTCTAATTCGCGACAGGTTCGATTTTGTGAGGCGAAACACGCGCTGCCTTCTTTAATGTTTTTCTTTTATTGCAATAGCGCACAAATATTGTTACATTTTGTGGCCAATTCAGGCGTTTGGCTATTTGCACATTCGGTTTGGTTGATTAGAAAAATTTAGAAAAATAGCTGCGTGCGAGTTTTTTTATGCGGTGCCACAACAAAAAGTTGGCTGACTGTTCACTCGCGTCGCGTCGCGTTTGTCAAAGAGCAGAGCAGCGAGCGACAAAAGCCAAAATCTCGCATCTCACAGCGAACCAACACCAAACCGGGGGCACACACAGCAAAACAGGCAGCCAGCCACACAAGGACCAAACGTTGCCGCCATCGAACGTACCAAAAGCAGCAGCAGTGGCAGCAGCAGCAGCAGTGGCAGTGGCAGTGGCAACAACAACACACGAGCACACAGCAAGGCAATTGCAAAAACAGCAAAAACAGAAAGGAAGAACGAAAAAAAAAAATCAGAAAAAGTGAAGTGAGCATCAAAGCGCACGGGCCAGAATAGTTTTCAACCCGACCAGCGGCCCCCAAGCATCGTTTGAGTGTCATGTACAATGCGATGCGGTGGCGCCCGGCGCAGCAGCGCCCCCAGCCCCATACCCCTCCCACCGTAACCCCTCTGCGGTGGCTACTCTTCAATTGCTGCTGTGTCTAAAAACCGAAAACAATAAAAAGCTCCAACTGAAACTTCGGCTGTGGTGACGCATGGATGTACACTACAAATGAAACTCCTTTCAAGATGTTCAGATTTAAATGTAAGCGATTGAACAAAATAAAATTTAATTACGAATCAATATATATTTAATATTTAAACAAAAATCGAAATGGAAAACCAATCAATAGAATTTAAATCCATGTAAAACATGGGATATTCGAATAAAGTTTCGATTATAAAAGCTTTCAAATGTTTGATTTTTGATATCTTTAATAAATGATAATTCTGACCCGTTAAAATTTTATTTACCAAGAGTTAAAAACTTTTGTAAAAATTAGACTAAATAAGTAATTAAAAATAAATAATTATGTATTTAAATTAATACATAAATTAGAATAGTACAAAACAAAATCTTGAAAAGCATAGAAAAATAAAAAGTGGAAAAAAGTTCGAAAATCCAAGATGCGAATTTTTATGTAGTATACAAATGTATCTTTTGAAATTTTTGTTTTGCATCAATCAAGCAAAATAAAACTGTCACAGCTAATAAAAATAAAAAAAGTAACCTGTCGCACCTAACAGCACTATTATGCTCTCTATTTGACTATAGCGAGTGCAACCGATTAAAATATCAAGACCTTAAACTAATATTGTCAGCATGTCGGCTTAGCCAGGCCATATGCCCATCGAGTTGTTGTCTAAAGTCAAACGAAAAAATGCCAAAGCACGCGTTGACACTTTGCGCTCAACACTCGCACACATACACCTAAACATACACACACACGCACACCCAAAGAGATACAATGGGTTGCCAGGATACAGCTTTGCTCTCCTGAATTCACTCTGGAGAGTACGCTCGGGGCCATCGGCAACGTGTGTCCTGCAGCCCGGAGCAGCAGCAGCAGCAGCAGCTGGAGCTGGAGCTGGAGCTCGAGCCCGCATGCTGTCATTGTAAACAAAGGATATGGCGGCGCTCTCAGGGATGCTAGTGGAGACGCTGCCAAGATGCGCTCTCTGCGCAGCCAGAACTGATGCTGGAGCTTTCACGGAGTGCGCGACAGGGAAAGCTGTCGCCATCGACGTCAGCGCCTATCGATTTTAGTGCGGCCAGTGCGCATGCAAGCGCGCTGCGTTTTGACAGCTGTCAACACGGCAGCGATGACACTTTTGGGGCCCAAAGACCGGCAGCTCGGCCAGCTGACAGGCGACGGGCGACAGGTAAGGCAGGTAAACAAATTGAAATGCAAAATGCAGGCGGCCAAGTGAACGACACGCGTTCATTTATCAAATGTCCATCGGGCTCATCAGCAGATAAGCTGGCGCTAGCGCCGGGCCTCGGATCGCGCCATGGCAATTAAGCAATGTCACAAAATATTTAGCTGGCAAATAAATGTCACAGCAGACAGGAGGCAGACGTCGCGACGTCGGCCAGGACGAGCTGAATTACATGAAAATAAATGAGCAGCCAGCTCGATGCGTACATATGTATCTACATCAGCTCCGAGCTGCGTATGAAAATTTGATAATTTAATTAGAGTGCCCAGCCAGATGGTTGACCAATTGCTTGTAAAGCTGCGTTGCGCCCCCTCTTCCCCCATTTGAGCTGGGCCCGAACCTCTAACTGCTGCTCATTGGCCCACACGCACGCAGCCAAGAGGACTCGGCAGGCGTTACGAAAGGAATTTTCATAATTAAGCAATTACCCATTTACGTATTTTTATATTCGCCCATTTGGCCATATTCCTGCCGCTGGTCCTCGTTTCGGTGTGGCGTGTGGGCGTTGCGGTCACTTAGCTGACCAGCTCTCCATTTATTTTCATTTTTCTGGCGTCGCACAAATGTCATAACTGTTTTCTGGGTCGGCCCCAGCGAGATCGGCCCGCTACGCAGCGCATTTCCTAACGAAGATGAATTGGTATTTTATTCAAATTTAATTTATGCCGAGCCAAAAATTCAACAGCACCGCGCTTAGAGTTCAGCCCACACGCAGCACTCCGCCCGGCCAGGCCCAGCCCAGCCCAGCTCGGACCCGGCCAGGCCAGAGTCTTGGCCATGTAAGCGCCTAATAGATATTTCCATGTTTGGGCCCATTAAAATCGCCAAAAACAATTGAGACACGTGATTTTAGTGGCGCGCTTTCTTGATATGCGTGTCTGCCACTCATAAGACAAGCTGCCCTTAAGGCAGAGTGCCAGGCTGATGTCAACTAAATATCATCACCTGGCCGGGCCTACAAGCTGATGGCACTGCTCTGATATCTGGCATTGGCGACACGGCGTTCCAGTTATTTGTTAGGTGCAAAAATAATTATGTCTGCTGTCCGCTGGAACAGCGCGAATTCATCAAAGCAAACTACACATTCATATCTGTAGTCTGATTATGATCTACAAGCTGGTGGGGAGTGGGTGCTCCAAGCGAATACTTGATGGCTATATTTCTATTAAATATATGGCGTGACTTGCGCAATGTAGCCTAACAAGTGACCACAGGGGACACTTGGGGGAGCATTCATGAATAACATGCACACATTTATTAATTTCTTAAAATTAAATTGGCAACTGAGAACATTGGATATTTTAAGGCTCTTTCCTGGATACGTCTTTAATTAAATTCCTCGAAAAATAACCACCCTAGGCTAATTATTTAAAAAGTTATTCAAAAGTTCTAATACTCTTATGTATACTACATTTCTACATTTCATATTAATGTTGAATGTTTTTTCATAGCGGTTAAATAACAAATCTTTTCAAATTCTAGCATTTTTTTACACTTTTTCACGAAGTGAAAAGCGTATATTGGTTTTGTGCAATGTCCGTCACGCTGTCCGTCCGTCTGTTCTGATGAACACAACTTTATTCGAATATAGAGACTTGAAACTTTGGATATTTACTTTTAGTTATCTGCTTCAGACAAAGTGTTAAGATTTTTGTGCACGTCCACTGGGAGGCTGGCAAATCGATAACATGTCAATACACCTCAAATCGTATTCAAGTTAGAGTCCCCAAATTTGGTATGTAAATTGCTGGTGACCTCTCCCAAAAATTGTGAAAAATTCCAGCCTCGTCCACTAGGACGCCCCCAGCACCCCCGCCTTAAAAATTCGGAAATGGCTCTATCTCCCACGGTTTTTGAGCTAGAAGCTCCATATTTAAAATATATATTACTGGAAAGCTCCACCCAACATCACGGAAAAATTCAATAATGAATATATTTCAAATGCCGAATCAATCTACAGGACAAACCATGAAAAGATTGCCTTCAAACATGAAAATCGGTTCAGATTTGACAAAGTTATGGGCGTTTGAAATATGGGAGCTATGGATCCGAGAGCTTTATATGTCAAAATTTTTGTCCATTTTTGGATGATTTTTGACAAAAAATTTGACCCCTTCAGAATCGGTTTTAATGTTGTTTTTTATACTAATTGCGCTAACCACAATCGATTAAAAATATAAATTTACATTTCTAAATTTTGAAAAAAAATTTTTTCCAAAATAAGTAAGGGAGGAGTACATGACATTTTTATCGAAAAATCAAAAAAAAATTTATTTTTAATAATGAGTATATTTGAAATGCCGATTTAATCTAGAGGACAAATCATGAACAAAATGCCTTCAAACATGAAAATCGGCTCAGATTTGAGAAAGTTATGGGCGTTTGAAATATGGGAGCTATGGATCCAAGAAATCCAAAAATTTTTATTTCAATAATGAATATATTTGAAATGCAGTATCAATCTAGAGGACAAATCATAAAAAAATTTCCGCCAAGCATGAAATTCATTATTACACAGGCAACTGACATGCAATTTAATAAAACTTGTGCCTTAAATTTTAAAATTGTAATGAGCCTGAATACATTTAATACAAATAGTCGTAAAATAGCCGTTATAGTTGTGTTCCAGGTAAGTAATATATTTTAGTAACCTTTCATATATCTTTATAGTTACAAGCCATATTATTCATTACATACATATAGTTTATTTATTCCGAACCCAAATAATAATTTTGGCTCTAAAATAATATCATAAGTTGTCCAAATTTAAGTTATATATACCGTCAATTCATGCTGTGCACATGTCACTGTGAATTCCCACGCCAAATACCTGACTAATCTAGCATAAAGTACTTGCCACCCAGCAATTCAGCCGTTGTTCTTGCACCTGAGCCCGCTGCACGCTGATCGGTGGGCCGGCGTCCAATAATTACCGGCTAAACAATCACTGCATTCATGTGGCGCTGTTGGCTGTTGGCTGTTGGCGCTGCTGTCGTCATTGACATAATGCGACAATTCGAATGCGACATCGTCATGGGCACGTTTGGAGCGGTTGGAGATAGCTGCCAGGCAGCCAGATATCTCCCCTTGGCACCCCAAGCCCCAAGCCCCACGCCCCATTGGCCCCACCCCCTTGCGTCACATGTCGTCCAGATTGCCCAAAAACGCTCGCATTGTATAAATAGCGACGGTGGACGTCGTGTGCTGCGCTGCCAAGATAACAAAATTACTGCGTACTAAACATTTTGTTCAGATATTGTGATAAAAATTCATAGTGGTAAGCTTGGTGAGCAGTTGCTGAAAACGCATACAGTTTCAAAATAGAACAGCCACTGAGATTTACGAGCCCGAATCCGGAGCTGGTGCTGCCGCAAATCTGTCACCGGACTGAGCCGCACGGCAAACACGAAAATATTTGAGTTGCTTCAGTTTCAGTTTTACAGAGCACATATTTGCCTAGTGCCAGCACAGTAGCGATAAAATGTTAACTCGACGATTAGCGACGTTGCCAGGCAATTGTTTATGGAAGTCCGAGCACTCCAACTCTAACCAAAGCCAGGCAAAACTGGCAACGGGCAACCGGCGAACCAACAAACTTGGTCCGCTTTGCCGATGCAGTGGGCAAACAATTGCAGTCTCGCTTGGATTTCGGTCTGATAAGATTGCCCAAGTTGAAGACGCGCTCTGATAGCCTTTGGCAGCGACCGAAATTCATAAATTACAAATCATTACGACAACGGCGACGTGAACGACGCCATGGACGACAAACAGTCGGTTTGGGTTCCACAGCCGGCGGCATCATCAACTGGTGCATCGTTGCTGCTTCGCTGGTGTCTCTCAGTTGGTGCCTCATAATGCAAGCCAATTTTTGACATGTACATGAATTAGATTTTAAAAACTTGTCCGCTTGCAATTGCAGGACTGGCTGCGAGGAGCCTCAAGCTGGCTTCAACCTGCCGGTAAATGAGTTTGCTTGTAAAACCTGCGATGAAACGCAGCAGATAAGCTGGGCTAAGAGATAGAAAGAGGCAGAGGTGGGCTCGAGGCAAGAGAGTGGCCCAAAGGGGAAGCCATAAAAAGGGTAGTATAACGATTAATTTTTTTCACGTTGACATTTTAGCTTAATTGCACTTCAATAATCCCGAAAAAAGCTAAAGCAAAAAGGCAAAAATGCGTAAAAGGGCATGAAAAGCGGCATCCGCGGCAGAGACTACGACGACGAAGGCTACGAGCCACATACAATTTTAATCCCACGGATATTTGCTGCATAAGCACTACACACATACACAAGAGAGACAGAGAGAGAGCGAGAGGGAGAGAAAAAGCAGAAGCAGAAACAGAAACAGAAACCCCGAGCTACGTTGTCAGCAGAATCAGCAGCCAACGCACCGCATGGAGCAGCAAGTGGGCCAACCCACGAGTAGCCGAGAAGCGACCGAGTGGACGGTCGACCAGCCGACCCCAGAAGCGTCCAAAAGCGGGCAAAAGCGGCCTGCTACCAAAGTTGACAAGAAGTAAAATGTCCGACGGACTAATTGGCTTAAACGCTGGCAAAATTTATTTAAGCACATTAGTGGGATTTGGTTTTTGCCATCCGCCGTTCGCTTTGTGCCCTCATATATACTTGAGCAGCTGGCCAACAGCTCAACAGTCCCCCCCCCCCCCTTGCCCTCTTCTGGCCTTTCTGCCTTGCCCTACGCCTTTTTGGCATCTGATCTACTTGGCCTTAAGTAATGTGGAATTGATTGAACCTCTTTGCGGCGGCAACGGCTTAGAGCAATGTGCGTGGGCAATAATACGTACAAAACTGTATGATATGTAGGTGAAAAGCAAGGCCACTTAAGCCATGAGCCGACAACAGAGTACTGAAGCTAATAAGCCCGCATAAGGTAGTGTAATGCCGTATTAAAATCATATTATTATTTTTATTAATATTAGTTTACATTAGTTTCAATTATTATATTATTCTATTTTTTTTTAACTATTATAAAGATCTTAAGTCTGGAAGAGTAAAATATTTTCCAAGTATTCAAATAATTATTTATTATAAAATAAAGTCTTGTGTTCATAATTTTTAATGAAAGGTTTTAAGATTGGTGAAAAAAATGTAATGTATACCAAATATAACAAAAATGTTAATAATATTTTTTAAAGCTATAAGCGAAAGTGATTTAAATTCAAAATTTAAATCAAACTAAATACTAAATAAATAAATACAAAATAATAATTTAGATGTCACAATCTTTCTGCATATATTGGGATATAGCCTCAGATTATCAGCTGGCTCTGGCCTCTAAAATTATAATTATAACCATTAAAATAAGCAGGAGGATTAATTATAATTATTTTAAAGATGGCGTAAAGTAATTCGCGTGTTCTAATATTGAATACTAATCAGTTGAATTAGTACTGCGCCAAATGCCAGTATTATTTATAAAACGAGTATTTAACTTATATACTATGCCTGCACATCCATTTTAATTAGCCGCTGGGCCAAGCAATTGTCAGAGATTTTATATCAAATATATCACCTCACATTAAGTGAGGTCCGACAAAGTGTGCTAAATTGTCACATCCACTTGTAGTCGAGCTCTAATTTTTATTTAGCTACCTTTTATTTAATTAGCTTAATTCAGCAAAGGAATACAATTTGCTGACTAATTAAGCAACATAAATAATTGAGTGGGTCGATGGCAGTGCAAAGTGAAAATGTATCCAACAGATACGCAGCTGAGAGTATATAATGCATATTTAATAGAACCAAAGCGCATGCAATTTAGTTATTTAATTTTTAAAATGTTAATGCTACTGACTATATATCAAAGACTCTTCGAACGTTCCCTTCTCAAGTAAGCCCCAAACTTGAAATTGCCTGCCCAATAGACACCCCAGCAGACAAAGGCGAATTGTTGATTTTGATCTATTGCCTGGGCTAAATACAGTAAAGTCCCCCCACACAAATAAATCCAATTTTAGACAACGGCAAAGACGACGACAGCGACAAAAACCGAAAATGAAATCGAAATCGAAATCGTCGCATCGATACAAAAGAAATTAAAAACAGCAACAAATTTCTCACGCTGGCTGCCCGACTTCTATCTTTCCATACTTGTACAGCGTACATACATAGTTCGTATCTTTCTGTATCTCGACCCCGAAATGACTTTCACCGTGCCCTGGCTCGGTCCCTATGATTGTGTGTATGTGCCTGTGTGTGTATACATTTCACACCCTCAAAAATAGAAATTATCTTGGTGCATTTACGCAAGTTTTTAATGCTATTAGTTCCATCCTAAAATCCCAGCCCCGTCTAGGTCTCCGTCTCCGTCTCCGTCTCCATCTCAGCCCTATTTTCCTCCTTCTCCTGCGCCACTGCCTGACATTTGAAGTGAACCAAATTGTCTGTTTCTCTCGCTCGCTGTGTGTCCTTTGCCTTGGGCTTTGCCTTTTATTTCCATTCTATTTTCTATACATTTCCATTTCTATATTGTTGCAGCCCCGCGCCGAACGCGCTGCGTTGCACTCAACGAAGATGCCCTGGACGCAATTTTGTTGGTAATAAATCACCTAAAGTCGACATTAAATCTTTCTTTTTTCTTTTATTTTCTGTTTTCCTGCCATTCTCCTGTGTTTGCTTTCATTTTGTTGCTCTTTCTTCGCACTGACTTTCACACAATCGGCGACAAGCCGGGCCGATTGCACATGTCTTTGGATTACTGTGGACGGGTCTGGTATGTCCTTTCTGGGACCCCGTCTACGAGAACCCATAGATATTATGTAAATCAGTAAAAATAAACACATTTTTTCTCTCTTCGGGGTGTATTTGAAATTGAAATAGTCGCTGTCGCTGTCGTGGTCGCGGTCGCGGCCTGCCAAAAATTATCAATTTCAATAGGCCACATTCAGTTGGCCAAGCCAAGCAGAAAATGTTGAATTTCCGCAGGCAGCCATAGCTACAACAAATGGCAAACGGCAACACATTAACACTTTACAAACAATGCTCAAAGTGGCATCCATCAAATGCAGCAGCCAGGAAGCGGCAGCATCAGCAGCAGCATCAGCAGCAGCAGCATCAGCCAGCCACCCCACATGATCCATGGAGCCCCGCATCGAGCCGAGCCGAGCGGAGTCGAGCCAGTGCCAGTGGCAGTGGCAGTGCCAGTTGCTTCTGGCTGTCACAGATCTGTCAGAGAAGCGAGACTGTGAACAATCGCAGGAAGTTCGAGCAACAACAATAACAACAACAGCAGCCTGGCTGGCTCAGTGGCTCGTCGGCACGTAGCCTGGCCCCGTACCCGTACCCGTACCCGTACCCATACCCGTACTCGTACCCGGCCATATGCATTTGAATTAAAGTGCCAGCAACAAAAACAACAAACAATTTCGCGCTTGAAAGGCCGAATAAAAGAGGCAGCAAAAGAACAGGCGCAAACAGAACATGCGTTAAACTAATAATTGTCAGAAAACTCAAAGTCAATTTCAAATTCAGCAACTGCAGCAGCTGAGCCGAATGGCAAGGGCACACACATATATATATATATATGCAGGATAATCGTACATAAGTAAACCTGAAATTGGCTGTTAGCTTCTCTCATACTGATGATGACGAGTTACGCGGCTCAATGTCAAACTTAGCATCGCCTTGCGACCACGACCACCACCGGCAGGAGCAGCAGGAGCAGCAGACAGGATTGCGACTGCATTGTCAACTGTTTTGTAGTTAGGTATTCGCAGCCGTATCCGTGTCCTTTTGGCCGGGCAGCCCCTTGCCAGCGATCTCAATCAAATGTCGTATAATGTATTTGTTGTGCATTTGACATTCATGCGCTCGACTGCTTGTCTGTCAACAATTAGCACGCTATTCATCACGCTGTTGACTTTTTGGGTGACGGCGAGAAGGGTCAGCCTCAACATCCGCATTCGCATCCGCATCCGCATCCGTGTCCGTATCCGTGCCATGTGCGATCATTGCGAACAGTTTCTGCCTGTCATACAGAGGATAATGTGGTTTTGCTGACAAAAAGGTTTATAAAGGCAAACAAGGTGTACAACTTCTTCTACATTTCAGCTAATCTCGTCTTACGCACATCTAAACAATAAGTAGCTAGGCTTAATTAACATTATATCTCAATAATCAATCAATCTCTCGTCACGCTTTGTTCCACAAAATATAAAACATACTATGAGCCATGCATCAGACTTATAAATAGTTGGCTTTTAAGCCAGGTCGTCATTTAAAAGGCAAATATAAAACTTTCTTGATTCGATTTACAGCAATTTATGTAGATTGGAAACGTGAACTTGATTCGAGAAGCATTTGTTATGGATGATAATACTAACTTAAGTAGATAACCAAGGTCGATGAACATTGGAAATTGCGGCTTTGATTTTTGCCAACACTTTTTTGCTCCAAATGAGGCGACAATTTTAAATTAAAACTAATCAATTTTTGCGACTTAACCTGTAAGACTGACCAACTCTGTTGTATTTTTATTTGTTGCAGAGGTCAAATGCATTGGGAACTGAAAAAAAGAGTTTAAATAAAATGCTGATTGATGATACCTTTTAATTAAAAAGGGTTTTTTGAAGTATTATATGTAAATTATATTTCTTCAAAACATAAAACCGAAATTTATAATTTTAATTGAAAAATAAAGAAAAGATAAACTATGTCCTCTCAAAGAGCATAAGCCTTAAGCAACCAAACTGTATCTAAAACAGAGAACACATTGAGTTGGTCTAGATATAATTGATGCATTCAGGATGCATATTTTTGAAGATTTCGCAACAGAGTCAAAGTACCCACAGCCAAGAGTATAGCAGCTGAAAACTGAACACGTATCGCCGATGTGACTTGGATATATAAATATGCGTCAGCTCGCTAAAATAGCTCAACAAAGATTTTTGTATTTGTTATTTGGTCGCTCAAAGGTTGCGGCTAGACGCGTATTTTAATTTTGTTGAGATTAATTTAACAAAATACGAAAAATTCAAAGAGAAAAAAACGTTAAGCATTTCAACTTAGTTTCGGAACTTTGCAGCTTCATTTAAATTTTTGATTGGCCTTCCAAAAAAAGCGCCAAGCTCGTTTGCCGATCCGCTGGCTCGCGGCGGCTGCCTAATGAGCAAATGGCGTTCACTGATCGCTTTAAATTAATCTTTTTTTAATTTCTCGGCATTACCGATTAGATGCTGTCGAAGCTAAAGTTCAGCACAGTTCAGCTCGCCGCAGTAATGTAATTAATATGCAAATTATAAGCCGAAACTTGCGAGACACATTCACATTTTGTAGGTCCCCAAGATAAAAACAAACAATCGATAGACTCAAGGCACAGACGACTAGAGGCAAAAAGCAAAAAAAATTAAGATGAACCTGGTCCAAAGACGCCTAGTTCGCACATGTGTCTCGACCGAAATTGTGGCAACTGAAATTTGGAATAACTAATCACTAATGCCGGAGCTGGAGCTCCACACACATTTGCACCACATATGCACATTTGATTTGGCCACCTCGGCCGATATTTATTTATGAGCACTTGGCTTTGATTTTTGCTGGCGCAGCGCAGCGCATAAATTTCCCACTGCGGCTGCCCATCGATTGCGTCGATGGTGTCGATAGCGTTGGCCACATCACCGCGCACGGCCCGTAACTCATTGGCGGTCAGTGGATGCGCCACCGCCGCCATCGGAGCCGTAAATACTCGTACGCCTGATGGCTGCACTTTTTGGCATGTCGGCTGCCGGCAACTCAACATTTTTGCTAATGAAAATGAAGTGGCCAACGCGGCCTCTGTGCTGTGCGGGTGTGAATTTATGCCATGGCGACAGGAGGAGCCTCGAAGAGACCAGCATAGAGGTGCCCTGATATATGAACTGTTGTGGAGTTGTTTAGAGACCAGGCGCCAGATATTCCTCATATTTGGAGTCGACTTCTATTATGATAAAAATTGTCACCTGATAGTGATTCATGCCTTTTGTATGTTGTAAGCGATTCTGCGACTAAATATCCTTGCAGCAACAAAATATAGTATTCAATTTTACAGTCAAAAGAAATGTTTAAACACAGCTTCTTATACATTTAATTTAAAACTATATATTTGACCCATTCGGATATCGTATATAGCATACTTCGTTATCATAGCTATTATTTTTATAATTATAATATATTATATTACTTTTATTATAATTATTGTTATTTATAGCTATATTTATACACTAATCTGGAATTTGAACCCACATAATCCTCATTATTTATATATTAATATTAAATTTGTTTATTTATATAATTGTTTATACATTTTGGGATAGATATAAATATGCGAAATATTATCTTACCTAATGGCTAAAAAATATTAAGGTTTTACAATTTTTTATTCACATGCTTAATATAATACAGGTAGAATATGCGTTAACACCGAATAAATACTGCAAAAAAGATTAATATAGTATTAATGTATTATTAAGTATTATTAATTTCCAGAGGTGTTTGTTTGAATCGTTTAATACTCATTATCATAAAGAAAGTAAAGCCGCTACTTAAGAAACTCATTGAATTTAATTGGAATTAATTATTCTCTTTAAGTACAACGAATTATATTGTAATATAGTGACTGATCATCTTTGGAATTCTCAGGCAAACTAACATTTATTTGTGCCTCTTTAGTCGAGCCCATGTGTTCCTCTACAAACAATATTATGTTTGGGTCAGTAGATTGCAATTTATAATCCCGAGCAGTTTGTTGATTTTTCTTTAAACCGAGAGCTGTCAGTTTTGTATGCGCATACTTTTCATGAAAATTGTTTTTCAAATAAATTTTCCACCCACATGAAACACACAGCGCCATACATCTTACTAACAGAAAGAAGACTTCGGATTCTCAGCCCCAAACAACTATCGAAAGATGGCAAACGATTTCAATAGATTTCCTTTTCTTTTCGATTGGATGTCGGCCTCCGTTGTTTGTTTATTTAGACATAATGCGCGAATAGTTTCACTCACTGGCTAGTTGGGGCCTCGGTCTGGACGAATTGACGGACTGTTATAGCATTGCCGAAGGCACCAGAGTGCTTTGATCTTTCCCCAGAGTGTAAAATTTGTATAACAGTACGTACACTTAGGAAAACTCGTTCCAAATCAAAGTACCTCTTGCTCTTAAGATTTCCAGAATGATATTTTATAGTAAAGACTGTTAATGCTGTATAAATATGAACAATATTCTTGAGCAAAGTTTTTAATAAGTTTTCTAATTGATGAACAGTTCATTTAAGTCTAAAATTAAGTTAAGTTTGATATAAGAAATTTATTCTCAAGTTAGATGTTGAGGAGCCTTTGACTCAAGTAAAATATTATTGCGTTTTCTCTGAGTGTATATGCGTATGCATGTATCTGTATGTATGTGATTAATCAAATGTTTATCAAGAGTGGGCCGTGGGGTGGGTGGCGACCTGCGAACCGAGCCGAGCCGAAAATGGAAACAAAATATAATTAAATATTTATAAAAATGTACAGTAACAACAATGCGTACACTTGTCGGCATCGCCTGTCACAATGTGACATTTCCCACATCAACGAAGCGAGTCGCACCGAACAGCTCGGCCGAGTTGAAGCGTCCTACAACAATTTAACATTAATTCGCAGTCAAATAATGTTGCATTTTTTATGCGCAAATGTCGTCGTTGTCAAGTGCCAGCAGCAAAGTCGCAGGATGTGGATCTGGACGTATTCTGATGGAAAAGGGATGCAAACAACCAGTCAGGAGGTCAACCTCCGCCTCTGTCCCAGCCTCGCCCCTGCCTCAGACCCCGATATGGGGTTGGGGTTGGGGTTGGGGTTGGCGTTGGGTTTGGGCTGACATACAAAATGGCACTCTAACGGATGTATTAACGCCCCGCGTATTCGATGTATTTTTAAATAAGTAAGCAAACGAGAAACTCGTCGCTTGCACTCAACTTTCTTGTTGCTGGCTGCCTGGCTGGTGGTTGGCAATGTTGCTGCTGTTGTGGTGCTGGTGCGCTGCCTGTGTGTGGTGCTCATCCAACCAGGCAGCCACCATGCGAGCGTCGGCGTCTCTCGCTTGCAAAATGTCAAATGTCAGAATTTGACATGCGTGTGACATATCAGTGGCAGCTTTTACATTAATCAAACTCCCTTATTCTTCAGCAGCCTGCAGAGACCCCGAACCACCGACACCAAATGGCGATGATGACGACGACGTCGACGACGACGACGACGACGACGATGCTACACAATTGACACATTGAATTAGGGACACGACGCCTTCTGTTGCTCATTTCTCTCATTTGTGCTATATAGAAACCGTGTCCGAGACCGATTCCCATTTACACATTCAATTGTGGATGGGTCGCAAATAGTTCAGTTTGCTGTGCGCCATGCTCTTTACAGATTTAATCTAATCATGTGAAACTTTACTTCGGACTTGCGGTTTTTATGCCAAATTGAATTCATTCATGATCCAAAAACTAAATGCAAGGTGGATCGTGGCATAGCCAGATGGGTCTTAATCCTATTAGCAATACAAATTGAAGGGAATTGGTTATGGATGAAGAGAAAACACTGTGAATTGCATGATATTCGTAGATGATCAGAGACTAGAAGAGCAAAATTATTAATTTTTGTATAACATACGCAACTCAAGTTTACTTCAGACTATCTGATTGAAAGCAAAAACAATAAATCTGAGTTTAAAAAGCCTCTTTGTTTGCCCGTAAGTATCGGTTAGTATCGATTTTCAGACTCACGAAATTATCTCAACGATTATAAGATTTCTCCTGTACAGAGTCGGGAATTCTCGACAACTGCAAGTGAAGATACATTGAGTGATATTTAAACTAAACTCAACTGTGGCTTGCTGATCAATCGACCACTATGCGTGCAATTTATTGGAAGCAAGCGGGTACGGGTATGGAACTACTCCGTTCCGGACAGTGCCTGTTAAAATTTAGTTTGTTTTAAGTACGTTAATTGGCCGCCGTTTAATTTCCATCAAGCTGAAAGTGTAATCATCTTCTTTTAAATTACTGTCAATCCAGCACGCATCATCACTGCTGCAGTTCATCCGATCATCAACGGGGGTTCATCAGCACCGTCATATATTTGCACGAGACGACGACTTCGCTGGCTCTTAAGTCCAATTGATGTACTTATAAAGTGGCCCGGCCCGCATGCGCTGTCAGCGTTGTTGGTCCAATACAACTACTTAATCCTGCGTACGTGAAAAGCCCCGGGAACGAGAGTGAAAACGTTCATGCCATTTGCCTAAATGAAAATGTCAAATCATTTGTCAAATTTTTAATTAGCCTAGCGATGCTAGTTCCCTACGCGTCGGCCTTCTCCCTTCTCTCCCTCCAAGCCATGGGCAACAGACCCACCAAGGGGCGTCGTGGGCGCCACTAATGGGCATGGGCATGGGCATGGACCAGGCAACTCGGGCGGTGGTCTGAGGGTCTGCTCTGAATGCTAAGCACACGATCCATCTTGGACTCGTCAATCGTCCGTCCGAGATGGCGGCTCTGCGTAACGAAATGGCGCGCACAGTGGAATGCGTGTCGAAAACACATCAAAATTTCAAAATCGAATCGCGCGCATGCGTGAAAAGCCGCAGGAGGCGAATGCTACACACATCGCCAGTTAATTGGGCAACTTTGCCATGAACTTAAACAAAAGAGCCAGCGCCATGACAAAATCAATATAAAATCAAAATCAACTAAGCCACATACGTTCAAGCATAATATTTCTATTTGGTGAGGCTACTTGGCTTTTCGACCGTGCCTCGGCCAATAGACATAAATCATGGGCCAGTTTGGTGTTCGCTGTGCGCCAGTTGCGGCAACGTTCAAATGCTGCTCGGCAACATGTAGAACATGACGTGGGACAACGGCCAAATCATATTCATTTTGAGCCTCTGCCCCATTCGCATCCACACTCGCATCCACTTCCACATCAACATCAGCAACTTCATCTTAATCAGAGAGTCGTCGTCAGGTTGCGTTCTTGTTCAGCTCTTCGGGCTCGCAGCTGAGTTACGACGAAATTGAAAACACTTTTAATGCGCCTTGATATATTATCATCTCGTTGGCTGTGAAGTGTGGCTGCGGTTTTGGCTTACTGTTGCCCACAAGTGTTGTGAATCAACACAAAATAATTGTGAAGGATTTTTCAAAAGAAAATCGCCCAGTTTTCAATAAACAATGCAACACGCAAAACGTTCTGCCTGTCATCGTGGAACGCACGATCTCATACGAATTGTACATTTTTGACATATTCATTTCGATCCGAGGACCAACACGACAACATCGAAAGGTGTTACATGTCGTGCCCGTGCCCGGCCCGGGCCCGTGCGAGCTGTCATGACATGCATTTATGCAACAGTTACAGATGATCATCGTCGTCGTCGTCGTCATCATCGATGGATCGGTATCGAGATCGGCCGTTTGGGGCTAATTTGCTATGCCCAGGCGGCTGCTATCAAAATATTGTTAAACATTTGTCTGCCATGTCTCCCGGCGCTGTTTGTCTTAAGCAAATATCAAAATAAATAAATAATTTAAGAGCGGAAATATTTAGTTTATTGCACGTGAGCCTGCCCTCGCCAGCGCCAGCTTCAGCACCAGCGCCAGCGGTCAGGTGCAGTGGCATCAGGAATCGCGCATCGGGCAGCTGCCACTGGCTGCAGTTGCGAATTATAAAACAATTCACCTGAAATGCGCTTTGGCGGGTGCATTTAATTATAATAATTTTAGGATTCTTCTCTGCGCTCTTTTGCATTTAATTATCATGAAAATTGCAGGCAACTGGGCAAATTTCGTTCATCTCACGGTCATCTGAACGGACCCGATCCGGGCCACTGAGATCTTTGCCGAGGCTACACCTTTTATAATGTCGCTGTTTCTTGCCATGGCGCTCCACGGGGCGCAATCGCGTTCAGCTGCACCTAAGACTTCAACTCCGACTCGGACTAAGGCTGAGACTGGGACTGGGACCGCTGAGATCGGGGTCCGCCCGTTTGGCTGCTAAACCAAATTGCTTGGCTTATAAGCATTTTACATGGATTTCTTAAGATTGAAATTGTATTAAGTAAGAGCACTGGCCAGCAAAATTCGGACGGCACAGACAACTACAAGAATTGAAGCCAATAATTGGTTTTACGAGCTCACTTCTTTTTGTGATTATACTTAAATATAGGAAGAAAAAACTAAAAGTGATTGCCTTACACATTTAAAAGATCAAGGTTATATATTTATATAATTGCTATAATTGTGACTTATATATTATTTAAAAACAATACAAATTTGTCAATATAATAAGTACCAGGTCTTGTGCAAAGCCAGGCTTAAAACCGATTCCAACTACTTTTATTTATTAACTTACATAAGGTGATATTGTTTTTAATAGCTTAAAGACCTACTATAATTGTATTAATTAAAATTGAGTTCTGGTATGCAATAATATCATATTAATTGCGAACTGGCAGCTTGTTTGATCCCTATTAAACGAGTCAAATAAATTGCGCATGCAGTGCAGTGTATAATGCCTGACATTTGATCATATCAGCGCCAACACAGCAAATTCTTGTGAAAACTGATTTGTAACTTGGCACACAAAACATATGCGCAATCATATCGCATACAGCATCCACAGCAGCAGCAGCAGCAACATCAGCAACAGCAGCAGCAGCAGCAGCAACGAATGCAATCGTTTACACCCGCCAGCCCGGTTGGCCCGCCTCTAAGCATTGGGCCGTTGCAATAAACTTAATACGAAAACTTTTCAATTTAACAAACGCCAAGAACGCACGCTGGGCGACTCAGTGGTAACTAAAACCAAGTGGCCATGTTAGCCGTGTTAGCCATGTTAGCTGTGGGCCAGTAGCCGGCCATGGCAGATGAGCTACTGGTGGTCAGATGCTGACCAGGCAACCGAATGCCGAATGCCGAATACTGAATACCCCATACTGAATGCTGAATGCTGAATGCCAAATGCCCGCCCGGCTGATAAATCACAAATGCATTTGAGCGCGTATCAATGCGAGGCGAAGTCGATTCGAGTTGAAGCGAAGTGAGGCAGGGCGGGGTAGGCGAATCGGGGCCCTGGTTGGGCCTCCAGCAGTGGGGCTACTGTTTTTGTGCGCCGAGCTTTTGCTTTAGCTAGTAATTATTTTAGCGCTCTTGCGCGAAATTTGAAATTCATTTCATAACTCAATGTAATGGCCCCGGCGACCGCAAATGCGCAACTCCAGTGACTGATGGGCCAATAAACTAAACGATTTTATGTAGTTGACTCTCGACGCGCGACAAGCCAAAGTAATGAAAAATAATTAGAAATGTGTTTAAATGCCGTTCAGTGAAAGATCGCGCCCGGGTACACAGTAAAACTAGTCAGCTCCCATGTCCGGGGACTTAAAGTTTTCTAAACGGCATTAGCTGCTAATTGCCTGTTAGATGCAATGCCTAATGGCAAACTTGTATGGGAAATAGGTCCGCAAATTAACCGTAAGTGGACGGCTTTGCCCCTTTGCATATAAATGCGAATGCAAATCGAAAGCTAACAGAGCAATCACATGCTGAAATCACTTGAAAATATTAAGATGCAATTGCAGCGAGGTAGGAAAACCCTGTTGAGATCTTTATTTATTCTCATATTTATACTTATGAAAGACAGAGGACAATTAAAGCTTATAATATATAGATAAATAGATAAATATATATGTAAATATTGTAACATCTTGACTGACTAAATATACTCTTAGAGAAAATACAGTGGACACTCGATAAAAGTGCTTTTAATAGTAATTAAACATTTATATTCAATTTAAATGAAAACTTTTATTATCAATAAAATATAATAAACTGATTTGCTTTTTTATAAAAATGTTAAAATAGACTAGCCGAAACTTGAACTGGGATCCCAATTGCTCAGTTATTTATAACTGCATATTCTTAATAAATAAGGCATATTATGGGCAGTGTTTAATTAATTTTCGTGTTTGATAAAATAATAAATAAACGTAGAATTAGAAGAAGAGGATGTTTTAATTGTCGAGCGTCCACTGTACTAAAAAATTCCTCATTATTCGTATAAGTTCGTATTTAGATTTGTTGCCACTCATCAGAGTTTTGCTCTACATTCCATTCCGTTACCCACTTCCCTCTAAACATATATCAGCATTAAAGACAATATCCAAAATATTTATAGCTAAGCGCAACAAATCGACAACAAAACAGAATTCGCCGACACACAGCTATTAGAGTTAATGCCAAAAAGTATTTGATAGAAATGGCATAAAAGAGACCTCATAATAATGGAATATGGTATGCATAAAGTACAAAATACATACAACAAAATCAATTACAATGCGATTTCTCCTTTGATAACAACAGGCAAGAGGCCAAAGTTGGTAATTGAATATGCCCCGAAAAGCGAGAAGTACGAATGCGAGTCAGAGCCAGAGTACTCTACTCCTATCTACATTTGTGTGAGCCATGTGTGCCCCGTTTGTCGATACAGAATCTGCATACTCATGCTGCAGACATGATCACAAAGGCTCCAAAAGCACCGCCACTGACACGCTGTCTGTCGCCGTCGCCGTTCGCCGTTCGCACTGCTGGAACGGACCGGAGTGCTCCCCGGCACTCGAGCTTCGGCTGACAAAAGTAACATCAAACCAACTAATTGAGTGGCGAGCACAATGAGCCCTAGAGCTCGTGGTTCTCTGGGATCAACGCCGGCAGGCCGCCTTTAATGTGCGCATATGACGCTTTTATGGACAGGCGGCACACACTCAGAGCTCTATGGCCGAAGTATCTGTGGCTCAAATCAACCTTATCAGGCACTAGGCACAAACGAAACGAAACAACAACAGCAACAGCATGCAAACGTTTTCGATTTCGGCTGCTCTGTGCGAGTGTGCGTGTGTGCGTGTGTGTGTGTGTGTGTGTGCATGGTTCTAAACAATTCAACCGCATATACATTGCTGGCTGTCACCTAAGCTATTAACCTGATTTTCTAGATTTTCAATCAAGTCAAAAACGAAAAAGACAAAACACGCACACAAAAAGGAGAAAGAATGCCCACAAAGCCGTCACAAAGAGCCGCAGAGACGTGGAGCTTCGTGCCGCCATATCTACATACAACAACAAACTACAAAGGCACATAATCCGGTATTGTATCTTACGGATCGTCGTTCGTTTGGCTGACTGGTTGGCTGGATATGCTGGCTTAGAACGAACCCACAGAAAGACAGACAGACAGGCTGGCGGACAGACACCATGTGCACAGGCTGGCATTATTATAAAGTCAAATTTTGTTTCGTTTAAATGCGATCTTTACGCTGAAAGCGTGTGTCCCTTTTTCCCAAAAACCTTTGGCCGAAGCCAAAAAGAAAGAGCAATCCAATCCGTTGCCGCGCCAAGTGCCAGATAGAAATAAAAGGAAAAAAAGAACGCAACAACAAAAATTGAAAAATCCCAAAAACAAAAAGGCATTTTTTGATTGAAATCAATTTAAATTGTTTTCTAGAAAAGCCGCTCGGACAGACAAATTCGACAAAAGGCTAAACGGCTAAACGGCAATGGGGCAGGCTGCATGATCTCTCACAAAGTGTATCCATCAGATACATTTGCGTGTACGCATGTGTAGGTCTTCAGGAACAACAACACCAGCAACTGCAAGATGCATGATGAAGATCAGCCCGTTCGCATCAAACAAATATAGTCGTGCATGTGTCCAAGCTGTTGGCAGCTATTCAGATGGATTAACATAAATCCAAGTGCCTGAAAATCAATGTGAGAACATAGGTTGCGTATTATTCAGACTGGCTGCGTAGGAGTTCTCACTGTGTAAAGGGTTTACTTCCAACACGGTGCATTGAGTTCCTTCAAATCTTGAGTTATGATCTGGTATATTGTGCCTTTAAATCTTAAGCTTTTCGATTTTTTCAACATGTTTTCGTATTTTGTATAGTTCTCATTGGTAACTTTTCCTTTGGTATTTTATTTTTAGAAACTTATATTTTAATATAGCTTTCTTTTACTATCTATAGATACCATACGATAGCGTATAATGTGTAATCAAAAACAAGAGGCTAGGTTTAACATTTTAAATAACTAAAGCTGTATTAATGACCAGCTTTTAATAAAATAGTCAATAATTATAAATAAATGAATAGATATTCTAAGAACTCTTAAACCCTAAAATGCCAATTTTTATTTCTGCTTAAGATAATAATTACTACATATTCAAATATAAAAACGCAAAACATATTTGTCATAATAGCCGTATGTAGCCGTGGCTGCAAATTTTAATATTTTCTATTTTATTATTCGGTTTACGATTTGAATGCATCTTTTTAGGTTATTTTCGCAAACCAATCATCCATGAAACCAAGGTTTGGTCTGAACTTTGGTTCGTATTACTTCCAAATATAAACCAAATATATTTAATTTGCATTCTTTTAATTAAGCAGAAAAATACGTTCTAGCAAATATCAAAATGGTCTTGTTTGAGTGTAAAGTCATTATTTGTTAAACAGATTCGATTCGGGCTTAGATTCGTCAAATTACTTTGTATACTTCTTCAGATCAGTGTTCTATTAATTTTATTCATATTTTTAACCTTCCAAAAACTTTTATGTTCCAGTTTGCTCTTATTTTAGTGTATTTTACCTTATAGCTACTTAATATCAGCACTAAATTGAATTAAATTTCTTGTAATGCTTTAATCTCTCATAAAAGATAGCCAGCACAAAGGGTAATAACAATAGATATGAGTTTTGGCCATATCAGATGCGTTCATGGCTGTCTGTTGATGACCATAACTCAAACGATTTGTATCTCTTTTGAGAAGTGCTGCCATTAGAATGCCAATTTGAAAGCTTTCAGTGGAAGCAGTCCATAAAACGCGCATAAATGTCACCATGACTCAGATTGGATGGCCACACACACAACACTGAACAACAAAACACTGAAATTAAAACACACACCCTTGGCAGAAGGCACAAACTTGTGGGCATCAACTTTCCGGCCGCGTATGGCGGAAATTCAACTTAAATAGCAATTAAAACTATAACTATTAAGTGGTTGGGGGCTTCCGAGGTATCTTTACGAACGGAAACACGGCGTAATGGGGCTTGTAAGACAAGAGAAGCAAAACAAATGACTGAAAACGCTGGCTAAATGAACTTTTAACCTGCAGGCCGGCGCGGCCGTTCTACAGGTGCAGGGATCGGAATTGGGTTCCGAGCGAAGTCGACCTAAGCCATAAACTGACAACTTTTTGACAAGTGTCAGGGCGTGTGATTTATGCGCGCGCTTACCAAGAACTCGAGCAGCTCGGACGCATGCGCAGCGACCTGTAGGTCAGCGGGCAGCGGACAGCGGGCAGCGGGCAATGGACGTTTGGACGGCGGACATTGAACATCCGACATGGTAGAAATGTTAATCGCTTTAATCTCTCAAGTGCGCCGAAAACATGCGACGATATCCAAGTCGAAGACACGGCTACGTTTCCGTCACATTCCCTGCTCTGACATTGCGCAATTCTTGTTCTGCTTTTTTGCTGGACATGTGTGCATCAATTGCGGGGCCAGCGGCGACCTCGCTGACAGCGGTGCCACCAGCAGGGGCAGCCAGGGAACAGCAGGTTATCGTCCAGTGGCATTTTGAACATGCCGACGCCTCAACGCCCAAATTTTTGCCCATTTCAAAGATATATCGAAATGCATTTACCGCTTTGCACGGGGCAGCAGGAACAGCTGTTCCTTTTTTTTGTCCACATCCAACTACACTATATATGTATGTACGTATGTATGTAAGCATTTATCGTATTATGCTCTCAACATGCAGTTAACGCTCGCGTTTTGGGGGGAACCCATAACTTATCTCTGTGGCTATGCCTAAAATATTAATGATCTATGAATCGATTGAGTTGGGGCATTGGGTATCAGGGTGATCGCAGCAACACTTAAAATCAAAGCACAGACACAAGAGGGAGAATTCTGTATTAAAATTCTAAGCAGCTAAAAAAAAAGAAAAACAACGAAAAAAAAAACAAAACTGACGCGACCCTGTTGAAAACTCAACCCAAGTGGCAAGAGTTATGGATGGGCTGGCATGCTCCTCGCAACGAGCAACAGATTGGGCCGCGTTGCGTGTGTGATTTCACTAACTGATTTAGATGCAAATCAAATCAAGAGCGAGCCCGGAAAAATGCCAGAAAAATTGGTTAGTGATTGCCACCGAACCCAGAACGCCGGCGAACGAACTATGAATGTTGCATTCAATCGCTTATGGATTTCAAATTTAAATTTAAGACCTTACACATTGAGTATTTTAATGTGGCCACAAACGAAATTCAAATTGGCCGACGAGCCGAGCAGACGACCAGCCGACCAGCCGACCAGATTGAACGACGTGCTGTGCTCTGATCGAAAGTCTAAGACGGAATCGGAGTACGGATCGGATCGGATCGGATTCGGATCGTAGCTGACCTCAGCGACGACCCCTTTTGTGTGGCTCAGCCCGCGACGCAGACAGACACTCAGATACGCATCTGAATTGTGTATGAGACTATCAACGGACACATTTATTTCATGTTTATGTTGATATTTTTAAATTTGATAAAAAAAACTTTTTTAAAAAAAGCGAACAACAAATTTTCGTTTCGTTTTATATTTATGTTAATGCGGCGGGCGCGAACCCCGCTCCCCGCTTGCCGCTCCCCGCTTCCGCTCCCGCTCCCCGCAGCGCGGTCCACGCTCAAAGGCAGCCCATCATCGTCGGTCATCAGTGAACCAATTATCATCAGCGGAGCAGTTAGTAGGCGCTGTTGTACAAGGCAGCACAGCTTTAAATGGCATTTATGCATTTTATTGACATATTCGAGTCGCATTTTATCTTCAGATGGCAGGCGTGGCGCTCTGGAGCCCCGGCAAGAGCTGCGTTTAAATCATGATGACAGTTGCAAGATAGTCAGATAGTAATAGCTTGCAGCTTTCGATGAAAAGTGGGTACAGATGCGGGAATGCGATAAACCATGACTAAGGAGCGACTCCACAGTCTGTCCAGCGTTTCAGCAAGCACATAGAAAGTTAGTAAACAACATTGCTGTGGTGAGCTGGGGTTTATGGGTCGATACAAAGATTCTGCAACGTTTGAAATAATGAAATAGTTCAGCTCTTCACGATGATCTTAATTGGTTAAGTGATGTATGGGTATTGTTTGTTGATCACTTTAACGAAATTTATGATGTTTTCCTTAAGTTGCCAAATTCCAGGAATTCTTCTAACCACAAAATAACAATATGTTATGCTTGAACTCTGTTTAAGTTTCATTTATTCATTCATTAAATAACATTTTATCTGACTTAATTTAGACAATGTTAAGACCAACAAAAATACCTTAAAATAAACATTTTACTATCTTTAAAATAATAAATATCACTTAATTCATCACTTTCATTTGTATTACTTTTATAACACGATAAAACAACCGTTTACCTATCTTTACCAATATGAAACAAACGTGCTAAGACTAAAGAAATGTTCAAAACGGTAATGTATTTAAAAATATTTAAATTGCCAATATCTCAGGTTATATCTATCTGATCAATGAATGACTTTTTAGTCCACGACGTTATTAAAATCCTTTTCTTATGATGTACTTTAGTTATTTTTATATAATAATACATTTTTAAGCTCTAATTAAATGCTAGAGTAAAAGAACAAAATCTTTATAAGGAAAAACACTAAGTAAAAAATAAATTAATAAAAACATTTTCGGCTGCTTATGCATTATATATAACTTATAAATACATAGAATTTTACATAGAGGTGCATAGTGTAATGGGCTTGTCACATGACCTAGAACAATATAAATGATCTACTTCGAGTAATTTTATACATTTTTCAACTATCTTCAAATCGAATGATTATCAAATATTGTCGTCAGCAAATATGCTTTAAAATCAACATTGATTGACTATTTGCATTTCAAAGTAGCAACTTCCTCGACAGTCATCAAATTAATATCGTTAATATAATTGACATAAGCACCACTTGGAACTGTTTCCCAACTCTGCTTCGTGGTGATGTCGATAATAAATGATCCGGGGGCAAGGCAAGAGGTGCAGGTTAAACAAAAACATTCCATCAGAGCTGGGTCGCACAATAAATGAACTTATTTAAATCGAAAAACCGCATAAGCATAAATATTATTTAAGTTGATTTTTTGCCCATAATTAAAAAAAAAATAAGCCAAACAGGAATATGGCAAAAATGAGAGAGAAAAAAAGAAGACGCACACTATTCAAATTAAAAATCGAACGTAAATGCGGCGCACAGCAGGACGCGAGATTTTGAGAGAGGGCTACAAAGCTAAGCCTGGACTCTGGATTCGAATTCCTGGCGACCCCGACCAGATGACCAGACGATTGTTGTTGCAGCCAAGTCCGAGTCCGAGTCGCAGTCCCAGTCCCTGTACCAGTACCGGCCCGAGGCCGTGGCCATATGATAATTTAAGGCTGCATAACGTCATGCTGTTGCTCCATTGCCATTTATACAAAATGCGCCAGAGTCTTGGCCAAGAGCCGGCGAACGATCGAGGGGATTGCGTGTCGGCCTTATGAGTGACTGCTGCCTGCTGTGGGCCGCCAACTGTGCCGTGCATCCTCCTTTGATGTGGAGGACCCATGGTGGGGCCGGCAGCTCGCCAGCGATCGCCCGAGCTCGCCCGAGCTCGCCCTGCGCTTTGATGCGATAAAAAATTAAGGCGATAATGGAATTGAAGCAAATGAGCTGGGCAACATTTGTAAGACCCGCGCTCCGCCATGCATTGGCACCGGGCGAACTATGCAGCTGTGCGACAAGCAAAAATTGGACAAGCAACACGCAATTTATGTCAATGTGCACTCCCAGCGCCGGCCCACACGGAAAATTTGCAGTAATTAATAAACTGACTAAGCTGTGGGCACAAAAAACCAAAAGTAAATACAAGTGAGGAAAATAGGAAAAAATCGCAAATGAAAACTCGCAACATGTCGCTGCATGTTCAATTTACAAGCCACCTACGTTGCGGTGACAAACGCCCGGCCATAAAAATTAAAGAAAATCAAATCGTATATTATGCGACTCGGACGGCAGGCCCGGCTCAGCCGCAGGCAGCGGCGGAATAATGTTGCCCCGGCTAACAACTTCATTTCGTGCGACACTCATAAGGCATAAATTTGCTAGACTTAAGCCTAATTTATGCCGCGTTTCGGCCCGCTGCCGGCCAAAGGGTCGCCACTGGCCGGCGGCAGGCACAGCAACAAGTACGAGTATTTTGTCGCCTCAACGCCGACGCCGATGGGAATGGGAATGGAGATGGGGATGGGGATGCCAATGCCGACTGTATCTGCATTCACAATTAAACAATTTCCACTAAATCTCGTTACTTCCTTGGCAATTTGTTACGCGCGCCAGCAAAGTTATGTGACGCTGTGCCATAAATTCATGCGCCAACCGAGCCCAGGCTCTGGTCAGCCGGTCGGGCGCGCCAGCCGGCCCGGCCTGGCCAACAGCAGCAGCAGCAGCAGTCAGTAGTCGAGCAGTAGTTGCCGCTGTTGTTGTTGTTGTTGTGCAATCTTTGCATGCGGCACTTAAATCGACGAATTTATGTAGCCAGCCTGCGCCTGCGCAGCCACCGAGCGGCTGCGTCCCAGACACAACTGAATCTCAGGCCGTACCACGAGCGCCCCCTAAGTCGACAGAAGGTGTGCACAGCAAGCGCATATAAACTGCGATTAGGCGACAGTCGGCACTCGGCCTGCAGCTGGACGCCGGGACGGGGTCTGCCCAGAAGGCAGCGCTCTTCTGGCCACTGACTCTGACACTGACACTGACCCAATGCCCCAGGCTGAGGCATGACCGGATTGGTTGTGCCAGTGCGCATAGCGGGTCTCTATCGGTTGCTAGTACTTCGATCACTTCGATCTCAGGTGTGTTACACTAATTGAATCGGAAAATCGTTAAGAAATTCAATATAACACATGCAGCTAAAACGACATTTTCCTAATACGAACAGAAAATGTTAAAGGGATTTAAGAAATTAAAAAAATTGATAATTATTTTAAATAAATTAAAAATTGCAACTATAATTCAAAAATGAACTAATCCATTAAGTAGTAAATAAATAGTTGAACTTTGTATTTTTTAAAAGCATTTGATAATTGCTTAAAAGAAATCTGAGTCAAAGTTTGGAGTTTTGGAGGCATTGTTGTTATTGCCGATATCCAAATATTTTTTATTGATATTGAAGAATAGAGAAAACTAAGTTATGTGTTCCAAGTGCTCAGACAATTTGGTAACGGTACAACGAGGATCTAGCCTATTGTTTAGATGTAGTTCTCTTATATTATTTTTAATAATAGTTAGGTTGTTAGTTCTTAAATATATCTTACACTCAAAAAAAAATAATAATAGTAATAACAATCACAATAATGATAAAATTATATATTTTTGACTTTCTAATTCTAGACATTTAAGAATCCAAAACCAAAACAGGCAAAAACTGGAAATTAAAACTATAACAACGTTTGTGTATTTATAAATAAACATTCACAAATTTACGAAAGCATCACGCATTACTATTAATGATACAAATAATAAATATATAATAAATGCATTACAATTTTTACTAACATAATATTTTAAAACAAATTAAATATTTGGACTAGGCGGATTAAAATTTAAAATACGAGAAAAGACTGAAATTTAATTTTTTTCCTCAAGACAAAAATTATTAAAAGTATATATCTGTATTAACATTTAACTGGCTTATCTTGAGACAATTTTTTCATTACATAGAAACTTGTTTACGCACGGCCTGTTTGAACAAAAAATATTTGTATACTCTCAGGAAAATTTCGCAACAATTTGAAAATTGAAACGAAGTTTTCCGCTGCACCCAAATGCAAAAGCGAAATGTTCCATTCGGCAAGAGCGCAATGTGCGACAGTGCATAAAAATATTTGAAAAATGCAGCAACAGCAACAGCAACAACAACACACGCAACAGAATGCAAGACAACATATGTACATGGGAAAGAAACGTACGGGAGTAGGAGCTCTGTTATCAAATCAAAACGTCTTTAACGTATCTTTCGACTGCAACTGCAACTGCAACTACAACTGCAATTGCAACTGCAACGGCAACGGCAAAAGCAGTGGCAAAAAAGCAAGGCAATAGGCAACTCTTGGGTGGCGGCGGGTGGGGCTATTCGATTGGGGGAAAATCTTGCGAAAAATAATTTTAATTTATCACTTCCGCCGGCCATTGTGTCGTCGTTCATTGCGCCGCGGTGCAGCTAGGCCCAGCCCAGCCCAGTTGGGCCCAGTTGGGCCCAGTGCTGAGCGGAGTCGGTTCGAGCGATAGCAATCTTTTGCATTTCCTATATGCATGCATGCATGCTACCATTACCATTACCATTTCCATTACCATTGCCATTATACTATTACCATTAGCTGTGGCATTGCCTCCACCATTGCCGTAAACTGGGCGCAGTTTTTGTTTTAGGCTTTTCCGAGCTTTGTTTGCGTCCATATGCAAATGCAATTTTCGCATTTTGCAGCCACCAAACTAACGGTGTGCGCGCTCTTTTGAGTTATGCGAGTGGGAGGGAGGAGGGGCGCATCGAACGCGGGAATAGGGAATATGGAATATGGTCTAGGGTTCGAGTCTGGGCCAATGAGCCTTCGCCACGCAACAGTGGGCAGCCCGACTTGCCGCTGACTCGTTGCTGACCCTATTTTTTGGGGTAGTTGAGCCCCGTAAATGGCGTAACATTTTTTGCATGTTTCGAATGCTCCGTCAGGGACCGAGACCGCCGGACCCGGCAACCGGCCCTTAACGTTGTCGTCATGTTGCCAGCCAAGACATGAGACATTTGCTGCATTCACAGTACATTGCATTGCATTGCTGTTGGCCCAGCTAGCAAGTTAATTTAGACGGCTGCCCCACACAGCAAAAACAGCTGCCAGCCGTATTATTATTGTTGCTGTCGTTGTTGCTGTTGTTGTTGTTGTTGTTCTTGCTGGCGCAATTAATCATCTGGGCTGGTAAGCATTCGTGTAAGCGCACTTATCGCCAAAACACATCTCAAGTAGTTAATTTTCAAATAGCTTTGGTAACAGGCTGCGTTTTTGTGTTTTTAACGTTTTTTGCTGGCCACTCGGACTGTCTGATGTCTTTGATGGACAGCGCGCGTTTTATGGAGGTTCTGCATTTAAATATTTCATTAGACAGTTTTTAGACGCCCACGCCACAGTGCGTAGCCAGAAATCGAATTTAAGCTGCTGCTGCTGCAACAATAACAGCAACAACAAGATCTACAACAAGCTAATTAGCAGCCCACACGCAGCAGCGCCGCCAAGCGGCGTGTAGATGTACTACGCAACAAAACTAGACAGGCCAACCCCAGCCTCAGCGAGCCTGCAGGCGAACAGCACGAACAACAACAACAACAATAATAGCAGCAACAACTTCGCTCCCCCACTGCATTTATTTCCATTTCGCCTTGGTGGTTGCTCTCGCTTGCGCTCTTGCTCTCCCGCTCTCTCGCTCGCTCATAAGCATGTGCGCTCGCTCGCTTCAAATATGGCGACGTTTCTGATTGGCTGCCTGTACGCTGGGGGCGTAGCCACTCATTTGCAGGCCGCGCATGGGAATTGGCGCAGCGGCGAATAAACTTTGAATGCAAAATGAAAGCAACAAGTGCGCAAAATGAATCGGAGCGCATTCAATCGAACTCGAATCGCTTTGAATGGCATCGAATCACTTTGAATTACCAGCTGTGCTCAATCAAATTGACCCCAACCGCCAGCCGCCAGCCCCAAGCAGGTCGCGCACAATAAAGGCTAAAGTAAAGTAAACTTAAGTAACCAACAAAACGCAATGCGATATTGCAATTTAGCTGTCAGTTATCTGCTCTCTGGGCCAATTAACTAGCGTGTTCTTGTTGCTGTTGCAATTTAGTGCCCCCAAGACTCAACTGAACTGAGCCGATGATTTTGCGGTTTTCTCGTTGCTCAACTCTCGCGCCCCTGACTCTTTCCACAAACATACGTACATAAGCCGCACAGCCGTGCAGTTGTGTGTGCGTTCGAGTGTGTGTAAACAGCAATTATCTGATAAATGCCCCGGCGCTGAAAAATTGATAAATTGCGCATATAAACGTTACGCTATGATTATGCCATGTTATATGGAAGTGGAATTGGAATTGGAATTTGCCCTATACTCGAACTCGAATTGTCTGCAATTCTTAATATCAAGTTGTACCCGATTATAAGAGAAAAGTATGGGTACCCTATGAGTATATATTGCTTAACTGTCAGTCAATCGATGTGACAGCCGCTGCAACGAATAATGGAAACACAGCTCCAAGTGCTAGGGCGATAAGCATCTGAAATTTAAGATTAAATGAGACAGTCGGGCATGTTTAAGCTGTCTCGGAAAACGATAGTCTCTAATCGGAATTGAGTACTTTCCTCAAAGATATGGTAATGAGGAACAAGGACAAGTTACATGACAAATATCTCACGATATCGGCAATTCAAGGGTCACGCACATGATAATATGCTTAAAGACTTGATTTTTGGACAGAACTCGAGTAGATATTTTTTAAAAGAGCCTGAATTTAAAATGGAATATATTATTAAATTATCAGAAATAATGCAACTTATGCCCTCTTATCCTATCTTATCTTTTTCAGAATTTTGAATACAAGTTATAATTTTATAAGTTACGTGGCACGAGCTATATAATATTTTTGCCCAATCATTTTATAATTTTGATTTTTAAATTATATTTGGCATCAAAATGATTGTTAACTGATTCTGCATTTTCATTTTGGTTTTTTTTTTGGCATTATAAGCTTAATTTTAAAGTATATATTATCAAAAATTGGCGAAAAACAATTAATTATATTTATATGTATAAAAATTGTAATCAACTTGCATTCCGTTAAAAAGTTGGGCAGTTTATTATTTTTGAGCTATGTAATAATTATTGCCTTTTTGTAGTGATTGAAGTGATTCAATATAGAAATATTGTCGGATTTTTCTAGTAAAGATTTCTTTACGACTACTAATAGCTTACAAGATTACTTACTCTACCTACAGATAGAGAATCGATCTCAAATAAATTTGAATTGTATCGCCCATATGCTACATGCAAGCCGAAGATATATGTTTTTTATATTTCTTATAGCGAATACTGCCTTTTAAATTTTATAGTTTTTATATTGTAAAGAGCCCAACACCACTAAAATTTAATAAATTACCCGCGATAATAACAATCAAATGCAGCATATAAAGTTGATTATTTAAGTTAATGGCTTCGAATTGATTGCACTCGCCTTTCAAGATTCTAATCGCGTCTAATGTATATAGACTAAACAAACCAAAAAACCCTCAATCTTCCGCAGATCGATTGGAAGACATATCGCTTTAAGGTGTGGGTCCCACTAACAATCCATCAATAAACAGCAAATTTATCATAGTTGTCTCGCGCCCTGGACTCTGGAACTGTGAGCCACGAGCTGTGAACTGTGAACTCTGAGTTGTGAGTTGTGAACGGACTGTTGGCTAATTTGTAGCACTGGTCTGTTTATGTTTGCAACAAGAGACGCGCATCGGATAACTGGATCCACAGCTCCAATCTGCCCGCGATTAGAAGAGAAACAACACGATCGTGGAAGACGACGATGACGACGACGATGGCAACAATGCAGGCAGTACTGCGACTGATTTGTTTATTTATATAATTTCAGTCAAGCTCAATTAGAAGCACACACACACACACACACGCACTCAGATATAGCAACAGCAAGAGTGGTATATTTATAAATTTTGTTGTTGTGGCTTTGGTCTCGTGGCGTTGTTTGGTTTTGGCGCTTTTCGCTTTATTGATTTAAAAAAATGAAAAATTTATGTTTAAACAAAAATGCGCCATGCAGCCAAAAGCCATTGCCAGGCTAAATACGCCGGAGGAGGACATGGCGATGTGGGGGCTGGGGGTGCCTGTCCGGGTTTCGGGCCCTTCGCTGGCGCTGTGGCCATTGGCGCCACCACTTAAAAACAACATGAGCAAGAAGCAAGAAGCTTGGCGGACTTTCCAAATGTAAATAAATAAACAAAGACGCGCGCAGGCAAAACAAATTGGGGCAACAATTTCTAGCAATGGCTCTTGATGGGGCATTCTCGCAATCGCATCGACGGCTCCATGCAAAAGCATGCGTCGGCAAAGCTGTTTGATATACCACGGAAATAAGTTCACATAATCAAAAATGCATTGCCAAATGCCGGCAATGCAACAATACAAATAAATTGCAATCGTTCGTCAACAAAACAAACAAAGGAGTCGCCGCTGTTGCAGTTGCAGTTGCCGCGGCTGCCGCAATTGTTGCACCTTATTTGGGCAACTGGACGAGGCTGAGGACGAACAGGAGGAGCCAGATTTGAAGCTAACTGACCACCGTGGTCAACACACTATTAAACGAGCACACTTCGTCTATTGACACTACCAGTGCACTCGAAAAAATCATCAGCTTTGTACTAAAATCAATAACAATTATTACCTGAAAAATAATTAAAAACAACAATTTGTAGGCTAGAGAAAATGTTTAAAAAATCGATTTTTATGTTAAAATTTTCTAAATATATGAAAAATATTTCCTAATAATTAACATTTTTAAATTTAGGGAAAATTTTTAATGCCACAAACATCAAATTTAGCAGTCTAGCATTTATTCTAACACCATTTAATGTTAAATAAAATTAAGTTTGGTACATTTTAATAATTGTAAAAAAATGTATTATTCATTTAATATAATTATACTAGGATTATTTACACCGTTGAGATAACATTCTACACATTATTCTATATGTATACATTTTTATACTCGTGCCAAAAGTGAATAGAGTATAATAGTTTAATCCTAGAAACTTGAACCTTGGAAAATATAATCGTGTGACGACTATTGGATTGGAATATTTTGGAAACGCCCACAGGTGGCATGGTCAATTACGAAAATCTAAAGCTCCACAAAAAAGGTAATCAGAATATCGAGCCCCGCACAATTTGCGACTGTCGTTGTGAACGAGTATTGCGCAGTCGGTTACACTCGACTTGTAATCTTCAGCGGGTATTTTGTTTTACTATTGAATATAATTATGTGATTTCGAATCACTGTGCACCGTAGGCTTGGCGTTTTCTTCGAATTACAGCCGCTGAGCAGGTCGGCTCAGCAGCTCAGCTCATAAAAGGAGCACTCAACAATCAAGCATGACGAAATGGCTATGGCAAGCGGCTTTTGGCCACAAAGTACTAGCCAAACTGTAGCTCTGGCTGAGCGAACTGGCCTGATATGCAAATGTAGCGCAGAGAGTGAAATAATGCGCCAAAGGAACCAATGGCCGCTGTCCGTTGTCCCATGTCCGATGTCTGTTGCCTGTTGTCTGTTGTCGTCGCAGTTGTCGCTGCGGATTTGTCTTTGTGCCCAGGCCGCAGAGTCAATTGTGAGGCGAATGCCGCCTGCTGTTGGCTGCGATTTGGCAGCGCTCCTGCTGCGCATCTAAAATTTGACTACTGCTTTCACTTTGGCCCGCTCCTCGCCTTTCTCTAAATATTTTGATAGCCCGCGCCGTCCGCTCCCTGTTTATGTGTGACATATAACACAAGTGCCTGCCGCACCGACGCTGTGTGGTCCCGTATCTGGTCCCGATCCCAGCAGCATATGCAAGTGAAAGCATTGCGGCCACTTGAGCGGACCATTAACCTACCGCAGTTTGTGTAAACTAAAAATACACCCAAATTAATACTAATAAAATGAGGGCTGCTCTGCATTTCTCCTGGGGGCAAGCTGTTAGCCGATTTACGACTTCCTCAGCATCCTGCGTGCGTTTTTCCCGAGCCTTTCCAATAGACAGATAGACATCTTGAGTAGGGTCCGAAGGCTTTCAGTCAAATGCTTTGCTTTTAATTGATGTGAAGCCGTTGGTTTGCCATCAACAAATTAGTCGCTGCCCGAAGGCCAAATCGCCAAGTCGCCAAATAATTTAGCAGCAATCCGCAAAAAATAGCCCCAAAACGAACAGGACACGGGCGGGGAGTCCGGCTCTGCGACTGCGGCAAACAAAGGCCAGTTGCGCAGATCAGATTAAGTGCTTATAACATGGACATGACTCCATTGACTAACAGGCAACAGCGTCCAAGCTGCCAGCCAGCCAACCAGACCCAAGCCGCAACCACGGCAGCCACTGGGAGCGACAAAAAGCGTTGCCCAAATAGCCGCCGACACATCGACGATGATGACGACGACGATGCCAATGATGTCGCTACTCGTACCCACTGCCCCCTGTTCACTTTTGTCGGCAGCAATTGTTGCGGCGCTACACTAAAAGAGTCCATGGGTGGCACTGCATGCTTTAAGACAAGTATATTTAGTTCAAAATCTAAGACCAAGGCTGTAACATATTGTCAAGTGAAATAATTCCAGTCATCAAAAATGATATTTATTAAAATAAAGCCAACTTAAAAATGAACTTAAGTCCTAATTAAGCCTAAGACTTAACTCAGCTAACTGTTTTTTAAGCGATCTATAGCCTGGCAGCTGCCAGGGCCTTCAATTCGTAAAGATAATTTGTAACATTTTCGATATGTTTTGTGGAGTATCAATAAATTATTAACCCAAACCAGTTACCCAAAAGTAAGTCGAAAAATGGTTTGGATTAATTTTTAATTTAATTTTAATTTGAGTTTAATTTAATTTTATTCCAACGGACAATTTCGATAGCAACAATGTTTCTTGCTTAATCTTTGGTGCAACAGAAATGACGAACTTTAACTTGATTAACCTATGTTAACCAAACAATTTTTGGATTTGGACCACTATTAAAGTAAGGTCATAATAAATCTAGAATATGTAGTTAAGTTGGATATTAATAAAAATATTTTAAAAAAAATTAACATTTTTACATGGCATATAGATCTGCTAAGGTTAAAACAATTGAGTTCTTTTTTACACGCAACATATAACAGAATTTTTTGTTTTGCTTAAAGAATGCGGTAATATATTGCTTTCCATCTGACTTTAAACAAATTAATTAAGTAAGAACGGCTATGCAATACTCTGTTCACAGTGTGATAACATCTAAAGCTCAAATCAATGACCTGCAAACAATATTTTGCAATATATCGAACTTTGTAATTTTAAACAAACTTTTTGGCTCTACTTTTAGAGGTGTCAAACTGCCAAATTTTGTAACTTTAAAACCTTTGTAAACTGAGGGAGTGTTGCCAATAATCCCAACATTTTATTAGACACATGATTAGACGATTACAATATTTCAAGTGTGAAGTCTCTAGCCAGAAATTACTAATAGGGAGAAGTAGCTCATTGCGAAAGTCTGGTTAGCATAAACTAGGTAAAGTAAACTTGGCTGCATCTCTTCATCTTTGTTGAAAAAAAACGTAAGCTTCCCTCAATTGGCGGCATTAAACGAGACCAAAACGGATCCGAGCTGCTCCCAAGTTCAGCTTCAGTCTCAACTTTAGCTACAGCTTCAGCTTCAGCTCCAGCTCAAGCTTTGTCTCCACATGATGCCTGCCCACTCTGGCACATTTTGGCCATTGTTCTCCGGTCGACGGCGGCCAGGCAATACTGGAAGCTGTTGCTTCTGAAATGTAGCGAATGTTGTTGTTGCTGCACAAAAATGTCAATATTCTGATTCCACGAAAAGCCGAATGCATCGCTGGCCAACTGATGCCCATGTCGATGGGGATGTCGTTTTGTCTGCGTCTGGCCAAAAGTCGCAACTAGCGACATCCGCAGTCCATCTCCAGGAGCGCAGCTCAGCTCTCTGTCGGATCCTGCGTAATTCAGTTGCAGCCCAATGCAGATGGCAGCAGTTGCAGGCCCCACAAAATGGCGCACATCAGTCGGGCCCAGACTCAATCTCGCCTGGGCACAAAATCGAGCGATCCGCCCGGCGGCGGCAGATCAAAAAGCGCGGAATGGCTCACAGTTCAATAGGCTTTGTGTCGGTGGTGCAAGAGTAAGAGTAAGTTGGCAAGCGGCTATAATGCGCTTGGATATGCAAAATTGCATTGAAATTTGAATTCAATTCAAAAGGCCGTTGGCCAATTCGGCCAAGCGGGGGCAAAGGCGCGCAGCTCTGTTGGATTGGGCCAAGTTGATTGCGCGGCGGTTGCCAATTTGAAAGAAATCAAAAACTCAGCCGCCAAGCAGTCCCACATGTATTTGTTGTTGTTTTTGCGTTTTGCTTGTCGCTCGACGCTGTTGCTGCCTTTTGCAAATTACGCAACTGGCAAAGATCAGCTCTTGTTTTTGGCCACATTGTTACAAGGCGCAAGGAGTTTACAGCTGCCGCCAGTTCAGCCGGTAGCAACTTCGGCTCCGGATTTGCATGCCAACACCGGCACCGGCACCGGCACCGGCAAAAAATGAGCCTCTTAATAGCCGCCGACAGTTACAAAGTGCCTGGCAATTGTGGCAAATGCCGAGCCGGGCTATCGGCTCCCAGCTTACGGCTACCAGCTTCAGTCCCAAGCACATGGGCGTGTTGCTCGGGGGCGTCTGCAACAGTCGCATTTGGCTTTCAATTTGCAACCGAGCCGGCTACACCTCTGGGCGGTGCAGCAGCACTCGCTCGACCCGTGCCAGCTGCGATCTGCGCACCAACTTTTGGCGAAATCATAATTGCAGCAAGTAGTCAGCGAGTCGCTGTTGCAGCTTCAGCGGCTGCTGCTGTTGCAGTTGCAGTTGCAGTTGCTGCTGCTGAAAGGAATGGAAACACCTCTGACCAGACCATCCGCAATATTTTATCTATATCTAGGCCCGACCAAACTATTGAGCTGTGGCTTTCGATAATTGTGGTTAGGCTAATTGACAAATGATCTTAGCTTTAGGGCGTTTGCCAAATAGAAAGTCAATTTTGTGGCCAGTAAATCTAAAAGCAGCTGTCAATAATTTAACAGCAATGGGTCCAATAAATGTCGAAATTGAGCATCTCAAGAGGAGACTCTTGACTCAAATTTAAAATCAATTTATAAAGACTATAGATCAGGTTTCATCAACATTTGTCGGTAGTATAAATGGCATTAAATTTCAATAGATTTATTTATTTTATTACTTCGCCTTTAGATAAAATCAAGTCAATGTGAAAGAATTTAAATACCGGTTATAATTAAGATTAGCTGCAATTATTATTATTTTTATATAATATATATAGTATTTTTATAAAAGATGGGGGTACAAGGTCAAGAGTGTACATCAAATTCATCTGCGACTATAAATATATTTGTTAGTTAGGTAGATAATGGCGACCAAGTTTGCAATACTCAGTAATCAGGGTTATAACAGCTAAGAACAAACATTATTGATTTTAGGATTGATAATTTTATGTTGCATAGTGACTTAGGGAAATATCGCTTTTAGCCACCAAATTTTTTAAAAGTCTTACAATTACAATATCCGACAGGCGTACAATCCACAAACCCAATGTACTCTTTTACACTTACAGAAAATAAATATAAAAACTGCATGTAATTACATTTTTGTACAAATTGTGAATAGATTTGATATATTAGCATTTAAAACCTGGTTACAGGGTATCTGCTGGCTAAGCACCTAGTAATGTGGATATTATGTGAGCTCGTAGTACGACAGGCGACATTGTATTATCCTTGATTTGTCTAGGAGCTGTAACAGAAGTTTTATAATATTGTAGGATTTTTAACCACCTCCCTAAATAGAACAAGATACATGCAACTTATAACGTAAAGTGCCAACATATGTACATATAAATATAGTTAATATTAAGCTCTATATCAGAGCTGATATTAGAACTTGATTTTAAAAATTAGAAATAATAGTTGTAACTGAAGAATGTATTTTGATTTGAATAAAAAATAATGTGATTATGTGATAAGAGGTAAGGTTATGAAAATGATGTACTATTATTTCTCTTGTTTTTAATGATTTACCTTTGTAATTTAATTTATAAAAGTTGTTTTTCCTACTTCTGACAAGCTTATATTATACATATTTCTATAAAAATTTCTCCAGCACATGATGCATTTGCCGAAATGAGTCGGTGACTTGGATAATCCATCCACAGGCAGGTCTTCTGTTGGGCAAAGTGAATGTGTTCGACGCGTGGAACTTAATGCCGCTGTCATACTGTCATGGCAAGGACTTAGCGCCATGGAAATTCAATCAAACGCAATTGAGCCACGCATTTGTTGGCGCATTATCCGAATTGAAACCCTTTTCGCCAGGGCTAGGTGAAGCTGGACTGGGCGCAATAGTTGGATTGCGAGTGCGAGTGGGAGTGGCAGTGGCAACCAAACAAATCTTGGCTGTCACGGGGCCTGAGTTGCGGCATTCAATTGTGAAATGAATGCGAATCTCGCACGGCAGTCGGCTACGTGTTGCAGGATATGAAACATATCTCCGGTTAGCAGGCAGGACATTTCCTGTACCGTGCCCGCATACACAGCTGTCATAAATCGCATGTATGAATTGCTGTTGGGATTTTGCGGCAGGATATTGCCAAAGGGATGCGCCAACGCCCACCGCCCACCGCCTCGCTGGCCGCTCATCTGTGTAATGATTTGACGGGCATTTGAATGCAGGCGCATGTCATTTGGCCTGGACAAAAGCCTTGAGTGCCAGCCGCCTCGTGCGGCTCAGTTCCATCCGCATTGATGGCGGACACACGGCAAACACAGACATTTCAATTGAGTGCCCAATGAGACACCTGACACTTAAGCGCCAGCAACTGGATGAAGGCGTTCGCCTGACAAATGAGACAAAGTGACACAAGTCAATCAAAGCGCTGAAAATGCGCCTCGCTTATAAATTCCATTGCTGCTGCAGCTTCCGACCAATTTACTGCCCATGCCCACCAAAACACACCGACATGGCCCCTTGGGGCCGAAATATATTTAAATCAATTCCGTCACCGGGCTGAGAGCAGCGCGGCGCAGGCCAAATCCAAAGTCTACCCAAAGTGATGGACGCATTTAAAATGTCAATACGCATTGACTTCAGGCTCGGACGACGATGGATTCCACGATGCGGACAATGTGGCTGTGCCTGAGACTGACTCTAAAACTGGGCAGACGGACTGCGACTGCGACTGCGACTGCGGCGCGTAAGCTTGAAGTCATTCGAGTGGCGGAGACAATGAATCCTGTCAAATCAAAGTAACAAGTAACGCAACGCGCTCAGCCCGGCGTGGCGTACGGCGCGCGAAAAGGGCAGATGGGAATGGGATGGTGGACGGAGACCGGGGACCTGGTGCCCGGGCCACGCGTAGAGGGCAAAGGAACCACTCGGGATGCCCAAATCCATTAGAGTGAAATAAATTTTGTTTCTGAATTCAATTTGCGTGTTGCGAGGTAAACTGAGTGGCGAGTTAACTAGGCCCGAATGCCACTTGGCCAGTGGGTGGTTTCACAAATTCGGAGATGAAAAGTTGGCGGCGCGAAAATGGTAAATATCGTGTCGAGTGAACTTCCACCTTTAAATTATTCTATATATTTAGCATACATATGTAGCATACTTTTGGATGCACGCAATAGATACAAAGTGGAATTCCGAGCTAACTGGGAAATGACTTTTCTATTCGGGGACCGTAACAAAATTGAAACTCTATAATAGTCTCTTTTATGAGAACCTCTATTATTATAATATACGCTGTTTATATTTTTAAAACTATCGGTTGCCTTATTTTTTATAATTGCACACAGAGAAAAAAGAGGTTTCCACTTGGAATATTCCTTACTTGAAACCCAAATTTCAATTTCAGAAGAGCTCTTACATTTTTCAAAGAAGATTCATGTTCCATCCATGATCCAAACGAGAAACTGCTTAAGATCTGATTCGACATCGAAATATCGAATCGGGACTTTAAAGTTTTAAAATTTATAAGTCAAATCGGCCGAACCTTAACCCGAACCTTTAATTTATTCAAATGGTTTGGTTTAATTTAGTTATAACGCAAAATTTCATCCTCAAAACTGATAATTTACTGATCTTGAAGACAGAATTCATAAAAAGATATTCGACTCTCAATTTAAAATAGACAACAGAAAGAAAAGATCGATACATAATAAAGCATTGGTTCAAACCGTGAATCGAGCCACTGTCAACTTTTTATTTGGTTTTGCAGTCATGAGAGGAATGCTGACGGACTGGAAGCTTTGGATACCAGATCTTGGTCCTTTAATAGAACGGACACAGTTTAACTGACCCATCGAGCAACCCTCGTCAGGTATTCCATGCCGGACACATAATTTTGCAGCTCAGCGCTTCAAAGCCCATGCCGTCCCCAGGTCCTAACTGGCAACCCCCAATCCGCACACCCCTGCTGCAGGGGCAGGCATCGAGCTGGCGACAAGTGATGAGTGAATGCAAAGAATTTGAATATTGTGCCGCGGCGGCAGTTGACATAAATCGTCAATGACAGCGACATCGCCTCCTTTTGGGCCTTAAACACGCAACGAGGGCGCTGCCGGGAGGGCTGGGAGCACTGTGCAAAAGGGCCGACAATCAACGGGCTGGCCGCAGAACACGACAGACAACTGTAATCCGCTATTGTGATTGTGTACAGGCACAGGATCAGGCCCAGGCCAGACTCGGGCTCGGGCACGGGGTCGGGCTCGGGGGCTTATCCTCATTCGCTCGCTTGGCCTGTCAGCGAGCTTCTCAAAATCAATTCTAATCGATTTAGGACATTTTGACAGCACTTATTGGCAGCATTCGCGTGGCCGTGATACCAAAAACACCTTCCAAAATTGCTGACCATGCGACTGTCGACGTCGACCCGCTAAAATGTCAACAACATTTTGGCTTAAATAGCCGCAAGCCAAAAAGCAAAAACCAAACAAAACCCAAACAAAAAAAAAGGAGAACAAGGCAGCATTATCATTATCTGAGTGGAAGCTGATTGAAAACAGATAATTAAAATCTTCTAATTAGCGGCATGTTCACGCACACATAGAACGCGTGTGTGCGACTGCGTGTGTGTGTGTGCCTGCATTTGTGTGTGCGTGTGTGTTACCTTAACCACTGTCGGCTGTCAGGCAAAACAAGTTCATAAATCTTGCGCCCAACAAATCGTTTTGCAACATGAAAGAACATTACATACATATAAGAAGAAGCCACGGCAACAACAGCGACAACAAAAGGCTCCAGGAACAAAAACTGTCCACTCGCTGTGTGTGTGTGTGTGAGTGTGTGCCGCAACATGTGAAAGGCTTCGTATGGGAGCTCCCCTGGTTTTTTGCCAAAACGTTTAATAAACAAGATTCCCATGTCGATTATCACAAATTAGTCACATTAATTATAAAAGAAGGCAAGGATGCCAGATTCTATCTTATTTAAAAAAAAACTGGGAGCCCCTAAAGGATATCTGCATTTGGCCAAATACCCAACCGGATTTCGCCAGAGCTCTGCGTTATGTGGACAACTTTTAATCACGTGCCAACGAGCGTATTGAAATATCAAAAAACTAACAACGAAGCGATGATGAAAAATATGAATGAAAATATCAAAACAAGTTTTGCCTGAAGCATTAAAATTTCAAATGCTAGAAATTCTGTTCCGGCTCGAGATGTTAGATCGTTAGATTGACACCATCGATAGTCAAATGAAAGATGCGGTGTCTTGAAAAATAGTTTGCTTAACTAGCTCTTTAAATCTCTTTAAGCAGCTGGTAAAGATAAACGAACAGGAACCTAATGCATTTTGAATAAATATGTGTTAACTGACTATTTATGTATTTGTTTTTACAATATTCGCTAGAAAACATAGTTTTAAAAATTAGAAATGAAATTACAAAGTACTTAAAATGCACGAAGCGCTTTAAAAAATAAATAAGAAAATGTTGTTGTTAATTACACGTTTACAATAGCCAGTTCATCACAATTTTTCGCCTATATTGAAGCTAGAAATTTAAAACTGAGAGCGTGAATAATTTCGAATTTCAATTTCCCGTAGTTTTAAAACTAGAGTCTAAACTTGGTGTAAAGAGAATGTGAAGTATAGAAATTGCCGAATTTAAAACAAACACATTACAAAATTTATAAATGTAGTGTGCTATACTCTAATTTGAATAATATCTGTACAATACAAATTAACAATTTTCTTCAATTGGAATCTTCTCTAAAAATTTACCTTTCTCATTAGTGTGTAACAAATACACCATTTGGTGCCCTTCTTTACTACTATGCCACCAACAGCTGGTTCTAAGAACATAAAGGACGCAACACGGCACAAAAACTGATGCATACTTTTCGGCTCATGTTCACATTTTCAATTTAGAAATATTTTTTAAATACTAAGGGATTTAACAACTGATCTAAATTTATTTTTTTAGAAATACGTTCTCTTTAAAAGTAGTGCCTACTTTTCAGCGGATAAATTAGTCGAGTAAAAAACCATTTTTGTTGGCAACGCGGCGGCAATATCATTAGCGATGTTTTCTTAGCATTGACTACAGAAATGGTTTGGCAAACGGCTAACCAGAACGTTTTGGCGTCCAAAAATCTCGTTATTGTGTACTAAACATTTTTTGATCAATTCAGCTAACAATCTATTAAATTTGTACTGTAACATGTATATATACAAACAAAAGATGTGTTATTGTTCATGGATAGTTTAAATAGGGCCGCATTTGACCGTTGGACAAATACAAATAACAAATTCAAAAATACAAATACAAAGGCAAAGCGAAATAAAAGACAGAACAGACGATGATATATTTCATATCTTTCATAAATAGTACATATTATATAATAGTACATATTATTAATTTAAAATAAATGATTAACGAGCTTACACAACAAAAGAAGCTAACAAATTAAGGCCAAGTTGCAATAGGATGTTGTTAGATTAGTAGTAGGCGCTTTTCATAGTAACCTGATACGGATACAGATACATTAACAGATATATCTCAATTGTGATATATACATCGTCTTTTATGACATATTGTACTTAGCATACATTTCGGTTTAGTTTTTTCAATATAATGTATATAAACTCTATATTTTACATATGTCCACAAGTCGATAGATAATAAAAACGCATTTGATATTTTTATTTTATTTTTTTCTGTGAATTAAATGGCGATTAACAAGTGCAAATTTACTACCAAAATCATCAATAAAATATTTTGTTTGTATGCTCTACGATGCTCGATCTGACCAAAGCGCTGTATGATATTTTATTACAATGCATTTTTTTATGCAAACTAGTTTTCGCTACAGTTAAATATAAATTGGTCTTCTTTTACCGAAGCTTCATAAAATTCGTCATGTACAACAGCTTAAAATATATGGCGATATCATTCTCATCGAAAAACAGACATTCAATCTTATAAGCAAAAATACCAAAATCAGCAGTGATGCGATCACAATCCAATCGGCTTCTAAGCCTTGCGCTCGAACAGCACGGGGAATGGCTTATCCTGCGGCGCCTGCAGCCAGTTGTCCTCCGAATACTTTACATTGTTTTCAGTCTCGATTACGTGAAAGGTGTAGGCGTGGCGGCTCTTCTGGGAGCGATTCGGGTCGCTCTTGTGCACCACATTGCCGTGGATGACGATGCACGTGCCTGTGAAGGAGTTACGGATGAGTGAGTTGCGCGGGGAACGCCCTTTGGCACTACTCACCTTTGCTCACTTGGAGCGGCGTGAAGCTGGACTGGGGATAGATGGGCGCGGCCCGATCGTAGACCATCAGCTCGGAGGCGTTGGGGTCGGGATTGCGCAGGTAGCGACGGTGCACGCCGCTCTTGTGCGAGCCCTTGATGAACTGCAGGCAGCCGTTCTGGAGGGTGCAGTCCTCGAGCGCAAACCAGAAGCCCACTGCCGAGTTGGGCTCTGTGTGGAGGAACCAGGAGTCCTGATGCGGCGTCACCTCGCCGCCAATGCCGGAGTTCTTGTAAATGTACATGCTCTGGCATACGGCCGGACGATTGTAGTTCAGCTGCCAGCAAATCTCACGCACGCGATTGCTGAAGGTCAAGTCATTGAAGGTTGGGTGCTCCACATGCAGCGCATGGCCCACTTTGTTGAGCGCGATCATCGGGTCGACGAGCAGCTGGCCCTCGTCGCCAACGGCACCCTGTTCGAAGAAGTAGCGCACCTTATCGCCGGACTCCATGAAGTACAGCTCCTTGCTGTGCGCATCCTCCGCCTTGATGGTGCTAAAGATCTTCCGGTTCGACTGCGGCGCATCCAAGCACAGCGCCCGCCCGGCCTGATACAGCGTGTCCACCTCCTCGGGCTTCAGGAAGTCCTCTATGACGATGTAGCCATTCTCGTTGAGCTGCGAGTGGGAGGCACAATTAGAGCAAACGTTGTTCCAAGCACTCGAGCTAAGTGCACAGAAACGGGTGAAGGTCCAAATTGATTCATAGCGCTTATCGCCTCGCCGTCTGGTCTGCGTCTGGAACCCCACTCCACCAGCATTATCGGACTGAGTGACTATGCCATGGGCACACGCGTGCTCTAACTAGTACGCCCCTCCCCAGGGGCTGCTCCGCCCACCACACCCTCAGCCCATTTCCCTTGTGATCTATTGTCAGCTGTGCTACCTGCTAATTAACGAATTCCTAGACATGCCAAAGAGCTCTGTCGATTTGACATGCGAAAAACCAAGTTCGTGCTCATTCATTGAAATCACTGAATGTGAAATTGAAAATTCACACATTTTCTGTGTAGTGTGCTTTGATCATCTGCAATGAAGGGTATGCGCACTTTCATGTGCAGTTTGTAACGCAAGCAGAAAACAATAAACCCATTTTTTCAGCTCATCAAATTTATTTTCCCTATTCTATGCTATTAAGATATGCATTTAATATTTAGTTGAGTATTTGGTGAGGGTATACAAGTTTCGGCGAAATATTAGAAGTTCGATTTTATTGTGGGCGCTCTCCTAGTTTCGTTAAATAAAATAAATATATTTCAGATTGCTTGAGTAAGAAAGTGAAAAGCAAGAGTATAAATAGTCGCAGTGATTCAAAGGCACCAACACACCTGCACTGACCATAGGAGGGGTCAGCCTCCCCACCTTTTGACGAATACGCCAGCAAATACAATTTACGAAAATAAAACGCTCGTGGAAGTGTCAGCTATTGAAAAGGGCAGCTAGGGGGCATGGGGAGATTTGGTGGGGGGTCAACAGAATCGGCCACGAGCTTCTGTGGGTCTAATGGAAAATTACAGTTGGGGTCAGCAAATGCGACAGCTCGACAGCGTTATAATATTACAAATGTATGTCGTTAATGTTATGACACGCTTATACAGCTGATTTTGTTATCGGCAGCAGTTTTTTTTTTATTGTGATAATAGCAACTGCAATTGCAGTTTATGGGGGGCTTATTGGGTTGCATAAGTTCGAGCGTATTTCGTAAGGAACTCGCACAAACTTCTTACGAGAACAGTTACAGTTACATTTAATAAACACAGAGTTTGGAGCGAGTCGCTGTTGAGTACTGATTAGCATGAATATGCATGAATGCAGATTACTCAGAGCTGGAAAACCAGTTCATCGAGCATTATAATTTTGTGCCATTTGAACAAGTCTGACCATGGAACGAGCCAAAACCACGAGTGGAACCTGCCTAGCTTAAAGACAAGCTCGTGTTTCGCACCGAATATTCCAGCTCGATCGTTAGCATTTTTTTTTGTTGTTGTTGTTATAAATGTACCTCAAAATTTATATCTGGGCATTTAATTTAAACCGCAGACAAAACATTTCCTTAATTGGTAGCAAGCAAATGGCCATCTTCTTGGTCTTTGTTCCCAAGCAATAAAGGAAATATTTTCCGCAGTTGGCTTTTCCGCGAAATCCAAAGGCGACGCATTGGCTACCAATGTTTATGATGCTGTTGAATGTAAATAAATCGATGACACAAAGGCAAAGTATCTAGGGGATCGAGGGGGCCTGATGACTAAGTAACGACTAATTGCGAGGTCTGTTGCCACTGAATTTAGGACCCCAACGCGTCTATCAATAAGTTATTGAACGCAAAGCATTTGCTAATAAAAATAGCCAAAAAAATAGCCGGCAAAACAGAGTATGATTTCTAGTGGCGAATGTCCAAAACTGATTAATAGATAGACGTACCTCGTCCAAAAGTTTGCTGTGCATTTTGTTTCGATTTGTAGCCCTCGCTGTTTCAATTAATCAACAAATGTGTTTTTGTTTCTTTCAAATATCTCGAACACTTTTATTTGGCGCGCTGAACGATCGACAGCGAACGTTTTGCTCTGTTTCGCGTTCGTTTCAAAACTGTTTCGCTTTTTGAAAACACTCTGAAATGCCAAGCTATAATGCCAGGCAGAACACTCTGTCTGATACGCGCTTCCCACACGACGTTGGGTGTTAAACAGTTTTATGCACACATGTGTATTCTTAGCATACGCTCTCCGATCAGCGCTCTCTCCCGCTCTTTCTTTCTGTTGCTATGGGTCTCCGTCTCTGTTGGCAGTGATGCCAACTTAGCCTTTTCAAGTCAGTTTTAGCGGGTTTTTGAGTAGCTTATTTAAGAAAATCTATGATTGATTTATTTCTTTGTTAAAAATATATGAAACAGTGAGTTGCAGTCTTTTTTTTTAAATATTTTATTTGCCCACTTATGATTTTAAATATCATTAATACCTTCATGTTGCATTCGAAGATCTAAAATTATAAATCACAAATATATTTAAATAGTTATTAATAAAATGATTGTCGAAAATGTACTTTAATTTTGGTAATGTATACAATACTTCATAATAATATTATATTATTATAATAATATTAGTAAGTTTATTTAATTTTAATTAACTACAAGTAGTTCAATTTTGGTATGTAAAATATAAATGTAAAGAATCTCAAATATAATATTATACAAAATATTCAAAATTTTTAACAATATTTGTTTCTATAGTTTAGCTATATTTCAATAATTATTTGAAACTAGCTTCTTTGATCAATGCAAGCGGCCAGCACTGAATATATGAACACGATCATAGCTCCGTTTAAATCCAGAATGCCCGTACTACTTACTAGATGCTTCTCCATCTTGACTCATATAATTATGTAAAAGATATATAATTGAATTGTGTTATATTAGTTTAACTTTAGCTTGACATTCCCAAATTTACTCAGATATTTCCAGCTCATTCCGAAATTTCCTCAACGTGCACATTTGTGTTTCACGTATATTCCGTGTGTTCAGTTAGGGGTCCGCAAACATAATACATATATACATGCATGCATTTGTACAATTGTGAGTATATTTATTGTCTACCTAATGCGCACTGTCTGTTTTTTTTTGTTGTTTTGTTTTGTTTTGTACTATGTGTCGTCATATGGCAGTTAATTGCTGTCTCTGCGTGGGTCGTTCGAGAAGCCCACGCTGTTGTAACTGGGATTTCCTCATCCCAAATATGTTTCAACGGTATACAAGAAAAGTATGCGAAAAGCTATTGTTGTTAAGTAGCGGTATTTATGTATATATATAAATTTACATAAAATAGCGCCACTAAATAAAATAATATTTTAATGCCATTGACAATAGTAAATTAGCTTGTAGGTTGTACAAATGTCAATCTGTGAATATGTCATGCACATGTGTATATAGCACCTACTACAAACAGTGGCGCATTTGAATTCATATTTATTTAAATGGTTTTCGACTTGGTATCAGAAGTTCTAGTAGTATGCTATTGACTAAGCACACAGCTCAAGCCATCCAAAACTTAATGGCAATGCCGACCAACAGCCCCCATTGACCCCCCACGCAAATGTCATAAAGAGTCGCATTAGAAATGCCTGCAAAAGGCAAATTGTAAATTTATGCGAGGCGGTGAAAACTAATGGCATGCGGCTAATAATGTGGCACTGAGACTTGGCTTGGCCTGAGTTGGCTAGCATGCACTTTGTTATGTTTGCTTGTAGTTGGTATTACAACTTTACAGAAGATTAATTACACGAGCTCGGGCCATAAATAAGGCAAACAAGCACCGCACACAACAGTCCGAGAGTCGTAGCATTATTTGCAAATGCATGGTACTAAAAATTCAAATTAGAAATCATTGCGGCCGCCGGGCAGCCAACGTAAACCATTCAATTTGATCAAATGTGCCAGCCGCAGCCCCAGCAGCCCCAGCACATACATATTTATACATATGTGTATGTGTGTGTGTGTGTAGATGCATACATAATGACCGTGTTAGCTTCCGTGCCCTTGACTTGTAGAAGACGATGGCTTAGCTTTTGTCGAAGAAGCGGCAGCAGCAGCAACAGCTAAACAATCAAGTCATAAACAATGTGCAGCCGAAAGGTCCCAAGAGGCCAATAGACGCCCCTCCAACGCGCTTGCGAATAGAGCAACAGCAGCAGCAGCAACAACAACAACAACAACGGCAACAACAATGCGCTGGCTGCCCAAGGTCAGAGAGCTTTGGGCTGTTCTTCTCGGCTGCGGGAGCTGTGTGCACACAGCTAAGCTCTTTTGTGCGGCTAATTAAGTTAATTAAAAATTTAAGGCACGCGATTTGCTTGAAAACAACAATTTGATAATATACCAAAATGTTGTTTGTTTTTCGGCAAAATCTGAATTTTGTTTTGTTGCTCCGCTAATGATGATGGCTCCAGCTCCTCTAGTCTGATTAGAAAATGTCGAGTCATTGCAGTCATAAAATTTAATATGCTGCCTTTCCAATTTTAATACCCTATACATTAGCCGCTCTGTGCTTATAATACACTTTATCCATACACACTGAGAAAAAACGACAGAATGTTGTGCTGAAATCAGGCCAAGTTGAATATTTGTAAGCTTGCGAACGATAATCTTACTTCAAGAACGTTTTTTACGATTTCTTATATGTAAAACGTTGTTCTCCCATTACGATTTGAAACGGCGAAATTCTCACAGATTTGTTATACACCATCATTAAGAGCTAAATATATTAAAATTTAATCTGGCCTTTAAAACTAGCTTTATAACAATTTAATTTTTTTCGATATCTATATAAGTGAAGGGTAACTGAACGTCAGGCCCTCGACTATGGCACTGTGACGCGGTAAACTGATCTTTATTTCGTGTTTGTGCGATTTTGATTAGCGATATATTTTTTTTAGACGCGCCCCCCGCCGGATTTGTGCAATTTGCTTGACCTTAGCGCGCCGAATGTGTGAGCTGTTTGCCAACCATCGAAAACAGTTTCGAAAGTTTCAATTTAACTGCAACCGCGTCCCACGCGATGCCAACCTGATATGCATACGTACTACTAACTCCCACTAACTGTGCGAAGAGTGCAAGAAACCGAGTGAGGGGGAAAAAAATACTCGCACTTGTAACGTTTGTAGCGTATTGTATCAGACAGGAAAAGGAAACAATCGCAAACCTTTAGATACAATGTCATTGATCATTTTTTCTAATGTTTGCGTTGTTAATGTGAGATATATAATCGATAAGTATCATTTAAATTCTGTTCGAAAAGTAAAAAACTGGATGGGAGAAGCACTTGAATTAAATCAACCACAGAAAACAGGTATTTCATGCTGCCGAAGATTAAATTGCCTTACTAACAAATATCAGATTTGCGATATGTTTTTATAGTTAGTCACATAATTTTTGAACTAGCTTTCTTTTAAGTTATAGAGGAGATATTTTTTAATATTTAGTAATGCAAAAAAAAGAACTGCCCGATATAATGATTCGATTTCATCGAGATACCACAGAAACTGATCGAATAAACTAGAATACCAAACACAAGCAAAGTCTACAAAAGGGGACTTATAAGTTAAACGTATAATTTCTTTTCTTTCTTTGCAAAGCAAAGCTTTATCAGCACCATCCAATTCAATAGAAACTGGTCATTTTTTTCCGTCTATAGCCCCCAGGCTACATACTCTACTATTCTAAGATTATAAAATGTTTAAACATCGAATGATATTTGCATGCATATACATTTATATTGACTATATAAATTTTCGTTAGCTTTTCATTCTGTCCAAGATAATATTAAATTTACAAACGCCACCCGCTGTTAAAAATTAAAATGTGCATAAATATAATCCGTTCACCTGTGGCGCATAGGGCATAATTATGATCATTATAAAAATTTCACACCAAGAGCGCAACGCCAATAAAATTGGCATAACAAAGGCTAATTACGGGTTGGAGCGGGCTCCACTCTTGGCAGCTTTTATTCGAAATCTCGTGAACTGGCTTTATTAACGAATCAATCCGCTCGAAGAGGCAGAAGCGCATTTGCATGCGAAGATACTTGGCCAATAAATCTAATGGCCAACACGATGTCAGCGATGTAGTATATATGTACATGTATTTATATACACATTTGCGAAAGTGCCCCGACTAGGCCAGACAAGACCCGGCGCGGCCAGAGCGGACCAGTCGCCGACTGGGCAGCCAAATGTGGTAGCTTTACGTCTTAATTTTGAATGTTAATTGCTGTTTGGGGCTGTTAGTTGGTCATCGCTTGCTTGAACTTCAATGTCAGTTAAGAAATTCAAAACTAATTTGTGGCGATTCAAATTATACATGCTCATGGGAGAAGGCACGCACTGGGATAGTTTGTTTTACTGCCAGATATAATAAGAGGTGCTCACGCAATGAAAACCCGTTGAATTGGCGTACGGCTTTCGGTTTTTCGGCTGATCACTGACACTCCCCCCTCCTCCTCCTCACCCCCCCCCCCCCACACGTCGATTACGAAAACACATAAAGGAAGCATCGCATTATGATGTCTTCAATGAAGCTTAAAGTGAAAGAAGAAAAGTAAGAAAGATGAATTATGAAGACTTTCTATAATTTATTTAAAACATTTGTCAGTGTACCCTTGTTGGAGGGGTGTTGCAGCTTTCGGACTTTGATTATAATAGATTTTTTAATCTATTATATTATATCACTTAAAATAAAACAGATTTAATATTAACATAAATCGGTCAACTAACTTTCAGCCATAGATATCATTTTCGTATGATAAAATTGTTTGTTATTTAAACAAGAGCTAGCTTCTTTTATAATACATTTTAGATGCTCATCACATAAATATAAATATGATCTCTTATATTTATTCTAAACATAACAATTAAAAGATATAAAAACTTGATCCCCTCTTTAATGACAGTTGATTGGTTTTCTCACATTATTGAGATAATTTATTTAAATGCGCAAAATGTGTCGAATTGAAATGCGCAAAAAATAGCAAAGTATAAACGTTGGAATTGGAATGGAATTGGAATCATTGTTTGTATAGTCCACAAGTAAGGATTATTAACAATGGCACGCCAAAAGTTAACAGGCCGTACCTTACATACGTACCCCACCTGTGCTGTTCTTTCATTGATAAACCAAGAACAAAGGATTGGAAACCGGCCTCACCAAGCGATATTTTGAGTTGGGATTGACTACATATTAAATGGGAATTTCTTGTGGAACTGATCGCGGTAATAACTTTCATGTTAATTGAATTATGCAAGCGAGTCAGCCGACGGGTTACGAGCCCAAAAATGATAGCTTCAACAGTTGGCTGACCTTTCGCGAACCCTTTGCACGAGAAAGTTGTGCAAAGCAGCCGCTGGGCAACCAAGCGACCACGAGGCGACCACCAGCAGTGAACTTGGAGACGGCGACTCACGAATTGCCAACGCTGCTGTATTTCACCTCATCTATCATCTGAAATTGATAGAGGCGCATTATCTAATCTCAACTCCAGTAAGTGAACAGTGCGCCCGACCAACGCTGACATGTTGTGCCAAAATTTGAATGTTAATTGTTTGGCTTGGCGTTTGTGTGTGTGTGTGTGTGTGTGAGACGAGGTTTCTGCGAGAATTGAGCAACAGAAATATTATTGCTATTGCTGTTGTTGCTGCAACATAAAGGCTATGAACAAATTGCATTTATAGCGAAACAAGTTCAGCGCGTAAAATATTATTTGAATATGCACATAAAAATTGGCAAACCTAAAACAAAAATGCAAAAATCGTAAAACGTCACAAACGAAGATGTGCAAAATTGAGCATAAGCCAAAGGCATCGGCCAGGCGTCGTTTGATGTTTTTTTTCTCTCTTTTTTTTTTGATGGGGCTTTGACTGTGATAATTATTGGCGACGCTGATGAGACGGGGACCACAATAGCAATAATAACAACGACAACGACAACTACAACGACAGCGACAACAACATCGTCAACAACTGCTGCTGCTGCTGCTGCCAGAGCAATAACAACAACTAAGCACTTGTAAGCAACAAGAACAACAACAACAACGAAAACCAGCCCGCTGCTGACGTCGACAGCAAGCCGAACGGCGGCGACGTCCCAAACGGCTCAACTCTTCACTAGCACAGCGCAGACGCGACGTCGTTCAGTGCGGTTTTGGAGTTCGTAGCGTCTGGTCGTGGTGATCGTGCAGCAGTCGGAAAGCACCCCCAAACAGCCCCAACAGCCAGTCGCCCATACGCTGGCGTGTGTTTGTGTTTGTGTCTGTGTCGGTGTCTAATTGTGTGCAAGTGCCAGGATCTCAGTTATCCGAAGAAAAAAAAACCAAATCGAAAAGAAAAAACTAAAGGCCGCAATCCAAGAGACAAAGGCCCTTTAGCTCCATTTGGAGTTCCAGTTGGCAGCCATGTCAGCAGCGAAGGATAAACCGTGGCTGCTGCTTGTTGGCCTATTGGCCGCATTGAGTTGTAAGTAGATTAAGCCGTGATTTATGAGCGACATACGCGCATTGTGATGCAAATGGGGGGCTAGCCAAAAAATGAAACTAGATTAGTGGCATATTTAGATACACTATACATGTATCTCTCAATGGCCAGAGGGCGGCCAGACAATGCGCCGAATGACACGGCGCAAATATATCATCTTTTGTGTGTGTGTGTGTGTGAATGCAAAGTAAGCCAAATGAATATTCAACAGTCGCTGGGCTGCCCACGTTTTATGATTGGCGTTGACCGTTGAACTGCCGAGCAACTGGCCAACTGGCCAACTGACTAACTGGCCAACTGACTAACTGGCCAACTGGCCAACTGGCTGACTGACTGACGGACTGCATTAGCATTGCCTGACGGATTAGCATAAATTTACGTGTATGCGTTTCCTTGATACAATTCGGAGACCTCCGATCAGGCGATTGCCTCAATGGAAATGCCGTTTTTTTTCTCATCGTCGCAGCCGTCGTCGGTTTCTTCCTCTTCTTTTGGATTTTTGTATGCAACGTGAAAGTAGGTCTCTAGGTTGAAGATTGCTTGTTGGGTTTCGCGAATACGTACACACACGCACACACACACACATCCACACACACACACATATGCTGCACAGGTGTAGTATGTATATGAACTAGCATCACTATATGTATATCTATTGATTGGCCAAATGCTGCTGGCCGGGCTGCAAATGATTGGCAATTGCCGCAACCAGTTCCAGTTGGGCTTAGATCTGAGTTTGGGTTCGTTTGCTTAACTGCTTGATCACTTGGCACTCGATAGGCTGCTATTGCCTGCCTCCCTGCCGACGCGCCTGCCTAATGGCTCTGTCTAACTCTGGCCCGAGCATCATTAATAAGACACTCGACTGCAAAGTGCTGTTGCTTTTATTTAACTTTTAATTACACCTTTGGCATTTTGCATGTGCTCGCAGCTCGAGTCGTTTCGGAGGCTGGGCTTGTTTTATAAGCAAACAATTTAGGCTTGGGCATCGCACGGCCGGGCTATCCAATAAAACTTAAAAGCCCACCGACACATTTGCTGTAAGTGGCTGGAGCTGGACCATTTATTATAATTATCTGTATTAGCAGCAGCCGGCACTTTCATTCTGTTAGGTGTGAATTGTGTGCCGAGATTCTTGGGCTCAGATATGAAAGACTTGTCGGCGACTTGCAAATTTGGAGCAGCAACTGCCATGGCCACGATTCGATCGTGGGCACCACAAATACAGCAAAACAGCAAAACTAATACAAATGCCCGAACCCCATAACAAAATCGAGTCGCGTCAAAAACTGCAGGCCATGGAGGCCGCCCAAAGTAGTTGGCCTGATAGTGCTGGCACCAGCAAGACACAAACGTGTTTATAGCCCCTGCAAACCATAATAATAAAAAATTTAATTGAATTTTAACAACAACAGCAACAACAACAACAGCAACAGTGATCGCTTTGTTGTCCAACTTTGGCCAAAGGCCTGTGAAGGTAAAGTTTGAAGTTTAAAATATATTCGCGCGCGCACGCGCAAACAATTTGCGAATAAGTTGCAAAAGATTCACATATTTTATAAATAGAATTTGCTTAAACGTTAAACCATAACAGGAGACGCAATTCTTTTTTCAGCATTTATTTGTTTTGTTTTGTTTTTTTTTCATTTCTGTTCGAATTAGCACACGGGCCATTAATATCTGTCTCGTTGAAACTCATTGAAACTCTTTGAAATTTGCCGTGAATGCATAATTCGGTTGCTCTGCTTTGTTTAAACAAATAACTGATATAAAAGATCTGTGTTACACGCATCACAAACTCTGTTTAGGCCATGCTCTATTGTTGTTGTGGAACTTTATTTGGCATGAAGCGAAAACTTCCTGTACCCCATCAAGTTTATGACTAACATCATTAGAGCAACATATATACTATGTGGCACCGTGGCAATCATCATAAAAGCCAACGCAGGCAGCCATAAGAAGTCATCAGAATCCAAAACAAACACAACTCTGATATGGCTTGGCTGCTCTGCTCTGTTCTTAGCTGTTCTTGCTCGGTCAGCTTTAATTTGCCAGCCAAATATGACGTGATTGCTGCTGTTGTAGAACTCAAATTGCTGTTAATATGTAAATTTGATGCGAATAATTAAGTGGCTGCTAAGTGGTGCCAGAGAATTGTTTATTTATTACTTTATTATTATTTTTTGTGGTTTTTTTCTGCCTTAGCTCGCGTGAGTTAAGCTCTCAAGCCGACTCAAGTTCGTTGCCTAAGTCTTTTGTTTTGGTTTGCCTAACGTTTGCGGCTTTGTTTTTGTTTGTTTTCTCGCTAATAAAAAAAAACAGCACTGCAGCACTGCTGTGATGCCGCCTACCCATATTACGGCACCAAGATCGGCTCGCTGACACGACTGCATCATGGCGTTTCCGGCGACGTATATGCCGTGGATTCCCGTACGATTTTCATCAAGAAATTCAACTATGATGGCGAAGCGCCCGCCGCCTACTTCTACGTGGGCAACACGGCGCGTCCCAGCAACGAGGGCGCTGCACGCGTCCGAGACGAGCGGGGCGGCACCGCTGCGCTGACACGTCGCTATCGCAACAAGGACATTACCCTGTCCTTGCCGGAGGGCAAGACGCTGCGCGATATCAAATGGTTTTCCGTGTGGTGCGATGAGTTTGCCGTCAACTTCGGCGATGTGGCCATACCCAGCACTTTGGATTTTCCACGTCCCCAGAAGATCAACGCGCTGAGAGGTGTCCATGGCGTGTCCTCCGATAACATTGTCATTGTGGATGCACAGACGCTCCTGGTACCGAACTTCAGCTACGATGGCGAAGCGCCAGGTGAGTAATGGCACAAATCATGGATGAACGAAGGGCATTGCAGCGATGGAAACTGATTTCCATTTACAGACGCCAAGTTCTGGGTCGGTCGTGGACAGCGCCCCTCGCCCGAGGGTCTTCGCATACCCGACGAGAACGGCAAAGAGAATCCGCTGCGACGCTACGATCGGAAGACAATTGTTCTGACGCTGCCCGAAGATCTGACCATCTTCGATATTGGACACTTTGGGGTCTGGTGTGAGGCGTTCACCGTTGACTTTGGGCACGTCCGGCTGCCGGAGGGTCTCAATGTGCCACCCTCGCTCAAAATGCTGGGCATCAGTCCACAGGTAAAGAAGCCGTTAAATCTAATACTAAGCGAGCTGCAGCCCTGATTGCCATAGGCACTTGCCAAGCATTTGATGTGTGCGTGGAATTTATTTAAAATTAAATAATATTCGTATTTATTTGTATGCAACATATTTATCAATAACATTCGAGTTGCTTTGAAATTATTAGACTCTAAGTGTGCATTTCTTTATAAACTATTTGCAATGAATTCACGAATTTAATGTACAAAATATATGTGCAGCACATTTTTATATACAGTACTCAATTGGTCGTCTTCTGTATTTTGTTGACTTGAAAAACTTTTGCTTTGTCTTTTTTGAATTGAGCGCCTATACAAAATGAAATGTGTGCAATGCTTTCTTTTTGGGATCACCCAACAATTCCAGTCCCAGTCCCCTACCCTACCCCTACACACAGAGACTCACACCCGAAACACACTCACACACACACATAAACACACACACAATACACATATACACTACATATATTATTTACTATGTACATGCGCCAAACCCCTGACCCCTACTAACTAAACTCTTCGTTTTCGTACCCTCCGTAAGCCCCCTACCCAACCAAAAACATTTTCATTTTGTATATGCTTCATAAAAACGATGTAATCAGAAAAATACAATTGTGATATTATCGAAAACAAAAAAAAGCAAAATTTTTAAATACAGCAAAACCGAAAAGACTAAAATTTGGATACACTAAATTTGACTTTGGCAAACTGGCTGACTATTTACCCATCACCAAAGACTAACCGTAATCCTAATCCTAATCCTAATCAGCTAATCCCTAAACCTTACTCATTCATCCACATGCACACTCATTTCATTATGCTCCAATTCCAATACCTATCGACAATACAAGAGCTAACTAATTCCATTCCAGTCCAAGCTTAACTGCGAGGTGCTCTACGATGATCTGGCCTTTGAAGTACGCTGGGCCGTGGCCGGTGAGAGCATCGTTGTCCAGTTGGTCGCCAAATTGGGTAAGTTGCAAGCGCAAAGCTGTCCGAAAACATTTACCCCGAATTTGAAATTCACCCAAAAGCGAAATCAGTTGAATCACAAGCAAATAAATTTCCATCAGGTGTTAAGTGTTTCGTAAATTACCTGAATCGACGCATTAACAAAGTGACAGTTAAATTAAGATTGATAGGGGTTCTAATATGTTGTTAAACAAATTTGAGCAAACTCCATAAAAAGTTGTTTTTTCGAATGATAATGCTAATCAAGTGAGCATTTGAACTCGTTTCCTAATAGCAGTGCCATTTGTAAGTGGGCCAAAATATCTTCATTATAAAATTATTAGCACAGTGCCAAATGTGTTTCCTTTAATATTTCTTCAATCAAACAACTTACAAATGATAAATGTATTCTTGAATAATTTCTAAGTTTATTGTTCGATTTTGACAAAATTTTTAATAACTTTAAAGGTATGCCAAAGCACAGGGCTGTACCTTCGATTTTCATTCGAGTTCTTAGCTGAATACTTTTAGAAAAAAACAACAACAAAGTTTTTGACTAGTATGATAACTCATTGAAACCCATTTCAGTAATAAGTACACTCAGCAAAAAACCTACAAATTGTTTATATAGATTAAATACAAACGTTGCAAAATTTCAAATCTCCAATTTCCCAACGACAAAATTCTTAGTACATCTTTTACAATCCCAAAATACCTAAATACAAAATACAGTACTCAATTTAGGAATGGTTCTACTTCAACTGGGACGTTTTATGCTGATCTAATTTGGGTCATTTGTATTTTGTGGCTAATTCAACAATTTTATCCCACTCGTATTTTGGTTGATACCGTATCAGAATATTGTTTGTAAAAAGGCTAAATGTGGTCAGATTTTCATTCAGTAGCAATGTCTTTTTGCCACAAATCCCTACATTGAGATCAGGAATGTCTGCTTAGTTCGGAATAGCCGACTGCATCGATTTCTGACGCTTTGACATTTTACCGAGTACAGTTAATGAAGGAGTCGCAGTACTCAGCAAACTCGCGCGCATTGAAGACAAAACAACAAAAATCCAGTTAGCGGCCAAATTGACCGATCAGCGGCAGCATCGTTAGTAGAATAACAAGTTGCAAAATATGACGACTGGTTTATTGCGCAACCAACGCACGGAGCACGGGGCAATTAATGGCCATGGCGAAGTGGATGCTGGCGTTGCCGATGGCGCGCATCTGCAATTCAGCATTGAGAGCTCCTCACTCTGCACACAATCTTGGGGCATGGCCATCTACGAGCGCATTTTTCTTTAGTGGCACGCGCTGGATGCCACTGCTACTGGTGTTCAGGGGCAATTTGGAACCGCTAAGAATGCCAACAAGAATTTTCACCTGGAATCCGGGTACCGGTTGCTTAGGCCAGGTTGTGCGGCCTCCAGAAATGGGGCGAGCAACTTTCGTTGATTGCGATCCCAATAGCTTTACATTTCTGAGAATGCCACTCCCCTTTTAATTATCCACAGAACCCAACTATTACATGTCCTTTGGCATCTCACCGAACAAGAACATTAGCAAAATGATTGGAGCCGATGCCGCTGTTGCCTGGGTGGACCCCGAGACTGGTAATGGCTTTGCACAGGATTATTTCCTCGAAGGCCAGGCTCAGTGCTCAGGAGGTCGCGGCGCCTGCCCGGACGTCAAGATACAACCGAACACCAACTCCATACGACTGCTCAATGCGGCGATGGTCAACGGCTACTCAATTGTCACCTATCAGCGTTCACTGGCTGCCACTGATCGTCTGGACTTGCCCATCTCAGTGATCGATGCCGAGTCCGTTGTCTGGGCCATTGGGCCCTTAAATGATTTCAGGGAGGTCTCCTTCCACAGATTTTTTAATAAGCATTTGCATCAAATTGAGTTCGGTCGCCAGCCGAAATGGAACTGCCCTCTGCCGGAGGGAGCCAAGCCGGGCAGCAGCTCAGCCGAGCAGGAGGAGGAAGTCACTCAAGTGAGCTCGACGGGCGGCGCGGGCTATCCGCCTGCAGGTCGTCCCAATATTGAGCCCGATGAGGAGTTCTATGAGAATCGCCCTCAGGCCCTCCAAGGTACCACACCTGCACACGCCCCACAAAGGCGCCCGGACACGGCTTTATCCACTCAACGTCGCCCCGTACCGACACCTAAGCCGGTGAACAGCAACGGCGCCTGGGATATTCCGGCCATACAATGCCATGAGCCAGAGGATGGTGTCTTCTACGCTCAAATGGGCCCGACAGGTGGCAAGCATGGTTATCCCGCTATAACCGGTGCGTAAACTGATCACATATCTCGCTCCTGCAGGAAATTTTCTTTTATATACCGATATTTTCTTTTGCAGGACACGTGGGCTGGGGCATTTCCTGGTACATTAATGGCCTGCTAATTCCCGAGATTCATGTGGTGCGAGGCAAGACCTACACCTTCGTGGTGGAGGGCGGCAACAATCCGGATATACCGGCCAAGTATCACCCCTTCTACATTAGCGATGATCCCGTCGGTGGCTACGAGCACAAACGTGAAGAGGAAAAGAAGGTGGGAGCGAAAACGAAATTTAGCTTATACCCATCTATATGTGTATTTCCTGTTATTAGGCCGTACGCATTTTTGCTGGTGTCCATCGATCCAGATCGGGCCAGGTGACGCCCACTGGCGTGGGACGTTTATGCAACTGGACGCCCGATGTGGAGGGACCACCAGCGGATGATTATCAGTCTTTCGGTGCTTACCAGCGCACATTGACACTCAAGTGTGATCCCGGAGAACCGGGAGTGATCAGCTGGAAACCGGATAGGAATACGCCGGACACCGTTTACTATCACTGCTTCACGCATCGTTACCTGGGCTGGAAGATACACGTGCACGACTCGTGCGATGGCATTGGTGATGGTTTTGGCGCCGCCTCGGAACGGCACGAGATACGCGAGCCGGCACCCATCAAGGAAGACTATGCCGCCGAGTCATCGATACGCCACGAAACCAAGGTCAGCCCCAACGATAATTTTTTATTGAAGCACCAAACCGATTTGATTAAGAATCACAATATGAATGGAACACCGCCTAAACTGAGTTTTGAAATAACGAAATCTTCGGAAATAACCAAACTGATTTCAGATGGCATCCGCGCAGCTGAGGCTCTCGAGGAGAGCCTACTAAGGAACCAGTCGATCGTCGCCGCACCACCGACACACTTAAGAGATAACAGCAACAACGGCAACATTAACGACAATATTGGCTCTAGAATACCATCGCAACCATCGCTGGCCCAGGCCAGACCCGAGATTTTGCATGGCGAAACTCATTCATTGAAATCACCCTCCTCCACTTCACCGGGTCACACAAAACTGCCCATTTTCGCTGCACCACAGTCACCGCCTGTCATTGTTAACCCTCATTCGATTCAGCGTTTACAATATCCGCATCCGCATATGCACCACGCACACTTCCCATTCCCCCATCCGTATCATCATCATCATCACGCTCACACTGCACTGCAGCATCACAATCTAACTAGTAATATTCCAGCGCTGGCGCAGAAAACCATTAGCCTATCCGAATATCTACGTCCGCCGCAGAATGCTCCGCTTTTCCATCCTGTCAAGCTACCCGGACGTCGGCCCTACCCCGGCCCCATCAAGAAGGTGCCTGCTTCAAGGCCAGTGCTGCCGCAACAGCATCCGCAACCCGGGGGACTACTCCAACAGTCATCACTGATTGTTAATCACTATCGTAAGCCTGTGCCCAGCCTGCTGAAGCCCTTCCTCAAGGAAAAGCTGTTTCCCATACAGCCGATAGCCGCCTCGGTATTGCTGTTGGGTCAGCCAACCGAACTTGGTGGAGTTGGACTGAGGAAGACCGATGCCGGAGAACGCGCCAAAATCAAGTCGAAGCCTATTATTCCGCTACCCGTGCCGTATGTGGACCTGGAACCTCAGGCATCGCTCAAGACCACATCCTACTTTAACTTAAAGGCCAAAGTGGAGCAAAAGCCAGTCCTGACCACCTCAACTACCACAATTACGCCCATTATGAAGCGTCCAGTGCCAGACGAGCCATCACCTCAACAAATTGCCAGTATGCGCCCGGCGGTTAATCAAGGATTTAAGCCCGATTCCGTTGTCGTCGAGAGTGGATTCCGTCCAATTATGCGCAGCGACGGCAACGGCGTTCAGCTGCCACCAGAGCTGATTGAACAGGTAGCTCACAGACGCGAAGATCCAGGAACTGAAATTGACGAAGTTATGGAAACAGATACGCTTTTCCTTACCGCACAGCAAGGCGGCAGCGAGACGCAGAGCTTTGAGCCCATGTTTATACCATCCCCGTTGGACAGCACCAATGCGACTATGCTGGCATTGAAGACGGCGCAAGAGGTCGACCCCGTTGCGTCCGCATCGCCATTAAGGCTGCCCTCAGCGGCATTAAAACATGCACTACCGGCAGCGGCTCAACTAAGGAAGCCGACCCTGGAGGAATTGTTTCTTGAGGACGAGGCAGACGAGCCACAAGGCGAAGCAGAAGGACAGGACGAACAGCTGGCGGCCACAAAGCAGCCTGCCATAGCTGAAAAGGAGCAAAGCTCTTTAGAAGCGGTAGTAGCACACGATGAAGATCCGGACTATGACGACGTCGCCAACCTTTTCGGCATATCGGAGGAAGAGGATCACCTGGCGCAGGATGCCTTAGCTGGTGATCTGGACACGGAACCCGACGATAAGGTAGCACAAGCTGCCGAACGAATTGATACATACTACTTGCCACCTGATAATCGCAAGATTCCACATGCCAGCATCCCCAGCGGAGCTGTTTACACCTTTGATGGCAAGTCCGTGGTGGATAGCACGCTGGTCCTGCCACCTAAACTGGACGCACGCGATAGTGGACACTCGCGGCACACGCACTTTGGACTAACACCATTGGAGAAACTAATACGCACAACTCCTCAGTTTGGCGCTTATCGTGGTGAGCTACCAGAGGACTTTCTCTCCACCATTCAGCCAGGTGTGCAGCCAGTGACGGAGTATTCGAAACCGGCGCCTTTTAGTGGCGGCAGTACTTCGTCCCTTCCTGGCACCGACAGCACCCTCCATTCGCATTCATCGCCATTACTAACATCGTCATTGCGACCCATTTCAACCAAGTTGCACTTGCTTAAGCCCGACATCAACGACAACAGCACGTAGAGAATACGCCACAGAGGTGCGCAATAGTTTAATTCATTGATTAGATAAGCATTTACAACTGCGAGCAGTTACCAATTGAATTTGTACTCATAACCATATACCATAACAAATCCCGTATTAGCTGTAGGCACCTTATATGTGTTTAAATATTATGATGCTCTTAATTTTAACCAAACGCAAGAATCTTATATACGCAATTAGCTAAGCTATAATCTATGTTTAAAATGCATTTTAGTCGTTGTCTATGAAATAAAACATATGAATATATACTTTAAAACTTGCAGCACTGACTGCTCTCCATCAAGAAGCCGAAGAGTTACTTAGAGGCAAGCAAGCTAACAAAAAGAAGTTATTTATATTTAGTCTGCTACACGGAAAAAGGTAAAAGTATGTCACACCAACAAATATCTTTAACTGACTGTACATTTTTGAGAAGAATGTCTCTCGATTTTGTTGCTCGCTCACAAAGTGAGAAGTGTTTGTGTTGAGTGAGTTTGTATTATCCGTCTTGCTGTCCGTATGAACGCAATTTTTTTCGCCACTATTGAAACTAGAGATTTGAAACTTGGAATATATACTCGTGTATACCCGCATCAGACAATGTTTTAAGATTTCTGTGCCACGCCCACTGGCAAAGCGATAACATGACGATCGCAAATCGATAAAAGTGAATATTTCCCATAATATTAAAACGAGAGTCACCAAATTTTGCAGGTAGATTGCTGCTGACCCCCCTCAGAGATAGCGACATTGATATCCCGGAAAATGAATATGATTATATTCCCACCGTTTTTAAGCTAGGGGCTCCGTATTTGACATATATATTACAGGAAAGCTCCCCCAAACATCGCAGAAAACATTTTCCGACCACGCCACGGATATGTGGAATACAGAATCAATCTAGAGGACAAACCATGAACAAAATGCCATCAAACATGAAAATCGGCTCAGATTTCACAAAGTTATGGGCGTTTGAAATATGGGAGCTATGGATCCGAGAGTTTTACATGTCAAAATTTTAGTCAACTATTGCATGATTTTTGACAAAAAATTTGACCCCCTCAGAATCTGTTTTAATGTTGTTTTTTATACTAATTGTGACATCCACAATCGATTAAAAACATAAACTTGCATTTTTAAATTTTGAAAAAAAATTTTTTCAAAAATGAGTAAGGGGGAGTACATGATATTTTATCAAAAAATCCAAAAATTTTATTTTCAATAATGAATATTTTTGAAATACAGAATCAATCTAGAGGACAAACCATGAACAAAATGCCATCAGATTTGACAAAGTTATGGCTGTTTGAAATATGGGAGCTATGGATCCGAGAGGTTTACATGTCAAAATGTTTGTCAACTATTGCATGATTTTTGTTTTCTTACTTGTTTTTCAATGCCTTTTTCACTCAAATGCAAGTTTCTCCTATCCTTATTTATTTAATGAACAATGTAAAAGAGGAAAATAACAGCTGCGCCTGCAACGTTACTGTTAGGACTCTGTTATCATTATTTTCAAATTTTAAATGGGCTTGCACACTGCAATTCTCAAATTTGTCCGCTATTTTCTTGGAAAACAACAGATGCCAACATTTTTCTGTGGCCATACAAAGTTTTTGATTTAGGAGCAGTTGAAAACGGCAGCAACTACATTTCTAGGGAAAGACAAAACTGGAGTTCTTGCAAATTGCAACACTTGACATAACAGAATATGTTATGTATATCGAACTAAATGAACGTCGAAGTGGTTCGTAAGAACAATATAGAAGTTTGTTCAAACGAACTTATTCCGAATGATTCGATACAATTTTACACGTGATACATCATGAGCCAATTTACACATTCAATAAAAGTGCCAACCCAATATAAGGCAACAGCCAAAATATTAAAAGCGGCTATTGAAAAGCAAAAATCAATAAAATCCCTGATATTCGAGGAAAAACACGCGGTACGCAAGTCAGAATAAACCCCAATTGACACTCAGCTAACGAGAACTACCGCGTCTTTTCATATTAACAGCGTGTACGCAGCCTGCAGGCGGTGCTTAAACATTACAGCGACAACAGAGGAGCTGTTGACAACGCCATCGAGGAAACGGGTCTGTTAAAGGAAAATCCGAATTTGGACTCGGCTCTGGCCAAGGTCCTAGTCACAGAGCTAATTTTCGGCCGCGGAGAACTCAACGGAGAAAGTAAACCGGTGCAAACAGTGCGCTCGTACAAAGAGCGTTTGCAACAGGCGATTAGCGGGACGAAATACCAGAAGAAAGGCAGGTGCTCATATATAGACGTATCTGTAGTCCAACCAGTATTAGCTGCAGCCTGAACGGCTGTATACATAAAAACAATGACCAAAAAGTCAAAAAAGCAAACTGCGCTGGCACAATTGTTGGCGGCACCAGATAAAACGGAAGTTGAAACTGAGGTGCTTGATACATCGCAGTCTGAGGAACAAGCCGTGGACAAGAGCTTAGAGGTCTTTCTCTGGCTGATGGCGTACAGCGTGCTTATGTTTACGCTGCCCTTCCTGGGCTTCTATGGCGTGCGCAACTGGCTGGATGAATCGTTCCCCGAACTGAGCACATTTGAAGTGAATTGCTATTCAGTTCTGACGGCTGTGCTGGTAGTCAATGTCATTGTGGCCATGTATGTGCTAAAGGCGGTCCGTGAAAAGGATCCGCCTGCATTGGCAACTGACAAGCAGGCAGTTAAGAAGGAGCAGTAATTTAGTATTTAAGATCGGCCGTAATAAAAACAAATTTTGTAACACTATTAAATGTCGCTCCTCCTTTATTTGAATACACAGAGCCCAATCCACGGTATGTACGCATCAATACCAATCTGGTCAGCATCGCCGATGCCCTGGACTATTTGTATGGCGAGGAGTGGCGGCGCAAGCAGTTGGCAGCGGACAGCACATATGCTGACTTCTTGCTTGCCATACGCGAGTTGGAGGAGGATGAGTTCATGGTGGACATGCACGTGGAGGGTGTGTTGATATTTCATCCCAAGTGGAGTCACTACTGGGCCTCGCACGACTTTGTCCACAGCAAAAAGTTCATATTGCAGAACAAGGCCACCTGCTTGGCTGCCGAACTGCTCGCACCACCAGTTGGGTCAACTGTGTTGGACATGTGCGCGGCTCCAGGCATGAAAACTTTGCACATGTGCAATGTTATGCAGAACACAGGCAGGATCTATGCCGTTGAACAATCCAAAGAACGCTACACGGCCATGTGCACCATTACCAACGACGCGGGTTGCCAAATAGTGACGCCCATTCTGGGCGATGCCCTTACCATGGGTTAGTAACATAATCAATTATCCAAAGTTTTCATTGCTGACAAAGCTTTTACCTTAGATGCCACGAAATGTCCGGATGTCGAGTATATTTTAGTAGATCCCAGTTGCTCGGGCAATGGAATGCAAAGTCGCATCAGCGTCTGCGATGAGCAGAAGGACGACAAACGTCTATATAAGCTGGCTGGACTGCAAATCAAGATTTTATCCCATGCCATGAGCGCATTTCCTAAGGTCAAACGTATTATCTACTGCACGTGCTCCCTTTGGAAGGAGGAGAATGAACAAGTGGTTCAGCGCTGCCTGCAGCTGAATCCCTCCTTCAAGCTGCTCAGTTGCAAGAAAGCGCTGCGCAATAAGTGGCAGAACGTGGGCGACAAGGAGTACGCTCAAATCGGCAAGAACTGTTTATATTGCCTGCCGGATCACGATCTTACCGATGGCATCTTTTTGGCGCTGTTCGAGAAACGCCAAGACAACGATGAGGATTAGTAATAACAGCGAAAAATAAGTTGTTAGGTTAACTTAATTTTTTATTTGGTTTTTTTAGCCAATAATTTCAACTTCAGCTTACATGAATTGTTTTTGCTTAATTCGAACTTTTTTGATAATCTGCATTTTTATAAAAAAAATAATATACTTATGTGTATACATTTATTATGATTTCAACGCTTCGAAGATGGGATAATTTAATAAATATATAAAATAGATATATATGTATTGGTAATGAGCGTTGATACATTAAAAAAAATTAAACATTTATTAAAAATTGTGTTGTTAATCAACTTTTTATGTCAAAATTTAAAAACTTGTACTGTGAAAAGGCTGCCATCGAAAATATTCATTGCTCTTTTCTATAGCAAATATTCAAATTAATCTCTATCATCATTGGCAGTTCGAAATTCAAAGTTTTTCCATCCAAAAATAATAGATAAAAAGATATCAGATCAGTATTGCAGATTATTTTGGCCGCTAAGATCCGCTAGCGTTAACAAAAATGCTGGCACAAAATAATAAGCCAGTTTTGAGACATTTTCATCGGGCGCTACGATTTAACAAATATTACGATATTGTGAGTATTTTCAAGTAATTGAATTTAGGAAACAAACATAATTTTTGAAGTTTGAACGTGTGTTCATTTAGTGATTACACTAAACTGACCGAAATTTAAAATATAAATCGAACGCGCCAGGCGCATTATATTTGCTGCTCTTATCTGAGCGTTTTAACGTGGAACGCACATATATATATATGTTATATACGTGCTATAGAAACTGCCAGAGCTTCTTCCACTCTTAAACCTTCATCTGCTGTTTGTAGTAATTACTTTTGGCTAGTCGAAATGACTCTGCCTTAATGGCATCCTCCATTGTGACAATGGGTTTCTTGGGGCAGTACTTTATGGTGTGCGCCGAGTCACCGGATGCCCCGCATATGGGGCACACATAGGTGCGCAGCTTGGGGCACAACACTCGTCCGTACGCATCGCGTACTGAATGGCTGTTGACCACAGCTTCGGGTTCATTATTGTTTTCACAAAACACACAGTGTCTGGGCATCTGTCGAGTAAATGAAATTAAGAAATGATTTGAAAGAGGACAATTATCACACTCACCAGTTCCTTGGACTTGCCATTGTTGTAGCGCTTGTGCAGCTTGTTATTGTTGATGTTCATATTGCTGACATTGCGCATGTGATCTGACGGCACTGCCAAGCCTATGGTGTTGACATTCTTTTGGTTAGCAGATGCCATCGCAAGTCCCGTGTTTGCCGCCACACTGGGCATGTAGGACATGGACATACTGCGCCACATGTGGTTCAGCTGCTCCCGGTAGTTCAGATTGATCCAATGGGCAGCAGCCAGTGATGGCGGCACGCTGGCAGCTGCAGCCGTCGTATTGCCAGCCCCGGTCGATGAAATAGGAAATGGACGTGGCAGCTGTGGCGACTGCGGCGCTGCGGAGCTTTGACTGCTATACTGAAATCTATTGAACTCATCGCTCACATAGCCATTGGCTGCAAACTCCTGCATCACATCCTGTGTAGATCCATTGCCAGAGTCTGTGTAGCGGAAATAATGTAAATAAGCTCAATTTAAACATTGCATGCAACACCTCTAATCTAACTGAGCCACAAAAAGGAATTCATCTTATTCTTTTATAGCCTATTTACCCGACATAAGTTGAGACTTTAATAACCTCCAAAAGTTTCGATCAAATTATCTACTTTAGTGACTGTACCGTTGTACCTCTATCTATCCCGTTCGCACTCACCCGCATTGCAAGCAGTGAGAAGCGCGAACATTTTCAATGAATGCGCTATCTCGTCCTTTTGGTGATGATTCGCAGCAGCCGCCGAGGCAGCCAGAGCCAACTGATGCTGCGCCAAGGCGATTTGTTGCTGCTGTTGCTGGAGCAGAAGATGGTATTGATACTGCCGTTGCAGCAGCAGTGTGCTGGCCGCCGTGGTGGCGTTCATGTTGTGGTTGTTGTCCGTCAGCAGGGGAAACTGGGTCGATGACATCGTCGGTTCCGGGGTCAATGGGGTCGTAGGAGGACTCAGAGTCGCCGACGAAACAGGTGGCGACAGGCTGTGAGGGGCTGTGTCTAGGTACATATTAAGACCGCCAAGACCATGAAAACCCGAAATATCCTAAACGCAAAAGCACATATGAATTTGTATTTGTATTTCCATCAAAAGTTTGCAATGGCGTCCACTTACACTTATTGGTGTATTGCCTTCCAGGCCACTGCCGCTGCGAAACATGATAAATGCCAATAGCTATGTGTGTGTTGATTGGAATGTAGGATATACCAAATGCCGTTATTGAACTTTACGTTTAGCACCAATTTGTACACAAATAAAACGTAAGCTTAATTTTTGGTTTGAAGTATGTTTATGCGCTACTTCTTCGTATTTAATATTTATTTATGATACAACTTAAATTCACTGTGCAAAACTGGCGCAATTAGATAAAATATGTCATAGCCCAAAGATCGGCAACTGGCACCAACTGCAAAAGCAAATATGCAAGTGAAGTGAATAGCTGAATTCCTGGAAGTCGGCAAAGTTTGCAGGAGTAACGGTTTCAATCGGCGCAACACACTCTCCCTAAGGGTTGCCACATTGTCCCAGATGCGAATGCGCCTGGGCAAGGGAATTGACAAAATTGACAAAATAAAACGGAGCAAGCAAGACATACAAATCAACTCATTATATAATACATATCATCTGTAGTTGTGGCGACAATCAACCGCCAATACTCTATAATTACATTTGCTGCACTAAAGACACCATCTCCCATTGAATACAATTCGAATTTCGCCGGCGAACTCATTCGTTCTACAGCACTGCATACAAACGTCGTTTGCCAACACTGCAAGCAAAAAGAAAAACAGCTGATACTCAAATACTGATGCGTGCGTGTTTCAGTGTGCGAATTACATAAATTTGATACGATTAACGTGAGTTTCCCAACCATTCTTCACACAGCGAAAGTCCGGCGAAACCTGTGCGTAGCAGCAACACCTGTCACCATGGTAGGTTCATACATGTTAGCTAGGCGCAGCTCTCAAAACGGATGCTATTCACGTGTAACCGTTTCGAGGTTAAACTGGGCCCGATTGCATCCCACCTAATCTTTACCCTCTCCGGTTCTTTTTGTCGTTGCAGTACAAATTGGCTGCCTTAGCGCGCGAGCGCGCCTGCTTCATAACGTACCAGTTAGCGAATTACAACCTGCAACAACAACCGGTAAGTTTTACAGGGTATTCAGTGGCCGCTCTCAAATGTTCTGATAAATGTCGTATTTGTGTTCGCTGGACAGCAACGCCTGTATAGCTCACCCGGACGCAGGCCCGGCTTCTTTTCGCAATTCATTGACAATGTGCGGACCGAAATGGACAAGAACAAGGAGATGAAGGATAGCATAAAAAAGTTTCGGGAAGAGGCGCAAAAACTGGAGCAATCGGATGCGTTGAAGTCGGCGCGGCAGAAGTTCAATATTGTGGAATCGGAGGCGCACAAGTCGTCGAACATATTGAAAGAGCAGCTGGGCGCCATCAAGGAGAAGGTGGGCGATGTCATTGACGATGCTTCCAAATCGGACTTGGCCAAAAAGGTCTCCGAAGAGCTCTCGAAAACGGCGAAAGGTGTCAGTGATACGATAACGGACACTGGCGGCAAGCTCGGCCAGTCTGGCGCCTTCCAAGCCATCTCTGACACAACGAAAATGATCAAAAAAGAAATGAATGAGACGAGCATAGAAAACCGTGTTTATTGCTCGCCAGTTAAACTGCGGAAACGCGTGCAAGTAGACTTGTCCGACAGCACGCGTGTTGTGGAAGCGAACACAGAAGCAACAGGTGAGCCAAATAAAATCCAATTAGAGTAAAAACAATGAATACAATGAATCAATTCGTAGGTATCGAGCTTCACAAGGACTCCAAGTTCTACCAGTCTTGGGAGAATTTTAAGAATAACAACACGTACGTGAATAAGGTGCTCGACTGGAAAGTGAAATACGATGAATCGGAAAATCCTGTCATCAGAGCCTCCCGACTGCTGACCGACAAAGTGTCTGATGTGATGGGCGGTCTATTTTCTAAGACGGAGCTGTCCGAGACGATGACTGAACTAGTCAAAATTGATCCCAACTTTGATCAGAAGCAATTTTTGCACGACTGCGAAAAGGACATAATACCCAATGTTCTAGAGGCCATTGTGCGTGGGGATCTGGAGATCCTTAAGGACTGGTGTTTCGAAAGTACGTACAACATAATTGCCACGCCCATAACGCAAGCGAAAAAGTCTGGCCTGTATCTGGACTCAAAGATCCTCGATATTGAGAATATTGAGCTCGCCATGGGCAAAGTCATGGAACAGGGCCCAGTGCTTATCATAACGTTCCAGGCGCAGCAGATCATGTGCGTGCGCGACCAGAAGGCCCAGGTTGTCGAAGGCAATCCCGACAAGGTGATGCGAGTTCACTACGTATGGGTGCTGTGTCGCGATCGCGAAGAGCTTAACCCTCAGGCTGCCTGGCGGCTGATGGAACTATCAGCCAACAGTCAGGAGCAATTTGTTTAAAACCACTGCATTCAAATTTATCTCTAAGCAGTTTCAGTTTCTCATCAATCCCAGACACAAGACACCGACGATAGACACGACGATGATGACTACAAACCCCGTAGCAGTTGGTTTCAAATGTGTGCAAAAGTTTCGCTCTTTTATTACTTCGAAGGTTTTGCAATCTGCTAGACCCGTGCGGAGACCAGCCGAGCCGGAGCTGCTGGTCGGTTTCCTAGCTTATCTGTGATGCAGCAGATTGCTGGCTCGGCTGTTCAATTAACCGCGCGGGTCTGTCGGACAACGGTCATCGGTAATCGTCGGCCACGCTTCACCCTGACCGCCCATTCATGGCACTATATATGTTGTATATTTTCACCTATCTTGTAAGCTTTATATAAACCTGTGAGCTGGGATGCTCAGAGTGCGGCGTGACCGACGGCGCTCGGAGGCCACAAGTGTTTGACAAGTTGAAATTTAAAAGTTGAAGCTAAAAGTGCAAGCAATTAGTAATTCTTAAGTTAAATTGTTGAGTATAGGAGATTTGTTACATATTTTAAGGTCAGTCTTAAGCTCCTATGTTGGCTTAGGCATAAATTCACTGTACCGAATAGCGGAAACTGAAAAGATGCACATTCACAAACAAACACACAATCATTTGTAAAACCAAAAGGCGCTACATTTTTAACGTCTAGCATATAATAAGAAAAAAATATCTTTCAATAAATACAACTTAATATAAAAGCATCAAACATAATCATTATCGCTGTTTATTTCGAACCACTAGTTCATTTCGTATTTAAATTTGTGTGCTCAATAAGAGTGCGGGCAGAGAACCAGTATGCGATTTTGATTCGCCTACGTATTGAACTGGTTTACGAAACCAAAATAGTTGCTCATTGTCAGTCGCTTGATATTGCCGTTAACTTTGAACTTGACGAAAGCTCTCTCGACACCGTGAAAGCTTTAACACTGCTCACATGAAAAGTTTGCGCTCAGTCTTGACACAGAACTCGTCGAGAGCGCACGCGCAAATACATCGCGGACCAACACGTATTTAGTGATCATAACGCGTTTTATGTTTAAATAATTGGTTGCTAAAAATCCCAAAGCTTACTCACCTGGGCAAATATCAGCTGACGCATTACGTGGAGTATTATTTAATTTACGACCCAGTGATAAGCGAATTCATTAATAATTGATAAAAAAAATAAAAGTGTTCGGTGAAATAAAGCGAAAATGCGGGCCAACAACGTTTTAACATTCTGCAGTCTCTTGCTGCTGATGCTTCTGACGGGTTTCTGTAAGTACATCTGTAGATATGTACACACACAAATACACACACACACACACAATACAATGCCAGCAAGCCATAGACAGACAGATAGCCAAGGCACATACAAAATCCACGCAGCGCCTCAATATTTATTTATCTACTCGTACATTATCTGTAAACTAGTTTCGAATGCAGCTGGAAGGCTGGCCGGAGGCAGATACGCTGTTGGAGACCCGATGTCGATTACCCTTTGCCTTAACCGTTAACACAAACTGACCAGGTCTGCGTCCGGGCCAGCTTGTAAGCCAACTTACCAACTCATAAATATCACTTTTTATAATGCAGCCGCCGCCAAGAGCCATAAACTTAATATCAAGGTCTCTGTAGTGAAAATATCGAATGCATATACGTAGATATATAATATGTCCCTATAAGATTTTGCTATCTTTAAAAATTACCATCAGTTAGGCCTACTCGCTACCTGATAAGATATTGTCGTTGTTATTCTGATTACAATGATAGCAAGTGCCGTCTTTGATAAGCGATTGATTCATGCGTAGCGGTACTTTTAGCCATGAGGTTTTTGCAGTTGGCAACTCAATCGTTTAAATCGATGCCAAACATTTACAAATTTCAAATAAAGGCCAAAAATCGGTATTTTTGGGGCAACCCTGTATGGAATCTTTTCGCAAAGCTCAATTTCTGCGCGCGTTTTCGGCGCGATTTATAGGCGGCTCATGCGATCCGCATGACAAACAGCTTTTGAAACGCGCCTTTGGCATTAGGAATGTGTTTATAGCTTGTGCCATATAGCACATAGTATATCTGAAATAGCACATATAGACTGGTTTCGTTTCATTTGGCATTAAGCTTGCCGGCTTGGTTTGTTACCTCCACACGTTTCTTTGTTTGCTCAAAAGTATCTTCCAAAAAAAAAATTATGTCAGCCTCTTCTGGGTAAGATAAATATTTTGATTGGACCAATAAACAAAGGCGCGATATGTTTTTAGAGTCGCAAAACTTGTGCAAATATTTAAAGAGATGTCTGTCTGTGGCAAAAAAGGCTTTTCAGGGAAAATGCCCAAATACACAAAGATTTAATTAAAGCCTTGGTCTTTTCTGCTTAATTGCTTTTTTACAGCTCATGCCAAACCTCTGGATGAACTGACGAAAACCGATACCGAGCTAAGTGATTCGAATGGGCAGGGACCCAAAAATAACACAGCTGTCAGCGCTGGCGAGGAGGTAAGCTAATCTCTGGCCGGAGCAGGGTAACTGGGCCAGCGGACAAAAGCCCGACTTGAAATAACTGACGCACCGAGCGGCATTAAGAAACCCGGGCCCGAAATGAAATATGATATGATTTGGCTGTTTATTTTTAAACAGAACCGGAAATTTACGCGTTAAGAAATTTTTTATTTATTTTCACTTTGATTAAATGCAATAACCACAAGAAAGACACGCGCGCTGTTTGCCCTATAAGGCTCAAACGCACGCAACGATAATTTCAGTGGCCACAATTTGCATAAAATTAAAGAAACTGAAAAAGCGACCGTTAGCAGCAATGACGGCTTTTTAGCGTCTTAGTCACGAAATTCCATAAAAATTGACTTATAATTGAAACAGACAAGCACAGCGCGTTGGGATTCAAGTGGTGGATACCCCAGGTGCTCCACCTGACCGCCGAGCTGTTGTTTCCTCTGTCGTCATGGCTATGACTCAGCCTCAGTTTCAGCCGCAACCCGAGCCAAATCACTTTCAAGCCGAGTTCTCAGTAATTTTTCAAGCTCTATGACGTTTCAATGTCACGGAACACAAAAAACTATTCTATATAAAATAAAATAAAATATAGACGCGCATTTTGCACGCGATTTCACCTGTTTAAATAGAAGAACACTTTCCTCCAATTGCCCGGCTCACACCTATGCACTTTCATTGTACTATTTTGTTATGATTGCCGCTGGTTGTAAATAAATTGAGCGTTTATAGTGAAACCTGAGGCGGGGCGGCGGATGGAGGCACAATGACAAGTCACGTACCAGCATTTGTTGTCGAGAATTAGCTGCTCGGCTTTATTGAATTACAGACGAGATCTGGCCGCCTTAGTTTGCGACCCTTGGGTCAGCCGTAAGCTTAGACCCCTTGTGTAATCCGACCCACGGAGAGTACCACGTGTATCTAATAACTGTTATTAGACCTTGCTTTCGTTTAACCGTTGATGACTTTTAATGGAGCAATAAGCCAAATGTATTTTAAACAGCTTCCATTGAAAGCGCAATTTACCCAAAGATAAGCAAATGGCTTAAGAATATCGTATATATTCATATCCATATAATATGCCGTTTTACGATATAAGCCTTTTAGTTTTTAATATATTCAGTGTATTATAAAAACTATGTTATTTATTTTAGGATAATGCTTAGTAGGTTAGTTAGTTTTTTTTTTTTTGATTAATATCTAGACCACTCGTGTTTGGCACGTATCGTGTTCATTTTCGCGTCGTGTTCGCTTTTGTCACGTATCGTGTTCACTTACTAACTAACGGATCTTGTATTTGTTTTAAATATTCATTTCGATCTGTATTAATGCATTTCGCTTTTACTTGAAAAATATAAGTTATTGTTAACTTTTGTCTGAATTAGATTACGAATCGTTCATCTCGAAAAGATAGTTCTAGGTATATACAATACATATATATGAAAAGTAAAGTGCAAAGAAAAAACACTTTGCAAATATTTACAAAATTAAAAAAAGTAAATAAACCACTAATTGAGATTAGATGTGAAAAACATGTTATATTTGCTCCAGACTTAATCTACCTTAAGTCAATATTATTCCTAAATATTTATACCATAAATATACACATAATCTCAATGGTACTGGGTGCTAATTTACCCATTATTTAGTCACATATTATCGACAAATCTGCTCCACAAAGGCCCAGTTAAGTTTCATGCTACAATTTGTCACGCTCATGACGCCTTAATTAAAATTTACAAAATCGAAATTTAATCACGTGCCAAATGAAATTAGTTGCCAGCTTCGTCATAAATACTTATTTATTTTATATTTGGCTGGTAAACGGAAGTCTAACGGCTTGGCACATTTTTCAGTTAAACACGGCCACGAATCTGGTGCTCGCCGGAAACTACAAATACGATGTGGAAATACTCGAATCTGGCGACAATGAGGATGCGGACGAGGATAGCAGTGAGGAGCTGGAGGAGCGTTTCAAAGGTCACGGCATCTATAACACAGACACCGATACTTTCGTGGCCGAGAACATTGAGATGACACCCGTGGATGTGGAGTCCAGTGTCATTAGCGAAAGTCACATGCTGCTCAGCATTGTGCTCGTGGTGATGGCTCTCGTCTCGGTGTGTCTCTACGCGGGACTGGTTATATGGAGGTCGCACTTGGAGTACGTAGCTGCTAATTGTTGAATTTGTCGATTTGGACAGTGCTAATTTCGCTTTCTCTCGTTCTTCTGTTTTTTCTGCAGGCAGCGTTATGGCATGCGCGAGAGACTCGTTAACCGGGACGTGGATGAGGAGGGCATTGACGACACGGATTATCATGTGACATATCCTCACACGCTCAGCCCGTACGCCCCGACGACAACGGCGGTTACGACCCGGTCGTAGTCTGGCATCAGTTTTCGTGTAGGATGAGATTCAATTACGCTTAAGCTTATTTTAAATTGCACTTGATAATATCGTTAATTGGGCGCATGCATCATATGAATGAGTGCAACTAATGAATGCCATAAATTTACACTCACAGACCTGTGCACTCATGTACTTTCAGGTGCATTGATAATTAACCACATACACACAATCACACGTCAAATAATAATACTAAAGGTCATTTTAGAATATGCTGATCTGCTAGAAGTTTTCAACGAAAACTTAACATGCCAATTAGTTTTAAGTTTCTGTGATATTGTTCTAGCGACCCTTTAAACGAACAACATGCTCAAGAGTCGACAACTAAAATATTTTGTAACAACAATTTATATGAAAGGTGCCTGTAACTGCATTAAACGAAATGAAAAAATGAACAGTTTCTTAAATGAATAATCTTTTAACGTGCTTCAATTCAAAAAGGGCGCCCAATATCGGCGAAGCTTGTTTATACATTTTTATATTACAGGGTTTAAAATAACATTACTGCTGGCTTACAGTCGTACAGTCTATACAAAATGAGGTTGGTAACTTCTCTCTACACCGAGCACATTGGTTCAACAAGCAGTGCATATAGCGTTGCCACGTTGTTGGCATGGTATTGAAAGCCTACACGCAACTTAGCAGAATAGCTCCCCACCTAATTAATCATTTCATATCAGCTAATTTACATTTCATGACTCTGTATTACATATTGAATATCGATTAGATGCTCGTGATGATTTTAAACATGCTATTTAAAGCATTGATACAGATTTATCTAACATATATACTCCTCAGTAAACGAAACTGCTCCACACTTAACAGACGCATGCAACAGCTGTTTTCGTCAGCGATTTACACTTTGAACTTGTACTTGTTTCGCTAAACTGTGCCAAAGTTAGGTGCTCGTGTCCTATACCCGAGTCCGGTAGTGTTTGTCCTAATTTTCATTCAAAACTCTCTGCTCAGCACAACAGAAGGTGCGCTCTCCTTTGTTATAGGGTAAGTATACAGATGCAACTGTGATACCACCGGCAACGAGGCAACATTTTTATGCACAGAGGAAACACACACAGTACGAAAGAGGGCCATGTAATTCTGGGGACTCATCGGTATGACTGTTAACATGCAGTTATGTTCGATGTGTGCTTTTTCACTCGCACAAGCGCTGTACGATAACTCTGTTCTATTGCTATTCCATCGCACAGTCTTCGAACATTTGACAAGTTCAAATGTGCACCCTACTGCAATATGCTCGAGAGAAGTTGCGCCTCTCTTTATTTATTCGTTAAAACGCGAATGCGCGTTCTTGTCGAACAGTTTCATTGATAAGAAAACAAGTGAAAGTCTCGACAGCGACACGACAACGGCTGCCAGTACACAATTGTCCGTCACTGTCGCCGCAGACCGCGTTGCGCCGCACAAAGTGCAGCAAGGATTGAATACCAAATTAGTGCGAAAGCTCTGTCGACGTTCGTGTGAGCTGTGGACGCCGCATGCAGCACACGCTGTGCTGTAATTAATTTAGTTGCCTGGCTTAATTTTGTTGCCGCTGTTGACGCCTGATTGTTAAAGTTGCCGCTCGCTTGTTAGCAGCTAAAACTGTTTCTCTCTCTCTCTCTGTGCATGTGTGTGTGCGTGGGTGTTTTTCGTATCAATTAACGTTAAAAGCTAGCATCGCTTCCGACGCTATTGTTTTTGTGCTTCCTTGCGTGCTTCCTTTTCCTTTCGACTTGGTAACATCAACAACAACAACAACAACATCTTCAGGACGCAGCAAAATGACGCACTGGGAGGACTTTTACAATACACATCTGCCGCCCGCAGATTTCGAGGATAATCGCTCGCTGTTGAAGGAGTTCTGCGAGCGACACAATAAGCTCCAGAATCGCATTGTGCTCGTCACGGTAAGCGCTCCTCTCTCTCTCTTTCCCGCTCTTACTCCTTCTCTTTTACCCTAATACCCACTAATGAGCTGTCCATATTCTTGCTAATCCCCCTCGCACAGTCGGGCGGCACCACGGTACCCCTGGAGCACAATACGGTTCGGTTTGTGGACAACTTCAGCGCCGGCACCCGGGCTCGGCGAGCGCCGAGTACTTTCTGGATCACGATTATGCCGTCATCTTTATGCATCGGCACAAGTCACTGGAGCCGTTCACGCGCCACTTTACTGGGCAGCAGTTCTTCGATATGCTGGACATAGCGGACAACAGCCAGAGCTCGACGATAGCCATCAAGCCGGACTCGGTGGACGTGTTCGCACCGGTGCTGGCCAAGTACAAGATAGCCCGCGAGACCCAAATGATACTCTACGTCAACTTCACCAGCGTTGTCGACTACATGTGGCTGCTGCGCGCCGCCTGCGAGTGCCTGGCGGCGTTCGAGGAGCGTGCGGTTTTATATTTGGCCGCTGCCGTTTCCGATTTCTATATACCCGAGGACATGATGGTGAGTGAGTTGCCCAATCTCTGTTTGTTCTGTCGCCCACGCGGTAGTCATGTGGGAAATCTCGTAATTGATTGCACTCGTCATTCAGTTGCCTGGAAATTGCTTTTTATCGATTCGCAATATGTTGATGGCCTGCGCTTGCCAGCTCGGCTCGGCTCTGTCTTTGACATATTTTCCCTTCACATAATTGACGTCAGCCCCAGCAGGAGCAGCGGCTTCAAGTCAACTATGCTCCTGACAAGCGGCTCCCTTGTCTCAATATCAGACGCCTGTCAGCAGCAGCCAACTATACACACACACACACACACACACATACATATACGTTTGTATCTCTATCGGCGTCCTTGTGCCTTAACATTGTCATCGTGCCTTTAATTTGATTTGCATAATTTTGCTTGTCGTGTCCATGTGCCCATGTTGCCTCCCACCGTACTGGCAGAGGGGACTCTACTCTGGGCCACATTTCATTTGCATTTCACTTTTACATTCATTTACATGTTCATATAGCTTTGGTTGCATCCTCCGCTTGTCAGACGCGCCCCGCCGTCGCCTGTCAGCTGACTTTGTGGCGCGGCAAAGGCTTTCAAGTACATGCATCAAACGCTCATTGCTGCAGGCGCTCGTCGTCGCGCCGTGGGCTGTTTGCAGTTCTCACCTGCTGGCAGAGCACCACACACCAAACCACACCACACCACACAGACCGCACACTCACCCACAGTCACCAACACGTGCACAAAAGTGAAGCGTGGCGGGGCAGGTAAACAGGAAAGTTTTCCACTTGTCGCCTACCTTTCAGCCTCTCAGCTTCGTGCTGGCATTTTCAACGCTCTATTTCCGTTCAGCTCGTGCATTTCCGCTCGGCCTCAGGCTTAAGGCGTTCCCCGAGTGTCAGTGGATGGGTGTTGGGGGCGTTAGCCACAAATCGCTCGCCTGATTGAATTCTTGGATGTTCTGGTAAACTCTCTGCATTGCTATTCAAAGCGCGATGACGAAAATTGCCTGATGATGTGTGTTCTTTTGAATTTATGCGCATATTCCGCAGATCCCCGCTCCACCTGATGCCAGTTGATTTGTCAACAAATTCACTTGCTTTGCATAATGCCCGAGTGCATCTATATTGCGGTGCTGTGCCGCAACACATGCAAATAAATATATATATACATATATCTGTAGCTAGCTTGTTCAAGTTCAGCTTAAAGACCACATGTGAGTAAAATATATTTGATGGCATTCTACGAAAACATTTTGAAGCACTGCAGCTTGACAATGACTTTCACTTTTGCAATCCTTAAAAATGCATACGGTTAGCCATATTTAGGGGTGTGTGCACAACCACTTGTGCACCCAAGGACAACCTCAAGAAATTCAATTTCGCGTCCAACCTTTAAATAAATTTATGCAAATGCGACAAACAAGTTGGCATTTTATAAGGATTTAGTGGCGATAAACACCGTCGGTAAAGTAAATTCTAATAAGCCAAAACCAACAAGAAATTATAAATGTAAACTGCACGAAGTAAAATAAACGAAGAGAAAGAGAAAGAGAGAGAGCGAGAGTGGGAGTAGAGAGAGGGAGAGGGAGAGAAAAGCAATGACATTGGCCGGCTAAAGGCAAACAGAGGCGACGTGTTGAAATCCGAAAATCAAATCAAAAGATTTTACAAGAGCACGCATGAACGCACACAAAGAGACGGCGACCTATACCGTTATACAGAGGCACTAGCACTCACACACACACACAGTGTTAGTGGGTACAATGACACAGCCTCGGAGCAGTGAGAGTGCATGGGCCAAAACAAGAGCGAGAGAGAGAGAGAGAGAGGGAATGAGACTAAGTAACCAAATTCAATGTCAACAGCTGTTGGCAGTTCTTAAAAGCAAGCACAACAAGTTCACAAAGTCTAGTCGGGGTTGCTCAACCAGAAGACACCCTATACTTTACTACTAATTAAGAAGTAAGTGTACAAACTTGTTGTGGTTATTATCTTAAAAGCCCGGAAGGTAGAAAAATCGAAAATGTACAGTTTTTTACCATTCTAAACAGCTTCAGGCTATTCTTCTGATATCTAAACCAGTTAAAATATCTAAACCACTTTTATATAAATAAATAAATCAAATTTCCCGATAGCTTTCAATACTATTTATATAAATTTAATTTTAGGCATTTAGTGTTTGTTTGTTTGTTTTCTGCTGATTAACATTAAGGTGATATGCAAATATTTATAAAAATATTAACGTAATTCATTAGCACAAAATTGTCAGCAACTTTGGGGAATGTTATTTACCAGCTGTGCTCGATGGTGAAAGGCTCTTCTATTAACCTACTTTTCTATGGAAGATAAGAAAGCAATTAAAAGCCGATGTTACTGATATTTCTTATATATTTTTGTGCTTACATTTACATTTTGTTTTGTTAATTTATAGTTTGTCACCGCCGTTTGGTATGCTACAAATATTTTTATGGCGTTATTTATTTGGCAAAGTACTACTGCATTGGTTAATTAACTGAAATCTTTAAAGAAAAAACACCTTGAAAATCCCTCTTTGTAGTTTAACCTACCCCATTTGTTATTTTGTGTGAGCATAAAAACTTATTGCCTGAAAAGCTTAAAGTTCGGATTAGCAAGAACGTCGACTGCGACGGCGACGGTGACGGCGACGGCGACTGCGACGTTAGCATTGCGCAGTTGTCAATGTCGCTTTAGTTCGTCTTCGTTGTCAGCCTAATGCCTGCGGCTGGCTTTTTCATTTCTTTTAGCACTCGCACAATGTCCTGGCTACTTAGGCTTGTCCTTCTGGCCATGCTCGCTTTGTGTGCGGAATAAATGAAACCGGTCAGCAGTTTAGAGGGGGCAGCTAATCAGCGTCGGGATATAATGTTCAACAAGTAGTCGACATGTGCCTGAAAGCGACAGGTTCAGCAGAAGCAGGAGCCCACGCGGCGTATGTGTTATATTTAAAGCGCCTTTAAGGCAGCTCTGCGGCAAATGCGCAACGAAGCGTTGCCGTCAGCTCATTACCACTGAGTTATGCTTTCAATTAGTTATAATACATTTGCCACATAGCTTGTGATGTGGCAAAGCAAGGAAGGAGCCGGGGGAGGGGGAAATGAATTAACCCTGGCCTTTCGCTGTGCCGCGGTGTTCACTGTGTGCAAGGACACATGAGCTGGCTTTTGTGGTTGTGTGTGGGCGCACCCCTCAGTTAGGCAACAATCTCATCGCTCATACGCATCGTTGGCTTGTCATTCCATTAATATGCTAAACCACTGCCGTTGCAGCCCACTCACAAAATGCAATCGGGCGACGGGGCACCAACGATCTCGCTGCAATTGGTGCCGAAAATGCTGGCACCACTCGCCAGCCTGTGGGTGCCGCATGCCTTTGTGGTGTCCTTTAAGCTGGAAACCGACGAGAATCTATTGATTGTCAAGGCACGCGACAGCCTCAACAAATACAAGCACAAGGTAAGCGACGCCTGCAATCACAGCAATATACACATCCAACCAAATTTCTCTCTCTCTCTCTTTAATTTTTGTTAGCTTGTTATTGCCAACGTGCTGCAGACACGCAAACATCGTGTTGTCTTTGTAACACCAACAGATTCCTATGAGCTGCATTTGAGCCGCGAGCAGGCGCTGCAGGGCCTGGAGATAGAGGAGCCCATTGTGGCCGATGTGGTGAGTGTGTAGCGTGTTTAACAAAAGCCAGCTCCCAACTGAATGCTTGTTATTCCGTTCTCCCTTTAGGTGCAAAAACACGGCGACTTCATTAGCAGCGCCGAACAGCGCCAATGACCGTTGTCAATGCGCCGCCGCCAGCAGCAGCAGCAGCAGCAACAGCAGCAGCAGCAGTACCGCTCACGGGCGTTTGGCGGCAGCAGCAGCAGCAACGACGACACCGCCGCAGCGACGGACTATTGCGTGACCAGTTCGCATTATTGTCGCGTCCTAAATCCGGGCACGCCAAGTTTTGGCCGCAAATATTGAGCAGGTTATAGCGCCAAGTCCATTTGCATACTTTGTACGTTTAAGTTGTTGTTATCTATATTTATGGTTAATATCTATCTATTTATGGTCACGCCCTAGTTGGACGCACCATAATTGATGATGGTTGAGAGCATGTTTTGTTGTATTTTGTTTGTTGTTCATGTATTTGGTGTAACGTTGGCTGTTTGAAAAATGATGTCACCTATATTACAAATTGCTCGTTGTCACTATCTGCTGTTTAGCGTTCGCTGGCTCCACGTTTATGTCGTCAAGCATACGCACCGTGGGGCAGGCTGTGACGTTAATCTGAGATCATCAATAATCAGTTTTGTTTATGCTCACATTCCAGTGCGGCTTTCGGGGCCAAAGCATCGCGTGAGCACCCACCCACAAATTAGCCTGCTACAGAAACACACACACACACAGACACACACACACAAACACACAGGCACCCACACACACCCAGGGACTTCTTGAAATTGCAATTTGCGGCCTGGCCCTGGCGGCTGTCGGTTGCAGGCATTGCGACAATTGATTTACAAGCCGTGCATAGCAATAATAACAACATCAGCAACAACAACAACAACAACAGCAGAAGCAACTACAGCGCCTGCCTAATGGCCTTGGCTGTTGAAATATGGTGGCGTATACTTAATACCCTGACGCTTGTCTGGCTCAAGCAGGTCAAGTGACGTCTAAAGGTCAGTTTTGAATACAGTGCAATACAACATGAAGTTCTGACAGCTGCCAGTGGCAAATTAAAATTTAATTGGGCAAAAAAAAGAAGAAAAACAGCAGAAACAACCAGCAAGAAAAACTAATTAACGCAGCGCCCGCAAACCAAAGGCCACAACATGAAATACTCGTACATACAGAACAAAGCAGGAACCGACACAGACGGCACCGACTGCAGACAGCGGCAGCTGCCTCTTGGGTCCTTGGGGTAGCCTTTTTGCACATGTTTATTGCATGTTCTGTTACTGCCGCCTTTTATCTACGGCTTTGCCGCCTAATCTACCTGCCTTAACCGTTCCCTGGTTGTGGCGTGTGCGGCTTCAGGTCCAAAGCCGAAGCCACTTCCGGCCACATTTTCGGTTTTTGTTTCAGCCCCAAACTAGGCAATCTTTTTTTGTGGGCTCGTTCGGCAGCTGTGGCGTAATATTTAACAACTTTTTTCCCCCTTAATGCCCATGCGGGTGTGTGTGTGTGCGAATGTGCGTGTGTATGCATCAAATTAGATTTTATTACGTTCACACGTACAACACACAAATACATAAACATGGACACATAAGAGGCAAGTGCTTCAAGTAAAGACCCAATTTTATCTCAGACTTGCCAAGAAACAAGTGATCTAAATTTGATAATAACGAATTATCGCCAAAAGAAACTCTTCTTTCGGCTATATTCTATATATTCATTACTTTAGGTTGCCAAAAGCCCAATAAATATAATATAATTAATCAACGAATTCCATTTAAAGAACTTGTTTGAAATACTATATCACTATCTAAATGTATTACATATAAAATTTCGAATACAGATTTTGAAATTTGTGAAAATATGTAGGCCAATTTAGAATGATGTGCTCTCGAAATATTGAAATACTTTCAATATATAATATATATTTTGCGTATTGTCTTAGCACCAACACATTTGTACATTTATATGTGTGTAACGAACCAAGCTGCTTGAAGATTATAAGCTGCTGCCATTTTCTGCAACTTTTTTTCTTCTGATTGTGCGCTGTTTTTATTGCCGTACATGCCCAACGTCTACACACAATCCAACATACACACCCACACACACATATATCATATCAAACGGCAGCAATTCCTGCAGGCTGTTCTGTGCACTCGCTATATCTGCGCCCATGCCACGCCCACAACAAACATGGACCAAGCCGTATGCTTCTGCTGTATGCTTGCCTCCTCCTCCGCCTCCGCCTTCGAGTATCGATTGCGCATTTAAAATACTTATGAACATAAAAATTCCGCTCACAAGCTAAATTGCGTATAATAAAATATGTATTTAAGTGTGTATGGGTAACTAGCCAGGAATGCGAAACCAGCTTAAGCTCCTTAAGCAGCTTAAAGGATATGCTTTCATTATGTTTTCACATTATTATTGAGCTTTAATTCCTAAGAGCGTTTGTTTCAAGTGCAGGCAATTATTTAAAAAGTACTAAATGTGCAAAGTAATGATAAACCTTTCATATCCGTTTTTTAGGACTGAATTCAATTTGTAAACTTTGTAATCTGATTGTACAAATAAATATTTTTGAAAAAAGTCGTCGCATGTCCGACTCATAATTGAGTAAAGTATTTAGAAGGAAAAACAGAGTACAGCAAACTCCAAAAATTTCAATAATCTAATTTAAACTTACTAACAAATGAAAAAGATAAAGTTTTATCCTAACAATTAATTATGATACATATTTAGATAAATGTCATTAACAAATATTTAAACGAAAAAACCTAACAATTTAAAAATAAAGGTTATTAAATTTTACATAACCATAAAATCTTAAAGAATGCTTGACTAAATTAAATTAACTAAATTTCAGCTCATATTAAAATTGTCATTCACAACTGGAAAAGGTTTTTAAGATACCCAACCAAACAAAAACGAACCAATCCTTAAATGTTTTAATATTCTGAGCAATCGGACCAAAAATACAAATCAGATAAAATCGAAATAGAATTTGAAGTATGTATACAAATATCAAAAATTATTTTACATTCAATTGATAAAAACATATACATAACAAAATATATATACATATGGATGTACATTACTGATAAGTATTTATTTATTTAATATTAAGTGTAAACATAATACAAATATTATAAAATTATATATATATGTATATTGCGGTTATATACTCTACACAACTCGCAAGTTATGTCTAAAACTGTTAAAAAAAAATTAAATGTGAAATCAAAATTATTTATTATGCAACAATCTATTTGTTGTTTAAATTGGCCAAACTATAATTAAAAAGATTGAAAATGTTAACTAACAATCTTTTATAATACAAGAGAAAAAGAAATACATTGAAAACCAACCAATAAAAATCCAGAGCTGTCTATCTGTAAAACTGTTGTAAATTGTTCAGTTTATGAATGTTTATATACACTAAATACATTTGTATGTCTAGACTCAATATTATGTGAATATAATAACTTATAAATACGTATATATATATATATATATATATATATATATATATATATATATATATTATACATACTCGTATATATTGGAGCGTCTATGTATAAAACTGATGAAAAATAGCTTTAAATGTTTAAAATTTAATTTTGTGTTTTCTTCTATGGGGCAGGATCCGGATTAAATGGTTCAAATTTGAGGAATGCTAAACATGGTTTACTTTCTATCTTTGATTGAATTGTACTGTAGCAAAAAAAAAAAATAAATTCTAGCAGTCGAGTCAAGTCTGTAAAGTATTTATTTTACAAATACACAGACACAAACAGATATGCCACAAGTCCCACACAATGCAAAATTCATTTCGGTAATTTCGGTTTAATCCTTAAGAATTTAAGGGCTTAAAAATAACACTATTTTATGGCTTTAGCTCCCAAAAATCTTCTTTTTTATTTTTATTGTTTTACTTATTATTTTAGTTATTTTGATTATGTTTATTTGCTCGAAAAGCCTTTGCTAAAAATTTATATTTATCGAATTCGAAAAGAAGAACATACAGTCAGAATTAATTCATTAATTTATTTGTTCGATGTTTTCATGAAGACGGACAGACGGACCTGGATCGACTGGGATGATTGTGCTGACTAGGAATATATGTACATTGTTGGGTCGGAGATAGCTGCGCCTGTCTGTTCTATAATGTGCAGAAGTTCATTAAGCCCTTTGTTACTGACTTGCAATATGTTCATTCTATAGAAATATGATAGCTAATTGATTGACACAGAGCGAACTCAAGTGTGTAAGTTGATAAGAGCTTTTGCTCCGCATACTTATTAATTTGCATGCACATTTATTTCATTAAATTTTACAATTTGTAAACAATTATTCTTTAATCGAGAATTTTAAAAGGCAATCATGTCCTAATTTTAAAAGCACCTTTTTAACATCACTATGAAAATAGTGTTGATCGATCAGTTAGTTTTTATAAGTTAGTTTTATTTGTGGTAATATGTATACAGATAATGATAGGCCTACTTCAAATGGCATTTAGTGCACCCTTTGGTGAATGAAAAGATAATAGAAAGCTGCAACAAATATTAACTACAAATAAATGAACAGGAATGTACGTATTCATTTATAGATTGAAAACACGGAAGTTGTTGCAGTCGGGTGTAACCGACTGCGGAATACTCGTTCATTGTGATAGCTTTCAACAGTCGAAAATGGTCTTAATTATTATTTATATTTTGATATTTGGGGGTGGCGTGGCCAAATAGTTTTCGCCTCGATCTTCAGAGAAGAACATAGGACAAAAATATTACCCCTTTATACTCTTTTCACTTCGAAAACGAGTATAAATAGGCGTTGGCCGTTTTGGTTCAATTCTTAACTGCAAATTTATTTTAAATTCATTTACCATTATTGTATCTACTTTATTAAAGACTAGAATAACTGATTAACTGTCAAAGGGAAGATATATATTTTTCACCAACATTAAAAATATAACTGAAATTATATTCAATTTACGTTTAATACTTACAGCCTAAATGAGGACATATTTGCTCCTCTATTACCACGAAAAAAATAAATTTAATTCTAGTTAATTGAGTTTAATCAACAGTTCGCCATGATTTGCTGTAGGGTACAATTCACGTAAGTACTTTTATTAATGGAACATGTCAAAAGCATGCTCAATCGCAATGCGCAAGTTGAGCTCAAAACACGCCGAGGACTGCAATCGTATAAAAATATTGAAATTACTGCAGTTTTCTTATCGCACTTCGAAATGCATATAAATACATATTTCTCAGTTAAGCTATTCATACAAGTTTTCGTTGGCATTGCGCTTTTCCGCCGACAGATTCAGTGCGCCCCGAATAATGCCGATAAATCATATGTGGCACATACAGAACACGGCGAGCTTCGCGATAAATTCAATATTACGGACGATTTTCAGTGTCTATTTCTTGATTTCAACTTTGAATCCAGCTTAAACTGCAGCTTTCGCCAGTCGGTAGACAGCGACTTCGACCACAGTACCAGATACCTTCTGCGACTTCGGAATGTTGAGAAGACATGCCTGCGCCCCGAGCCGTTCTCCTATTCCGGTCCGGTGCAGTGCATCTTCCGCGCGGGGGAGTTTGATAAGTTTGGGCATCAATACAAATTTATTCTTCGAGCGGAGGACGGAAACCGCAACCGAACACAGAGCATTGATATCAATAGGAATGAGTGCATGGTGCTGGAACAACCCGGCATCGAAGTAGCCGTGCTCAACAAAACCTGGAATTCAATTTGCCTACAGTGGGCGAATAAAAGGAGAGACAACCACAATTTCGAAATTGAATGGGAGTTTCATCTGAAGCCCCAGGGCAGTGTACAATGGGTGCCTCCCCAATACGCCAAGCTCAAAGAAACCTTTTGCCTGAAGGGATTGCCTTACGCCGACCAGGAGTACGAGATGACTCTGCGGCGTCGCATTCGCGTGGCCCGTGCCCACTGGAGTGATTCCTTAAACTACACCTTTCGCACGGACCTCAACCCCAGCTTATCTTCAGCGTCAATGAAATTAACGCTTTCCTATAATATTTTAGTGTTCACAATTGTTTATATATTTCATTCTGTTTTATAGTTTATTTTACTCAACTATATAAAGAGAACTCTAAAACTTATATTAAAAACGTTTGCTGCACGATATACAAATTGTAAATTTGCGTATCTGTGGAACCAAGCGTTAAAAAAGTGAACCAAAACTGGATACAAATTTTAATATTAATTTATTGGTTTATGTTAGAAACTATAAGAGATAGAGACATTTGACAAGAATATTTCGGTTTTTGGATTCGTTTCCCACTCGCCTCAAATATTAAATAACGCAATTCAAGTATTACAGCCTTGCGTTTTATTTTGTTTATAGATTTAAATACTCTAAGTCCTGAAAACTTCATTAAGGGGTTAAAATTTATATAACGACAGGGTATCTGCTAGTCTTCTTAACAAAAATACTTCCTTATTAATTTATTCATTATTCAGTGTAACGTGACGAGGTTTATTAAAAAGTGGTATGATTGGCAGATCACCAATAGTATTTACATATATGTACAAAAACAGTTCTCACGTAACAGCCGTTGGCTTTAATTGTAAAGAGTGTTAATTTGGCAAATCCGTAAATTTGAATTTGAGCGGTATATTGGGCTTATTGATGAGCACCGTGCGGAAGGCATTTTTCGTGGAATGATTAAATTCGACCTTGAAATTTCTAAGAATCCGAGCGATGCCGAGCTCGAGTTCCATATCCACAATGCGCTTACCAACGCACATGCGTGGCCCGAAGCCAAAGGGCAAAAAAACAAAGGGGTTCGTTAGTTTTAAAGGATTTGCCGGGCACTTGGCCTCTGAGCCCGCCTCATTGCGCATCCAGCGCTCTGGCAGGAACTCGGTGGCCCGTCCAAAGTACTGCTCATCAGTGAGCGAGTTCAGTGGAATCATGGATATAAACGTGCCAGCCGGCACCCGATAGCCACTGAGAACACAGTCGCGACTTGTGGTTCGCGCATGCCCGATCACGAGGGGCTGCAGTCGCTGCGATTCCTTGAGGCAGGCGCGCAGGTAAGGAACGTTCTTCATGGAGGCCTCTGTGAACTCCGAGTCTTTATTGGGCAGCACGCGCATCACCTCCTCGCGCAACTTATCCTGCTTGTCCGGGTTGGTCGCCAGGGCCAGCATTAGCGCGGCGAATGTGCTGGAAGTCTGAAAATATATAAATGTAGATATACATATGTACATGTCGTCAAGTATATGCTTACTGTGTCAACACCAGCCATTAACATGTCCATGGCCATGACAATGGCCACCTTTTTGTCTCTCTTCAGCAATTTCTCGAGCACGCTCTGCTCGCTTTCGGGCCGGACTATGCCCCGCTGTGCCTCCGCATCCAAGCGCTCCAAGGCCTCGTTGACGTAGTCCGAGGTGACTTTCTGTATGTTGTCGAAGGCGTTCATCAGCTTCTTTAGCATTGGGGTTTGAATGTAGCGCCAAGGGGAGGGCTGTACTTCCAAAATGGCGGCGTATGTGAAGAACTCGTCCAAGCTCTTAAACAACAGCTTGGCGTTATCATCTGTGCGCTCATCCTTTAGGAGACCGAGCTGCTTGTCCAAGGCGACCACGGAGACCGACTCTAGAGTCCAGCTGTTGATGTACTCTAAGAAATTGTCCGGCGCCTCAAGCGTGCTGGGATCTCGTATGGATTTGATCCTGTAATAACCAAAAATCAATCATTGTCCACTTTAATGCCGAATGGGATTTTTTCGATTATTTACCGATCAACAAATTCACAGTTGACCTGTGACATTTTCTTGTAGTAGAGTCTCACGTTCTTCGGCTGCATTAGCACAGGATTTACGATGCTGCGAAAGTCGCCCCATGCCTTACCCTGTGTCGGAATAAGTCCTTCGACGCCCTGAAAGAAATCCTTTCGATACTTCTCGCGATGGTATCTCAAGGTATCGCTGCCTGGCCTATTTGGCCAAATGCCTTCATTCCGGAAGACGACTTCAAAGTCCTTTGGGTTATATGTGGTCAATATGGGATCGCTGCCGAAAATGCCTGGCATTCGGAAGATATCACCGTAGTCCTCGCGCATGGCCAACACCAGCTGCGACAAGTCCATATTTTTATATTTGCCTCCGGGAAAGGCCATTTTATAGACTAGAGCAAGCGGATTCATGTGTGGCATCTCCTCAATGGGGCGTGCCTGCTGCCACTCGACATCGTCTCTAGCGCCATCGGGCTCCTTGACTGCGGCCGCAGTGCTTTGACAACGCTAAAGTAATTGCCGATAAGTATCTGTAATCTATGAAGTGTATCTCACGCTCACCTGTTGTAAGCTCGTGCATGCGTAGAGGGCTTTGACTGGCTGAATTATGGCCAGGTTATTGCGTATTTTTAGCATTTTGCGGGCCGCGGTCCTCACTGGCGTGTCTCCAAAATTAAACTAACTATTTGCGACGACCAATTTTACAAATGAACGCTCACAATCAAGAGCTTTTTGTTATTTGTTGAGACCCGGTCAACGAGCGGGTGGGAATCAAAACAAAGATACGAAAGCTTTCAGAAAGCGTCTAATAAAAGCGTAAACAAGCGAATTAATGTTGAGCTTATTATTTGATTAATTTGTTGCTTTTGCCACTTGCGCGAATTTAAAATTTCGTCGTGTCAGGCGTTTCAACGTCATATTGAGACATTTATGAATTTTGATAATTGTTTCCTGACCTGATATAATACAGTTTTCGATGAGCCGCTTTGGCGACTTATCATTTAACTCACCAATCAAGATTTATGTATGTATACTATGGAAACGTCGGAGCTCTCAGAAAGCACAGAGCACAAACACAAATCATTAGAAACGAATCTTATTCCATTTATTTAATAACATGTTAATGTGTGTATGTTAATGAGAAAGAAATATTTAATAACAAATGAATGTTTGTGTGTTCATAAATAAAAAATATATATACATACATATGTATGTATTTATACATATACTAAATTACTGATAGTATAATGTTATCTAAAGACTTGACTGATACGTTTCTTTATTTATATATATTCATGTACATACAAGGCTGTGCATTCATTTATTGATATGCAACTTTTTAGCTTCCCATAAGCTGCAAACTATTTCAGAACAGCCGCTCTCGGGTGATTGAACCCCACAGGCATTCCACATTATTTCATTCAAGGTCAACATTTAATTCGGTTGTCTATATTTACAAATAAATGAATGCAATTACGCCGCCGAAATTTCTATGGGGTCGTTGTATCCATAACTCTCTGGAATCAAAACATTTAAGTATCTTCTAGCTTCTCGCTGCCAACAGTTGCAAAAAAATTTCACTAGAATATTTATTTTGAATTTTTTATATTCCACATAAAATTAACTTCCAGGTCAGAAAGCAAAAAAATAAATAAGAAATGTAAAATTTGTATAATTAATTTTTTTAATCTATGAAATCTGTATCTCAAAAATGGATTCCTTTATTATAGGCAAAACAAAAAAATAAAATCTTATTGTAGCACCTTAATGAACAATCAGCTGTGTCGCCTGATACAAAAACAATAAATACAATGATATATATAGTTGGCAAGCCAAACATAACTGTTCGATCTTGTTTTTCCCTTGTTATTAATATATGTCTAGATGTGGATGCAGATCAGATACAAACAAAATCAAATAAATTATTTACTTGAAAATTTATCTTTTTGCCTGTTTCGCACGTTTGCACATCTTATATGAATTTCCCGTTTTTTTGTAGGTTTAACTATTTTATATAGTTAGTACTTCAATTGTTTTAATCTATCACTCTTTGCCAGAGTTTTTGCTGAAATACAAAGGGACTTATTTCAAATAACATGAAATATTGTAATCTTGTTAAAGCTTACTTTTCTAGTTCCTTAAGAGTGAGATGTGTATATATCTAAATGGCCAGAAAACTGCGCCTGAAATCAATGTCACAAGAGTTCCGATATCGGCCAATTTTGCGATTGCTCATTTGTCGAAATCGTCGCATCGCCTCGTGTATTTCCTGCACACTAATGGGTTTGACCACCTCCATGCCGCGACCCTGTGTCACCTCTGGACAGACATGCATCATGGCCGGACTGCCGCCAGCTGAGGTGACGCGGCTGTATGGCTCCGTGACACGGTTATCTGAATTCAGCCGGGTCAGTATCGAGTAGTCCACAATAGCCGCAATGGTCTCGTGCGCCAGATAGGCCAAAATGTTCATCGTTGGCGTGGGTATACGCAAATCGGCGGGCAGGTCCAGAAACCGTCTGAACTTGTTCTTGATCTTCTCGCCGTGTCGGCAGTAGAACGAGGTCTTTCGGGCTTCGTTAAACTCGAGATACTGCTGGCCCGTGAGTATTTGTGAAATGCGATCGGCGCGAAACAGACGACGCATGCGATCCTCGTCATGTAGCTCCTGCACCTCAATGGCCAGCTCTTCGTCCTCTTCCGGCTGCTCCAGATCGTCCATAAAGTCTTGCGGCCTGCCCGTGCGTATGCTCAGGAATCGTTTCAATATACGCATGTCCTTTAAGTGCTTCCGCATGCGTGCTATTTTCACGGAATGGTTGCGCATCAGGAACTCAAAATCAGCTTGCGAGGGGCAAGGGTTCTGTTTGCGGCGCATGGCCACCAGTGAGGCCTCATTGAAAATACCACGTAACTGCTGCTGCAGGATCTGCTCCACCAGCTTGACGCTGGCAGTGCGCGGCTGATCGCTGTCGCCAAAGCTCCGCATTATGTCCGCAATCTCCGTAAGCAGAGAGACGGGTGCATCGTCTGGAATTTGGATGGCGACCATGTTTGGATTTTGATTGGGCGGCGCAGTTGCCACCGCTTGCAGCTGCTGGTGCTGCGCTTGCGGCACGTTGCCGCCCTGCACTAGTATCACCTGACGATGGACGTGCATGGGCTTGTTCTCCTCGAGGCTCGGCAACAGCGGTGTGCTGGGCGCAGACGGGGTCGATGTGATAATCGGTGATGCGATGCCGCCCATATCCCCGGCTGCAACGCATACTGAGTTCTGTCGCATTACTCGCTTCGCTTGGTAGTTCATGATGAAGCACAGAAATCAGAATATGTTTGCAGTAAGTCCTCTTGCGACCGAGGCTTGTGGATAAACATGGTATACGAAAAATGAACTAAATGAATAATATAAGACCAAGTAGTTCAATACGAGGTCTGCGGAAATGAACCTTCAGAAAGAATTCATATGAACCAAATTTGTGATGACACACATTTATTTATTCATTATCAACAGTTGACAAAGCGAGTGTCAGCGAAAGTATTGCTGTATTTCTATACAAAAAATATTGAAAGCTAAACGTTAATGTAATTATACAATTATTCCTGTTGTTGTCAGTGACGTTATTAAAATTTACAGCAAAAGAGGAAGACGTCCTAGGTTCGTAGAAATATATTATTAAATGTAAAAATATTGTAAATGGTATATATCATTTTCAGACAGGGAGATAGAAACAATTATATTATATAAAATTAATAGATAGAAATCGGAAAAGATACAGAAATGGAATTGAACTACAACAAATAGCATGTCATCCCATTAAATATTGAACTATTGAACTGATGTCTTATATTGAACCGGAATGTATAACACTGTTCAGCAATCGATTATCGAAACAGGTGTCTATCGCTCCGAGTGAACCCTATTGCTGTAATCGATACTTGCGCACCACCATTTTTGTTTGGACAATGGAGAATTATCACAAAAAATAATTTATTGGAGTAGAAGGGAAGTCGAGTATAGAATCGAAAATACCGCCGTAAAAATGTTCAATGGTATGGTGAAGACCATACGCGACAGCATCGTGGGCACCTATCCATCCTGCCATGTGAATTCACGTCTGGAGGAGCGTCGTGCCAAGCAGAGGGCGATGCGGCAGGAACGACGGCGGAAGCCAGACAAACCGGACGATTTCGTTACTTACGAGGACTCAGGCAGCGACGAGGAGACCCCACAACAGCAGGACGAAGTTCTCAACACGTCTTACAATCTGTGCGATTATCTGCGGAGCAGAGAGAGCTCGTTGCGCGACGTGAGTGCAAAGTAAATAATTATACTCAATTGCCTAATAAACTTTCGACTTTTATAGCGTCGCAGCGTCAATGCGGAGTACACCAGCCGTTACGTGCTCACCCACGATATGTTGCGTGAGACGCAAATCAGTTTGGGTTACATTAACAAGGTATTCTGCTCGAAATGGCTGAGCAATCGTCAGGTGGTGTTCGGTACCAAGTGCAATAAACTGCTTGTCTATGATGTCAATATGCGTCGTGTGGACGCCATTCCCACGCTTGCCAATAGTCGTTCCAATCATCCGGAGATCCAAGGCGGCCTGCATGCTATCGAACTGTCGCCCAGTCGATCATTTCTTGCCACGGGTGCACGTAATTCTTCGGACATTGCCGTGTATCGGCTGCCCACACTGGATCCGGTTTGTGTGGGAGAAAACGGTCATCGGGACTTGATTATGGGCATGTGCTGGCTGGACGATCAGTTTCTCGTCTCGGGCTCCAAAGACTCTCGCATGGCCCTGTGGCGCATCAACGAAGATCATATGGACTTTCCAGACGGCGGAGAGGAATCCTGCCCCACATTTGCTACAATACATCCGCTGAGCATTAAGGAAGTGCGGACCGCACAGCGAGTAAGCAGTTGTCCTATACGAATCCAAAAAAAATGTAGCAACCTTTTTGTGGGTTTACAGATACGTTCGCTGTGCTTCAACAAAGAGTTTAAGGAGATCGCAGCGCTCTCCCTAAACGGCTATATACACATCTTTAATGCAGAGACCTTCAAGCAAACACTATCACGCAAGCTACCCAACTGCCAGGACAACGTAAGCATTGCGTATCATAGCGATGGCCTCTATGCTGTCGGCTGTCGTTCCTACACCATTCTGCTGGATGCACGCACACTGCAGACGATTAAGAAGATCACGTCGCGTTACAGTGGCTGCGGCATACGTGCCACGTCCTTTGAGGGTAATCTTTTAACAGTGGGCACCGGCCTGGGCATGCTGCTTTTCTATGATATACGGGCTGGCAAGTATTTAGAAAGCAGCGTAAATGCTTCACGTACCGTGGCCCTAAAGTGCAGCAAAGGCATTGTGGTAAGCAGACAAAAGTAAGGAACTTGTCTTAAATTAAATTGATTTGCTCTTGCAGTATCCGGAGGATGAAATGGACGGCTTCCAGCAGGTGAAATATGTGCCCGCCATTTACACGCATTGCTATGACAGCACACGGATGCGGCTGTTTGCTGCGGGCGGGCCGCTTCCTGCCACACTGGTGGGCAACTATGCGGGGGTTTGGCAATAGATTCACACGGTTCTCACAAAACTGATTAGTATGAGTATTTAGACAATAGTGTATTTTGTTTTTAGCCTTGTCGCTGTCTTGGCTGCGATGTCTGAAATGTGATTTTTGATTTCTCTGCTGACTTTGACTTTTTCGTTTAGTTATAAAAAATTGTATATTCTTTGTGTTTGATTAATACAATTAATAAGTGTAAATGTATATGCATGAACTTCGAATAGTCTTAGCCAATTACAGCTCGTATTTATACAGTCTATAGGTTAAACAATAATATAACTGATTTTTAAGTTTATACATACACACAAAACGCAAGCATTGATTTTATAGTCTGATCTTTATGGTAATAGAATTTGAAATTAAACTATCTACAAATGCAATTTGCATAACAAAATAAACATAAAGTTGTGTTATCATTCGTTGTCGCAAAAGAACACAAAAAAATTCAAATGTTATTTAAATGTTTTATACATTTATATATTGCTTATAGAGTGCTGTATAGGGCGCTCTATGTAATGTATATAATATATATATTGAAAGGACAGCATTACAACAGAAGATCAACAGACTATTGTTAAAAATACATAAATACAATTTTGGGGACAATAACCATATACAAGATTTACACGATATAGTACACAGAGTAACTGGCCAGCAAGGGCTTCCGTATCTCCCTCACGACGTATAATACCAATACAAACGACATTTAATTATTGTTGTTCGTCGTGTTGCCGCCTCCACTCCACGCACTCAGAAAACCAGTCCAACTGCGATTGCTACCGTCATTGGAAACTAAGCGAAAGACCATTGAACAAATAGGTTTATAGGTTTGTAGGTTTTAGCTTCCAATTTACCTTTCTGCCCTTTTGCCACACAGTTAAGCATTTCCACTTCGTTGCGACTCAAGCGTAGAATTGTATTCAGTACCGGTACCAAACGTTGCCGCTCATCGCTATTGCTCAGTGTAATAAACTGCATGGAAACAGGGTTATAATAAATTTGTTTGACTTATACAGGTTCAACTTATTCGAGCAGGTTACCTTTAGGAATACGTTTTTGAGATATTCTGAGTTGTGCATGTGCTGTTCCCGTTCTTCGGAGCGTTCCTGACGACGCAGTTCCTCTTTGAGCATATCATTCATTTGTGTTAGCTTGGCCAGATCCTGTTCATTCTCGGCCAGCAGGGAGGTCAGATGACGGACGCGACTCTCCTGTATGCTCAGACGCTCCTTGGTGGCTAAAAGCGCCGCTTGCGTTTCGCCACGTGCATCTGGCTCGAAATCATCATCCTGCATACTGACGCTGCGTCCGAAATGGGAAATCGTTGTAACCGTATCGCTATTAATGGCATTTAGGGATGTGTTCAGCAGCTCATCCAGTGGCATAAAATCGTGGGAGCGACGTGAGGCAGTGGAAATTTTGCGCTGTGCGGCCAGCTGTGCAAGTGTTTCCCCGCTTCCATCGTGATCCAATAGATAATCAATCTTGCTCTGCTCTGGACTGGTTGCCTCGACGACGCCTGCCGTTGCCGGCAATGGCACGACGACAGGCTTGGCTTCGGCCGCCTTCTCGAGCTGTTCGACCTGTTGCTGCAGCTGAGCTACACGCCTCTGATGCGCATCATCCATCTGCTCGATCTGCTGGCGATGGTGCTGCAGCTGCTGCTGCTGCTGCTGTAGCTGCCGCTGATTCTCCACTGTCAGCGATTCATTTTGCTCGCGCAACTCATCCGATATCGCCAGCACATCCTGGCTGCGTCGCAGCAGTTTCGTGTTGTCCCGCTGCAGTTCGTTCAATTGCGACTCGAGCTGAGCGACCCGCTGTGCGCTGTCTTCGTTGCTGGCGCGTAGCCTCTGCTCATTGGCGCGCACCGAGTTTAATTCCGACTCGAGATGATGCTCCTTGTCTGTATCACGATTCTGTTGTTTGCGCAGCACCGCCTGTGCTTTCATTTTGTATTCGGTGTACTCCGCTTGCAGCTGCTCATTGGAGCGTTCGGCTTGTCGCAAGGCCACCTCCAGTTGGGCAAGTGCATCCTGTCGCATTTCCAGCTGTTGTGTGCTGTTGTTCAGCAGCTCCTGGGTGTGCTTGAGCTTGCTCTCGTAGTGCTGTGTGTTCTCAGCTAGCTGTAAACTCATTTGCTCCACCTGCTGCTTTTGCTGCTCCACGCTAAGCTGCAGTTCCTTGCTGCCAGATAGGGCCTCCTGCTTGCCATGCACAGCGTCTTTAAGCTGTGCTTGCATGCGATCAATTTCCTGCTTCAGCTGCTTGCTATGCGCTGCCTCCCCGTTCTGGGCCTGTTCCATAATGCTAATCTCCTGGCGAAGCTGGTTAATGGTATTCTCCTTGCTGGCCAGCGTTTCCCGAAGCGCGTCCAGCTCTGTGCTTTTGCCCAAGAGTTTTGCGCTCACTTCGGCCAGCGATTTCTCGGCGGCCTCAATTTCGAGGTTTAATACATTCGAACACTTTGACTTCTCTTTGGATTTGAGCTTTTGGTTCTCGGCACGCGCTGCATTCAAATCCTGCTGAAGCTGAGTCTGCGCTAATTTGATTGCATCCACTTCGGTTTCCAGTTTGGATGATGCTGCTTGCTCCATGCTTTTAATTTGCTGCGTCTGCTCCTGCAGTTTCTTTTTCAATTTAGCAGCCAGCGCGCGCAGCTTATTGTACTTCTCCTCGTACCCATCGTCCAGTTCGCGCAAGCGATTCAGCTCCTCAGCTCGTGAAATTGTGGAAGTGGACAACACATCGCTCTGTGCATCTCCATTAATTTGTTCCTGTTGCTCCAGTTCGTCAACTCTGGCCTGAAGTTTCTCGAGCTGCTTTGACTTCTCATTTGAGCTGTCAGTAAGTGTTTGCAGCTCCTTGTGACTCTTTTCATACTGCTCCTGCATGCGTGAAATGACATCGCCGCGTGCCTTTAAGGCCTCGTTCAGCTCGCGCATCTCGGCCAGCAACTCGGCATGTTCGTGCTCCTTCAGTTGATAGCGTGACTGCAAGTCCTCATGGTGCTGTCGCAACTCAACACAATTCGCCTCGAGTTGCGCCTTCTCGCGCTCGTGTTTCTGCTCCATCAGCTTCATTTCACGTTCCTGCTGACTGCGCTCCTCTTGCAATGCCTGAGCTATGCGTTGTAGTTGACAAAGTTTTTCGGTGAAGTAGGTTACGTTGAAACTGCCAACAGGCTGGGCAGATTTCAGTGGTAACTGCTGCCCCCTAATCATATTTGCCAGCTGCTCGACTCTGTTCAACTTGCACAGTATACGATCAACGTCTAGTGTCTGATGTTGTTGCTGATCCTGTTGCTGCTCCTTTACCAGCTTGGACAATCGTTCCAGCTCGTAGACTTTCTGCAGCAGTCGCTTATTTTGGCCCGTATCTTGGGTATTTGGTTTGGAACCCTCTAAGCGTTCCTTTAGCTTCATATTCTCCTGCTGTAACGCCGTCATTTTGGCACAGAGTAGTTGCGATGCTCTCACAATCTCTTGCTGCCATTTGGATACGGATGCTGCGTACTCGTGCTGCGTTTCGAGTAGCACACACTTGCATTCCTTTAGGTTCTTCAGCTTGCGATGCACATCTATGAATCGATCCTTAAGTGCATTAAACTTCTTGCGTTGCTCTGAATTAATTTGCTTCACTGTCTCGTACTTTTGCTGGAGCTCGGCAAGTTCAGCTACCCGTAGTTCTGTCTCTTTAGCCGCACAGTCGGCCTGCTGCCTTAGGATCTCATTTTGGGCCTCTGCCTCCCTAATTTTCGTAATGTCCGCCTCGAGAAGTTCAAGATTTTTCGCTGTTGGCTGCCAAGTGCGTTAACCTGCTGCATGGCCTGCTCCATGCGCTCGACGTCCGCAAGCAGATCATCGTTTTCATCGCTTAGGCGTCCCAGCTGACGTTTGAGGCTCTCGTTCTCGATTTCGAGTTGTTGTAAATGCTCGGCGTCCTCTTTGGCTCTGCGCTGTAGGGTGCTCAGTTGCTCCGTTAGTATTAGGTTCTTGTCGGTGAAGTCCTGCAGCATCTCCTGCATGGCTGGCAGGCTGCTCTGTTTGGCAGCTGCCTTTGCCAATGCTTCCTTCAGCTGTCGGTTCTCTTCGGTGAGCTCTGCTCATGAGATAAGCAATTTATATTAGGACACTATTTAATCCCGTTGTGTTATCCGATTGGCTTACCATCTTTGGCCTGCTTTGCTTTTTTGGCAATGCTAAGTAGCCCTTTGTATTTGCCGATGAGTTCATCTTTGCTCAAAGCTTCGATTGGATTCTTCTGCACACACATAGCAATACATACATAAACACATATATATTTATGTAGTTGAAACGTCATTGTTGTTATTGCTTTCGTTGCCCGTTTTGCTCCGTCGTGGCTTTGTAGCCAGTACGTACCTGCGTGTCCCTAGTTGACGAGTCCATCTTCAACGCTGTCAATCTGCTGTCCTAAACTGCAACAAAGCCACTTGCATGTGCAAATTTGAACCTGTTTCCTTCGCTCTCCAGATAATCGAACAAAATAAAACTTGAACAAGTTGTCAAATGGGCAACTTAACGATTAGTGATAAGTTTTTTCGATGTCACAAGAACGATAACAACGGTCATTTATAAGTTATCGCTCATGTTATAGCTTCAATAAAATATGACCACAATACATGTGTGAAATTTAGTGACGTTTGCATTTTTATTACTTATAGTCGCCTTGAAACCATAAGGTAATTATGAAGTGCGCTTAAACTTAATGCAAACATTGCCTCCATTATTTATTTTAGGACTAACCAACACTTAAAACGTATTGTCCTTATTTCGCAGGTTGGTCACTCATCAGCTGTGTTATGATTGCATGTACATATGTAAATCAGCTGATTTGCAATCGGTAGTTTCAGCAATATAATAATGAATTAAGATCGAAGACATTAGAAAAAGTTTTTTAATTACGTAGAAGTTGATATTTTATGAGATTTAAACCATTAATTTAACGAAACATAAACAGTTTATAAATAAAAAAACAATTTATTTCATTTACCACGTTTACATATCTCCCATAAATATTTTAATCACTTTCGACAATTGAAATGTTTTTGTTGAATAGAATAGAATATAAATAGAAAGTCAAAATACAAACTTGTTACATATACACATACTTTAATTGTTTGGTTACCAGTGATTCATCCCACTGTTCACAGCGTCTGAGCAATCGGTATTCTGCCCATCCCTAGCGATTTGTTATTTTGGTATTTTAGGAAGTATTTTACTGCTAGTTGATTTGTGTTTGGTCGTTGTTGGTGGCAGAGGAGCCTGAGACCATGAGCATGGACTTGAGCGATAATCAACTGGAGGATCAATCCTTTATATACAAGCACGAACAGCTCTTCAGCGAGAGTTTTCCACTGTTCAAGGAGATACGAAGACTGGGCAAACTTTGTGATGTCACACTTAAGGTTGGTTACTGCCAGTCCCCGCATCTTGGCATTATCATTATCTAGTGCCAGTTTCTAAATATAAACACAAATATACTTACATTCGTGTTTGTTGCAATCGTTACGCACAGGTTGAAGATCAGACGTTCTCGGCGCATCGCGTTGTGTTGGCTGCCACTGTGCCATATTTTTATGCAATGTTCACCAACAATATGGCGGAGAGTCGCATCAGGGAGATCACTATGAAGGAGATCGAGCCGAGCGCTCTGGAGAGTCTAATTAATTATGTATACAGTGGGCAGGTTCGAATCGACAACCAGAACGTGCAGAGCCTTATGGTGGGCGCCTCGTTTCTGCAGCTGTCCAATGTTCGCGAGGCCTGCGCCACTTTCCTCATCTCCCGCTTCCATCCGCACAATGTGCTGGGTATACGCACCTTCGGCGACTCGATGATCTGCCGACAGTTGACCGATGCCGCGGATAAGTACATTGATCAGAACTTTGCCAAGGTATCCCAATCTGAGGAGTTCCTCACGCTGGATTGTGAACAGCTGCTGGAACTCATGCGACGCGACGAACTGAACGTGCGCAATGAGGAGGTAATATTCGAGGCATGTATGCGTTGGGTCAAATACGCCGAGGAGAAGCGTTCGGAGCTGTTTCCACAAGTACTGGCCGCAGTGCGGCTGCCGTTGTTATCACCGCAATTTCTAGCGGATCGTGTAGCACGCGAGGAACTGATACGCTCATCGCACCAATGCCGTGATCTGCTAGACGAGGCAAAAGACTTTCATTTGATGCCCGAGCGACGCGGATTGCTGCAAAGTTTTCGCACTCGTCAACGGTGCGGTGAATTCTTTACGGGCCAAATTTACGCCGTTGGTGGATTAGCCAGCACGGGCGAGTCCGTAAGCACTGTGGAGATTTACGACCCAGTTACCAAGAAATGGAAAATGGGCGAACAAATGTCCATGATGCGGTGAGCTTAAAGCCATTGATCTACTTTACATTTCATTAAGATTTAAATTTTTGATTGTTAATTGACAGCTCAAGAGTTGGCGTGGCGGTTTTGGATGGTAAATTGTACGCATTTGGCGGTTTCAACGGCACCGAGCGCCTGTCCACAGTGGAAGTCTATGATCCGCGAAAAAACAAATGGTCTCAGGGCTGTGCAATGTTATGCAAGCGCAGCGCCGTCGGAGTGGCTGCCTTGGATGATTGCATTTATGTCTGTGGTGGCTACGATGGCGTTACATCGCTCAACACTGTCGAGGTCTACTATCCAAAGATCAATACATGGAAAACGGTGTGTAATTCTGTTGAAATAGATTCTGGCCAGCTCTCGTTATGTCCAATACTATATCTTTCTAGGTGGCTCAAATGATGAAATATCGCTCAGCAGGCGGCGTCACGCAGCTGAATGGTTACGTTTATGCCTTAGGGGGTCACGATGGTTTGTCAATTTTCGACTCTGTGGAGCGCTATGATCAGAACGAGGATGTCTGGATCAAGATGTCACCTATGCTGAATCGACGCTGTCGCTTGGGCGTTGCCACGCTAAATGGGAAAATCTATGTGTGTGGCGGGTATTGTGGCAACTCGTTTCTGCGTTCCGTGGAGTGCTACGATCCGTTAACGGACACCTGGAAACTGGTCACGCCCATGAATTGTAAGAGATCGCGAGTCGCGTTGGCTGCCAATATGGGCAAGCTGTGGGCCATTGGCGGCTATGATGGCGAAACAAATCTGTCCACCGTTGAAGTTTACGATCCCGAAACAGACAAGTGGACCTTCATGCCTCCTATGTGCGCGCACAGCGGGGCGTTGGTGCCGGCGTAATACGCATTGATTAGCTTGCCTAGCCAAAAATTCTCTCGTAGTTATTCGATTAGTTAATTTATGCAATTATATGCGTCTGTGTGCAACTAAGCTTTAGTGGTCCTTTGGCCACGGCTCTATATTTAAAATTGTTTATGCGTCTTTCAGGATCGTTAAGTGTATTACATTCCAGTTGTATATGTTTGTTAGCTTGTAATTTATCCCTAGCCTTCAATACTCATTAAATTGAAACAATTAACTCGTATCTCAGCAATGCAATTCTGCATATTCGTATGCGGTTCACTTTGTATTTGTTGTCGAGTGTTGTTCTTGGGTGTAATCCAATTGTTGAGCCAATTTCAAATACATATAAATCTCATTTTTCGCATATCATACCAATCAATAGCCCTGCGTCATATGTGCGACGAATTCGCTTTGTTTGCGGAACAATATACGGACAGCAAATACGAGGAACGCGCAAAAACTTGAATTTTTCGTTGCAAGAGGGTTGCTATAAATGTTTGAGAATAATAAAGATTGACCTATGTATGCTTAAGTTTACGACACTTATTAATATAAAATTCATTATTAATTCTTGATATGCTTAGATACGGTTTAAGCCAAACCGGTTCAAAGTCGGAAATTTACAATAATAAACCAAAATCTGCCGAAGCTAAACCCGAATCGAACAAAAATGGGTTGGTTAAAATTTAGTACAACGGGAAATTTCGAGCCCAAAAGTTTATATTACCTGACCTAATAGGCAGTATTAAAAAAAATTCGCTGGAGTTTTTACTGTTTAATTGAAAATAAATAAGAAAAATAAAAATTGCACATTTTATTTTATAGTTGGGAAGAATGAGACGAGCCGCGGTTTGAATCAAAATTTGGGCCAAATCAAATCTAAAAGCATGCTGATGGTTATGTTTTGGGTTTGCAGGCATTTTTAGGTATTACTAATTAAATTTGTATGTCTTTGTCTTGTAGAACACAACACTAAGCACTGTCAATACTACAAATAAAAGCAAATGGTTTAACTGCGGTCTGCTAACTTTATCGCACAGCCCTCGACTCCGTAGTTCGTATGTCCTTTTGCTATGTTTTTCTGTTGTATCTTTTTTATAATGCAGTTTCAAAATGAATTTGTGCCACCTGCTGCTGCAGATGTTGCAGATCTGCCACCTCAAACGAACAACAGGTGGCGGCACATTTCCACTTTGTGGCCAGCTAGGCTTATCTGTGGCCATAAAATTTCATTTGCAAGTCCATAATGTAATTAATAGTACAAATTCCATTTATAGATAAATGACACACCGAAAAACACACACAAAACTGTTGCTGCCCGTTATCAATTGCATATGGTCGGGGTAAATAGTAAGTGTTAATGCAATACCATTTCCAGAATAGAACGGTCTATAACTAGGGCTTTGATCATGCTTGTGTTATCAGCATTTCCGCTATATACTTTGTATATTTACACAACCTAAAATTGTGCAGGCTTTTGCGGCTGTTTTATTTGATTTCAATAATCAAATCTCGAATTGCTTGTCTATCGACAAAAGCATTGCGCAATTTTATTTTAATTAAATGCTAATTATGTTTGTCATTGCCAGCGTAAATATTTGAATGGGTGCTAAAAAGACCGAAGAGAGTGGGAACTATAGTTGGAGTTGGAGTTGGAGTTGTGATGGGCAGCAGAATGTTGCTAATTGAAACATTGACTATAATGCAATATATACAATATATTTTATACATATACATATGTATATATCTGCATATACATTTTACAAGACGTGGCTTTCAATCTAAATGCAAATTTCGCCATTCGAGTTTTATGGCCGCGAAAATAGTTGACTTCGTAGAATGCCAGAATGCCAGGATGCAGCAGGATGCGATAAGCGGTCAACTGCACTGGCCAACATCGTTGTTTCCATGCTTAATTTTTGCCAAAAAAAAACACAGGATGTTCTTTTGTAAGGTTTACAAGTAACAACAATGGTAAGACAACATTTAGGGATGCTCGACCACGACATACCTAAAGTGTAAATTTTAGGAAATTATAAATAATATATAATAAAGCTTTATTTCCAACTAAGGTGTTTTATAATGTCATAATTTATCAGCATTCTTTTATTCAGCTGTATTGCATTCGCTTGTTTTAATATTTTTTTTTGTTGCAAAGGACACAGTAATAATCGCTTGCCTTTCGGCAATGGGTAAAGGATGTGCGGATGTAGGCGGTAGTGTTTGCATACACTTGGCCTTTACGAGTGGCGCGTGGTTTGTTATATCTTGGCTTCTGGTTTTTCGGTCTGGGTCTTGGTGCTGTTGCACTCCAAGCTGGCCTCGCCTCAAGTGCCGTCCGACGTTTAAATATGGTGCACGCCTACGAGATGCAGATTTGTGGCTGTTTTTGATTTTCTAACGTCATCGCCCACGCTGGCAGCATGACACAGGCATAAAAATCACAACGGATTGTAAAATTTGCATAAAATATACCTCTGTACATATGAATATTCAAAACGGACAGTCATTATTTGCATTTGTGAGCGGCGGCCGAAATATTAGTTTAGTGCAAATAATGACAATTAACAACGCTGATGTAAATATCTATTTAAGGATTTTTCTGAAAATATAAATTGGAACATGTTTTGCTGCCAATTTGTTAATAGGTATTTCAAAAAGAAATACCATATTGTGAAATTAATTTTAAAACACAGATGGTGCCCCAATGCATATTATTTTCGTATATGTAGATGAAGGGCAGACCAAATTTTTTCTTGTTTAATGTTTTATTCACATATGCAAACAAAATTTCCGTTCAATTCAATTAAGCGCCGCGACCTGAAAGTATGCATCCGTTATTCTTTTAGCCTTTTTTTCTGCAACAAAGTGGCGCCCACATAGACCAACACCAATACCAGCAGATTCCGACAAATATGTGTACATGTGTACACTGTATGCACACACACATACACGTGAGACCTACGCCATCTCACACAGTGAACAGCACAGACACATTTGAATTTCTATTCGACCAATTGTTGATATGCACGAACAAATGGAAGCACAAAGCGAGAGCCGAGCGACACACGAGCTGCTTCGTTTTTGTCCGTTTCCTGTTCGTTGTGTGCGGTGTGTGCGTGTAACGAAGCGTATCAGCAATGTGTAGTTGTGGTTGTGCTGTATTCTTCGCTGGCAGCCAGCGTCGAGCATTTATAAAGTCCATTGCCGCTTTGATCTGTCGCTCAGTTGTTGCATACTTCTCGGCGTGTTCGTTCGGCGCGCATCACAAAAAAAAAAGAATTTCAAAAATAAGTAGCTCACAGTGCTGTTGGAACACCATAAGGCAAACAATTGAAAGTTTTAATTTTAACAATTCACAACTGTAAGTGCATTATATTTTACATTTTTAATATAAAAAATTTAGAAAATACAATTTGAGGCAGTACCATTAAAAGTGATTTCGTCTCTTTCAATGTGAGACTATTAAACATTTTTAAATAAATGAATTTCTACTGAAGTCCATACATTTATAAAGCTGTCTAAGATTTGCTGTGTGACAGCCACTAATTGCAAAATGGAAAACATTTTAATAATTAGGTGCAGTGGCCCGTGCACGAGCTGACAGTAAAAAATAAATGTGAAAGATAAACTCAGTTGGTCATTTGTATTTGTCGTTTAAAGAACCAAGTATTAGGATCGTATTATCGATCAATTTTGGAACGTATGATATACCTAAATACAATACGATATTATTTACTGCGAAAGTTTGGCAGTAAACTAAATTCATTGTTCAGCCTGCGTGACCAAATGAACGAAGATGAAAACTAAAGTTTTCTTTTAAGTGTTGACCTAATGAAACAACATGAAAAACTGTTAACAACAAATTACCATTTGGGCAAAAGAGCTGTCCAATAAATAAGTTTGCTATGCACGATTGATTTCCATTAGTTCGAACACAAAATTTGATATTGCCTCTGGGACTTGTTTTACTTAAATACTTGTATTTCGTATGTTCAAAATATGCAGAGCATGTTAAAGCTAACAACATTTGTAAATATGTATTTTCTAATATTATATAGGCTTGAAATATAAAATATTTAATTTAGGGACGAAATTTAATACATATAAATATATACGTATATATAAAGGTTTTTGAAAAGGTATTTAGAATAAGAACAGAATACCTTTAGTAATTCTTATATAATTTTCTGCTGCAATAAAAATCAAATATTCATTACAAAGAAGTGTTTTTTGAATAATCTTAATTTATATTTGTTTGATGCCATCTTAGCAAACATACAGACAGACATATATGCACATGAATACCATTTCCCTTCCTGTTGAAAAATATTTTTCTATGATTATGAATGTAAATAAAATAACATATGTATTATATATGTTGGGCTCGTAAATGCTTTCTTAAATGCGTTACTCAATTTGCGCCGACATTTTTGTCCGTAGACACAACATCGTATTGTTGAACATTTTTCCATTAGGAATTTATAATTATTAGGAAGTGTCTTATAAATTGTTTGTTAGTATCTTTTCACAAAGTTGTGTGACCTTTCATTAGGCTTGCAGCATTATTTATTAGATGGTTGACATTTGTACGTCAGCCGGCGGCAAAAGCTAATAAAAAGCTACATCAATGCAGAGACTCAATGCGGCCACGCCTCGGCGGTTCCGAGCTAACTGAAAGCCACTCCAGGCATCCGGTGTAGTGATATGCCACACGCAATACTCCGCGTGGGGACTTTCGAAACAGGACTAAAAAAAGCAAGAACAACACAAAAATCACTGTAAAAACTACAAACGGGCAACATGAGGCGACGCTTTAAAACAGCCCTTGGGCCTTTACTTGTTTTATGTCAACTTGGACAGCAACAACAAACAGTCGCAATTAGCACATAAATACAAACTTGTACAGCTAGTAGGAAAGAAATGTACACACATATATAAGTGTGAGCAGAGCACACCTATACACCTACACATGGTGTGTACACATTTAGAAGTACTCGAGTTGCAGCTGCGCCTAAAAGATGCTTTAAAACACGAATGCCTAACGTTTAACGGCGAGTGTGTGGATTTGAGCGCGCACTAATTAACCTGAACATCAAGTACAACAACAATTGCAGCTACAGGGTTCATTACGACAGCGAGATGGTCAAGTGGGGAGCCGTTTCTGGTCTAAAAAGCTGCTTTCACTAGATATTGAAATAAACACGTTCAAATGAAGGGCCGTCCACTCGAGTTATGCCACCTTCTGTTCAGCTTTTAATTTAATATAATATTTTGTCTGAGCCTTAAAACCAACATGATTTCTTTGTAAAATAAACAGTTAAGAAGATGCTTCGATCAAATTTTTTAAAATCAAGAAAACGGGTTTCTAGATAAAAGTTTATAAAGTTTAAATAAAGAATTTTCTTCTTATCCGGGTTTGTTATTAAGACTTAAATATATATACATTGGCTTCAACCGATGTAAATGATTCCATCGATTATTTCAGAAAATTGTCCAAGCTTCATACGCTCTGATTTTAGAGCGTTGACTCTTGTTAGCTCTTGTTATAATTTTGCGATAAAAGGCAACATTTCCATTCCAAAAATAGCAATATCCATCCGACTTTCCCATACTTGTGCAATTTATCAGCTAATTATTATGCATAATTCATTCATCTGTCTAATGTATTATTTCAGAGCAATCGTAATTAATAATTTAAAAAATATGGTCTATATTTTATATAATACATCTGTGTTGGTTTGAAAATGGTATTTAATTTCTAGTATAATATACGGAATCGAAATGTATTTCATTCCCTGCTCTATTTATATCATTATTTACCCAAAATATATCGCTTGATTAGGCTTTCGATTAAATGCGTGCAGCATAATATATAAAATCGGCGAACTTGGCTTCATTTTTAAACCATAATGTACACACACATATGTGCTTCAATATACTCACATATTTAAACTTTGGCGCTAAGACCAACGAGCCAAGACGTCAAATTTGGACTGCTCCTGCGCCTGCCTTACTGTGTATCTCAATCATTTGGGATTAATTTGGCAAGACGGCTCACGCACAAAGGTCACATGTGTGCCTCCCGTTCGTTGTTTTGTTGCGGCTACTGCTGCTGCTGCTGCTGCTGCTGCTGCGTGCATTAATGATTCTTTCAGCGGCAGGTATACAAAGGGATTAAGGAGCCATCACCAGGCTTTATTGCTTTACAAAAAACTTACGGCGAAAAAATTACATTACGTACGAGATACTTATTGACTAGTAAGGTCATAGATAATTTGAACTTCTGCCGTTGAGGATGGGCGTATCGCGAAACTCTAACTCCATTGCGATGGGCGCCTGTTGGTATTCCACGAGGATCAAACGGTTGGCGCCCACTTTCAGCACTGGGGCGGGCACATATAGTGTTATCTGTGGGCCCACCAGAGGCCAATAGCGGCCCAGATTCTCGCCGTTCAGAAAGGCTATGCCTTTTCCCCAGCCGGTCATGTCGAGATATGTGTCCGCCACCTCATCGGCACTATCGATGGTGAACGTGCCATGGTAGATGGCTGGTCCATTGTGGAGCAGTGTTCTCGGCATTTTGAGCTCATAAAAGCCGGCCTGCGCTGCTTCGGTTGAGTGGGCAATCAGCTGCTCTAGGTCTTCGACGGACTCCAGCGGATACTTGGTCATATTCCAGTTGTTCAATATCTGCTTATCCAGGCGCACGTCCTTTGTAAGACCCTTGAAGTCGTTCAACTGCCTGCCGTAGTTTAGGCGACCCTGGTTTTCCACCAGGATCTGCAAGTGCCTGCCCGAGCTGGCACTTACGGGTAAATCAAACAAGGGCGTCTCTCGCGCCAATATGCCCACAAATTGATTGTCCACGTAAACGTAGCCACGGTCCGCGAGTCCGCGCACGTACAAGATGCTCGGATCCCGTTTAAACGTTGAGGGTAACCATGTCTCGTACAACACCAGGCCGGAATATTGGTTCAGGGCCTCAAAGGTTTTTGGCTTTGCTGCGCGTACTACGCCCGTACTGAGCTTTTCCCGGCCCTCAGTGGAGAGCAGCGTGCAGCAGCTCAGCAAACGAACTGTGCCGTAGGCGCGCTTCGGCACCGGCATCGGCACTGGCACATCCGGCAGCGGCAGAAACTTGCCAATAATACGGCGTAGTGCCAAATACTTGTTCGTGGGATCGCCCGCTTCTGTCATAGGTGCATCGTAATCGTAGCTGGTTATGTCCGCTATATAGTTGCCGGGTCCGTTGTCATTGGCGCCCGCAGTGAAGCCGAAGTTGGTGCCACCATAAAACATATATATATTAACACTAGCGCCATCCTCGAGCATTTTACTAAAAGTCAAAACGAAAGGAATGATTGAATATAGTGAGGCTTAGAATATGGTGATACCTATAAACCTAACTTTAAAATAGCCCAAGACATCGCATCATCTAAACACTGACTTAAGATTCGCATCTGGGTAACTGACATATTAGATATATTTAAATATATACTTTATTTTTATAGCTTGAATCCATTGAAAATTGGTAATAAGGTAACAGAATGGTTCTGCTAAAATGTATGTAACAGGCAGAAGGAGGCAACTCTGAGCCCAAATTCTTGGTCAAGATCAACCGCCAGAAACTATCAGCGCTAGAGACTAAGTTTTTGAATATAGGATTGTCCATTGAACTTGAATATACTATATAAATAATCTACTGCAAGCTTTTATCAAGACAGGTGAACAAAGCGCAAGCAAAGGTAATTTGTGTAATCGTCTTCAATAACCTATATACATATACATCACAGCTCAGCGGTTGATAAAAGATAAGATAAAAGAATGATAAAAGAAAACTATGACAAAATTCTTGATTCTTGTCATTTTAATAAATTTTTTTATCGTATTTCGAGAAAAGCTTTGGTGGAGCATAATATTTGACCTGTCATTTAAAATTGAGAAATATTTTAAAACGTTCCCTAAGTATGAGCATAATGTACTTAACATGCATTACATTAGGTGAGTACAGCCTACTTACAGGAAAGTGCCCGTTATTGCGTCCGTGCTCACATTGGCCATGGGTTCCGTCCAGTGTGTCAGCCAGCCGGGATAGTACTCGGCATTAACTAGCGGGCCCTTGGGCTCGTAGCGCCTCAGCTTGCTCCAGATGTCGTTAAGATTATTGGTGGCACCAAAGTCCATCGTCGCCAAAACACCCTCGATCTTGCCGCAACGCAGCAACGTGGGCCCATCGTTGGTAAAGAGTACGGCGCTGTTCTTCACATGGCTCAGGGTCTCATCGCGCAGCCAGTTGCGATAGTTGACGTCGCAGGCAAAGTATGAGCCGTACTCGTTCTCCACCTGAACCATGATAATAGGCCCACCGTTGCCGTACAGATAGGGTGTTATGCGTGCAAATAGCTGGCTATACCAGATGCGCACTTCGCTGAGGTAGTCTACCGAATGAGAATTAGCTTAGTTTGATTTGATTGGGCTTCGGGTCGAGGCACCTACTTATGTCGGCTGTGCGCAGTTGTATGCCCGGAAACTTGCTGAGAAGCCAGAAGGGAAAGCCGCCCATATCCCGCTCGGCGCATATGTACGGGCCGGGGCGCAAAATCACCAACAAGTCCTCGTCGACGGCCAGCCGTATAAAGCGCTCCAGATCCGCAATGCCATTCCAAACGTAGACGCCATCGCGCGGATTATGCAGCGACCATTCCACATATCTTGTTATATAAAACACACATTAAAAAATTGAGTCGTCGGGGTATTTGTCATGGGTGAACCTACGTAGTAACCGCATTGAGGCCAGCGGCACGCATTGTTTTCAGGTGTCGTGTCCAGGTCTCAGGATGGGCACGAAAGTAGTGAAAGGACCCAGATATAAAGCGGAATGGCCGTCCATCCTTTAGGAACTGATTATTCTCATAATCCACAGTGAAGGTGCGACCGTTGTTGGTAGTTGCAGCAACTGTAGCAACTGAACATAACGCCAAAAGGGCAACTAAGCTACACATAATTTTCATACTGATCATGCTGATCAGGCTGCAACAGAATGTTTTAGATAAAGGAAGTTAGTTCTGTGTTCGAGTCGCAGATAATAAGAAATTAATTTTGATTGCTTTGATACACACATATCCGAGCTTAAATCTTAAATCCCTTAAATGCCTTACAAAATCGGAAATGGCTATATCTCCCACGGTATTTGAGCTAGAGACTCCATATTTGAAATACATATTACAGGAGAGCTCACCCTAACTCAAAATATATATAATATGAATATATTTGAAATTCAGAAACAATTTAGAAGAGTAGGGAGAACATGATATTTTATCAAAAAATCCAAAAAAATTTATTTTCAATAATGAATATTTTTGAAATACAGAATCAATTAAGAGGATACACCATGAACAAAATGCCATCAAACTTGAAAATCGGTTCAGATTTGACAAAGTTATGGCTGTTTGAAATATGGGAGCTATGGATCCGAGAGGTTTACATGTCAAAATTTTTGTCAACTATTGCCTGATTTTTGACAAAAAATTTGACCCCCTCAGAATCGCGTTTAATGTTGCTTTTTATACTCATTGTGACAACCACAATCGATTAAAAATATAAACTTGCATTTCTAAATTTAAAAGAAAATTTTTCGAAAATGAGTAAGGGGGAGTACATGATATTTTATCAAAAAATCCAAAAAATTTTATTTTCAATAATGAATATTTTTAAAATACAGAATCAATTTAGAGTATAAACCATGAACAAAATGCCATCAAACATGAAAATCGGCTCAGATTTGACAAAGCTATGGGCGTTTGAAATATGGGAGCTATGGATCCGAGAGCTTTACATGTCAAAATGTTTGTCAATTTTGGCATGATTTTTGACTAAAAATTTGACTCCCTCAGAAGCGGTATTAATGTTGTTTTTATACGCATTCATAAAGTGAAAAGTGTACATTGGGTTTGTGCAATGTCCGTTTTGATGTCCGTCCGTCGGTCTATACGAAAGCAATTTTTTCGCCGCTATTGAAGCTAGAGACTTGAAAATTGGAATATATGCCCGAATCAGACAAAGTGTTAATACTTCTGTGCCACGCCCACGAGGCTGACAAATCGATAACATGTTGATACACCTCAAATCACAAATCGATGAAATTTGAATGTTTTCCATAATATTAATGTTAGTCACCAAATTTGGTAAGTAGATTGCTGGTAATCTCCCCAAAAGATTGCGACCTTGATGCCCGACCACGCCTACTAGAACGTCCACTAGCGATAAGGGTTAAAAATTTCCCGTCACCAAATTTAGCAGACCTTGGGTGACCTCCACTTAAGATCGAGCCGAAAAATATTTGACACGCCACATATGACACATAAAAATGCTATATCTTTCCAAAATAACTATAATATCTTCAGTGTACTGTGAAAGAGTATTTCGCAGTCGGTTACGTGCGACCGCAACGTTCTTACTTGAGTGTTTATATAAGCCGCAGTAATAATGAATAAAATGAACAACAGGTTTGTAAAATTACAATTTGTTTTGTGTAGCGTCAAGTGTGTAGAATGATATTAATTGTAACTGTGGTAAACTGACTTACCGTTATATAGTCTGTTTGCAGAGTTGCGGAAACTCTAGTTTGTGTTTTACACTTTTTTAAGTAAGAGCACAATGACTATAATTTCTGAGGCAAAGCAGCTAATATTTATGTTCTCAAATCTCAGTAAACTGCAACTAATTATTATCAAGAAAAATATAAGAGAAAAGTATTTTAAAACTGAATACCTCATAATAGCAAAATATTGGGTAAATGACAAACATGATTATAAATTCATCACATTTAATTAGGCCCTGTGGCAAGCTTAAACAGTACTATTTAGTATAAAAAATGTGTTTGTTAGCTTAGCCGAATACAAATGTTTACAATTATATAAAAGCTATTTAATTGAATTTATGTTTGTCAACATTGATTTAAATTTTATCGATAGATAGTTGAAAAGTCTAAAGTAGTATAAAGTTACAATAAGTGATTATTATGGTGTATAACACAAATATAATTTTAACAAGTTGCTCAAATTTATTTACAGGAAAGTAAAGTTACTTCCCTCTACGCAAATTTACCTTATCATAATATCATTGGCTTCCCACACAGAATGGGAAACAGAATCGTCCAGCTTCCTAAAACGTATTCATTAGTTACCCAGCGAAATCTTTGGCTACCGCAAATATGTCAGCTGAGCGGAGAGGCCTCAATTCAAGTTCATGGTTCAATTACTTAGTGGATATCGTTGCTGTCGCGTGTCAGCAATGTCTCTGCCCCGGACGGACCAACTGACTGACTGACTGACCAAATGATTGACAGGCAGCTAACTGAGCAAATCTCTGTTTGTTTTGCTGAGAAAATCGACTAATTTAATGCACCGCCTGGGTTGACAACTCAATTATAAATTTATGCGGCTTTTGTTTGGCCAATAACTTTTGCCAAAAACGTTGCATTTTCATCAGCCATAATTTTATGCGCGCTCATATTTCATATTTATTTATTTATTTACTTTCGGCAATGCCACGGGTCATATTCAGACATTCAGGCAGCTGCTTATCAAGAAATCTTTGAGTTTGGCGAGTTCTCAGACGAGCTCTTATCGAAGCATGAGTGATGATATATATTCGAAATTTGTCGCTTGAGTTCTCGTGTGTACGTGTGTTCTGCTCATCATTATTCTTACTTGCACAAATCAAGTTAATTAAAAACAAACAACGGTAGCCCGAAGATTAAAATCTGGTTGGCTAATCTGTTGTTTTGGTTTTAAGTTTCAGCAATACGATTTCTGTTGTTCATTCAAAAACTAACAAAACTTTCAAAACAAGCTAAAGGCGATATTGACTTAGGTCGTCGTGCTGATCATGAATAAATATACATTTCAAAGTAATCTCCTTTAGTGCGATGCAATCGTAACTAAGTTATAATACCCACTGCAGAGGTATATAAAATTCAATACAAACTTCATAAAAATGTCTTAAAACCCGTTGCTTACAAAAAAACCAGCAATTAGAAATATAGGTACCCAACTTTTATGAAAGCATTTTTTAATGGATGTGTTTGCCAATAAAGTTCCGCAGAATAATCTGGTAATCACAAAAATGCACTTATTTTTAATCTGCAAAACAGCTGCCAGTTTACAAAATGTAATTTCGTAAAAATTTACGAAAAGTTTTGTGCATCCCCCCAAAAGTAAATTACCATAGGCCTTTTGATCCTCAGTCAACCTTATGGAATTTCGATAATAGTTTGTAAATCCCAAGCTGCGATCGACCGTCAATGCACGAGTCATATATATGCATGTATGTATGTAGTATGTACAAATGTGTGCAAACATATGGTTGAGTTATTATGAAAAAATCAGCTGGATTGTATCAAAGTTAATGCAGTGCGTGTACTAATTGAGACTGAATTAAATGATGTGTGAATTCCCGGCCCTGAACTTGGATAAATGCTGCAGAGCTGCCCAAAATTAAGGCAATCGCGTAAACGATTTGCCCGTATATGCTTATATTCATATATATGTATGTGTATATACATACATATATTTATATATATACTCGTTGAAACGGAGTTCGTAATGTGTGGATAATTTATATCGGCAAGAACACCGAAATCTGAGGCACATTTTTAATGTTATTCAGCGTCAGCCAATCGCACAACATGAGGCAAGCATTTTAAGCATTTGACCCAATTCAATTATTTTGCATGCCTGTGCCCAAGCCCATGTCCATGCCCATGCTCAGGGGCAGGTTCCCGTAGAGTTCCCAAGCGAGAAAGTAGCTTGAGACTAGCCCATTTTTGGTTTTGTGGCTTTTGTTTTGCTCTGCTGTGCTAAAGATCACATGGAATTCTACAAAAAAAAACATGGGCTAAACAGTACGCGATACTCCCATTTCGCAGGTCAGCAGGGTTCGGCATTGAATCCCATTAAGATAGTAGAACTCGCATTTTCTTGTCACATTATTCACATGCTCACCTGGCACTCAATGGGGAACGCCTCCTATCAGTCACGATTTTCTCCCTAGGATAATTTATATGTCTGTTGTACACACACAGAAAGCAGTTTGGGTCTCGATTTATGTTTGTATGTACTTCTCTCGTGTAAACACAGTGCACGTTTTATTCACAATATTCACTGCTGGAGCGAGCCGTGTGTTTCGCCTCACAGCTAAACTCAAACTGAACGATCGTCAGCTACGAGCTGCTGATAAGTGCAGCTAAACTCATGGCGAGAACGGTTCTAAAATCATTTACGTCGTAATATGTGGGCACTTGTGTGCAGCAGCTATCGGATGTGGTTGCAGGTAGACTTGCGTGTCGTGCTCACGCACGCACACGAAGAACAGATTGTGACCAATTAAAATGACTAAATGAGTCGGCAAATTTAATTAAGTCTGTATTATTTTGCTTTGTTGACTCCTTTAAATATGAAAATAAATATACGGAAAATTATTGTTTTCACGCTCGCAGCACTAATATTAAATGATTTGTAGTAATGCATGTTATAATCTAAACTTATGGTATGGGACTCGATCATAATATTTTGTTGCTACCATTTAGATTTAAATATATATTAAGTGATTAGGCAGATAGGTAGTTTTGCAATAAATATAAAGCAGTAGTAGGTTTCACAACTAGTAAATAATTTATTTTATTCCTAATTATGAAACTTTATGTCTTCATAGCTAACTAATTTTTCGTATTATTTTATAATTTATTTTATGGGTATGTCATTAATGACAGCATTTATCATCCATTATCTCCACAAAATCTCTCTTTCAAACTTGTTTCTAACTAGAAGCGAAGTGCCAACGGAATTATTTTGATATGGAAATAAAAATATTTTAAATTTGGTAATTTAAAAAAAACTGAGTAAAAAAGTTTGAGTAAAAGAGTTTACATAAAATATACGTTTGTAGCAAGGGGCTACAAAAACAACTCCTTGGCATTGCTAGCCCATATGTTTGTTCCTAGACTCCTTCTGTCCCAATTATTGTCCTAAAGCTATTGCTGATTGTGACCTTTGGTTAAATTGTACAAATGCGGCTAACGTCAATATATGTATGTAAATACACAGCCCTTTAAGTGTGATTGCCAAAGCATCGACATTTTGAATAAGGCTACAGCTGCAGGGGCCATAGGAAGCGTGGTATGAGCACGCTTCATATTCTATGCATTAACTGTTGCTCAAACACACTTTTTGCCGTTGTTGTTTTTTGCGCGAGATATGCTAAAAGGGTGATGAAGAGATGCAGCCGCAGGCAAGCTGAAACTGAAAACGGAGCGGCCAATTGGCCAAAAAGTGAATTTTCTATTCAGTGTTGTTTTATTATTTATTTCGTACGTTTGTTAACGTACGTTTTTGTTGTTGCTGTTGTAGTGGGTCACCAGATGGGCTAATGGGCCTTTATTACACGCACAGATACAGGAATAAACACATGTACACAACCATATCCGAGGCACGTTCTGGACGCTCGGCGTCTTGGCCAAAATGTAAATCTCGTTCTGCGGCGCATCTCGCATCTTTAATGCTCGCACGCCCGTTGGCCCGTTGGCAGTTTAAAGTGTCCGCTGGGGCTGCACAAAGCAAACACAAATCTACACATACATAGACAATTAGACGGGCCACACACGTTACACACTCGCAAGTTAACAGCTTAGCTTAAGGCCAGGCACATTACGCATACGCTCCGTGTGCGGACCATGTGTGTGTGTACTGTTGACTGTTTCTGCTACTAAGCCATTGTTCCACTGCTGGCTGCTGTCACTTTCATGTCATGATGAGGCGCCCAAGGGGGCGGCGCCTCAAAAACAGGAAACTTCACACTTTGCTGCCTGCTAATTTTGTGCCTGAAACTTTGGGCCTTAAAATGTGTAGAGCATGTATGTAGTTGTTGGATTGGCTCTTCGCCCGGCTGATGCTTTGACATTTTGCGTCGCCGCTGTTATGTTTAGTATTTAAAAACTTTCTGCTCTGGGCTCTTAAGCTTAGAGCTGGCCACGGACGTCATCCGATCGACCAATCGAGTTTATCTATGCCCGCAACCTGTTGATTGGTGATTGTCGCAAATTTAACATCAATAAAATTCAAATGCATTTTTGCGTCCAATTCAATTGCCACTTGGCGTCTGCTCTTCCTAAGCACCATGGCCTGCAACTTCTTCCCACTGCCAGCGGCAATCAATTGAATTACATGTTTCTAGCTTCCTGTGCGCGCATCGTCAGCGTTGTCATACCCTCCTAGCTACGAACTCTGATAGGGTATATGCCGACAACAGTGTGGACGCAAAAGAATAATTAAATATATATAGACAGCATTACTTTTTAAAATATGATGCAATATTAAACTACAGAAAAACAAAATATAAAATAAAATACAATAATTTAGAAATCTTTTAAAATTATCTAATTTGTTATTTTGTGCATTTATATTTTGATGTTTAGTTACATATATCTATTCGTAATCGGCCACTTATAAGTTTAAGTTATCTATTTGTTCTTTCTGTTTCAATAGGCAGAAAAACAAATAAAGAATTGGCTACATGACTCAACTACAAGTATTACCAAAAAATCAAAAAATGTTCGTTTTATTTATGCAACATAAACAAAAGACTTTAAAATCAACAATTCTGACTTAATTGAATACTATTAAAGAATGAAATTTAAAAACAAAACAGTAGGCATTCTATCCCACTCGTACTGAAAATAAATAACAAAGTTTTCTCTGAGTGTTTTGTTGCTCTGACACCAGTTGCCGCGCTGGCTCGATATGCACAGTCTTATCGAGAGTGCCTCTAAGGCATTGCCAACGCATTTGCATGGCAATTTCTCTTAACGAGGCGGAGGGTATGTCGACTTTTGAGCATAATCAATGGCAAGCATTGGCTGCATCGGAGCCGCCGCAACCCATTTCAGCTCCAAGGTGGCTCCGCTTGTGTGGTCTGCAAATATTTGCTTATGTGACTATAAATTGTAGCAACAGCCGTTAGCTTTTTGTCGCAACTGCAATTGAGCTGTAGCTGAGAAAACAGCCATTATGTATGCCAGTGTAATATTCGTATGGAACCAACCGAGAATTCCCTATGCAAGTACAACCAAAAGAATAAGGTCAAGTGGGCGCAGTTAGACGTTGGCTTTTCAGTGCACATACACACCAAATATATGCATGTATGAGTGTGCCGAACTACAAGATACACAGCTCCGAATGAAATATAAATGAGAAAATATTCCTTAATAGCTTTCGTGTACATTGTTATTTCTTTATAAAAATCAGGCTGTAAAAGTAACAAAAAGCATCAAAAATGAGCTTTTGAATTTTTTGAATAATTGGAATAAAGATACAAAAAATAAAGTATACTGAGCTATATGGAAAACATACCTATTACAATTTTTCTAGTTCTAAAAACCTCTGACATATGCTTAAATAAAACGGGTCAATTAATTGCCAAAGTACATGTAGGTCTGATAGCTTCTGATCTAGATTTAGACTTAGCTCTTTGAAAGAATGATTAATCACAATTATATTATGCATTTATAAACCACAATATAATTTTATAATGGATTTCTTTGTTTTTATTGCTTAACAATAAAAACATACATTATTCATAAATTTAACTACCAAAGTAAAAAACCTTCCATATAAAATAAAATCCATTTTTCAAAATCATTTAATGCGATAATGAGAAATGTGACAATAGAAAAAAATAATTAAATCAATTAATTAATTAATAAATCTTGGCAGCAAATTATTAAAAATATTTTATTACAACTACAGCAGTCCCGCGATAATTTTTAAAGTATTATATAAGATTCTAAATATAATAATAATAATATATAATAATATATAATATAAAAATACAATAAGACATAAGATTGTAATTGATGCGTTCACTTTAAATATTGTTTATCCCATAATGTAGATCCATTTAGTAACGCCCGCCTAAAAGCACGCAACACAAATTGTAAGCAATGCATAATCAGCAACTGTTATTGCTGCTGCTGTTGCTAACAGCTGCCGCAGTTGCAAGCGGCGATGTTGAGGCCGAGGCAGAGGATATGGAAGCTATTAACATCAGTACTTCGGCGCCGGGCGCTCAAACTAGGAATATGGTAAAACGAGCACCTACCTCGAGCTTCATTGGGATGAGAGGTAAAAAGGAACAGGAGGCATCGGCAGATGCAAATTGGTTGGGACCCGATCCATTGGACTACGGCGAAGAAGATGCGGACAACTATTACAATGAAAATGGGCGTAGGCTAAAGAAAGCTCCATTAGCCTTTGTTGGAGTGCGTGGCAAGAAATTGTCGCACACTAACAACCGCCTCAATGATTTGCTGCAGCACATGGAGGAGGAACGCCTGCGGGAGAACTTTCTTCAGAATTTCCTGGAGCATCTGGCGATGGACGGCACCGATGTGGACAAGCGAGCGCCCACCGGTTTCACAGGCATGCAGGGCAAGCGACCTTCGATGTCGGAGGGCGACGCTGCTGACGATGAGGAAGAGGCACTGGAACTGCTGGAAAAACGCGCACCTGTCAACTCCTTCGTAGGCGTTCGTGGTAAAAAAGATGTCTCCCATCAACATTACAAGCGGGCAGCTCTGTCAGAGGTAAATAATTGCCAATAATATAAAGATGAGAGCGTGACAGCCATCATATAAAATAATTAAAGCGTAAAAGTAATAGTTGAGTTTTTATTTGTTAATTTTTATCCAGACGAAAACAAATTATTTTTATACCGAAACACATGAAATCGAAGTGAGTTCGTTCAGAAGTATCTTCTGTTCTTTGCCCTACGTGGTTTGAACTGGGAACCCAGTCTCCGTCTGCAATCGTACTCCAGCAGGCATTTAATTCTTAATATTCCGCCATTAACTAATCACAGGAATTGTCCTGGGTTATCCTCGTTGGCGACATAGATTCCATCTGGATATACTAGAAACTAAAACAACTTTTTTGTGGCTACAAGTCTTTTTCCTATGCTTTAATAAAATGGTTGCGTTCAGGATACCTGAGGAAATCCCTGACCAAATCAGTTGTGAGTAGGGGCATAGCTTGCCGGAGAGGCTAAAAACTATATCTCTTTCCATCTATATCTCTTTCCTTAAAACTCCCTATTAAATAATAATATCTGAATATTTTTATATTATTTAAATAAAAAAGTAAAGAATATATTTCTAATACTACTGATGTCATCCAATTAAGAAATAGTTAAGTGTGAATAGAGGCAAATAAAATATCATTCTTCGTGTCGGTGATGTTATGAAACTTTTTAATAATTTCTTTAAGCGTTTAGCTTTTAATATTTTTATTTGTATTGTTTTTACTTTTGGTGCTGCTTATAATAAAAAATAAAATAATAATAAAATAAATGATAAATAATAAATAAATATAATTCACATGTATGATGGCGTTCTATATGTTCTAATATATATCCTGAAATATATTCCTTTAAGTTCTGTTCAAATTAAACCAATTTTTTCGCATTACATTAGTTTGATCAGCGCCATAGACCCTTTATATTATATCACAATCATTTTTGCCGAGTCCCGATTGCTAGCATAGAGAAATTCAACCTGTATTTTGTCACGCACTTATCTGAAACTCCTAACTAATTGCCATTTGAAACATTTTTGGAACTAATCACGGCCAGTTGTGGCGCAAACTTTTTAAAAAGGCATACGATGTGCGCGGCAAGAAGCAGCGCTACGCGGACTTTAACAGTAAATTTGTAGCTGTGCGCGGCAAGAAGAGCGACGTGGAGGATGACACCGGCTTAGAGCAGAATATGGTGCAGCCTTGGGTCTATCTGATTGGCGGTAAACGTGCGCCAAGCGGCTTTCTCGGAATGCGGGGCAAACGTCCAGGTGAGTGGTCAACAGCTTATCGCAGATCTGAATAGTACATATGTACATATATACATATATATAATTATTGTTCCCTTGCAGCGCTTGTGGAGTAAGCGGAATTGGTGGCAAAGATAGGCGAGCGCTTTCCTTATTTACATTTGACGAATGACAGTCGGAAGTTCCTTTTAAACTAGGCAAAGACAATGTTATAAATAATCACTGGGCTGGAGATTATTTACAACGTAAACACACACACACACACACACACACACACACAGTAACACACATAACATACACGCACACACTTAAAGCTACGATTTTCTCTGTTACGTATCATAAGCTTAAACGTTTTAATGTAAAGAACTTACAGCGATGTAAAATAAACCTAATTAAAATCGCATTTGGGGCCCATATTAGCTCCTGGTGGCTCATGAATTCAATTATTTGCATATCTGTGTACTTGTAAACAAATTAATCAAAATGAAACTTGACTAAGTACTTCATGTACCTAATATAAATTTTCAGAAAGCCATTTCACACACAAACCGCACACATACACACACAAAGATATGTAAGTGAAAGCGATATGTTAATTTATTTGCAATTAATTTATTATAAAGGTATTTAAAAGCAAAACTACATACAATTGATAACAAAACTAAATTATATATACAAAATACATATATAGCACAAATGTCTAACTAATTACTGTAAATATTGTATGGTATAAAAATATAAATAAAATCTATTATTAACAATTCTAGATAATTTCGATACTTTTAGAAAGCATTCCCTCTAACCTACTTACCTAAGTATGTATTAAAACCACTTAATCAAAACTTTTGCTTAGTAAACTAAATGCAATAAACTAAATCTCCAGATTCTACTCGAAAATTCCTTATAATCATTGTATTTTCAACGTATTTCGGAATGAATACTTTTAGTTCAGCTGCCATCAAGCCTCATCGAAATCTAAACAAGGGCAAATTTTAGAACGCGAAACACACTGTTATCAGCAATTATTAACAAACAATATACTATATTTTGACAAGTCTATTAACAACAAACGAGTAAGGGAAATCTGGTGTTCTCCGGTTGAACATTTATTGAACAATTACGCTATCATACATTTATTAAATATTTTGAAATCAAATACATATACTAAATTTTAGTTCAGTTTTAACTTATTCAAATACAACAAGTATGAACGTTGCAGTTGGGTGTACCCGGCTTCTCAATACTCTTTCATTGTATAACAGCACCTTAAAGCAAAAACGGTCTTAGGATTATTACAATCTCAAAGCAGTAATTTTTTCAAACTGTAATTTTCTGAAAATATTAATTTGTGGGGCAGGAATGGGCGTCGCGGAATTTTTTTTTTGGTTCGATCTTTAGAGGAGGGCTACCTGCCAATTTTGGCGACTCTACCTCGATTATCGCGGCTTACAACCCCCCAAGTAATATATATTTATATACTTATATCGATTTGCTACGCCAGTGGTCGTATCCAAAAAATCCTCACACTTTATCACTTTCAAGTATTCAACGTATTCCGCCTTCAACGGAACTTTTTTGTTCGCTTTTTACTCATTTATTATTGGTACAAGATGTACAAAATAAAAGTGAAACAACATCTCATATTTCTAAGAATAGGTAATCGAAAACAACTTACAGACTCATTTACTTGTAGTACGAGTACCTAACTATGTACATATTGTACATACAAATACAACACGATTGCTGCACAATAGCACAGTTTTAAGATACTATATGAACAGACTTTTAATAAGGCAACTCAGCGTAGATGATTGTAGGCGGTATTGTTTGCGGAATATCCGAACACAACGACATATTTGTGAAGAACAAGAGTACACTGTCAGGTAGTCGAATTTGACGCTGCCTGAACCTAGCCTCTACCAAACTCAGTTCAAAGGAACTGCATGAAAATTTAACTGTTGAGTGTAAATGCAACCAAAACTATTTGCGCTTGTCCTCCGACAATGATACAAAATTTAAATTGTGTGTTGTGCAGTGTAAGCACTTATCACAGCCGCGCACTTTCACAAATATTACACGAATTTTGCATTTGACGATGTCTTCGAAGCAAAAAGTTCTCTGGCCCAGCAACGAGAGCCGGGGAGAGCCAAAGCTCAACCCGGCAAATGTCGCTCTCAGCGCCTCACTGCGACAGCGATCAGCAGCTTATAAATAACAGCGGAGAGTATTCTAAGCCAGTTAGTTTTCGACTGCCGCTCAAAGCATCAACATCGTCGTCGGCTGCGCAGCCAGCCGAAAAGCGAACAGCAAACTGTTAGTATTCGTGTGTGTGTGTGTGTGAGTGTACCTGTGTAGGTTAGTGAAGAGGATTCAAATACAATTTTCGTATAAAATGCGACTTGGTTGGATGAAAATGTTATGTGTGTCATTTTGCAAGACAATATGAAATTAATAATAGAAAGTAATTAAATGAAACTATTGACGTTGTAATTAACGTATGAAGACTGTGGAAAAATTTCTTCTTTTATTTTCAAACAACTGTCCACATTCACCTACATTTTCTTCACCCAATTCGAGTGCAGTTTGGCGTGGAAAACCAGTATTTTTAGTCCCCGTCTCGATCTCAGCTGTTCCATTTGAATCAGTGAAATTTTTGTGCGTTTCTTTATTTTAGAAACTTTTCGCTTGTTTTTTAGCTTCAAAGTGTGTATTTTGATTGAGACAAGTATTGTGGCATTGACAACAACAACAACAAGATGCTTAGACTGTGGGCATGCCTGCTCTTAGTCTGCTCCGCGCAGTCGGTCCCATTCTACAGCGAGTAAGTAAAAAATTATTTGCAAGTTTTATTTATGTTTGTGTGGTTTATGTGTTTGGCCTTTTGCATTCCAAAGTTCATGCATATTTCATGTAGTTTTGTAGTTAATGAGTTTCTTTCTTGTTTATGTCGATTTCATATGGTAACTGGGTGGTTTCTTAACATATTCGTAAACATAGTCGAATTTAAAGAAATTGTTCCCAAACATCCTTAGATAAATTCTAATGAAAATTTCATATTTGTTGCATTTCAATAACTTTTATTTAACACTGGTATGCTAAGCAAAACAATTCGATTGAAAATTGATTAATTTATCACGCTTCGTATAATATAAAAATAAAAATTTGTTTCCCACCCATAATTAAATTTAAATAACAATCAAAATGGATCCAATCCCGTATCCCCCATAAGTAGTGCTTTAGTAATAATGCATGCCTCTTTTACAGTGAAGATTCCAGTGAAGAATCCAGTTCTGCAGAAATAGACTCTTCATTAGACTCTCTCAGGTGAACTATTCTCATATGCCTTGTGATCAGCATAAACAGCATTTAGCAACATCCAACAAAAACAAATACAGAACCTTCATACATATATGCAAACGCACATATTGTCCCAACCAGATCCCGTTCATTTTAAATATTGACTCGACTTCAGATTTTTTATGGTTCTATTGACAGGTCATAAAAGCCCACCTAATTCACATCAGATATTTATGACATTTGTTCTAGCACCTTTTTTTGCTTACTTAGTGAAATTTCTCCATTGGCAACGTTGACATGACAAACAAAAACGCGTTAAACGATATTACAAATAAAGTAAACCGAAAAAAATGAGTCTACCGCAAAAGAATACCAAACGAAACGAAGGTAAAAAATAAAATATTCCCGAAAACGTGAAAAGAAAGTCAAAAGTTGTGTAGTGACCTCAATTTATAAGTTAAACCTGAAACTGTGCAGAAAAAACACCTTAGTAAGAATTAGCTTCAGGCGTATTAAGCTGTAAGCATGCCCTGACCGCCATTAAAACACATACGACATATATCATTAGATCAAAAATCCTGCAACTCTCTGTTCATTTACCATCTTGTATCTGCTTTCCCAATCCAAATTCTGTCCAATTACCGTGTAAAAAGAGATTGTTGAATTTAAACTTAATTGCATCGAGGCAGAAGGCGATAAGCGCAGAGAATCGCGATCGAAATTCAGCACACAGAAACGCCGCAAAGATCACTTAACCCTGCAGTTCAAGTTTTTGCGAAAGGCATTGCGCAAACAACAACGAATACAACAATAATAACAACAACAACAACAACGAAAACTGCAATAACTTCGCTGAGAACAATGTCCATGCAAAGTGGGCCATAGACTTTGGGGCATCCGCAAGAGATGCAGATGCAAATGCAGTCACGGGATTTGACAGATGGTTGTTGTATCTTCGGATCGGTGCCTGCCTGTCTGGGTCTGGGTTTACACATGGCCGACTACAGCGAGCAACCTTAAAAACTAGCTGTAGGGCCCTTAACTATTTAGTTGTTTACTAACTCGAACAGCCGCCACTCAGTTTGACACAAATTTTAATGAGATTCATTAGTGCGCCCGCGACATGAAGCGAATTAACTTTTGACACCTCATTAGATGCAATTTTGGAGCAGGTAACGCCCCAATTTAATGCCCCGACGGCATATTTAAACACCTCAAACTGGGTCAAAAACACTCCTCACTCACAAAACACAAAAACACTCATCTCTTCACCTCTGTGTAACTCGTTCGGTTCTACGTTGTAATTTTTGTTCCATGGTCGCGTTTTAATCAAATCACAGAGCAACGGAGACCAGTTATTGCTCATCGACTATGGCCAATGACTTTCGCTTCGCATCGAGGCGGCCGTTTTATTTAATTAACGTGTTCCTGCTTTTGTTCACAGCTCACAATTAAAATTGTTTAAAGTTATGCATTCGTTATGCACTTTTTTTACGTCTAACTATACAGCTTCTAGAAGTTTCTTGATTGAATTATTGCTTTTGCAAGTTTTCCAAATCTTTCAGACCCTTTTTACGTCAGTTTCAATTATGTTACATTGCGTCGAGCTTAAAACTCATCAGCAAAAGCCAATACTATTAATACTTTTACACCAATAAAAATACAAGCTGTTTAGGTGTACGCAGCAATTTATATTGCTAGGGCATATAGCATTAAAAAAATTTTTACTTTTTCATTCTATTATCTAAATGAGTCAATTACTTTTTTTAGAGCATTGAACTTCAGTGTTAGTAGGTAGCTTAAAACTAGATAACAATTTAGAACTCGATAACAACAATTGAATACAATAAACATTAAACTGAAATACTGCCCTCATATAGGAGTTGATCGAACTTGGCAATCGCCTAATTGCTTTTAAGTGTTCTTAAACGGTCATTGGATCGGTTAGAATTAAATAGTGCTTTGTCCTTCACCAGAGGCAAGTTAAAATCCAGTCCAGACATGCAGATATATGTTATGTGGTGTGAATCGAACGATGATCGACGGTTAGATGGTATATATGTATGTCCTGTGAACATGGTCAGTCGCCCGAAGAATTGATCCACTGTCCCATGTCCAACGCAGATGATCTTTTCAGATCACAGTTTTCAGAAATTTTTACAATTTTAGGCAGGCAAATTTTATTTAAAATTTGAAATTTGTTTTCTGTTTGTATTACATTTTATCTCAAGTATTTTTTATATATTAAATTAATTAATTAATTAAATTAATATATATTAAATTTCAAAATAAGTTAATCTTTAAAACTTTAAGTACTACAAATATTGTTGCCGCCACATACTAAGAAATATAATAATTTTTTTTATTTCCAAAGCAGAATAAATAGTATTTTAAAATATTCTGAAAATCATTGCTTATTAAAAAAAATATGGCTCAGACGTTTTCTGTGCAACTCGGTCGATAGTAAAAATATTAGTAAAAATTAGAAATTCTAGGTAAGGTCAGTTTGGTTCAAAACTGATTTATAGCCCTGGTTTTAAAAGTTAGTTGTTAAAAAAAGCGTTTCAAATTTTATTTAATTGAAAAATTCTTCCAGTATATTTAAGTAACAGTTTCCAACGGAATATGATTCCAAACACCTTGATTAATAACACAACTAAGTGGTTAAGTGTGATTTCCTTTCTCAGTGATGCTTATACTTATACCTATTTAAATTGAAAATTTTCTCTTTTAAAGAAAAAATAAGTTTAAAATCAGCAAAACTTGCCATTGGCTTTAAAAAAAAGTTGCTAATCACTTTGCTTCAAGTTTCTCCTGCAGTTACGTTTATGGATAGGTGTGAGTTTCTGCGTGAACTCCCAAATGCCAACCAAGCTCAAGACAGATATCATCCTCTTAAATCGCAGTTCGTGATATGCTTGGCATATATATAAATATACACATATATATGAAGACCAGTCGTCTTTGAAACCCTTTGTTTATAAAGTGAGTCATGACTCATACAACACAAAGATGTCATAAAAAACAAAAACAAATAACATTTTCAGAAGTCAAAAAAACTCGCCGTTAACCGAGCGTGGCCATTATAAAAATTTGTTATGTTTGCCATTTCGAGCATATTATTTATATATAATTTTTATTTTGTTTTTTAGCTCTTATAATGTCTTTTTATTTTTAATTAACTTCCGTGTCGCGCATTTATAATGAACTCGACCAAAAGGGTTCCGAAATGTTTCAAAGATATTTATCGGGCATATGTATATAAGTATACGTGGGTGCCAAGTACGAGTTGTATATAGGAAAAGTCACCTAATAAGTATTTATTATTGTTTTTGTCAATAGAAAGCGGTTTGACATTTTATTGTGCATACAGCGTGCAAATGACTCACGTAAAGGAGTTTGAGAGTTTGGGTATAAATACATATCAGTTTTTGGTCTTGATTTTATTTTCGTACACCTAAAATCAAAAGACATAAATCCAGTTTGATTAATGACTTCAGAGTGCAGCGTATTGTGCTTTGGGAATTTTTGCAATTTGGTTCGGGCGTTTAGGAAAAAAAAGTAATTTTCATTTGATTTTTTATAGTATTAGCTTCTGAGTAAATGAAGGCAGGCAATTAGTATTCGGCGCACAGATGTGCTGCGCACAACAATTGCTAAACAATGAGCACGATCAGGCCGTATACTATATTATATGTATGTATATATATACATATGTATATACAAAGAATGCCGAGCCAGGCCGGAGCTTCTTTTATGTGCGAAACAATGGAAGGCATATGAATTATGGTGGAGATCCGATTTAGGGACAGTTAAGCTGTGGTGTGGAATTTGCATGAATTGGCACAAAACACACCACACACTTCAAATACAACTGCAAAACACAACAAATCACAACACACACTAACCAAATAAACACTTCACTCCCACTTCGCCGCCTCCTCGACAGCTTTATGCAACATTTAACACGACCATTACCGCTGCATCGCACGCTGTTTGCGCCCATACCATTTGCACCACTAGCACCGCTAGAACCACTGCACGCTCAGCCGTCACAGCGAGTGGCCAGCGTCTGGGCAGCGCCCCCGCCAGCCCCGCTGGCGCCGCAGCAGCAATACCCCCACGCCCCAGCTAATGCGCCACTGTTGCCACTCTATAACAGCTTCGGTAGCGACGGCATCAGCGACACGGAGTTCGTCCCACTGGAGCAGCAACAGCTCCGCCAACAGGGACGACAGACTGCATCCGACGCAGAGGCAGCGGCAGCAGCTGCCTCAAGCCACAATCCGGGCTTGGAGCAGAAGCCGTTCAGTAAGTCACCAAATCTGAAGTCCCATTAAAACCTTTATAAAGCTAAACACTCTGGCACAGATGTCGATGCCATCACCACGGACGTGAACTCCCCCAATCCGGCTGTATTCTTCCAGCAATCATTCCCATTCTTTGGCAATGAGTTCTTCAACTCTTTCGGTGGCTTCGGATTCGGCAACGCTCAAGAGCCTTGGTGGAAGGGGTGAGTACAACATGAATAAGTTCTCTATATTCGTACATATTATTAAGTGTTGAATATAATTGAAAAATATATCTGGAACATATTTTTATGTTATTAAATTTTTTGTATTTGCTTACCACTAAATAGTGGTTTCTTTAAAATTATTATTTTGGCCAATTAAAATTGCTGATTTTGCGCTTCTTATTGGGGATTTACTCACAGTGTAAAACAAGTAAGAACAAGTAAGCAATCGGGTGTAACCGACTGCGCAATACTCGTTCACAGATTTATAACAAGAATTCGTGATTTTTGTAAGCTCAAGCAGTAACTTTCAAACTATTATTTAAACCTCCATTTATCTGACAACTTATTAGGAACGACTATTAATAAGTATATATTTTAAGTCTCAAGTCTCTACTTCATACGGACTAACAGACATAGGGCACAAAATCAATCACGACTCTAGTAAAAGTTAAAAGCCACTTAATAGAAAAGCCTGATATCAAGCAATTGGGGAGGCGACAAACAGGTGATAATCGTGACTATTAACCCGATTTGTAAGTATTTCACCGAGATAAAGATACAACACTTAGATGCCCAATAATAAATCCCTAGTCAGTGTGATTAACTCTTCCTATTGTTATTCAGCACTTATATCACGAGCTGACAAGCAATTTTAATTGCGTAATGCCAATAAAACTGGATATAGTATATCTATATCAACAGATGTGCAAAATTAAATTCCAGAAAATAAATACATGATTTGTGATTCAAACCAAATTGAATGACTGGTTTTGATTTTGATTTAAATAATCAAAATTAATTTTAATAGGATCTATGCATAAAACCCATAAAATCTTAAAAATGTATTCTCTTTCTAACAACGGATTAAAATTCATATTTATCCTTATCATAGCTGTGAAAAATATGAGTTGGTTACGTTCACGGCTTCTAGCAATCATTTGAAAAAATGTTTACAATAAAATCTATATATATTAGCGGGTAAGCCGTGACAATCCATATCTTAAATATCAAATTCATACAAAATTTGACTGGCAGTTAATATCGAGCAAAAAATTTCGGCCACGCTCAAAATTACAAAAATAGATATTTTTCAAAAACCACAAGATTTAATATGTTGTTAAGGTATGAAAGAGTATTGCGCAGTTGGCTATTGCGACACTTGTTTATTTCACAAGCTTATTAAGATATAGTATATATTACTAAATAAATAATGTAAAAATCGTATAAGTACATCGTTCTGAAAACAAAAAAATCTGTTTGAATGAAGTCATGTTTTCCTTAAAATGACTGCCAAGTCTCTCATTCGAATTACTCGCTATATTAAAAAACCACTCGTATAAATACCATTTTCTATGGTCAGTTGGCTCGTTTCTTTCGTAATCACCGCGCACGACTGATTTCGATGTTCTTGGCCTTAGGTAATTAACCGAGCGCAATGTCAAGTTCATTTGAACTATTAAATATATAATTTTGATTTGCAATGTCTCTCGACTTATCGCCAACTGATGGATCTTCTGTCTTCTCTGATGTGGTCCAGTGAGCGGTCATCGTGCATAATTTCCAATTTTAATCATTTTAATTTCAAACGCTTTCAACAATAATAATAACTAATAAAGACTCTATGCACGAGCAGGGGATCGGGTAAATTGCTGGGCTGGGCTTAAAGTTGTCCGGCGATTTCTCTATTAATTGCTCTGCCAGCAATTGTGCTGGCCAGCAAACTAGCTTATATTGGATATATGTATTATTTGCAACGTGAATGGATAAATGTATATAGTACATAATGCAATCTATATAGATATAGATGTCGTTTGCACTTTTCTAAATTGTTATTAAAGCAAAATTGTGAAATCAACTGCTCGTGTATTCATTGCATTTGTTTTTGTTGTACCGAGAACGAAAGTCAGACGCAGCAATTGAAAAATTGACCAACATCAACCTATATACGTACATATATTTATATAGACAGACTGCGAAATTTCAAAAACTATGCCCATACAATGGGCCGCTTTGTGGCGCACACATTCAAATAATTGAATTGAAGGCAGGCAAAGCTGTTAAGCTGTTAATTCTGTGGAGCAAGTACATAGTATATATCATAACTACTATACGAGTACGCCATATAACCATGTGAATAGTCGTATCTGTATGCGAATTCATAGCGTAAACATTTATCAGTGTTCACATTGATGGACGGATAAGTAAGTGCTCTCGTGGGCAGCTTTTATTGGGTGCTGACTAACTGTATGCGTAGATATACGTATATATATGCATAATACATAATGCATTTGTATTATGTACAGCATATGGATGGTGATTACGGGTACATTGACTTTTTATTTGCAAGTCAGCGATTTGTCAAAGATATTAGCAAGTGATAGCAAACAGCACGAGGTTGCTAAATATACCCACATATACCTAATAAACTTGACTTAAATAATTTTAGAGGATTGTTTGTATTAGGAATTTGGAAATATGCTAAGAACAGAGTTATGCTTAGTATGTATTACAAATATTTGGCATATTATTACATTTTTATTACTGAATAAACTAATATTTTAGGCTTAGGATTAAAATGTTTCCAAAAGAATTGGTTTTCATTTTTGAAATAAAATAATGACATCAGAACATACATTATTATTGTTAGTGAGGGTAAAGTACCTATAATAAAACTTTGCCCTCAATAAAAATGTGTTGAGCTGTTTTCTAAAAAACTAAACAATTTTTGAAATACATTTTTGATGCTACAAAATTATCTCTAAATAAGCCGTATATTTCATTTTGATTAATTCTACATGTTAAAAATAATATTACAGCATATTGAAAATCATTATGATATTCCTGTGATTTTCCACTTCAACCCGATGATAATTATCAAAGAAAACCAAATTGATTTTTTATTTTTCCGCCTTTATTCGCACACAGCCCCAATGTGTGCACCGAAAAGGAGGAAAACGAAGGCGTAACCACGGAAACTGATGGTGATGAAACACTGGACAGCTTTGGTCAGGAACGTGACGGTGCCGGCAGCGTGGTCCGTTCGCCACTTTTTGGCCAGTTCCACTTCAGTGTGAACTCCTGCTCCGAGAAACCCAACAAGCACGTCTGCACCAAGATGTAAGTGGGCCAATAGACAACACAATGCACAACCGCCAATATTGCGTGTGCATCGTGATTAATGAATTTGTGGTCTCATGCGCAGCGTCAATCAAAATGGAAAGAAGAAGACGGTGACTCTGACACGGCAATGCTGCTACGGCTATGGACGTCCACGCAACGCGGAATTCGCCACGCCCTGTGAGAAGATTGAGATCAAAGACATCGAATCAACAGCCGCCGATATGGGCGCCAAACAGTTCATCGAGAGCGCCAAGAGTGCCGGGGAGCTGGGCGGTATGCTGGGCAACGGCAGCGGCAAAAAAGTGACGCTCTTTGTGCCCAACGATGCCGCCTTCCAGGAGTACCGTGGACAGCATCAGCAGGAAAACGTAAGTGGGAGTCACTTAACTGAGCGCCTGTTAAAGCTATTTGTCCACATTTGCCGCATAGAACGTGGATGACGCCAAGACGGAAGCCTCGCAGCGGTCGGACATTTACAAGCTCCACTCGGTGCTGGGCGATGTCCAGCTGGAGGATGTGCCCAATGAGAAGCTGCTGCAAAGCGAACTGCCTGGCCAGAAGATACGCATCAACACCTACCAGCTGCCGCCAGCGCTGGGCATGGAACCCTATCGTTATGCCGCCAACTGTGTGCCCATTGCGCAGCACGACAAGCTCTCGGAGCAGGCTCTGGTGCACACGCTCAGCGGCGTGCTGAAGCCACTGACCAAGACAGTGATGGATCTGATACGCGAGCGCGCGGACATGTCCATCATGCGCACCGTGCTGGAGAAGACCAACATCAGCGCTATGCTGGAGGCGGACAAGCCCGTCACCATCTTTGTGCCCACGGACGCCGCCTTTGATAAGCTGGAGCCCCATTTGCGACGTGCCCTAAAGGAGGGCCGCGGCTGCGCCTCCAGTAAGTAGCCGTAAACAAGCAGAATATTAATACCTCGTTATAAATTTAGTTTTGCCTGATAGTTCCGAATGCAGCTATGATGAAAAGCATTTTCGCATAAGCTAGGAATTTAGTTAGAACTTCTTTCCTACAGCAGCTATGTATATGATGAAGTAGTCCAACTTGATCAATTGTGAAATATAAAATAGGAGTTACCCCGACTGGACCCCACTACGGAAACTAGATTGAATAACTTCTAACTTAAAAACAGCATTCAAATCTATTAACAATCTAAACCAAAGAACTTGATTCACTTTCGAGTAGGAAGAAGTATCCAAAAATTAAAATATTCCTGATCAGCGTATGCTTTACGAGAATAAAATAAATTAGATATGAAATATAAATGATAAACTCGTTCTGCGTATGATATAGGAGAATTAATAGTCGATAAAGGTGTCTAGCTTTTGTAGTTCCAGGCTTGTTGTTGCTCCTTTCTGCTTGTCGTCCCAAATGGGAATATAAAAACTAAATGAGGTACACCCTTAATTACCCGTCCTGATCGAGCCGACTCTTTTCAACAATGTTCTGATATGCATATCTCTTCACAGATATACTAAAGAACCACATGCTGGATCTGACCTTCTGCTCGTTGGCCACGCTGCCAGGTGCCAAGACAACAGCCTACAATCTACTGGGCGAGCCCCTGCTGCTCAACCGCACCAAACGCGCCCAGAACCAAACTGAGGAGGCTGCTATCTACATCAACAATGCCGCCAAGATTCTGGATGCCGATATCATGGGCACCAATGGAGTGCTCCATGTGATTGACACCATTCTGCCCACCGAATCGGCGCTGCCAATGACCACACTGATGTCGCAGAAGAACCTGACGATCTTCAAGCGCCTGCTGGAGGCGTCTGGCTTCGACGATCAGTTCGACGATTTGGACAATGTCACAATCTTTGCACCCACGGACAAGGCGCTGCAGACTACGGAATGGGCACGTCTGTTGACGGAGCGACCGGACACGTTGAAAAACAACAAGGACTTGTTGGAGTTCCTCAACTATCATGTGATCAAGCCCATGATTAAGACCTGTGACCTGTCGGAGAGCTCGCTGCCCACAGTGGCGGGCACAAATGTTCGCCTGAATCTGTACTCCACGCACGCGCTCTTCTCGGACGTCATGAACAGGGCGACCGTGAACTGTGCTCGCCTGGTGCACTTCGATGACGAGAGCTGCGGCTCTGTGCTGCACCAGCTGGACCGTCCCCTGACAGCGCCCAAGAATGTAGGATTGAAAATTTGTCATCAGTGTGAGCTTGGTCTAATGTCTGTTTGCTTCGTTCTCCCCATATTAGAATCTGCTCAAGACGCTGGAGGCCAATCCCAACTATAGCAAATTCCTGGAGCAGGTGCGCAAGGCCAACTTGACCCATTTGTTGTCAAACGAATCGGACAGCTTTACGCTGATGGTGCCCAAGAACGATGTGTTCGAGGAGTTCAGCGGCTTCGGCGAGTCCAAACAGAACCTGGCCGATATCGAGGCCCTGGTGAAGACGCACATCGTCAACGATGTCGTCTGCTGCGCCGGCATCATACCCACCAACTGGCCGTTTGTGCGCTCCATCGAATCCCTTTCGGGCCAGCATCTGCGCATTACTCGCGATCGCCGACCAAAGATCGAGAACGCCGGAGTCACAAAATGCGATGTGGTGGCCACCAACGGAATCCTGCATGAGATTAACGACATCATTGTGCCCAGGCCAGCGCAGCCCCAACGGCCACAGCTGCCGCCCAACTATCAGCCCAATGGCGATTTCGACGTATTCTTCTGATAGATCTGTTGAAATTCGACCGCGATATTTATGAATATCTTTCTCTGTGTGTATCTCCTTCTTTGCCTACTGCATATACATACATATATTTATATTATTTTATAATGATTTGTCAATGATTGGAAACTCACATTAAGCAAACAATAAATACAGTTGTAACTCTCACTGATAAATAGAAAACATAGTACTCCAAAAAACAAACATGCAGTTGATAAATTATCACGATTGCTCGAAAAGAGCCCAGCTGATAAGTGGGTAGACTTATATTTCCTGTGATTAACCTTTTAGTGGTATAAGTAAGTTCACATGTTAACACCTTTCAAATATTTTGATAATTGATAATATTAATAATTGATAACGCGTTATATAACCATAAATGTGATGAATAACACATATATCGAGTCGTGCAAGTAAGTCGTTTAACGATTACATTTCCTTTCTCCTAGGCCAACTAGCTCCACTTATTTTCACTGGTAGATAAGAGATAGAGAAGCGATTCCATTGACTATAAAACACATTCTTATCTTCTGCTAAACACAATAATTTTTTGGGTTTATACTAGAATATTTTTGCGGAAATCTACAGAATCTGTAGAATGAACCTAAAACAGTAAGAAACAAGACTCAGCTGCTGCGCTTGGCCCCCTATTAAAACTAACTTGAATAGCTTTTAAACCAAGAGCATAATCTTAATGAAATTTTATGAACGTAATAAGAGCATTCAAATCAGTATTATTTGAATTGCGATATTTTCATGTATGGGGCGAGAGGGAGGTATGCAAAATCCGAAATATTCTTAACCTACGTATGCTCCCGAGAACATATTGAACCAAATTTGGTGGCTCTAGCTCTTAAAGTCTAGGAGATATACTACAGAAAACTAAAAAAACAAATCTTAAACTCGTTTTACATCGATATTAATAAAACGCAGCAAACTATCGACAAAAAATTATACACTCGTACTGCGTATCGTATTACAGAATCTGAAGTCGTTTAGTTTGAGTCTCTGGGTTTTGTAGTTCCAGAGATCGCTGCGTTCATACAAATGGACAGAGGGTCGAATCGATGAGCAGGGCTAAATCGACTTAGCTTGCCGTCCTGATCAAGAATGTAAATACTTTATGGGGACCGAGATGCTTCCCTCTGCCTGTTAAACACAAAACCATTATACCCTTTTTACACATTTTTACTGGGTACAAATAAAGTTTTAAATTCTACATAGGCTTGTAAATCCCTAATGACTCTTCATTATGGTATTACAAAAATCTGCAAATATAAAATATCAAAACGAGTGGAATTAGTCAAGTGTCAGTGATCTGATCTATAGAGAATGAGAACCTAATACAAGAATAAATTTGAGAGGCGATGAGAGCCCATCGACGCTCTCACTCATAATTCTTATCGCTTGAGCTAGATTAAAATAGACTCCAGCTTTACAAAAGCTCAGTTATGCTCTCTGATCTGTATATGCATGTAAATGGGAGTGCACGTGTATGTGTGTGAGTATGAGAAATGCATTTAAATGTGCGTATAAATATTCCAGACTGTTCTGTTAAAGGCGCAGTTTAACTGAGAGTTCAGCGATGTCGGGATCACTTCCAGCCACCTACGTGAAGGGCTTCCACAATGAGGAGCAGGTGCGTCGCATGGAATACCGCAAGTTAGGCGGCACCGGGCTGAGAGTATCCACCATTGCGCTAGGTGGTGCCGCCTTAAGTGCACTTTTTGACAAAAAGTTTGACAAGGAGGAGGGCATCAGAACCGTGCAGGAGGCGATACGGTCGGGCATCAACTATATCGATACAGCACCGTTCTATGGCCAAGGACAGTCGGAGCAGTTGCTGGGCGAGGCACTGATGGATGTGCCCAGGGAGGCGTATTACATAGCCACCAAGGTGGGCCGCTACGAATTGGATCCCGATCGCATGTTCGACTTTTCGGCTGCCAAGACCCGGGAGAGCGTCAAGAAGAGCCTGGGTCTACTGGGCTTGGACTATGTGGATGTGCTGCAGGTTCACGATGTGGACGCGGCGCCCAGCCTGGACATGGTGCTGAAGGAGACTATTCCCGTGCTGGAAGAGTATGCGAAAGCCGGCAAAGCGCGATTTATCGGAATCACCGGCTATGATGTGGACATTCTTAAGGAGTGCGCCGAACATGCCAAGAGTCGTGTCCATGTCGTGCTCTCCTACGCTCGCTATACTCTCCTGGACAACACGCTGTTGCGGCACATGAAGGCATTCCGGGAGCTAAATGTGGGCGTCATCTGTGCCGCCGCCCATGCAATGGGTCTGCTCTCCAATGCCGGTCCGCAAGCCTGGCATCCCGGCAGCCAGGAGCTGCTGTCGGTGGGTCGACACGCCGCCGAGATCTGCAAGCAACGTGGCGTGGAGCTGGGCAAACTGGCCATGTATTACTCCATGCAGCTGGAGGGCGCCGCTACCTTCTTGATCGGCATACCCAATCGTCGCCTGCTGCAGATCAATCTGGACGCGGTCATCAACGGCTTGAGCTCCACGGAGCAGGAAGTGCTGCAGTACCTGCGCGAAAAGTGAGTAAACCCGTTTGGCGAAATTGTGCAATTCGGATTTGGTGTTAGCATTGCGTCAGAGGCACTCGAACTTGGCCTATGCCAACCGGTTTGCAGCGTACTAAAGCGGAATTCTCCATTTTTATCTCTTGCAGTGTTTTTAAGCAGTCCTACAGCTGGGGATCAACCTTGTCGACGATCAGAGACTTCAAATAACCGAATTTGGCCACAGAATGGCTTATAATTTAATCTTTTAATGAATACACCACGAACTATCAGGAAAGCTAAAATAAAGATTTTATGGGAAAAAAATATTCTGCATTTGAATTGATTGAACGATTATATAACATTGAAACAGAAATCAATCAACAAATTATAAATAGTTGTCTGGACACAGAATATATGTATTTATATTTAGATTTGTGTATACATATATTTGAACTGATTCAATATCAGCTCAAGTTCAGCTGCCGTTTAATTTACTTTACCTGGTCGCGTCTCTGATAATACATATTTATTATATTTCTTATAATAGCATATTGTATGTATGTCGTATGTACAACTTTTTCAAGCCGCTTGGGCGTTCGTATACCCTGTAATGTCAATCGAGTCGAGATCGACATAAGATGTGAATATCCCTATACTATATCGACATACTATATCGTCATTGCTATTTTATTTAAAATTTTGTATAACTTTAAGCAACACACATTAAATATAATCAACAACTTCTTTATCTGGGCTTGCATATTTATATATAGATATACACAAATTCTTGTTGAAATATATTTTTGTCTTCGATGCGGATCCATGCAGCATTCGTAATTTTGTTTCTATTGTATGTCTATACCTATGTATTCAAGTAGAATAGCTGTTATATATATATATATAACTCAAATGGGCAAGCATCTCTTTAAAAAGTCGACAGAGACATAAATTCGAATCGAAATTCAGAAACGCAGTGCGACTTAAAATGTATACAAATATTTGTAATGATGTTTTTATATAAATACGATCTACGGCTAAGTATATATAAATATTTTAATTTGTGTTAATTTATTCAAAGCTATAAATATACCAATATTGATATATATTGATTGATCCCAATATTGATATATGAATTTAACATACCCGTAGATAATATTTATATGCATAAGAACATCATTACAAATATGTGTGGTTCAAAAGATATTTGAAATCAATATTTATTTTTGATTTTCAAAATAAAAGTTGCAGAATAACTGTTATATCAAATTTTTATTGAAGACATGCTACAAAATATTAAGATTTTTAAATAAAAAGTTTGCATGTAATTATTATTTTGTAACTTTTAAATAAAAGTTAAAAAATAAGAATTACATATAATTTGTATAACAAAATTATAAATGATGGTTTATTGCATTTTCAGAAAGGTCTACTGAAAATAAAAAACATTGATGTGTTGCCTTTTTCTTGTACCGAACTTCCCTCATCATAATTTTTTAAATTTTAATAATAGCTTAATGTTTGATTTAAACACAGGACCTAAAGCAAGTACCCGATTCAAAAATATTTCATTTCCATTTTAAGTATTTACATTTCTACAATTAGTACATACTTTATGTTTTATCCAATTTTTCCATATTTAATGAAGTTATTCAAGTTATTTAATTGGCTTTCAGGCTCAAAATTTACTTTAAAACAGTAGTGTTTTCAGTCAGTATTCATTTATTAGATAATATGTTAATTAAATATTTACTACAACCACAAATATAAAAAGATTTCAAAAGAAGAACATATTCTTACTCCTATTTTACGAATGCCTTAAAGTATTCATTAATGTCTACTCCCTTAGCTAACCTTACTTCAACTTATCCAGCCCTGTAATCAACTCAAGCACACACTTAAATCTCTTTCCACTTTCCAGACGATTCCGTTTGCAATCTCTGATAAGTGCTCGTTATTTCGACAAACACAACACACAATTGCACTCGCACGCACACACACTCACACACTCACACAAACAAGTGCAAAAGCAGTCCCGCTCTCTGATACTGAACCCAAATGCTCAACATTTTAGAATCAGCAATCAGTATTCCTTGTCGTCTCTGTGGGGCTTGATCGAATTACGGCAAGTTGCAAATAAATAAGCTAAAAATAGATCAATATGTCCGGCAAATTACCCGCGACCTTTGTCAAGGGTTTCCACGATGAGGAGCAAGTGAAGCGCATGGAGTATCGTCCATTCGGTAAAACGGGTCTGGAAGTCTCAAAAATTGCGTTCGGCGGAGGAGTGCTCTGTGCCAACTATGGGTGTGTTTTGAAAGAGAGAAAAAGAAAGAGAAGAAGAAAGAGAGCGTGTTATCTGTGCATGTTTTGCGTGCAATAATATTTTTCACTATGTGAAAAAGAGAATATTGGCTTTGTGCAATGTTCGTTCGTCTGTCCATATGAATGCAATATATATATAATATCAAAAATAAATTCTCATACCGATAGAGAGACAGTCGCACAGACGGACATGCACAAAACCAATATACTCCTTTCACTTTGTTAACGAGTGCAGAATAATATAAAACGAAACATTTGCAATGCCTTGAAATAAAATGAAAAAAAAATATGAAAAATCAATTATCAAATTGAATGCTGGCAATAATTTTACATTTTATGCCGATTTTAAATTAAGTGAAATGCACTAAGTACATTTTATTTCTGGCGGCTAAGCAACAGAAATCTTTTAACTGAAACACTTTGACGCAGCTTCGAACTGGACGAAGGAATTCGCACACTGCACGAGGCATTAAAATCTGGCATCAACTATATAGACACAGCGCCCTGGTATGGTCAGGGTCGCTCGGAGGAGGTGATTGGCAAGGCGCTGAAGGACGTACCAAGGGAAGCCTACTACATAGGAACTAAGGTGGCACGTTATGAGCTCGACTATGAGCATATGTTTGACTTCAGGGCTGAAAAGATCCGGGAGAGCGTGGAGAAGAGTCTGAAGCTGTTGGGCCTGGATTACGTTGATGTTATCCAAATACATGACATTGAATTTGCTGAAAGCTTGGACATTGTGATCAACGAGACCCTGCCCACGCTGGAGCAGTTGGTCAAGGAGGGCAAGGCCAAGTTTATTGGACTGTCCGCTTATCCCATATCAGTGCTAAAGGAATGCATTTCACGTGCCGCGGGCCGGTTCGATGTAAGTAGTGTTTCCCCTTCGAAGATCAGTGAGTTGTAGCCAATCTCTTTCATTCCGCCCAGACGGTGCTCACATATGCTCGCTATACGCTCACTGACAACACTCTGCTGGAGTATATGGACTACTTCAAGTCCCAGAATCTGGGTATTATTTGTGCCGCCGCACATTCGCTGGGCCTGTTGACCAATGCAGGACCTCAGTCCTGGCATCCGGCTGCCGATGACCAGAAGAAAATAGCGCGTCAAGCGGCCAATTATTGCAAGGAACATGAAGTGGAACTGGGAAAGCTGGCAATGTACTACACCATTCAATTGGATGGTGTGTCCACCTTTCTGGTTGGCATGCAGACGCGCCAGTTGCTCCAAATAAACCTGGCTGCCTATTACCACGGCCTCACCGAGAAGGAGCAGGAAGTGCTGCAGCATCTCAAAGAAAAGTGAGTGGTCGCACTCGCACTCGGAAGTTGACCGAAATTGTGCAACTCGGATACAATGTTACTATTGCATCATATCCGACTCCATTTGCAGTCGCAGTCAAACAACTGTCCAGACACTGAGACAGCGATACCGTCAATACACACACACACAACACACTCCGAACCCGAACCCGAACCCGAGTCCGGTCCGTTAGTCTGTCTGTCCATTTATGTGCCCACTCATTGTCAATCTTGGCCATCGGTGCAGTAGGCAGCCAGCGACTCTCTCGAGTATTTCCATCTCTTCGCATGTTGCACGTTGTTGTTGAACATGTTTTAGTTTCGTGTCTCAATCAAATTATGAGTAGTATATTGTAATTTTCCATTTATGATTTTTTACTATTTTACTTTTAATCGCACATCTTTAAACATTTTTTTATTTTCCTCATAGTAAAGAGAGTATATTGGTTTTATGCAATGTCCGTCTTTCTCTCCTACCATCTGTCTGTCTGTACGATAGTCCGTAATGCATCGTTAATGCATTTTTCTGCAGTTATCTAAGCCTTCTCAAATATGAAATATACACTCATGTATACCCGCAGCAGGAAAATCGCTAAGATCTGTAATATTGTTCCAGTCGTAGAGCTAAGGTCACAACAAAATGCGGACATATTATTAACTGTTTTTCTTCTCTAATGATCGAACCAAACAAAAATTCTGTGACGCCCTCTAAAAATCTATATTTTACTAAATTGCAGTTTGAAGGTCATTCTAAGGTTACAGTAATCATTAAGACCGTTTTCAAATGTTCTCAGTTGCACTGTGAACGAGTATTGCGCAGTCGGTTACACTCGACTTGTTTTTTGTTAGCAAACTTTAAGGATCTCTTAATTTTACAATTTGTTTTTTAACTTTTTAGCATCTTGACAGAGCCTTTTCATTGGGAGGGTATCGAACTGAAACGATACAAGGCCGCACTCAAGAAGAAATAATGTCATCTATTTCTTATATAGAAATAGTCTTATATATATTAATAATTAATATTTTTTCTTGCCAATTTTGTATGAACTATGTGGTATTCAATATTGCAGAAAAAATTTATATAAATAAACCAAAATATAAAAAATTAAACAGTTTTTAAACAAGTAGTATTAAGTATATTTGCCGAAAATTTAAAATAGACGTCTGTGCATAGAACGTTTATCATACTTTTCTTAGGAATAAATAAAGGTCTACTAATAAAGGTCTTGTCGGTTGTTCTCAGTTCACGGTTCGAACCAATGTCTTATGTTTATTTAGTGAACACAGACTGTGGTTTAAGTCTCGGCTTGTCACATTTATCCAAATTAAAAAAAAACTGCTAGTTAATAGTTTAGTTAATAGTTAGTCTCAATTGCCTATCGTTATCCAATACAATGAAGTTAATTAGCTATAATACTAGATCTGCTCACGAATTACATTTAAAAATTTAATAATATTTCGAAATAATTTAAAAAAAAAAAAGTAATATTTATATTATTTCTATTTAAAGGATTGTTATAAATAACTTTCATTGAATAGCACCGGGCTTCGGATAAGATAAATACTACACTAGCCGGGGATTCGAAGATCAACGTTACTCAGTTCCATAAATTCCTGTGCTTTTAGAAAAATCGCCTCCCAAGGACTGCCACTTGTATAGTAAAAGTATGGCTTGATTCGGGTTAGGGTTATCTGTTCTTATAGGTAACTGACGGCAGATAATCCTAACAAAGATTATTCACTTTGGATTGGCAAAGTAGCATGAAAACATTGAAGATACTATGGAGAGGGCTAAAAGTGAACACAACGTGGGCCAACCGGCAGTTGAATCCGGTTACGATGAAATTAAAACAAATCCATTTGGTCTAACGGATTAATTGCATCAGCTTTCGAAAATGCATTTTTGTTAGTTGTCCAAAAGAGACCAAATTTTCGACTTCCACCTTTCGCCACCATGGTCACCAGCCGGGCAGCCAGCTAATACACTAATTAAGCCTTAATTAACGCAATAGCTAATATACACAAATAAAAAGCAAAACAAACCACACGAATTGTTGCTGCATGGAGAACCGGCGAAGCGCACAGCGGTGTGAGAAACAGGGAAGTTTAATAACATTTTGAATAATGAATACTGACAACAGTAGCAGCAACAGTTGCTGCAACACTAGCAACAACAAGAAAATGCATTGCGAAATGAATGCACAACAAAAATCCGCATGAAAAGCGGAAATGCTTTGGATGAAGCCGCATTTTGTTTTCCTTAAACTGCGCCTTGCGTTTTTGCAATTTTATGCCTGTGCTTAAAATATATTTCGTTTCACTCGCACTCACTGAACTTTCGCACATATTACATAGTTATGTGTGTTTGTATATACTCTCCCCGTCACATTGGTCTGCCAATAAATTTAATATTATCAATGCAACGGTGCCTGCGCTCCAGCTGATTGACCAGATTCTCAGCTGCGCACGCGCTCATTATTTTACTCTCTCGCTTTTCTCATCTCTCTCCACCTGCTATCCAAGTCAAGCTTTGAGGCCGCTTCGTTTATATACGCCGCGCCGTCGCAATCTAAGCGTCAGTTTTGCTTACAGCTTCGAGTCGTTAGGACGTATTTTTCGTGCTCCAAGCCAGCTAAAGACTTTGTTAAGTTCGAGTTAAATAACAAAAGTTGTATTCAAGTGCAATATGTTGAGGTTAAAAAATATGCTTTTGCTTCTGTTGGTTTGCAACATGTTGCTAACCATCTACGCAACCAGTAATAAAAAGCAACAGCAGCAGCAGAACCAAGGTAGGCTATCGACATGTCTTCACGAAGGCTCTACGATCGCTGATTCACGCAAGGTGTGGAGAAATTTTCAGTGGCAAGTTAGGGCAGTTCTAGGCAGACCCAAGCCCAAACAAAAATAACCGGTTTAAATGTATTGTTGTAGCCGGCTTTAAAGGCCAGAAAAAGTAAACAGAGATATGTGCTTAAAGTTGCTTGAACTTTTTTGTTGTGGTTCGCTGGTTAGAGATAAAAAATAATGTGACTTTAGTAGAGAACGCATACCGTTAATTTGTAGAGACCAGCCGATTTTCTTAAAAGAAAAGATTTTCGAAAAACAATAAAGTCGAAAGAAACGAGCACTTGTCCCAAATAATAGTATATTTTCTGAGATTACGCATTTGCAAAACCTAAGTAATTTATGCCTAAAGATATTGGCAAACATAGTTGTTATTTTAGAATAGTTGAAAAAAGTTATATTTTTTCATTAAAGTAGGATTTCCTAACACTAGTTACAAAGTCTTTGAAGAAATATATTTGGTAAAACTTTATAGATTAAGCTATTAAATACTAATAGAAAACATATATACAGCATAATAATAAATAAACAAAAACGGTCTTAATTATTGTTCTTATTTTGGAAAGATATCGATTTTTGTAATTTGTGGGGTAGGGAGAGTTCGAAGGCGAAATTTGTCGTCCCGATCTTTAGAAGAGTATATATTCCAAATTTCAAGTCTCATAGGGATAGACAAACGGACATTGCACAAAGCCAAAGTCAAAGCCAAGTCCTCTTTAAGAACGATTTATTTTGCACCACAAAAAGTGTTTTTAATAAAAAGCCAAGGAGTTTTCCACAAATTAGACAGAGTATACTGTTTAACAAAATATATTTATATATAGCTATTATAAAAAAAACTGTAATTTGTACGTAGACATATTATATGTATGGTGAGGTCACATTGGATATTTGTACGACAACGTTTATTAGAAAAAATTTGAACACATTATTGCAGAAATCTGGGAACAAGACCTTTCGGACACCTTCAAAATCGAGGGCAGCGATCAGGGTATACAAAAGGTGAATCTGAAGTGCGGTGCCAATTCGATGAATGTAATGTTGGAGACTGAGAAGCCGTTTACGGGCGTCATGTACACACGTGGCAGCTTCTATAAGCAAACGGCCCCGTGCTTCATGAAGCCCAATGCGCAACAGGGTACACGTACGCTGGAGATGAACTTCCAGTTGGATCAGTGCCAAACGCTCAAGGATGGAGAGCTCTATACGAACATTGTGGTCATACAGAATGATCCGGAGCTAATAACACCTGGCGATTCGGCTTTCTCGCTGGAATGCGATTTCCGTCAGCCACGCAGCCTGGATGTGGAGGCCAGCATGCAGGCCAGGGACAGGTAAGCAATACCGCAAACAATATCTTAATAGTAAATATATGTGTGCATATATATATGGATATATACAATCTAAACTTAGAAATCCACAAAAATTGCGCGGAGCACGCGGTGGAACCCGCCAGCGTCAATAGAACTATACCCTATGATCACCCATTAAGTTCTTCAACTATATTCACTTTGAATAGCTGTACTTAAGGTACAAATTCAAACTTAAACTCTTTGACTTTGCACTCGTTTTAAGAACTAATCTTTGACGTAGAGCCTTACTAAAAATTCACGACACAGCACACACCCTTTAACCACACGACATATATACATGCATACATTCCACAGAGTTGCGACAAAATCCAAAATAACACTCACAAGTCCCGATCCCGCGGCACCAATGGATAATCTACACAAATCGGTGTTTAACAACAGTGATACAGTAGAATATATACCAAAGTTTTCCAAACCAAACGAAACCATACGCCTGGGCACAGTTGAGGAAGTGACTCTGCCGCTGGCTCACCAAAGGGATGAGCTCTAAACATGGTAAACACTTTCACCACAAACAATTCAAAAAACTTATCACACTTAGAACACACTACAGGTGAGACACCTTCACACGCTTTTTGTTGTATTATTTGTTTACTGTTATGATGCTGTGACGATTTTAAATTTTTTGTGGTACCTTAACTATTAACCAATTCAATTTTCACAGGAAAAACGCACAAAATGCCACACTGGTATCCTAAAGGCGACTGGATCTTTAATTCATTTTAATGCTCTTTTTAATATCTATATCCTGTGATATTTTTTAAGTTTGGTTTTAATAAAAAAAATTTTTTAATGTAAATGAGTTTTGAGTTTAAATTCGCGCGCATATTGTATAGTTGCTTTTTTATCAAACACTAAGCAGCTGATTTTTATTTCGTAAGATCTGGCAGCACCGGCAAGCTACTGATAATCTGACGGTCCGGCAAGCTTTGGCAAGCAAAATTTTACTATTAAATTTGCAGTTTTTCTAACAATAGGAATATTTTAAAGCTAATCGGTAATTGATTGGGTTTGGTTTATTTTAAGACGATATAAAACTAAAGCGTTTCTTGGTTACAGGCACATTTGTTGCCTCAAAGTACATAAAAGAGCGACTCACACCGAATGCACATCATATGTTATTTTATTTTTCATTGCGCATCTCGAGTTACACAAAGAACGTCAATAAATTTAAATTAGATTAAAAACGCTGCAGTTCGATGCATTAATTGATTTAAAATGGATCATCGTGTATTTTTAACCCTCCTGTTTGTATTGAGCGGCACAATAAACGTTTTATTAATAAAGTAAGTAAATTACAGATATTGTAAATACTGCGCAAATTGCACAAAGAAAAAAAACATTTTACTGTAAAATGAATTGCAGATGGACGAGCATGCAATTGTTCGAGGGCAGTGATGGAAAGCTCCATCATTTTCAGCACCCCGTTGTCTTGACCCTGCTCATGTTCCTGGGCGAATTTCTATGTTTTGCAGTTTACAGAGTGGTTCATGCGGTGTTCAGTCGACGCGGTGTAAGTGGAAATAACTTACGATATTTGCCAGCCAATATTAATAGTCCGATATTATGTCTTAATAGCTTGGCACTGAGCAAAGTCTCATTTTGACCACCGGGAGCAGTGAGTTCCATCCGCTTAGCATGTTGCTGCCGTCTTTTCTGCGTACCGTTGCTTCCATTTTGCTGTTTACTGGCTTGTATTTGACGTATGCCACAAGCTTTCAAATGATAAGAGGTGTGTTTACTATCAGTTAGTGTCAACCTCAACCTCAACCACTAAGTATCCCTTATCTCTTGCAGGCGTTGCACTGATCTTTGTGGGTCTGTTCAGCACCATGTACTTGAACCAAACGTTGTCTACTCGCCACTGGCTGGCCATCTTCACCATGACATGCGGCATCATTGATATATTATCCTTGGATGTACAGCGGGTGGATTACGATAATGAAACACTGCCGCATACGGATCACAATACCATCCTGACAGGCGATTTATTGATTATAATTGCAGAGGTGCTGCACGCTTTTCAGTATGTGTATGAGGAGAAGCATTTGAAGGCCTCCGATTTTGTGCCTATCCAGGCGGCTGGTTGGCAGGGCCTCTTTGGAGCTATTATCACAATCTTGGCAGCGATTTGTCTAAACTTTGTGCCCAGTGTTGCGCCCTTCAATGAGAGCTCGCGTGGTGTCTTTGATGATCTAAGCGATCTCATTCCACAGCTTCGTAACGATACGATGTTAGTCCTTGCACTTGTCTGCTTTGTCTGCTCCTGTGCCATTTACAATTGTGTGGGTATGTCGATTACAAAGTTCTCATCCAGCGCCAATCGGCTGCTCGCTGATGGAATACGAGTCTACCTTATCTGGGCGTTTGTCATTTTTGCTGAGTGGGAAATCATAAATCTCATTACGCTTATGGGACTTGTAATACTGCAAATGGGTATTATTATGTACCGGCAGGCCATCTTTCTTGATTGGTATCGTTCCGTACTGGCTCGCTGGCAGCGCAGTCGTTATATGGACTTGAGCGCAGATGCTGGCCCAACGCCAAGCACCCAACCTGCAGATGTTATCTGAAGTGAGATGGTGACAAAGTTTGAATAGATTGTGATAAGAGGGTTACGCTGATAAAGGGCTGTCCAGTTTTGGGATGCAAAATGAATCTATCAATTTAAATAAGAATGTCAATAAAGACTTTCAAGTGTTAACTGTATTTTCAAAGTAAAATGGATTTTGTTTTATCTTTTAACATAAGCAACAATTGACTGGGAATAAATACGATCAACTGTATCACCTGCAGATATTGACACTTTATTACAAAAAAAGATATGGCTCCGTCAACGGAACACAAGTAACAGTCAAAAACGCTCAAAGGGCAGATATTTTAATTAAATTCGTAAATTTCGTCTCTTAAGAAACATAAGGTAAGATAGTGTAGGACATAAATATTAATTCACATAGACCCATTGCAATGCCGCCGTGCAAATAGATAGTGACTTCCTCCAAGATTCCTATAGTTCAAGAACTAAGAAATTGTCTGTTTACACGACAGCTTCTCTAAAAATCGTAGTAGCTAAGAGTCTGACCGGTTTGTCTAAAAGTTTTCCTCGATGTCCCAGGTCTGCAACACCTCCGACAATTGCGACAGTTGTTGGCTACTTTAAGACGTTATTTGTACTTACTCTCGAGTTACTTCGTAATCATGGGCTCTGCCAGTTCCAAACATATACTTTTGATTACATTTCGATGTAAAAAGTGAGCTATTATTTACGTATTCGAATTGACTACATATCAGTTAACATTACTGAAAAATGCAATACGAGATGAAAGTAAGGAAAAATTATAGAATTTACTTAGATCAAAAGTTACAGACATCTTTTGGAAAATAGTCCATTTAAGCAGTTACTAAACGTGGGGCAATTGCGATCCGAGGTCCTTCGAACTTTAATTTTTTCTAAGAGTGGGATGGCGTAACCAAAGCTTGAGTTAAATTACGGATGACGCTAAGACCCACCTGATGCAATCGATGATGCCATTAAAATCCTTTTCGCCGCCTGCCATCTTTCTGATCACTTACCCGCCTACAAATTTAATACTCAATTAACCACTTGTTGCAGCCCATCTAAGCCTGACCGAAAGCTGTCGCAAAGCTTGTTTTTTTGCCATTAAACAATATAATTTAAAGTTTACAAAAAAAACGAGAAAAATAAAAAACAAAAAAATAGGTAAATTAAATAATAATAAACTTATAATTAACATGTCTCTCAGAATTTAAAGCTCCAGCGGTATTTTGTTTTTACTTGCTTAGTTCGTAATTGAAATTTCATGAATTCGAATTAAAATCGAATGCAAGTAAGGCGTAGCTACTTTGTTTTAATGTTAATAGCTCATGTACACCAAATTTTATTGAATGGTCTGTCTTTTATGCTTACTTATACTGCAAGTATTACCCGGATTAACCCTGAAAATATATTTTCAATCTCTATATATGTATATTGTAAATATAAATAAGTGAAATGGACCGTGTTTCGCACTTTTCGAATATCCACTCACTCTATCTATGTATAGCTCTAAGGTGGAATATAAGAGTTTGCCAGGTAGGATCAGTGAAACAATCATTCTGCAAGAAGATCCTTAAATTTAGCTTAAAAGTTGAAGAGAAACTTAACTAAGATTGCTCTAGTCGGGAGTACGTGGCTTGGAGATACCCCGAACCAAGGAGCTGTCGTTACATATATTTTAACCACCTTGCATTCAAACATACATACACACACAAAAACACTCGCCTCGAACTGAGCACTTTACTCAGCAGCCCCCACTATGAAATCTAAATTATTGAATTAACTTCTAAACTAAGAGCATGATCTTAATGAAATTTGCAGGACATTGGGTTGGGTTATCTATCATTTGAAATAAACTTCATCTGCGCTTGCCATGGACGAATCTATATACGAAAAGTTAGTCTCTAGTTCATATAATTTCCGAGATCGACGCGATCGAGATTGAGTACATACGGACAGATGCATCGACTTCGCTGACGCTCCTGACCACAAATATATGTACTTTATGGGATCGGAGAAGCTTCTGCATGTTACATAGAATTGCACAACAGCATTATACCCATTTTACCTATTTTCAAAGGGTTCAGGGTATAAAAAATAGAGTAAAGTTTTCAATATTTTAATAGACCAATGCACAAAAATTTTGCGTGCCACAAAAAAATCGTCAAAATCATGACATAAAATTGATTTAATTAACCTCTGCTAAACTGTTTTCTTTTGCTCGATGCCCAGAATATGCTCTGCTATGCCCAAGAAGTAGACCATTTGGGCAATTCCAAAAAGTGGGGCAATTACAATCATTCGACACAAGCCGCCCTTGAAAAACGCTCGAGGGCCCTCATACTTTAACGTTTTGCTAAGAGTGGGATGGCGTATGGGTTATTTGAAAGCTTAAATAAAATGCGGATAATGCTGGGACCCACCTGATACAATCTGCGATGCCGTCAAACTCCTTTTCGCCGTCTGCCTTCTTAATAGCCTGCAAACGTGTCTTAATCACATCTAGGGGCGTGACCGTAAAAGCACCGGTCATGCCCGACAACAAACCAGAGATTAGGGACCACCAAAAGACGGCTTCACCAGAGGTACCCGATTTTCTGGGCCCAATGTCATTGAGAGTGGCAAAGAGTGGAAAGTAGATGACAGAAAATGTAATATCACGCGCCCCAGTTGCGCGGACTCCCTTGTATAAACCGAAGATGCCATTTTCTTTTACAAGCTGCTTGGTGATCGACCATGCGGTCACCTTCTTCAAATCCTGTCCACCCACCCGGCCGGCATCTTGCAGCTGAATCTTTAACAGCTCCATTGGCGTAGTGACAATGATCTGAAATGCACCAGCTAATCCTCCAGCCAAACACTGCATGAGCAGAGTTAGTTTTCCATCCGGTGTGGACAGATGGTAACGAAAATAATCGTTGGCAGCCAGTTTGATGCCCTTCTCAGGAGTAATCAACAAGATGTTGACGGCCGAACCGCGGTACATGCCAAAGTATCCCTCCGCAGCGTAAGTTTTGCGGAAGCAATCGAACCTGCATGACGTGAAGAACGACCATGAATAACAGGGAAGAGCCCCAGGGAATAGGGTTCAACTCACATGCTGGTGTACATGCGTTCCCCATTGGGGCCAATTTGTTGATTTTGAAGTCGCGTCTTAACCAAATCCAGGGGAAACACACATGTCACACCGATGATGCCAGCAATTCCGCCATTAATGAGCTTGGGAAGCACACTGTTGTGATTTTTGTTAAACGCTTGATGCAGTCCATCAGAAACTGACCACCAACTTACGCAAATCCTTCAGGTTTCTTTACAGTTGCCATTTGAGTTACAAAATCGCGAGTACAATAAAAATTTTTAAATAAAAAATAAAATCTGTTCAAATGTCTATAATATCAGTGTGACAATTGTTTACTAAGTATTTATACCCTGAACCCATTGAAAATTGGTTCAAAGGGTAAAATCGATTTTTTCAACTGTATGTAAGACGCATGCCCTCCAAGCCGATAAAGTATATATATATTCTTGGTCAGCAACAATAGACAAGTCCATGTGTCCGCCCGTCCATATGTTTAAAATTGTCGATCTCGGAAACTATACGCGCTAGGGACTAGGCACGTCTATGGCGCGCATATCAAGTTTATTTCAAATGATCGATAGCCATAAAATCAATAGAAATCTTCAACATCCTCTAATTTGTTAAGTTTATTTCGATAATTATGAGACCCCAAATTTTGATAGGATGAATAGTTATATATATACTATAGCACTTAAATTGATCGATTGCAAAAATAAATGAAAAATATGTATGTGTAGACTTTTTCTTAGAATTGTTTTGTGCTGTTTGTGATTGTGTAATGCAGGGTATCTCCTAGTCGGGCACTCTCCACTAGAGCAATATTACTTTATTCTTAGTTCGGTTTTGCTTATAACTTTATTGTTTCTATTTACTAAAAATTGTCGGCTAATTTGGGCAAAAGAACGTGCAAATTGTAAGAAACTAATTGTAATTGTTATCTATAGAGATGCTATTTGCAGTTTATTGGATATGATAGATATTGCTAAAAATAAACACTTACTTAATAGCATTGATTTTCATTATCTTATTGTCATTTGGGTATAAGTTCTTTTGCCTGTAATAGTTTGTGTTATCGACCGTATAGTCAAATGTAAATACTTACATTTATATATGGAAGGAATAACATAATTGCATATTTCTATGGCGTGCTTTTCACTTTTTACATCGAAATTAGACAGCTTTAACAGTAACAACAACAACGTTAACGCATACATATACATTGAACATTTAGAGAGAGTAAACGCAAAAATGCCTCTGGATAAATTTCCTACGCCATTTACTTCTTCTGCACGCCCAGCAAGCCCTCGGCTACGCCCAAATAGTAAACGGTTTGGGCAATACCAAACAAAGGTGCAATCACAATCATACGGCAAAGGCCGCCTTTGAAAAACGCTGTGGGTCCTTCGTGCTTCAGTGTTTTGCTAAGGGTGTAAAAGTATATATATAAAATTCAGTATCGCAGTATGTATATCAGCTTACGTAATGCAATCCGAAATTCCCTTGAACTCCTTTTCGCCGTCGGCCTTTTTGATGGCCTGCAACCGCGTTTTGACCACGTCGAATGGATTGACCGCCAGAGCTGCGGTTGAACCAGCCGCCAAACCGGCCAAGAATGAGCACCTAAATTTAAAGAACACAATTAAACAAGATCTGGCATGGAAAGGCTGCAAATGCTTACCAAAATACTGCCTCCCCGGATCCATCATTGCGACGTGGACCCAAATCGTTGAGCGTGGCAAACAGTGGAAAGTAAATGACTGAAAATGTAACATCACGCAGCCCCGTTGCGCCAATGCCTTTATACAGGCCAAAGATGCCCTTCTCTTTGATAAGCTGCGAGGCTAGTTGTGTGGCTGAAACCTTTTCGATGGTTTTGCCAGCTAATTTAGCAGCAGCGGCCACACGTCCGGCATCCTGCATTTGGATTTTCAACAGCTCCATGGGTGTGGTAACAATGATTTGGAAGGCACCAGCCAAACCGCCCGCCAACATTTGGCTGCTTATCGGCAGTTTACCATCCTTAGTGGTAAGCTTATGTCGGAAGTAATCGTTCGCCGTCAATTTGATCGCCTTCTCAGGTGTAATTAGCAAGATATTCACGCCCGAGCCGCGGTACATCCCGAAATATCCCTCCGCCGCATACGTCTTGCGAAAGCAATCGAACCTGGAAGAGCATTGATAGTAGATAAGCATATAGACGCGAAAGGAATGATCGACAGAGGTTTCCACTTACATGCTGCTGTACATGCGTTCGCCATTTGGACCGATTTGCTGGTTCTGCAGTCGCGTCTTTACCAAATCCAGGGGAAACACACATGTCACGCCGATAATGCCAGCAATGCCGCCGTTAATGATCTTCGGAAGCAATCTGTAGAATATATGTATATATATATGCACATATATGTAGAGATTTTGTATTTAATTGGCTAACTGACAAATATTTGCACTGCGTTAACCTTTGCATTCACTTTGTGTGTGCAACAACAACAACAACAAACAATTCCCAGACAAGCGACCTTGACATTGATAGTAAAGCGTGCAGCAGATGGCAATTATCGCTGCACGTGTATCGATAAATCGGCAATTGGCAGTCGATAATCGCCGTACGGGAAACTTTTCAAAAGAATGCAAAATTAACAAAGCAAAAAATAAGGTGTCTTTTGTTTTTTTCGACGAATATGAAAAATAATTGGTAGCTTGCCAGCATACCATAAAAATGTCTTAGCTATACGATGTTTGGCGCTATTTATAGAATACAGAATACAAATGCAAGCAAAAACTTGCTAAAGAATAAGCTAATAAGGATTGCAATATGCAATATTATGTCATTTTCATGTCTGCGTTTTTGGGCCAATTTATAAAAAGTAAAGAGGTGTGAAAAAATACGGGGCCAATGACTTGTTTATCAGTTGCTGATTCTTGCCGACAACAAATTATCAAATAAATAAGTACTTTTGTATATGTATTGCACAAAAGTGTGTCTATACCTATAAAAGCGTAAACATACATATGTAGTATCGTTTATAAACATAAACATATGTAGGTATATATACATATAAAGTTTCGTATATGTATGTCCGTATAAAATAACCTAGTTGAACATCGATTATCCGGACCTTTATTGTATACCTGTATTAACCGCGATCACGTATGTACATATATACAAATTCAGACGACTTTAAACGAATTTTTTAAATAAACGTATTTCATGAAATAGAATAACATATACATATGTGTATATGTTAAGATTAACATGTTCTTGTTAAAAATAAATAATATTTTGAAATGTTTATATCCTCTTTTAACAGGGAATTAGCTTGATGCCGAGCAGCACGAATATTCAACGGTCAACAGTATTTATTTAGTGCCTTACTCTTGTTACTAAGTGCACTCAAACTGCAGTTCACTTATTATTATTTACATTTGCATCTATTTCATGTTTTCGATTTGTTGTTATTAATTTATTAATAACTTACGCAAACTGCTGCTGCTGCGGCTGTTGCAGCGGTTTATTTTGTATTATTTCATCTGGTTGCTGTTGTACTACTGCCATTTTTCTGCAATGAAAAACAAAAAATATAGAAAAGTTTCGGTCATTAGAAACCAAATTTAAATAGAATTGGTTGCTTCGGATAAAACTAACATTAAAGCCATCCCGTATTTCTACTAAATTCTTACTTAGTCAACCGAGATTCCTACAAAAATAGACTTGAACTTTTAGATTTATTTAATAGAAAGGTACAACAAATATACACCAAATGAGGAAACAAATTATAAATTATTGTTTTATTTATAATACTTTTTAACTGGTTCTCCGGCAAGATAATTCAAAATATGCGTATACATATACTACATACATAAATACAAACAACAGATATTACTATATTTGCATATTGGATTTACTTATTAGAGATAAGCATACACGTTTAAATTTTCATATATTCAATTATTGAAATGCGGTCTTCAGCTTATCTTTTAATATTCATTGATAGGGCAATATTAGTGGTTCCGTCATGCAGAGTGGGTCCAAGGTTCAATGATACATATATGCAACAAACGCGGCTTCGGGCTTCTCTCTTCAGAGATTGGCAACCATATCAAATGGGAGCGCTCACATATAATGTTGACTATGTGTTTTTATATTTACTAACTTATACATGAATATATATGTGCGATTTTTAGCATTAAAGCGCCAAAGTGATAATTGAATCAGTAAAGGCACTTATAAAGCTGAATAGAACAACTTCTGAACGATCATTTAGGCACAATTTAATAATGGTATTGCCACAGTGGACGGCAGATAAGCGAATTGGGCTTTTTATACACAGTACCCACTTGAAAATGAGTAAAAAGAGAATATTGGTTTTGTGCAAAGATAAGTAACAGGCAGAAGGAAGCATCTCCGACCCCAAAAAGTCTATATATTCTTGATCAAAACGATTAGATTAGTCGATTTAGTCAAGTCTATGAGAACACAGCGATCTCAGAAACTACTTCGACTTTAGATCCTATACCATACGCAAAACAAATTGATCAATTTTTTCGACATCTTGCCCCATTTCATTAATATTGATTTTAACCTTCTCTCGCAGATTATACGAGCTAGAGCCACCAAATTTTATACGTATGTTCTCAACCAGCATACATGGGTTAAGAATATTTAATTTTTGGAATACCCCCATCTTGCCTAAAAATTACAAAGATTGGACAATGAACACTGAAATTATAGAGGCTTGCATTTCTATGCGGGACTGAGTGAAGAACAAGAAACAGGGTCGTGTCTGTTTCTGTTTCTGTGCGTGTTTATAGACGGATGTTCGGCTGGGTGCTGGGTACAGGGTATCGCCTAGTCAAACACTCAAGACTTGAGCAGCCTTGCTTCATTTTATTATCTTTAACGATAGGAACATTGTAAAAATATATGTAGATATGCGGCCCAAAAACATCGCCTTATAGAAGGCCAAAGGCAGCTACATGGCCTAATGTCGTCAAGAAAATTGGTTATAACATTATAAAGCTATTTAGATTAAAGTCCGTACATATATGTTTATGTGGATACATGTGTATATGTGTATGTGCAACGGGAATGCACATCATGTCTTTATATTGTTGTTATCAAGCCATTTCGCATTATCGATTACTGTTACTGACTGAAAACTTAAGCGTGACAGTTGTTGAGAGTTTTGTTGTTTGCCTTGCGGTGTGTTTTTAAATTGGAGCAGGTTAAACAGGTAGAAACGCCAATAATAATAATAGTATACTGATACATATACTATCAGAATTGGGCGTTGTTCTTTATTTTGTTGCAATTTTAACTTTTTTACAGTATTTTACGTAATTTTTGATGTACTGTATGTACATTATCATTGGCCACCACGGACACCTCGTTATAAATTAAATTGATTGACGCACACACATAACTACATATATATTTATGTATATGTACATATGCATATGTTTGAATGAATTTGCGTAAATAAATTGAAATCGATGACACCAACAGCAAAACTCACATTTAATTTTGTTGTTTCACTCAGCTGTTTTTAATTGACTTGTTAACTTTACACCTAATAGTTGCTTTTAATATACAACTTTGAAATACATATGTACGTATGTATGTATGAAATAAAATATATGTATGTATGTATGTACTTTGTTTTTGTACGATTTTCGGCGCGTTGTCGTCAACGTACGACACTCAACTTAAATGAAAGCTCAACGAATTTATGCTTTTACCGCAACGGGAACTCTCCCAACGAGCTGCCGGCGTGTACTGTAGAATTCGGTTTTTATTTTAACCAGACGCGCAAACTGCTGAGCAAAAAGCTCTACAAATTTGATATGTCGATTGCCAACGTCTGGCAACGCTTGACGGGCAGACTGTAAGCCGTTTTACAGCACTTGAAATTCTTTCGATTAGTTTTTCGCTTCGTCGAATGCAACACAATAACAATATTGATAAGTTGCAAGAAGTTGAGGATTTAGAATATTAGAAATTATGAGTACAGCACGTTTCGCCCGTTCGGGGCGCGTTCGAATCTGCATACTGATGAGCATGTTCGTTGTGCTCATCATGATGATTGTCATTTACCACATGTCCCAACAGCAGCTCGATGAGACCCGTGTCTTTCGCCTACGTTGCGAACAAAACCAGGAGGAGCTGAACCTAAGGTTGCAATGTAAGTTGCAATCCCACCCTTTGTGGCGTGCAGTGAGCTTTATATGTATTTGCATGCCTATTTTTATTTTGTGCAGCGCTTACCGACAACAAGTTGGCGGCGGAGAAAAAGGTGGAACTAATACTTGCCGAAAAGCAAAGCCTGCAGGATGATTATGAGAAGCAACAGGATGCGGAGCGGACACTGCAACAGAAATTCGATGTGCAAGTCAGCAAGTACAAGCTGCTGGATGCCAAGCACAATGAACTGCAGGAGGAATGCAGCAAGAACAAGAAGAAGCACATTGAAGACACAAATGCGTTGCTCGCACAGTTGAGGCAGCTGCAGCAGGATAACAAACAACATGATGCAACTGCATGGAAGGTGCGTCACTTATTATTATTTATTTTATTATTTTATTTCGACCTGTATCTACTTTAAGAATAAGTATGAGGCATTGCTAAAGGAGTCCGAGCACAAGACGCACACCTTGGAGGCAGCGTTCAGTGAATTGAAGAGTCGCTGCAACTTCGAGCCGCTGGCACAGCCGAAACATCAACTCATTAAGCCAGTGGATCCGTTGACGCCCGACACGATACCCACGCGCCGGTCCAGTCCCGCCCAGCCGGCGCACAGCATCGAGAAGCCGCGCAACGAAAAGTCGTTTAACGAGCAAGTGCAAGTGAGTCAAGGGCTGTACAGAATTGGCGTCGCCAAGCAAAGCCGTCAAGCAACTAACGCAACAAATAAACCCCATGGTGTCGGTGTGGAGCAGCGGCTGGAAGAGCAACAGCAACAATTGCAGCGCTTCGATGGGCGCCACAATCACAGCCTCATACTAAATTCTGTTGAAAATTTTCAGATGGTGCCCAAGGGGCTTAAAACGTTAGCGGACGAAACTGTTAAGCAGCAACAGCAAGATCAGCCTGTCCTTGCCGCCGCCGCTGCGCCCGTTTCGCCTTTAAGTGCACCGCGCAAGTCCAACTCTAGTACTCCAAATGTCGAAGCAGCCCCGAATGCCTCTGTGGCGCCCAAGGCCGCTGGCAGCAGTAGCAGTAGTGGTCAACCCCCGTTGGTTATGCCACCGGCCAAGCCATCGGCTGAGGTCAAGGTAGAGCGCAAGCTGCCCGAGAATGTCGCGCCCATTCCGGATAATTTCGATGGTAAGGGTGAGCCGGCAGCGGACGTAGATACAGCTGCCGAAGAGCTGCCTAAAAACGAAAACAACAATCGCTACGCGAACGTGGTAAACGATCTGGAGTCAAATAAGAACCAAGGATTAATGGACTCTGGCGCGCATGAAGTTAAAGATGCTCTCAACGAACAGAACTTCAATTTGCCCGGCGCCGAACATAATTTATTTGATGGCGATCTCGGAGCGGGTCATGCGCCTGAAGCAGACAACAAACTTTTGGGCGCCGATGCAGCGGCCATCGGTGGTGGTGGCGGTGGCGGTGACGATGATGACGATGTTATGTTGGGAGATGTGGCGGTCAAGCAGCCACAGCATTTGCTCGATAACGACAATTTAAACAATGAAATTGCTGGGGATCAGGGCAAGGAGTTTGCCGATGCTGTGCATCTGGACGATGGCATGGATGAAGACCAAGACGGTAATTCTGATTATTCGATGATCTCGCGTTTTGCCTAAAATTTTGAACTTTATTTTTTTAATAGAGGATGACTACAACGTGCCGGCACGCAAGCCGGGTGCTGATTCGCCCGTTAGAAATTAGAGGATTCACACCTGATTCAATAGAGCTCGGTTCACATTAGTATTTTACAATGGCATCTCCCCTGGCACACTTGGTTTGCTGTTTTAGATAAAAATGAAAAAAAAAAAATTCAGTAACCAGCCACTTTAGTTAAGATTCAGGCCCATTCTTATTAATATAATTTCCTAAATAAAACTTAGACATAGGAATTGCCAGAATTCGCAACAGCCAAAGGCCAACTGCAATATCGAGTTAGATTCGCTAAAATGAATAATTACAATATTAGTGTTATTCATTCGTTATACACATCAATTGGCTTTGCAGAAGTTATGAATTATTTTACACGGTTATTAGCGTTCTGATATTTTAACAAAATCTTTTTGTTAAATCAAATATATTTAACTTGAACTTGCAATTTTTTACATTTATTGCACGTATTTGTTTTCGAGACATATAAATAATTAAGAAAAATTCGACGGATCTTACTAAGCCAACAATAATATTTGTTAATTAGAATTTGCAGTTGGCTTTTAAGCGCTTAGCTTTCGCGTTTTTCATCTCTCTTGAAGTTGTAAGTATATACTTTGTTTTCTGTGATAAAAACTTGCTAAGCTGCATTTTTTCGTTGCTTTAAACAATTGTGTCTATACTCATTCATATTTGTATGTACAAGTATATGCTAAGTCCCTGAAATAGTTATTTAATTAGCTTATAAGTGAAATTGGAACGAACAAAACTTATCTGAAATTTGAAACACAGAAACTTTATTTGAAGTATAATAAATGGAATAAATGTTAATCATAAATTTTTTATATCATATTGAATATTTTTAAAGCGGTAATAAAATTAACCTTCGCTAAGACGAATTTCAAACATAAATTCACTTTAACTGAAACAATGAAATAAAATAAAAAGAACAGTATGAAATGAAACTTTAGACTACAATTAAATGCTTTGCTTCACTGTGTGTGCGCAACAATCCATGGATGCATAATGATCTGATCTAGCGGCATTCGGTGCTGTGGATTTAACACTAATAGCTTGGACATAAAATGAGCTGCCGCTTTAGAAACGTGCTCCGGTAGCTTATAGTCCACCTTTAGTATCTTTTTGTATGTCTCCTCATAGTTTTTCGAATAAAATGGCGCATGACCCACCAGCAGTTCAAAGCAAAGCACTCCCAAACTCCACAGATCAACATTTTTGGTATGCGGCTTGTTCAGCACCATTTCGGGTGGCAGATAATCAACAGTGCCACAGAGCGTCATGCGCATCGAATTTGGCTCGTGAACCGACCAGCCAAAATCGGCAATCTTCAGCACCCCTTTGTGGCCCAAAAGCAAATTCTCCGGTTTAATGTCCCGATGTATTATATCTCGCTCGTGCAAATACAACAGCGCTGAGCACAGCGCCTTAATATAAGTGGCCGACTGTCGATCATCGAAGCGTTTTAATGGCTGTGCCTGAAGCGCACTGAACAGCGTACCTTGTGGCGCGTACTCTAATATCAAATAGATGCGTGCTTCGTCATGAAAGTAGGCATACAGACGAAGAATATGCGGATGTCGTAGATGCGATTGGATCTCTATCTCGCGTCGCACCTGATGCTCCACTTTTGTCTCCCCAATTTGACGCTTGAAAAGCACTTTCAGCGCAACGACAAATTGAGATTCCTTTTCGCGCGCTAAATACACATTGCCAAACTTGCCACGCCCCAACTGGCGTCCGATATCAAAGTTGCTCAAAGCCCATGTCTTTTTGGTTTTGCTGAAGCTGTCTCTGCTTGTGTTTCTGTGTACGGATGGGTCTTAGTTTGTTACTTTAAGTACTGTTTGTCTCAGACTTACCAGTCTTGTCCTTATCAGTGCTGGTGGTGCTGCTGCTGCTTGCAACTGCCGAAGACGGCGCTGGATTTTCCGTATTAGACACAGCCGTGCTTAACTTTTGTAGCTCCAGCTCCAGATCCCACAGTTGCCACCGCTGCTGGCATCTTTTGCTTCTGTTGGGCGCCAGTTTTACTACAGCTGGGCGCAGGCTCCACATTCTCAATTGTTGGCTACGTTTATATATTCACATTACAATAGAAATGAAACTTAATAAGCTAATTTCGAATTGCACAAACCTTTTTCGTTAACAATTGCTTTTTCTGCATTGCGATTGCAGCGACTGCAGCAGAAGTGCCAGTTCCTGGCTTGGGTAATGCATTTTCCTTCGCGCGCAGCACATAGTTTGGCTTGTGCGACATATTGTTTTTACACCAAATTAATTTGTATTGCTAATATGAAAACTTTTAAAAGGCAATTGGTCAAAAAAAAAAACTTTTGTACTGAAATCCTGTGACCGGTGTGAAAATAAAATGCCGTTCGTTTGAATTGGAAGCGCGTGCATGCGTAGCCCAGTGAATGTCGATTACATGTCTACGAAAATGTTAACAGCTGAATGGCCAGACCTAAGTGCAGTTAAATGAAGAGGGAAAACTGCGATTTTTGTATCCCGGTAACAACAAATTTACAATTATTGTTTTTTATTTTTCTTAGGCATTATTTAAAAAAAAAAAATTGAGATATATGGAGCCTAAATTGCACCTGTTACTCTCTTCATGATATTGTAATTAAAAATATTTGTGAAAGTAGCAGAATATCGAATATCGTTCGATGCCAAGGCGAATGTCTAACTGAATAGAGCAAGAAAATGGCGTAAATGTCGAAAAATCGTTCAGAAAATTGTGTAAAGTTAAGTGCAAACTGTAATATAGTGTAAACCGTAGTACTAAACAACAAACGTAATGTTTCCCGGTGGCAACGCCAATGCCAATTTGGGCTACAATAAACACAATCAATATATGGCACACCCGCCACATTTTCTAGCTGCACCAGGAGGTCCTAGGCCTGGTCCCGTCCCTGGTCGTGGCCCGGGCCCTGTAGTCGGTAATCCGTTGGGGGCTGCAGCACCCGGGATGCCACTGAACATGCAGGGTAGCATAGACTGGGCCCAACTAGCACAGCAATGGATACACATGCGCGACTCATCGGCAGCGCCGCCTCTTGCTAATTATAGCATACCCATGCCGATTGCCCCTCCGCCGCCAATTATTAGCAACGCGCCAGAGTATCAACTACTGCATCAGGCCGAGATGCGTCAACATCAGGCCAAAGCTCAAACGCATTACGAGGAGCATGGCGAGGCGGAAATGGACATGGACATGGAAGAGGAGGAGGAAAATGTAAATAGTGGACGTACGCTGCATGGGATTGGGAGTCAGCCTCCTCCACCTGTTGTTACGCAATCTCAATGGATAGCTAACCGAGCCACAGTCACAGTTTCATCCAACGATGCTGGTGAGTGAACGCTTGGTTTAATTCGAATTAGATTAATTCCAATGTCTCCTTATTGACTTCACCCCTCTAGTCGGCTCTGGCACACAGCAGTGGAATGATTGGTCAACGCGCAACAATCCCACAGCCCATATTCCATCGCTTTTAAAACTCAACGTTTGCAATCCCAATGAGCCACCGCAGTTGCAGCAACAAACACAGCCGCCCCAGCTAAGTGGGAGCAGCAGCGGCGGCGGAGCCGGAAGCGGTAACGTCACCAGTGAAATTGATGCCAACAAACGTAAGATGTTGCCCGCATGGATTAGGTAAGCTTAGTGTAACAACAGAACAGTTCTTACTGCAGGTTTTTTTTGTATACATTTATTGGAAAGTGCATTCACATGCTGTTCCATTTTATTTAATCGCTTTTATATAACCTTGTGCACAGTATTATAATCTTGTCACGATATGCGTAGTATATAAAAAGAGACATCTGTGTCCCTATAAAATATAAATACATATATATTTGTTATTAGCTATAAACTATCCACTGAACTTGTAATTAACACTGACTACTCAGGCCTAGGCACTAGCCTAGAATCCCAGTTGTTAGACAACTAACTCATCTAAAACGAACTGTTTTTAAGAATAACAATATATTATGTCTTGCAGGGAGGGTTTGGAGAAAATGGAGCGTGAAAAGCAACGTCAGTTAGAGCGACAGCAACCGCCAACGCCGGAGGCTGAGTCGCCAGCGATCAATGTTAAGCAAGTATCAAGCAAAACACTAACAACACCTGTTAATCTCTTGAACATATCGAGCGTGGTAAGTAGAGCGGTGCGTCTTTGGCTGCATTTGACTCAATTTTGACTTGTGCAAGTGCCAAGTGCAACATGAAATTAAATTGGTTGCCCAAATGCTGCACACAAGCAATGCACACCAGACCAAAAGGTCTACACACTGAAGAAAACGCCTTGCAATAACCATGAACTTGAAATTCAGGCAAGCGACAGCGATGATTCAACTGCCGCTCCTGAGGAAGCAACACATGTGCCCAACATGGCTCATCAGCTAATAGGTAATGATGTATTGAGTAAAGGCAGTAACAGTGATGAGGAGCAAGATGACCGCGAGGAGGAGGAGGATGATGAGGAACAGCAGCAACAGCAAGATGCAGTCAGTCGACACAATGTTGCAACAGTTGCAAGGTCAGCCAATGCTGAAGCTGCATTAAGTGGTAAAAACTACGAAGAAAGACTTGCAGATTTGGTAGGCACAATTTCTATTTTGACACAAGGTGCGCTCACCCAGGGAATGAAACCTTTATCCGCTTGTTGCCCCCTGTTGCTAGCAGTGTAAGCAATATATTCCAAAACAGTTTAGGAGCATAATTTTAAGTAAATGTAAAATTTTGTTTTCCAACATCAACAGTAAATATTCGATGTGGTGAATCTACCAATCAGCAGTAACTAGTTTGTAAATTGCAATTTTTATATTTCACAAAAAATAATACATTATATACCGAAAAAAAAGACACTATTAGAAACAACTGCCAATTCAAATTCAGACCCATTCTATTTTTTTGTGTTTTTTTTTGTATTTTATTGCCTTACCAAAAAAAGTATGTGTAAGAATAAATTTAACAGAAATTAACTCGCAATTAATGCAATTATCTATTGTAACTTGGTTGTGATCTTACATATTAAAGTTTTCCTTATGGCATTTGCTACTTAACAATAAGCCCATCAAATAGTAATATGTTGGTGCCTATAACTTATTAAATCAACTTTAAGATTCACAAACAGCCGGTAAACTTGTTTAATGGTTAACGGTTTCATTGTCTGGCGCCACTTTGTTATCGACAGGCATTTGAAATAGCGCAACCAATCTATCAAAAACCAATCTATAGATGCTTGTTGTGCGTCGCACACTAACCGAAATACTGCTGGAAACCACCAATGAAGAGATTGCAGCTATTGCTACTGAAACACTCAAAGCGCATCGCGCTAAAGGTACATTATATTAACTATAGAACATTAAGCTTATCGCATCAGATTTTTTACAGTGAGAAAATAGGTGTGTGTGCGTATGCATGTGTCTGTAAGTACGAGTACTTATGGGTTTGTAATACCTGTCAGGCTGAAGCTCAAGTAAGTTGGGCGATATTTTTAACTTAAACCGATGCTGAAAAGTTTGGAATTGTGCACCCCGGGAGGAAGTCGTCTTTTGGCGAGATCAAGTTTTGTTTATTAGTTAAAAAAGAAAATTAATTTATCTTTATGTCACTTATGTCGCTTATACTTGAAACAAACAACCCAATCACATGCTGATTTTTTTATATAATCGTAATATATATATGTGTATGTAAATCAAAAGCGTCATCAGCCCAAGTGATTCGCAAAAGCGCCTTGTCCTCCATTACCGGCAACTTGGGTAAGTAACAATTTTCCAATTTATCTCTAAGTTCTTGAACACTTTTGTTTAATAGGTAGTCTGAGTTTTGCTTACCCCCCAAATCCCTCCTTATTATACTCAGTGGTAGGAATTGGCTTGCTAAATATATTGTCTTTTCTTGCGCAAATTCTGCTTTACCTGTCCAAGCTAAATCTCTCTGATCATTTCATATATTCCAAGACTTTTTCAATATAATCCCTTCTTGCCCAGGCTAAATTCTTTACTTTTCGTCACTTTTTCCTCTGTCTCTGCTAAACTCTTTTTAACTACAAAAAAAAGTGTATTTTCCAAAAGAAAAAAGAAAAACGCGCCTTTTTCAATGTACGCCTGGCAGCAAAAATTAGCACTTGATTGATTTGAATTATAGGATTAGCTGTTTATGGCGATTCTTCGAGCGAAAGCGATGATGACAATGCTGATGATAACGATGGCGGTCAAGCCAGTTTGGATACACCTACAGATAAGACTGCTGACCTTAGCGCGGACGAGTTAAAGGTATATAGATTATTATTATGTCTCCACTTTAAAAAACTGTTTTTAACCACTTAATTTTTAGGCACGCATACGCAAAAGTAAACGTGCCTTCGAGAGAGTCATTGATGACATCGAGGAGCGTGTGTCGCTGCAGGAGCAATTGGATGAGCAAAAGCTACAGCACCACCGCAAATTAGAGTTGGAGCAAACTGAGGCGGCCAGGCAGCGCGCTTTGAGCGAGCAGCGGCATACAGAGTCTTCTGCTGATGAAACATCAACAGCAAAGATGGCAGCTTCCACCAGTAGCAAGCTGCAACAGTTTAATGGTATTTGTTGCCTGCAGTCAAAGCATTTGGAAGTCGCTTAATAAACATTTTTCAGGGAAACGGCTCAGTCGCAAAGAGCGTACAACGCGCTTTAGCGACAACAAGGATGGCAAACAACCGCCGACCTATGTGAGCCAAGTGGTTGCAGTTGCGGCGGCGCCAAGCACCATAATACCCCAGAAATTACAGCCCGTGCCAAATCCGGCCACCAATTTGCTGCAAATGCCCGAATCCATGGCTAGCATGCTAAGCGCTGCGGACAAGGCACTTGACAAAGCAAACAAAACATCGAAAAAGTCAAAAGCAGACGCCGACAGTCCTCATCATCCTCATCAAGCAGCAGCGGAGACAGCAGCAGCAGTAGCTCAAGTAGCGACAGCAATACCAGCTCCAACAGTTCCAAGTCCTCCAGTAATAGCGACGCTAGCACTACTAGAAGCAGCGTCGGCGCCAAGAAACACAGCAGATCCATCAAGGGCCAGAGCAGAGGTAGCAGCGGTCAAAGACAGCGAAGCGACTTCAGTCGCAAGGGACATCATAGCAAGGGCCACAGCAGCAGCAGCAGCATGCATAATTATGACCGTCAAGACAGTGGTCACAGGAGTCGCGAACGTGATCGCGATCGAGATCGTGAACGTGATCGCGAACGTGATCGTGAGCGTGAACGTGATCGTGGCGAGCGTGATCGTGAGCGTGGTCGCGAACGTGATCGTGAGCGTGATCGCGAACGTGATCGTGATCGTGAGCGTGATCGCGAACGTGATCGACACGCGGTCCCCTATAACAGACAGTATCCTGAGCGGCGGCGACGCCATCACCGAGACTCCAGTCACTCGACAGAGGATAATGCCAGCAGCAGGTATCGAAGGCACAGCAGCAGTCGCAGCCACCAGAGCAGTAGCTATGGCAAACATAGAGAAAGGACTCGATCCCGCTCCAATTCGCGCAGCACACATAACTCCCATTCGTCCGTTTCCAGTTCGCATCACCAACGCAAGCGCAAGTGAAATCTTTAACCTTAGTAGTCTTCTGTTTCTGATGATACTCTTTAATACAGCTTAGAAAATATTCAAATATATTGCAACAAATGTTTTACTAAAGATTTCTTATCCGGGCTGAGTTGGTAAGTAAAAATGTTAGTCATCGCCGACATATATACGTATATACGCGCTGATTTCCTGAAAAGCTTAAAGCCTTTAATGGATCTCCTCCAAGTAATTTTATCAAAAGATGCCACCCGGTATTGAGGATGCAATAAAAAAACTCGTCTTTCAATTTCAAAAGATTTTCTCGCTGCGTGTTATTTCAGTTATCTTAGACTTGGCACACATGCTAATTTATTAATTATATTAAAGAACTATATATAGTATTTGTATATTCGCGGCCGCATATGGAAATCTTTTTTTTAAATACACGTAGGACTATTCGTTACGTCACCATTATATTATTTAGTACAAATGCAAGAAAAATGCTAAACATATCCGATCGAGTATTTAAAATATAAACAAACTTGAGTATGTATAATTATTAAATACAATTTGAAAACAAAATAAAATTTTAGGAAAACTGATCACTTCATAGTTATGGACAAAAATGACATATTAAAACTAGGGGATTCCCGATTCCTCAACAATGATACAATTTGAGCCAACTCAAAGATACTGCCAGGCACTCCGACAGCAATAGTAGAGTATGTTTGCAATTGTCGCCCGAATCCCCGTAACTAGTTTTAAAAAATAATACAGCTACAGATTACATTACATTACAAATATGGGTTAGGTCTAAGTTTAGCGGCGATTATTTTGACTCTTGCTGTTGCTCCAGCGGGACTGCTGCGTTCGCTTTACGCGCAGCGACTGACTTTGATGCTCGCATGCATCGGCACGACGCAGGACCTCCGCGTAGGAGAGATCAAGCCTCTTGAGTTTGTGAAACTCCTGAGATACCGCATTTGGATGGGTTTCCACGCCGTTTAACTCGAACACGTGACCTGTGCGTTTGGCGCGAGCTGCGGCCATATTCCGATTATAAATTACCATCGGTGAGCCACTCCATTCGCTGCTGGAACGATCTGATTGGGTCCGACGGCCAATGCGTTCCGTTCCGAACATCTCTGGGGTCATTGGCACAAAGTCTTTGCGTGTGCGCCGTGCACTGTGCTGTGGAGATGGCTGTGCCAGTGGCGACGGCTGTTGTGCAAGTGGCGAGTCCACGCGACCGCCATTGTTATATAGACTGCGATTTTTGCGACGGTTTCTACTCTTCTTAATGCCAACACCCACCGACAAATATTCGAGTGGTTCGCGCTTCAGTGGAGTCAGTACGCGGCCATCCTCCACTATGGTTTGGATGCCATCCATTTTACCTGTACCTGTACCGCTCAGTTGTGTGATGGATGTGGTGTTGCCCTGGGAAATCCTACTCTCTTGATTCTTACACTCATTAATATGCTTTTTGGCCGTTTTGCGTTCCAGCTTAGTGACGCATTCCGACATGGCAAACGACTGATCAGAAAAAACTGACGAAATTATACTCTGCGTATCATCGCCAATTTCCACGGAGAACTCCTCGTTGGCAGCTCCATCGATCATTGGCCCTAGTGTATCCTTTGTTTGTTGGGCGCCATCCTCATTGGACGATTTAAGTTTCTCGCTATCCTCTTTGTTGTCGGCGGCTTTTTTCAATACACCAAAGATTTCCTTGAACAACTCTCTGTACTCGGGACGGCTCTGGAAATGCGAGTCAATCGGACAGACGTCGTCATATATGCTTAGCTTACATTCCTCGCCATTGCTAATGGAGCACAAAAAGTAGCCTGGTCGCTCATCCGTTTGTGTGTACTTATTGCAGGTCTCTTCCGAGAAGCCTGACGACGAGGTCTCCGCCTCCGAAAACTCTGTGGATGTTCGTCCGCGGACACTGTTGGAATTTTTGTCTCCAGCAGCAGCACATGTTTCCTGTGGCTTCTGCGACTGTTCCGGATTGGGTTCGCCAATGTTGTGCAAGTCCTTTAGAGGCTGGGCGCCAATGTCGTTGCTTGCATTGGTCATGCGCACATTTGATGTTCGCTGCACCTCCAACAGAGCTTCATATTTTTCAACCAAGTCGCGGTACGGATTCGGACTGTCAGCGCTCTTTAACTCCAGCGTTTCCTGTGCATTGAGCTTTGTCGAAAATTCAGCGCAATTGCTTGCCATTTGGGTGCTAAACTCACTGCCCAGCAGGCTGCGTTCGTCGTCTTCTGGCCCATCTTCGGTCTGGGCCACGGATGACTGCCCGTCATTGATTGAGGCCTGTTCCTCCATGACACGCAAGCAGCGGCTGCACATTTGACCCTGTCGTACATCATCTAACAGCGAGAACTCATCCTGCATGGACATCATCTCCTCGTTGGTGCTGGTGATGGCGATGCGGCTCTGAAGCGATTGGTTCTCCTGGATTATGGCTACCAGCTGCTCCTCTAGTTCGCAACAACGTTGCTTCTCCGCCATGAAGTCACGTGTTACCGACTCTAAATCTTTTACCAGACCTAACAGCTCCTCATTATCCTCATCCTTGCTGGCGGCAGCAGCGGCTGCTTCAATAATCTCCTCTGCACTGCCCACATCACTGAAACCGATCGATCTGTCGTTTGCATGGGAGATATCGGTGACACCCGTGGAGTTGGCATTTGCAGCGAATACGCCGTTATCAATTGGCGTTGCATTCAAGTCGGCAGCTTCCCGAACACTGCCGGCCCAGGGCTTGGCTAGACAAATCTGATCTGATCTGAAGCTCCTCGTTGGAGCGCAGCGCTCCTGGTGCAACGGTTTCTCGTTCTTACGCCGTTCCGCGGTCAGTCGCTGCCGGGTCTCCTCCAGCTGTTGATTGAGCTCCTCGCAGCGTGCCTCGAGCGATTCAATGTTGGCGCCCAGCGACTTGATTTGCTTCTTGTCGCGCGACTTCTCCATCGTTAGGCGATGATTGTTACGCTCCAAGTCCTGTATGCCCACCTCCAGCTGTTCGTAGACCTTCAGCCGCGTATCGTTTACCTCGGTCATGGCATTGATTTGCTTCCGCAGGTGCACAATTTCGCGCTGTTGTTCTTCCTTTCTGGTCATGTGCTCCTTCAACATTATTTCCAGTTCCTTATTCCGCTCGAGCAGCGTTTTGCCCAGCTCGGCGGCCAGCTGCAAATCATTTTGCATAAATTGTGACACATCTACATCCGGCTCACAATTGTCGCCCTTGAGCTTGCTCTCGTCCATTTTTGCGAGTTTGCTTTTGTTCTCCTTGTACTCTGTTGTGGCGATAATTTAGGCATTAATTAGTCTTGACGACCCAAACACATGTTTATTGATTTTTGTCTTACATTTGCGCTGGCGAACTATGTGCGCATATTATGCAAGCAAACTTAACACTGAGCCGCTTCTTAAGCTATCCGATACGCTGCTGTCTATTTGCTTTCGTTTTTATACAATAAATATTTTGCGTATTGCGTCACCGATTTAAGCAATACCAATTGCATAAGTTAACGACGAAAAAAGTTTCGGCCTTATGCTCGTTTTATGCTTTACCGCAAGTGCATTTGCATTGCAACCCTAAAGTTGAACCAGCAAACCAACCCCTTATAGCTGTAAAGTCCAGTGACGTAGACGGGGATGCTTTGTGTGCGAAATAAAAATAGTTAATATAATTGCATTTATTTGTGCATATATTTCAAATAAATAATTTAAACGGAACGCTTTTTAATTTAAGCTTTTTTATTCGTAATATGTTTGCTTAATAAAAATGTTGTTTTTACGTATTGTAATTTCTTCGTGGTAATTGAAAAAATTTACGCAGTATATTACATATTTTTTGAATTTTACGCATTTTATTATATATACTAACCGATTTTAACGCAATCGTCATGTCACTACTTCTGATATTAGTACTGAATTACTTATTATTTTCTTAAAATATCAATTACATTTTAAATTCGGGGATCGAAAGTACTAAGTGTTATTGCCAAAAACAGAGATAAAAACTTTGTCCAAAACTAAAATTTAAAATAATCATTTTTATTTTGCATTTTTTGAGCAGTGCGTAGCACAAGCGCATACTTTTATTTAAGACAGGTTTGTCTTTCAAGCCCCCATTGAAAGAGTGCCACGCGCATGACAAATTTACAGCTGTTGTCTTCGACGAGGGTTCAAGTTCGCATTGCGAAAAAAAACAAAGCCGAAATCAAATTGAAAATGTTTAAACTATTTAAAGTTTATTTAATTTAGTACGAAACACGACATATTTTATTAATTCAATAATTTACGTTTATTTATAAAAACATTTACGTATATTTATGACAACCTTTACGTATATTTAGCTTATAAAAAGCTTATAACGAGGGCCTAAAAATCAAATTTCAATATAATTTGTAGCTTTAATTGTTTCAATATTTTAAATAAGTTTTTCTTGTATTCTGCTCCACAGAACACACAAATCTAATCCTCGCTTTGCACAGTTCTAGGCTGCTGTTGCTGCTGCTTGTTTCTTTGCTCGTACGGATCGCCGTAGTCCACCTTGCTGATCTCGTAATGAGCCATCTTGTTGCGATGAATTGTGAGTAGGGCCCCGCTCTTGAAGTTATCGCCGCACACACCGCAGTTGTAGGGCCGCAGAATAGTTGGAAGTGTTTCGCTTTCGCGCTGCAGACGCATCCGTTCAATGTCCTCGGCACGACGCTTATTTACGCGACTGTTCTCATAGGGATCGGGATCGAGGCTGTCGTCGCCATCCCTGACAGTCTCAAAGTGTCGTTTCTGATTGCGATGAATGTTTAAAAGGGAGCCGCAAACGAAGCTCTTGTCACAAACGCCGCATGCGTATGGTCGCTCGCCCGTGTGTCGGCGCATGTGAATCTTTAGATCGTTGGATTGCACAAAACTCTTGTCACACTTGTCGCACGCGTAGGGACGATGGCCAGTGTGCAGGCGCATGTGCCGCGCCAGCTTGTTTTGCGAAATGAACTTCTTGGCGCAGATTTTGCATTCGCTTGGACGTTCGCCCGTGTGCTGACGCTTGTGCAGACTGAGATCCTGACTGCGTGGAAACGCCTTTTCGCACTGATCGCACTTGTAGGGATTCTCGCCGGTGTGCCGACGTATGTGTATGGTCAGGCTGGAGACGGGAAAGCTAATGCCACAGTGGGGGCATTCGCGCCGCTTTGCTGCACGCTTCGGTGGCGCGCTTTTTACGGCATCTCCTGCATCGCCGTTGACGGCGACAACCTCAGGATGAAATGCGAGCATATGTCGACGCAGTGTATCCTGACGCTTGAATATACGCGGACAATGCTCGCAGATCAGCGCGCCGCTGCTGCTGTGCTCTTTTGCCAGCTCCTGGGCTGCTACATCAGCCGCTTGGCTGTGGGCCGTTGCAAAGTGACGCGCCAGAGATTTGTTTTTGGCAAAAATGCGCGGACAGCTGGAACATCGGTACATAAAGTTTTGTGAGTGTGCCAGGCGCATTCCCAGCTGCGAGGGACGCTCCTCTGACTTATCGGCAATATAACTTATATCTGCGTCGGACTCGTCTTGCACAAGCTCAGTCTCCAAGTTGGGCGGGTTGTTCTCAGTAGTGGGCAGCTCATCAAATGGTGGTTCCTCGGACGGCGTCAGGACGACCTCTTGCAGCTCAATGACAGATTCGCATTCATCCAGATGCAGCAATCCTTCCTGGTGCGGTAGTTCTTCGTATTCATCGACATCCACAATGGCCTCAGACGACTGCTCCTGCTCCAGACTGCTGCACAGTTCTTGCAGCGCCTGATTGGATCTTTCCACTTCTCGTATAAACTCATAGGCGCTGATTAAACGACGCGTACAGCTCTGGCACAGCTGGGTGGGGAGATTTGGTTCGTTCCAAGTGCACTGCAAGCAATGAATTCCATTTAGGTTACACAGTTCACAGTTTGCACTATTTGGAGTTTTACCTTTATATTGGATACGTTTTCCAGCAGCTGCCACAACTCAACATTCAGATCTTTAAATTCAATTTCATCGTGAAGGCACAGTGTAATTTCGTGAGATTCAAGACAAACGCGACAGGTTTGCGCGTTCACATATATATTAACTCTGTCTTGTGTGGAAATATCATTCTCGTTACTTTCCATTTTGCCAAAGCCCGGAGTAGACGCTCCTAGTTTTTTATTATTATTATTTTGCCCCACACTAACAGCTTCACATACATACAGCTGTGGGCACCCAAAACTGTAAATTTTCTTTAAATGTTATTAACAGCGCGCAATAAATTATTATTGTTAAAAATGCAGTTACCTGATTTTCGGTTTCACAAAAGTCGTCAAGTAATTTGCTTGAAATCGCCTTGATAAAAATAACTTCTTCAATTCGGTACCTATTTCAAAGGTAAAGAATTGCGATTTACCCTCGAAATTGAGTAAAACTACGGTCAACACAAAACAGCTGTTGCCTAACATTATCGATAGTAATTTTAACTACAATCGGAGCGTCCTTACCCAACACTTCTTCGTGTTTGGTTTTTAAAAGATGCAAATATGTTGCCTACAATTTTATCTTCTTATTATTTAGTACTGTTTGTATTAATTTAATTATCATTTACACCTTATATCAGGAAAATAGGTATAAAACGTAGAATTTAGCAACGCAACTATAGACAGTCTAATTAATTCATTAATCGCAGAACACTGCAGCAATCTAGCATAGACACAAACCGATTCACTTTATACGATTCACCGAATTGAGGCGGTTTTGAAAAAAAAAAATTACTTTAATTTTAAAATGAGATTGGGTTTAAATATAGCTATTGACTTTGAGGTCTACTGTCACAACATATGTAAGATAGATAGACAGATGAAAGGTTATTTGCTAAAAATGGTTCAAAAAAATTGCTGCATGTTCTTGCAATCTGATACATATATACAAATATATGTATAAATAAACATGTGTATCTAGAAATGTCAAGCCCTTTACGCTCACATTCCAGTCACACTGTAAAATAATCGACCATTGCCGTTAATGATCGTCGTCCTCGAATATGTTGCGCTTGCCGTTTAGCGGTCTATATATGGACATAATAACATAATATAAGAAAAACTTATGACTGTCCTGAATACACCTAAAGATAAACATACATATTCACCCTTTTTGGGCTACAACTGGTATTTGTTGCCTGCAGTCAAAGCATTTTTAAGTCGCTTAATAAACATTTTTCAGGGAAACTGCTCAGTCGCAAAGAGCGTACAACGAGCTTAGAAAATAATTCAAACATATTGTAACAAATGTTTTACTAAATATTTCTTATCCGGGCTGAGTTGGTAAGTAAAAATGTTAGTCATCGCCGACATATATACGTATATACGCGCTGATTTCCTGAAAATCTTAAAGCCTTTAATGGATCTCCTCCAAGTAATTTTATCAAAAGATGCTACCCGGTATTGAGAATGCAATAAAAAAACTCGGCTTTCAATTTCGCTGCGTGTTTTTTCAGTTATCTTAGACTTGACACATATGCTAATTTATTAATTATATTAAAGAACTATATATAGTGTTTGTATATTCGCGACATCTTGAAATCTTTTTTTTTAAATACACGTAGGACTATTCGTTACGACACCATTATATAAATTAGTACAAATTCAAAATATAAACAAACTTGAGTATGTATAAGTATTAAAAACAATTTGAAAACAAAATAAAATTTTAGGAAAACTGATCACTTCATAGTTATGGACAAAAATGACATATTAAAACTAGGGGATTGCCGATTCCTCAACAATGAAACAATTTGAGCCAACTCAAAGATACTGCCAGGCACTCCGACAGCAATAGTAGAGTATGTTTGCAATTGTCGCCCGAATCCCCGTAACTAGTTTTAAAAAATAATACAGCTACAGATTACATTACATTAAAAATAAGGCTTAGGTCTAAGTTTAGCGGCGATTATTTTGACTCTTGCTGTTGCTCCAGCGGGACTGCTGCGTTCGCTTTACGCGCAGCGTAAAGCTTTACTTTGATGCTCGCATGCATCGGCATGACGCAGTGCCTCCGCGTAGGAGACATCGACACTCTAGAGCTTATGAAGATACCGCATTTGGATGGGTTTCCACGCCGTTTATCTCGAATAATTCGAGTGGTTCGCGCTTCAATGGAGTCAATACTCGAGCATCCTCCACTATGGTTTGGATGCCATCCATTTCGCCTGTATCTTTCAGTTGTATGAAGACTTGTGTTGTGTATATCCTTTGTATGTGTATGTAAATCCTACTCTCTTGATTCTTGCACTCATTAATATGCTTTTTGGCCGTTTTGCGTTCCAGCTTACTGACGCACTCCGACTTGGCAAACGACTGATCAGAAAGTTTCTCGCCATCCTCTTTGTTGTCGGTAAAAAAGTAGCCTGGCCGCTCATCCGTTTGTGTGTACTTATTGCAGGTCTCTTCCGAGAAGCCCTCCGAAAACTCTGTGGACGTTCGTACGCTCACACTGTAGTTGTCTCCGACAGCAGCAAATGTTTCCAATGGCTTTTGACCCTGTCGTACATCATCTAACAGCGAGAACTCATCGTGCATGGACATCATCTCCTCGTTGGTGCTGGTGATGGTGATGCGGTTCTGAAGCGATTGGTTCTCCTGGATTATGGCTACCAGCTGCTCCTCTAGTTCGCAACAACGTTGCTTCTCCGCCATGAAGTCACGTGTTACCGACTCTAAATCTTTTACCAGACCTAACAGCTCCTCATTATCCTCATCCTTGCTGGCGGCAGCAGCGGCTGCTTCAATAATCTCCTCTGCACTGCCCACATCACTGAAACCGATCGATCTGTCGTTTGCATGGGAGATATCGGTGACACCCGTGGAGTTGGCATTTGCAGCGAATACGCCGTTATCAATTGGCGTTGCATTCAAGTCGGCAGCTTCCCGAACACTGCCGGCCCAGGGCTTGGCTAGACAAATCTGATCTGATCTGAAGCTCCTCGTTGGAGCGCAGCGCTCCTGGTGCAACGGTTTCTCGTTCTTACGTCGTTCCGCAGTCAGTCGCTGCCGGGTCTCCTCCAGCTGTTGATTGAGCTCCTCGCAGCGTGCCTCGAGCGATTCAATGTTGGCGCCCAGCGACTTGATTTGCTTCTTGTCGCGCGACTTCTCCATCGTTAGGCGATGATTGTTACGCTCCAAGTCCTGTATGCCCACCTCCAGCTGTTCGTAGACCTTCAGCCGCGTATCGTTTACCTCGGTCATGGCATTGATTTGCTTCCGCAGATGCACAATTTTGCGCTGTTGTTCTTCCATTCTGGTCATGTGCTCCTTCAACATTATTTCCAGTTCCTTATTCCGCTCGAGCAATTGTGACACATCTACATCCGTCTCACAATTGTCGCTCTTGAGTTTGCTTCCGTCCATTTTTGCGACTTTGCTTTTGTTCTCCTTGTACTCTATTGTGGCGATAATTTAGACATTAATTAGTCTTTTTGTCTTACATTTGCGCTGGCGAACTATGTGCGCATATAATGCAAGCAAACTTAACACTGAGCCGTTTCTTAAACTATCCGCTACGTTGCTGTCACCGATTTATGCTCGTTTTATGCGTTACCGCAAGTGCATTTGCATTGCAATCGTACAGTTGAAACGGGAAACATAGCTGTAAAATCCAGTGTCGTCGACGGGGACGCTTTGTGTGCGAAATGAAAAAGGTAATGTAACATATATTTCAAATAAATAATTTAAACAGAAAAACTCTTTTAATTGAACCTTTTTTTTTAATATGTATGCTTAATAAAAAAGTTGTTTTTACGTATTGTAATTTCTTCGTGGTAATTGAAAAAATTGAAGCAGTATACATTACATATATTTTTGAATTATACGCATTTTATTATATATATAAACCGATTTAATTTTAACGCAGTCGTTATGGTATTACTACTGAATTATTTATTATTTTCTATATAAATTCTATATAAATTATATTTTAAATTCGGGGATAGAAAATGTTAAGTGTTATGGCCGAAAACGGAGATAAAAACTTTGTCCAAAACTAAAATTTAAAATAATCATTTTTAATTTGCATTTTTTTAAGCAGTGCTTAACTCAAGCTCAGAATTTTCTTTCAAGCCCCCATTGAAAGAGTGCCACGCGCATGATAAATTTACAGCTGTTGTCTTCGACGAGGGTTCAAGTTCGCATTGCGAAAAAAAACCAAACCGAAATCAAATTGAAAATGTTTAAACTATTCAAAGTTTATTTAATTTAGTACGAAATACGACATATTTTATTAATTCAATAATTTACGTATATTTATAAAAACATTTACGTATATTTATGACAACCTTTACGTATATTTAGCTAAGTTTATGTAAATTTTAACATACGACCAGGCTTATTAAAAAGCTTATAACGAGGGCCTAAAAATCAAATTTCAATATAATTTGTAGCTTTAATTGTTTCAATATTTTAAATAAGTTTTTCTTGTATTCTGCTCCACAGAACACACAAATCTAATCCTCGCTTTGCACAGTTCTAGGCTGCTGTTGCTGCTGCTTGTTTCTTTGCTCGTACGGATCGCCGTAGTCCACCTTGCTGATCTCATAATGGGCCATCTTGTTGAGCTGAATTGTGAGTAGGGCCCCGCTCTTGAAGTTATCCCCGCACACACATCCTTCAAACTGCGAGGGATCATTATTCAGCTCGGCCTGCGAGATGACCGGCACCGGCACCATTCAAAGCCACAACTTGCGCCCAGAAGACAAGTGACCCAATTGCATCGAATCCAGATAATTATCTCAAGTACAAATAATAAAAATATTACAATTCAATTAAATTGTAGAGAAACTTGTACTTGAAACTTGTAAAAATCAAGCGATATTTTTACTGCGGGTCTGAAGAGTGCAAGGACTTTTTGTACAGAAATCTATCTATCAATAATGTAACCAGTTCAATTAACAAGTATATTTTTTATTATCATTTTGAATCAATCTGTAATATGTGGGGAAAACACTGGCCAAATTAGTCGAATTTATGGTAACGCCAACGAGAAGTTTAATATAAATCTCTCATAGTGTTGGCGCGACCAAGTGAAAATTGCTGTTTTTAGCAATTGGCATTAATTTACAAGATATCTATGGTACTTAGTACAAGCAACAATTAATATGCAATGCTATATTACGATACAATTATCAGTAAGTAAAACTTAATTGTATGTCTAATCCCAGCAAGACTTTCGATATTTTTGTACAACAGTAAATGCACGTGTACACAGATGCAATGCAATGTATATACACAATAAAAGGATCCAATGACCAGAAAAAGTTTTGCGCGTTTTACACTTAATCTTAGTCCATCTTAAAACTAAACAAATTTTGAATGCTAGTCAACAGCCAGATCCACCTCACAGTTTATTGGCAGTGAGTGTTAACGGGGGTTTAGCGGGTCCCGAGCTTCCAGTTATGGACTTGTGATCCGCACGCTCATGATCCGATAACCAGGCCATCTGCGACAAATTAATTTAATTATCAAGCTATTCCGGTTGTCAGTCGTTCGCTACTAACCTTTTGTTTGTGCTGCTGAGCAGCATCAGTGCAACGGTCCAGCACCATTTTCTCTGTAAGTAAGCCATTCTCTGAGGCGTACACAGCAGCTTGCCAGGCGACGCCCAACTTGGATATCTCACGGCCCGACATGCCCTCGCACAAGGAAGCCATTTTCACGCACGTCTGGCCATAATCAAAGGTGTCCAGTTTAAAGCGCCTACAAAATATTTTTGTTAACAACTGGGCAACTGGGCTTGGACACAAAATATGTTTTGCACTTACTTGGCGCCCGCTGCCGCTGGCTGCAGCACGTATTTGTCAAAGTAAAGGCGCAGTAGACGCTCGCGCTCCTCAATGCCGGGCAAAGTAAACTCGACCATCTCGTCGAGACGATCGTTGATTGCATAATCGAACTGTTCTGGCGTATTCGATGCCAGCACAAGCATGAATTTCGGATTCTGTTCGGATGTTCGATACAAGAAAGCATTCAGCGCTGAACGCAAATCCTCCGAAATCTTTTCGGATGAACGCTTACGCAGAAAAGCATCCGCTTCGTCAACGAACAGCAATAGACCTCGCCTTGAGGTCTGCGACCAATCAAACACCTTGTGAATAGCGGTGACACCTTCCTTGCCCATGGGCGCCACATCACCGCCGGTCATAATAGCGAAATCCATACCGGAATGCTCGGCTAGCTTTTTGGCAAACATTGTTTTGCCCGTGCCAGGTGGGCCGTGCATCAGCACGTTACGATAGAGACCGCGATTGATTCGCGTATTTTTCGTTGCGATCGCAATGTCACGCAAACGTTCTTCCAGTTTTGGATTGAGAACAACGCCTTGCAAGGCATCAGCGGGCTTGGCGCGCAAACGTTTAAAATAGTTTACCGGATGCTTCAATGCATCAAGGAACGCAAAACGCGACGTTTCGCCCACAAGCGTTGGCTTGCCAATGCGAGCCTCAACATACCGCGAAACAACGCCAGTTGCGCCCTTCGCACTGTAGACGCCCAATGCAAGCAAAGACAATCCACCGGCAGCAGTCAGCACTTTATCCCAGTCGGTTAACATGGCCTCGGCGCCGGCACCAATCACTGAGCCAGCAGTGCTGTCGATTGATGAAGGCAAATTACGACAAATTCAGTGACAAATGATATTTGCGAGGACAACTTACCGAATGCCCTCCATGACTGTGGTACGATGCTCTTGGGCTTTCAGCCGGATCTTTTCAAGATTGATGTCACGATTCTCGCGGTCAACACGCGCCTTGGCACGCAGCTCATGCTCCAGCAGCTTGAGGCGATTCTTCTCCTTCATTTCAATCTCATGCTCAATGGTTTGACGCCGCATCGCTTCCTGACGCTGCACACTCTCCTCCTGTTTGCGTAAATTCTCTTCCTGGACGCGCTGCTGTTGCACCAGTTGATCCTCGTATCGCTTGCGCGACAATTGATCCTGGTACTGAGCACGCTGTTGCTGCTGCTTGGTCTCCTCGATGAGCGTTTTGCGTCTCTCCTCGTGATCGATGCGCTTCTGCTCCACCTTGGCCTGCTCGATGTGCGCCTCGTACTCCTTCACTTTGGTGGAATACTCCTGCTGCCGAGTGCTCTCCTGCATCTTGGACAGCTCCAATGCCTCCCGAGCATGTTCTGTAACAGGTCAGTCAGACATTATTACATAGGCACATACACACACGCACACAGCTTTGCGGCATCGGTTATGCAATGCAAGCAAACGATGATGAAATTTATGTTTGCATGCTTATTGGACGCTTACTTGAACGCTCCAATGTCTTGGCTGCATCGGCGGCACGCTCCAGCGCCGAGGAATCAAATCGATAAGCCTCCATGGCCTTCCGTTCGGCCTTTGTAAGCTGCGTGTCCCCTCCACGCTCGCCGGCAGTTTTGCCCTCTGGTTCGTCAGCTCCGCCCGCTCCACCGGCAAACTCTGTTGGCTGCTGACGATTTCTACCCAATAACCACGACATTTTGCTATGTAATTCGTGTTGACAATGTTGACACCCACTCAAAACGTAATTTTGTCACAATAAAAGCACGAAATATCCTAAAAATAAATTGTAGGAGCGTGTTTTTTCAAACCCACATTCGACAACGTGATTCTAGTAGTGATGTAAGAAGCGCATCGATATATATTTAAAGATAGTTCTCACGGTATATCGATGGAATTTGATCGACTGTTACAAAAAGTTAAATATCCTAAAAGCCATGACTCCAACAATAATTAAATGTTTGAAACAAATTTCAGAGTGCAAGGAGATTTATGTGTGATTTGCTTTTCTTTTAATTTGAGTGTTTAGTATTTAATTTATTTTTAAGAACAACCCACTGGTAATGTTTACCTGTTACTTCGATAAGTCAGTCGTTCTCGTTATTCACTGTGTATCAGTCGCACATATACATTTGTCCCATCTCTATTGCAACACCTGTTGTAAACAAATAATTTTCAATAGTTTCCATTGATTTCAACTTTGTTGGCTTTTACAAATAATCGTTAAGCCATGTTTGAGCGCAACCAAAAGACCATATTTGTGTTGGATCACACCCGGTATTTCAGCATATCATGTGAGCAATACATATCAATGGATTATCTGAAGGGTAAACCAGTGCCCGAGGCGCCGGGTTCGAGTAACTCATCCATGGCCGTCGGCGCCCAGCTTAGCAAAAGTTTGTGGACCTGTGCCGTTGAGTCTTCAATTGAGTATTGTCGCATTGTTTGGGATCTCTTTCCGGGCAAGAAGCATGTAAGGTTTATTGTATCCGACACGGCGGCACATATAGTCAACACCTGGAGCCCAAGCACCCAAAATATGTCGCATGTCTCGAACGCCATGATGATGGTTAGCGTCCCATCGCGTAGTATTCCACAATCTTCGGACTATTCGGTCATACACGGTCTGCGGGCTGCCATAGAGGCCCTGGCGGAGCCAACAGACGAACAAACGCAAGCGGCTCAAGTCGGGTGCACGAAAATCTCCAACGAGGGCCGCGTCATTTGCATCACATCAGCGCGAGATAATACGAGCATGAAAAGTGAGTCTTTGGAGTCGTTTAAGACGTTCTTCAATACATGATATTCTTTTGGTTTTGCATAGGCTTGGAAGACATCTTTAATACGGTGCTGTTACAGCAGAATGCTTTGGCCGCACCGCCCGGCAAGAAGGGTCTGCAGATAGATCATTGTCACCTGGTGATACTGAACATTGTGCCATTAGGTGTCGAATCCCTGGTGACCAACCGGAATCTGTTGGAAATTTCACCGCTGCTGGATGTCGAGATACACACCGTCAATGCACCGGACATCTCGGATAAGCTATTGCACCTCATTATGGGGCACTACGATCTGGCCAGCACCACGGTGACTAACATACCAATGAAGGAGGAACAGAATGCCAATTCCAGCGCTAATTATGATGTCGAAATATTGCACGAACGCGCCGCCCACACAAAAGTCTGTGGACCTGATTTCACTCTGACCACTAGCATAAAGCCAGGGACAGCCTACGAAACGGTTACACTCAAATGGTGCACGCCACGTGGCTGTGGCTCTTCTGATCTGCAGCCGTGTATAGGACAATACAATGTTACACCCGTGGATGTCACCTCACGTCCGAGCTCCTGTCTAATCAACTTTCTGCTGAACGGACGCTCTGTGCTGCTGGAGGTGCCCCGCAAAACGGCACCAAGACCACCAGCCACATGCTGTCCGCCCGTGGCGGTGAAATATTTGTTCACTCCCTTTCCATTGCACGGTCTGCCATGGACGAGGCGCCCTCCATTAACGATGGACCTGGTGGACGTGTCTCCGACTATCGCACAATTGAAATGGGCCACCTGCTCAAGGTGTCGCGCATGGTGCCCCTCAAGACCAGGCCCAAAGGCAAATGTTCGCAGAGTGAACATCTATGGAGGCGACTTCCGCGCTACTTTCCCAGAACCAGCAATGTAACCATTCTGTTCAATTTGCAACGTCAATTGAGTTGGCTGCCACACTTTCTGAGTTTGTTGGTCAAGGAGGATATGGACAAACAGGACGAGGTGCGCTGCCAGCAGCACATTCATGAGCTATATAGGAGTGCATCCCGCGGTGACATGCTGCCCTTTAGCAACACAAATAACGTACGGTAAGTACGCAAACCCGTAATCAACGCTATACCCCGATACGACATAACATAACCTTAGAATGTTGTTTTAACAGAAATTTCTTCAATCATACATAAGAGAGCCACGTTCTGTTTAATTTATTTAATGTTAAGATTTAAGATTCTTTATTTTAAACTCTCAACTATATCATGTCTGCATTTTTGCAGCCCAAAGGTAAGCAAAACCAAGGATCAGTACAGACTATTCTACAGGGAACTGGAGCAACTGATCCAGGTGAATGCCCATACAGTGCATCACAAGAACCTTCTGGAGAGTCTGCAGAGTTTACGCGCGGCCTATGGTGACGTTGCCAACAAAGAGCCGGGCTCTGCCCACTTACGCTCCTATGCGGAATCGCCTCTGTCCCCTGAACGCCTAGAGCCCACCGGCAGCGGCAGCAGCAGTTCTACGAGCTTGCTGAAGGCCAGCAAGCGACGCATGTCGAGCTGTGGTCAGCGGTAGGTGGCAAAGATTTTCGTTTGCTTTGTATGTTTAATAAATACACACGTCGACTATTTTACAGCTCGCTGCTGGACATAATCAGCTCAGCAGAACGCAGTCAATCGAGCAAGCGTTTGGATTTCTCTGGCCGCCTTTGCACGCCGCTGGGTCAAACTGCAAAGCTGTATCCCGATTTTGGAAATAAAGAGAAGGATATTCTAACCTCCGGCGTAGTCACGACAAATGTCAAAGATGAATCCATTCGCAGTTAAATTTCCATAAGTCGACCGGGCCACAAGCAGGAACACTAAATGTGTACATATATCTCACCCGAGAAAGAAATTATGTTAACTTTTGTTGAATAAGAATTTATGGAATAGACGCCTGCAAAGAGTTGTATATTGCACCATAAATATATGCGCAAAATATATTCCAATATGTATGAAGATTTATTGATGAGACGCCAGTAATTACATAGAATTACATATATTAAGAATACTAGGCGTTCTTCAAAGAATACTATTCTCTCTTTGCCCGCCCCTTGAAAATTGTGTCTTCTGCATTCTCAGCACTCTTTTTGTTTCATGTAAACTTGTGTATGTAGATAGATTGAAAAAAAATATTAAAAAGAAAAAAAATAAATATACGCAGAAGATTATATAAATTTCCTGTTTCTTTGATTGTCACTCAAAATTTTTCAAATCTAAGAATGGCCAATAATTCCACAGTTACGAAATTACTGCAAGTTTCCGAGGAGGCAGCGCCTGCGGTGCAAAGTAAGCTTTGTACATAACTTATATAGCTCAACTGAACTATTCTTCGACCTCTTTGCAGTACCCATTATGGTGGGGAATGAGATGTTCGTGCTCACCCAGCAGGACATAAGGCGCACAGAGGATATACGCCTTATGAGCTACAATCGCTTGGTCTCCAATGGTCAGATGTGTCCCTTTCCCAATCAATGGAACGCTCAAGCCTTGGCCAACCAGTTTGCTAGCAGTTTCGTGCCGGCAACGCAGCATTTTACGTTTCAGGGCTTGGTGCCGCTTGTTCAACCACCGACTGCTCAGAAATGCCCTCTCATCGACCATGACATGGAAAAGAACCAGCCGCGTGTTGTCGCCGACGTATCCAATCAGCTGGCCTGGTCCAAGCAGTCCAAGTCCAGTGCACCATATCCGCTGTCTTACAGTGTCGCTACATCGACCAGTGGACTTCAGAAGGAAACGTCCGATCATGGCTGCCGGCAGGCATCTACCTATAGAAAGGATTGTAGTAGCCAGACAAGCACTAAAACCATTTCGGCGGCATGCAATACGGAACCAAGACCCCGAACCACTGCGCAGGCATGCAACACGGAACCAGGACCCCGGACCAGTGCGCAGGCAAGCAACACGGAAACAGAACTCCAAAACGCTGTGCAGTCAAGCAGCGTGGAACTACAAAACGAATTTCAACTCCCTTCACAGGCAAGCAACACGAAAGCAGAATCTCAACGCGCACGGAACGGATTCCAAATCACTTCACAGGCAAGCAACATGGAACCAAGATTCAAGATCATTTCAAAGGCAGGCAACGCCAGCCCAACTAAAAATCATCAGTCCAGTGATAGCTTGGTTACCGACACAAGCTGGTCTACGAAGGAGGAGGAGGAGCCGTGCTTATGTGAACGGTGTTGGCCAAAACGTGCGGAGGAGGAGCTGCCCCGCAAGCGGCGCACACGCCGCGCTAACCAGTCATCTAATCGCAGAAATCCCAGAACTTACGCGGAGGAACAGGCGAAGAAACAGCCATCGAATGAGGAGTAGCAACGACAGCTTTCTGAGGCGGAGCTGCAGTCATCGCAGGTTAGCTTGGACCACTCGAACAAGCGAAAGGAATGAAAGGATCAAAGCTTTTATTTACATTTTATTCTAATATATTTGACGTCCCCTCTTGCCTCCCGATTTTAATTATTACATACTAGCACAATGCACTAAGCGATTTACTTTTCATCAGACGTTTTTTGGAATTAGTGGGAAGCGTTGGTTGCGTTTTCTTCTTTTTCCGCGGCTTGTCCGCTTCAGTCTGGCCATTGAAATAACGCTTGGGTTTGTTGTGCTCTCGCTGCTCACGCTTCAGCTGCTCAGGCGTGGAAACGCGCAGATAAAAGTCTTTGAGCAACAGCTTGAAATCCTCCAGTAGCGTATCCCTTTGCACTTGCACCTTGCCGCCAACGCAAGGCGTGCACGCCTGCAGCTCGTTGACCTTAAAGGATTTGGGTGCGAACTCGGAGGCAGGTCGCCAAACAATCGCCAACTCCTTGCCGCCATGCGGATTGTAAAAGAATGCCGCATATTCGGAGTAGGCTTTCTGTAAAAAGAAAACAGATGAATACAACATTAATGCTTGTGCTTAAATGTTCCCATTATTTTCTGAATAAAGTAAGGATTTTAATTTTCTCCACGTCATTTGTATCTTACAGACGTTTTATAGTTTGATAATTAATATAAACGTTGTTCGTTAAAAAAAGGGTTTCAATATTTCTCTAGCGCAAGGGTGGAAGATGGGTGAAAACCATTTGTATTAAACCTTTTATGTTTTAAATCCGATCGGCTTCATACTTATTTTCAAAGATATTCTGTGAATGTGTGAATTTATATGCGCAAAAGTTAAATTGCTGATAAGCTGAAAACTCCACATAAAAGTTAAGGAATTCGTATTTTACCTGATTTTTAATTATACTGTCTTGAATGCTGCCAAATGTGCCGGAATTTTTTTGAATGCAATTTAAGAAGAACGTACAAAACGATACAGTTGGACGTAACCGACTACGTAATAGTTGTTCACATTACACAGTAGTTATTATTATTTTGGAAAGATGTAGAATTTTTATATTTCATATGGGCGGACAGAAATTTGGACATGTAAGGCTCTCGGATCCATAGCTCCCATTTTTCAAACGCCCATAACTTTGTCAAAACTAAATCGATTTTCATATTTGATGGCATTTTTTCCAGGGTTTGTCCTCGAGATTGATTCTGCATTTCAAATATTTTCATTATTGAAATTAAAATTTTATAGGTTTTTTTGATAAAATATCATGTACCCCCTTATTCATTTTCGAAAATTTTTTTTTTCAAAATTTAGAAATGAAAATTTATATTTTTAATCGTTTGTGGCTGTCACAATTAGTATAAAAAACAACATTAAAACTGATTCCGAAGGGGTCAAATTTTTTTGTCAAAAATCATGTAAAAATTTACAAAAATTTTGACATGTAAAGCTCTCGGATCCATAGGTTTCATATTTCAAACGCCCATAACTTTGTCAAAACTGAACCGATTTTCATGTTTGATGGCATTTTTTTCATGGTTTTTCTCCAATTTTGGTGACTCTAGCTGTAATATTGTGGGAAATATTCACCTTTTATCGATTTGTGATCGTCATGTTATCTTTCTGGCAACCTCCCAGTAGGCGTGGCACAGAAATCGTATCACTTTATCTGACGCGCGTATGCACGAGTATATATGCCAAGTGTCAAGTCTCTAGATTCAATAGCGGCAATAAAATTGCGTTCATACGGACAACAAGACGAACATTGCACAAACCCAATATACTCTTTTCACTTTCTGATCGAGTATAAAAAGGGGAAATTATATAGGCATTTATGGATCTTAAAAACAAAATCGAGTACGACCGATTAACTCATTCTCGATTGTGATTCACTAAATTGAAAAATGTTTAAAATTTGGCTAACTTACCCTCAGTTGCTGCACAATCTTGGCCAGCTGGTCGCAGCTCGCCAGCGGCAAGCGGAAATTGCGTTGAGTGAAAGGCGAAAACGGTGAGCCGAGATCATAGCAAAGGGTATTGGGCAGCAGATCCGGTTTAAGCTGTATGACCACATCGTAGCCCTCGCCGGAGGCCATAAACAGCTGGGCGGGCCGCACGAAGGCGAGCGTCTGCGACAACAGGCTCGATTCGATCAGCTGCAGCGCATGTTGGGCCAACAAGCTGACGCGGGCCAGAACAGGCCTGCTGGGGCAATCATCGCTGGTCCACAGACGACCCGCATGCTGCTGATCGTAGGCGGTGGCCAGGCACAACGACGGATAGCTTTGGCGTTCGCTGCGATAGCTGTGCTCCAAATCTGTAATTTGTTGTTCTGCAAAGAAAAAGAAAAAAGCGCATAAGAATTGGATAGGAGAACCGGTTGCAGCAACCAACCTGTCCAGCTGTTGTTGAAATTGAGCAGAAACAGCTCGGCATTCCAGTCGCTGTCAGCCAGCAGCTTTAGGAAGCGAATGAAACCCGTTTGGGGCGAGGCCGTGGTGTGTGGCGTCTGTCGCTGCTGGAACAGATACGCCACCAGCAGCTCGGTCGCCATGCTCGGCCAGAGACCATCGTCCAGCAGCTGCGATGCCAGCCAGCGCTTGGCGATGAGCACTGTGGCGCCGTACGCTCCATGCAACTGATGCAGCGCGTGCAGAGCCCCGCTCACTCTGGGCAATATATAGTGTCGTCGCTCCAGTTCGCGGCTAGCCGGATTGTCCACGTAGGTGGTCACGCCACGTTCCGTTTGCTGTTGCTTCAGCAGCGCCAGCTCCTTGCTGTGTGCCAGTTCCAACAGAAAACAGTAGCCCTGTTTCAGCACCAGCAAACCCTCTTTGCAGAGCTGGGTGTGCAGGCGATGCTGCTCCTTAAGCCGCTGACCAATCTGTATTAGAAAGGCAGTCTTGAGGCTGCGCAGTGCGCCCAGTTCACTGGGCCACTTGCCACTGGGACCCAACTGAATGACCACACGCAGCACTTCGCTGGCGTGCACGCGATCTGCCATCAGACGCGCCTGCGGCAGCAACGGCTGTGGCTCGCAGTAGCGAAAGACGGGTGAGATCCCAGATATGGACACTATATCCAGCGGTAGATCCTCTAGATTGTGCAGCTGGCGGGCCAGCGCGTCGAAGCAGTGTATGGCGTGTGGTGCTAGCGCCTCAGCGTTGGTTTCCTGCTGTAGTTTCAGTTTGCTTTGCAGCTTGGCCACCTTGAATGAAGGCGTTAGCGAGTACACGATGTCCAGTTCACCGGCAATGTACTGCACATCGCTGGGCTCCAGCTGCAGCTGTTGCTCCAGCAGATGCAGCACTATCTGGCGCACAATCAGGCGCTTCTGGCTGGGCGCATCCGTTGCGGCGCCCCAGACAACGGCCTCCGTTATGGTGCCGTCCTGGAAGCGACGCAAATTGGATTTATCGCCCCAGAACTTACGAAATTCAGCGGCGCCAATAGCATCCTCGTTGGTCGCTGGTCCCTTGTCCAGCACCTCGTACGCGTGCTCCGGATCGAGTATGAGACCCAACGTCAGGCAGCGCCCAATGACTGGTGCCTTGCTGTCCACTGTCCAGGGAACGGAAGGCACCTCCAGCGGCAGAATCGCATGCACGCGTTGCCCCAGGCCCTTCTGCAGTAAGCTATACAAAAGGATAACGTTAGTTCCCAGCGATATATGGAGCAGCCGAAGCGAGCAACTTACTCTGTTAGCAGCTTCAGCAACTGCGGATGGGCGTAGTTGGCATAATCGTATTTGACATGCGGCTGGGTATGCAGCTGAAGTACCTGATCCACGCTGGCTGGGCTCGTGATTCTGTGCGCAGAACAAAGAAAGATACCTTGATTATCCACCTACTACTTGCTGATTTTAAAGGGTATCTTGCTACTCTTGTTATTACTGTTAAATTAGCCATGATTAAATATCAAATTCAGTTTGTGGAGGCTGATCCTCCAGACTAGGGTAATTCTGATTAAGTTTATAGACTGGCGATTTATAATAGAGAAGTTATCCATTGGGTAATTCGTTCAAATAAACAACAAGGATACGGTTATGAATCCCAAGGCGAAAGGCCCTAAGGCTAATGTTAAGATAGGTCATTTGTTATACGAAAATGTTTTCTATGTAGAGGGGTGGAGAGGTTTGGGGGTTAAATCCCCATCCAAATATATATTTGAAAGTTCGTTTAAACAATAACCTCAATTAACAACCGAAGTGGCCTTACAGTAGTGTCTAAAAGATGTTCATGTATTATAAACTGTAATATTGTAAGCAATTTGTATCTTCTTTTTCTTAAAACAAAAATTTTTTTCAAAACCTTCCTCAACAAAAATCGATACGATACTATATAGAAGGCTGATGGTTTTAAATAATAAGAAGGGTATTTAAAATTAAAATTTTTATCTCAGTTGTTCGGAACAATTTCTAACAGGATGTTAGTTCCTATGTTAGTTATGTAAAGCTATGAATATAGAGTGATTTATAAGTATAGTTTTAACACTGAGAAACAGGAAGACGTGGTTATGTCGATGACATCTTCTTGTCATTCGGCTCCAAAATATGTACTTTGTGTTGGGAACATACACTCTGTTCTGTGACATAGTTAACTAATCTATAAACTGTTCTAGAGATTCTAATTTTATCAAGCGCCTGATACATTCAATTCCTGTGTTATAAAGTTACTCTATATGGGGGATCGGTAAAAAGTACAGAAAATTATGACTCTTCGGCTAGTCAAGTAAGGTTCACAATGTTTTTTGTACCGATTCATGAGCACAAGCTCACATCACAGATCTCATTTACAACATACAATATTAAAAGATTTCGTCACTCACTTAAGGATGTTATCCATGCGCGTGTAGAGCGGCGACTTTTGCATGAAAATGTGCGAAAAACTATTGACTTTGACATCATTGAGCAATTCGACGGCCAGCTTGGCTTCCGCACAAACGGCTTTGTAGACCGCGAGCGACAGATTGGCGCACAGGTTGCAATATCCGGTGGCATCCATGAAGCAGACGTCGTAGTACCCGGCCAGGGTGCTCAGCTGACACGGCTGCTGTTGGGACAGTGTAATGCCCTGTGTCCAATCGCTGTTGGCCAATTGATTCCAAACGGTGCGGGCCACCTGGTAGCTGCTGCTGGACTGGTGCAGCAGACGCTGTTGATTTAGGTAAACAATGTAGGCGGCTAGAATATTGGCACCGAAGCCACTGAATCCCACATCCAGCTGGCGCTGGCGTAGCCACACTTTAAGCAGCAGCAGACCCTCCTGAAAGTTGCGACGTCCCGAGTACGTGCTGACTAAGAGCGCCTGATTCTCCGGTAGCGTCAGATCAAACAGCACATTGGCATTGTAGTGCTGAGTGGCGGGCAATGTTTCCGTTTCATTCCACTTATCGCCGAAGACAGATGGTCGGATGTTGTTGTTCCAGGGCACGAAGCGGCTCAGCTTGAAGATATTTGCCGGTGCTGTGATATACAAGCGGAAAGACAGATGTTTGCCCAGCTTGGCGGCGGGCGTCAGTTCCAGCACGGGCTTCAGGGGATTATTCGCATGGTAGTTGTAGGCAAACTGATCTGCTGCAAAAGCAGGCAGTTCCTTCAATTTGCTGGCCACCGTGGCCAAATAGAGGGCGCGCTTTTGGTCGTAAATCAAATTAAGATAATCGTCCTGTTGGAAGCAGGCTGCGGGCATTTCCAGTGCCACATCCACCACAATTTTGGGGCCCAGCAAAGTGCCAGTGGCCGCGGCGCCAATGAGCGTCGGCGTTGCTGTTGGCGTTAGGAACTGAAAGTTGAAGGATTTCTTGTGCAGATGTAGCGGTACTTCCAGCAGGCAGGTGTCCAGCAAACCGTCTTTTAACTCCTGCACCGCAGTCGTAAACGTCTCTAGCCATGTTTCAATGTAACCGCTGTACTTGGGCCTGAGTTTGAGTTCCTCCAGCATCTCTTTCACCTGCAGCTTGAACAGATTGGAGTGGAAGAGGTTGCGTGTGTCGCGTAGCTCCTTTATTTCCTCCAATGTTGGAGGCTTAACGCTTGTTTCTGTATTCCTTATTTTTTTCTTTTTCGCTTCAACACTGGCCACCGCGCCTTTACGTTTGTGCGGCGTGATATCGTTTGGTTCATCGAAGCCATCGTCGCTACTGGGGGCAGCAGCGCCAGCTGTTTCCAACAATGGAGGCTGTAATCAGTACTGATTCAAGAATTGTACTCGTACTTATCAATATTACAAACTTACTGCTTTTCGTTGTTTTTCTTTAATTTGCCTCATTTTAATCGTTTTTGCCAATGAAAGCCGACAGCGTGCCAAACAATCGCACGTGCTACTTCGTTTTGTGAATATGGGCAGTTTTTGTATTGCGGTCAAATTATGCGCTTTTTTGAATCGCAAGAACTGATCGATAGATAACTCATTTTGGTATTTTCTTGTGATTGCGGTAGAATGATCATCCACAAAGATATTTTAATTGACACCAATGTTTAAATATCAATAACTTTCTAAACAAAAACTTACTTAAATTTCACAGCCAAATGAATTGGTTCGTTAATAACAATAGATGTATCAGCTCATATCAATCATACTTACGAAGAAAAATTTCCTTTCCATTTCATACGGCATACTTATTGAAAAATATTGAGTTCTTACTATATCAAATTTGCTACTTCAATCATTTGTACGAAAAATTTAAATTTTCTGTTATTTGTTAAAAATAAAATTTCAGTTAGTTATTTAAGAAGTACATTTACAAAATCATTTAATCAAAATTGAAATCACTTGTAAAATATGTTATATATAAAAAATATTGGCATATAACTTCAAATAGCAATATCATTAATCCAAAATCGATGTCTATGGGGTCACATATCGAATAAGGTCATTCATTATTTTAAAATAGCGATAGAAAACAGAGAGTGGTAGTCGGATTGTGTGTTATCGATAGTTCGCATACAACAACTCGTTTTTAAAATCATTAAGCTGGTCACATTGATCAGGAGTAGTACAATGCAGTCTGTGCTATTGTACATAATTTATTGTTTCTTTTAATTAAAATTAATTTAAAGTGTATATGGATTATTGCGTAAACCAGCTTCACAAAGAAAGTACGCTTGTGGCATTTGTTGCTGTTGAGTGTGAGAGTGTGTATGCAGCATATATATATAGATGTTGCTTTAAACGGGCCTGAAGAAAAGGCTGTAGTGGTGCGTAAAATGAAAGTTAGATTGAAATGAAGCAAAAGTGTTTCGGGCTGTCTAAGCAACGTTTGTCGATTGTTTTAAAAGATTTATTACGTTCAAAACAACTTGCCGGCTAATTAGTTCCATGTATTGCCTAGTATATTAGTATTAACAGACAGTATTTTCGGTACATTTGCGATACTGGTATTTTGTCAGTATTTCTGCACGGCCACATTGCGACTCAGTGTTCAATTAGTGCGTGTGTGTGTGCAAGGCAGGGGAAAAAGTCGCTCCATTTTTCTCGTGCTCTCTTGCGTACGTTTGGCTTTGCAAAACAATTAAATGGCAAATCGCATAAATATTGAAAAAGTGTTTGCTTAAGTTTTACATGAGAAACATGCACAAAAACTAGCAAAAGCACGCCGAAAAATATTTAGTCGAAATCGCATGCATACACCTCCCGACTGCTGAAATTGGCCAAGCGCTAGTGTGTGCGTGAGTGTGTGTAACTGTGTATGTGCGCGCGTGTGTGTAAGTGAGCAATGAAAAATGAGGCGTAGGTGAGGAAAATGTGTGCAAAATTGTCGAAAAGGTACAAAAAATATATAAAACTTAAAGTAGGTTATATTTCAAGACGGTCAATTACAATAACCAGAAACGGCATAAACCAAATGACGCGTTGGCAGTGAAAAGAAAGAAATATGGCCAAATTCGAACAGTTTGTAGCTGCACCCTGTACTCTTGCGCTCACTGAGAAGCTTTTGCGTGCCGAAAGCATTCAAAAAAGCAAAGATATAAAAAATCACGTACAAATACAGTTTTTTTTAAATATCTGTGGCCTTCTGGTTTTTAAAGCAAATAAATAAGTTTTTCCCTGTCCCTATTAGATATTTTGTACGTGCAAAAGAAGATGCACTAATTGGCCTAATTTTGAGAAGCTTCCTTTGCATCGCTACTGCAGTGACCGCTCTTGTGTCGTTTGTCAAACTGTCAAGGCTGAAGGTGGTGCGTACATTGCTGGACAAGCTGTTTGCAATATTGTTTAACAAATTGTTAGCAACTTTTTGCAGCATTTGTACACGGCCAGAAGCACATAAAAATCAATTGGCAAATGTATGCATGCGACAGGCCCTCTTAGCTTAAGTGTGCCCGTTTCAAAGCAAGCAAATATACCGCAAAATACTGATGGTAGTTAGAGTAAATGCATTTTTGCACAATATTATTTTCGTAAATTGATGAATAATGTTGGTAAAAATAATGTTTAATTATATTACAGAGCCATGATATTTTTATGAAACAGACTTTCCATAAATGAATGATTTTAGTTTGGAATTTTTCGACCTTAGGGAAATGTTCTTTTAATATAATATTAATGCAATGCTTGTTTCGTTTGTTTTCTTTTTTTTGTTTGTTTATATATATTTACAGCCTGTTATGACATGCTAAACGCAGTGTCGGCCATAAGGTGTAAATACAGCAGCGCTGCAATCCGACTAAAAGGCAACTTAACACATTTTCAAGTAGCAGCTGATGACCGGTTTAATTCAGTTTGACCTCAAGAAATTAAAACACAATAATAATAATAATTAACTGCTGTTGTTTGTTGTCTGTCATTGGCGTAACATTAGAAAAATACGTCAGCCATACTTTACAAAATTTGTTAGAAATTTGTGGGGAAAAATGTGCAAAAGTGTGTTTGTTAAATTGTTAGCCAAAATTATTTGTTTACTTAGTACTACATAGAACGTAACTGCCTTTCTTCATCCAACAAGAACAACAATAACATAAATATTTCGACGCACCGGACAAGCAAACAACAAGCACACAAATTAAGACAAACAGTAAACATACAATACAACTGCATCACCCAACAATAGACAACTAAATTTGATCAACAACACCAAGGAAATGCTCAACTTGAATACTTAAATGTCAAGCGAAAGCAGCAGCAGCATTAACGCCGCAGAAACAACAAACAACAGAACAACAGAAACATCAACTGTAAGCTAACAGAAGTACAACAGAGCAGCAGCAGCAGCAGCAGCAGTAGGGACACTTGGAACTTGGAACTGAAGAGGAGGATCGGAGCGCGACAGTGGGATCTGCGTGCCGTATGCATTGGACGCATGCGCGGCATGCGTGGACGTTAAGTGAGTGTGTGTGTGTGCCGGTGTCTGTGTGTGTGTGTGTGTGTGTACGTGCGTGTGTGTGCCAGTGCATGTGGGTGCACACACAACAACATCAACAGCAGCAGCAGCAGCAATAGAAACAACAACAAACAAGAAACTAAAGTCCACACATTCAACAGTTTGAACAAACAGCAATTTTGCATTTCAACTACGTTTTGGATCAATCTTATCTCAACAATCAATAGCCGTTGCTATTAGTTTCATTTATTATCTTTCAAAATTCTGTGGAAAGTGATTGCGTTTTTCAATCAAAATTCAAGGGAACGTGCCGAATATTTCTCTGTCAGCAGTATCAGCAACTATAACAACCAGAACAACAACAACAATATGCAGCGACGCGAGCGTCAAGCGAGGTGAGTGTAAGAACCCAATTAATAACTCCAATCCGACCATATCATAAATCCGAATATAACCGGTGAATACCTTTCGACAGCAAAATTTCTTTCTTTCAACTTTGCCTAAATGCGGTTGTTAGGACATTACGTTCAGTGTGGTATGTCAAGAGTTACAAAATCTCAAATCTCCCCCATCGCTCTGAATTTTTGAAAATTGTGCGTAGATTTTCCATATAAATATTTCATATTTCATTTTTATTTCGTTTCGTTCAAAACGGTTTTGACGCAATATTCAAACTAACAAAAATTCCTAAACTAAACAATCCCAAAAGCAGATAACACCGCTCACCACCTACTTATTTATCTGATATACTTTGAGATAAAATATAAATTTTTCTTTTTGGTCCGATTACCAAAATGTTGCCATTGATAAACGAAGAAGAACTGTGTGATCATGAGAACCATTTTCAAACTTTTGTTTGTTATCTCAAGACTTAAGTGTAATCATTATAATGATTTATGTATGTCTGCATGTGAGTATGTATGTGTGTACGTGTGCGCAGTTGTTATCAGTCTGCTGCTAAAAATGTTTAAAAAGAATTGAAATGTTTGCCGATTAGATAATTCAAAAGAAAAGCACAGTTATTTCTAGGTCACCGCAGGTGAAATACCCTTTATAAAAATTTTCGAAAGTTTTATATAGCTAATATATAACTAGCTTGAACTTAATAATAATAATAATAATAAATAATGTGATATTGCAATCTTATCTGGCTGTTTTGTGTCTATATATGGACATAACCTCCATCTATTTGTTAAGATATTCGCCTAGGAATATATTTCTTAATTATAATTAGAAAACTCAGTCACTTGATCAGATACAAACTTTTTGGAAGATTGTACAAAAATTTTTTAGGATTTATGTTGGACGTAGATGTTCTAACGAACGATATAAAGCTACGATAACGCGCGGACCCTGGCTAAACCGAACCTGTTGAAACTCGGAGTAACAATATTTTTAGAATCATTACTGACGCGATTGCACAAAAAATAAGCCAAACCCTGAACTCGAAATAATCCTTTTTTCTGTAAAAAACCGTAAACGAAATTACTGAATCAAAGAAAACTTTGAATAGCCACTGGAAACTCATATTTTTATATACATTTAAGTTCTAAATTTCTGACAACAAGTTGACAACACACAAAACTGTTTGCTCATGTGATGGCCTATTATACAAGTGGGCATTTTCGGTCATCGTACTCAACTTGGTGACTGATAATAATAAAAGAAGACTATATAGCAACGTTCTAGTCTCGAATACATATGTATATTAGTCGTATTTTCAATGCCAAACGTTGCTGCTGCTGCTGCCACCTGTATTCTCTGAATAATCCTCAACAATGTATGTTTATAGATATAAATACAAATGTATTTATGCCTTTTACACATATATAAACATCAATCGATGCTCTCTTTTAGGTTTCCTATTTACTCTGCTCAGCGGCTTTTATCGATGGCCAAGAGAAAAAGTCCAACTATTATTTATGTACAATATACTTTTTTTTTGTATACTTTTTTGTTTTCCTTAACATTTTATTTTTAGCAAATAGCATTTCTATTTAAACTCTTGTATTTTTTTTTTTTTTGATTTTTTTTGCTACTGTTTGGGGCTCTTCGACTTGTGTCCGCTTTTGTAATGCGATTCCTTCCTTGGCAGGCGCTTGCTCGAGGGTTGAATGAAATGCCTTTTCAATCTATAGTGGCTGCGTGCCTTTTTTAAGGAAGCGGAAAGTTATAGATACATGCTCACACATTTATATAGATATATATATAAATACAACTACACTTGGCTCTAGACATACGGGCGGAGACAGGAGGCCGATATCTACAATGTATATTTATTTATATATATATATATATATATATATATATTACCTTGTGCCGGGTCTATTGACATTTCTAGGTTGCTGTTGGTTTAGTTGTCTGCCTGTTTGTTTATAGTTGTATCTTCTTCTTTCTTCTATTATTATTATTTTTATTCTGTGGGCCATGTTTGTTGTCTGCATTAAGGTTCTTAGCTATGCACGAGTGTACATAGAACACATTTTTTGTCATTTTTTCATGATGCTTTTTGTTTTGGACATTTTCCTATGCCAAAGACTAGAACTGTTGGTTTTTTTTATTTGTATATTTGGCTTACGGGGACTAATAAGTAAGCGAGAACAATGAGACCTTGGGGAATAATTACTCGTGTAACTTTATGGCTTCAAGTGGCGAAACTAAAAATTTATTATATTGTTTCTGACCGACATAATTTAGGGGAAGCTTGTATAAGTGTGTATTTTTTTTTGCAGCGTGAATATTGTACAAAACAATACTAGACACTGCCCAACAGGGATTAGGTCACCCGAAGAATGCGAATTAGGCGCTAAAGGAATTTAACTTTATTTAATCAAACAATTATATTAAATTTTATAATAACAGCTGTTGCATTGTGAAGGGCAAACACAACTAGTGCAATCAAATAATAGCATCAACTGTGTAAACATAACGGCTCGTATATCGTATCTTCTTCAGGTCTAGAGTCTCTCGCGATGTTCATAATTAAATGATTAAATATTTGAATAGCGCTCTAAAGTGATTTAACCTTCGATCAAGAGTTTGTGAAATGCATATATTACTTTTATATATACATGCTGTAATTATCGGACAAAACTCTAAAGCGGCATCAGAGCCTAGCGGCAACTTGGTCTTGGATTGGGGTTATTGAGCTCGCCGCAGAGTCGCTGATATGTGGGGCGCATTTGACCTCAATTATAAAGAAAAGGCAAGATAGAAATAGAGTAAGAAAGAGACGGAGAGAAAAAAACCAGAGAGATAGCACTTCAATATGTGTGGGCCGTTTCTGTTGCTCTTGGAGCAACCAAACACAGCCGCAATTAATTAATTATAATTTCAATTTATGCCCAAGCGACATTTATTTGTTTACAAACGCCAACCTTAAAATAAAGATAATCATTCACTTAACTGAGAAATCATAATTATTGTCGCAAGAATAACCAGTTTCGACTGCTGTTAATAATTAAGATCACGGCTCGAAAAGGAAGACGACAGATGAGGCATTCAAGCTAAATAAATCAAGAGTTAGTCAAGGCTGTCCTATCGTCTGGGACTCCGCTGACGCTGGGTTCATTAAAAATGACTGGAATTGTTCTTGAACTCAACTTTGGCCGTCGCCTCTCGCAAACGCATCGCTGCTTCCTTTTGGCCGGTGAATTATTTGCTGCGGCTGCAACAACAACAACCACGAAAGAAAACCGAGAACTGAAAACTAAAAACTTGACCAACTTGTTAGCGCTTCTAATGAGTCAAAGTCTACATCTCCATCTACGTCTGCGTCGACGTCGACGTTGTGGCAGAAGAAGTGCCAGACGATGATAAAGATGACGACGCAATCCAAGACAAATAGAGCGGCAGTGCGAGCTAAAAGAGGGGCCTTTCAAACTTTTCAAAAGTACTTGGCGTTTGCTTTACACTTGAAATCTCTAGCGCAGCGCAAAGAGAATTGCTGCGAGAATTCAAGATAAGTTGCCCAAAGATCCATACCAACTGTAAATGCATAATTTTGATTATAATGCGTCCCAAAGGAGCGACTGCCGCAGGAAGTAAAAATTGGCGAAACAATATAATCGAAAAGTATGAATATTGTATATAAAATAACTAAAAACAGCAATTGCTCTTATGGTCAGAAACTCCATCATCGAAAGAACTTATATAATAGATGGATACGTAGAGTCGTCTGCTCGTTATGATTAATTTTCATTTTCAAATTTGTTAAATGTTTGCGTGTAAACATCTCCAAATGCTATTGTTTAAATCGGATATATTCAATATTAAGTACAAGTATACAGATCAAGGTTTCATACAATACCAAAGCTACAGGCCGTTATTCTATGAGACCGGTTCGAACTCGGAGTATAATTTTTATTTAATTTTTAACCGCACTTTGAACCAAATATAATTAACCCTGGAACGTCATCCTTTTATTTTTTTTAACACTAACGTCGTACATCATTTTTTAATGGAAACTAAAAGAAATAAATACTTTTGTATTATTCCTTTAACTTAAAATTCAGATCAAAACAAACAATAAAAACCTGACAGTATAGGGTTAAAACAAAATTAAAGTTTATATTGTCAGCAATAATGAGAATATTCTATGATATGCTACTTCTATATTAAATAAAAATTAATTTAAAATTTAAATTGATTGTTTAATTTAAAATTGGGAAGAATGTAACAAAGGTCAAACCACAATCTGGCATACAAACCGAACCTTAAGAGAAAGCATTAATTGGAATCGTGAAGAGAAGAATAAACCATTTACAAACAAACCTAATTACACACAAACACATATTTTATAATAAAACGAAATATTTTTTTCTAGACAGCTAGTTTTATATTCAGTTTGCTGTATCTGCGTAAAGTTCTATACAGTCCTGTAGATTTGATTTAAAATGTTGGCTTGCTAATTCAATTGTCCAAGGACCGAAAATAACTATAGTTTTCCACAGACACATGATGACATGAATGTTTCTATTTTTAGGCATTCTTCTCTAAGCGTAGTAAAATTTTAGCTGAAATTTATAATTTTTATAATTATAATTTAAATTGATGTACCTGTTGAACTACACATATTTGTTTTACCAAATATAAATAAAAGAAGTGATGCATTTTAAATAAAAATTTAAATTTTATTATTTTATAAGAACAATTCTCTAAACAATATTAAAATATTAGCTAAACTTAAAAGTGAAATTTTTAAATAAAAACGTACTACAGTCACGGTCCCTACTTTAAATTCAAATTAAACCAGTTTCCTTAATTTAAGACAAAGTAAAATGTGTGCGTTTTTAAATTTTAGAGGAACAAATGCCCAGAACGCAACGTTCTATCCAAGATATCAAACTGAGATAAACAGTTAGAACTAACTGAGTGTGACAGTTATCAGTGTTTGCTTGAAATGTTATTTAAGACTTAGTCATTGTATATAAATTATCCAGTTATATAGATTGTCAGGAATTGTGATTTTATTGACATCTTTGACTTTTGCTGACGTGTATTACTCTTGGGGAAACTCAATCTATAAACTCTGATGGCCACGACGAGCACAAAATATGTACACACAACTGTTAATCAACACTGGCAGGCTGTCATCGCCTCTGGGCGTCCTCAAGCAGCTGTCACTAATGAACAGCTTATATCTGTCAGTCACTCGACGCTGCCATTTGCCGCTTGCCACTCACAGTGAAGTGTCTTCTATTAAACTGCTTATCACTGTAAAGGATTCAGCCGGCTGCCTGCTTGTGGGCGTTAAAACGAGCTGGTTTTCAGGGACATGCCAATATATATGTGTTTTTCATGACTACAATTTTTTTAATTAGTCCTCCATATTAATAACAAAAAAATCGAAATAAATTTGAAAGATAAAATATTCTTAATTTAAATGTGTTGGGAACTGCTTAAGCATATGTCGAAGATAGTTAAAAATCGATGATTTTTGTTTATATTTGGTTACCCTATGTAGCTCCTAAGTTATAAATATGTATATATCCATGTACATACATATTTAGTTTATGAAGCTTGCTAATGACGCACAGTGGGTTCAAATAACTCTTTTAATAATAATACTACTTTGATAAAGTATGCCAAGATAAATTACTATATAACTTTAATTTTTGCTCCTTCATTTAAGAAAATCAATATTCAATAAAACCACCATATCTTCTGTGTGATAGTCGCGCAATTATTTCTTATAAGATCGTACGAATCTCAATAATAATAAAATTTGTGGATCTGACGCAACTGCTAACATTTGGTTACTTCCATGTTCTTATTGGAATTCAATAGCTCTCTCGTATGATTTAAGCATTACAATGATTTGAGATACGAGGTTAACTAAAATAACATGTAAATATAGTGGCTGTTAATAATACAGGGATGCAAACCTTTAAAGCTGAACTGTTCGAACCCGCTTTGCAAATATTTTACAGATCATTAACCGAACCAGTTTCACAACAAATAAGCAGAACGGAAAACTTAAGACCATTTATACAAAATATAAATTTCAGTACTTTAGAAAAATGCAACCTCAAAAATGTATATAGCTCAGAAGCAGCGCTAATAAGAATTTATTAGATATTTAAAACAAATTAAAAAAAGTTTTAAATAATAAGAATATTTACCTTTTGAATTTTTGAAATTCAAACGAATCAAGGGTTGAACCCAACCTATGTTTTATGAATGTGGAAAGTCAGGTTCAACTGTGAACCAATATTATTCGATTGACTATTGTAAATATCGGCATATCCTTTTTATGCACGGTTTCTCATGTATGAACAACTGTATGCATTATTAATTTAACTTCATCTGAATGTCATTTATAATTTCATCAAGGGCTTTTGAAATCGTTTTATGAGTCACACTGTGATGCCTTCTATAATGGACTTTCTCACAGCAGTGCACGTGCATGTGTAAATGTGTGCCTGTGTGTCTGTGTGTGTGTGTGTGCGCTACTGTTTTGCTGGCTGGGTCGTTAAATCTCATCGATTTGTTTGACAGGCTTTTTACTATGCACGTTGTTCTCTTATCGTCTCCATTTGTAGCTCTGTCCTGTTCGTGCTCGTTGAGCTGTTGGCTTTAAGCATGACTGGCATCTAATTTAATTAGGTGAAATGTTCACACTATTCACTTTTCGTCTTCTTCTGCCACTTCTTTTTCTGACGTCGTCATTGATGCTTGTCTATTGCTGTGCACACATATTTATATATTCGCGCACCTAGATAGCTTTCGACCCGCGCACGCTTTTCTTACACATCTCGCCAAGGTGTTTTGTAAATTGAAGCAACACACTATTTCCTAGATATGCATACATGTGTATATACGTATATGCAAACACACACTTGCCAACCCACACGCCACCCACCACCCACTCAAGTAATCATCGTTTACTTATCAACAATTGATTTCCGTTTTTATGCACACTTCATTTAATTTCTAGCGACTGCTACACTCACATATATACACACACAGACACGCACCCGCTGCACTCATATCTTATCATTCGCTCTTTGTGGTCTCTTCTTTCGCTCTCTCATTCACAATGCTGGGCCGCCTACTACATTGAGCTCAGCATCATCTGTTCCTTATGTTTTTACTAATCATCAACATCTTATAGCTTTTAGAATTTTGTTGTTGCTTCTTCTACGTGTACCCACACGAAAGAGCACGAATTTTAAAAGTGAGGGAAAGAGAGAGAGTGCGACATTGACAGCCGCCAACAGCTTAATGACGTCATTGGCGCATAATGTTTGATGGGTCACTTGGTCTGTTTGCCGTTCCATCGTTCCGCTGTTTGCACGTTGCGCCGTTCCACCATTTCGTCGTTCCGCATGCTCTAGGAGAAGTCATGTGCTTTGCTTTTTATTTCTTTGTGTGTGCGCTTTAACGTTCACATTCTTTTTGCTAAATCCGCAATTTGTCCTTGTTTTTATGTGCCACAGCTGCTACCACGCACACCTCCCCACCATCTTCGCCGTGACCCCCTTTCGTCAAGTTTTCATCAGCATTTGAGTCTGATTATTGAAGCCACTTTTCCTGCTGCCGCACGCAACTTTTGCCTCTTGCTGCGGTCTGTTGTTGTGTGGGACAGGTGGCAATCCTCCTGCCATTGCCCGGCCTACGCCACGTTACAGTAACGTTACTATTATAGTTGTTATTCTTGTTGCTGGGATAGCGCAAAATTTAGGTTATTCCAACCCCGCAACGCTATAAAATAAAATTACAAAAAGTTGTATTTTATATGTGTGTGTGCTTTGCTGGTTGGTTGGCAACAATGCGACACCGGCCTGGTTGTTGCTTTCATACTCTGAATTTGCAAAGGGGCATGCCAGGTTTGTGCTTATTATAACAAATGACATAGTTAACACATTTCGACATGACTTTTCAACATAATTGGAAATATTGTGAAAAATAAAAAAATCAGAGATAGTAAATAAAGACAATTTTCATATTTTTGCCAAAAAGATATCCACTCAGAATATAATTTAAAATAATTTAAAAATACGGCAAAAAGAATTTTTCGTATCTCATGGGCTCGGCGTGGTTCACTCCCTAAGGATATACATACATTACTCTTGCCACCACAGTTCTCTATAAAAAAAACAATATATATTATCATATAGTTTTTATAATAAAATTTATAATGATAACATTTGAACGAAAGGCTTTAAATAAACCTTACCACAATACCATTGTTTCCTTATATCTTAAGTCAGTATTGACAGATTATAGAAATCGAAAGATCATCGGTCTTCTATGGTAATCAATGTTAAAGTATACTTATAATTCTTAACAATAATTAATAGTTTCTAGGAGATCAGCTGTTAAGCTATATAGACTATTGATTGATATTATCGATCATATGGAAACAATATGTAATAAAATAATTTATATACAGTTTTACATCGATTTCTGTTTCTCAAAAAGCATGTGCAGCAGCTGCAGTCAATGTTATTTGCAGTAATTATCTCATGTAAATAAGAGCGTATTTTAACCTTTTGCGCCACGTTCTAGATGTTATTGACCTTTTTTTTGAATTCTTGTATTTTACAATGAATTATAAGAATAGCAGTACAATATATATACTTATGGTAAAAATAATAAATTAAATAATCAATATATAAATTTGTATAAATTTATTAAAATATTTAAGGAGAATTCTTTTATAATTTTTTTTATTTTTATGCACATTTACAAACTTTTCGATCAAAGTGTGAATAATGATCTGCTCAATTATATATTACATACCAAATGCACGTTTGGTTTGCCGCTACATGCTGTCAATGGGTTAAATATTTATAAATAATAATAAAAAATACCATATGCCTCTGTTATTGTGGTCGCGCGCTGTTAAAAGTAACAGCAAACAGCTGGTCACATATCACAGTTATGTATGTACGAGGCCAAGGCACCTGCGCATGAGTCACTCAACTTCAGTTGAAAGCTGCAATCCCTCTGGTCACATTCAATTGCTTAACAGATCACGGCTGCCGGCTTTGCTGTATTTTTGTGCATACTTGTGTGCGTGTGCATGTGTTTGACAGGTGCTTTCTGTATGTGTAACGAGTTTGTGTTGTAGTTTCTGCTCTGACGCATGTGCACACACACGTACAAACATATATAGCAATGTATATGTATATACGCACACAAGCCACTATTTATCATTATCAATACTTAAGTCGTTCGTTCTCTCGCACATTGACTGTGCTCAAGTGTTATTGCCTGCCTGTCTGTATATCTCCCCTACGGTGCGTCGACAGTAACAGCAGCAGCAACAACAATAATTACATACTAATACAAAATGCTCATTTGCCGCATTTTAATTTTCACACGCTCACAAGCACAAGTGTTCGTATCTGTGTTCTCCCTCTCTCTCTTGCTCGTTCGTTCTCTCGCTCTCGCAATAGTTACTCGCTCTCGTTAGTATTTGTTCAGATTGGCGTTCGCTCGCCCGCTCGCTCAGGCTCAGTTCGTTTTTGATCGTGCGCCGTAGCAGTTGTCATTTCCTAGCGCCCATTATCGTCGCTGTTGGCTTAAAAGAAGAAACAAAAAAACTAAATTGTTTTTGCAACGCTCGGTCGCGCGGAGCGCTGCGGGTGTGTGCATACATACAACAACAACAAGCAGCAGCAACAGCAACAACACTGACAAGCATACGCATGGAGGAAATTCTGTATGCTGTTGCATGCGTGGCTAAGTGAGTGTCTGTGTGGGTGTTTAAACATATATACACACACACGCATATGGATTGAATTAAAATGAGTGTGTCCCATGTATGTGTTAATTACTTTATCGTTGTGACGTTTGTTTTCTGTTTTTGTTAATTGTGTTTGCTCCAGTTTTTGCTGCCACATTTTCCAAAGTTTGCCTCAAAAAGTAGAAAAAAGCGATATAATTATTATTGAGCTTGTTTCGTCTGGGGTTTATTTTTTGTTTTTTTGCACAGTTTCCACTCACTGCACTGTGGCTGTCAAACTGTAAAAACTTTTTATCTCTTGCTTATGTCTTCGCCTCTGTCTTTTACTGTTTCTCTACTCTATTAATGAGTCGCTGTCTCACTCATACAAACGTACACACTCACAACTGTGTATGTATGTGTGTATCTATTTTCTGATTCGAGTCAGCTGTCCGCTTTTTTTGCCTCTGTGCTTTATTTCTTCTGCACAACTTTAACGAGTTTTAAGTGTTATTCTTAGCTCGCCTTCTCGCTCACTCAAAAGGCAAGAGCAGCAGTAGCAGCGCAGCACTTCTTGCACATTTGTTTATTGTTGATGCTGCTGTCGTCGTAGTTGCTGTTGTTTTTTCTGCTGCCTGGTGTGTACACCGGCAACACCACGAAACTGGTTTTTCGAGTTATTTATGACTTTTTCTACAATTTATATTTTGCCTGTGCTATGGCTGCTTTTTCAGTTTCTGTGTATCTTCTCTTTCTACGTATAGCACGTATGTATATGTATGTGCATATGTATTTAGTCCTCAGACTTTTGACCTGCAAAAACTGTTAAAGCCAGCAGTTGGGGGCGCCGGTGCTGCTTTAATTTCATAATGTGGCGAAAGTTGCGTCTCAAATTGCAACATAATCCAGTGTGCGTAAGCGTGTGAGATGAGCAGAGCCGCAAATGCACTTCTTCTACCTTTCTCACTTTCGCACACACACACAAGCGAAGACAAAGGCAAAGCGGCAACGGATATGACAAATTAAAAACAAAAAAATAAGCATTTTTACATGTTTCACTCAAACTCCAAGCTGGTTGTAGTTGAGCTTTAATTGCAAACACAAAACACAAAACAAAAGCAAAAGCAACAACAATTAGTGGAGACTACTGCTGCCATTGTTGTTGTAGACTTGTGTAAAATAGAAAGCGCGTTGGCGTTAAATAATCGACGGGCGCGAGAAAAGTTTGGCGAAAAATGTGAAGTGATTTGTGTGCAAAAAAAATTAAACAAATATTAAATCGTAATATTTTTGTTATTTAAAGGAAATGCCGAAGTGAAATGTGCATCAAGAAAAGCAAAGGCAACAAGTTGCAATAACAATTAAACAATTAACAAAACAAGTTTTAATTAAAACAACAAGCGGCAGCAGCTGCACCAGCAAAAGACGTGCAGCCAATCAACGAGCTCGAGTGAACGGCCGCAGCAGCAGCAGCAGAAGAAACAGCTGTGCAGCAGCAGCCAGCGCTGGGCTCCCCCGCATCGTCGTCAACGTCAACGCATGAGGCCACAGCGGCGTTGTGTGAGCGCGTCAGAGAGCAAAGCCGAATTCAAAGCGTCGTTTGACGGAGTTTGCCGGGTTAGTGTAACTTGCATATGCATATTCATACATGCGTGCATATGTGTATGTATTTTTAACATGTGTTGAACAGAGTCCGCATGTTAAACTGTAAAATTTAAAGCGAGTTGTGTTACCAGATCTCGTTTTTCTCGCCTTCAACAAAAACAATTAAATGAAAAAAAACAAATAAAACTAATGCTCAAATTGCATTGCGCGACTTTGACCTCCGTGCTACAAGATGAGACTTGCACACATACATAGACATATATGTATGTGTTTACTTGCACACTCGAAAAAGTATTGTGGCCGCCAATGCACGTGAGGTTTTTGAATGCCGTCAGATAGTGGGAGGGAGGAGGAGAGGGAGAAGGAGCAAGGCGTTCGCCCTCAAGCGGAAGGAAGGAAGGAATCGAGCGCAAAAGTAGAACGAAATGCTTTAGAGGGGTGGGTAAGTGGGAAGGTATTTTGCAATGCTAACGAGCGAGAAGGTTGTCTATGCAGGAAGAAGACACTCGAAAGCAAATTACAGACAATTTATATGTGCATGTGTATATGTGTATGTTCGTGTATGTATGTATAATTGACGGGGTGGGCGTTTTTGCTGAGTTTTGCTGATAAAGTTTGACCTCTAAAGCTCATTTACATAGATTTTAGCTTTTGCACGTGTGCGAATGGCGGACTAAACTAATTAAGTCGCTCAATGCCTGGCCCCCAATACACATAAACACATGCATACATCTATGTATATACACCAACACAATGCAGCAGCTTACATGAGTGTGCACAAACACACAAGAGACGTATAGAGATGCATATTCAATGTTAATCTAACATGCAAAGGTCAATCGGCCACATACACTGATGGAGGCTGTGGCTCTGTGACGTGCAAGCGTCTAAACCCCAAAAGCCACCCAACTGCAGTCGTTGTTGAAGCGGTGTGTTTGGGGGTGGGGCAGGTTGCTATACTCGTCATTCTTTTTACCGGGCGCTCTTTTCAGCGTTTGCTGCCACTTCTCGTTCTCGCTCATTTTGACTCGCTATTGTTTTGTCTGTCAGCGCCGACGACGACGGCACTGTCCCTAATCAACGCGCCCTTATCTAGCCAATTTGTTTTTCGATGTGTGTGTGCAAGTATTTCTCATTGCACTATGGGCAATTTGAACACTTTGTAACATTACTGTAAGAATATAAGCCAATCGGCTTATATATCTTCCAATTTTTAAAAATTGAGCATAGCCCATTATTTTTAATACAAATGCAAAGTCTATAACAAGAATTAAAAAAAATGAAGTAAAGAATAAACTTAAATTTTGTTTAAAATTATATTTATATTTTATATATTTTTTAGTGCTAACGTACGCAATTTAATGCCTCATACACTCTTTAAAAAAAAACAGAATTTTTAAACGTTGCATACTGCGTTTTGGCATTGTAAATAGTTTTAAATTTGGCTGACTTATATAAGACTTATGGTAAACGTGCAAAAACTATACTTTAAAATTAACTGTCCTAAATGATTACTCTACGAGTACACAATTTTGAAGCTCCTTCCAAGTTACCAAGATTGTCTTAGATTGTTACGAAGATTGTCTTTGAGAGAAGTTTTCAGGGCTTAAATCACGATCAACAAAAATATTGAGTGCTGACTATATAAATTACATCAAAAATTTTGAGCATTTTCAATTTACCGATAATGTACCCATTGCAAGCTTGTTAACACCAGGTAATCTTAACAGATACGTATTCTGTTAAGATTTTTGGCAAAACTTTTTGCCATAAAACGTGGATGAATTCCCCATGGTGCACTGCAGCTTCGTCAATGCTTGGCATATGCATTTTGTAGGTGTGTGTGTGCAATACATATTGTGTTTGTGAGGGGTTTTTGCTTATCATTTTGCTCTGCTCGCTGTAGTGTCTAAACCGTGTGATAGGGTGGGGAATGTGGGGGCAACCGGCTGTTCATTTGTGTTATGTGTTATGTGAATCAAATCGCTGTTGTTGTTGCTTTGACGTTTGCGTTTGCTACGCTTTTTTTGCTGCTGTGCTTTTTTTTCAATTCGTTTTTGTTTTTCATCAAATGCCATTGAAAATGGATAGTGACATGTTTTGTGCGGCAATTCGATTACAAATAGAAACACCAACAACAATAACAACAAAAATACGAGCAACATCGATAATATACATAAGTAATAAAAGCAATAACAATGCGCATTGTTGGCATTTTATTAATGGAATTGAATTATAAATCCATTTTTTTGTTCCTCTTTTCTTTGAAACTTTGTATCTCCTAAATATAAATAAATTAACACGGTATTTGCATTAGAATATTTGAGAGTTCTTCTGTGCCTTTCTACTTATCATTGATATGCATATTGGGACTTTGGAGCCCATTCAGAATAAAGTATGCACAAAGTAAGAAAAAATATTGTAAAATTCCCAACTTAAAACCATGCAATAAACGACCTTTCTATTTTTGTTATATCTCGAAATGAGCAAAGTGACAATACGGAAGGAATACAATAATTGTGTGTGTGTATATCTATGAGAAGTACAGAAAGCTCTACTTACGGAAAGCGATCAACATTTTTACACCTGATTTAACATGATAAAACAAAAATAAAAATTAAATCATACTCGTTCACTGCAATAACAGTTCAAAACAGTTGAAAACGTGTTTAATTATTAGGGTTATTTTGGAAAAATATACATTTTTGGTCGTGGCTAAAATTAAAAAAAAAATTTCCCTGGCACCTATTTAAAGCTATTAAACCAGCGTATCAAGCAGTCGAGCAATTTCAGTTGCCATATTCTTGTTTGTTCTGTTTTCTTTTCTGTCGTGATTAAAATTCAATTGTTGTCAGACAAATATAATGAAATTGATTTGTGGCTAAAAATAGCAACAACGCAATTGTAATGCAAAAACGAAAGGCGCATAAAAATGAAAAAAACAAAAAAAGGCGGCAAACGCGCAGCGCGTCACAGTTCAAATCCATTTGGAATGATTGTCGGGGAAGGGAGGAGACCCGTTGATAACACGACTCAGCTTATCATTTACTTTATTTTTATCAAGCGTGCTTGGTGCTTGTGTGTATATGTATTTATATATATATATATATGTATGTTTTTTCTTATAGTTTTTTCGGTTATTTTTGTTATTTACTTTTAAGCTTCATTTGTTTTTCAGGCTCTTGTTCTGCTCTTCTTGTTCCTCCCTCCCCTCTTGCTTATATAATTGCTGACTTGAGTTTTTTCTAAGGTTTCTGGCCGCCGAGCCGCAAGTTTTGCTTAATTCAATTGCGAATTGAGTCAAAATAGAGCAGATTTTGCTCACAGTTTGACAAGCGTTGATAACTGTGAAATCAATAACTTGATAATTTATGCAAATTGCTTTGGCTAATGCACACAAAATTGCTATTGATGTTGTTGCTATGTGGTGACAGCCGCTTGTCAAGTTTTAATGGGGATTTTCTGCCTATGACGAAGTTCCAAACACGAGTCGACCCCGCCCTTTTCCTTTTTGTTTTGAGTTGAATTTTTGTTCGATTTACGCTTGATTTATTCAGTGCTGTGTGTGTGTGTGTGTGCGAGGCTTTCCACCACCCTTTCCGTGAAAGAGTTTTATTTTTAGCCAATGGCTTATTTTTAATTATGTATCGATTTTGTTTTTATTTTTGCGCTCTATCTATTTCTTCCAACTATGATAAGTGGGCAAAATTTTGTTTGTGTTGAAATAGTTTTCCGTAAATCAGCTTTTCCTTGCATTTTTGTAAAATAGCAGAAGAATATAAGATATTTATGTTGCTGCAAGTTGTTTGTGTTGCGGCAAACGGGTTTTTAAACGCTCTAAAACAAATAAATAACCAATATATTTAAAACAGATTTCATGTATTTAATTACCATTATTTGATAATACAAAATTGATAGCTCTTGCGTATGTTTTTCAAAAAAATAGTGATAGTGATATCAGCTGCTGGTAGAAACTGGCTTTGCTTGACCCAAGTACTAATAGTTTTTACTATATATTACTCTCGAATCGTAGGATATCGGTAAAGTGGTTTTGATTAATCTAGTAAAAACTTTGGAGAGTTATGCTACCAGGATTAAACGGTTTTATAACGGAGTATGTATGTATATTATATATGATATATCTATATTTAATAGATAATCGCGTATGTAATAGTTTCGCTTCAACGTTTGCCAACTAATGAATTAAAAGATATTAAATGAATTTATAAATAGCTAGAAGTAAAAGCGGTGTTTGTCTATGTACATTTGTAGAGTGGATATTTTATCCATTTAATTTGTAATTAAAATAATCGACTTAAAAAATAAAATATTAAACTAAATAATATAAAAAATGCTTTTATAAATGAAAATATTTTCTCATTTTATTTTAGCCCATCAAATAGTTTTTCTCTCTTAATTTCATAAGATTGCCATTTTCAAATAATCTTGTCATGAGGGGATTTTGTTTTTATAATGCCCTGATAATGCGAAGTAGACTTCCAATTCTTTATTAAACAACAGTTATAAAAGTGTGTATGTGTATGCATGCTGGTGTGCGTGGGGGAGGGGTTAATTTGGTTTCCGCCTTTTCGCAACCGCAACGAACCTAGAAACCGGTCAACAATAGTCGAACCAGCTGTGTGGTTGTCCCGATCCCAGCTCTGAGCCTTTTTTTCACATTTAATTCATAAAAAGAACGGCGTGCCATTTAAGAACAAAGGCAAGAATCGAAAGAAGCGTATAAACTGAGAAAGAGAGAAGGAGAGAACTTGTTTGCCAAGCAGCAAAAAAAATATAAATGAAAAGAGCAAAGTAAAGCGAACGACCCGAAAATACTTACATACTGCTAAAACTCAACTGTGGAGCTGGGGAGTTCGTCGCGACGATCGATCGATGGATTGGTTTGAACCAGTTTTGGCTGCAGGATATTAAGCCATAAAAAAGTCAGGCAGGCAGGCAGGCCAGCCAACCAGCAGCAACAACAACAAAGAGCAAAAAAACTCGTTTCTTTGAGTTTCAATTCAATTTCAGTCCGTTGCCTCCTCTCTTTATCCCCCTACTCCCCTCTTACTTATACCATAGCAATTTGGTTGCTACTTTGCAAAACGTTTGTTTTTATTGCCTTGGATTTTAATTGTTATCGGTGGTTTATACTCTTTTTCCTTAACAGCAGCCGCTTAACGGTACAATTTTTGGTGTTTGATATTGTATATGTGTGCTGGGTGTGGGTGTGTGGGAACAGATATGGAACAGATATGACTAGAAACTAATACCGAAGAAAGAAGTATTTGCTATATAATTCGTTGCATAGCTATAAAAATTAAATTTATTATTTCAAATTTTAGTAAATTTTTTTAGTTTAACTGTAACCATAATTCTTGGGTATATTTTTATCTTACACAATAAACACAAACTATCTGTAGTAGGGAAATATTATTCACACCGTTCTTTCTCATATCTGCACATATACATATTTTCTTCAAATTACAAATTTTTACTATGTAGTGCAAGCGATATCGACTATTTATCTGGAAAAATATTTTTCGGAAAAATATGAAAGATATTTTTTTACTATATGTTTTAAATCAACAGCTCAATCCCAAGGCTCCAATTTGGGATTGATCCGAATTCGAATCCAAAATTTTTATGTTTATAAAATCAACAAATAAACCGTGAACCGAATGAATTGCCCCAATATTTAGCCGAAATAAATGATTTTGGTTGTTAAAATAGTTTGGATTAATTTCAGTACAACGGAAATTTAAAATGTGTATTGCCATTGATGTCAGGCAATAAAAATAAGAATTCGCTGTATTCTTTGTATATATAGAGAGAAGAAAATTAAATGTTTCTTGTAAATAACAAATATAACTCTTCTTTACTGTTAGTTAGTAACTCTTTATTACTGTTAGTTACCACTTACGAAATCTATTGTTAAATAAATGCTATAATTTAACTGAAATTAGTGTATCTATGTAATTTTTTTAGCATATATCTCCAAAGAATATTCCAATACTTTTCTAAAATCCACACTACCCTATTTACACTGCAAATGCGTATGATGAGATATTTGATATAAATTGACATAACTGGTCTTATCTGATTATTCTTTTTCACATGTGAACATATTCTAACGTTTTTAAACGACCATTTTTCCATATATCTTTGTTGTATATTCTTTATTGGTCCCATAACGCCCCATAACCCAATGCCTTGACTTAAGTTCAGGGTAACTCACAATAAACGACACTTGCTGAAGGAAACTGGCCTTAGTCAAGCGTATTCCCCTTGAGATTCCTATTGCCTTGCGTTCAGGCGTGACCGGGTGGTCGGGCAGGGGTGATAGGACTAGGCAGATGTGGCAATAGTTTGAATGATTGACCTGACATTGAACCAGATTTGCCAGAGCAAAGATGAGTTTTCACGCCACGCCCAAGACGCAAAATGTGAATTTCAAGCAGAGAAATATAAAAACCTTTTGTCTTAATCAAAAGTATATATACATATACATAAATATATACCCATACTTCTGAAAGCGCAACTCACGCGCTCACCGAATGAGTCATCCACGTTACGCGCGGGCGAGCACACTACACGGCCGCGGAGCTGGTCAAAAGAGTCGTCAGTTGTTTCTACGATTGGTTGCTTGGTTGGCTTGTCTGTGGCGGTCTTTGTTGTAGCTATTTAAAATGCAAGCGAAAACTTTTGTGTCATTGTCCTTTGCCACGCCACGCTAAGCTAGTTTCATATAGATAGTATACTCTTGCTATTGGAAATGAGTCTTTTAACTTTGCCGTTGTGTTCCAGGGCTCAGTCAAAAATATAAAAATATTGCTTCGAACTAAAATTGTGGCAATCTTGGTTTTTAATTTTAAACAAATTATTTAAACCATTGATATATCGGCTGCCAGTTTACAAATTCGATAATATAATTGCATAGCTAGATAGGTTCAGACAACCAGACAACATTCTTGTCGACACATTCTATGAAAAGAATATTAGTTGGTTTGTAAATTTGCGTATACATAGAAATATTGTCGATGGTTCATTTCACGGTTCGAAGCAATCTTTAAGAGAATATTATTATAACATTACACAAAACATTTCGTTTTCTTCTTTTTGTTTATATTTAATTAAGAAGTAAAATGACGTCATTTTAATTTAATTTATGCAGTGTTTCCAATTATTCGTTACATTAAAATTCAACTAAACCATTTAAAAGAGAAAGTGGTTCGGTTGAGTAAGTCTGAATCTGAAATCTGGTTCATTTTGTGATTTTTAAAATATTGAAGTTCCGGACTGGAACCAGTTAAACTCAAAACCGGGCAGCCTTGCCTTTTATTCAATTTCTTTCAGTTATTTCGATTTCTTTCCACTAAACAATTTTCCTTTTGCCTTCTAAATTTAATTCCATCAATATTGTATTGTATTCAAATTACATTGAACATTATTCGCCGAGTTAGTTCTTAACATGTAATCGTTACCTTTGTTAATGAGCTTAGAAAGAGAGCCGATATTTTGGGAATTGGAAAATTATTTAAAATTAAAATTATTTTAAAAGTGTTTTTTATTTAGTTCGGCATACGCTACAAATTAAGTTGGTTTTCGTATTTAATAATAAATTAAGCTATCCGCAAAAGCGTGTAGAACATTGTTGCCAAGATTTCGTCTTGGGTAAATTTTATTTACGCAGTCGGCCAAAAAAATTTCTATGATCGGATCGAACACACATCAGCTTTGTGGGATTCATAATTGTTAAAGGAAATCAGTTGAAAATAAACCTAAAATAAAATACATTGCTTTGCTTTTGTAGTCTCTCAAAATTGAATGTATCGTAAACATAAAAAAAACGAGTACGTACTTACAAACATAACACAACCAAAACAACAAATCAGCAGCCGAGAGAGTGTCTTGTAATCGCGATATTCGCGGCTGTGTTTTATATATACTCCGCTTTGTTTACGTTAAGTCCTTTTAGATTATTGAATGTTTACTGTTTTATTTGGTTTGGTGAGACTTGTAAAAATGGCGCCAAAGTTGATTGAAAAATTTAAGACCTACCTCAGGTTGTTGCATCCCACACACATCCCACATACACTCCCAATCCCACTATATTATTATAAAGTACTAATCCATTAATTCTCTTCATATTCTTTTTGCAGTGGCGGTGGTCCACAGACGACAACTGCCGGTCCATCCACTGGTAATGTGGCAAATACTACCCTTGCCGGTGGTAAAAGCACAAGCAATAATATGTATTCCACCCGCCAATCTGTAAGCACCACAACCGGTGTGCTTATGGTCGGACCAAATTTTCGTGTCGGTAAAAAAATTGGCTGTGGTAACTTTGGCGAATTGCGTTTAGGTAAGTTTTTTCATTTACATACATTCCTATATTGGGGCAATTTATTGTAATATCCGTTTAGAACGTTTTATACGCTATAATTGATTATACCAAAAAGTGAAGAGAAAGTCTTAGATCTTGTGCATATTCCCTATTAATGTCCATAGCATTTAAGCTGGCTGTGTCATATTTATTTCCTGAAAACTTATCTACCTATATGGTATAAACAACATAGAGCAGACCTTGGATACTTTTCTTTTTAGGATAATTTAGGAAGGCAGGAAGCATTGTACCGTCTAGTCTAGCAATTGCGCATATGAGGATTATTGTGCACTTCTATGTTAGTTATGGATTTTAGTAGAAAAATAATTCGTCGTATGTCGATTCCTATGATTTTTTAATCGTGGACGGTGTATTTATTTTTTGCAATGGAAATGTTCGATAAAAGAACAGCAATTTTTTTTGTAATATGCGAGCATCTTTCGTCAAAACTTATATAGATGGTTTCTTAACCAAACTTATTGATCTAGAGCTTCAAGTAGCAAAATGTTTTTCATGTCAGAAGCCATATTTTTGAACTTTATGAACCTCGTCGAATTTTTAATTGTTTTAAAAGATATCTTTACCAAAGCTGCTTGGCATCATATTATATATTGGAAATATTCTTGGGAAATATATATTGCAAATAAAGATGGATAAGTAATTAACGTCCCATAACTGCTAAGGTATTAAACTCACCAATTCCAAATACTTTATGTTTCTAACAAATTGCTAAAATCTGATCATAATATCATAAGAGCCGAAACGTTGTTAAAATTATTTTTTCAAGTATGAAATGCGACACCGATGAAATCTGCAATTTGAACCGCCCAGTGACCTCAAATGCAGTTCGCCTTCGCCGTATCATGCTGTAAATCTACGACAATGTACAATATACGAAACATTTTGTTTTTCCGTTCAGTCAGTGGGCCAACATAACTGTATCTCTCTTTGGACTTATCAAATCCAAATCAAATCTTGCATCATTATTCAGTGCATTATTTATTGCACCCGAAAGTCCCGCACCAAGAGAGCCGTTTCCGAGAAACGGGCGTCTTATAACCGTAAAGAAGTTGTAAATTATGTTTATGACTCAAAGGCAAATTGATTCACTCTCTCGCTCTCTCTCTCTGTCTATCTCTCTTTCGCACTCTGCTGCTGCTGGGTGATGAAGCTTTTGGCATGCAGGCGACGTTGGCATCGAGTATTTTTGGATAGCCATTTTCGTTGTTACTTCCTTTGCATGTGCATTCCTTTTCTTGGCTGCCAACAGCACAGAATAGCAAGAAGGAGAACAAGAAGGCGGCAAAAATCAACAACAAGAGCAACAGCAGCAACAAGCAGGGAGACCACAATGGGAACTTTATTCACAATACTAAACAAAATGCCATTCCATTTCATTCTGCCATCTGTTTTGTTGTCGCTTCTGTCGTTGTTGTTGTTCTTGTTGTTGTTTCTGTTGTTGTTGTTGGCGTCGCCACTTTTGCTTTGTTTGCTAAATGCGCTTTTATGAAATTGTGTTTTTCTTGTTGCTACTTCATTTTTTTTGTGGGCTTGCCACTTCCTTTTAAGCATTTGCATACATCTGTTGCAGCTTTTGTTGTTGTACTTGACATTTTGCCAACAGGTAGCTAAGTAAACATCCAGTGCTTCTAAAACTGCTTAGCAGCTATGTCTGCGTCCCTATGAATGACGAACTAATTGCATCCGCCCCATCATTTTGTATCTCTATCTTTTTTCTCATTTTCTCCACTATTCTTAAACTGCGCATTTTTCTGCTTCATATTTTCTGTGTCTCCATCTGTTTGCATCTCTCAGCTAGACGATCTTTCAATGTCTGAGCTTTGGTTTTTGTTTTCATTGAATGTTTTGCTTACTCTTCAATGTATATATTTTCATATACGTTTGTATATGTGCATGAGTCACGCTACGTGTTCTCTAGCAGGTAAATATGTATGTATGTACCATATATACCAATAGAGCGCGTGAAAAAGCTGTGTTTAATTAGCACATACGCATACATATTGATGGTATTACTACCGATTTAGTTTTCGTTTATTTGCTTAGTAGTTCACAATATTAAAACACATTTGTATACAGGAGCAGGTTCTCTCATTCCCTTAATATCGCCATAGATCGATTAAATTACGGGATTTATTTTAGCATGTTCTATAGTATATGCAGTCAAGAATATTTTACTATTTGAAAAGAGAAGAAAAAAACAATTTTGCTGAAATAGCATCCTGAAAACATCCCAATAACCTTGGAATTAATTGAAGAATAAATTTCTAATATTGGTGGCTAAGGAAAGTAGAATAGATCAAAAGTTAAGTGCGCAGCTTGCACAGTGGATCTGTGTGTATATGTCGCAAGGAAAGTTGAATGAAATTTGAGAGAGCTGGCATTCTCTACTAGAGCGCTCTTGCTCTGCCTAAAAGCATAGATAAATTAATGTGACTATTATAATTTTTATACATATATTGTCATGTCTACGGCATTTAAATATCGTGTTCCTTTGCAATTTTCCTATTTAATGATACAAAATTATAAGAACGGATGTTGGGTTAAGTAAGTATGACCTCGACTACCGCATTAACCCCTAACCCAACTTAAACAAAAACAAACATTCTTTGCACAAAGCCACAGAACATGCTTTTTGTTTTGACTACACTGTGATGTGGCTTAACAGTGTGTTCGCTGTTATTTAACAGAGCGTTTAAAATCACGAATTTTTATTTTTGATGACGTCGCTTGTTTGTCGTGATATCATTTTTATAAATTGCATGTCCATGTATATATACACACACGTACTACTTGTTGGTTTAATTTTTATTTTTTATTTTTGGGAAATTTTATAAATTGCTGCTCTACATATACACACATACATGTATACAACGCATACGTAAATTGTGTGTGCTTATTATAAATGATTAAACATATTTTCGGCTGGTGCGCGTCGATAAGAGTGTTCTTTTCATACATTGTAGTATCCTCATTTTGCTCTGCATTATTTATAATTTGGAATTGATTCATTAACAAGAGACACTAAAGAAACAAAAGTCATTTGGCTTTAGTTTAAATAGTATTCTGCGTGCGGCGTGCGTGGGCAATGTCCATTTAATATGACTGAATTTGTAATACTTTGTTGTTGTTGTGATTGTTATTGTTGGTCAATTTCGGTTTATTTAGTTTATTTTGGGAGTCGTTTTATTGTTTATTTTGGGACACACCAAATTTCTTTGTATTTGTAGATTCTCCCAATTATAAGTATGATGCAGACAAAATGTGTATGTAATATATATATATATATATATATATTTATATACATACATATGTACATATGTACATATGTGTACGTATATAATGTGTAAGGTATTTTGTTATTGTATATTGCTTATACTCGTGTTGCGTTAGGTCATGATAGTTTTAGTTACGCTTGAGTTACGGCACGCTTTTAAAGTGCGCTGAGAAAGGCCGGGTGAGAGCTCCCTGCTGTTGGTAGAATTAAATTATTTCAGTAATTACATAATTTCACTTATGAAATATGTTTAATTATTTTGTATGAGAATGAATTTTTCCTCTGTCATTTCTATGCTGTACTTCATTAACGGTTTGTATTAATTTTAGATACAAATAAGTGGAATCTATACGGATTGCCAAAATTTCATTAGGAAATATATTAGATTTTCAGAGTAAAAACTATAAAAAAATTTCTTGAAATTATACAGTTATAGAACAAATTTAGCATGAATCAATAACAAATGCGTTTTTTGCATGCCTAAGCGCTTTGGTAATTTTTATGGTCAGCTGTAAGAGCCGGAGACAGTCTGAGATGAAAATGGGTTTGTTTACGCTGTGTGTGTATTCGGATTAATAGCAAACAAAATTTGGCAGAAACCGACAAATGAGAATTTTGTTGGAAGGCCATGTGAGGCGTGTTATTAAATAAATAAATAAACGATTCAGGCGAGTTAAGCGGGGGGCGTGGCAGGCCAGGGTATTGCTCCATAAACAAATTTGCTGTTTTGAAATCAAAGTCATGCGCCCTTTTGCACACGAGTATCCATGTGAGTGAAGTGTGTGTGTATGTGCGTGTGTGTGTTTATTTGTGCTTGCTTGATGACTCTATCAACGTCGCCGATGTTGTGGTGAACGATAAGCGACCCCCTCACCCCATTGTGGCACTTTCAATCATGACATAATTTCGCACCTGAGAGACTTTGCCGAGCAGTCAACAAATTTTTCGTATTTGATTTTCAAACATTGTACATCGAAATAGAATACAAAATGAAACTCATTTTACCCTGTGTGTGTGTGTGTGAATGTATACCAAAACAATTTATTAGTTTTTGGGAAAATCCATGTGATACACTTGGTTATTTTGTTGACCTGAATGGGAAGTTTAGATATGGGTGTCGATAAGTATAACTAATAGAAATGTACATGTTAATTACGACAGTACAAAAGTTAATTACTTTGATTTTAAAAAGGTTATGCTTTAATTATTTTATAATTAAAGTATTTAACGTTAATTTACAGCACAAATATTAAAATATAATTGTAAAACACTCTTGACTAAATTGTGCAGGTTTTTTTTGTATACCACCATTTCTTGACTCTTTGAAAATGTGAAAGGTTTAGTTTTGTTTATTTATCTAATCCATATTTCGTTGATTTATTGAAGTTTATTTTAGAATCTGAATGATTCCAGGAAGCTGCCTTGCCATACGGGTCGTTAATTTTAGTCAATTCACAAATACATATTTCAAAATTGGATAATTATGCTTGCATTAAGAGATTAGGATTGCCAACGAAATTGTTTGTGTAGCACCTGTACATTTTTGTGATTGATTACATTTGAGAAAATGGGTCTCAGTCGAATTCTTTCTTTTTTCTCAACGCTCATATTTGATTTAAGTACAAAATGTCTTGGTTTCTGTACTGTTTTTATAATTTAAGTTAGGAATACCGATTAGTATTTGGAGGACATTACAATTAAAATGCATTTCAAGCAGCTCTGCAACATCAATATCAATTGAGTGTACTTACAGTTCTGGTACTTGAAGTACATCCCCGATTATCGATCATTACGCATTTATTTTAGAAATAGAATCAATTCAATCGCATTTTAAATGGTACTTTCTTAATGGTCAGGTCGTCGCATGTGTTGCTTCGGAGGCGCTAATGTTGGTGGGCGTGGCGCTGATAATGGCACAGGTACGAGGCGTCATCTGCATGCTGGTTAGTTGGTTGTTCAGATAGTTACTTCTGATCAGTTGCAGTTTCGCTCTTGAGCATGATGTGCATTATTATATATATTTATATGTATATGTGTGTGGGAGTCTCTGAGTTTAGGCATGTTTCGGGTTGATTACATTTTCTGCAATTTAACACATGTTTTTAATTATATTTGCTAATAATCACCTATTTTTTCTCTTTTACAGGAAAAAATCTTTACAACAATGAACATGTAGCAATAAAAATGGAGCCTATGAAGTCAAAGGCTCCGCAACTACACTTAGAGTATAGGTTTTATAAGCTATTAGGATCACATGGTATGTTAAAATGTTTTTTATTAAAACCACAATATGCCAATCTTACCCTCCCCCCGTAAAACACTAACAGCAATAAAATAACTAACAAAAAAAAAATTCAATAAAAATAAAATATATTTTTTCCACGCCCGTTTGTCGACCTATTGACAAATTGCTAACCAATCCTACTTACTCCAACTACTACTCCAATAAAACAATGTTTTGCACCGTTACCACCTTCGTTAGTTTGATAAACAAACTCGTAAACTCAACTCTATATAACACTTTGTGAGTGATATAAGAATACACATAAGAAGACATAAATAGATTTTCTCAAGCATATTTCGGAGGTCGGTGCGTTAATTAAATTGAAAATAAAAAACAAAACAAAAAAAAATTAGAACATGAAATAAAAATACAAAATTAATACTATTGTATATTTTGTAGACAGCTTAGCTGTGCTACCATTATACTCTTCTGATTTTATACCCACCAACTTACTATATGCTGATTTATCAACTCAACCTTATTAAACATTTTACGTTATTTTTTCGCCCGCTCTATTTTTCGTTGCTCTTATTATATGTAAATTGCTCTGTTCCTTCATTCAACCATCAAAAACACCATCCACCAATGAACTTTCGCTGTGAAATGTGAAATTTGAAACCGATAACGATATCGATACTGAAAATCCTGTGTCAAAAAATAATCATCGTGCGACAACCAATCAACCCACCAAACAATCGGCTGATTTCTTTTGCATAACACATTCTGATGGCATGGCACATACCCTATAAAACAAACAAAAAAAAAACCAATCCGATGCTCCTACAGCCGAAAACGCCCCAGAAGGCATACCACGCATTTATCACTTGGGCACTTGTGGTGGCCGTTACAATGCCATGGTTTTAGAGTTATTGGGATTATCATTAGAAGATCTCTTCAATATTTGCTCCCGTAAATTTTCACTTAAGACTGTATTGATGATAGCGAAACAACTTGTAAGTTAATGCCAAATGGAAAATTCGAAAAACAAATTTGTTTATGTTTGAGCGATTTAGCGCGGGTTTCACATGCCGCGAATGCATTTTGTGGCACAGTTTTTACTGTGTATAACAGTATCTCAAGATGTGGGTCGGTTGTATAACGGAATCATGTGAAGGCCGTGCCCTATTTCGCTTTAACTGTTATACACTTTATTATTTCGATTATAAAAAACATTTTGAAGCAAAGTGTCTCAACGGCTAAGCGTTTCTAGTTAGCAACCAACTTTTTTTTATTTAAACATTTTTGTAATAATAAATTCTTAGAACACAACACAATGAACGTTAGTGTCAACATTTTAGTTTATGTAGTGAAACAAAGTTTGCCAACGAACTGAATAAACCTCTGTCGTAGTTACCAAATTAAATAAGATTTTTTTTTATTTTTATTTTGTTCTTTGGGTTGTAGCTGTTTTTAACCCAAATTTAAATCGATTTAAATCACCAATTAAATTAAAAAGCATGTAAACTAAGCGTCGTTAATAGGCAAACAAATTACTTACAATGATCTTATGTAAATAATAAAGAACAACTTTCTTTCTATTTGTGAACCGAAAAACCAAAACCTAAAATCAATTGCGAAAGCATTTAATAATAACAGTTTCTCGTTAGTTTCTTAAGTTAACGATTTTTCCTATTTTCTTGATTTCAATTAATGACAAACTTTTTGTATGTGCTCTATAATTATACTTATTTTAACAAATTACTAACACAGCGCCAAGAAATATTTTGCTAAAGTGGTAAACCAACAGCAACAACACGATGGCTCCCTTGAGTCTACACTTAACTGTTATACACTCAACTCCACACCTAAGTTAAGATTAAGTTGGCCTGCAGGAGCAGTTAAAGCGTTTTACTAGCTTTAAGTGTTATACAGGTAGTGTTATACTGTTATTTAAAACGAAGTATTACGACATCTAGCTTTATTCTCTCCCAAAATTTTTATGCTGCAGCAATTTGAAATATGAGACATGATGGCAGGGTCGTTCCATAGGCTTCCTCGTAATATGCTTCGAGAATCTCTATTTTTTGTTGTTCTTGTTGTTTTTAGCACATTTTTCTTGTATATCTCGAAAATGTTGAAGCAGAAAATAAAAAAGGTGGTAATAATACGTAAGACGCGCTAAACTAACCTCAAAGAGCCGTATATCTCAATATCGTTCGCTCGCTCTCCCATTCTCTCTCTTGTTCTTTGCCTCGCTCATATTGTACCCGGTGCACCCCTTTTTGAAAAAATTGTTAACTGGAAAATAACAAAAATATATATCTAAAATATTCTTTTCTCTTTTTGTCTTTCTTACCTCACCTCTCTCTCTCTCTCTCTCTATTTGTTCTCTTCTTTTTCTCTCGATCTCTCCCCTTATATCTGTCGATTATTGCCTAAAACAACAACAACAACAAACGATCGAACAACGTTTCCCCAAAAAACTACGTTTCTTCTGTGCGCTGCCCAACACTGCAAACGAAAAAAAATTATATTAAATCGATACACACACACTTTGAAAATTTCCGAAATTTGTTGGCCTGTAGCAGAGGGTGTACCAGAAGTATATTACTTCGGCCCATGCGGCAAGTACAATGCTCTTGTTATGGAATTGCTTGGTCCATCACTCGAAGATTTGTTCGATATTTGCGGCAGACGTTTCACTTTGAAGAGCGTACTACTGATAGCTATACAATTAGTAAGTACAACCAAAACCACCAACAAACCACAAAAATAAAATAAAAAAAATAATACAAAAAACAAAAAATAATAGCAATTAGCAATTACAACAGCAAAAAGCAACGTTTTTTTTTATTCGAGCACGCGCATTTCTCTCAGTACATATCACATATTTGATCACGTACACAACACTGGTAGCAGTTAAGCCAACAATTAACCAATACTGGCCACTGAAGCGCAAAAATTCACACATTTCCCACAACCTAAAACTACTTTTGTTTGTGTGAGTGACTGTGTGCGTGTGTGAGTGTGTAAGGGCTGCTTGGGTGATTTTATTTAGTTAATTAACTAATCTAATTTATCACCGAAATGTATTTATTCATTTCTTTATAATTTTCTTTTTAACTTTGCTAACTAACAACAAGAAGAAAATGATGCTTAGTTTTTTTTTTTTTTTGAATTGTACTTTATTTGCGTTCCTACCTGCTCCTTTCTTTCTACCACATTTGTAGATTATACCTGGTTAAGGCTTATTTTTTACATTTTTTAGTATAGCATTATCATTAAGCATTCTAATGCCATACACATTTTAATGCCGCTTTGTACCTAGCAAATTCGTTAATCTTTGCAATTTAGTTAACTGCCAACGTTCATTGTAAAAAAGGAAACAAAAACGAAAAACAGAAAAACAATACGTACATAATAATAATAATAATAAAATAATTTGCATGTACATTTATTATGTAGTTGACTTGGAAAAGATTTTTATTTTTAGTTTGCATTTGAAGCGCGTTCACATTAATTTTTAATTTGAATCAAAAAATCCAATCAAATCAATTAAAGATACAAAAAACCGTTGCCATCAAACCAACAAAAACCAAACTTCAGCTAGTTGAGACACTACAAATCAAATTAAATTTATATATTCTTTGTTCATTTAACCATTTCTACAGTCTGTCAATGAGCTGAGCACACAGCAAGAAAAACCAATTAAGAAATTTAATGAAAATAATTACAAACATTTTTAATTCGTTACGGTTTGTTGTAATCTTCTGCTCCTTGGTAGACTTAACGTTTGATTTTATTTTCTTCTTTAACAGAGCAGAAACTAATATATTTTTAAATGATCTTTTTCTTCATAAATCTACAAACAAATTTGATGCAAATCACAGCTCCACCGGATCGAATATGTTCATAGTCGGCACTTAATTTATAGGGATGTGAAACCAGAGAACTTTCTCATTGGCAGAACATCAACAAAACGTGAAAAAATTATACACATAATTGGTAAGTGATTTTGAAATAAATACACAGATGCACAGATCTAATCCATTGCTCTAATAATTCCGGCAGATTTCGGTTTGGCCAAAGAATACATTGATTTAGATACAAATAGACATATACCATATCGGGAGCATAAATCCCTGACCGGCACTGCTCGCTATATGTCAATCAACACACATATGGGACGCGAGCAGTCGAGACGTGATGATCTGGAGGCCCTGGGTCATATGTTTATGTACTTCTTAAGAGGTTCACTGCCCTGGCAAGGCCTTAAGGCTGATACACTCAAAGAGAGATATCAAAAAATCGGTGATACAAAACGTGCAACGCCTATTGAGGTGAGCTTTGTTATACAATGGCATTAGATTCTGTTTAAAAAAGAAGTATATATAGTGTTACAATTGCATTGAAGCTTTTGACTCCAAAAGTTTTTACATGTTTACTTCGGCAGCCAATAAAGTTGCTTATTCTGCTAGAAGGAACACAAGGTACACTGGGTTTTATATGCCATATCAGATCACATTAGGCAGAAAATTGTAATTAATGAAAAACTAATTGGCTGGCAATAAATTGTTTGTAGAATTGGAAAATAAAATAATATTAACGCGAAATTATGAACATTTTATGATGTCGATTTTATTTTTTAATGTTTACTTAAAAGTTGAAGAATTTTTTTAATTGCTACGAAGGAAATTTTATACTTTTATTTTGAGGGGGTATACTTAATTTCATAGAGAAACAAATATATTTACAACATGGCTGAGAGTAACTGCAAATGTAGCTATTTATACTCTGTTTCTTATAATTTGCAATTAAAATTAACATGTTTTATATGATGCAGGTACTTTGTGACGGCCACCCTGAAGAGTTTGCAACATATTTGCGTTATGTGCGGCGATTAGATTTTTTCGAAACGCCCGACTATGATTTTCTGCGAAGACTGTTTCAAGACTTATTCGAACGTAAGGGCTATACCGACGAGGGCGAATTCGACTGGACAGGGAAGACAATGGTAGGTAACATGTTAAAGCTAACAAACGATTCGCTGATCATGGTCACGATGCTACTCTTATTACTTACAACTATTATATACATATATGAAATGGATATTCGCATTCTCATTAGCAATCATCTGTGCCGAATTCTAAAATCATATTTAATTTATAGGAGACCTAAGCAAAGCAAGATATACCCGTAACTAACACTTGAGTAATGCGCCTCCTCACGTAACTCTAAAAAGATCATTTTAAAATGGGCAACGCATGTTGAAGCCCCAGTAGAGAGTAAAGAATTGATAAACAGCTATGAGATATTTTGGAAAGCATGCAAAAAAGCCAAAGATGCCCATAACGATGCGATATATTGTTAAAGCAGATGATAATGATTGATGATGATGGGCCCAGATTGTTCAATTCATTTTCGATTCTTGTTGAAGCGCGATGTTATTTCTTTCATTCCGTTTATGAATATATTTTTATAAAGCGCCAATTACCAAATTAAATTAAAGAGACACCATACAAAACTGAAAGCAGTGATAAAAATAATCCCCAAAAAAAAACAAAAATAATTAAATTGTTTTCATTTATTGCTTGCAAGTTTTGCTTATTTCAACTTAATTCGATTAAGAACCTTATTTCCGTGTATGTTTTGTACGTAAGACCAAGGACCAGCTGGATCAAATGAAGGTCATTAAGAATGCGCCGCCCTCGTATTTGGCCAAGAATAAATCCGATAAGGTACACTCAATCAGTTCTAAAAACGTGCTGCCACTACTGCCTGAGAATTGACGTAATGCCGACTGTCGTTAGATTGCTTGTTCAGTGTTGGTAAACGCTTGTCGTAAGCTCGCATTTTAAGTTCTAGCATTAAGGCCCAACGAACTAACTGTAATTGATGCCATTCTAACAGCACTCTCTCTTCTTTCTCTCTCTAAAAATTCTTCTTTTTATGGTTGTCAACTACATCGAAAAAATACAATAAAAAACAAACAAATAAAAAAAAACAATCAATCAAAACACTGTTCATGTGTCTATGCGTGTGTCTGTGTGTCTAAAACTCGAATCGATCTACTACTGTGCATTAAATATATAATTTAAATCGAAAAACTAAATCGACTGCATCCATATATATCATTGACCAACCACGCCCACAGTCAACGCCCGTCGGATCTCTCCAAACTGGCCATGAAGTCATCATTTCACCAAATAAAGATCGTCACAATGTTACGGCTAAGGTAAAGTATTCTTATTTTTTACTGACAATCTTTGTGAGATACTTCTTTTTTTCTAAATTTTTTTTATTTCGATTAAAAACAATCTTATTTAGTTTAATATTCCGGTTATAAGGCAAACAATTTTCTTATTGCGTATTAATTAAGCTTAAAATTTGTATATTAGAATTCTTTTTTCTCTAACTTCAATTCAACTAACTCTTACATAAATGCTCTTTTGGTTTCTGCTTTTGATTTTCTCTTTTACTTATTCAAAAAAAAAAACTACATTTTTTGAACGTGACTTGCTTTAGGACGTCTCGTATTTTGATTTTGATGAAATTGATAATGATAATGAAGAATATATAATACTTCAGGTTAGAGATAGTAGATTTAAAAAATAGTATATATTTATATACGAATAGTAAATACTATTTGCCATTTCAGTGAGCTAGAAGGATTAATGTAATTGCTACAATTATATATATGTAATTAGATCATGCTTTTAGTTTTTATATTTATAAATCGTATTTGTGCAGCTAAAGAATTGAAGTAATTGTTGGCTATAATTGTTTGTTAAAAATACATACATAATCTCTGGCGCTTACCGTAGATATGAATTCTAAAGTGAATGTGAATTGTAGATTTGCATTTATTCGAAAATCCCTGACGATGATTTTGTTTGTTTAAAAAAAAAAAAAAATAAATAAAAAATAGACAAATGCTTTCTTCTGCGCTGAACATAAGTCCCAAGAGGATGGTGTAGGACATTTAGTGTTAGTAGACCTGCAATCCTGGCATTGCCAATTGTATTTACGATGCCTGCTACAAGATTTTATCTGGCAACAACACACTAACAAAATCGCAGAACTTCTGCTTTTTCGGGCTTTGAGAAATTTGGTGAACGGTTCTAACTGATGTATACATAAAGCTGCCGCTGCACAAACAAATACTCACACACTCCCTTACATACACATCTAAGAAAGCGTTGGAGTTTTATTTTGCCTTTGAGTGTTATATTTAATCTTGGTTATTTTGTTGTAATAACTTTAGTTCTATTGGCCGCACACTCGACTTGAACTGCTTTAGTTTTTTACTTCTGTTATTAGCCACAAAAATTAGCGTCTAGTCTGTCTCTTGAAAACGATAAATTGAAAATTAATAATTGACAAATTTATGCATTGCTCGCTCGCCTCAAAACCCATAAAACCATCCGACACTCCGTAAAACGCAACCGATCCGAACCGAACCGATCCGATCCGATCCAAACCGATTTGACCTCCGACCCAACCACAGACAAATGCCAAAGGAGGTGTTGCTGCGTGGCCGGACGTGCCCAAGCCGGGTGCGACCCTTGGCAATCTGACACCCGCCGATCGGCATGGTTCAGTGCAGGTAAGTGCAGAGTCGTAGACGACGCCGAAGCGGAAGCCAGGCGACAAAAATTGTACCACATCTTTTAGAACTTTTCGTTTTCAATGTTCCGTTGTTTTATCGCCTAGTTTTTCGGTTTAGTTTCTTTGTAAATAAATTCATGTTCCAACTAGAGAACTACTTAGAGCGGTGCCCGCAACATATAAATATAATGGGTATCAATTCTAGGTTCCTACATAAAAACCATATAAGTGTTACCTTCCTTTTCATTTCCCGCTCGTTGAATGCCTGACATATGCTCCAATTGTGTGTATATTCGATCGTTACATATATATATCAACATCAACATATGCATACATTCTATATATCTCTAGATTATTAATAAACATACATAATTATATGATAATGATAATGATGATTACAACAAACAATATCTATTAATTGAATTACTCGCAGACTGTTATATTTTTGGCCTTTTCAATTCTAATGTTTTCACTTGATTTACTCTACATTAGCTCAACAAGGTACTGAATTCAATATATCCCAAGTGTTTCTATCTACCTTAGTACTATCGTTCGGTTTGTTTGTTCTCTCGTTGTTCCGTTTCCACTAGTTCTTTTTTCTCGGACTTTCTTTTTTGAAATTTGAAAAATCCTGCTCCGATTTTAAAATGGAATGTGCATAGCTTGGATTCTAGTTTTAAATACGAATGCATGCCTGAATATAAAATAGAAACAGAGAAATATGCAATACTCTTTCCGAAAAGATATCTCAATCATTTAGCGCACTGCATGGCGGTAATCGCGCGTTAACCAACACTGTATGTCCTATACGCATGTCTTGCAATGGAAACAAACACTGCATGTACCACTTACGCATTCACTCGTTAGCAGATATAAACACACACACACACACGCACACCCACCCACATAGTCTGCACACTTTCAGAGAATTCGGCAGTATTTGGCAGATCATAATCTCAGTACACATTACAAAATATGTTGGTTTAAATCGAATCTCTCCCATTGTTGGGGATTTAAGTTAATTTGCCAGTTCATCTAAATATTGTTAACTATTTGGTTTTTGGCAATCCAAAATTGCGCCTAAAATATTTTCACTCACTATTTCAACGCTCACTCTCTCTCAATTTTAATGCTCTCTCTTCAATTTCCATGAAAAGCTTAATTGTCTGCGTGTTTAGAGCACGAGTAGCTCAGTGGAAAGACGCCGCATGGCAACCGCGAAAACTCCAATTTAAATCCAGAAATATTTTTTAATTCTTGAAAAAAAAATTTTTTGAAATAAAATTCAAACCAATTGTTTTATATAAAACACCAAAATGCTCTTAAATTTAAACCAAGAAATTTTACTGTGTGCATATTCAATTCATTGGCACGCCCATAAAAGCAGGGATAACTGCTTCAAAGGCCAAGCAGAAAACAAATCAAAACCCAAACTAATTACAGAGATTGCCCGAAGATTCAAGCTCGGATGATGATAGCCCATTTGATGCTTATTATGAGACAAGTGACTGCGACGATGGGCCCAAGAAATAAGCTACCCACTTCTACTACCACTATCTACCACTATCTTCTACCTACTACCTACTACATCCAGCTACATCACAACAAGTCCAATAAAATGACCTACCCAAAACAATTTATGCTCTAAGGTTTTATTTACATATCTATCTAGTGTCAACAACTAGCGCGAGGTATTTCATGCAATTCGTGTGGCCTGTCTTCCAGTTCGAAACGTTTTCTATGTCTGACTGTTTGTGTTTGAGCGTCCTTCATGTCTGTGTGTGTGTGGGTTTGTCTCCTGTAATTAAGTACAGTAAGGATTATCTATTAGCACAAGGCTGCAAACGAGCTGAATGTAGAAAGGCAATCTCTGTAGTACTGAGGTATTTTAATAAGCAAGACAATGTCAGACGGTACTACTAACTCAATCTCCTATAATGCGGTAAACTAATTTTTTATATACCGCTTCTCATTTAAGTGTCAGTAGAGAGAACTTGAAACTTCACATTAATTCTCGTGTATACCCGCTTCTGATAAATTGTTAAAATTTTTGGGACATCCGACTGTACGCGTGGGTAATTGCAAAAATATATCTCTTAATTTTTGAACTGTATCTCCCACATTTGACAGTCAGTTTTCTGATGATCATATCTAAACATCAAGCCGAAAACAAGTTTTACGAACGCACCGACATATTACAAAAATCCAATTATTAATTTGGACCGTTTTATGTGAATGAGTAATATGCGGTCGGTTACATTCGACTGCGACGTTCTTGTTAAAAACATATATTCTTTTAAAATTTTTAAAATTTATTAAGATTATATTTTTCCAAATTTTTCCTGTTGTGACTTGAAAGTATAATAATACTATATCTGCACAACATGTTTATATTTTTATACTCATTTTATTGGAAATTTGAATTTTTTGTAGTACCGTTGTGATATGTCGTACATTTGTTACCTATTACATCATTTTTGTCAAATTTATAGAAACAAAAAAGAAAAAAACAATTAAGGCTTGTTTGCAGGCCACTACTAGGAACTTTGTAGGTATATCGATCGAATCATGAGAAAGTTGAAAATATTTGAAGGTATCGAAATTTGTTCACGTGTAGTGTTAGCCACATTCATCACTTGGTAGTTGCACAACAGTAGCAAAAACTCATCAAACTCCAGATGGGCAAATTGTTTTTGTTAATTTTTCCGTTAGTAAAAAACAGTTAAAAATTTTTTGAATAGCGCTATAATAATAAAAAAAAAATAAACAAAAAGTAAGGTTCAATATGTATAATCACCAAGTACTTAATATAAATGCAGACAAAATGTAAACTCTGTTTAGTGTAAGTTTGATATTGGATAAAAAACTAATGCAAATAACTTTGTGCAATGCTTTGCATTTTTGTTTGTGTCGTTGTTGCAGGTTGTGAGTTCGACAAATGGCGAACTGAATGCGGACGATCCTACGGCCGGACACTCCAATACACCCATCACACAGCAGCCCGAAGTAGAGCTTGTCGACGAAACAAAGTATGTTGATGGTGATCGCTTGTCGGATCGATGCTGTTTGTCGATTTATCGATCAATTGATCTATTAAGACGTTTTGGTGTTTTTGCTTTGTCGTTTTAATGCGCATCTCTCTTTTCGGTTCTTTCTTGTAACTGTTTCTAGTGGTTCCTTATATTCCAGATGTTGTTGTTTCTTTAAACGAAAGAAGAAGAAATCAACGCGCCAAAAATGACTAGAAGGTGTACAATGTAGTCCAGAACGCGAGGCAGTCACATTGCTGCGCGCCACTTCACATTCAAACTCACGGGATAGCGTATTGAATAATCCGAGTCAGGATTACATACAACAGGCAACGTCGCAGCACACGTTGCGTTATCCTCCATCCGCGTCGATGCTGACGCCAACACCAACTACAAATACACCGACACTTCCGTTGTAATTTATATAAATACAGAAATCAGAAAATAGAAACAAAAAAAAACCCAAAAACAAAAAAAACAAACAAATAAAAACCTAAACATTAAACACCACAAAAAAACAGTAAAAATTGCAACAAAAAAATACAAACAAAACAAAATAAAAGAAAAACACAATTTTATTATTATTTTTATTATTTACCAATTTTGCGTTTATGTTAATTATATAAATTATTATAATTATTAATTATATTATTAATAAAATCAATGGAGAAACAAAACAAAACAAAAAGCAAATAATATACATACAAAATTATTGCAAATTAACAAATACAAACTGTCATATTAAATTTCGTAATTCAAAGCCAGGCAGCTCAGTGTCGTGCTAAAAGCTGAGAAATATCCAATTGATCTTAACTTGTAAGAACTTGAAACAGACCGACACAGATACTACCCACGCATACACACGCCACAGCGAACCACTTAAATCATATTTATATACATCTATACAGATATATATATATATATATAAATATATTTAAAAACTAGTGCAGCGTCAAATACAAAAAGAAAGCATTACATACATAAATATTTATAGACAACAAATTGTACATTTAAATACGCGTATAACAAAAATTTCATTTAAAAGAAAAACTATTGAACATATGAAACAAATTATTTATATGTATATGTACGTATATTTCGTATATGCCTCTAAACATACCCACTTACACGCACACACACACACACACACATGCCCCTTGCCCCACGTCTCCCCTCCTTGAATCACATTCGTATCTCTCTTAGCGTAGGCAGCTTTTGTTTAGCTCTGTTTTGGATGCACTTTTTTATATATTGTATGTATATACGGTTGAGTATATGCTATTGTACATAATTTTTAAGACAAATGCCGAAGGTCGAACATAATATGCGATTAATGTTTTTGTAGATGAATTCATTTTGTACAAGATTAGTGCATTTATTTGATTAGTGTGTGTTTTTAGGTCAATTTTATTTACGTACATTTACGAAATTTAGTAAAGAAGAAAAAATCGAATGCAGTGCAGCTGGAATTCCACACACAAAGCCTTAACCAAAAATGTAGATCACTCTCCTTCTAGGCGGCACTATGTTTCCCAATAGCTAACTAAAGAGCAAAAAAAAAGTAAAATAATTCAATAAAAAAGAAAAATAAAAATAATGGAGAAACTAAAAAGAAAGCTAGATACTACTCAAGATCAATCACTTTATAGTTAATGATAATTGAAAGAAAGAAAAAATATCAAGAGAAAATAAAAACAAAGTACTGAGCTATTTATTTTGATATTACGTGATACTAAACTAACATACTTACTACACTAAAAGCTGCCTGCAGCTACGCCTCCCGTACCCAACATACATAACTACAACAGCCACACATCTAAACGTCTTGAAAAAACCAAATATATATATACAATATATATGTATTTCGGAGAGAAAAAAAGGAGAAAACAATTTTCAACCCATCAGAACGAATTTGTTTTCCTTCCCCATAAGCAGAAAGTGAAAAAACAACAGCAACTCTATGATATATATTTTAAAAAAATTTTTATACTTATAAATATACATACTATGACAAAATAAAAGAAAGATGAAAATAGTGTTAACTTTACAACAAAAGCGATGAAAAGAAACTTAACTTTAAATGTGTTTTTGCAATTAACTTCAAACATGGGTAAACAAAAATCAAATTTCAAAACATTACATAATACATAACATAAATCTTGCATATATAAAATTTACCAAATTTCTTGTATAGTTAAATGAAAATCATTTGTATTATATATGAAATCTAAAACGTAAAACACAAAGAAAACAAAAAGAAATAAAAACAAAAACAAAATTATGCTAAACAATAATGAGAAAGCGATATTTCTATAAACAGTCAAGTAAAACAAATTATATATACAAAATAATGTACTTTAATGTTGATATAAAAAAACAAGATTACACAACACAAATTAAGCGCATGCATTGATTATATATATATATGTATATATATGTGTGTGTATATATATATATATATATATATATATATATATATATATATATATATATACCAAATTGATAAAAGGCATTCAGAACAGAACTTAAAAGAACCGAGATCGATCAGCAGATGGAACAGCAGTAGGAGTGCGGGGAGTTGACCCGGTTGGCAAGCAGTGCACGCAAAGCCTTTCGCTAATTGCAGGTAAAGTAGTTAACGTTGTTAACTCTGGAAAGCAGTTTTAAACAAATTTAACATTTAAATTTATTGCATACGCGAGCGACAAAAACAAAACATAAAATATTTAAGTCATTTACAGCTGAAATGTTTAAGCGCCATTTCAGTTGACAAGTGAAAAAAGTATGTAAAAGATAAATATTGTATAAAATGATTTATTATTAATTATAAGTAACAAAACATAAAAAATTTAAGCAAATGAAAGAAACCCCCTAAGAAACAAACGGAAAACAGAAAAAACAAGCTAAAAATGAAAACAAAATAAAAGAAAATTATTAAAAAAATTTTTATGTGTGTCCTGTTTTACATAGGAATTTAAGGATTAAAAACGATCTACCGCTACAGTAACAACTTTAATATATTATAGAACTTAAAATTTCTATTGTCAATATGAGGCAAAATAAGATAATTGTAGTCGTTGACAGCGTATTGGTAACTTTAGTCATAATATGATTTATTCATGATTTTTTGAGCGAACAGCGGAAATCAGAGTCCGAATCCCAGGCTATCGTGAGAATATAATGTAATTATCTTATCCAAAGGTAATGATGCTAGTGCTTTTTAAAAGTAAGCTTGCTAGTTTATAAGTATCCTATTATAAACAATTTATGTATAACGGATAAACTAGAATAGTTTTGATCAGGTTTATACATATTTAGGTTGTCTTATTAACTTCATAAATGCTGACATTCACGTGTACATATATTATCAAGAAATGTGGAATATGTTATGGAGTATCCAGACGTAGATCTCCACAGTCAGAGCTATTAAAGGGATTGCAAGCTCAACCTCATAGCAAGCCTACAACAATATCTGATAATAAATAGGAGTGTGTCTTAATATGAGAGAGATAATATTAGTATGCGTTCCAGTAAGATGTTAACAATTTATATATCCGATAAACGCCAGTTAACGAATAGTTAGAATGTAATTAAATTTACTACTTCTACTGGTTGACAACTGGTTTGCAAATATGTTGTCAATTGAATCCAAACATTCTAATTAGTTAGTCAACTGTGATGAGCATTTATACACATGCATACATATATGTTTTACACAATGATACTGTATTTACAAGCATAAATTAAAACAACTAAGAACGTTGCAGTCAGGTGTAACGGATTGCGCAATGCTCGTTCATAGTATAATAATTGTCAATTTAGAAAAATATCGAAAAATATTTTTATGTATATAGCTTTAAAGCGCGTATACACGAGTATATATTTATGCTTCAAAAGCATCGAAAAATATGCGTTTATTCAGTCTGACTTGTGAACAAGTAGAAAATATTTTTTTAAAACTGTTTCTAAAATAGCAGAATCGCAGAAGTTAACATTTATTTTATTGAGTTGGTTTACTAGAGTGTAATTTAAATGTCTATTTACAATACTAATTCAGAAGAAAAACAAGTATGTTAATATTATAAACAGTGCACATACGTTTATAAACGCTCTCGAGGGTTAAATTATTGCAAATGTAAATTTAACGTTGATGTTAAGCCGTCGTTTACAATCGAACGTATGACTCACTTTTGACGGATAAAGACACTTCATGTAAATACATAAATACAGATATAATTAAATACCGAGATAATTTTCAGCGGTTCCCGGAAGCATGAGCAAATAACTTCGAGCTGTTCGTGATGGTCCCATTTCCAGTGAGTGCCAATTAGTGAAACCACAGTAAAAGCTTTACTGCCGAACTCCTGCCTTGGGCCAACTTTAGCCGGCCAATTGTTTTGATCCCAACAATTTCGTTATTTTTCGAAAATACAACCAGGTTCGAACCCCAGCTCAAAGGCCACAGCAGCAATTACATTTAAAAATCATTAAGTTAATAATAAATTTTTCGAAAAACTATTTATTGTACACAAACACTTTTCGTGAAAGTAAATTGCTTACAAATGGGCAAAATTAGAGTAAAATTTCTCTTTAATATATATATAAGGTGCTTGACACAATCGACTATTTGTAATTTTTTTCCAATACATCATTAGAAATATGTGCAAATATGGAAAAGTATAAGTTAATGTTTTCCTGAATTTCTGTTATTTATATAACATACTTATATTTTATGCAATCACTTTAAAATGAAATGAAAAAATGTAATTGGCTGCTGTTTCAGCAAATAATCACGTACAATTTAGCCAAGACAAGCACCGTGAGCTTTAATTTCAAGCAAAAGCTTTCGCCTTGGCTGGCCAATCGGCAAGCTTTGGCAAATGCTGAAGTTGCGAAAAAATAAAGCAGTTTGATCCTAACTAGAGCTAGCTAAAGGTCAGATCTCGCTGTCTCTGTCACACTCGCCAGCGATGCGAAAAGTGAAGGGATGCAGTGAACAAATTCGCTAAGCTAATGTTAATTCCATTGGCCTTTATGCGCTGCTGGTTGAGTGTGTGTGTGTGTGTGTATGTGTGAGCCTTATGTTTAGCCCAAAGCAAATTGTATTTGCTCAACAGGTGAACGTTCGAGTATGCAGAAGAGAGCCAGCTGGAGTGCTAAGAGCATTTCAGTTGTTTACGCTTACGCTTACTTAATTTGCTGCTCACGTAGAGTTGTCGCCGTTGACGTTGACGTCGCCGTCGCCGACGCGTCGCGTCGTTGCGAGAGCTAGCTCGTGTATGTTGCAGGGCGGACTGGCAGAGCGAAGCCAGTAACTGCAAGATAGACAATCGAAACAAACTGGCAGCAACAGCTCCAACCAGACTCGGTTTCAGCCAACGCCAATCAGTCTGTGAGATCGCTCCGAGCGTTCAAGACTTGCGCGGCGCAAAAAACACAAAACGCAAAAAACACAAAATACAAAACACAGACAAATAAAAAAGCAATAAGCAAAAAGTTAATGAAAAAATACCGAGTCGAAAACAAAACTTCGTTAACCAAATCCCGTTTTTGTGTGTGAAAGAAAACCTTTTGGTTAAGAAAAACTTGAGCGCACGGCTCGAAAGTGAAAAGACTACCTTCAGAGCTCGTTGGCATTCAAGGCAGACAACTGGAAGCCCGATGCAGCAGCTGCTGCTCCAGCAACAATAACATTTGGCAATTATAGGCCAAAGACGAGACACGAGGCAAGTTGAGAGGTTGAGAGAGGGAGCCGGGGGTATAAGCGACACACGAAAATAACTGCAACGCAACAATGAATCAAACACAAGTGAATAATTTCTTGAAATGCTTCCTGCAAATTGATGAGTCCGTTAGCCACTTAGCGGCGCATCACGGTGATCACGAGCACGGGCACGGGCATGATCATTTACTGAGGCTCGAGGGGGACAACGATGGGCACGACCACGATCACGACCACGATCACGATCACGACCACGATCACGACGACTCCGGCGCCGTGCTGACCGCCAAGGTAACCGCCATGGTGGTGCTCTGCTGTGCCAGCGCTCTCTGCGGCTCGATACCGTTCCTGCTGAACCGCTTCTACCACTGGACGGAGAACCAGACGAACGCCCGCTCGGCCACGGTGGTCAAGTGCCTGCTCTACTTTGGCGGCGGCGTCCTGCTGGCGACCACTTTCCTCCACCTGCTGCCCGAGGTGCAGGAGGTGGTCGAGCAGCTGCAGGAGTGCCAGCTCATTCCCGAGCTGACTTTCCCGCTCGCCGAGCTGCTCATGTGCTGCGGCTTCTTTCTCATGTACTTTATCGAGGAGGCCATGCACTCGTACGTGCACAGGAACCACCAGGACGACGCCGGTGCCGCCTTCGAGCGCGGCCACAGCATTCGCCACAGCCATCTGCTGAAGACGGCGCCACCGCTGCCCGGCAGCGCCAACTGCGCGGAGCTGTCGGCGGCCGGCGGCAACAATGCGACGCTCTCCGTGCAGGATCTCATGCAGAATGATCTGGAGCAGCAGAAGTACGGTGCAGTGCATCACCATCAACACAGCCACAGTCACAGTCACAGTCACAGCCATGGTCACAGTCACGGACACGGCCATGGACACAGCCACCTGCCCATCGGGGACAACCCAAGCGGCTCGGGCGACATGCTCGCCTCCTCGCTGCGAGGACTCTTCATTGTGCTGGCCCTGTCGCTGCACGAGCTCTTCGAGGGCATGGCCATCGGCCTGGAAAGTTCCGCCAGTTCGGTGTGGTTCATGTTCGGCGCCGTCTCGGCCCACAAGCTGGTGCTGGCCTTCTGCGTGGGCGTCGAGCTGATTGTGGCCCGCACCCGTCTCAGTCTGGCCGTGCTCTATGTGCTGACATTTGCCGTTGTCAGCCCGCTGGGCATCGGGCTGGGCATACTGATTAGCCACGGCCAGAACGGCGGCGGCCCCAACCTGGTGTCGGCCATACTGCAGGGCTTCGCCTGCGGCACACTCATTTACGTGGTGTTCTTCGAGATATTATCCAAGAATCGCTCCGGACTGCGTGCTTATCTGGCGCTCTTTTTCGGATTTCTGATTATGTTCGGATTGCAACAGCTCGGTGAGTAAACAATCAAGCCCGTAAAGCCCGTGTGTATGTGTGTGTGTGTGTGCGAGTGTAAGCTTAGGCAAGAGATTGCGACAGGTCTACAATTCTTCAACCGGAATCGATTCACTCGAAATAGGAACAGGTTCTTTACACAGCAGACACTTCAAAGATAGCTCGACTACCTTTTTTATTTCTTTTTTTTATCATTTTGATTTTCGCGTTTTAACCTTGTAACAGACCTTGGCATTCTGCGGTCGGATGTACCGGTGGTTTTGTCTACACTGCGCAGTACACAGATGGAGGAAAACCCCCAAGTGAAATCATCCGCTGCCGCTGGGGATACCCAGCGCGTCAAAAAGAACCGACCGTGTGCCACAATGACAGTCAATATGCCCCTAGAGAGTAGATTTACATATGCACCTATTGCATTACCTACCGACTAGATAAAGACTTGCTTCTATTACACCTCTGTCGTAACTAGTTATTTGCATCGCCGCTCATTTGTACTTGCAATTAACAAATGCAATTGTTTGCACTCTTATTTACTATTTGCAGGTGCCAGTGGTGGTCACGGGCACAGTCACGGCAGCTGCGCGTCCTCCTCCTCCGAGGAGGATCACCACGACCACCATGGGGAGACGGACTCCACCACAGATCCCCACTCGCACCACAGCGAGGCTGAGCAGCTGGCGGCTGCCCACAAATACGAGGAGAAGCTGCAAGTCCTGCGCCAGGTGACACAAAAGCTGCTCGAGGCGCATCCCAAACAGAGTTAGGGCCGGCATACATATGTATATATATATATATATGTACTTTCGTATAAACACTTTTACTAACTGCTAAGCAGCGATTGTATATAAATTTTGTATATCTATTGTATTTATCTAGGTAGTAATAAAGTTTAAAATCAAACAATCAAAATGTTAAGAAATACAAAAAATGTTTCTACAACTTTGCTTTTTATTGCGGCTGTCTCTGAATACAAATTGAAAACAAAATATCTTCTATCTTGCCGACATATAAGAGATGTGCGGTATAGTTGCCTGCTCGGAACTATTTTGCCAAGACAGATTTGAGATTTGTGGCTTTACTAAAAAGATCTTGAGAAACATACAAGTAAGAAAGCCCAAAACTTGGAAATATCCGGCTTCTTGGTCCGAGCCTGGATATTCCCTAATTAAAGATCTGGCAAAATAGAAATTATATCGTTTTTTCTGAACATGTTTAGAACATTTCGTTCTTGATTGTTCTTAAATTAAGCAGTTATTGATAATTAAGATATCATTATCATAGAATTAAGACCTTATATTTTGCATAAATTAATTAGTTAGAACGTGGCAATCGAAAGATGCCCTCAGAATCCGTTTTAGTGTTGTTGTTAATACTAATTGTGACAACCACAATCGATTAAAAATATAGATTTGCATTTCTAAATTTAAAAAAAAAATTTTTCGAAAATGAGTAAGGGGGAGTACATGATATTTTATCAAAAAATTCAAAAAAATTGTATTTTCCATAATGAATATATTTGAAATGCGGAATCAATCTAGAGGACAAACCATGAATAAAATGCCATCAAACATGAAAATCGGTTCAGTTTTGGACAAAGTTATGGGCGTTTGAAATATGGGAGCTATGGATCCGGGAACTATACTTGTCAAAATTGTTGTAAATTTTTGCATGATTTTTGACAAAAAATTTGACCCCCTCAGAATTGGTTTTAATGTTGTTTTTTATACTCATTGTGACAACCACAATCGATTAAAAATATAAATTCGCATTTGTAAATTTTGAAAAAAATTTTTTTTCGAAAATGAATAAGGGGGGAGTACATGCTTTTTTTGACAAACAATTCGAAATAATGTTTTTTTCAAAAATGCATATATTTTAAAAGCAGAATTAATCTCTAGGACAAACCATGAATAAAATGCCATCAAACATGAAAATCGGATCAGTTTGAACAGAGTTAAGGGCGTTTGAAATATGGGAGCTATGGATCCGGGAACTATACATGTCAAAATTGTTGTCAATTTTTGCATGATTTTGGACAACAAATTTGACCCCTAAGAATTGGTTTTAATATCGTTTTTATACTAATTGTGTCAACCACAATCGATTAAAAATATAAATTCGCATTTCTAAATTTCGAAGAAAAAAATTTTTCGAAAATGTGATATTTTATCAAAAAATTCAAAAAAATTGTATTTTCCATAATGAATATATTTGAAATGCGGAATCAATCTAGAGGACAAACCATGAATAAAATGCCATCAAACATGAAAATCGGTTCAGTTTGACAAAGTATGGGCGTTTGAAATATGGGAGTTATGGATCTGGGAGCTTTACATGTCAAAATTGTTGTAAATTTTTGCATGATTTTTGACAAAAAATTTGACCCCCTCAGAATCGGTTTTAATGTTGTTTTTTATGCTAATTGTGACAACCACAATCGATTAAAAATATAAATTCGCATTTCTAAATTTTGAAAAAAATTTTTTCCAAAAATGAGTAAGGGGAGTACATGATATTTTATCAAAAAATTCAAACAAATTTTATTATATTTGAATATATTTGAAATGCAGATTCAAAACACTTACTATTCAATGATAGTTATATTATTAAATGAAGATCGCTGCAAGAAGACAAATATATTTTTGGCTAAATGAAGTAATAGTATAATTACCCTAATTAGAAGTATACGGATTGAAATACATATATATACATACATGTATATAGACAAGTATATAGAGACAGGCCGTCGTCCTGATTAAGAATTTATATACTTCATGGGGTCGAGGATGTCTACGTCAATGCCTCACACCATTCGTGACTTCATTATAATACCCTCTGCAATGCTATAATTTTTTAATTATACAGTAAACACTTAGCACTTTGTTTTTTCGACAGTAAACATTGACTTGATATTGATAATTATCAATTAAAATTGTTATGTTTATTAAGCTATTTCGCTAAGAGAGTTTATAATTTTAATTGATATAATATTGTCTCGGAAGAAACCCAACTACATAATAACTATAAGGACAAGTATATGGAAAAGATTAGAATAGTCTACCAAATAAAGGATCTTGATTAGATATCTCGAATTGTAGTAATTAAATTTAGCTGAAGTTGTAGACCCTTCCATTTGCATATCCTTAAATATTTATATATTCTTGGTTTATATCAACAGCCAAGTAAGCATAATTTTGACAGAATTTTGCATAGGTCTGTTCTTTTGTTGCAGTTAGTTCATCTGAATCAAATAAATAATTATATAATGACAGTATACTCCTAACATGTGATCCTAATTAAGTTTTATTAAGTTCCTTTGTGAACAATCGGCTCGAAATTGAGTTTTGTATGAAAACAAAATGTTGTGTTCAGGTATAAAAGTATTACGTTGCATACTAAAAAACGAAGATCGAGTTACCAAACCTGTAGGTTATTACAAAGAGGTAGGTCAATAATTTTTAACTGTATCCTGTACTACTAATAATTATAATAATTTTATTTTTTTTAATGACATTTTATCGTCGAAGTTCGAAAGTTAACGATTTTATCATTTCTATATTTTATAGAAATTTGATCGTTTGGGTAGATAGGTTCTAAATTATACGAAAACGCCTATGAATTGTTGTTACCAAGTGAATTTATTTTATTAGCGGGGTTGCTATTACAAATTAGATTAAGGTATACTCGTGTGTAAAAACTGGCATGCACTTATTTATCAACACAAATTTCACAGAAAATATTTACCTATTGTGGAGATCGCTGAATAGACCTATTTGTCATTGATCAACGACTGGAGAATGATGAATTACCGTTTCTATTTTCTTAACAGTGCAATAAAGCTGTGCAAATGTTTTTAATAACTAATGTAATAATGAAGTAATATGTAATAATGAGTTAGCTGCTAGCATGTAAACTATATATACCATATATGTCCATAGCAGAGGCTAAAGAGCTAAAGATTAAGGTAATGTGGGATGTTTCTTTTCGTTTCAACGCCGCGGACAGGGTATCTTCGAGTCGAGCAATGTTGACTTGAACAAATAAATGGCTAAGCAAAGTTTAGATAACATTGATCTATAAAATCTTAAACTTTGCTGCTGTTTAACTAAGCATTATGAACTAAGATGAAGATATCGTTTTAGTTTTAGTTTTTTCTGTTTATATCTGTACGTTGCATAACGTTCCCTACTTGCGGTACAATATTGCAATAAATAAATAGATTAATCTTTGGCATTTCTGGTCAAAGTGGGATTTTATTTCGACTCTCATTGAGTTCATCGTTCTATTAAAAGTATAATTTGTTCAATTTAGTTTGCGTACGTGCCTGGGGCTCTGAGTCCCTCCGATGCACAGGCCCCGTCCCAGGTGAGGCAATTCTGAAATTGTGAAATTTCAGCACGATATCTCGATTGAAGTGCGCGAATCGTAAAGCGGCCCCGGCTAACAATAAATGCTCGTTGCTATTCCAAGATCGAGCAACAGGTGAGTGAGGGATTGCAGGTGGGGAAGAGGAGGAGGGGGCGGTTTTAAAGTATAGTGGTGCAAAGGCCTCGGATAGGCCACTATGTACTCTTATTAGCCAAGGCAGCAGTCGGGTATTTGTCAGGCGCCTAGCAAACAACACATAAATTTCAAGCTGATAACTTTGCTGCTTGCGCAAATTTGGACACGATATCTCCCCACGTACGTGCTCTCTCTCTCTCTCTCTCTCTCTCTCTCTCTCTCTCTCTCTCTCTATCTGTGCACGCGCAGTGCGTCTCTTTTGCAGCGGCTCTCTCTTTGTTTTGGTCGAGATAAGTTGGGGAGGCCCCACCTACCTCCCGGTGCCCCTTTAGCTGCAGCGGAAATTAGCGCGTCAAGTGTCAAGTGTGAATTGCCAAGTGGGTAACAATATTTGACAGCACATGAAAACATCTCGGCAAGTTAATTAGCGCATTTGCTCGAGCTTATTTACATCTGGGTCTACCGATGCTGTTCGTGGAAGCGGCGCCCGCGCCGATCCCCTGGCCCTGCCTTGATCGGTTCTGTTTTGGCCAAATGGCAGCGATGTGGAAGCTGGATCGGTTCAGCTTCGTCTTAAGCGCGCTTCGATGCACACACATTCTAATAGCAGTTACCTAGGTGCGTATAAGTTTGTTATCACTAATTAACACTTATCAGCTCTAAGTTGTCATGCATACAAAATACATTTGCCCAAGTGATCGCAAATGTGATGTACGGTTCGAGTGCCCCTTTGTGCGGCATCAAGCTGCCAATATCGGTCAATATTTAATCTTTATAATTTCAGCTGATAGCAACAAGCGAGTTAAGCAATTTCAGATTGTTCCCGGATTTATGGGTGACCTGGTTAAAACAGACCGAACAATTAATTGTTTTAATTGAACGTATCTCTTGCCGAAAATATTATATAATGCGCTGTGCTCACTTTTATTTATAGCTAACAAAACAAGAAGGAGAGTACTATATTGCGCTATATTGTACTCTGTGCTGATTACAAGAGCTTTCGAAATATATGTAAATACCAGAAAACACATTTTTGACTTAATTATATGGTGTCTTAATCAACAACTGCGATGTTCAAGTTTTCCAGATCTTCCTCTGTCAAATTTTGTATATCTACTAAATACCTTACCCAGATCAGGTTTCTTACAATTTGTGGGTACCCCAAAGCTGATTGTTGTACAAACAAAAGAAAAAGTTTTGTATGCATGTACTGCATAAACGATTTGCTGTAACGCGGACTTAAGAACACTCACCTGCTACATTTGCACTACTCTCGTTGCATTGTTTTTCATTTTCGAAAAAGTATGCTATAGAATCTTCGATGCAATTACGGTGAGTATTTTTGCTTGCATACTTTTGGGGGACACATAATTTAAATGGGTTGTGCTCCAATTTAAGTAAATCTTCTTGCAAGCCAACACAATTTTGACAATTAATAAAAATCTTTTGAATCCTATAGTTGGTCCTATATACCGTTCAGCTGAGATCCAATCATGCGGGGACTGAGAAATGAAGATACAGTCCCTTGGTTGCAGTGTATGTGTGTAGTATTGTCTTATTCAAATTTTATTAAAATATGTTTATTGAAAGTATACAAATTATATCCTCTATACTGTTAATATTAACAATAACAATAAAATTTATAACAACAATTTGTTATGCAGGGCTTCATGATTCGTGGGCCTGTATGCGAAGTTACATAAATTCCTACTAATAACGAAATAAAATCACAATTTAATTATATTCTTTCGTTTTTACATACAACGTTCGCAATTTTATTATTATTATTATGCAAAATTCTGAATTTTTGCCCTAACTGAATGCGGTCGAAAATATTTGGAATATCCTGCTAAGCCTTCTGAGTACGGCGCCCACCTCTAATCCCAATTACAAAAGGTGAGTGATTAATTTTAATGTCCCTAATGTCTTAACCCAGTATCGAACTGACTTAATCGCAAGCGTTAAATATTTAAATATATATTTAAAATATATTCATTTGGAGTACCTTAAACTAATAGATAAACAAAAATATTTTGAACATAGCAAATACCAGTAAATAAAATTTGTCAATAAAAAACTTTTTTTTGTTTGTTTTCAGTAACAATCTATCTGAAGTGATAATAAGCAAATTTTGTGATAATAGGAAGTGACGTGTAATCCGATTGCGCCGATGATGCGCTTACTGGGGTGGCCTGAAAGGTAGGTCCAATGGGTGGGATCTCTTCAATCGGCGGGTGTGTAGACTGTTGTCGAGGAGACTGACATTTTATTGTTTTTAAATACAAGTAAAACAAATTGGTAAATAAAAGCACATTTGAAGTTTTTAATATTTTATTTTAGATTTTCGATTTTTTTTTACATATGAATTTACTTTGTTAGAATAAGTTTGTTAAATGTACGATATTAACTTTGCTACAGCAGATACAATATTTGTTCATTCGAGGGCATGGTGCCTGCTAAAAACAAGTTGACTTAAAATGTACAGCACATCGGCAATAAATAACTATTGTTTCAGATTTTCGTTTAAAAACAACAACAGTGTGTTCTTTGCGTAGCGTTTTAGCGATGTCCAATAAATACAAATACTACAAATATGTGTGTAAATATGTGTGATCTCTATGGTAAGTTGATTTTTTCGCTAAGTGTATTCGCACACGTCTATTATATAATTTAATTGTAAAACCAATTGCGCTAAATAATTTATGTAGTGTGTAAATATTTTCACTCTCATTTCTAAATTTGTATGTACAAATTAAATCACTTAACGGCTAATTACACTTTATAGATATTGCGGTTCAAGCCAAAGAAGCAATGAAATAGTTTCAGAGTCTAACAAAAACGAAACTAAACGTAGGTTGAATAAAAAAAACACAGTCTTATTTACGTAGAAAATATACCAGAACGCGTTAAATATCCATCTATATATATGCAAGTACATATCTATATATGCAGGCCAGAGCAGATGGCGGCAAGCTAGGATATGTGCTGTCACTGGGTGCTGGGTGCTGGGTGCGGGCGTTGCCATTAGGCGGCAGCTGCGGCTGGCTGCGCTGGCTGCTGGGGCAAGTATCTGTGGGACTGCTGCTTCCAGGGGCGTCGCTTCAGGGGCGTGTTCTGCGAGTTGGTCCACCTGTAGTCAAATAGAAATGATAAGTCGCGATCGGATTCAGTTTCCCGCTCCCCGCTCCCCGCTCACCTGTGGTATTTGGAGAGCTTGCGTCGCTTGCCCGGTGGCCCCACATCCATGTCCAGTCGGCTGCTCACGAAACCAAAGTTGCCAACGCTGGCCGACAGTTGCGCTGTAAGTTAGAGGCAAGCACAAATGAGTGCACAATTGCAACGTGCGGTGAGCGTGCCACCAGCTGCTTACCATGCTTCCGTTTGTTGTTGCGCTGCACGTGATTGACGGCCGTGGGCTGGAGGCCTGCTGCTGCCACGCCCAGTTGTGGCACCTGCCTGCGTATGCTGCAGTTGCGTCCACGACAGCCCCTCAGGCGCTCCAGCTTGTCGTGCATGTCCGACCTCTCAGCGGGCGTCAAGCTCGAGGCACGATTCTGCGTCTCAAAGCGATCTATATATTCGTGAGCACAGAACAAATCAACAATCTGTTATTGTGACCGGAAGTATTTTAACCATAGGGGTTTACGTCTAGAGAGGGAACCTTTAGAATGCCACGGTTACTTTGATTTTCCCATATATTTTCAAGCAGGCAGCTCCAGGTTAACTCGGCCACATTTGGGCCCTTTCTGATACCGTGGATCCAATTTAAAAACCCTTCAACTAAGTGGAAATGCTCCCATCTAAATGGAGCCCTGTTCTTTGACTGAATGAATTGAGCAATTTTGCAAGAACTGATTTCGGGCTGATCGCTCAGATGGTTGAGGAAAGGACTTGCAAGAAAAAAGATGTCTGCTGTTACTCAGCGCGGGACAAGAGCAGAAAAAGTGCTCAAAATCTTCAACTTAACGTTTCTGCAGCTGCAACAGAAATCGTTGAATGGGGCTTTGAGTCTCTGTGGGTGTAGCCGAGTGGCCCGTAATGCTCGGAACACCGCAGAGCAGGCAGATTTAGCTCTCTTTTATATAAGGTCAGGTTGGCCAAGTTGCCAAGGGTTTACCAATACCCTCTTTATCGAGAAGGAGGGTATTTGTAGTGATTAGTCTGGCTAACTCGTCCGCTATACAGTTGGCATACGTTAAATTAAATGTATTTTGATCAGTATCGACAGTCGAGATTATATAATCGAATAAAGTAAATAAAACTTAATTTAAATCCGTCTATTTGATGCGTGCAGTGTCAGAGTCTGCCGGACTGGAATACTACAATATACATATACTACAATATATATATACTACAATATAAAAAATGGCTGTAAGGAAGTGTCGCTCAAAATTCTTGTTTTTAAGCCTGGATATTCCCAAAATAGAGGCGAAATCTTATTGGCGTCCTAGAGGAACTAATCTGTCAAAAATGGATTCTTGTGTTCTTCAGGACATCTTTATCAAATCCAGCAGTTGAGACTTATATCATCACGATCTCATCAATATTGAACAACTACATTTTATGGGTCAAAAACAAAGTTTGGTTTCTCAAGATATCTATAACTGAACTGAGCATATATTGGGAGATATGTGTGGGAGATCACCAGCCAGAGGTCACCTGGTCAGAATGGCGTAGCGTGGCCCGCAGGTGAACCAGGGATGAGCATACCTGTGGTTAAATTATAGAAGGTTATCAGGCCCGTGGTAAACTCGCAGTAGAGGAAATCGTGCGTCTCGTTGATGGTTCTCAGGCAGGAGTAGGTGTTGTTGTTGGCGTTCATGCAGAAGCAGAAGGGACTGTCGTTCCAGAAGGGCGCCGTGCGCCAGTGCTGATTGTCGTGCGAGAAGCAGTTCATCTTCTCCGAGAGGCACTCCTTCTCCAGGCGCGCCTTCTTGATGCGCTTGCGCTCCTTCTTGCGCTGTCGCTCCTCCTTCAGCTTGCGGCGCGCCTCGCGCGCCATCTCCTTGGAGTCCGCGTAGCTAAGAAGTGGAGCGTGTCAGTCGGCTAGTGCTCCCCGTTCGGGCTCCCCGTTCCCGTGCTTACCTCTCGCCCAGCACCGGCTCGCAGTGGCACTCAGCGTGCGAGGCGAAGTGCGGGGGGCTCTGGGCGTGGTCCAGGGCATCGGCGGCGTTGCCCATGCCCCGTGGAGCCTCCTTCTGGCCGCCGGCGAACACATGCGGCAGCAGGACCGAGCGCGGCGTGCTGTCGATCTCGCTGAAGTAGCTCATGTTGAACTCGGGACCGGCGCCCTCCTGACCCGCACTCGGGTCAGTGCGACGTCGTCCCTCGCCACGTCTGCCGGCCGCCGCCGCCGCCGCCGCCTGCTGCTTGCTCTCCCGCATCTGCTTCTTCATGTCCTTCAGGGTGCTGATCTTGTCCTTCAGCAGCTTGATGAGCATATCGATTTGGTTGCGCGAGGTGCGCCAGGTCTTCTCATCGTCATAGATCACATCCGAGCAGTTGACCTTGTCCGTGCTCTCCTCCACGAAGCAGCGGGTGCCGCCCTTTTGAAACTTGCTGCCACGCCCCAAAGCAGCGCTGCTGCGATTGTTCAGCTCGTGCTCATTGAACTTGAGCTCCAGCGTTTCCAGGGTGCTCTGGATTTGCTGTATGACCACAGCGATGGCATCGTTGGAGCTGTTTGCGCTGCTGCTCTGCCTGCCCGCGGACGCCTCCCGCTTGCTGCGACGCGCGTGCCGCACAAGCAGATCGATGGACTGGTCCAGGTCGAGCAGCTCCTCCATTTCGTAGGGCAGCTCGGTGTGATAGACCTCCAGCGGCACGTGCCGCTTGTGGCGCCGCTTGCCAAGGTGCTGATGGTGCTGCTGGTGTTGCATGTGGGTGCGCTTGTGCAGGTGATGCGGGTGCAGCGACGAGGCCGGCGCCCGAATCTTGGTGTAGACCCATCCAGTCGAGGTGAAGCAGGCGCAGTTGCGCTGGTACTGCTTCCGCGGCATCGTCGCCAGCTGGCGCTCCAGCTGCAGCTGAAGGGGAGGCTCGATTAGCAACGACAGCTGGCTGGCTGGGATGGGGCATACTCACGTGGAACTTGCACTTGTGCTTGCGCCAGCGTCCTCTTCGTTGACGCACTTCCATTTCTGGCCGGGCAGGCAGTTCTTTAGTAGCGCCGGGTCCGAGCATTCCGAGTTGAGTCGCATCATTTTGGTGATGTAGGGCGCCAGTGGCAGATTGTTGTCCTGCTGCTGCAGCAGCTCCTGTTCCTCCAGCTCGTCCTCTTCATCTTCTTCGGCGGCGGCGTCCACCAGTTCGTCGTCGTCCAGTGCGGCCGCTGAACTGTCCCCGCCGTCGTCTTCCCCATCCGTTTCGGCATCCTCTTCGAAGTCCTCCTGTTCCGTTGTAGTTGCCGTGGAGCTCAGCATGGTAGCTACCGTGCTGCGCGCTGCGTGCTGCTGATGCTGCTGTTGTCGCTGCCCAGCAGATCCTCCAGCAAGGTGCTGTTGACCAGTTTCATGCTGCGTCGCTCCGCCAGCAAACGCGACCGGGACTCGGCGATCTGCTCCGCGGTCTCCCGACGACCCGAGCTCTCGATGAGGAAGCTGTCCGGCCAGCTGTCGCGCACGACACGATTCCGACTGAGCAGCAGCGGCAGAATACTGCGTCCGTCCATGTGCGGGGGCGTCGGCACGCCGCCCATGTCCAAGAATGTAGGCGCCAGATCGACATTCAGCACGATCTCGTTGACGCTGCGGAGAAGGCGATTTAATTGGAAGCAGCTCGGTTTAATAATTATTATTAAATATTGATTATAATCAAAGGGTGTTCCCAATTACAAATACACCTGATTCTCTTTTTTACCGAACTTGAAATAACACGTTTTACAAAGTTGTCTTTTTTCTAAATATTGCAAGAATCAATTTTATGCATTTTTATACCCTGAACCCACTGAAAATGAGTAAGAAAGGGTATAATGGTTTTGTGCAAATGTATGTAACAGGCAAAAAGAGGCATCTCCGACCCCATAAAGTATATATATTCTTAATCAGCATCACTAGCCGAGTTTATCTAGCCCTATCCGTCTGTCTGTCCGCCTGACCTTTTGTCTGTGTGAACGCGAAATGTTCGCGTGAAGGATACGCAGGGTAAAGAATATTTCGGATTTTGGATACCTCCCCCAGTCGTCCCATATATGCAACAATGTAAAAAAAACGCAATTCAAATACTACGGACTTTGGCTTTGGTATGTACATAGATTTCAATACTGTTATTAAGCCCTGAAAGTATCATTTAGATCATTGTTTACATGTGTGAGTGTGATTCTGTGAATGTAAATGAATGCAAGGGGACAGATATATATGAAAACACAGGGTTCAGGGAATCCCCCAGTCGGGCACTCCCGACTGGAGTCTTCTCACTTGTTTAAAATGTTAATTCACTGTGAACGAGTATTACGCACGCGGTTACACCCGACTGCAACGTTTTATTTGCATATAATCTGTTTAAGAAATTAAATGAAATGAACTCTAACAAGAATTAATAAATATTTTTTATTGTACTTTTAATTAGATTTTTTAATACCGGAACCAATCTACAACAAGTAAATGCCCATATAGCCAATATCTTTTCTCACGCATCTTTTGGGAACGTATCTCGCGTGTAAAAATGGAGTCCGTAAGTAAGGGTAGTAGTAAGTAATTATTTCAAGTGAAACTTACACCTTAGACGCCTGTATTCCGGGACCACGGATGAGGAAGGGCACGCGCACGTCGAACTCGAAGGGGAAGCTCTTGCCCTTGATCAAGCCAAATTGACCGAGATGATAGCCGTGGTCCGAGGTGTAGACGATGTAGGTGTTGTCTAGTTCACCCAGGGCCTTCAGCTCATTGTAGACGCGCTCCACGGCGACATCGACGCTTTGGAGGGTCTGGAGGCGCTTGGTCATAAGGATGTTGGTGAAACGCTTGTGCACCGGCAGCATGGGCTCGGTGACCCTCAGGATCCACTGCTTGTCGGGATTGGGCGCATGGTCATAGCTGGGCGTGCTGAACGAGCAGGAATGAGGATTAGTGAACGCCGCTGTGAATGAAGCCTAACGGTACTCACTGATGCGTGGTCACATTGTGGAAGAGATGACTGTACTGCGGCGCCGAGTCCTCGGGTCCGTGCGGCGCCGGGAAGCTCATCGTGAGCAGGACGGGCTTTCTTTGGTTTTGCTGCTTGGAGGAGCGCAGAAAGGCAATCGAATCGTTGGCTATCAGATCGGGATAGTAGTCCTTGGCATAGTCGAAGCCATGCTTGATCTTCTGCCCATTCAGATTGATGCTGTAGTTGTAGTACTTGGAGTTCATGATCAGTCCACCCCATTCGCGCCAACCCGGCGGTATATACGAGCCATTGTACTTGTTCAGATACTTGCCAAAGTAGCCGGTGCGATAGCCCGCGTTCGACAGGTAGGTGGCGTAGGAGCGCGTCTCGTGCGTCGCCTGCCACTGCGGACTGGAGCAGTTGTCGTTGTTCGTGAACACCATGTGGTTGTGCACATACATGCCCGTCAGCAGCGACGACCGGGCTGGACAGCACATCGGCGTCGTTGTGTACGCGTGCCGAAACTCGGCGCCCCCATCGCGCAGCAGCCGCAGCGTGCGCGGCATAAAGTTGAGCGAGCCCAGCTCCACGTCCTGGTCGTCGGTCAGGATCAGTACGATGTTGGGGCGGCGCTCGCGCGCCGCGTTCGATTCGCGCGAGAAGCGCTTGTACGTTGCCCCACTGCCCGCCTGGCTGCGCTGCTGCTGCTGCTTGGGCTGCGGCGCCCCGCCGGCTGCTGCTGCCTGCCCTCAGCTGTGCTCAGCAGCAAGTTCAGCCCGAAAACAAACAAAACCAGGCAGCCCACGGCTGCATGTCTCCTCAATTGCGGCATCTTGCGGCTTTTGCTGCGGCTGTGATTGGAGAACGTTCCGCTTTAGGTCCTTTGTCGCATCATAAGACGAGCACAAGATGCGATGATGTATTATCCTGCAAAGATTTTAACAATATTTTAATACCACTCAAACTAAAGCTACAATTATTTCAAGCCTAACACTCGGTTACAAGGTGAAGAGGGTATATTGGTCCGGTCAAATTTTTTTAGCCACTTCTTAGTGTCTTGAAACATTTAAAGATTATCGTAAAAGTCTATATCATCTTTAATTTTAGAGCTAGACCCATCTCAAAAGAGCTAGAGACACAAAACAAACATTTAACTTAGCATTTTAATAAGCTACTGCAAGAAGTTCCAAGATCGGCTCAAAAAATTAAATGGTATATTTGACGAGCAAATTGACAGCAAGCGTAAACAATTTTTGTATGCATGTGCACACACACACACACATGCATACATATATTTGCGTGCTCTATTTGTAGACTTTTTTGTCGCATTTTTTCTGCGAATTTTTTGCGACTGTTTGCGGTTGTGTATTATATGCTTGTAGTATTATTTAAGCTGAGTTGCAGCTTCGAATCCCCCTTTGCCCAGCGAAGTGTTTTTTTCGTTTTGTTTTTTTTATTGTCACAGCTGCTACTCTGGAGCTCAACCATTGCGTACTGCAACATTTAAGTTTGTATCTCTTTTATGAGTACAGGGTATCTTCAAGTCGACTACGGCACCCCCACTTAGGTTAGTTTACAGTGGCTTGTGCAGACGATTACACCCTACTGCAATGTTAACAATTGTATTTGGCTTAATTGTTTCAAGCTCTTTTGTTCTATTTGAATAATAAGAAAGAAGTTTTTGGTTGTATTTTAAGGCAAATAATTAATTTTCAGATCTTGATTGAACTTTAAGATTTCAAATGTAAATTTAAGCGTGTTTCTTGAGATGCACATTTACAATTTGGGTTAAGTCTTATGCGCCCTAAATCATTTTTCTGGTTAATCAAGAGCCGGTAAGAGCAGCTGCTGCGCCTTTTGCAGCTGCTGCCGGAAATTTTATGCACCGATTGACCTTCCGCACGGACAGCGCATCGACTCGAGGGCTCTTGTCACCAAATATTTGCAAAGATTTCGGTATTTTTTTTCTGTTTTTCTTGTTTTGGTAGAGCGAAAGGAAGAGCCTGGCCGAATCAGAGCGATGAACATTTTGCCCACTTATCAGGAAATGGCGTTGTTGTTGTCGAGGATGTTGTTATTGTTGTTGCTGGTTTTTGCTGCTGTTGCTTGAAGTGCGACGGTGTCCTTGCTGAAATTTATGTGCCACTTGCCGCTTAAGTTAAAACTGCTTTTACTGCTGGCCGTACCCGTTTCTCTCCCTCTCTCTCGCTCTTTCCCTTTCTCGTTCTGGTAATTCAAAGTAAGTTCCCGATGCAGTTTATGCCCGCTTGGCATTGAGTAAAAGCAAGAAAAAGGCGCAACATGCATTTCAGTAGGGGCTGCTGGGTTAGGCTAAGGGCAAGAGCTAGAATTGGGGTTGGGTTGGCTAAGTGTGATTTATGCGATGCGGGCTGCTACGAAGAGCTTTCGCCATTGTAATTGCGAGGGAGCTGGCTTTTAGAAAGGTGCACTTTTATTATGCGTGATGGTACGAATGTTAGCGCAAGTTTATTAGCCATTTCATTTTTAAGCTTAAAAAATTCTTTTAAAGTAATTTAAAATACTTTTCTTTTTCATATTAGTTTTGTTTACTTTTTGGCATTTGCTTTTTTTCTGTGCGTTATTTAAATTGATTTTTGGCCTTGACAAGAACTAATTGAATGTGCCCATTTTTAGACAACAATTATTTGTCGAATAGCTGTGCCCTTCACTTAAAAAGAGAACGTAATGCTCTTAACATGTATTCTCTACCAAAATAATCTCTTCTGTGTTTAAACAATGTCTATACACGTAAAGCTTTAGTTTGTGCTTCTCATTGTTTTTGTTTTACTGAGTTGACTCTTCCGTCCAATTCTCATTTAACTTAAGAGGCGGCGCTCTTTAGGAAATTGCTTGTAGACTGAGCAGAATTGAAACTAATCTTTTTCAGTTGCTCGTAAATCATATTTTTGGATATGTTTGCTAGCCAAAAAGTATTTGCTTTTCACGATAATAAACGTTGATAAAAAGCTTATCTACATTGAAATTTACTTTTCTTCGTGCAATGGTCAAAAGTTAGAGTCGTCTAAAAAATTGCATAGGCTTACTCTATGTGTGGATGTATTTTGTAATCTAAATCGGGCAACGAAATTGCTGTTATTTTTGCCTTGCAATATGCGTCCATTTATGTTAGAATGCAAAAGCAAACAACAGAAGCAGCAGACACAGGTTACCACAAAAATAGCTGGCTAAAATGGAGATCGAAGGCGCCTCAATCGGCCACTTGACGGGGCACAAAGCAAAACACATGCCAACTAAACAAAGCATGCAGACATTTATACATGTGTATGATATGATATGATAGTCTGTGCTCATGTATTAGTAAGTACTCGTATTCCGAGTGTCTGTCTTAGCGGCCTTAAATGCAATATTTCGCCTGGCCTTTATTTATTTATGCCCAATTATGCTGCATTTCTCGATCGAGTGGGAAATTGCAATCAACTGTAGCTGAAAAGAAAGCCAAACAGCTGAAGTGGCCTTTTTGGAAAGCAGCTGGAAACTGTCGGTCGCGGCGTCAGCATCTTCTTCTTTGACTCCCGACATCGACTTCCTTATTCCCCGAGATTGCTCAAAGTGCAACAGCGGCGAGAACGAGAACAAGTTTTGCGTAGCTGCTGATGCTGCTTCAGCTTCAGCATCAGCTTCTGCCGCCCAGCATGACCCAAGTCCATGGCCCTAAAAAGGAAACATGTTTCTGGCTGGGCCAAAAAGGAGCTACAAACACAAAAACGTTGCAAAACGAGCAGCTTTTTGCGGCATCTTCCACTCGCCTGCTGCCTTTGACAGGCGTCACGCATGCGCAAACGCTTCAGCCGCCGGCTGGCGACCTGCACCCTGGACCTCGGTCTGGGTTTTGGTCTGCACCCGGACCGCAGTGCGCATGTTCCCCGGCTAGCAACAGCAACAAAGTCACTCTCTATCGCCAAAGCAAGAAAGCCGCAAGAAATACAAAAAAAACATTAAAAAAAATAAATAAAAAATAAACCAACACGATTTTCTGATTCATTCATGAATTTCACGATATTTATTTGCTTTGTGTCCTTCCTTCTTTTTGGCTCTCCACTCAATTCTTTCAGTCTCCTCCAGCTAGCCTTGGCATTGTTAGTTTGTTAGTCTGTCTTGAGATTCTCTTTGTTCGGTTCCTTCTGTGAAACTGCCCAACAGGTCGTTGCTTAAAAGCGGTGCCTGTTGCTAAGCGCTCGTTGCTCGTAAAACTTTATTACAATATTTTAAGTGTAGTAGCTTTTGTACATTTATACATTTCGAAATGCTATTTTCGAAGGGTTTTTGCCATCGTAGGCATTTCTCTTGGACTGCACTGCACGCAAGGGACCGAAGTTTTGGAATGGGACATCAAATGAAAATTAACAAGAAAAGATTTTATGTGTATTGCCACAATCTTTTAAAAACTCGTCAGTGTTTTCAAGTTAACCTATCTCTCACAATTACACTCAAAGAAACAATAAGAACTTTGTTCATCAATTAATTACACAGCTTGCAATTTTTTTACTTAATAAAAAAATGTTTACTCCAAGAACGTTTCTTATATTTCCATATGTATTCATACTTAAGACCTAAGTATGATATTAATTTATGAAATGTTGTACTTTCTTCTTCTTTTCTTTTTAAGGATTTAAAGTGATTTAATAATTTTTCATTTGAGCAACAAATACTCAATATTCAAAAATATGTTCTTGTAATTTAAGAAACAGAACAAAACGAATTCTATCCCTTTCGATTTGATTTTGAATGACTATTTTCTCTAAGTGTACGTAGACATATGAATGTATTTCCATTGTGCATTCCTTAGGGACAACGTATCCTACGCCTTTTATAGTTCTTAATAGTTGTTGCATTCCTCTCGTATTTTACTCAACTCGTTATCTGAATAGTTCGCATCGGTTTGGTTTTCAGTTTCACCAGAATACAAAATAATTTGTCTGAGTCAGCTGACTGATATATATATAAACTGTTATATCTAAAGTAGAAGTGATTTAGAATAAATACAAACTAATTCGCTTTAAACATTCACATAATTTCAAGAATTTTTCTGACATGTTCAGAAATTTCCTGTTTGGCTGAATTCTTGTACTTCATTTAAATACAATATTTTTGTTTTTTCTGTGAATAAATTTTGTTTAATCAATTACACTAGTGTACAATAATAAGTTTATAATATGTTAAAATAAACGAACCGTATTACGCAGTTATAGAACAAATTAAGCTGAAGCTTCTACTTACTTTAAATGCTTTCTACACTATTTGACAAGTTCGGATACTTGGAAGGGTATTTAATCTTTGGCACCCCGATATTTTGTACTTCTTTTGCAGAATGAAAACGTGTCAAATTTAAGTAATGCATATTGGATTATACGATTAACTTAGCAGAAGCGGGGAGGGAGATCTCGACTTAGTCCATTGCACAAGTCAAAACACGCAAGGGACAACTGCAACTTTAACTGCAGCAGCAGCCGGATTGACAGACAGACAGACAGACAGACAGACGTGCATTCAATTAAAAGCAAATAAATACATATTTCAATTAGCGCTCGGTCCAAGCCAATTGAGTCCAGAAGCATTCTGCACACGCAACGCTGACCCGGGAGTGCGGCGGTTGCTCAGCCCGGGCTTAGCGCAGATTTATGAATATGCAAATAAATGGCAGTTGACTTCTTGACGCCGCTAATCCGACAGCCAGGCGACAGCCGGTATCAAATGATAAATTTTTGCTTATCAGCGACGCCGCCCGTGCGCTCCACTGGAGCAGGCGGTCGAGGCAGGATTGGACTCACGGCTCATTAGCGTACATGTCAGCGACTCGCATGTGCAAATAGTTGTCCAAGAGTGGGCAACGTGCGTCCGCCTCTTGAACATGGACTGGGGCAATCTTTGCCCCAAGTGACAGACGCGTTGTTGCGTCGTCAAATAGTCTGCAAATTTGGAGCAAGTTGCGTGGGCTGTCGCTCCTTCAAGTCTGTCCGTCCGTCCGTTTCAGCACTTAATTAGGCAATTAAGAAGGCTGGCCAGTTAAGGACTGGCTTAACAGCCGGCGGAATCTCGGTGCCAAGTCAATTTAACGCTTAACTAACTATTTAAAAACTAATTCATGCGCTGCTAAAAGATTAATAAATAACGCTTGGCATGAGGGAGGAGTGGGCTGCCGGACACGCCCACACTCAACCACACACACACAAACACACACACTCAACCATCATCTTCCACTTCTAACTTCGATTTATGCCAGCCCACAACATTCATAAGAACAAGACGTAAACCACTTGGCTACATGTGGTAAATGTCACTTGGGTGTAGAGCTTAACTCGTAATCTTGGGCGTGGCGGGAGGGGCGTGGGGCTCTGCAGCCAACTTTAGACACGCATTAGAGCCAAAAAGGTGCACTTCATCAGACAGTTGCTATCGTGTGGCTATGAATATTTAAGTTGAGTCAAGTAAGTCGTTACGAAAGATGCATTTTACATTTGGCAAGTGGCTCAAAACAAATTTTGAATTCATTACCTTAATTTGGAGTTTTTAATTATTTTTAAAAAATAATGCAAAGCTGTGAAGCTGAGTCTTTTATTTCATTTCAGCAAGGGCATGAACTAAAAGTGTGTTTTTATTAAGCCAATTTGTATAAGCAATAACAATAAAACACCAGCTATTGCATTTAAAGGAATATTGCAGCTTTTGCAAATAAATAACTTTTTACAAAAAGTCAATTATCATTTATTTAAATTTACTTATTGAAACCGAAACTTTTGAAAAAAATGTAAAAGACAATATAATCTAGGTCTTCAGCCTGTAAAACTAAATTAAAGTTTTTTGTCATACCATTATCTTTGAATTTTTAAAATGCATCAGACACAAATATTTTTCGTAGACACTCGAAACCATTAGAAAAAAATGTAAACACAAAAATAAATACATTGCTTATGTCTAATATAAAAAGTTTTTCTGATACAGGGTTAAGCAAGCCACCTTTAATTATAATATCCAAAATCGACAGTCCAATCTTTGTTAAAACTAATATACTCTCTTTCTCCATTAGGAAACAAAGTATAAAAATGAATATATAAAGGCGGTTTTGAGTTGCATAAAAACATCAACACATAATAAATAAAAGTCTGGCAAAAATAGCTGTCGATGCAATTAAAGCGCCAAATAGAATAAACAAGAATGCTCTGAAAGAATATGTTCGATAGTTAGATACCATGTATTTGATTTATATTTTGACGGATATTTGTATCAACAAGCAAAACTAAATTTTACGGATGGCGTATACTAAATGAAATGTATTTTAAGTGGGATACAACCTTGCTAAGCTTTATAAAAATAAATAATCAAAATACCATTTTAGCCAATTTAAACGATTGCAGGGTATACAAATATACAGAGAGTGAAGTTAAAAATATGAAAAAATGTATTCAAATTTGTTGGTAATTTGTACAATTTGTATAAGTGCAAATCCAAAAGAGAAACACAAAACGCGCTCAATGTGAATGACTTTGGCGCACGTTCGGATTGTCAGACAAGTGTCAGACGGCGAAGTTAACACAAAACAAATGTCAAATGCGCCTCCGTCGTTTTCTTTGTATTCAAGTGTGACTGTGTGTGTGTGTGTGTGGCTTTCAGTGTGTTTGGGGCGGCAACGCGGCAGCGAAATTAATTTGTTAACAAAAATAAAGCATAAACACAAATTGAATGTATATGTATTTAAATTTGAATAGATTCAAAAAGCCGCAGCCAGGCCCTCAACAATAATTTTCAATGGCTACAAATTGTTTTGGAATGTACACAAATAAATCTTTTTCGCAGAAAAACCATCAACAGTAACATTCTCAGTTAATGGTGACTGTGAGATACCCTATTCATTACGCAAAAGCTTAAAAATGCACCCGTTTTATGCTGCTTTATATGCTTTTTATAAATATACATATTCTTGTCAAAAAATCAGCCGAACCGAACCAATCCAAAATTTTACTTAAAAATCGTTTGATTTAATTTGGACTTCAAACAAATAAGTTTCCTGACCTCAAAACAGCATGAGAATTCACTAAAAGGAACATTGGTTCGAGCCGTGATCCGAACCACTGGCAATCTTTCTGGATCTTAATGTGTTGAGTTTACAGTTCATTAAATAAACTCAAATGTTTTAATTAATTCAATCGCAGCACACGTTTGTGCCTCTTTTGCATATACATTATCAGTTCTGTTTATAGCTGACATTTTGCAAAACTTGTCATAAACTTAAAAAAAATTATTTATGTATATACATAATTATTGTCAGACAGGTATTGGCCAATTTAAGCAATTAGAAAATGTTGAAGGTTTTCTAATAATATGCTTGGTAAATTTAGCAAAGGTCAAATGGCAACGGCAGCAGCTGCAGTCGATAACGGTGCAAGCAACTTTTTTGTTGTTGGTCAAGACAAGTCTAGTCAAAGTAATACCAATTGCTGACTAATTTTATATTACGACAGGAAACTTTTCCATGTCCATTTGCCATGACACAATTGGCCAATTACAGGGCAACATGTGGACATAAATAATACCAGCCCTATTCCAGTTGTTGTTGTTGTTGTTATTGTTGCTGCGGTGATATAAACAAATCAAATCAAATTGTGACCCACTTACAAGCTTTGACAATTTTCTGCAACAACGAACTAACAAACACACAAACAGTGACAGCGAAAAGTCGTGTTACATTTACCCAATAAAAAAGGGAAAACTAACGAAACATTTGGCAAACATTTACAATGGATTGCAACAACAGGACAAAAAAAAAAAACTACAAAAACAATCCTAATAGAAAACTGAGTTGAACTGCGGTTTTTGCTGCACAGTTCGTCAATTTACATACGAAAAGAACTTGTTTGGCAAAGGACTTTGGCAAACTTGGCTGACATTTGCATACTGCCGAGTTAAATTTCGTGCAGCTGAGACATGTGACAAATATGTGAGGGTATGTACTGGATGGCAAACGTGACCGAGGTAAGGAATTCACGTGCATACAACTTGATAAGTGGTCCAGAATGTATTGCCGGATCCACTCAATAAAAGCCAACAAAATGCTATCCAAATTAAAGCACAAAGGAGGCCAAAATAATATATAGTTTTAAAATATTCTTGGTATTTAAATAATATAATGGTGGTTAATGACAGTTTCAAACATATGTATATCTTAAGACATTCGAGCTAAAGTCGATTTAATTATGTAGAGGGTATTTTGCATGTGTGAAAGCAGTTCAAAATAAGGACACTAAAAAGTACAACAAGAAAACTTTACCTCTAAACACATAAAATCTAATTGCGCATAATTTCCAGCAACTTTGAGCAAAGCAAGCCGAGAAAGCAATTTGGACTTGCCTCAAGGTCTGACCCGTGAAATAGCGAGGAAAGAAACGGCGAATGAGATTGCGAAACAAATCCAAATTCAAATTCAAATTGAAATATGCGGTGCGCCAGCTGGGAGCGGGCAGAGGAGGCGCTACTAAAATAGAAATTCTAGTGCAAATGTTAAAAATTCTCGTGACATATCACAGGAATGCTGTTCATTGTTGTTGCCGCATTTGTTGCTGCTGCAAATAGTCGAACAGCGAAAATGCTTCCAGACAGAAACAAAACGGACCTGTGGCCGCAACCAGGCCCGGCCATGGCTCGGAATATGCCGCTGATGGCACCGAAAACAGAAATTCGACAACGGCTATTGAAAAGTTGCTTACCTTGGACTAAATGCTGTGGCCGACAACTGAGCAGAGCCGCTGCTTTGTGGGCAGGCTATAAATCATAGCTGGTCGCCGGTGGGCGTGGTGTCGGGTTTTCTAAAGAATTTCGACTGCTACTGCGATCAGCTTTCAAGAATGTGAATCATGGGCAAAAGGCGAAGCTGCCCCTGACGACGATGCCGACGACGACAATAAAACTTGGCTTGAGCATGAGACTGGCGATGGCCGTCCGGGCTCAGCTTTCAGTACGGGGCGTCAAACGGAAGCCGCATTAGTTACACAAAAAATAAGGAGAGAAGACCGAGCCAAAAAGTGATCATACAAAATATATGTATCAGGTTATTCAACCACTACTCGACACTCTCTGCAAGGCAGTTCGATCCAGGGACACGAGCCGCAATGATGACAAAACTGGAGACAGAGCATTGGGTATCGACGGACTTTCAATTCGGCTTTTTTTCGTAAGCCTGACACATGAAAAAAGGAACGCTAAAAAGATTTTCATAGTTTCCATTTTGATTATACTTATTTGGATTCGTTGTAGATGTAGTTTGTTATAAACGCAACATTACCTACTCTTAATAATAAGTAAAGTGATATTAAAAAATCTATTTATTATCTTAATACCCAATATAAAATTTTAATTCAGCCTTTCCCAAAAAAAACTGATAAGGATCATCGATAAAATATGATTTGGTTGAATTTTTCGTTTTTGACTTTTGACAGAAAATTACTTTGGTTAAAATAAACATGATTCTACTAATTCCGGGTTTACAGACAGCCGTCTATTATTTGTGCATAAATAATACAATGTTGTAAATTTATAATTTCAAACATGTAAATATTTTATACCTAATGAAAGTTCAAAGTTTAATTTGCCAAAACATTTTGTAAACATTTGGTCTCGCAAGGCAAATATTGAAACATTGCCAAAAAAGCAGCGCCAATTTTTCCTTTGCTGTCAGCTACGTTTCGCTGCAAGCGCTGAAAACCATTAAAAGTGCCATATCATTTTTATTTTTTTCCGCAAGCATCATTAAAATTACAATCTAATGTATTATGCTTAACGTAATGTGCTTAACGTTTCAGTTTTTTTCACTCTCAAAATGTTGTGCAAAATATTTTTCGAAATTTTTTGTTCTTGTTTAAATCAGCTAACAATTTTCAACTTGAAAAAACTTTGTTTGATGTGCATAAAATCTCGTGTAATATTAAAGCAGTGCTGCAGGCAAAGTTAAAAGGGGCAGGGAGAGGGAAAAACATTTGGGTTTCATAATTTTGCAGCTGCAAAAAGTTTTCCAACTGCACCCAAAAATTTATAAAGACGTGCAACTGTCAACGCAATTTTCATGGCTGTCTGTCAAATACAGAAGCGAATATAAGTAAAACTGCTCTAGTCGGTAGTGTCCGGCTTGCTTATACCCTGTACCCAACTACGAGCTGCAAAAGAAGCAGTCCGATATGGCTCATCTAGTCTTCCTGGTCAAGAATATATACTTTATGGCGTCGAAGATGCTTTTTCTGCCTTTTACATACATTTGCATAAAACCAGAACACCCTTTCTAACCCATTTTCAATGGGTATACAAAATAAGCAAATGTTGTGCACATAAATAAAGCAAATGTGCATTTTAGTGATTTATATGATGTGTGTGGAATAAAAGTAAATTTGTGTGTATGATATATAGCCTTGCTATTTATAGATTTCTGCGCCGCAAGCATTTGTCATATATACAATTTGTTGCTAAACTTAAACTATGTTATGTAGTGTAAAGTATAATAACATGTATGTACATATGTATGTATGTACTTCAAAGCTCGACAATTTTTCAATTGCACATGCAAATCTATTTTTTGTGTGCTTTGGTGCCATTTTATCAAGTACAGAACTTTCCGAAGCTCAGCCATAAGCCGAAATAGCTCAGTTGGGAGAGCGTTAGACTGAAGATCTAAAGGTCCCCGGTTCAATCCCGGGTTTCGGCAATGCAACTTTTTGTTTATACAATTTTTTATTTGAATCGTATATATTCTACTTTGTATATTTAGTTGAGAAATTTAATTTTTAGTGCTTATAAATTTAAATTAACAAATGCGAGAGCTCGACCAGTTTCCGTGGTGTAGTGGTTATCACATCCGCCTAACACGCGGAAGGCCCCCGGTTCGATCCCGGGCGGAAACATTTGTACTATTTTGTCAATTGAAACAAAAAAAAATGTTTTAGGGGCACCCTACCTGGTCTGGTTGAGTAACAGACGTAATCACACTCACATCAGTAAGACTTATTTTTTTTTTGATTCTACATAGGAATTACCCATTAGCATATTAAGGTTTACTTAAGAATTTCTATGTTCTAAGTTAATTTTCATGACATTCTGCGCCCCTCACATAGCACACAGGTCATCAACATGTCACGCAATGTTTCTCATTTACAAAAGATCCTCTGGACGAATCTGTCTGGAGCTGTTCAATTCTTGGGACTGGGGTCTGCAATCTGATGGTTTGCGGTCTGCGCTTTATTTGGGTAGTACGAAAATAAATAATGAGCAATAGTCAAGCGCCAAGCGCCAATGTTTTCTATCTGTCTGGTTGTCTGTCAACCATATATGAACGACAAACGTTTTAATATGCTTTTATTAGCCAAGGCACTGGGAGGAGGGATCCGCATCGGTCGTCGCCTGTCGGTCGGGGTAATTAGACTCCATTAGTGGCACTGGCAGACACTTCCTTGAAGCATTTGCTTACACACACACATGCGCACACACTGGCCGAGACGCATGTACACAGAAATTGATGCAAAGTGCTGAGCTATCTTCAGCCAGCTGTATCTGCGTATCTGTATCTGTATCTGTGTATCTGTATCTGCATGTGAGTTATGGGCACCATGTGCTAACGTTAATATGCACTCGTATGTGTGTGCTGGTGGCACTTGATGCGGCGCTCATAATTTTTGAGCCATTAGACAGCTTGGTGCATAAACTCATTAAAATGTACTTGAATGTCTCAAAATATGAGGCGACGCGTTGCGAAGATTGAAGATGGTAGCCATGGCCATTTGGCGTCGCATTTGCTTAATTTGTCGAGCAGTGACAAATGACAAGGAGCAGCCAAGAGTCAGCGTTCCCAGTTGTACTCCACCCCTCCCCCCACCCACCTCCATCCTCGGTCCCACATCCACTCATAGCCGAGACACATAGAGACATGTGTACAATTTGACAGTTTGATGCGCAACAAGATAGATTGGCTTGCAGTAACGATGGAGTCGGATTTGGAATTGGAGTCGGGGTTGTAGCTGAAAGCAACTCAAGCAAACACTTGAGATTGCTGCCTCAGGGATGTTGCCTGGGTCGGAGTGTCGACTGTTGCTGCAACATTAATGCCGTTTGTTTGGGCTGCCAGCTAATGAAGATGTGGCACAGCAGCATCTATATTATGCGTTGCTAGCGCACTTGCCACATCTCAAGTGGGCTGGTCTGCCAGTTAGGGTTAGGTCAAGGTGTGCCAATACCAAATAACTGAAGCCAGCGTGCAATCTTTAATTAAACATACTTAGTTGCAGGGAGTAAAATTGAGATTTTATCGTGACAAAAAAATGTGTAAAATCAGTTTTGTTAAAATTCATTTCTAAACAGATTGGTTCATGCTATAATATGAAATTTCAAATAAAATAATATGTTCAAGAGATCTTTTCTTTATAATTTGCAGTGCATAGTTATGTGTGTTAAAGAATTTTAAAATAAGTAAGAGTGTTCTATTCGGGAGTGTCGGCTAGAAGATACTTTGTATATAATATTCTTCAAACTTCCTTATATTCATAAATACACAAAATAACACTCACACACGCACAGACACGAGTGTGTACTCTGCGAACTGCGCACTTTAATTAGCGGCTGTTTTTTTTCCTTCTGCCCTCAATGTGAAACATTATTTTTTAATCAACTGCATAATTTATTGTGCTATTTTTGTGAAACCTTCAAGTTGCGTTTTTATTTGTCCAATTTTGGGCAAGAGTGGGTAGGTATTCAAAATACATACGTACTAAAATTTGGGGGCTCTTGGTCTTTAGCTCTTTGAGATATGCTAAAAAATAACGATGTCTTTAAATCCATATTTACAGAAATTAAGGAAATGGGACGAGATATTGAAAAACATATTCTGCGCATGGCATAGGAGAATATAGAACCGTCTGTTTTTCTATATCTAAATAGACTCAGTTAGACGAACTGATTAAGAATATATTTATGTATATACTTTCTAGGGAGATGTAACCTTCTGTATGTTACATAAAAACAAAAACCATTACACCCATGCTTACCGCAGTGGCTACAGATATAATAAGACTAACAAATAGACGAATGGGCATTGACTTGCCTGTCAATGTTAACGATTTATTGCTATATATCAGCAAAGATAGTAGATGAAGGCAAACAAGTAACATAGGCAATCAAATGTTTATTTATATGACACGAAAGTGAATTGTAAATATACATTACTATATGTGTATTAAATAAAGTTACAATATTATATTAAAACTTTTTGAAGTGATCGGTTTTTCAACATTTTAATGTACTAAAACGAATATCTTTAGAATACTATATCATAACTTGTACAATTGATCACTTTTTCAGCATATCATTAAGCCCAGTTAAGAACGCTGATTCAGTGCTGGTGTTCCCTAAAGTGCACACAAGAAGTTGCAGTGGCAAATGAGTCACAACAATTATGAACTATGCCAAATCTATCGCCAAGTTTCAAGTAGTCCTTATCAGGGCTTACATTCATGTGGTGTCGGCATGTAAGGAGGCGCGAACGCAGGTCGCATGAATCATAGTCGTGTGCCGGCCACCCTGTGCTATCTGACCAATTAACGTAATTTCGATTGGTAGATAGCGTGTAAGCAATAGTATCAATGCTCACTGCTTATAAATACACACGAAGTTGTCCATTTAAAATCAGTTTTGGCATAGCCTCCGTATCGAACGAACCTAAGAAGAGCCAAATTAAAATGGCAATAGGACAACCCGAACCCGACACCTGTATAGAGGTGGTAAGCACTTCGCGACCTCAGAGCAGGTACAACTGCTGCGTGAGTCGGCAGAGGCTGCATTCGATCATCACAGGTGAATTTACGCAGAGCAAATATATAGAAACCAATATCTTGACAACATTGCATTGATGTGGAATTAAAATATAAATAAATAATAATAATATTAATAATTCATTTAAATGGAAATTAAACTTATTAAAAGTAAATTTAAATGTACTAGACTAAAATTCGTATCTTATCTTTCTCCCCAGGCATGGTCATGTTCTCCTATGGCGGCATGGACATGGCTCAGGGCCTTGGCTGGAATATGTACACTGGCATCGCTGACACCTATCAATTTGAGTTCAGTTGGTTCATTGGTGTCATCATTGGTGCTATTTTGAGTGCCCTCTCCGTCAGCCACGTGCCCAAGTTCTACTTCTACGTGAGTTACAGAATGAAAGATCAACTAGCTTCTCCGATCCTAATGTCGATAATCTGTCTAGGCTTCGGCAATAGTGTTGCAGCTGATCGATGCCATTATCTGCGTGAGTGCACCGTACAACTACGACGCTATGGTGGCAGCTCGATATATCGGGGGCATTGGCATTGGTCTCATTACGGTGGCCTTTATAATACACAACTCGGAGGTGGCGCCAAGCGACTCGCGGGGCAAGTGGTGTGCCGTGGAGCAGTCCGGCCTGGGACTGGGCATCGCTGTACAGGTGATCATGGACTCAATGTGGAACCCGGCCTTGCCCATCGGCAACAACCAAGTGCATGGCATCATTGGGATTGTGTTTGCTCTTGTTGCCATTGCCATATTGATACTGTCCGTTGAATCGCCAATCTTCCATTTGCGCCGCAATAATTACGAAGAGGCAAACACTTGCCAGTGGCAACTGATGGACAAAAATGCAAGCACACAGGATCAGAGTGAAGCCTTCGAAGAAAACAATCGCTACGTCTCGGAGGGCACACATGAGAGCTTGGTCCACGATCTATCTGTGTCCATGATCCCATTCATCAAAATGTTCTTCTGTCGCTGCATGGTGGCATTCAGCTTCTCGATGCCGCTCACCAAGACAATCATCGCGAGCACCACCATGTGGCAGGGCACCATATACAGCTGGCCAATCATCGTGTGGCGCATTTTGCGCTGGATCGGCACACTAATTGCCATTTTGGTTATGGACAAGCTGGGACGCAAGCTCCTCTCAATGGTGGGCCTTGTGTGCATGGCTGGCCTGATGCTGGGCATGGCGGGCATCTATTCGAACTACCTCAACACTCTCAGCCCGTACTACATGGGCCAGGTATGCCGCATTTCAATGGTGTTCCAAATGTTTTCCGGCCTCTTCGTCGCATGCACGCCCGCCTTCATGGGCGAGGCGTTTCCCATGCGTGTCAAGCCCTTCCTCATTGCCCTGATCGTGTGCATTGAGCAAGTGATCCACATTATTGTGATTGTCACATTCAATGGCAGCCCGTATAGCTTCTACCAATACTATCTGGGGGTGGGCATCATCCTGCTGATCAGTCTGCTTATCCTCTTGGTGATGCTGCCGGAGACACGAAATATGACACTGCGACAGGCGGGCCATCGCTTCCGTCGCCTGCACGATGTATTGGCCCACTAGGAGGACCTAAAACCTAGCAATTTTTTCAAGAATTTCTATCCATTAAATCTGTGCTAGAAGTCATCAAGTCTCATAAATTTAAACTCAGAAATCTAGTTTTAACTTTTATTTAGAATAAATTTTACTCATTTTTGCGATATGCGGGTTATTCATCCGTTATTACCAATCTTATGCATTATTTAAGAAACGTAAATAAACACAATTATTTAAAAACCACACAGTTCAAGCAATTCCACAACAGAAATAAAAACTAACTAAACTGATGTAATAAGTATTTCCTTGGAATTGTGTTACATTTAAACCAAAGCTTGATCAGAATTGAATCACCACATGTATTACTAACAAATGTAAAATAAAATACAAAATAAATGTTAATTTAAAAACATGTACATACATTTATGCAATTTTTGTGTAAAAAATCTGGGTGACAATAGCACCTACATTTTTTTCGAATAAAAGCAATTCGAAGAAATTCTTAAGTTTGTTACAATTTTATCTATTATTTATAAGTAGTCACTAAAAGGCAACACTCTAGACAATGACATTATTGTTATCTCTCAATATTTAATGCTTCACGACATTCTTGTGAAAACGCACTTAGCAGGAAGACGAAACCATTGCCAACTTACAAAAGTATATAAAAATTATAAAAATATATATATATAAAAATTTCGTCCACAGACTTTCGAAACCTCAATTTTCCACCTGAAAAATTGGTTACATTTTCCAAAGGGGGAAAACATGATTTGAGCGATTTTTTACTTAATCAAAATATAAGCGAAATTTGATATAATCAAAACATAAACATAAAAGTTCTATGAATTAAATGTTCTATCAGAAATCAATAGTTTTGTGCATTTTTATTGGAAATGTCTTTAACATTGATTAGATAAAAATACTATTTTTCAAAAACTGAATATAAAATAAATTTCAACCCAAACTTTAAACAAGAAGTCGAGTCCAATGAAATATGACCATAATTTAGTTTGCATGATTCCAAGCCATTTCGTCTACCTAAGTCAATTTATCTACCTGAGTAATGTCGACTGCCACAAGTTCATTTAAGGTGTCCCCCAGAAGAGCCCGAGAACTCAAAGTTCTCAGTGAGTCATACGCGATTTGTCCTCCCATACTACATAAATAAACGCACCTCGTTAACTTTGACTGCTGTTATCAGCATTAATTTTTCATGTGGGGACTACGCATAAGAAAGGCCGATCTAAAAACGAATGAATCACGGCCATATCTCAACTGACAACGGTAGCTGACCCACAGAGCAAAAAACACACAAAATTTGTGTGTATCTATAAATTGATTAAAATATCTAGAATTCATAAAAAAGTTGATAAAGATAACGCAATTTTTGGCTATGCTAATAAATACACCAAAAATTATCTATTTTAAATCAGTTCTGAAGAAACGTTTACCGCTTCCAGTTTGCTGTGCATGTGAGCTGTATCGAGCTGATCGAAATGACAACCACCTACATAACCACGGGGCAAGCAGCCCCTTCGCAGACGATCTTCATTGCCACAAGCGCTGCTCAGCCGCAGCAAACCACCTACGTCGAGGTCATCGAAGATCCACGTGCCCAACGCAACTACAACCGTTGGTCGAATAAGCAAAATGCTCACTCTGCAACCATTGGTGAGTTAGCCAGCTGGAAAGCTAGCAGCCAAGGCAAAAATAGACAAGCTAATAAATTCCTGATAAGAAATAAAATATTTCAATTATTTATTTAGGTAACATTCCGTTTATACTTTTGGGTATTTAATATTTTATTAATTTAATTTAATAATGAAAAGTATCTTACACTTACTATATTTATATAGTTGCTATGATCAGAACATAAAATCACAATAGTTGAGTTTGATATTATGTAATACCTTTGGTTTACAGTCTGAACTGCTATTTGATTTCTACTTAACAAGTTCTGATTATAAATTGTTACATAAACCAAAACCCAAAGTCCGGTTAAAGTCATAATTTCCTAATTTACAACAAAATTTGTAAAAATGCAAATGCAAAAATTTAAAAAACATGTATCTTTTCATAATTCAAGTACGGAAATAATTGTAATAAGTTTTTTTTTACATAATTTAGTAATTTTTTTCATATTAATGTAACATTAACGGTCGATTGTCAAATCAGGAAAGAGAAAGAAACTCAAGAAACTAAATTATTTTAAGATCAAATCAAGTTTCATTCGTACCAGAACTTACATGTGCTTTTTTCTCTGAGTGCATCAGCACCAAAAGTTTATATTTGACTATCTCTTTTTTAAAGAAGTGCATTTATTATTATATTATTATTATGCAATTTTTACTAATTTACACGTATTTTCCTTAGGACTTTTATTGTTTGCCTACGGCGGAATGGATATGGCACAGGGCCTGCAGTGGAATCTGAACACAGCGATAACGACCACGTACGAGTTCCAATTTAGTTGGTTCATTGGGGTCATCATTGGAGCTGTTGTAGCCGCTCTGACTGTGACCCACGTGCCGAAAAGATATTTTTATGTGAGTAGCTGAAAGAATTGTTACACAGACTTGACTAATAATGTAGTTTCTTTAGCTCCTTGGCGGACTGATGCAGCTGATTGATGCGATCATCTTCGTGAGTGCACCCTACGACTACACTCCAATAGTGGCGGCTCGCTATGTGGGCGGAGTGGGCATTGGGCTCTTCACGGTGGCCTACATCATACACAACTCGGAGGTTACTTTGGGCAGTTCCCGTGGCAAATGGTGTGGCTTGGAGCAGTTCGGCCTGGCACTGGGCATACTTATACAGGTGCTAATGGATTCACAGTGGAACTTTAGTTCAGGCATAGGAATCAATACGGCTCACGGGATCTTTGGCATTGTCTTTGCCGTCGTTGCCACGGGCTCCGTGGCTGCATCAGTGGAATCGCCCATCTTTTATCTGCGCAGGTCTAACGAAGACGCAGCACGAAACTGCCAGACTCAGCTCTTGGGCGCCACGGCGCCAACCGATGTCTACAATGCAATCTTTGACGAGGCCAAGCGCTACGTTATGGAGGGTACCAGCCAAAGCTTCGGCGCTCAGTGCTCCTCCTCCCTTATGCCCCTCGTCAAAATGCTCTTCAGTCGCTGCCTTGTGGCGTTTACCTTCTCGGTTCCGCTCAGCTTAACCATGCTGGGCAGCACGCTAATTTGGAAGGATTCCATCTACAGCTGGCCGATGATTTTGTGGAGCATTTTGCGTTTGATTGGCGCACTTCTGGCAATTGGCTTAGTGGACAAGCTGGGACGCAAATTCGTATCGCTGCTAGGACTGCTCTGCATGGCGGCTCTTATGCTATCCCTGGCGGGCGTCCTTTCGCATGATTCCTACTTTTCAAACACATACTTCATGTCCCAGGTGTCCCGCATCTCCCTGGCCTTCCAGTTCTTCGCTGGCATGTTCGTCGTCAGCTCCCCGACCTACCTGGGCGAGGCGTTTCCCATGCGCGTCAAGCCTTTCTTCATTGGACTGGTTGTGTGCATTGAGCAAGTGATTCACATCATTGTGATTGTCACATTCGGCCAAACCTCGGACTGCTTCTTCCAGTACTTTGTGGGTGTTGGCATTATCCTGGTGGTGAGTCTGATCATCTATGCCGCACTGATGCCGGAAACGCGGGGCCTGTCGCTCCGACAGGCGGGCGAACGTTTCCGTCGAGTACACGATGTCATGGCTTATTAGAAAGGAGCTTAAGCGCAAGCAATAGAGAAAATATCCAAGAAAACCTGATCAAAATATGGTATAAACTTAAGAAACTTGAAGCCACCGAACCAGCTTAAATATTTATATACTGATAATAAAATATAACTTATTAAAATGTTCTGATTAATATACAAACGGCGTTAAAGTTGTTTCTTTGTTAAAAGTTATTTTCTGTCGACAGTTTGTTAAGATCTAATTTCATTTGTTATACCCTGAACCCATTGAAAATGGAAAAATGACTTTTGCACAAATGTTTGTAATAGGCAGAAGGAAACATCTTCGACCCCTCAGGTTGCCCTAGACGGAAGTATGTTTAAACCAAATTTCATCCGCTTGCACAAATAAAGCAAACATTATTATGTATGAAAAATAGAATATAAGTTGAACTGAAACGAAATCGATGCATTTCTGCAGATAACATAAAAATCCCCAGAATGTGAGTTAGCCCAAACACCAAACAGTAAATTAACGCGTCACATTTCATGGCAAAGTGAATCAAAGCCAAAGCTATCAGCATTTAACTGGCCAAATGGCCAGTAAAGACTACACTTGCCGATTACAATATGTATACTTTATCTATAATTAGATACTGATATCGCAGTTAGCTTGTACCTATATAAATAAAAGAATTGTCAATTTGCAGTCAGTTACGCCGTAGCCTTTATATCGAACGAACCTTCACCGAGCACAGTAGCGCGTGTTAAATAAGTGCACAAAATGATAACCACATACACAACCACACGGGAACCACCTCCGATGCAGACCACCTACATAACAGCGACCACGGCACCTTTGCCGCCACAAACCACCTACGTCGAGGTGATCAACACCTCGAGCCCGCAGCCCAATCGATGGGCTTACAGGCGGAATGGTTTCACAGCAACGGCAGGTGAGCACACGGCTGCAGTCATCGCAACGATCAGTGATCATCATTCAATAAGTAAAGAGGATTTGGGAATATTCATATGTACATATGTACAACGATATCTTCTCTCGTTATCATATCAACAGAGTCCATATTTAAGCTTCAAAGCCTGAATTGATTGTATTTTCGTATCGTATATACATATGTATATAAAGTCAAATTTATATATGCACATTAATTGTATTGACATAATAGCGTTCAAATTTAATAATCAGATTCATGTATATACGTATATTAGGTGTTTTAATTGTACAATAGTTAAATCAAAAAGGTTTTTGTATAGTGTGAATACGAGCATTAAAGTTAACATCTCTTCATCAAAGCCGTTAAGCAATCTATTTACAAAATGTATTCATATGACATTAATGACTTTAGCGAATTTCTTAGAATATCAAATTTAAAATGAAAAGTCCCCAAGTGATTGATAAATTGTCAAACAATCAGTGAAAAGGAAATAAGATTTTGGACAAGTTTAAATCGATGATTGATCGCTTTTTTGATTTTGTATCATACTTTACTTCAAACGACATTTCTACAATACAATATGAAGGAAAGCGAGAAAAAGAAGTTCGGAGTGCCAAAGATGAAATACCCTTGCAGACATATTCAAAAAAGGTGTCCGTTAATACTAAATTTTTAATCGATTGTTGGTTGGTTATATTTTGCTCACATGCAAGGACCATAGGGACGCACACAACAAGATTGGTTCGCATATTTTTAAAAACCAGATAAAGGAATGAATACAAATGTAACAACAATCCACATCAACTAAACCTAAAAAAACACAATTTGTAACTTTCAGAAGGCTTCAGCCGATTTAAGCCGAACTTTTTAGACCTTTTGTAAATCATTAACACTCTTTTCTTAAGTTTAATTTCAGTATAACGTACAATTTAAACCTATAAAATAAACACTACCTGAGCTCTGCGTCAGCATTATTAATTCCCTGAAAAAGCAGTCTAACGATTTATAAACCATCGGCAAATACTTTTTAAATTTACATTATAATAACTATAATATAAGAAATTACAATATAAAGATGGCATTTAAGTAATACTAAGTACTTTTGCAGGCATTTTATTATTTACCTATGCCGGAATGGATATGGCCCAGGGCTTGGGCTGGAGTCTAGCATCAGGAATTGCGAAAACTAATGAGTTCCAATTCAGTTGGTTCATTGGGGTCATCATTGGAGCTGTTGTAGCCGCTCTGACCGTGGCCCAAGCACCCAAGTGGGCTTTCTATGTAAGTGGCCAGAAACTAATTATGATAGTGCTTGACTTGTTCTAATGACTAACATTTCTTTAGTCTTTAGGCGCAGTGATGCAGCTGATTGATGCGATCATCTTCGTGAGTGCACCCTACGACTACACTCCAATAGTGGCTGCTCGCTATGTGGGCGGAGTGGGCATTGGGCTCCTCACGGTGGCCTACATCATACACAACTCGGAGGTGTCAGCCAGCGGTAATCGTGGATTTTGGTGTGGTGTGGAGCAGTACGGCTTGGCGCTGGGCATCGCCATCCAAGTGATCATGGACTCAAATTGGGACACTTATTCGTATATTGGAATCAATTGTGCACACGGCATTTTTGGCATTGTGTTTGCCGCAATTGCAACGGGATCCGTGGCCATATCGGCCGAGTCGCCAATTTTCTATCTACGCAAAAATAATGAGGAAAAGGCGCGTTTGTGCCAGAAGGTGCTTCTGTCCAACTTGGCGCCCACTGGAGTTTTTAATGAAGCCTTTGACGAGGCAAAACGGTACGTGGCCGAGGGGAATAGCCAGAGCATCGCCGCACAATGCTCTTCCTCCATGATGCCCTTCGTCAAAATGCTCTTCAGTCGCTGCCTTGTGGCGTTTACCTTCTCGATACCCCTGAGCAATGCTATGAGATACAGCAGCTTGATCTCTTACGGAACCGAAAGCTGGCCGATAATTGTGTGGAGCCTCCTGCGCTGGATTGGTGCCACCATTAGCATTTGCCTTTTGGATAAGCTGGGTCGGAAGTTCGTTGCGCTGCTGGGTTTGGTGTGCATGGCGGGTCTGATGCTGGGAATGGCGGGCATCTTCTCGGACATGGATTACATTGTCGCAAGCATTCTGTACTACATGAATCAGCTGTGTCGCATTTCCATGGCCTTCCAGTTCTTTGCTGGCCTCTTCATTTCCTGCACGCCCGTCTATCTGGGCGAGGCCTTTCCGATGAAGGTGAAGGGCCTCCTTATTGGCCTGATTGTGTGCATTGAGCAGGTAATCCATATCATTGTGATAGTCACAATCAACTCCTTCACGGATTCCTATTACCAATACTTTTTGGCTGTGGGCATTATCCTGGTGGTGAGCCTGATCATCTTTGGGGCGCTGATGCCGGAGACACGAGGCCTGTCGCTCCGACAGGCGGGTGAACGTTTCCGTCGCGTTCACGATGTCAGGGCCTACTAAGGAGGAGCTTACATCAAAGTATTACAACTGTCGGCCAATAAAATGTTTTTTATCTCGAGGCAGAAAAGCGCTGCGCAATCGCCTCATCAACTGTCGCAAATGCGGAAAATAACTTGAAACTACTCTGCAACCATGGGATTCAGGGAGTATCTTGGCTTTTCCCAACATATGTAATAGCCTGTTTTATTGCATAAAAATAAAGTATATTTCATAGTCGAGCACTGGGTCTGTGGCCTTTTCATTTGCCTCTCCCATTTTGAACGCAGCTGTTTCATTTTTTCGACTTTTATTAAAATTTATGCCTTCTCGAATGTTTAATGCTGTTAATTTTCACACAACGCAGCCAATGAAGACTATTTTTATAAGCTTGCGGTCGATGCGGCTTTTTTTTGTACTTTATTATAAACTAATTTATGTCTCCGTTGGATGTGCGAGCGGGATAAACTTCCTTGGTCTCGTGAATTATGTGGCGTTATTCTCTACTCGTAGAGCTTGATTGTTTGTTTAGCAGCAATATCGGCTCATGGCAGTTTGTACTAATTTTGACACATTGTTGGGTTTTTTTTTATTTTTTATGAAGTTTGTTTTGGAATTCGAATATGCTGTTCTTAATATGCTGCCAACATTTTATATCTGTTTATTACGCATTTTATGGATCAGATAGTTTTTCATGCATAATTTAATATGCTTCTTGGATAATTTCTGTTGGCAGCAGCTGCAGCTTCCGTCTATGGAGAGTAGAGTGACTTTTCTCTTATGTTCTATTTTTTACGCAACGATCACGAGAGCGATTTAAGGCCAGTGACATTTCACTAATAACCGCGAAAGTTTTTGGGTAGAGGTATTGCAAGAAAATGATATTTACAGATCTGGGTTTTGACAATAATTATGTTTTACCCTTGCATAGCCACAAAATGTATAGCTTATAGAGAGTGATTTTTCCAACCTCATACAATATATATATTCTGAATCAGTATAGAAAGGCATATTATATCTTTCTGTGTTCCTGTTTCTGTGGAACTAGTCTCTCTGTTATCAGATAGATATACTATTATACATATACATGAATATATACTCAATTTTTGACGGGGTTCACCAGCAATCTACATATAAAGTTTGTTGACTTTTGCTTTATTATTGCGAGAAATATTTAACTTTTATCGATTTGCTACTGGCATGTTATCGATTTGCCAGCTTTATAGTGGGCGGGGCACACACTTTGTCTGATGTGGGTATACACGAGTATATATTCCAAGTTACAACTCTCTAGTTTCAAGCTTCTAGCTTCGGAAAAAAGTTACGTTCGTTTAGACGGATGGTCATTGCACAATTCCAATATACTCTTTTCACTTTGTGAACGAGTATAAAAACAAAATTTTTATTTATTTATTTTAATTTTTTTTATTTATTTTAAAGCCGATTCTGAGGGGTCAAATTTTTTGTCAAAAATCATGCCAAAATTGACATAAATTTTGACATGTAAAGCTCTCGCATCCATTAAGCCAAAATTTACAAAAAAGTTGACATGTACAGCTTATGTCAGCAGGGTATTTAATATTCTGCAGATATTCGATATATATGTATATATTATATTTATATTATATGTTTTATTCATTTACGTAGTGAGAAAGGTATATTGGGTCCGTATACACGCATTTTATTCGCCATTATGAAGCTAGAGACTTGAAATATAATATATATTCGTTGTTACCTGCGTCAAATAAAGTGTTAAGACTTTTTGGATACGCTAAAGCTAGATACATTCTATTTTTTTTAGAAAGATTACTGATAATCTCCTCTGAAGATTTTTAGATAAGCCCACTGGAGGCGTGGCAATCGATAAAATCTATATATCTTGGGGCGGGTAAATCGGATGACCTACTCTAAAGATAACATAAGTTATTAAAAACGTTTTCGACGGTAAAATGTTATTATACTATGGACGAGTATTGCGCAGTCGGTTACACCCGACCTTCCTACAAGTTTTTTATTCGTTATAATAAAAGCGAAATGCTAGTTGCAAGTGAAGTTTGACAACAACGCGTTCAATGAGAGTTGAACATTTCAAGAGCTTTTTTGATTGCTAGGCCGTGCACAAAGGGACCAAACAAAGACAAATGCCTCGTGTACAACAATAAGGCGCATTACATGAATTACAATTGAAATGATTGTGAATGGTCGAAAGACAGATGCCTCTCTACCGAGAAAGCAGCCCATTAACGTGCGCAAAAATGCACATAAAAATTGCATTAAAATCTCTTCAAGATACAAACTTAATGAAGGAATGGCTATAAAGGACAATTGCAACAGCCACTAGTCGGCCAGAAGCCCCACCATGGGTTGGGAAAAGTATCCAATGCCCTTAAATGGTTCACATTTACACAGACACACACGTGCACATATACTGGTAAACGCGTTGATGCTGGCCAAGATAGGGGCAATCTGCTGGCCAATTGAATTGAATCGACAAGCTGCAAAATGCGTGCAAAAATGTTGTTCGCCCGATGTTTTTCAGCTTTCACAGCATTTCCCAGACGAAGCACCAAGTGAATTAAATGCATGTTCGTGATTCTGCACTTCAATTAATGGCGACGCCAATGCACGTCTCTAGGAGGTGACAGGTCAACCCCAAGGTGGCGATTTCATGTGTCACCGCACAACGCTTCCTGTTCCACTCGCCTCCCTCGGATGGGTGTAATTGCTTTACGCATAAAGTTCAGCCAAACGGAAGGAATCGAATTCGGCTGAGCTCTGCCAGGGAAACTGCATTTAATTGACCGAAAATGCGACCACACGGAATAGAATAGAAATTGCGTATAGCTGCAGTAAATTACCTGCGAAAATAAATGCCGGCACTGCATTTACATTCGTAAGCAGTTTTGTCGGCGAACGAGAATGATAAGGTTTCTCAAGCATAAATTGCCTTGTCATTTACGTACTCATAAAATGCAAGAACTGTGAGCTTGAGAAACATCCTTATCTACCTTATCTCTCTTGCTAATCTTAAGTATATAATATTCGATGATACTTACTTAATGGTTCGGCAATACTTTTGATCTTATGCAAAATATCTAAAAAGAAAATTAAAAAGAGATGGATAAATTAGTTTTAACGTAGAAGGTTACATTACCTTACAAAATATAATAATTATAATAACAAAGAAATGCAAAGATTTTTGTACATGTTTTTTTTGATGTTTCATATTAGTGTAATAGTTTTATTAAAAATGAGCATAAATAGTTTGATCTGTAAGAACTTGAAACAAACAATTTCAACAGGAAGCTCTAGTTTTTCATTTCTTAGAACCACTATTATTTATATCAAAGCAAATGATGGATAATCGCAACATAACTGAATAAAGGAATTTTTGGTACAAGTCAAAACATTTCTGTGATAACTTTATTATAAACAATGTGTGTATATAAGAGTCGGACATGACTATATCAATACCTTAGTTCCTATGGAATGGTATAAGACAGTAAATTATTCAAAATTAAATTTTTTGTAAGACGCGAACAACTTTTGTGCCAACTGAAAATTTCAAATACATAGAGACCCTAACAACAAATAGGACTTCTTCCGAAATCCCATAAATAAAGCAAAAGTAAATAACTTTGTTGCATTTACACTTGTCAGTCGACAGCTGTCGCAAACTCCACAATGCACTAGATGTGTGTATTTTGAAACGAGAACTATAGCTATAGCAATTAACAGAATCCTATACCCTGCTCAAGTTTTGTGCCAAGTCGAGTGCCAGGTACAAAACTCAAACTGTAAAGGTAAAAACTTTTGAACTTTGGTTTATTTCGAACTGGCACATTTCGCACCCGCTCCAACGAAATGTGGAAGAACGAGCAAAATAAGCCTTGAATGATTGATTGTTGAACTGAGTGACTGTGCGAACGACTAAGTGAGCGAGTGACGAAGTCGGTAAAATGTTGACAGAGTCCATGACCCAACACAGGCGCTTTTCATTACCTACAACGTCTCCATCTGTCAGCTGTCAGTTTCGCACGCTGGCAGGCTCTGAACTTGGTATTTTAATTGAGTTTCGAGTTCACAAAACTCGTGTAGTTGTAACTGCGAGCTAAGATTTATGCGATTTTCTTGCGCCACTTGCCAGGCGTTCAACCAAGTAATAAAATGCTACTTAGGCCTTTTAACAGCCAAACCAATATGTACTTTCACATAGAGTATGCACACTATGATAACCAGTTTGTATAACAAAAGCAAACTTTATGAATATTCTTGTAGAAAAATTCTCTACATTGCACTTCTCATATTTGCACAGTAGGTTATTAAGAAAAACTAAATAAAACAACCAAGAACTTTGCAGATGTGTGTGCACAAAAAATATTTACAAACAAAAAGAGTGCAGTTAAGAAAAATTAAATAAATTTAATAAATAATACAGATAACAACAAAGAAAAAAATCATCTTTGATATGATTTAAACTAGGCTCTAACCAAAAATTGTAGCTGTATCTTATAAATATTTTTCTTTTGTGCCTCTAGTTTTTACAGTCTCTCTCATAGAAACAGACAGGCTTGTAATTTTGGGAAAAAACATTGTTGTATTGCATTTCATTGTATTTGAAGAAAGTTTTTTATAGGCCCCCAAAAGTTCTTAATGTAAAACTTAAATACTATACTCAATCCGAAAAACATTGCTCTTCCATTACGAACAAAAGTTCTGTAACGAGTATATTGTATTTAATTCCAGAATTTCTTTCATATTTGTGCATTTATTTTTAGATAATAAAAGAAAGAACTGTTTATACAATTTTAAAAAAAAATTTGTTATGTTATGTTTGTTATGTTATTTGTTACAAAATGGTAACAAAGTGAAGCGTATGCATATATTCGGCATTGAGAATGCAATTTACGCTTCCTAGTTTAGGTGCAAACTCGTTTAGCTTTTATTGAACAAACAGCTGAAATAGCTGCAGCTGCCGTGTTGAATTGGTTTTTATGGCTTTGCTGCAACGCTGCGTATGCGCAATGCCTGCCCCGACTCGCCTTTAACCTAGTTTGCTCGGCCCGCTGTTAGTTTCTGTTATCATTAACACCTTTTCTTGTTGCTTAGCGTTGTGTTCATTGGACATGCAAATTGGGAAATTGGTGGGGGAAGTATCGGATGTGAAAGCCCTTCTGAGTTGCACGGGTGACTTGGCAACCTTGTCCTTCCGGCGACTCAATCGAAGCGGATCAAATGGCAAAACGAAACAAACTGATAAGATGCACGCATTGCGTATTCGCAGCGTTTGCCTATGCAAACAAACAAATAAACGAGTGTAAATAAATTTAAGTGAGCTATAGAAGAGTGAGTGGCTCGCTTGTCGGTTTGTTTGTTTCTCGCTGGCTCGACAAACACATAGACAGGCATGTAAATAAACATTTCAAGTGGAAACAGAGAACGAAAAAAAAAATATATATAAACTGTTTTGATTGCAGGTAAATACTCAACTGAAGGCAGACGACAACAGCAATGAGACCGCGGGCTGCAGCTTCTCATTATTGATAGCTGTTCATTTATCATGCCGACTGTTTTATCTATATTTCCACCCACCCCTCCCCAAAGAGCCCCACAATCTCTGATAACCGTTTCGAATGTCAATGATCTTGAGCTTGATGTCACACTGAAAAAGCGCACTATATCACATGATATTCGAAAGATATAGTATTGCGCACAGCGCTATTTATAGAATAGGATGACTACGAAACAGGTAGTTTCATGATTTCATACACGTAAATGAGCAATGCAAACAAATAAACAAATGGAATGGCAAAAATGCTATAGTTAACGCTTCACTGGGCAAACGGGAGGAGACGCAACTATAGAGAGTGCATAAACATGCCTGGGAATCAAATGGCTAACGTTACGCCCCACTGGCGCCCAACTCTATACGATGGTTGTGAGAGAGCTGAAAAGTATTTAAAGCGCATATGTGCGCTTTATGTACTAAACCTTTGTCATGACTATTTTGTATATCGTTCAAGAATTGTGAGCCTTTTTATTTAACAACGGTCGATTCCTACTCAATATAAGAATATTTTAATAACGAAATGCTAAGTCAGAAGCTTTAATATTTATAATTATTGATAGGGCCATTATAAGTCAATCTGTCAAAGAAAATTATTAGCAATAAACGCCTCGTCAATGTAAATAACTGAAAATAAATCCAGTGGTGTAAGGTACCCTAGACTGTTCCTTAATTATAATTACAGATGGTACAATGTAAATTTTAGAGAAATTTTAATTGCGTCTGGTAATGTTTATAAAACAATTTTTTATATCATTTTACAATTTACTGCATGTTGCATACATTTACACAGCGGTATACTATAACACACACTTTTAAATTTACAAAGAGTACAAGAGCATTGATTTAATGTCAGATCTGCACATATATTATAACCAAAACCAATTCCAACAATTGTATCAATTTGAAATTACAATTGCAACTGGTTATTAATTGATTTTACTATTTGGACAATAAGGCTCAAAGTTATATTAATTATTCAATATTTACAACTCATTGAACATTGGAAAAAGCAGTAAAATTATTTATACCTCGACTGCTATTGTAATTGTCGTGTTCGTAAGCAGTTGCCGGTATTTTGTTAACGGCCTGTCATTTGTTGCTAATGACAGGCCCGACATACTCCTACATACAACTACATATGTATGCACGTGTATATATATGTATGTATGTGTGTTTCGGAGTAGCATGACATAAGTAAATGTCTTTGGTTCGGTCTTTGGTTGTCGTTTTACCTTTTCTGCTTTTGACTTTGACAAAATGCTGGCATACTTATTATTTAACATGCACAAAGACTTAACCGTTTCTGGGTCTGTTAAAGATATATTTGGTTCGATTTGTCACAGCGTTTTGAAGAGGAGAAATTCTAAGGGCACATTCTATTGCAATGCTTATTATGTTATGAAAATCTAAGGATAAATAATTTGTTTGAGGTAGATAATGGCAACAGCTGCAAGGCAGGTATGAATCATAATATTATCGCTATATACATGACAAACTTTGCTAATAAACAAATACTTGATTAATTTAAGTCTGCATATCATTCTAAAAGCGTTTTATAAATAACGTCAGAAAAGTTGATTTAGAATCTATAACTTAATTTTATGATGGCATTAGAGATAGTAATGCAAATTAGCACTCATCACGTTTAATTTTAAATTTATTTACGTTTTTCAAAACGAATGATTTACCATCATTAAAAATTATGTTAATTTACTTAATGACCTAAGCTCGAAACACAAAGAAAGAAATTTGCTTTTAATTTATTTCGAGAGATCAATAAAGTTCTGACTTGCTTATATTAGCAAACCTATTAATAATGGAAAACTCATAAGGTTTTCCCCCGCTTCCCGTTAAACGTGCAACAGCAAAAAGTCCATGAAGAATTGTTAAATTGTGCATCAAACATCCAAAAGAAATTCAGAACGAATGCGCCTCAGTCAGCACATTTATAATTAATATTTACTTTTATGTTTTATTTGGCAAAAAACAAATGAAAAATGTGCGATTTCAGCACGAATTGCATGTGTTGAAAATCAGCAAATGTATCTGTATACCTATATAATAGGTATCTGTGTGTCTGCTTTGGCTTTGCTAAATGAACTGAAGATTCCTGGCGCCTTGATTAATGATGCCAAATATATTGCGCTACATTGAACAGAAAATCCAAAGCGTGCCGGCTGAAAGGTTCATTGAAGATGCTCACCTTGCCAAAGTTAATTGAAAATATTTCTTCGAATTTCGGAAAGCGACTTTTGACAGCTTTACTTTATCTGAACAAAATTATGGCTCTACGGAATAAGGTTATATCTCATAAAAAGTTTACACCACAGAACGAAATGTCTATCGAAATCGAAATTTATTTGTCTCATTAAAATAACCGCACGTTTACTTCTATTATAGTTTAAATTGAGGAATGAGATTTATTACGACATAATTAGCCGCGAATGAGTAATTACTTCAGTAGTTACACCGATTCCCTCCTATTTTGTTTAAAGTACGTAAATTCAAATGTACATGAAGACAAATGCGCCCTTCTAAAATCAAGTGCTATTGGAATAGGATTCGCAAAGGTTTGTTCTTTAAGTTTCAAAATTAATTCGTCCTTCAATATTCTGAAATAAAGCATAAAGAAATTTTATAATTAGTTTATTTGCTTATTTCATATGCGTTTATCACATTTTTGAATTACAAAAACGTTCTGGAAATGAAAATGTTATTCCCAAGTTTTAGAAGTTCAACTTAGCTGGATTTTGACAATGGTTGAACTTAATTTAAGTAGTCAAATGCTTAAGGCTTTGATACTATATCCTTGATCGCAATGAAAAGCCCTGGCTGGTTTTAGAAGTATTTCATATTTTTACCAATTTGAAACAAATTGTTTAATATTCACATTTAAAAAAGTATAAGTATAAAAAATATTAGTATATATCATAATGATTTTGTAAACATTTTTTTAGTTTTCATCGCTACGGGGTATTCATAGAGTCTGATTGCCTTGAGCACTGTTTTCTTTTACAGATTTAATAGTATGTACATTGTGCATATATTTTTTGTTCTCTAGCCGCATTCGCTTTTCATTGCCTGTTTCATCCTTGCCCGGCCGGGCCGGGCTGAGTCTGGCTTGCTTTGGTTTGCTCTCATTTTGCTTTTTTCACGCTTATTATGTGTTTTGTTGATTTTTTGTATTTCTTTTTTTTTATGTAGTTTAAATGCTGTCAGACAGGATTTTCCACTTTAATGCAGTCGGCAGTCGTCAGCGTCGCGCTGACGTCGACGTCGCTGCTGCGGCAATTGGCGCTGCTGCTTTGGCGCGTTTTTGCAGCTCATCATGCAGCTGGAATCCGCATCCGAATCCGCTGTTCATATCGCCTTAGTGCAGACAGTGCACCTCAGTCTGCGCCTGCACCCTGCTCGTTGGCTTGTCTTGCCCGCAATCCGCTGCAGCTGGCGCGGTCATTCAGGTTAATGCCGCCTTTATTCATATTTCTAAGCGCATTATGCGGGATGTTTTGCTCAAAATATTAGCGAAATTATGTTAATCCCCCTGAGGCGGACGTTAAACAAGTAATCTGCCCTCCTCCAGCTCCAGCGGGCGCGCCAGCCTAGGCCTATTACGATGCGCTTCATTACCAGTGCGAGTTGAATTATTTTAATAGCCACTGCAATTACGGCCATTTACGTATACAATTATGCATATACCCACCCCGCCACACCCGTGCTACCCTATTGTCGCTATTGTGCTGGGCATACTTTCCTCAAATGTATTGCGCGTTTTTCTGCAGCGTTTTTAAACGCGTCTTACGGCAAGCCAAAGTACTGGGCTGGCCAGAGAAATTGCATGCTAAGCACTTAAATGGCCTACAATTTGTAGCTGAGCACGCGTCAATGGTATTCTGGCCTATAATTTCCGATATCATTCCTAACGCTTCATTAAAAATGTAGCAAGAGTTTTAATCTCATTAGCATGTCCTCGTTGTGTTAGCAATAAACTTTTTCAAAAATCGTTCAATTGTGAATTCAATAGATGAGAAGAGTTTTTTATGTAGGTAATAAGATCATAGGAAATACACATAAATCTATACTATAACTTTTATTAAATTTCTATAAAAATTCAAATTTTGCAAGTTATTCGATACTTCATCAATATATTTTTATATTTACTTACATATAGAAATTGCATAACAAAAATAACACGAAATCCAAACAAAATATAAATAAAAAAATATAAATAAGCAAAATACGGCGTACAAAAGAGATTAAAGAATTAAATATTAAACGTGTGCTTCTCTAGCTGCCCACCGTCCGCCGTTGACCTCAGACCCGTCTATTCCGTGTCCCAAAATAGCCCTTAAAACGTTTCAATTAAGTTATTCAATAGGCAACAATAGCAAACTAACTAACGCCAGATACAGACCGATCGACAGACTGCCTTATCAATTGCCTCAACAAATGTGGACACAATAAGAAATATAAGCGAAAATTGAAATTGATTTCAAACTAATTAGTGGCTGTCAAGTCATGCGTCTAAAGTGTATAAATATGTACAGACATACATATGTTAATTGACACTTGTTATAAAAATACATAACAAGCTGCTGCTGCCATTAAATATTCATTCACAAAGTGTCGCACAATGTGCAACCGGTTAAAGTCGCGCTAAAAACGCGCGCGTCGCAATTAAACGGCGCCCAAAACGCGTGCGTCGCTGCCATCGTTTGCGGCGCTTTTATGACTGTATTCAAATGTGCGCAAGTCTGCATAATAACACCCATATGAGCATTAGACATTATTATTGCTAATGAGTGGAGCCTGCCTAGACAACTGGAGCTGGTTAATAGGAAATGCAAACGAGAGGCATGTGCATAGACAACGCCCGGCGCTGGGCTTGTTAGCCAATTAGCCGTTGGCTCATGTGTGTGGCATCAGCTCCGAGGACAGTTTGATCGATTGCCCACCAATCAGGCTGCACAAATCTGTCGTTGATATTCACTCATTCATTCGATCATTTATTCAGTTGTCGAAAGTCTGATTACGGTAAAAGTTTGGTACAGAACGCTAGACGTTAGCCCCGGACCCGTTGTTGTTGGCCAAAATCTTAGTTTTGGCTTGGCCTGGCCAAAACCAGTTTCAAAGTTTCCAGGCACGCCTCGTCTGTGATAAGCACCATCCGAAAGAGGCTTGGAGAAATTTTTGCAGTCAAAACAATTAGACAACCTGGCATGCCTCTTACAACTTGTTGCCGATGCGACAGGCCGCAGTCTTGCCGGAAAAGCTGTGTTGTCGGGCTCTTTGGATCGGACCTGGCTTCGACTCCGGCTTTCCGGCTACGGTTCGCTTACTTGCAGCGTGAAAAGTAAAAAGTGTGTAATTAAATGCGTTGCCATATGCCCCACGGGAAATGCAACAAGCTAAACATAATATAACGAAAATGCTAGCCAACAGCTAGACGAATTTTTAATGCTCTACTGAAATTATTTAGGGCCAAAAACAGCAATTACACAAGGTAAATTATAAGTGTTTTATTAAATATAACATAAAGAACATTTTATGTTTTTGTTGAGGTAAATTTCTTGTATATTTCATCATTGTTAACTTGGTAAGAATTGTTCAGTTAACTTGCAACAAATAGAAAGTTTCTTTTTTGGACGTACAACTCTCACGTTAATAAATTTTCATTTTAGCCGGACTTGACAATGTTCGATCGAAATATAATACTTAAATTTGGGCTAGATACAAAATTTATAAAATGTTTATTAAAATTTCATTTCTTTATAGATAATTTTATAAATAATTACATTTTTTATTTTATTTTTTTTATGTATTCAACAATATACAACTAAGTTGAGTAAATAATTAAAAATGTTAAACAGTTTAAAAGTTTCTCAAAACTACATTAAATTTTAATGAACAAAGACTTTGCTCAAACCTAATTTAACAACAACTATAAAGTTTATAACATCGTTTTTATAGTTTTTTAATTGAATTAAATAAAGTAAGACCGGAGTTCAAATTCGACTGAACGATTAGATGTAGCTTGATAACAATTAAAAAATAGTCTTGGCTCAAAGGGTAAAATTAAAGCCTGATTGTTACGCAATGAATGTTAAATTAAAATAAAAAATATAAGTAATTTTCTATTTCGAACGTAACTACTTAATATTCCCGATGATGTTTTATGAGATGCGTTGCCAACTGGATGACAATGTTGATATGCCCAGGCAAACGGCTTGGCAGAACACAAACAACAGCAATTAACATAAATTGCGTACGCGATGCGGCTCATTGACTTTTAAAGGGGTTCTCCCATAGTTCGGGTTCGCATTTGGGACAGCTGCCCGTCAATCATTCGCACAAACGAACTCTGACATTTGAGTGGAGGAGGCCGACTTGCCGCATTGGTAAAATATACAAAAAAAAATCAACAACACTATAAAGTTGCGCTATTTATTCGTTCGTGCGACGCACCTGTCGCAATGACAAACAGTTTGGTCGAGCCAGCCCACAGCATGGGCGCGATAAGCATCGTCATAACAAAAGATTAACACGCCGGAAAAGCCAGCGTTCAGATGGATAGGTCAGATTAGGGGCGATGCAACGAACAATGGCCACACACAAACAGAAGCAATAAAAGAGAGACGGATCGAGAGCGAGACCAGGTACGCACTTGGTTGCTAGGTAGATGTGCCATGCCGTGCCGGCGGCTTCTGTTGATGTTGCCACAAGGATGCAAGAAATCTTTGATATCGAGTTTCAACCACACTTCAGACACCCAAGTGCCATTCCGAGAGTGTTATTAGGCGGTAGCCGTCAACAGATCTGAGATATGTTTAATTGCAACTGTGATGGATGTATGTACGCACCTTGTATCTGGCTATTTTAGAGTATTCGTAGACGTTGATTCCAGCCTTGTCTTCTTTGTTTTCACTGCTTTAACTTCACTTTCATTTTTTGCTTTTAGTTTATCTTAAATTTATTTTTAGCCTGAAATTTTAATGGAAATAATAAACTCAATTAACCCGGTGAACGGAGTAATAAAAGAACACGATCGACTCTTTAACGCTGGCCATAAATCATTTAATCAATGGGAGTCCATAAAAATACCGTCTACTGATAAGCACGTCGAGAGGCGAACAAAGTGAAGGCCAAACAAATGATTCCCAAAAAAATTATGTTGATTCCACCTCCACCTTCACTTGCCGGTTGCCCACACGCCACGCACGCAGCTCAGCTGCTTGGGCAAGCGCCAATGCACGCTACGTTATTAATAACAAGTTCAGATACAAATGCATGTGTGTGTAATTTGAAAAGCCCGCGGCAACTGTGAATGCATTTGCTTTGATGGCACAAACAAGCATTGACAACTGACAGCGTGGGCGCGACGTTGTTAACCGTTTTGCAAACTAATCACTTGATATTTCTCTGATTTTGGCGCACTTTCTGCTACCTCATCATGGCACACGTACTTGTATTGTTGTTTTTTTTTATGGCCGCGACAAGAAAACGTATTTTTGAATTGCGCTGATTGCGTCGACGGCGTCCGCGTCACAACCGCAACGTTCGATGTTTTGGTTTCGACTGCCCCCGTGAACATACGGTCGCCGATGTATTTTATTTTTCCGCGACTTCTATCGATATGTTAGTTTTCGATAAATGTATATTGGTATTGGTTACATTCTGTTAAGTTTTAGAACAAAATTTTAGCGCGAAATTCAGTGAGATTTACTATATTCGTGGTATACTATTTGATATTATGTAAAATAGAAATGTAATTTGAAAATTGCCAGTACCTGTCTTTCGTAGCGAAGGAAATATAAAATCAATTTCTTCCTATAATATGATTCAACTTAACTAACCCATTTAGTTCTAAGTGAACTGTATAACTGAAATACGACATATTTTTTACATTTATAAAAAAAATTATATTATTCAAATATTATTTTTAACATTGTTGTACTTTAAATAACAAATAAAATGTTGGTTTTTACGCGCATATTCGTAACAGTGTACTAAATGTTAATTTTCATGGAATTAACTGCCAATACTTACCAATTTGAAAATTTTTGCGCACAATTTAAGTTTTTATTGCAGTTCTACCAGATAACGCTGTCAATTATCGAATATATTACCGATCATCATCATCAATTCGACTTAATAATAAATAAATTCTATATATATTGACCTATGAATGAACCACCCAGTGCAGATTTTAATACACATTTTAATTCCAGTTTTATTTTGATTTATTAACTTTCAAAAATATGTCATTTACTTATTTGATTTTAAAACTATGAATGGTGTTTTATAGTTAAGGTTTAAATTGTGAGCAAAGAGAACGCAACGTTTATTTCGAATTCCTTTAAATAGCTCTTCATTTGTTTTTTACTTGGTTCTCTTCGCTGATTGCAGTGTGTACTATATACTATTATAATGTTTGGATATAAATAATCCTCATGCAAAATATTAATGCTATATTTTGGATTCGAGTTTCTAGTCAAAACTTGTACAAAATCAAACAAATACACATATGGCTTATGGCGACTGTTTTCCGGCATTATTGTCTATAATACACACATATATACATAGGTATATACAGTATGTGCCTTGAGTAGTCGCCATATGCAACACCAATAAAGACGACAAATATAAAAGTTTCAAAATATTTGGTTTATGTAAAACGTAAACTGAAAAATAAACTCAAAACAGTTGCTAAATCGAATAAATCAAACATACCAAGAGGAAAGATAGAGGAAGATCACAAGGACCGGGCACTATCCAGCGTTGGGCGCAAGACAACGTTGGATGATGCGGAAATTCCATTGATATGGTCGAAAAGGCCACGAAATGTGGTGAGTGAATGTTATCCAAAAGGTAGCTAAATGCGAATTTCAAATCCTAATCCGATGTGGAACTAATGCTGAAGTGAAGCACGAAGGGATGCGTTTCCAAAAATCCTTGCATTTCCTGTCCATGTGAACACGTTCATCATCCTCCACATCATTTTTCATGATATTTCATGCCCACAAAATTACTTTAATCCGAATCGAAAAACACAAACAAAAGATGTAACGAAGATCTGAACTGGGTTCCAAATAGTAAGAGCAAAAGAGATGAGAATCAAATTCCTGTTCTCCATGTTTATAGATCGAGTGCTGTGGGGAAACTGCATCCCACGTTGTCCTAGAGTTTTAATTTTCTTTTGCGAAGGTAAAAGAAAATGCCTAATATCCAAATCCTTTTTGTTTCCTGATACCATTTTTTAAACAATAACGCTTTCCAAATTGCCTGCCTCCTCTAATTAAATCCAAATTTATATTTATCCTTCCACTTCACACTTCACTTCACCATCAACATCAAAATTATCCTTCCTCCTCATCCTTATCCTTCCTCCTTCTCCAATAATCCTCATTATACTCCAAACATAAACGCGCAAAATGGGGAAGAGAAGAAAATAAAATGAAATATTAATAATTTGTAAATTGATTCCATATTTTTTTTTGTTTTTTGTGTTCTTTGATTTTTTGTTTACATATATTTATTCTGAATTGTTGTGGGTTTTTCTTATTACGCTGCTGTTAAGTTTTGTAGTTTTAGACAAATTCTAATAAATTATTCTTCATGAATGCAACCAAATTTTAAGACAAGGAATGTTTAAGAGACTTTCCTTGAATTATAATTATCGTTAAAACTTAATTTGTCAAATGTGTATTTGTATGCATAAGATAATTTAAAAGAATTTCTCTGCACTGAGGGGAAAAGCAAGTGATTACTGTTATTAATGTTCCTATATTTGGAAATTAAATTCGCATTGGATTACTCCAGTCTTGAATAAAGGGATTCTTTTTTTCATGATATTGAACTGAACTGAAATCGCTCGTTCGACAGTCGGCATATTTGAATGAACAGTAAATATATAGGTAATAAGGGGTCTGGGTCGGGAGTCTTGATATTTAGCTTGCTTTTCCTAATTTTTCCTGCTCGTAAGAAATATTAATATTAATGGATAATGATTGTAGAATTTAGTAATTAGAGCGTGAGCGAGACCTGGAATAGGATTGACGACGCACCGGCGAATATGTGGGTGTGCCACGACGACGTGGTCGCGATGAGAACGAGCGCGAGCGTGATCTGGAAATGAGATTGCAATTAGCGAAAAATAAAATCTGTCGATGCAGAGCCAATATTTGTTTCCATTACTTCAATAATTACTAATTTCACAGTAATTAAGCGAATTTAGTTACAAACTTTATTCATTGACTTACCTATCACGATAGTCACGACCGCTACCGCCACCACCGCCGCTGCCGCCGCCGCGGTCATTATCGCCGCTATCTTCACGCACCCTTATGTAGGCGACCTCACCCTAAAATTATGTTTCCATTAACAATTTGATTCCCTTAGCATAAATAAGCCGATTTCCTACCTCATGCGAACGGAAACGAGAGTCGTCCAACTTCTTAATGGCATACTTCATGTCCTCGTGACGCAAAAACTCAACGACGCCGGAACCATCCTTGTAGGTATCGGCAAAGCAAACATCACCAGCTTCACGCATGTGATCCTTCAGATCCTGCCATGAACCTGAGCCGGGTAGACCTGTTACCATCACACGGTACTGTGAGCGCTTGGCTGGCGGTCCTCGACCGCCCATCCGTCCGCCGCCATCGCGACTCCGATCGTTGCGATTGTTGCCGCGATAGCTGCCCGGGCCGCCGCCGCGAGGGAACTCGACGCGCAGGCGATATCCGTCATAATCATAGCCGTCACGTGCCTTCACCGCATCGTCCGCATCACTGCTTACCGCCAAATATGAACAGTTTAATTTTCCGTTGACCCAAACATATTTGTGTGAATGCGTGCAGCCAGTTTTTATTACTCACCGCGCGTCTTCGAACTCGACAAATGCAAATGGCGGACCACGCCGATTCTTCAAATCGACAAATGTGACTTTGCCGAACTTGTGGAACAGATCCTGAATGTCCTTAGTGCGAATATCTGGTGGCAGATTTCCAACATAAATGCGACACTCGTTGCGTGAGCCCATTTTGTATTTTTGCGGCTTTGGAAATTAGAAATCAGAAGCTAAATTTTTCTCAGAACCTTTGCTGTCACGCAATTACTCACACAACTAAACTACACATACACACATAAATGTCGAAGGCATTACAAGCTTGCATGTGACAGTTATCGATAAGTCAACGCTTTGTTTGCTGATTGGCAGATTGTTACTTGAAGTATTTTTAGTTTGGTATTATTTAGCGTAATTTGTTCAGGGTATTGCGGCGTCTGCCTTTACAAAACAACTTTTTGTTGCAAAAAAAAAATGAAAAAGTGCACATTTCTAGCTGGAGCAGAGTACAAAACTTAACAAATCAAGGACGCGCGTTTAATAGTTACCCAAAATGTGCAATAATCGTTTACGCGGGTGAGTTTGAAGTTGTTTGTAGCAGCCAGCAGACAACAACCTTGATTATTGTGTGCGCGCCTGTGCGTGTGTGTGTGCGTATGTGCATTGTGTGTATATAAACAAAGTGCAAACGCGGGAATCGACTGTTAGATAGTTCAAGTGCGGAAGGTGCCCCAAAATGCCCAATGTGCGCTACATCAATTTTCTGGATCTGTGCCGCATCTGCACGGCCAGCAGCGAACAGAAAATTAACATTTACTCGTCCGACGGACGCGCCAAAAATTTGAGCCAGAAAATCGCCGAATGTCTGTCAGTGCATGTGAGTAGCATATGTATATACATATATACAAAATATATAACACCTGTAATCTCTTATTTTCCGATTCGTTTCGCACAGATCGATGAGAAGGATCGCCTGCCAAAGGTCGTGTGCGCCCAGTGCGCCCAGCAAGTGGAGCAAATATACGAAATGCGCAACATTTCGAAAAACTCGCAGGCAATACTCACCAATTGGCTGAACCATCGCACGTTGCAAAGCGACGACAAGGTGTTTATCAAGGATGCCATCAATGACACCGGGAAGAGCCTTAGCGTGTTGAGCACTGCAGCCAGCAGCAGCAATCAGCCCACTGATCTGCTCAGCACCGTAATGCAGGCGTATCGACAGGTCCAGCAACAACAGCCCCAACAACAGCAGCAGTACACCTTGACTCTTGAGAGCCACGTTCAGCCGCAGGTCCAGGCCCAGCCACAGCCACAGTCCCAGCCCCAGAATGAAATCAAGATCGAGAAGCACAAGTAGGTTTTACGCTGTGTGGCGACGTGCGTACTGATTAATTGAGTTTCATTTTGTTTATAGCACTTTGGAAGAGTTTATACGCTTGAAGCCGGACATAAAAATCACGCCGCTGGGCAAGAAGGACAATCTGCACAGCTCAGCGAGCAGCAGTACCATTACCAATATCAAACAACACCAGCCACAGCAGCAACAACAACAACAGCAGCAACAACATCAGCAACAACAGCAGCAGCAACAGCAGCAACAACAACAGCAGCAACAACAGCAGCACCAACAACAGCAGCAGCAACAACAGCAGCAGCAACACGTTCAGCTGCAGGCGCAAACGTTAACGGCAATGTCCGCGCCAGTTCCTCAGATGCAACTGCAGCCGCAGCCGCTTGACATCAGTATGCTGCTGCAGCAACAGGCGCTCTTGCAGCAACTACACCAACTGCAGGCGCAGGCGCAGTTCACGACTTGCGGCGATGACGGCATGAATGCCACGGAGTGTAAGAAACCGAAATTGAACTTAGTGCTATCCTCGCCCGCCGCCGCAACTCAACAATTTGCTGGCAGTTTGCAACAGCTTGGCAACGTGGCGTCTGGCGCACAGACGCAAATTCAGTTTCAGCTTTTGCCAGGTGGTGCCAGCTCGGCCAGCGCCCCAACAGCCAACATTGGAGCAGCCCAGACCGGTCAGCAGTTCAATGCTGGCGCGCTGCTCTCCCTGGCTGGCACGCAGCTGGTCGGCGGCAATGGAGCCGCCAATATGCTCTCGCCCAATAAGTGCTTCTTGCCAATTACCATACGCGATGAGAACTCGGATCAGCAGATTGTGGCGCACATAGATACGAAGAATCTGGTGCTGCCCACCACATATCAGGTGCAAATGAAGGTGAGACTTGGCATTAGTAACTGAATCAAGTAAACTGACGTTTACAGTTAAAAGAAGAAAAAACTGAAATGGAGTAGATTAGAGGATACAAAGGAACAAGAGAAATTTAAAATGGACAAAAAACAGTTTTTATCCGTAGTAATTTGTATTTCATATATTTAATGTTTTAATGCTGTTTTAATTTTTTATTTACTTGGTTGAGTACGTGGTCAACTTCGGCATTTGACCACGGCACAGATAATAAAATTAGGTCAAATGTCACAAGTAGGCAGCAACAAAACTTTATTTGCCACTTTATCAAGTGAATATCGTAATAAAGTTTTATCAAAATTATTTTAAGAAAATTAATATATGCAAATGTAAGTAGCAGGCAGCAAACATCTCTGACCACATAAAGTATATATATGCTTGATCAGGACAACTAGTTGAGTCGATTTAGCTATGTCCGCCAGTCTGTACGAAGTCAGGGATCTTAGAAGCTTTAGGAGCTAGAAAAATTTAACTATATATTCTTCACATATACGAAAAATATTTTTTCGTATCTTATAATTTTGCCTTAATATTGATAAATTTCGATCTTATATTTTTTTGTTTTTAACATATCTCAAAGAAAAAGCGCCGTATATAATAAGTGCATAGCATCTCAAAGATCATGGTAGCCATATATAATAAGTGTACTCATACCCACATTTGTCCCAATTTGAGATTTAATATTTTCTATTATCAAATATTATGATATACGCATTTGATATTGCACACAATTAACGTATTTAAATTCGCTCTCAATTCGCAGCTTCAGCCCCAATTAGCCACCGCGGATGGTCAGCCCATTATGCAGTTGACGCCGACTTCCATTCCAGCCACGTTGCAGTTGACGCCGCAGACTTTGGGCAATACGACAGCCTTCCAGGCAGCGACGACAACGCAGCAAAATCAGTTCCTTGTGCCACAGGCACAACAACAGCAGCAGCAGCAGCAGCAACAACAACATTTGCAGCCACACCAACAACAGCATCAGCAACATCTTCAGCAGCAACTTCAGCAACAACAACAACAACAACTGCCACCAAGTACAGCGCAAGTCACTTCACAGCAAATCATCAGATCTCCGCAAGGGAATGGCATCAACTCGCAGCTGGTAATTCGGAACGTTGGCTCCGAGCCGAGCACACCCATAGTCGGCCCCGATACTTCGGTTACCTTCAAGATGCCTTCTCCACGCCAGCAGCAGCAACAACAACACCAACAACAACACCAGCAGCAGAACAAATATAAAATGCAAACTTCCAGTGCTAATTCAATTGCAGTTTCCGCTGCAGTTGGCTCCAGCAATGCGCCCCAGCCGGAGTTCAGTAGCGTGTGGCGCAGCCCAAACAGCAGCCAACTGTGCCCAGCAATGTGGCCGCCTTGCAGCGGCTTTCGTCCAACACAACCATCACCAAGTTGCCCAAGCAACAGCAGCCCGTGACGGGCAACAAGTTGCCGCTGCTGAATAAACAGAATATAACCATCAGTCGCATCTCCATGCAGGCGCCCGTCAAGCAGGAGCCCAAGCTGCAGCCACAGCACAAGCACAAGTACAAGCACAGGCACAGGCGCCAAAACCACAGCCAGCGCCTGCACCACCCGCTCTGGCGCTGCAGCAGCTGCCCCAGACGCCATCCAGCGGTGTCACAAACATTCTTAACCAAAGGAAGATCACTCGAAAGCCGCCCGATCAACTGGTGAATCAAAAGCGAAAGCCGCCCGCCCGCAGCAACAGATTCTGCCTGTGCCTGTGCAGCAAGCGGCTGCACAGCCGCAACCTCAGCAGCAACAGCAGCCACAACAACAGTTGGTCAATACTACGGTCGCCGAGGCGCCCACAGCGACGCCAGCGAACGCACTTACCTGCCCCACCTGCAACCGCGAGTTCGAAAAAGGAGCATCTCACGCAGCACGTTAAGCTTCACGAAGGTCTGCGTCCCTTCAAATGCACCGAAGGGGTGCGACAAGTCTTTTAGTCGGAAGGAGCACTTATCCCGCCATCTAGTATCCCACTCTGGCCAGAAGATGTTCACCTGCGAAGAGTGCAAGAAGCCGTTCTCGCGCAAGGATAATCTCAACAAGCATAAAAGGTGCGTACACAAACCAATAATGAGTTTTCGGCTAAAGTTAGTTTAGTTAAGCAAGTCACTTTTTAATACATTTGCAGATCACTTTTTTTTTAAATTTTTTGTACTTTCTTTAAGAAGATAATCAATTTTTTTATTTAAAATATTAATGAGGAAAATGATTATTTTGTTACAAAATGTAAATTGAAATATTTGGTTAAGTGGTCTGGTTTGCAGTCAAGATTTTAACAAACTAAGCGTAGCGTTCATTGACACATAAGTTTGTGACTGATTTTCGTACTCTTAGGAGCAGGGACATAAACTCATTATTAAGGAAATAAGCAGTAACCATTTATTTATTATTTGATTATGATTTCAAAAACAATTTAGCGACTTATAAGCATATCATTAATTTAGTTTAATTAAGCATTGCTAACTTACTTTTCATTACTTCTTTCGCAGGACTCACAATACACAGTCAGGCGAGACACGGCTGCACAGCTGTGAGATTTGCAACAAAAACTTTGCCTCAAAGCAGCACTATGAGAAACATCGTGAGATGCACAAGAAATCGCGTATCGATAACGCTGCGTCAACCACACAACCTACAAGCGGCGTGCATCCAGTCACAAAGGTTACAGTTGTTTAGTTTATATCCGTTTTGGGCGTCTATTTATAATCTCTCCATTGCAGGATCCCTATGTCGTTAAGCACGAATCGGCGATAGCACCGCAGACGCAGGCAACGCAATCTACAATGCAAATGCAACAGCAGCCTCAGCAACAGCCGCAGATAATGCATTTGAATTTAGATAGGAATACCATTACAATTACACAGGCGTCCGATTCCAGCTTGCCAACCTCTCTGGCGAACTATGTTCAGCTGGAATTCCCACAATTTCAAAATGCCAACGGGCAAACAAACCAAATAGTTTGTAAGCTTGAAAAGTAGATACTAACATTTTGGTTTAACTTGTAGCTCGATTTTTTTTCTAGTCCTCGGCTTAGTTTCATTTTGATTCTCCTTGTCGCATATTACCAATTTCTTAACAGCTCATCTGTTTTAAATAGCTCATGCAAATTTTAAATTAATTGTATTATAAATCAAGTTGATGCTATTTAAAACTATGTGTAATTCTATTGTATAATTTTTTGTATTCTGTCTCAATTAGTGCAATATATATGATTGTTTATTACATTTAATTTTATATATATATTTATATTTTCGGTTCCTTTTATCTGAATTATTTATTTAATACTACAGCAAAGCAATCAATCCATTACCTATAATTTTCTTTAATTTACTTAATAATTTGTATTTTTATACATCCTTTGAAATGCCAATATTATTAAATTCTATTATATATTTCTTTGTATTCTGTCTGAATTAGTGCAATATACGTGATTGTTTAATATTAATTTTGTATATATAAATATTTATTTTTTCGGTTCCTTACATCTAAATTATTTATTTAATACTAAAACAAAGCAACTCATTACTAATTATTATTTCCTTCAATTGACTTAATATTTTTCATAATTTGTATTATTAGATATCCTTTGACTTGTCAATATCAGAAGTACATATATATGTATTTCGATTAAAAATTCGTATTTAAGTAGCATTCAACTGTAAATATTTATGGAGAACAAATACATACTAGTAGCCGTGAACGTATTTGTAATACTAAAAACCTTTGTAATGCCCACACTGTTGGCTTAAAATGAGAAATTAAACCAAATCTAAAACGAAAAATGCGTTTGTGTTATTTTTGGAATAGTTAATTTATTTGTTTGGGGCGCTCGGTGCGATATACAACAGATGGTAGGCCCCGTTGTTTACCCAATATTTTGGTGAGTTTTCTCAATTTTTCATTCGTGGACTGCAAGTATAAATTGGATGAAAAGAAAAAAAAACAGTTTTCTCGCCATCCTTAAATCATTTTGTTTTTTCCACGAATTATAACGAATGCAGGCAACTAAATACCATTGTCAGATGCAAATTCAAGCACGATTCCAATAAAATATGCAAAACATTCTGAAAATTTTGGTCGAAATCAATTTTAGAACAATTAACAAATAAATAACATTCAGAGGGCTTTGTTTAGGGTTGTAACATAAAACGATGCATTTTCTTTATGGTTTTTATTAATACTTTGAATGGGATGTGGATATGTGGAGTTTGTATTAACATACGACTTCAGCAGTGATAAATAAAATTGCTACTTCTTTGGCTTAACTAAAAAATAACAAAGTAAACACTTAAGACTAACTACATACTACATAATACTACAGCAAGGCACTGGAACGGTTCAATGGTTACATAAAAGGAACTGTCCCGCCGATGAGTGCAAAAAGCATTGCATACGCGCAGGCAGAGGACAATTTGAAACATTAAAGCTGTAAACTAAATGATAGTGAATTTGGGTTGTAACTATAATTGTTAGACGAAGAGTAGAGCAGACCAAACCAAACCAAAAAGAGCAAAGCAAAACAAATCCAACCAAAACCAACCGGTGGACAAAGACCACAATAATTGTGCAGAATGAAAATTTTGTTTTGTGAAAAATGTGCAGCGCTAACCTGAAAGCTCGGTTTTCTGTGCAGCTGCTTTCAATCGTAATTCAATGAGAATTGGTTAATCTTTTGGACATCGCCCCACACTTGAATCGACTGTATCGCAGACAGGGGAAACAGGGTCTCGAATTTCGTGACAAAGTTGTGACCCTGTCCATGCACTTGGTATACGTGAATGGTGGAATTATCGTAATCGAATAGAAACTCAAGTGCAAATGCCGATTCTGTGAACGAATAGTGAAGTACGGCATCGATGCCCTCTATAATACTGGATATGCTTGGCATTTTCGCATCGCTATTACCATCGAATATATTCAGATCTTTCTCCAGATGCGATTCGCTCCACTCGCCATCACACTTGTAATTCTCGACGATCGTCTGCGCGGCCACCTTAACTTTAAAATGATACGTTATATTGTCTGTGCAGTTGGGACTGTTTACAAAATTTATGGAGAATCTGTAATAAAAAAGAAGACAAGCATTAATCAAAATGATTTGTTTATACGAATTAACGACATTTCGTCTTCTGCGTTTAGCCAGAAACAGGTGTGAAATATCTATTTCAGACCGTCTAAAACTGCCAAGTCATTTTCAAGCCGGCACATATTTATCTGCCCAAACGATTCCGCGTGGGTGTGAAAAACGTGCGGTTCACTCGGGACCTACAGCTATATTGTTTCTAACCGGTATTTAGAAATTTCGAATATGATTCATTCTAAGAATATTTGTGCTAATTAGCATTCAGCGGTGTACGTATTGTTGTTGTGTCAATGGTTTCTAAAAAAAACCTTTTTAGCCATTATCAACAATAAAAATGCACGTGAAATATTTTTAACATTTAAGAAAGTATACCCTTGCAGAGGGTATTTAAATGTAGTTACGAAATATGTAACGCATAGAGGGCGACCCCATAGAGTACATATATAAATATTCTTGATTTGCATAATCAGCCGAATCAATTTTGCCATGTCATATCTACTTTTGTGTAAATTAGTCGTTCAGTTTTCAGTTGTGTCCATATGCTGAGAAGGTAGTATACATTATATAGGAACTAATATTTTTTTTTTAAATTCGTTTTTAAATACCCAGAAAAGTAAAGTACTGACTTTTTGGAAAAGCTATGACTAAAATTAATAGTTTCCCATCTGTGACACACTCTTAAACAAATAATTAATATTAGTAATTGTACAAATAGCTGATAACAAATTTGAGTGTTTGTATTGTGTCTATCTGATGAAGACTGTATACACAATATATAAGAAAATTTCTATTGAACGTATATTTTGTTGTATCGGAAAATCAGTCATTGTTATTTGATATTGAAAGTTGATCTCTGTCAAAATCTTCAAATATGGAAAGACGTTACATAAATTTTGTGCAGTAAACCTTATAAGAAATAAGGGTTTTAATGTATTTAATTGCATGTGTGTAAGCAAAGCCCATATAACATTTATCTTATCTAAATTGCGCTTTACGTTGCAAGACGAATTCAACACCTTCGGCATTTGTGAAGACTGCAACCTATCTAGAAACCTTATCACTAGTAGTACTAAACAACAATTTACTTGACAAATAAATATGTTATTTGCGAAATAATAACGATTGGGGGGGAGTCAAGGTCAAGGTTGTAAATAAGTTCTTATGCTATTCCTTACAGCACGAAGCCGGATCCAAATTGTGTAAATGGTGAAATAGGTATAATTGTGATTTATTGACATCATTTGCTCAGTGACCATTGAATTGAAGAATGGACAAAATTAATGCGATTACTCATGCTTGCTGACCTGTTGATTTGCCATCATATATTTTCTGCTGTTCGCAGTCTGTTTCTGTTTCTAATTTCTGTTTTGAAATGATTTTTATTGTTGTTGTCTCGCAGCGTCTCACTTGCCGGCAATTTAGCGGCATCTTCAGCGCGTGTCCGCCGCTTTAATTTGGTGTTGATGATGTCATTGATTATGGCCACTGATATACAAATGCCAAATGCGAGGCATGCAGTCGAGATTTAACACACAAGACACAAGATGGCATCTCAATTAGATCCTAATATATTTAAATTGAGCAAAAAACATTTAATTTGAATTCCAATTGTTTGGCGACAAAGCTAAACAAAAATAACCAAATCCATAAAGCTTTTAAAAATAGTCCGCGCCACATTTTCAAGGCACACTTACACTTAGAGAAAAGACTTAAGAGTTCTGTACTTCAAGTATAAGCTTCGTTGGCCGTTATTCGGCCTATGTATACAGTTTTTAATTCAAGAACAATTTCTTCAAATGTAAAAAATCAAAAATAGTTGTATATATTGTATAGTTGTAAAACTACTGGCCTGGTTTATTTTATTTATTCATTTAATAAAATGGCACTGCCTAAATTTAGAGCGCATTAAATTTCTTTATTTTTCTACTTCAAGAAAAGAAGTTTTACAAGTTTGTACAAGTATACAATTTCTTGTAATAAGTATTTTGTGCCTCCGTTAATTATTGTTATTATTATTTAAAGTTTAGGGTATAGTTAAAAAACTATCAAGCTAACTATTTTTAAGAGCTGCTTTGGCCTTTGACTAAGACAAATACAGCCTGCGATTAAAAAGAGATCTAAACATTTAGACATCTATCGTAGGCTGTGTACTTTCCTTAAGAAATTTGTTCTAGAACAAATTATTACCATCAACGAATTTAAGACAGCGAAATATTTTTAAACCTTTACAAAAATAACTATAAAAAGTCTATAGGACGCCACATTCTATTTTTTAAGTGCATCTGTTTGCCATAAATCTTTTTATTAAATGCTTTCTTTGCGCGGAATTTTATAAGAACCACTAAAAATGCCTGCACGCGAATTCTTAGAAATAATGAGCTATTTAGAGGGCCCCACTATCGATCGATTTTCTTTAACTGATTTTACGAGTTGGTGTAGTTTTAAATTAGTGTGTTGGTCGACCTACTGTTGTGGCTCCTGGAGTAGGGTTCCTTTTATGGCAAGTTTTTGCATCCTGTCCACCTCGTTGGGGTTGGTGGGTAGAACAACCAAGTATTTAACGTCAGCCATTTTTATTATTTTTATTATTATTGTTTTACTTTAAAACGCTACTAAACTGGACACGTTTCAACAATTAGACCGACACAAATTTTACTTATACACGACAGTAAATTGCTAATTTAATTCAACTAAAAGTAAACAAAATTGTGTGTTCGCCTTGTAAATATAATTCGCTTTGCTTTGCTTTGCGTTGCTTGGTTGCTAACGGTTACAACTTTACAGTTTGCCTTCACGAGTAATACTGTTCAACTGTAATCGAGATACCGACGTCCTCAACAAAAACTTCGTGTCAGAGATCGCACAACGACGTCACGGGAAAGTACTTTTTGTTGGAGGCGAAGTGCATATTTGACAATTAATTTACGTATAAACTAAAAAAGCGGCCGCGAAACGTGCTGGGTTCCTTCCGCCACCTCGAGTGAGTCAATACTGAGCAAGAATATTTCGGCTGGCCTACATAGAAAAGGCGAAATCATCTGCGAGCCGACGCTCATACACTCTTGCCATAAATATTATCTTATCCCAAAGAAATGTAAGATACCATAAAAGAGAATTTTGTTGAGAGATATTTTTTTACATACATTTATATAGTTCATTTTATTTTTTATTATAGTTCATTTTATTTGTGTATAGCCATTATTATCATAAGATCTAAGCTAATTTTCTGTTATGACCATAAAATACCGCAGAGAGTTGTCTTCGGGCGTAATGATTATCAGCAGCAGTTTTCGTTTGCTAAAAGCTGTTTAAATATATAATCAGTAAATATTTCGATTTTGCACGGAATGATCCCAAAGTTCATGCAGAAAAACACATTATTCGTTTTGTATGTTTTGTAAGCACTTACAATCGATTACGGTCTTTCATCTTTAGTATAGTCTATTTTGAGGCTGTAAAAGAATTGAGAAATTTGCAACATCACAGCACACTGCCAGCTATGTTAAACGGTAATGAAAATATAAATAAAAAACAAAAGACTATATTTTAATTTAAAAAGTACTTATTTAGAATAAGTAACAAAACTTTCTTTGCAAAACTGTTTTGTTTTTTTTTAAATTAATTTTTAAAATGTTATATTTGTTTTAAAAAGATCGGGTAAAATATGTTATGTTAACTAACATTGATAAATTAACATTTTTTTTAATCAGTATCTTTTCTTGAATTTTTTCTATATTGTTATTGATTTAGTATTTTTTGACAGAAATCTGTCATTACGTGCCGTTCACAAACTGGTCACACAGTCAGGAATCCAAGTCGAGCTAACAAGTTGGCTGGTACGCTAACGTGAGAATTTAACAAAAGCCAAATTATTAAATCAAAGTATTCAAAACTGCTACAAAATGAACACGTCATATATAGTACTCATGATTTGTTTCATAGTCGGCGTCGCACAGACAGCGCTGGCGCTCAAAGAGGATGATTGTGAAGGTGTGTATATAGGTGTTGAAGTGTGGCACCGATGGCCACGTAAGTATAAAATATTGTAGAACATATTTTCACTGAACGTAATTATAGTGTGCGTGAAGACTGTGAAGCGATTTGGCGACTCACTGGACGATGCAACGAAAAAGGATTACAAACTAATTGAGACAGCGTTTAAGAAATTCTGCAAGACGCAAAAAAACAAGGAACACAGATTCGTAAGTGTAGCCCAAGGCCAATTTGCCGGCAAACAGGTTGCCCTCAAACAAATCTAACAAAACGAGAATAATAAAAAACACGTATGTATTTTCTATGACACGTAGTGCTACTACCTGGGCGGTCTCGAGGAGTCTGCCACAGGCATATTGAATGAACTGAGCAAACCGATGAGCTGGTCAATGCCAGCCGAGAAAGTCTGTGAGAAGCTGAAGAAGAAGGATGCTCAAATTTGCGATTTGCGCTATGGTAACAATGAATATATATAAAATTGATACATAAATCTACATCTATGTTACATTTTGTAGAGAAACAAATTGATTTGAATAGTGTGGATCTCAAGAAACTGAAAGTGCGTGATCTTAAAAGATTCTCAACGACTGGGATGAGAGCTGTGACGGCTGTCTAGAGAAATCAGATTTTATCAAACGCATTGAGGAGCTCAAGCCCAAATATTCACGCAATGAACTGTAAACAAATTTACCTAGCTATTTACAAGACACGCCCACTCAATACTAAAACACACCCACATACATCTATTTTAGTTAATTTACAATTTTGATAGACTTTGAGAAAAATAAATATCTATTTTGAAATAAAAAAAATTGTGAAAAAGCAACACAATAAACACAAAATGACCTCGTACACTTACGTATTTTATAATTGTTTTATTTTGCATACGAGTTAACAATATTAATATTTTTCGATACAAAAGTTACGTACAAATTACAACAATAATTAATGGACAGTAATCAAAATTAAATGTTAAGTAATTCGATTGCACTTACTAAAGGTCGAATAGATTTTATTTACTTAAACTGTATGTATTCGTATACGCCACTTAAGGCGCGCATTTTTAAATTATTAAATTAAAATTATTAGTTAAACATATGAGCTAATTACGAACAAAAGCAGTTTTAGTGTTATCAACTAACATATAAGATGTTTATGGTATATAAGCCGTGACAGTAGACCGATGTGAATATTACTTTTAGCTGCCTGCGGATCAACGACGATAGGGCTGCTTGTTGTAACGTCCACGTTCGCTCTCCTCGGCTAAATTTGCGTACTCGCTGTAGACGACGCACCAGCAATATGTGAGCACAGCTGGGAAAGATAAATAAACACGCATATTAATGAAAATTTAGTGCTTACGGCCGTCAGTTGTATAATTAGTGGGCGTTTGCAAAAAAACTAAAATGTACAAATGGTTAAGTTTACAATGGTCAGTGCATTTATACTTTGTTTCTTTATCATTAGATATTCCACTATATATTTTTATTCCTTCACTATGTCGTATCCCCGAAATTTTCGGAGTCAATAGTAAATTTTGCACTGAGTTCTGTTTACAATACTACATACATTGAAAATATGGTTTTACAAATAATTAAGATGTGTTTTATAGCAATTTAAACTGGCTAAAAATCAAAGTATAACATACTTTAAGGCGCACCAAGTAATTTTCATATTTCAAAGAAGTCAAATAATAAATACTAACATTACGTATTTAGATCTACTCAATCTGATTATATAAAAGAAAATAAATAAATGGGATATAAATAAATAAATAATAAAAAACCAATTAAAGATAGTCAGCTCTTAATGTACTATTTCTTAATTTTACAGATTTTTAAAACCATTAAAACAACGGAAAAAGTTGCTTTTTCCGTTTGTATGGGTCTTAAATGAAATGAAAATTGTAATTTATATTGTAAAAGAAATGCGTGAAAGAAATCGTGCTATTGGTCAAAGGATTGTCTGAAGTAGTCTTAAGACTTTGTATTCACTTAAATTTCTTTCATCGAACTACAAGCGATGTTCACTAGTAATTGACATAAAAAATAATGCATTTGCTCTGTCCAAAATTAGTAGAAATGTATGCATTGGTAAGGCAATTGTCCATGTGTCTATATATCCCATCTATTACGAAAACTTGTGAAAAAACCACAGCTCAACTGAGTGTTTTTCATTTGCGAGCGACTACTGTTTTGCCTCTCATGAACATTTATTATTTTTGCCATTTGGCAGCCAAACTAATTGCGTGGCAAGCACTTCGCGCCTCATTTGTCTGCAGACTGAATCCCGCGCTTGCCGCCTCTTGCTTTCAGCATGCAGGTAATCGACGCATGATAAATGCGTCAATAAAGTAAAACGGCCATCCGGTGCTAAAAACCACACAAGGAGTAGCCGCCATTAGCTGGCGAACTGAATGTGCACTTACCACAACAAATCAGGCCGAAGATTAACCACAGAACGCCCGTCAGTATAAAACCTTCGATGAAGAAGACGACGCCAGTGTAAATTACAGAGATCAGCAGGCCGATGGCAATCATTATTCCCAGCACCACCCAAGGAACCATCAGATAATGATTGCGCTATAAAAAAAAATATATATATATGTGATCAATGCATTCAGTTGATTTTGCAGTTAAGCTCTACGCACCTTGAGAACGCCGACCATCATGAGGAGTGAAATTAATATAGTCATGCATAGATTTATCACGAGTACGATTTTGACTATATCTTTTGGTATAGAGTCAAAGATAATTGTCTTGAAAGTCACGCGTGCTGTGAATATCACAATTATCGTGAAGATGGACAACACAATGGCCAAAATTCCGGATATGACAGATCCATTCCGTGTCGACTGGCACATGCAGCAGGAATTAACGAGCGGCTTCGGCATTTTGTATGCGATTTATAAATTAAATTTAAACTGAAAGTAGATGATAAAATGTATTTATTAATACAATATATTTGGTATAATATAATTGCAAATCAAAAGATAAATTATTATTATATATATATAATGGGCTACACCCATTGGAGGCGTGACAATTTGATAAAATCGTGTTATCGATGATTCGAAAAAAATTTGATTATTACTAAATCCTATTATTTCAATAATAATAATTATTATTTTTTTGTTTAGCTTCTACGTAAAAAAAAGATGGTAAAATACTTAAATGTATATTTATTGCTTGAAAAACAAAAGACAATTTGATACAGCAACATGTTTTCAGCATTCTTGGTTTGCTTCTTAAGTACTTGTAATATATAGATTGAATCCTCTTTTTATGTCCTTAAAATTTCAAATAGATGTATACATATCACATCACTTATTCATGAATTTAGTTTCCATAGTGAGCCCAAGCGCAGCTGCTGAGCAAAGTGCGCAGGGTGCGTTTGTGTGTGTACGTATGAATGCAAGGGGTTGAAATGTATGTAAAGACAACTTGCAGCTGTTATTTGTTATTTTTATATCTTAGCAAATCCCGGACTTTATTGTTATCTCTGCTTTTGGGGTTCGCTGAACTGTTTGTCAGCACCATAAAAGAAATGACGTGATATTGCAATTTGCAGATGCATTACGAGCACGCCGTTTACTTTGGCCAAGACTATCTAATCTGCCTTCAGAAACACGAAAATATATGACGTTTGTGTTTGCAGCAGTCTTACTAACACGGGTATTTATGGCATTTCCATTGCGCCCACCTTGACTTCATTGGCAACGGCTAAAGGTAAAGAGAAACATTTCAAGTGAAACCGATTTCTGTGACGTCAACCGACGAGCCAACAGTTGGTCAGCACAAATTGTTTATAAAACAAATCTTATTTAAAAATAGGAAAAAGCACAATAACAAAAGCGCTTGAAATATTCAAATCTCATTCTAGCATATACACAGCAAGCTTTGCATGTGTGTAGTATGTGGTTGTATAAAGTTGTGAAATATAGCTATGAAATAAATCAGCGAATTGAATCAGCGCTGACTAAAACACTGAGAGGAGCTTACAATGTTTTCAACGATACACGATCGAAATTACTTACTAAATCAATTCAACAGCGCCGATTTCCTTGCAGAAGCTTCGAGTGCTGATATCATACACACTCATTTAGATATATCTCATAGATACATATGTATCTGCACGTTAGATGTGCCTCATCGAATGCAGCCTACGGGCATTGTCATTAAATTAATCAAACGCTTAACATGCAACGCCGACGACGGCAGCTCCAATTTGATGTTGGCACATGCAAATTCGAATTCAGCCGGTTTGTATCTATCGGATGCATACAAGTTGAATGTGCTGGCTAACAAGTTTCGGCCAGCGGCAATACGACGCTGATGAGATAATCACACGCCAAAATGTCTTGTCATACATGGAAACACTTTACAACGGTTTCGTATCCGAAATCATTGTCTAAAACATTTGCTTAGCGTACTTTGCAGAGCAGCAGTTAAAGATATCCGAGTAACAATCACTTTTGCCGCCAGCTCGTAAGATGAGTAAAACAAATTTCCGTTGCGTTCACATTTGTTCACACCTCACAAAAAGGCTAAAATTGTACAAATAAATGTCCAAATAATATAAGAAATAGACAATTTAAGTCTGTAGGCTATTTAATACTCTATTGAAATCTAAAAAAATTATTAAGATTTTGTTCAAGACATTTTTTGTTTCCGTTAATTTCCACCAATTCATTTAAATAAATTTAATTTGGTATACATTCAGAGACAAATTTTATAAATTTTGGTTATGTACAAATAAATTAAGAACAAATCGTACTTGTATATCTTTAAATTAATTATAAATCATTCTTTATAATCATAACAAGAATGATTCTTCTAAAAAAGTAAAAATGCTGTTGATAAAAGTACAATTTTCTTAGATTATATATTATAAAAGTTAAGAAGTTTTTTCTCCAGCTGTAGTTTTTCACATTCAAATTTTTAGATTGACTTCAAATGGGTGTCAATTGTTACAAGTTGTCGCAGAAAATTAATATTCTCGGCGTAAAAGAATCCTATGCGAAAAACGGCCCAAAGTGAACAAAGCAAAATCGTTAAGTAAAGATGTGAAAAAGAATCATAAATAGCAACAAACTCACTAAACAAATTACGCAATTAAAAAGGGTAGAGAGCGAAAGAGAGAGAATGATAGAGAGGCAGGAGGGCAAGTCACATATAGAAGGGTAAACATTTTATGGCCACATATCAAGCACATTCTGCTGTAGTTGGGCAGATGAGAGATCGTTGAGCTGGTTTAAATTTAACCAGACATATGGCGCGTTTTCGACACGTTTCGCACGCGTTTTTAGCCAACCATTTACTTGTGTAAATAGTGAAAAAATGTAATTTGTTGGAAATAATAATATGCGCAGTTGCCACAGAACATCTAGGGCTTCCTTCTTAAGTTACAAAAACCATAAGTTGTCCATGTCTATTGTTATATGATACGCATGATATGTGTGTACATATGTGGTAAGAGATTGCTCTGAGTCTGGTACAAAGTCTGTGCTGGATACTGTACAGCTAGAGTACAGTACTTGAAGCTCTTGATGCGGCCAATTAGCTGGACTGTGAGGCAACCCACATTCATTGGAGTAGAGGTATGCCAACACACCACGTAGTACATACATCAGTGTGTGTGTGTGTGTGTGTGTGTAGGTGGCTGGTTGACTAAGTGCCCTCTGAAGTGACACGCACACAATATTCCAGCTATCAGTTGAGCAATGAGCGCCACGTTGCTCAGTTTCAGCTGAAAACCATCTGCTAATAGCCCAAGTAATAATCACATTAAAATCTAATGGTGACGTTAACTTCCGCTTGCATATAATTAAATGGGGTAGCGAGCTGATGTGTAGTCATAAACAGCTCACAAAGCTCCCAGAGTCAAGTTCAAGCGAAATCGTGGGCAGACAAACGCGCGCGACACGATCGCGACTCGCTAGCGACTTTTCTGAAGAATTTCCGAGACGGCTGCAGATTAATGTGGGCTTCAGATGGAAAGTGTTTGACAAGTGCAACTGGTTGCGATTGTCATTGCAACGTGCTGAAGTTTCAGTCCGTGTGTGGGCGCGCTTTTGAGCTGCAGCACTGAAAACGCTGTTATACGTCGAAAAATGTGAAAGGTTGCAAGACAAAAGTGCTTGCAAACGAGCTTAAGAGGCTTGAATAAACAAGTTGGATATCTCCTACAAAGATACAGATGATAATGTTGTGGCTTTTAAGATAATGCAGCTACCGAAATAAGTTTTTGTGTTAATTGATTGAAAGATACCTTTTCAAAACGGTTGTTGCTCATTTTCACTTTATAATCCCAAACTGTTCAGTCTTTACATTATTAAGTTACCATGATTTATAATCGAATTCTAAAAAATGGTTGAATACTTTCTAAATATAAATATTATATTGTTGTAAAAATATATTTGATTATTATAATTTTAATTTTGTATAATTTTTAAATAGATATGTAAAATTTTTTAACCTAGAAGGAGTAGACAATATTGAATATGAAAACTTTTTAATAATAATAATTTGGAAAGCAATGTTGACGTTTTCTAATAAAATGTTGGTCATTCAATAACTAGTGCATACTTTACCATGATAGTCAATTAATCAAATCATGACCTATTTGCCTAACGACTAAACAAAAACCACCCGCAGCCAAAGCACTGAACTAAAAATATTGTCAATATAAATCATGTCAAGTGTTTGATATTTGAATTAAGCGGGTATAGAAAAAAATGGAAAACAAAAGCCAATAGCGGGGGCGACTTTCAAACAATTTGCTTGTGCAGTGAGCACATGTCCAATCTTTGTATCTGGCAGATAAATGCATGTTTTTCGAATTTATCTTTTAATCGTTGATCGTTGATCGTGTGCCGCCGGCAGCGCGGGCGCCAAATTGTTTACAGCTCTCCGTTGTCCGATTTAATCTTTGCTGAACTTTTATTTAACCCCAGGCATGGGAGCCCCTTTCATAAAATTTGTTTGCGCATCGACGCGTAATTTAATTTGACATTTTTTGTGCTACTTTTTACGCGGTACACAACAAATACAAAAGCGTATTGTATCTGATTTTGAAGTGAGATTCGGTGTAGCTTGAAATTACTCAATCTGTGGTGGCTAGTGGGAGCACATGTCTCGATATGTCGAGACCTGGTAAACCGGTCAAAAATCGTTCTACCAAATTTGACAAGTTTAAAGCACGCGGCAGCCTTTTTTTTTGTTTTTTGTTTATTTGTTTTTACTGAAACTCGTATTGAGACTTGGCTTTTGGGAATAATAAGTTTCCTATATACGTTTATTGTTTGCTAGTCTTTCAGCTCGTTGCTATTGTTTTTGCCACGGCTTTCAATCACTTGACTGGTAAATGCCACAAGTATAAATCAATTAAAGTTGTTGCAGCTGCAACCAATACTCAATTGCCGCCTTTGAAGTTGAACGAACGTTTTTTTCATTTAATGCTTTCGCAATGGCAAACTTTTAGCGCACGCACATGGCGCATTGTATCTTTGAGATACTTTTTGCGTGTTGCTTATCTTATGGCTCTATTCAACGCAAACATCTCGTCACAGTCGGCTGTCAACATCCTCATGGTCAAGAACAGACATTGAACGGGTTCAACAACTAAATCTAATATAATTCTATACGATTTTCCTTTCGCATTGTGCTCAAGCGAAAGTGAGCAACCCATGTGAGAAACATAAAAAATTTGCCATAAAGATGATTCATTTATGAATTGAGCTAGCGCACAAACACAAAATAGATTATAAATAGTCCACAAGGTCGCGAGAGCTCTGCTCTCTGATCTAGAATACTGTATTCTATTTTATGAAATATAAAATGCTTTTAGTCGGTGTCTGTTTGTATAGGCAGTCAGCGCAGCTACCTCAAAGACGTGTAATTAACTGGAATTATTTTACACCATGGGATTCAATAAAAAAAACGATATAATGGAAAAATTTACTTGTCGTTTTCTGAAATTGGAGAAAATAAGGATTTATTTTTTTGTGACAATTAAATAATTTTAATCAGCATATTTAGAATTAAAAACCATTTGTTTCAGCATTTATGTGTATCTTTATAATATCGCATTTTCTAACCTTCACAATATGTTTGTGTACCACTGTGCCAAAGTCAACGCCTACTCTAACTTATGAAGGTGTGCGGCTGCTTCATTTATGGCGCTAGAACATTTTTCTAGAAATGTATTCCATTTAGTATTCCGCTATTTTATCTTATTGCTTGCCTGATGATTGCCTTGTAAATTTTAACCTTCACGTTTTTCTGCTCTTTCTTTTGGCATTTTGTTGAGCATACTCTACACACACAATGCATGAACAGGTATATCAGATTGAACTTTAACATTTTTGTTATATTAACTCAAAGATTTGTTCTCATTGAAATTATAGTCACAAGATTCCCTGGCAAAATTAAAAATATTTGTTCTTTCTTTAATTTCTTAAAAGAACTTTATTTTTGAACAAATTTAAAATCTTTTTATCACCGTCACCGTAAAACCCAAATATCGAATTTACAGGGCATCATATAGTCATAAAATGAGTGAGCACTTATGTTTTTTTTCGTAGATTCTCATTAGTTCTTAATGCGTCTTTACACTTAAAAGGGAACCTAACGAAGCGTTGCCGTTGCCCAAAATATATCGTCTACTTGGGAATAAATTTATTTGTACACATGCACATAAAAACACATGCTTATATAAGGTGTAAAAGATTGTTATCCTTAGCAAAAACATATAATATATTCGTTACACATGAAACAGATGTTTGAAAACTTTGCTCAACGATAAGCTCAACTTTATTCCGTGCTCGTCCATTCATATTGAGCTTGAATGTGATTTTTATTGGGCATAGCTGACTCGCATGCCTAAAAAGTAGCGCAGACCGTTGCTTTTGACTTGTTGCTTCTGCCAAAAATTATAATTAATGCAAATGTTGCGTATACGCCCACGCAGGCCACTGTACTCTTTGAGCTATTTTCCACACGAGTTGTGTTTATTTTGTAGACTCGATTATGGCCTAAACGATGTGGTATATTTGAAATGCTTTCAATTATATTTGATTTGTATTTTCTGTAGTCAGACTTTTAAGGTCCGGGGACGCATGCCCAAAAATAAAATTCAGCATTGCAGGTTGTCGATGTCAAATTCAATGTCAACACGTTCTCAGGCTGTGGGAGATGGAGCTGACATCATGCCGGGCACTGCATCGGAGCAACATTCGAGCTGAGAGCTAAGGAAATCCATTTCGTTTCATGCATAATATACACACACATATATACGTGTGTTGACATGGCTATATAGAGCGCAATTGCAAAAGCAAAAATAAGAAAACAAACAAACTGTTTTGTTTTGCTCGTAATTTTTCATCAATGCCGTCAACAAATTGGGTCAGCGGCAGCTGCAGTGGGTAAAAAGGCTGCACGATCCGCGATCAGATCCCAAACGGGAGTGAAAACAAATAGTAGCTACGAAAGTAAGTATTAATATTTAATTGCGGCCTTTTGTTTGTTTGTTTAGCGTATTAATAATAATTTGTTGGACTGTTGCAGGCGCTCAGAAATTGCTGAACTTTGAAACGCGATCGTTTCGAGTGTGTGGCGAAGTCGCAGTCAAGTGATCATGATCATTTGAATATTGAAATTGCTGTCGACGACAACAACAATAACAACGGCAACAGCTAAATGAAATTGAATATATTTTGTATAAATAATAAAAAGAAACACACGACTACGACTGCGACTTGCGACTGTCAACGGCAGACGTTCGCCTCAGACTCAGACTGTTGTCATGGGGGGCGGGGGCATCCAATTGGGGTCTGGGAACTCGGGTAGCTGCTCCTCTACCAACTGAAAGCTGCACGCCTGTTATTTCAATTTCATGGCGATCGTTTATCACTTGATTTGCATTTGGCGATCAAGTGAACGATCGATCGACCGATCGAGCTGCCCAGTGCCCAGGCACACGGGCCCAGACTATGATTTCAAATTGCAATTGCATTCGTTTGCCAACTGAGTGCTGATAATGTCAGACACTTGGCATTCGCATTAGCATTTCCATCCGCATCAAATGCCTGCCAAATTTGTCGGCAAAAAGCCAATTTCACTTACACTTTCTAATTGAACGCGCACTTTATTTGCGAAAACTTTTTCGACAGGCAATTAATGAGAATTAATTATTTTATTTTTTAGAACGGTTGATCGCATTTATTTTGATACGACTTTTGGCACGGAGTCCGCGCGCGTTTCAGTTGTGTTTGCGGCGAGTTTCACGTAGCGACTGAAAACGCGCGCCGTTCATGAGAGTCGCATAGAGAGGCGATCGACAGCAGCAATAAATAGCTCTCAGTGTTTGGCTGCTGCGCCGTCGACGCTACCGACGCTTCGCTAAAGTTTTTTGTGTGTGGCGTAGAAAAGTTCTGAAACTAAAGGTTGGTTGCTCTTGCTCAAGCTTTCGTTGAGGAGCTTTCTCTGCTCTGGGAGCTTGTAAAACTAAAAAAACCTGTTATTGTTATTATTGTTGCTTTTTGCCCGCGGCTCCGGCACAAGCTTATCAAACAAAAAACTAAACTAACATTGGGCCATTGTTAGTTCTGCGGTATCAGTTACAACGATTTGCACTAGAAGAGCGAACAAATCATTAAAACGCGCTCATTACTTGGGCAGCTGGTCAGCGTTGTTGCTGTTGTCGTCGTGTTTCCAAGAAGTCCGCTGCACATGAGCATCTCGCACGCGACCCTCTACCAGTTCGAGTCCCACTCCCAGGCCCGGCATTGGCATTGGCAACGGCAACGGCAGCGGCAACGGCATCCGTATCCCATGGAACCGCGACTAGTCATTTAAGATACGCGCCATAGATACGATGCCAACACGCTCCGCTGTCGCCCATTTTTGGTTAGTGGCCCGCTTGGCAGTGTTAGTCGTTTCGACTTGGCTTTTTGTTTTTGGGCATTTCTCCTATGTACGTACAAATGGTAAATGCTAGATTCAACTTATTGGCAGTTGGGTTCCTTTGGCTTCGGCGAGAGTTTGTGGCTTATTTGATGGTTTCTTATAAATCGTATTATGTGTGTTGCTTTTATTTTTTTTTCTGATGGTCATTTTGCTACTTTTTATATCTGGATACCTAAAGGCATTGTTTTACCTATGAAAACTCTTTATAATGAATATTTCTAAATCAGCTAGAAAAGCTTAAATATTATGTCACCCTTCGTCTGTCTGTTTCTCTCCAATCAAACTATTCCGCACTTTTTATTAGAATTAATTAGCTGTTTTAGGAAATGCCAATCTATTTGTATAAGAACAATTTCTAGTTTTTACTCATATAAACAAAAAAAAATTAATTTATTTTCATTTCATTTACAAAAACTTATTAACGTCATAAATTTAAACAAATATATATCAATTAAAAACAACTCTACACGAGCTAACAATCTAGTGCCGAATGCATATTCAAGCCCCAAAATTTTTGATACTAAATTTTGTGACGAGAGATATTTAATTTAACGTATGAACAATTTCAAATAAAAATAGTTGGGTATTCCGCACTTTACCCAAAAAGCTCCAGCATCTTTGTAACTAAAAATAATTATTTGCGATGTGCCGAATGTCGAAAAGCCGTAGAACAAAAGATACTTGGTTCATAATAGGAAATAGGTTCACAAAGCTTCAGAAAGCTATCTCAACGCTATCATACGCGAAAAATTGAACACAAACCAATGAGATTTTCATCTCATTTTCGGAAAGACAGTCAATAACTTTTGAAAGAGTCGGATTGGAATGAATGAGGTCCCATTGGACGCGAGGCACAAATTTGTATCTGACCTGAAAGCCCCCAACGGCAAGCTCTCAGGAACCAGATCAGCTATCAAATGTTGTGGTATGTTTTTTATAGTTTATTGTTTAGTTTAAGCAATACCTTTCGATCGGTATATAAGTCGATCTGATCCGAATAAGTATAATAAAAAATGTGCCATTACATAAACAGACCGTTTTGTTGTAAGTAAATAAATATATCTGCTTTATGTCTGAAAGGGTATTCAATCTTCGGCACTTCGAAAAAAACTGTTCTTTATTGTTTATTATTTGACCTAAAAATGATCCATTGTATGTAAATTTGTGGTAAACTGCCGCTCAAAAAGAAAATTCTCCTGGAAAGTCACTGGAGTTCATCGACAGTGATTGTTATTGAATTTATACTACATACCCATGACATGGACTAAAAACAAGAGTATACACAACTTTAAAAAACAAAATGTGACATGTCCAAAACTAAATTTAAAGTTAAAATACACTTGACTAACAAAAGTCGACTCGATATATAATTGTATTTTTTTATAGCGGTGATGGAAAGTATGATAAATTAAATTTTTCCCGAACTTATCTGGGTTCAATTAGAAGACTAGAATTTCGTGTATCTGTGCAAAGAGCCAATAAATTAATATATTGCTTTGGGGGAAAAAATCTGAACAAAACTGTGCTTGATGAATTTCGGTGCAATAAAACTGAATAAATCGAGTTATCTTCACGTAAGTATCACATGAAGTATCATGAAAAATGTTAGAAAATTATACATTTTTTAAGTTTTATTATCCATAATATATAACCCATTTGGATTTTTAAGGACCTCAGTTTTAAAAGTCAAAATTACTTTTGTTCGTCCTCAGCTATAAGGAAGAAGTAGATATGTTGCATTTGCCCATTTGACAAAGAGTAAGGTATCGATATAATATTAAAGTCCTATAGTCTTACCAACTTATTCAATTCATCAATCAATCTTATTTATATAAGTTTATTTAATACACTTTTAACTATCTTATCGGTGCCAGCACAAATCCCTAAAATGTAGCCCAACAAGACAACGACGTGGTATGCACGATATGCGAAAGTACACATAGAATCTGATTGGTTTATTTAGTATGCAATTTTAATCTGTTTTTCTCTCTCGACCACTTAATATCAATTTAAGATCTATATATTTGCTTATTAGTTAGACTATATTTATATATATATTTTCGACATAACTAATAATACATAATATTTAGCAATGTTTGTTTTGGTTGTTTGGGCTGTATATTATGTTTTATTTGAAAATTTATATATTTTACAGTAAATAATTTAGTCAGGTATATAGAGAAATAATTAAGATAATTGTTCAGCAGTATTGCATAACATTAAAGAAAACGAGCCTTTTTGTGTTCTGCCAAGGGATACATCGTTTTTCTGCTTGTAATTCACATGTTTTGTGCAATTTAACCAATTGATTGACATTGACTATCCATCCTGGAGTCTAATCGCTAGCGTCGATCGGTGTTCTCCGGATTGCGACTGCTGCTTATGCTTTGTTTTAAAACTGCCTATGCCTAACGAAAATGTTGTGTGACGACGATCGCACGGATGCACGCTGTTCTAGCTGGAACTGGAATTTACGTTGATCTTTTATTTGCTTTTGCCAGCAGCAGCAGCCGCCGCATCGTCTTCCTTTTTCTTTTGCTTTTCTCGCATCACTTCAGCATCCCTAGAGAAGAACACTTTTGTTTTAGACGATTGAAAAGTGTATAAGCACATTCCCACTTACCTGGCTTTCCGCTGCTCTACGGTGAGAGTGTCTGTGCGCTTGCCTTTGGTCTGCTCGGCCAACTTCTTTTGGTTCTTGGCGCGCGCCAGGTCTCGTTGATTGCCACCTGTAAAGAGCATAAAAATGATTATCTAATTATCAAGGGCAACGTATACATTTCTCATTTATAATGACTGACTTTCAATTTTTAATTCGCATGCTAATTTAGTCCAGTACAGTAATAGAGGTTAGAAGCATTCACGCCATGCATGTACTCAGAAGCATATATGTATGTGTACAATATACATACATATTTATACTGGCGGTCACAAGTCTTTGAATCGATACTCCTACGCCAAAATGTTTTGCATATAAGTCCATTCTATCATTACCTATTGTTTGTGCAGCTTGGTAGTTATAAATACACTAAACTAAACTAATTCGCATCTCTCACAATTGCACAATAAACGACGAGCGACAAATGAGTACAAAGAAATGGTAAACACGGTCCTTGGTCTACGCCACTTACGTGTCATTATTGTGCTCCTTTTCGGCAGCTCTTTTATTTATACAATTTTGATCCAAGTATTATATGTTGTTTGTTCTTACTCGTAAAATTTTTTGTTTTATATTTCGCTTAATTGTACTGTCAAACGTCAGCAGCAGTGTAAAAGGGTATCGATACTGAATACTTTGTGGAACGAGTACCTAATAATGCGTTATCGTTATCGACATAGTAGTTTAGTATCATATTAACATATATGTTAATGTATATACATATGTATATATATAAATATTTATATATCTAATGCCGAACATATTTTAACTTCTCAGCGAACATCCCTGCAAACTATTTATTTTTACCAATTTGTTAATTTATAGCTTAAGTGTTGGTTAATGCGCGTTGGACAAAAGTATTGCCAGTTCAAACAATTGTCATTTACCGTTCAACCTCTGACGCGCGCTGTCACCGTTTTTTAGCTTTTAGGAAATTTTCAAGAATTGTGATCGCATTGCATTAGGATGGACTCAGACCTGATGGACTTCTTCGATTTCTCGAAGCAGTTCACACGTGGCCCTGCACCGAAAGGTTGTATAACTGGCGATCCCGCAGTACTCGCAACAGAGACTTGCGACTCAAAGCCGATCAAGCGCGAGATTTTAGGCGTAGATTATGTGAATGAAATCGTCGCAAAAGAGAAGGAACTCATGAACAAAGTAAGCATGAGAAGGCGCTATGCCTAGACCCCGTGAGTCTGTGTGAGAAAGGTTTATTTGTAATTGGAAGCGCGTTTTGTTTATTTATTTCTTAACAGCTCGCAGATGGTCAAAGTGTCGCCAAACGTAACAGAACTCTCGACGAACTGGACAGCGATAATGAGGAGGAGGAATTTCAAGAATTGCCCGGCGTGCGCTCTGATGAAGCATATTATGAAAAATATAGATTCGATCTAAATCGCAATAGAAATTTGCCAATCTATACGCAGCGTGAACAGATAATTACAGCCATTAACGATAATCCGGTGGTTATACTGAAAGGCGAGACAGGATGTGGCAAGACAACTCAGGTATGTTATATAATACTTCTATTCTATTCTTCCATTCTATATTTCCTTGTCCCACTACTTGCTTGGTATTTTATATATGTAGCCTAAAAGAACTAGTTCAGAAGTTTTAATACCTTTACGGTAGGTCCTATATTTTTGTCACGAATTGTTTAACGCATTAAAGGAGACATCATATTCCTGAATAGTATCAACAGCAGCTCTAAGGCCATGTCCATCTGTCCGTTTCTATCCACAACAGCCTCAGTTTTTTAAGATGTCTTGAAATTTTGTATACTTTCGTCTTTTTGTTTTTAAGCAGTACATACATATGTTGGAGTGTAGCTGGCATATATAGCAAAGAAAGGATTGGTCGAAAGGTGAAGTCTGTTTCTCAAGATATCCAGATCAAATTTGGCACTTTACATACAAGCAAATTATCACCATCATACAGGAAGAAGCGGTAAAAAATGTTTGCTTTTATTTGTCTATATTTATATGTGTAAATCTATGGGCAAAGGCACAGTTGCTTTATATTTGAGATCTTATTTTATATCCTTTTTGACTTATAAGAATGTTGCGAACCCAAACCACTTTTCATTGATGTGACAAACCAAGTTTATAAAATGAACATACGTGCCATTGGTTCGAAAAGTGAACGTAACCACCGACCACCTTTTATTTTATTTGGAGCCATGTCATCATCATAAATGGAAACATTAATTGTTCCCACTTCTGATCCCAATTTTTTTTGGATTCTTAAACTTTTTTGTCAATTGGTTTTTCTCTGGCATTTTAAAGAAACTCCCTTTGATTATTATCACACATGTTTTATAAAAGAGAAACAATTTTAAATTGACGTATCTACTATTATCCACAATCAACGGAATTTTCGGATCAGCCCAATAGAACAAGTCATGAACTGTCTTGGTTTGATGAGCATTCCAAGTCTCTGAGCACATCATCTGGCAATTTGCGTCCAAAGACCGTCGCTGATGACATGCGTCTTTCGTGTGGATCGCGGGTTTCAGGCAGCGGCGGTTCAGGTCCTTCTTCTTCTTCGTCTGTCAACATCTTTTCTTGCGCTTCGCCAAACATCGCCTTGTTGCGGACGCGCTTTCGACTTTCCAGTTGATCATTTGTGCAGCTTGACGTTGTCGGCCGTTCCTCGTCCGTCAGCAGATCGTTGATCTCACAGAAGATCTCGTTGAGCTGTTTGAAGATGTTTGTGGCAGGAAACGATGAGCGATGCGGCTCCATTTGCTTGTTGTATGCTGTTTCAAGCTGACAAAGCGGCTTGCAAATGGCGGCCAGCTCCGCTAGTCCATGCAGCTCCTCGTTGAGGTTGGCGCCATGTGGTTTTAGTTGCTGTTGCAACAGCGAAGCCGCATTGCTCTTTTGCTGTTTGGCTTCCGCAAAGCTCTCTAGACTGTCATAGGCGGTCAGCGCATCCAGAGCCTGGCAGTAGTCTAGAGCCGTATAGCGGAAGGCTTGTTCTTGAACCATTTGCCAGAATATGTAGCTCACTTGCTGCGTGTCGCTCCGCTCGGCGCCCTCGTGCCGCAGCTGCTCGACATAGCCGGTAAGTGATTGCCAGGTGCGGGGCGAAACCTCGATCTTGACAAAGTGCTTCGTGGGCTGCTTGTTGTAGATGGCATACAGCAAATAGATGCCGCCAATGCGTTGGGCGCGCGTTGCCTGGAACAGTTCACCGTTGGTTCGACGGCCGCAGGCCACTCGTTTGGCCACGTGCAGGGCCGCCATTGTGGTCTCAATCACCTCGATGTGGTTGGTTTGTGCTGAGTAAATGTGTTGCATCTGCAGTTCATGCCATGTGTGGCAAAAAGTCTCAAATTTTGCCTCCCGGCACACTTCGGCATCACGTCCAAAATGCTGCAGCAGTTGCCAGCAGTCGTCGTATACATAATGCTCCATGCATGCGGTATTTGTCGGCTCTTTTGCTTATTTCTTTCTGCACTTTATCGTTTGTTTACAATTCACTGGCGCAGCGTTGCCTTTTGTACGGACAATCGATTTGACTCTTGACTATCGCAAGTTTTCTTTATTTGATTGTTATCGATTATTGTGGTACACTTTTTTACCGCCAGGTGCCGCAATACATTTTGGATGAGGCCTTTAAAAAGCGCGAATTTTGTAATATTGTCGTGACGCAGCCGCGCCGCATTGCGGCCATTTCGATTGCCAATCGTGTCTGCAAGGAGAGACAATGGCAGCCGGGCACTGTGTGCAGCTACCAGGTTGGCCTACATCGGCAATCGAGTCTGGAGGACACGCGTCTGTTGTACTGCACCACAGGCGTTTTGCTGAACAATTTGATACGCCTGAAGACGCTTACCCATTATACGCACATTGTGCTGGATGAGGTGCACGAGCGTGATCAGGACATGGATTTCTTGCTAATCGTAGTGCGCCGCCTGCTGGCACTTAATTCGCGTCATGTCAAAGTCATTCTCATGTCGGCCACAATTGATACGCGCGAGTTTTCCAAATACTTCGCCACCAGCACATCACTTCCGCCCGTGGTCACCGCCAGCCATGGACGCAAATATCCGCTTGTCAAATACTATCGCGATCAGCTTAAGAATATACACTGGAAGGATGAGCCGCAGCACAGAGAACCGGGCATTTTACCTGAGGGTTACGGTGATGCCACCAAAATTTTACTGGTCATTGATAATATGGAGCGCAAGGCTGTCGGCCAAACTCAGCAGTCCTATGAAGAGGCAAAGCGCACCGGCTCCGTGCTTATCTTTCTGCCGGGCGTTAATGAGATTGACACCATGGCGGAGCATATAACCAACGTCATGGAGGAAAAGTAAGTACATTAAATCTTTTTGGCTCTTATATAAAACAGTTCTCGAGAAAATAGATGCAATAAATCTGGAAATAAGATCAGTTTAGTAAAGTGTATGTCATCCTGTTTATACCAAAACATGGTAAAGTAAAAGATATTAAGCCAAAAGTATTAGAGCTTACATATATGCTAAAGATTTTTACCTGTTTTGCCCTATATTATGTTTATTATTAAATTTAAATATACTTTTATATTATTATTTTCACATTCATTTAAATATAAATAAACAATAAATTCCTTTCACTTATATACATAATTGAATATCTTTTAAAAGCGTAGTATGTAACTAAAACTATTTTCTTTGTCACACAGTCCCAGCATGAAAATCACCATTGTACGCTGCCATTCGCTGATGTCGCCCGATTCCCAGGCGGATGTCTTTGAGCCTCCTCTTTCTGGCCATCGCAAGGTCATACTGACTACGAACATAGCTGAGAGCTCTATAACTGTGCCGGATGTCTCCTATGTTATTGATTTTTGCCTAACCAAGGTTTTGCACACCGAAACCTCCTCAAATTTTAGCAGCCTGCGCTTGGAATGGGCTTCCAAAGTTAATTGTCGTCAACGTGCTGGACGCGTTGGTCGCTTACGCAGCGGACGAGTTTATCGCATGGTCACGAAAGCCTTCTATTTGGAGGAGATGAAAGAGTTTGGCGTACCCGAAATGCTGCGCTCGCCGCTGCAGAACTCAGTGCTAAAGGCCAAAGAGCTCGATATGGGTAGACCTAGTGAAATTTTGGCTCTGGCCATGTCGCCGCCAAATCTTTCTGACATACACAACACAGTATTGCTGCTGAAGGAGGTGGGCGCCATGTACACCACCGTTGATGGCGTTTACGAGGAGCTGGACGGCGATATCACCTTCTGGGGTACAATTATGTCACGATTTCCGCTAGACGTACGCTTGAGCCGCCTTATCATACTGGGCTACGTCTTCAATTGCCTGGAAGAGGCCATTACTATTGGTAAATGATAAGGCTCAAACGTGAATGGAACTCATTTAATATATGTTCCTTTATAGCTGCTGGCATGACTGTGCGCAGCTTGTATCTGACAGGAAAACGTGGGCAGATGAGGGATACATTTTGGATGCACTACATCTTTGCAGATGGTTCTGGCTCCGATATGGTGGCCACTTGGCGTGTGTATAGAGTAAGTATAGAGTAGTGTAGCATAAATCCTTACTATATATGTGTTGGGTTTTTCAGATCTATCTGAACATGTGCCAGGATCGAATGCTTAAAGAATCGGCAGAGCAATGGGCCCGTCGCTTTAACATTAACTTGCGCTCGCTCAAGGAGATGCATTTGATGGTGCAGGAGTTGCGCCAGCGCTGCGCTACTCTTAATCTACAGCCGTTGCCCTATGGAGCCTGTCAGATGTGGGATGATCGCGAGAAGTCCATAATTCTTAAGGTGATCATCGCCGGTGCATTCTATCCCAATTATTTTCTACGCAGTAACAAAGCGAATGCGGACTACGATCGCAACGTGTACCAATCCATTTGTGGCAACGATCCATGCCGCACCGTCTTCTTCACCCACTTTGAGCCACGTTACATGGGCGAATTATACACACGACGCATCAAGGAATTGTTCGCAGAGGCAAAAATTCCCCCCGAGAACATGGACGTCACCTTTCAGCATGGCTCGGAAAAGCTATTTGTTACGTTCAAGTCGGACGATGACTATCTGGACACCACAAAGATCGTTCAGGTGCCGGGTCGCGTCATGACCGAGGTATACAAAGCTGTACGCATGCGTCTTGACACTCCCAATTATCCACTGCGTGTTATGGAGTAAGTTGGACTATAATTCATTAATTATATTCAACTATGTTTAACTGCTGTTATATTTTATAGCCGAAACGCTGCCCTTAAGTACGTGCAAGAGCGCAAAATTGGTGTGGTCAGCGAATGTACCTGGGTGCCGCCATCCAAGCAATGGAATGTAGAGCTGCTCGCCTTACCATCTGTGTTTGACAAGAAAATTACTGGTCTGATTACTCACGTGAGTGTTCATTTTTCTATGTTTATTTCAAATCTTGAGTTAAAATTGATTTCATTTTTAAAATTGGAAAGTTTAAAGATCTAAGAAAAAAAATATGCATTAAATATATTCGGTAAAGATTTTGTGTAGCAAACAATTGATAACAAGACTTGCTAAAAATAGTGCATTAATATATTGGCTGCATCTTTTATCAGTAGGATGTTTATTATTTAAAAGTCCAATTGAATCAGTTTCTGTGTGTCCAAATTCAAGATATATTCAAGATCCGTACAAAGATGAATTAATAAAATCTTAAACAAAAACAAATGAGCGTGCTTTTGTCAGTGCCTTTACCTGGCTTCGAGCCGAACATCATTCTATACATGGCTAAATCATGATCAAGAATATAAAATATATACTTTAAGGGATGGAGGATGTTTTATTTTGTTTTATACATTTTAACTGGGTTGTGTAGTGTTTAATTTTTTAAAATCTATACCCATTTAAAATGCACAAAAAAGGTTTAATGGTGTAATCTTTAAACTTATGCAAATTAAAGTTGGAAACTTTTTTTTGTATATAAATCTATTTAATATAATATATAATATATAATATTTGATTATTATTTATCTGAAGTAAGCGAGTACTTTAATATTTTGAATAGCTTCAATGTTACTAATTTAATCTTTGCTTTCCTTTCTATTCCGCAGATTGTTAACTGCGGTAAGTTTTACTTCCAGCCCCGTGCGCTTGCCGATCGTATTGCAAGCATGTCCGAGATATTCAATGCGCCGCAGCAGCTGAGCTGCCACGTGCGGAATGCGGGTGCCATTACAAAGGGTCTGCAGGTGCTGGCGAAGCGGGGTCATCTCTTTCAGCGCGCAGTGGTGTTGAGAGTGGAGACGCAGACAAATACGCATCCCAAGTTTTATGTGCGCTTCATTGATTACGGCGATGGAGCATTGCTGCCAATGGATCAGCTGCGTCTTATGCCGCTCGAGCTGAGGCGCGAGTTTGAGCAGTTGCCGCCACGCATGTTCGAATGCCGTTTGGCGCTAGTGCAGCCCTCGTCGGTGACCAGTTGCTACAATCTCTGGCCCAAGCAGGCCAACGAGATGTTGAGGTCGGTTGCCAAAAGCGGTCGTCTGGAGCTGGAGGTTTACTCGCTGGTTAACAACGTGGCCGCTGTTCTGATACACATGCGCGATGGCTTGCTCAACGATATACTGGTAGAGCGGCAATTGGCTCGACGCTCCGACGAGGACTATATGTCGCGCAAGGATCACGACTTTCGCATACGCAAGCAGGATTCTAAGCGGAATGTGCCCGTTGCAGAGCAAGCGCATATCAATGAGGAGTACCAGCGCTTTGCCCAGCTGCCAAAGGATGAGGACTTGGAGCCACCGCCTCTGGATAAATGCAATCTGAGCATACGCCTCCGTGGACCATACAGTCCACTCGAGAGCACCATGAGTTCCATGCTCCGTATTGGCACATACAAGTCGGTGTCAATTGATCGGGACTCTGTCAATGCTGTACTCTTGGATACCGAACCCCAGGACCGTCACGATCAGATGGTGGTGGCCGCCTCCGTGGCGGAGTCTGAACGCACTGAAAGATTGATTGCTCGCGGCACCACTCTGATGCCTAACATACATGGCTTCGGCGCACTGATGGCCATGCTCTTCTGCCCCACCATGCAAATCAAATGTAATAAGGAGCGTACGAAGTATGTCTGCCTGTTGGCCGGCCTCGGCTACAATCCCGAAACTATGCAACCTTATTTCGAAGAGCACGACATGGTCATTAACTTAGATGTCACAATTCTCAAAGATGATATCCGTATTGTAAGTGTTAAAATTTTTAATATTTTTGAGCTTTTCAATTTCTTAGCCAGACTAGACTAGTCTGTACAAATAGTACACATACAAGTCTGCACTATATTTATTTTGTTGGATCTTATGTGTTATTAAATTTGGTGTGTCCAACTTTGATCGAGATTTGACATCTTAACTTCTGGAATTAGCTCAATTTTGAACAGTCGCTGTGGTTTTTGTTTCTTTTAACAACAACTATTTACAACATACATAATATAAAATATTTGCTTAGCTTAGACAAGTAATAATTAGTAACAATTTAACTATCTTTATTTATTCAAACTTAGCCAAACTTAGCGGGTACCTATCTATAATGCGGTAGGTGTCCTCAGTTTTGGTTTGCAGTTTAGTTTTTTATACTCGTTCACAAATTGAAAAGAGTATATTGGGTTTGTGCAATGTCCGTCTTGCTGTCCGTATGAACGCAACTTTTTTCGCCGCTATTGAAGCTAGAGACTTGAAACTTGGAATATATACCCGCGTCAGACAAAGTGTAAGGATTTTTGTGCCACGCGCACTGGGAGGCTGGCAAATCGATAACATGACGATCGCAAATCAATAAAAGGTGATTATTTCCCACAATATTAAAGCTAGAGTCAGTAAATTTGGTATGCAGATTGCTGGCCTCTCAAAGATAGCGACCTTGGTATCCCCACATGAAAATCGGTTCAGTTTTGACAAAGTTATGGTATGAAATATGGGAGCTATGGATCCGTGAGCTTTACATGTCAAAATTTTTGCCTCCCTGAGAATCGGTTTTAAAGGTTGTTTTTTATACTAATTGTGACAACCACAATCGATTAAAAATATAAATTTGCACTTCTAAATTTTAAAAATGATTTTTTTCCAAAATGAGTAACTGCTGTGTACTTAGAGGGAGTATTACGGAATCGGTTATGTTCGACTGCAACATTCGTTAAATCTGTTTCATCCCATAAGTTCCCACTGGCTTAGGAATAATTTTCATTTATGGAATTTTGGCATATTGCCCATATTTACCGATTGTCATCTAAAAGATGTCTCTTCGTATTTTTTGGTTGTACGGACTTAGCTCCCGCTTATTTATTTGGGTGTGTCGTCCTGCACAGTTGAGATGGATATTGGGATAGGTCCCCTAAGTGCTAATATGAAACCTGTAATATTTGTTTTGAACGAAATTTGTTGTACAGATTTGGACACAACTTTCGAATTTTTTTTTATTGCAAATATTTTCTAGATTAATTGAATTATTTAATGGGTTTCAGATAAACCAAATGCGTTATAATATCGATAGTATGTTCTACAATTTTGATACCAACGAAATTCCCGCAGTCGGTACAGAAGATCGTGTTGTCATATTCAATCAATTGCGTTCACTGTTAACTCGGTTTGTATACGAAAAAAAATTAACTTCTAAATTAAGATGGTTAAGTTTCGAATACTTTTGTAGACTGCTTGGGAAGGACCGTAGTTTCGTTGAACGACACGTGTCCATTACTGAACACATTTGGGAGGATATGTCTGACATGGAGCCACCTTCCGAACCTTACGGCAAACGTGCTATATTCCCCATGCACTGCTCCCATGATCTGGAGAGTGAGAATATGGGCAATTTGCTGGCTCTACAAGCAAATTGCAGAGAACTATACGACTGGCGCAACTTGTAAGTGTCCTGTGGTGTTAAACGAATTCTAATTCGTTCTAATTGGTCTGATTCGTTTGCAGCGATGGTACTATGCAGCCAATGAAATGTAAATTGTGCAACGAGATGCTCGAGTCTGTCGCCCAATTGCGTTTGCATTTGCTGACTCAACTCCACCGCGATCGGGAGAAGCAAGTGGGCTGGAAACAGCAATAAAATAGGAATCAGTATAATATCCAGTTTAGTTCGCTTGAAGAGCACTTGACGCCGAGGTTGTGCCCATGACGTACAAACTGACATTAAATAATTATAATTACATATCACACCTATGTTATTGCAATTTGAAGTTATCCTTTAAGTTTTTCCCAATAGGGTCATTTAATCTAAATATATTACGATTTCGAAGCTGCCTCCAGTGGTCATTAGATTTAGTCGCTAACGTGTTGAGTTAATAATTGCAAGCTTTTAAAAAGCGTTTCAAATGAATATCGATGGCTTTAATTTTTTGATTTATTATATTTTAACTTAAGAACAAGTTTGGACTTTATATTTTTATTTTTCAAATTCACGAAATTGATTTAAATAAACGAACAAATTATTAAGCAAAATTAAAAATAATTAAGCAAAAAAATATTTGTTTCTTGCCAAGTGTCTTTTCAAATTAAAATATGTATTTAAATATAGTTTTTTTTTCTGAACATCTGTTTCTAAACCAACAAAAATTTGCCGATTATCCTTGGTACTCATGTCAAAGGTGTAAGCGGAGGAATATGGTTGAGAAATATATATGATTTTTTTTCAGCTGCCCCACCTCTACTTCCCTATGCTCCTCAAGCCCCTGTTGCAAAAAATCACTAAGCATGCATGGAGTGATGGAGAAAAATAGTGGTATTAATTCCGAGTGCTGCCCTTTAAAGTACTCAGTTTAATTGTGTGATCGCCGATTTTTAATCGACCTCCAGACAGGTTCTGTTCGCCTAGTACGTCTGCTGGAATTTGCATTAGCTATTTTGCACATCGGTAGATTAAAATGTTTACATCGAAAGTATGCAATTCAATTCTACACTTATGTTTTTTTGGCGATATCCTGAGTGCTCGGCTAGAGGGTACCCTTTACCTAGGTGTAGGCCAAACATCCTTCATTTCAATGGACTTAGGGTATAAAAATATAAAAGTGATCCCAATAAGTATGCTACAATTACTGGAAACTCACAGGTCGTATTGGTTGTTATTCAAGTTGGCAATTAACTTATACTTGTTGTTTCTTTCTGTTTATTTTCTTTATGTTTCTGGAGCGCTGAGCTATACATTTATTTTCGCTAGGTTTTCTTGTGGTTTTCTACAGCGTTCTCTTTACTTTAGTTACAATTTATTGTGATCCTTATGTGAGAACTACTTCGGACGCATTCCGCACGGGCGGCTGTGGCGTCCCCCGCGTGTCCAGCTCGCAAAGCGTATAATTCTGCATACGGTTGAGTGGCTTACTGCACAGTCCGCACATCTGGTGCTTGTAGACGCCAAAGATCTCGAAATTCAAGATGTTATACAAGTCGAACTGAATGGTGGCGCTCAACCTGGTGCACTCGACGATCAGAAGGTTTTGCTCGTTGAGTTCCACGCTGCAGCGAGAAAATGCGATTAAATAAAACAGGACAATTGCTATCCACTTGGTGAGCCTACCGGAATGCATAGTCGCTGTCGTCGATCGGCCATTGGTATGGCCTCTGGCGCACATCGTGGGGAGTCTGTGCCTGGTTCACATAGATGAAGACGGGTCCCTCGTCTGGCTGACTGCTGTTGCCGGCACGCGAACGCAGGTTGAAATAGTTGGGGCCGATGTGTACGCGTAGTCCGTAATTGCTGGCCAGGCTCTGGGCGTCGGGCGAGGGGGTGAGGAAGACAGCCATCTTGGGCAGCGGCGAGCAGTCCGCCACCAGCAGGGTAAGGCAATCCGGCTGTGCGGCAATCTCGCCCAGATTAATGAGGTAATCATCGAATGAATTGATCATGCCATTGATCACCGAGCAGGAACGCTTCAAGCCCGAGTCGTAGGTCAGCTCGTGCGATGCATCAAACTTGGAGTCCAGCTTGTAGAAGAACGGTATGTGATAGATACGCCAATGGACCCCATTCACCTCCACAGTTAGCCAGAAATGATCGTGCGGCGTGTGCATCGTAATATTGATCTGCTGACTCATGTGCAGGCTGTCCACCTTGTGGGCGGACAGAGCGGAGACCAAGTGATCCAGGCGCGTGGACCACAGCTCAAACCAGGCGGGCATCTAGGAGCAATATTGATTGATTAATCTGTTAATTGTTCGTGTGTGCTTCTTTACATTATTGAACTTCAGGTCAATGTCATATTGCGTTATGGATGTGAAGTTTTCAAAGTTGCTGCGCTTGCAATACTTCGAGGTGGGTATGGGCGAGAACTTGAGCACCTCCTTGGGACAGAAATCGGTGTCCGTCAGCGAGATCTTGTCCGAGCGCAGAAAGGCGCGTGCATGCTCCGAGGGCTGTCAAATAATATACATTAATCAGTCGCAAAAGTTCCAATTTGGCCGAATACATATGCAGAAAATACTTACGCCTGCGCGTGCCGCAAACTCCACCTTGGAGCCGGTCTCGGGGCATTCGCCGTCCTCGGCGGCCAGGCCAAAGACCACATAGCCATTGAGTGTGTGCGGGCGTTTGGTGAATACGAGAGGTTCATAGGTCAACTTGGAGCAGGCCTGCAAGAGACAGCAGAGCACAAAGTGAGCCAAGAAGTCGGCAAAGGTTTCAAGTGCCCGCCACTGACACGCGCCGAGTGCCCTCATTAGCACCCTGTATATACACTTGAAACAATTACACTGCTGGTCACAGCAATAGAAACAAGCAGTTGCCAAGTAGTGAAGAAAAACAACTAAATAAATTTGTATTAAATACAGCTAATAAAATTGTCAATTCAAAACTACACCTTTAAGTATTTCATTAAATTATAATTGAGATAGCTACAGGTTATGGAAAGTATTCTGAGCTCTTAGTATTGTGACGACACTGTATCAGGAAGTTATCACTTAAAGTAGTATAACTCCTAAAATAGGTTAGCTGTCTTAATTAAACTTGACCTGATCGTAACCTTGTCATAAAAGTATCATATAAAGGAAAACTCTACTTTTCGGTTTTAAACACGTTTTGATCCATTTACAAATTTCGGGTTTAATAAAACCCTCCAGTGATATCCAAAAATCGGACTTAAGTTTTATGTGGATTCTGTTTTTTTCTTATTATTATTTAAAGTATAAAATATAGAGTGCACAATTATTACCCGAAATAATTTTAATACACACTAGCTGCAATGGCCTTCGGCTAAGGCACTTAGACAACTCGTATTAAAAACTGTTTCTTATTATTATTTGTTGTATTAATTAAAAAAAATATTCATAATTTTGCAAGGGAGATAAACAGGTTTCTACAATAATACACAGACAAATATTATTTTTTATAATTGGTAGAAACTTTCTTTGAGTTTGAACAAATTGGTGTTCAAGTTAGCAATAAAATATTTTGTAAACATTCAATAATATACAAAATTCTTAGAAATAAAAATTATAGTTGGATCGCAGGGATAGGAGAAGATATTAATTTTGCCATTTAATAAATGTTCTCGTATATAACAATTACTAATAAACTTAATTTCGGCCGTATTTCCCCTCTGTATTTATTTTTGTTTCTTTAAGCGTCAGGTGTGTAGGTCTATTTGTCCGTGCGTGCGTGTGTGTGTGTGTGTGTGTTTGTGTGAGTTGACGAACGTTGTTGGAGGCACTCGTTTCGGGTGGTTGGATATGTGAGGGTGGCTCAGATTACCATGACGAAACGTCTGCCATGCGACAACCACAACAACTGCGGCAACGATTAGCCCACACATATCCTGGTTGTCTGTCGTCGGGTCCGCTCGTCTGCCCGCCAGTCTGTTTGTCTGCGTGCCACTTTATATACAGCACACACATTGTTGTCGGGGCACACGAGCCTACTGCATTGCCACAAGCGCCTGCCTGCCACAATCGCTGCCCCACATTCGTAGTTGTGGGCAGGCCTGGCGTTAAACGTCGCCAGTTTGATCAATATGTTCCGGGCAGGTTTCAGTTTTAGAAACCAGTCAGCTACTATACGTTTCAGACGCATTTCTCACATCACAAATTCAGCAAAAAATTCATTTTTTTATTAAGAAAGTGCGGAAAAAATCTAAAGCCTCGACTGTGACAAGCGTGTTAGTTTGTACGCTTTTGTTAGAGGATTTATTCAGTTTTTTTGTTTTTAAATTTTGGTTTCGATTTTGGTTCAGCAGATTAAAAGATGACGTCGGTAAGACAGTGGCCGGGGCGAATAGCAATAGCGGCAGATTGAATAACCTTTGCTCTCAGATTGAATCAAAGCGCGTGCAATATCGCAAGTACCTGGAAAGAGCCGGAGTTATAGATGCCCTCAGCAAGGCGCTGATCAAGCTCTACGAGGAGCAGAACAAGCCCGAGGATGCCATTCGATTTGTGCGCAAATTCATGTGCGAAAGCTGCCCGGACGATGCGCAATATGATTTGATGAAGAACGACCTGGAGGAGGCCAAGACGACGATAGCTCGCCTGGAGCAGGAATTGGAGCGCCTGCGTGGACAAATGTAAGTAGGACAATCAAATGGGACAAGGACACTTAGTTGTTAATTCCTAAATTGAGCATCAATAATTTTAATTATTGTTGCATAAATAAGATAACTATAGGATATTTTCACCTTGGCCAGTTTGGCTTGATTGTAGGCACACAAATTGCCATATATTGAATATTTTTAAATCGCTTGGGTCACATTTCCGCTTCGCTTTGCAGCAAGAAGTCACCGGAAGAGTACCAGGAGCTCACCATGGCTGGCTACAAGTCGCTCATCGACGACGAGGAGCACGTCAGCTCGCTGTTGCGTAAATACCTGACGCCTGAGCTGCTGGAGGAGTACATGCTGGTGACCACGCCCGCGCCGGTCGAAGCATATCTGTACGATTGTGCCGTTTCGGGCTTCGAGCACCACGACTCAAGTGTGGGCATCTATGCGGCCGATCCGGAATCTTATGATGTTTTTACCAAGTTATTCGATCCGATTATCAAGGAGTACCACGGCCAGGAGGAGAACGAGAGCGATGTCCTGCAGAAGGACGTCGACTGGGGCAATGTCGATGAGATCGAGAATCTGGACGCGGAACGCAAATACATACTCTCCGCTCGCATACGCATCGCGCGCAACATTGAGGGCTTCCCGTTCTTCCCCAAGCTGACGGAGAAGCAGCTGATCGAGGTGGAGGAGAAGGTACGCACCGCCACGGAGACCATGGATGGCGAGCTCATCGGCACCTATCTGACGCTGGCCGATGTGGACTCGGAGACGCAGCAGGAGATGGTCAAGCGACACATACTGTTCCAGCGAGGCGATGCCTACTTGCAAACCGCTGGCTGCTACCGCTTCTGGCCGACCGGACGCGGTGTCTACCACAATCCTGCTGAGACGTTCTTGATTTGGGTCAACGAAGAGGATCACTTGCGCATCATTTCGATGGCGCAGTGCGGTGACCTGGGCGATGTCTATCAGCGCCTGGTCACCGGCCTGCAGGAGCTCGAAAAGAACCTAACATTTGCACGTCACGCGAGCTACGGCAACCTGAGCGCCTGTCCCACCAATCTGGGCACCACCCTGCGCGCCTCGGTGCACATTCGCCTGCCCCTTTTGAGCAAGGACGACGAGCGCCTGAAGGCCATGGCCGAGGAGTTGTCGCTGCAGATACGCGGCACTGGCGGTGAGCACACCGCCATCGAGGATGGCGTCATGGACATCTCCAATAGACGTCGTTTGGGCTACACCGAGTTCGAGCTGGTCAAATCCCTACAAAACGGCATTGTGGCGCTCATCAACGCTGAGGAAGAACTGGAGATAGCCGGCCAGGAAGGCTAGAGACCCCCCTCCCCCATTTTTCGTCAAAAGCCTGAACACCAAAATCAACATCAACGTAGACAAAATGGGGCTGGATGTGCCAGATTACTCTAAACAAATTGAGTGTCGACTATCATTATTGTTTAAATTAACGCAAATATTCGGTTTAATAAATTTCAGCCCCCTTTAAAAGCGCCGTTCTCCTCTACCCCCTGCTTACCTTCCAGTCCTCCTCGTCGTCCTTCGAGTTGCGCTGCACCTTGCCGGTGACCTTGAACCAGCTGGATTTGGTTGAGGTCTGCACATCCACGATGACGTTCCACTTGTGCAGCGACTCGACATTCTGTGTCTCATCCGCATGCTCCAGCGTGAATCCAATTTGCTTGCCTTTAAGCTCCGATGTCTTGAGCACGTCCTCAACACAGATATTGCCATCAATCTGGAGAAGGGAAAGATTGTTTTTACTCGTGGAAATATTTAGTGGAAATATTTAGTTTCGGATCTTGTTTTTCAGGTTCATTAACCCAGTTTTGTTTCAAGCTTTGGTTCAACAATTTTTTACATTTATATTTGCTTTGAGAAGAAACGAAAAAGTTTGCGTTTATTATATTTTTAAAATAAAAGAAATTAGTTAACGTTAAACTTTTTTTTGTAATATATTTGGCTTAGGTTTCGGTTCGATTCTTGTTTAACTAATCCGGTTCGAGGTTCAAAGTAAATTAACTTAAATAATTAAAATTATTAAAAATATCGGCCTATCTTTGGTTACTTCTGGACTCACCCTGGTAGCATTTTCATTATACATCAGCAGGGTAAAGTTCCGATCATGACCCAGATGAATGGAGCTCAGCTGGGTGAAGCCAAAGACGTACATCAGCAGACTGACGACCATGTTGCGAGAGAAGCCACTGCGAAGACAGAGGAGAGGGAGATGCATGAATATGAGAGGGTTGTACTTTTGGGTGATTTCCTTTGGCTACTTCTCTATGAACTCGGACTTGAGCAGCATGCCCCGAAACTTGATCAGCTCATTTAGATTTATATTGAGCTTCAGTTTGACGCCCAAGTCTGGCAAGGCGTAGCTGAACGGCTGGAACTGCAGAAGTGGGAAAAGTTGAAGGCATATTAAATGTATTGTTTAAGTGGATTAATGCTCACCACTTCGTTGCCTCGCTCTGGATACATGATCTCCTCGAACGGAGCTGCGGGCGTTTTGGTCATCAGGCCACGGGTTGTAGTCACGGCTCGGGACTTGAAGGATAGGCCACTGGTCAGATTCTGAGGACGCGTGAAGGTGTAGCGGGCGCAGCGACCGCTCTCATTCAGGGTCAGCTCACTGCTGAAGGGTATGTAGATGAGGAAGCCCTGCTCGCGATTGATCTCATGGTCCAGATTCAGGAACGGATTGTAGCTGCGGCTGCGCACCGAGGCGTACGACGAGTAGCGTGCATCGATCTCCAGCGTGTGCTTGGTGCCCGGCGGAGTGCGGTGCTCCGTTATGTTGCCGCGCAGCGATGTGAGTACCGTTGTCTGCAGCAGCACGTCGGAGGAGGTGCCCAGCACCGTAGGCACCGAGTACTTGTTCATAAAAGGCCAACGTACCGTTTGCATGTTTATGTGGCTATCCGTGCGGATCAGCAATTGCAGGCGATCCAAAACTATTTAAATATATATATATAGAGAGAGAGAGCGAGAGAGATAAGGGGGAAGGGAGGTAGAGAGTTATTGAATAAAAAGAGAAAGTGAGCAAAATAGTAATTAAGAGTTGAAAAATGAATAAATACAATATATGATCAATACTGATCCTCACATAATAAATTAACTTTGCAGGATTTGCGCTTTTAAAAACATTCCCTCTTTAAAAATTCGCGTTATTCGCCTTATTTATACGATCTCGCGCTTTTTAATAAAAAATATAATAAGAAAATTTAAATGTGTTTCTATAGCTAATATTTTTGCCGAAATACTCATAAAGCCGAAAGCAAAAAAGTTCTGTTCCCAGAGCGAATTTTCGTTTCTATTATTTCTTCCATCACTGTATATAACATTTTTCTGATATACCACATGCATTATAGTTTTATGTGTGCTGATTCTATAAATACAGATGGTAGAGAACGAATTTCCCTAGGGAGAATTTTTTAAAATAAAGAGATATATATAGATGATCTTAAAGATATATGAGTTTAAAATAAAAAATAAATATTGATTTTGCCTCCGTCCAGCTTTCGATTTCTATTTTTCAACCGGAAAAAATTCTTTGTGGATTAGTTAAACACAAAAATTGAAAAAATCGATCGGGTGAAAAATTAAAACTATTTCTAAAATAACTGGGTCTGTTAATTTTTCGCATTTTTGTAAGTGAAAATTTTTTAAAATCACTCCTATGTGAGATACTCACTGTTATCGTAGGTCAGTTGCTGGAACATGCGCTGGTTCAGATAGTAGGAGAGCACAGTCTTGCCCTCCATTTGCAATATGAACTCCAGGTGCAGGTTCTTCGTGTTGACGATGGGAGCTTTCAGCATGGCCAACAGTGCTTTGATGCTCTTGAAGGTGAACGGGTCAGAGCTGTTGGACTTGGACTGCACAGACTGCCAGATGGCGTCGGGCAGACCGCGCGCCTTGATGTACAACTGAGGGGGAGGAGGAAGCGTAATTGGGAAAGTGCAACTAAGATGCGATTGTGGGTATACGCACCGCCAGCTGACCCGTAAATTTGCCCAGCGCCTCGGTGTCAAACTTGAAGTACATGACCACGGGCATATCCGACTTGGGATCCCCTACTAGGAAGGTCTGCAGCATGGCGCCAATGCCGAACTTGGAGTCTCGGTAATCGAAAATGTAGTTGCCAGTCACCCAGTAGCGCGGCTCCGGCTTCTGGGGCAGGTGGCGGTGCATGTAGGAGAGCAGGCGGCGACTGCAGGACGTGAAGCGAAAGACGATCAGAGCAGGCAGGTCAGAGGTGAGTGTGGATCGGTTCACTTACAGATGCTGGTAGCAGGGATAGGTGGTCTCCGAGATGCTCGTGACCGTTGTGCGATAGTAGTTGATCAAGTGCGGATCAGTCTCGCTCTGTATGATGCGATGAATGCTGATCAGTCGCGCCGCCGTCGGATTCGATATCAGCAGCAAGGTGACGGCGGCGACGCGCAGCTCCAGACTGGCGTTGCGTGACTCAAAGATGGGCCAGTAGATCTCGTAGATGCGCTCGGCCCGCTTGTCGGCCAAGGCGAGCGTCGTCCAGGCAGCCATAAATCGCAGATCCTCATTGCCGGCCTCCAGCACAATGGGCTCCAGGTAGTTGGCCACATTGCCCAGCTGCAAATTGCTGAGCCCCTGTAGGAACAACATCTTCTGCTCATAGTCACGATCGTCTGGTGTTGAGGAGAGCGATTAGAGCCCAGTTACCGATTGGCCGGATAGGTGGCGCGTACTCACTCAGATACATATTGAAATATTTGGACACATATTCCTCGAACTGATCCTTGTCAATGCCTCGGGCCACATAGACGTTATAGACGAGCGTGGCAAAGCTGAGAATGGCCGCCTGTCGCACGTCGGGACGCTCGGGTCCGATATTGAGAAAGTCCTCGCACTCCTTAACCAGCTCCGCGGACAGCTCGAATATGTGAAAGGGCATCGGAATCAGCAGCTGTACGGCGATGGGCGACTTGATGGATTTCTCAATGACCAGATAGCGAGTGAGGAATACTGAGGCCTTGGTGCCAATGCGCGGGATGATCTCGTGGAAGATGTTCCGTATCGTCTCCTGCCGATACGATGTGCCGATGTCCACTTCGGTGTAGAGTTTCTTCAGCGACTCGAAGTCCATTTCGCTGAGCAGCTTTATCACATCCGACAGTGTGGAGTCGTAGGGTTCAATGAATTTGAAGTCGGTGCTCTCCAGAGCCTCGGCTAGATTGTCCAGGAGGCCCGCTGCGGTGGAGATCAGTGTCTCCTGCTGCTGTGGATTGCGTCCGCCCGTCGGATCGTTGATTTCCAGCGGTTGCAGCTGCAGATTTGAAATTTCCGCCGACATGGATGTCTCGATATCAATGGGATTATCGATCGGGGTTTCATTTTGAAAGTTCAGCAGCAGCCTGCAACAAAATGGTGGCTAAGAAAGTGGCTCACCGAAAACCAGCTCAACTTACTCCGAGTTGATGTACTGCGCCTCACCCGTGGACTCGAAGGTGTGGATCAGCGTGGTGCCCTTGGCATGCGCCATGCTGAGGAAGTAGCCCGTCTCGTTGTGCGGCAAGATGCCGTATATGGCCTCGTTGCCAATGATCACGCTCTTCTGATGGTCGAATTCACAGGTGTTCGGGGGCACGTTGCTGCGCGTAATATGCACGGCTTCCGAGTAGGGCAAACAGGTCTTCAGCTCCGGCGTCTTGCGAATGGATATGTAGTTCGTCTTGTTGGACACAAAATACTCCGTCTGGCATTTGCCATGAATGCCCGTCTGAAACATAGATGCTATAACAGTGAAGATCATTTGGATATTGTGATGATCAGGCCAGGGCTGCAAACCCAGAAAAAAAGTCGGAGCTATCAAGTTGGGGGACCTAGGTTTATCAATGCCTTTTCAATTATCTGATTTTTTGTAACCAAACTATTTATATATTATTATACTCGCTCACGAAGTGAAAAGCATACATATATACAAATAGTATAGTATAGTATAGTATAGTATAGTATAGTATAGTATAACTGTAGTATATTTATCCATAAGTCTGTCTAGAGGCTAGAGGCTTGAAACTTGATATATACAATAAATTATGTTATATAAAGATTTGAGATTTTTTGGATCCCTCAGTTTCAAAGCTAGATACATCAAAAATTGCGGACAGATTACTGATGACCTCCTATATAACATTATCGATAAAATATATATAATCTGAGGGCGAGTAAGCCACGCAAATACGTATCTCCCACAATTTTGGAGCCTCTCTGAAGATTGAGTCGAAAAATCACCGTACATGTATATACTGTGAACGAGTATATCGGAGTCGGTTACACCCGACTGCAATGTTTTTACTAGCTATATGGTTTTATGGTTTGGTTCGGGCTTTCTTAGGCAATTGATTAGGTCCAAGGTTCGGTTTACAGTTTATCAAATAATTTTATTCCTGGTTCGAACCGGTATGCAGCCTTGGTTCAGGCGGAGATCACTCACCTCATCGACCACGAAGGCGCCACTGGACTTGATTTGAAACTGCAGGGTGCTGGCGATGGCACGCTTGAAGTTCATCGACCAAATGGGATCGCCCTCCTTGAAGACGACATGGGATATGGTGCCCTCCTTGGTAAGGATTATCTTGAAGGGCTTATACGGCGGATACATTTCCTTGTTCTGTTGGAACTTCTCGCCCGAATTGTTGAGCGTTACATCGTCTATGACCAGCTGGATCGCGATTGCGCAAATGAAAGAGAGTGCGAACGATTAGCTGATAAGTCGGGAAATCCCGAGCGTTTGTAATCGGTAGAGCACACACACACACACACACAGACGCACTGAGACAAATCAGCTGTCTGAGCTGATAGGCTGCGCCTCGTTTATCTTAATACACAATATTAGTCAGCCTCATCGCGGGAATAGCGGCAAGAAGAAGATTGAACCACATTACATATGGCAAACACATGTCTATGCCCGTTGATAAGCATAGCGCCGCTTTGTGATCCCCCACATCCACAGTCAAAACAATCTAAACTGATTACTTCGCGTATATAATGTAAATCGTATAAAGTCTATATGTACTATGTGCTTCTGCATGTGTGTGTGTGCGTGTGTGTGTGTGTGTGTGTGTGTACTCTCTGGTAGCATCATATTATCTGTTGCGCTTTCGTCTCGCGCTGGGCTCAATGAAAGAAGTTCACAGCCGAGTTCAGTTCATTGTGCACTGGGACTGTGAAAGGTTAAATTGTTTTTAATTCATCTGCGAATTCTTTCGCAAAGTGTCTGCAGAAACTTGGGCCTGAGGCACTTCTGGGAATTAACTGGGCCTGGCATTTTGCACAGGCCAAGCATGATTGAATTGTACAAATTGATCATGAAATCAATCAATTTTCGTTGTTTTTTTTTTTTGATATTCTAGTTATATTCAATTGACTACGAATATATGTACATATATTATGTGATTGCATGTACATACATACATATATGGGTATGTAACAACGCTTCATATACGATGTAAACAGAAGTATGTATGTACGTATTTGGAAAATTTGAAAAACTGATTATTTCTGGTTTATAGTATTATTTAAAAGGGCAGTCAGTTCAGCTAAATCTGCTAATATTTTTAGATTTCTGTATATACATATATATAAATATTATATTGAATAAAATAAATAAAAAAATAAATATAGTATACACATTATTACATAAATAAAAATTGTCAGAGCTTAATTTAAACATGAAACGTATATTTTATACTTGAATAAAGTAATGCCGGTATTAACGTGGTTTTCTTGATCCAAGGTTAAATCTTTTGATTATTCTACTTTGTAATACGGCAATTCAAAGTGGTTGATATATACAATAAACATTTCAAAATTATCTAATTTTTTTCTTTATCTTTAATTAATTATATATAATTAATATAATTATTCATGTTCAGCTGCAAATATAGCTAAATACTAGATCTTAGCTACCAGTATAATATAATAGTATTTATGGACGCACGTATATGAATTCAACATTCATTTGGTATATATGTACATATATTTTATTATATGACGTTCTATATAATAGTATCCTTTGTGAGAAATTGTTTAAAAGATCACAATATGCTGATCAAAGTAATAAATAAATGTGCAAACTATTAAACAAGTTATTATTTTAAAAGTATTTCCCTAAGAATTCTGTTTTATTTACATATATGACCACTTTTTCGCAAATAATCTAGTTTTTAATTTTTATTATTTCATAGGAATATTTTTGTTTATAGTATTTTAAACTAAGCAAATAAAAAACACATCTATACACTCTTTCCTGGAATTCGAACCCAATACTTTATTATAGTTTTGTTTGGGGCTTACCGCCGCGGCCATGGTCAATTCACTCTGCCGCTGGAGCGTGAGCTTTCCACGGACAATCCAACCCGTTGTTGGCGGTGCCGGACGTCCTTCGTCCTGGGGCTTGGAGCCAACGAGCACATTGCCAACATATTCGTAGAGCATTTGCTTATTGATCCCAATTATGTTGAATGCACGACCGACATCGATTACCAAAAATAGAACTGAAAATTGAAAATGGTGTTGAGCATTTGCATTCAACAAGAAATTGTTGTGTGTGACAATAAACTTGATGACAGCCCGTGCCGGGGGCAACAGCATCCATTACACTTTATCAATTCAATTTTGTCTATATACTTGAATGTACATTATACAAATGAATATATGTACAAATATATGTATGCAAGTATATGTACGTATGTAGATTATTCATGTGGTCATCACGGAGCGCAAAACTGTTTTATCAATATTAGTATTAAATATACATATTGCTAGTGGTTTTTTGATTTAAATGTTATTCAATGAAACATTACGTCATGCCCCCAAATAAATATTTAAATAATTGATATGGTCCCTGGGGTTCATCAAGTAGGTTATTTTCTACTTTCTACGTACACACAAACACGGAACACTTCAGTCGCCGCATGATTTAAACTTTAAATACTCGTGAATACGCCGATTTAATAACGATTTATACGCCACACTCTGATCGCATGTAATTAATGTATATATATATATATAAACTATATACATATATATGTAATTGGTATTGTTTTCAAAGAAGCCGCCGATTTTCTATATCACCAACGAATTGCAGAACGCCTTTTCAATTTCACGTCTGCTTAGCTCGCGTTCCGCACTCGAACTGAAGCTGGCTCCGTGATGAAGCCGATGCTCTGGCCTTGCTGGAGGTTCTTACTGATAAGCAACAGCCTCAGCTTGGCACGGTTGCTAAGAGCGGCTCTCTTGCGGCGTATGTCGCTGATGCTCTTCACATTTCAAGGGTGCAAATTTGAGGTAGAGAAAGCTGCGTGCATTTATAAAACTAGAATTATGTGTTTATTTTTACAATAAAGTAGAGACAATAACTAGGAATCAGACGAGCTGCACATGCACAAAAAGTACCACAAATCACATGTAACAAGAATTATCGAAATTAGGCTTAAGATCTATGCTTGGTCTTCTATTGCCCACATTCAACGTGCGCCTCCGTGCGCATGACCCGATCTAAAGTGAGCTCCACTGCCAGCAGCCGTGGACGGGTTTGGTCGATCCGATGCTGCAGCTGTGCCAGCACCATTGGCTGCAGCTGTTTCCTCGCTCTCAGCTGTGCTTTGTTCGGCGTTCTTTAGCTGCTGCTGCCACATGTCTGCATAGATGCCTTCGTCTCGCTGCAGCAGCTCCTCGTGCCTGCCACGCTCGGCAATGCTGCCCTCCTTCAGCACCAATATCTCATCTGCGTGTATGACGGTGGACAGGCGATGCGCCACGATAATCGTCGTGCGATTGGCACATACGCGTGACAATGCCGCTTGTATGTTGCGCTCTGTGTGCGTGTCCAACGCCGAGGTAGCCTCGTCCAGCAGCACTATAATGGGCGCCTTCAGGAGAGTTCGCGCAATGGCCACGCGCTGCTTTTCGCCGCCACTTAGACGCAAGCCTCTCACCCACTTTGGTCTCGTACCTTTCAGGGAAGCCTAGGATTCTCTCGTGTATGTCCGCTGAGCGCGCAGCCTCATAAACTGCGTCAGCAGTTGCCCCTATTTTGGCGTACTCAATGTTGTAGTAAATGGTGTTGTTAAAGAGTACCGTGTCCTGAGGCACAACACCTGAAACACAAAGATATCAGTTGATTCCGAAATCAATTATGATCTTCTGCCGCTTACCAATTGCTTTTCGCAGACTTTGTTGTTGAACCAACTTGATGTTCTGTCCATCTATGGATATGGCACCCGTTTGCACATCGTAGAAACGGAAGAGTAATCTCATGATAGTACTCTTGCCGGCACCCGAGGGTCCTACAATGGCCACTGTTTTGCCCGCGGGAACAGTAAAGCTGATATTGCGCAGAACGCTCTTCTCCGGCGTGTAGCCAAAGGTAACATTGGAGAACTCAATGCCACCGCCAGCTGTTAGCAGCGGAGCACAGCCAGGCGCATCCACGATTTCCTCGTCCTCACGCAACAGATCAAACATATTTTCCATATCTACAAAATTCTTTTGTATAGCACGGTAATAAGTGCCGAACCAATTCAACGGCATGTATAAATCCATGAGGTACGTGGAGAAGAGCACAAAGTCGCCCACTGTCAAGGTCTGCTGATGAACCACCAAATAGACGCAGAGCATTGAGCCAGCCAGCAGACCCAAGCAGAGTATAATATTCTGGGCGGTGTTGAGCATGTTCAGCGTGAGCATGGACAGGAACTCCTCCTTTTGGTACTTGAGTATGGCCTCCCTGTAGCAGTCCACCTCATAGCCCTCGGCGCCATAGTATTTGACTGTCTCAAAGTTCAGCAGCGAGTCCACACTTCGAGCGCGCTGCTCGTTGTCCGCCAGATTCATTCGCCGTTGGTATTGCGTGCGCCATTCCGTTATGGCAATTGTGGATGCTGTGGGGAAAACCATTATTAAGGATTTACAACAGTTTTAAGTGGTGTCTGACCCACCTATATACAGGAACATGGTAAGGAACACAATCAAACCAAACCACCAGTTGAAGGCATAAATGAAATACACAACAGCAACTATTAAATCCAGTATGGTAGGCGTTATGGAGAATACAATGTAGTTGAGCAGATTGTTGATTGAGTCTGTGCCACGATCCATGATACGGAGCACTTCGCCCGTCTTGCGCTGTAGATGCCATCTCAGCGATAACTGATGCAAGTGCCGGAAAAGATCAATCTCAATCTCGCGCGTCGTGTACTGCTGCACACGAATCCACAGGAAAGTGCGCAGATTATTGAACAAGCCCATGCCGCCAGTGCCGCCGCCCTGCAGAAACGACAGCGCCACATAAATAAGCACAAAGTCCCAGCGAAATTCGATGGGCTCAATGGTCAGGCTGTCAACTGCGGAGAGAGAGAGAGAGAGAGAGATAAGAGATTATTGACGCCGCTTGTGAAAAGTGACAACATGACCTACCCAACAGCTTGCGATAAATGGGCAGAAACAGTTTGATAACGCGACCGGCGGCGAGCAACACAATGCAAACAACGACAGCTAGCTGCAGCATCGCATCCTTTTTGGGCCACAGATACGGAAATAGAGTGCGTAGTTTGCGCCAGCCATTGCGAAAAGCAGAGCCCGTTGGCAAATTGCCAGTCGAATCGCTCGACGATTCATTCTCCAGACGATGGTGCGGATTAAACGGCGACATAATGCCAGGCGCCTTCAGGCCCAACACAAAGATGAGCAGCGAACACAGAGCGCGAGTAACAAACAAACCCATCTCAATTTCATCTTTGTTGCTGTGCCGAAATATATATAGAAACATGTATATAATATATAGAAACGGATTGCAAACGTACCTCTTCAAATGGAACCACCAGTCTTCATGGTCCAAATTGACAATGGCCAGCGCTTCGTTAATCAATGCCAAAGTCCAAAAAAGCAGTAGAATAAGGCCATGTCCACGCGTTGGTACCGATGGCAGTTGATAATGCCGCTCCGTGACTATAAGCCAGATGCAGAATGGATACGAGAAACACACAACGCTTGTGTAAAAAAGCTGCAATATAAAGTGAATGTCATATGAGTCAGAATTGTCAAAGAGCTGATGAAATCAGTGCTCACCATATAGCCATAGACTGCGCTGTCAGAATAGATGCGGGCGTTCAGTAGGAAACGCAATAGCGCCAGCACCGGCACAAGGAGAAGTAGAAACAGCTGCAGTGCGTACAGTCGCGACTTTGAGATCTGTGTGGGCTCCCGGAGTGTAGAGTATTTCCGGTACATGAACAGCTGTATGCTGCCAAAGAGGAGCAGGAAGCCGCCACAAATGGCTGGCCCCACGGTGTCCATAAAACAGTGCGAGATGCCATGCTTCGTCCAGATTTCGCTGAACGTCACGTTCGGCGGACAGTACAACATTGTGTGCGCCCTGCGTTCGACAGACAATTAATCATATATTATGTGTTCAATTCCATAGAGCCCCTAAACTATTTGTGATATTCACACAAACGGCGTGCGCAAAAGGTGATAATTATTATTTGATAAGCGCGACGGGCGCAGGCACTGACGAATAAACTGGAAACAAATTTTGTGACATAGGAAAGTGTGTGTGACTACTTGTATTTAGATAATTTGATATCTGCCCGGGCCAGTGAAGTAGATATGTGTGAACACACTAAGCGCTACATATATATTATTTATAATTGGATGCTACGTTTTAATATAATGGGCGTCTGTTTTCCGGCTTGCTTTCTATTTCACCATAATTTGTAATTTGACAGAGTTAAAGACACAAAAAACGATAAAACACAAACCGTTAGGCAATTTTCCAATATTGTATCCACTAAGTTTGGAACAAAAGTTGCAATTCATTCATTGATAATTTGCATTGTTAATTATGCAATTTAATTTCCACTATTATTCTACACCATTCATGAAACCTGTGTTTTAAATACAACAATCTACTGTTTTATTACCTGATCTTACGCTGCTGCGTATATTATGATTATTTAAAAAAAATTATACTTTGATTTAGGCGATTTTTTTATTAACAGTAAGCAGCTGCACTTTTATTTACATGTCAACTCAAAGTGGCACTGCTCTACTCAAATTGGCACTGTTATTAAGCTTATCGAAAAACTATCGGTGTGAGATTCGATAATGGCTAGTACGGTGATTACTTGAGTGCCTTCCGGGTTTCAGTTTCAACAACGATTTCGAGAAACAGTTTTTGTTTAACAGTGTGAATATTGCAACGATTTTTTTTAATAACTAAAAACAGTTCTGCTAGCAAAAGTCAATAAAAAGCGAAATCTTCATAATTTTTAAATAAATATTTATATATTTTTTTTATAAGAAACTGGGTTTTTTAATACTTTACAATTACATTTACATGCATTATCTTAACAGTGAACAAGATAATAATTTCCTAAACTTAATTAAAAATCAGTTAAAATAGTTTCTGAGTTTGTTGTTGAATCTTCTAAGCGTGAGGAACGAATCTACTAATGTAAAAACTACATTTGAACAATTTGTTGAAATCTTTAAGCTATATAGTATTTACATTGATTGTAGTCTAAAGAATTCGCTACTTAAATGAAGGTCTCTAAAATCTACATGCGCAACACTTTAAATAAAATAAGAGTTTCTAGTTTGATTATCGTTCAGTAACGCTCAGGTCTGTTCCAAATGTTTTTTAGATTTTGTGTTGAAGTTTCATGTTTTTGCAAATTTCAAATTGTTATCTAAAGTCGAATGGTTTTAAGATTAAAGAGACCTTTTGCGTTCTTCAAAAGTCGGAACAGCACAGCGTACGGCTATCTACTAAATTGTTCAACTTGGATTTAACGTATTATCACAAACAAGTACATTTAATATGCATCATTACGAGTAGGTACTAGAGATGGGCCGGCTGAGCCCGGAAAACTTAAGGTTGCCGGCGCTGGCCAATGAGTCTCAAGGCTTACGGCTACGAGTTGATTTTGGCCAGCAGTGGCTGGGTTACGGCGCCGCTTCCGGCTGCACGGGCAACCAGCGTTGGACGTGGACAGTCTTCGGCCAGGGACAGGTCGAGGCCGTGTCCGTGGCTATTCGAGACGGTTGCGGGCTTGCACAGCCGCTGCTTGTAGTTCTTGACTAGATAGCCGTAAGGATTGTCGCTGCTCAGGCTTGGAATGTTCTGGTTGCTGCAGCTGCTCCCGCTGCGCTCGAGATTGAGCGCCGTCGACGCCGGCAGCGCTGCCGCCTTGTTGTTGAGCAGCGGCGTCTCGTCGCAATCGGCAAACTTGATCCGCTGCCCGCTGCCGCCGCCGCCGCTGCCCGTGCTGGCAGTGTCCGTGGCAGAGGCGTCGCTGCGGCTGCTTTTCAACAACGTTGAGATCGTGGGGGATGGCTTCAGGCGAAGCCGTGCCTGCGGCACCGGCTGCAGAATGCCGCTCAGATTGGAGCTGGAGTTGGACTGTGCGTGTTGGCCCACAGTGCTGTTGTGGCTCTTTAGCGTGCCGCTCAGCGGCAGGCGAAAGTTCGCCAGCTCCCAGCCGTCGTTGGCAGTTGGCTCCGCGCCCGCTGCTCCGCCCGCCTCCACGCTGCGGAGCGAGCGACTGCTGTAGATATCACATGGCTGCTGCTCCTGGCCAGCATCCAAGCTGTAATTGTGGGGCTCAGTCTTTTGTTGTGCATTGTGCTCAAAGCAGCTGCCATTGAGCTTCGGTGAGCTGGAGCTGATCTTGCGCTTGACGCGCAGATTGGGCGAGGCATCCTTATCGGTGGCGGGCACTGCGATGGCCGGCACTGCGGGCGCCAAGGCGGCCGCCGCGCCCAGCTCTGAGTATTGTTTGTAGAAAGCGTGCGGCTGGCGCTGCGGCTGCTTTAGCGACGAGCGTCTGGTCAGCATCAGCTTGCTGGGCGAGATCAACGCATCCGGCTTGGGCACCTCGCCCTCCAGCCAGTAGGTCAACATTTCGCCCTTGCCCTTCATTGGCACCAGGCCCCGGCGCGTCGTCAGGAAGCTGCCGAACTCATCCAGCGCCAGCTTGGTTGTTTCGCTGATGTGGATCTTGAGTGCCTCTCCGTTGGACTCCATGCGCGAGGCGGTGTTCACGGTGTCGCCAAACAGACAGTAGCGTGGCATCTTCTGGCCCACAACGCCCGCCACGCACGGCCCCGTGTGCAGTCCGATCCGCAGCTTCAGCCGATCGTCGGGCCGGTGGTGGATCCTAAAGTTGTGTACCGCCTCGAGCAGAGCCAGCGCCAGGCGGGCGATCTCGCGTGCGTGGTAGTTGTCATTGCGTATGGGCAGACCGGAGACCACCATGTAGGCGTCGCCAATGGTCTCCACCTTGTACACGTCAAAGTTCTCCACAATCGAGTCGAAGCAGGTGTAGAGATCGTTAAGGAACTGAACCACTTGCATGGGCGTGCTCTCCGCCGAAATGGCCGTGAAGCCGACGATGTCGCTGAAGTAGATGGTCACCTGGTCGAAGGTCTCGGCCACCACTGGCTGCCCGCTGATCAGTTGAGCGGCCACGCTCTGCGGCAGCAGTTGGTAGAGCAGCTTCTCGCACTTTTTCTTCTCCTCGAGATAGTCCTGGGTGCGCTCCTCGACAAGTTCCTCCAGATTGTTGGCGTACATTTCCATGCGCTTCAGCAGGTTGTCCACAATGTTGCCGGTTTCGTTGTCTCTGCGTGGCGAGATGGAAAACAAATCAGTTAAAGTTCGGTTAGATGAAATGTTGTACATTATATCTTAAATAAATAAATTAAATTAATTAAAAATAATTTGTTCTACATATACAATGGGTATTATCACTTTAAGTGCGGAATGCCCAACTATTTGTATAATTTTGAATTAATTTTGAATCTGCTGTCCGTGTGCATATAGGGCGATAGCCGGACGTTTCCGGACGGGCACAACACTCCCACCGGGTCAATGATTTTCCATCTTTGCTATATCTGTCTCTTTCCTTACTTCTATCTTTTAAATTAATAAATAACTATTATTATTGTTTCTTTCTTACTTCCTGAACATTTTTGTCTATATATTTCTACAACTAACGTCATTGGCAGAAATTTATATAATTATTTCAAAACTGTTTTTTTTGCAAAAATTGATTAGGTCTGGTTTTTTTCGTCTTTTTTGTTTTTGAATAACTGACTCGGCTCAAAATTCATTTTTTTGTAAAAAAATTCGAGTTTGGGGCTCAAACTGGTATGTCTCCAACTGAATACTTAGCCTTTGATTAAATGTTGTTAAATATTGGCTTACTTGTTGAATTTCCGTATCATGGACTTTAGCGTATTGAAGTCGGGTCGCTCGAGCGGATCCTCAGCCCAGCAGCGTCGGATGATGCCAACAACATCTGCCTTGGTGTCACCGCACGTTTCCAGTTCCGGACGGAAGGGTTTGTTCAGATGCGGTTGGTAGTTCCTCACCAGCTCGACAATCTCTGAAAGAGATATAGACCACTGTGCTTTATAATTCAATCGACATTCAGTGAAAATTTTAAATTGTAAGTTGCTTGTTTGTGCTCATATTCTAATGGACGACACTGAATATAAAGCCTAACAGGCTATTAAAGTCGCACACTGATACACGCACAAACACATACATTAACTATGTACTCCAAGTCGCGACATTTGGAGGTCATGTGCCCCTATTTGAAGACCATGGACACGGGCAAACTGCACCTGACGGATCAGCCTTACGCCTGGCACCATGATACCAGAAATTGTCTGATCTTGGCCATTTATTGTGAGCGTGAGGCCCAGGCGGAAGCAAAGATATTCAATTTGTTGATGCACAGTGCCAGAAGAAATGAAAATATTGACGCTGTTCGAAATCGGACAAGAGGTTAGTGCGATCGCTAATCGGATGCAATGATATAATAATATCTCGAATCGTTTGCTAGCGCCCACAGATGCAGATATTATATTTGGAGACTGCGACTGCGAAAAGGTGCTGTGCGACCGGGTAGCCTACAGGCGCGGCTGGGAGAGGTCCCGCATCGAGTGGCTGTGCAAATTGGAGCAGCGGCAACAGCGACAGCAGCGGCAGCAGCAACTGCGCCAGTCCTGGCGCCAGGAGAATCGGAAAAGGCAGCGCATCATAAAGTCGGCAGCTCAAAAAGAGGTTTTGCCGAAAAGCCCAGTCAAAGCGCCTCAAACGAAATTCGGCTGCTGGAAATGGCTGCGCCATAGCTGTGGATATGTCTCCGACACAGAAAGCTTAGATGTGCCCTTTGGCAGTCGATTCTGAATTGCATTTTGATATGGTACACTTTTTGACAAAAATACAAAACAGAACGCTTTGTGCCTGTTCAATTGTATTTCAATTTGCAGTTAAGTCTTGGGCTCTAAAAAAACCTAATCCGCTTGCAAATCTATTTTGGAGAAACATTTACCCCAACAGTTGAAACCAGTTAGAGTGCTCCAATCTAAAGTGCCCGATTACCAGATACCCTATATACCACGCTATGCGCTGCGTTGCTTTCCTGCTAAATTATTCCGCTTTAATTGTTTGATCGTTATGACATATAATATTCAAAAAGAAAACATAGGCTTTACGAAAAAAAAGTACCCTAAAATTAAGAAAAAATTGCGGTTTTAGAAACATTTTGCCTCGGGTTTGAAATTCCATATTTTTACTAATAGAAACTGTTTTTTTTTGATAGTTTTCTTTATATTTCTTTAAAATATTTTTGTATATTTCGTTATTTAAATAAATCTTCAAAGAAACGCTTTCCATTTCGGGAACACAAAGTAGCTGTAAAAATAGTTGAATATGGCCTGTGTATTCTGTACGATAATCTTTAGTTTATCACCTTTGAGATTTTCCACGCTCGCCTAATCGATTTGGGATCAAATCGGTTTGAACTCAAAATACGAATATTTTTCAAATGATAAACCGAACCTTGTTTTAGTTTAACTTAACTGGAACGGAAAATGTTAACCTGAACCTTAACCTTAAGAACCAGCAACAATTTTTATGGTATACCAAATATCTAGCTCCTGTGGTACAGAGGGAACAACGGAAGGCTGCATTTTATATACATTTGAACAACCGTTTTTATTGCGTGTAGGATACAAAACCAGGCTAACAGTTTCGACGCCAATAGTTTTTTGTTGCATACCTTGCGGCGTTTTCTCGTGCGAACATTTGCCCAGGTAGAAGGGACCTTGTCGTGTGGTTATCTCGTGCACTATGATGCCAAATGAGTAGACATCGCCCTTCTGCGTGCCTTCTGGAGCACGCTGGTTTTCCAGCCGCAATAGCTCCGGCGCGGTCCACAGGCGTTCTGCAAGTGAGGAGACGATGAGGAACATGGACATGGGCGGCGAATCATCCAAACTCACTTTTCCAGTAGGCATGGCTGTTGCAGTTTTCAATATCGCTCTCGACGTCATGGTGCGTGCGTCTCAGGTAGTGCAGCCCGAAATCGGTTATCTTCAGGACGAAGCGTGAATCCACCACGCAATTGGAGGACTTGAGATTGCCGTGGGAGCGAATGTCGGAGCTGTGCAAGAATTGCATGCCACGTACAATATCGTGCATCAGCGACAACTTGAACATCCAGTCCAGCTGAAACTGCTCGTTCTCCAGGATGTCCTGCAGCGAGCCCTTGGGACAGTATTCGGTCAGCAGGAAACTGCGACGCTGATCCAGGCAGGCGCCGTAAAACTTGACCAAGTGATCGTGCTGCAAATCCTTCATGCGCTTCAATTCCAGCATCAGACTGCGCGACAGCACGCCCTGAACATTATCCAACTCGATTGGCTTGATGGCCACCTTGCGCTTCTTGTACATGCCCACCGGTATGAAGATCTGGCGATCCCCATTGATGGACACCATGTCCTCGGACATGAGCGTAAGCTGTGAGCTTTGCTTGACCAGAGAGTGGAAAGATCCACGCATTGCATGATCTGCGGCATCCCGAAACATGACGTCCTCCAGCGATACCTTCCAGCTCATTGAATTAATCTCGGCCTCGGCAATATAATGTCGGTATCCAAAGAAGAAGCACACGGCCATTACGATCACCATCATGCCTAGAACTATCGATAGAATGGCATAGCCAGGCAAAGCTATATAATAAAGAAAACTGTATTAGAGCTCTAATTATAATTACTTTTTTAATCAATATTATTATTTTTATTATTATATATTATTACCAACAATATAAAAAAATTTATCATTATATAAAAATAATTTTTTTTTGGCATTTTTCGAGTGTTTATTATACTAATCGCCAGTGAGATTAATCTTCATTAAAATTGGCAAATAAATAAAAACACTAAATAAATTCAACACAAAATATTTTTTTTAAAGGTAGTGAAACTAAACTCAGTTACACAAATTAAAATGTTTATTACATGGGAAACCACCTCGTTACTTCCCAAGCTTAAGTTGAATTGTGAGAGGTGTTTGAATGCTATCTTTAAGACCTGCAATTTTCATGGGACAACGAACATAGACGGAACTCAAGTACGAATTTATCATAGTAGAACACAGGTGAGCAACCTGCTCATAATAAAATATTTTAAAGCGATTGAAAACTGATATCGCCGGTTATGTGGCTTACCTTCTAATTTGATTAATGCACAAAATCTATTTTACTTGCATTCATTATTTTACTTACAATTGTCCGGGCATAGGGATCCATCGTATCCACAGATTGGGCGATCGGGTGGCGCCTGCTCACGACCGCCAGCCCAGTGGATGTCCTTTTCTGACTCGAACTCCAGACGATTGTGCAGGAAATGTGCAACAATCTCAAACCGACCGGTGATGGGATTCATGTCCAGCAGCGAATACGCCGAGATGCGATCACCGTTCGAGTCGATGGTCACGTTGCCGGTGATGCCCGTAAAGCTGCGATTCCACATGCGTCGCACCATGTCGGTGCCATTGATGGGTCTGGTCAGCATGCTGGGATCCTCTCGGATGCTCTCGTTGAGCGCATTGGCGTAGAGCAGCACGCCGTCGAAGAAGGAGGTCACGAACGCCGAAATTGGTTCATTCTCGCTGAACGTGTAATTGTATTTGGCCGATGCGATGTCTTTGATCTGCGAATGGATTTCACAGCACATTAATCACAGCCGGCAGCAGTTCAGTAGTTTCCCCTATCATAGATAGCGTATTTTGCTGTTTAATTGCTGTGGCACCCGTGAAATTCAATTACAGCTATGCTGCTATCGAATGGCAAGTGCAAAGGGCAAAGGCAAACGAAATGGCAAACGCAACCACAACTATAACACCGACGAGTTTTTGTCAGAATCCGTGCGAAAATTATTGCACGCCGCACATTGGCAAGCTCTGCGTTTGGAGTCCATCAGCCCAGAGTCCGCTATACCCAAAGGGGCTTAGCGGGATTGGGCAAAGGCATTACGCCAAGGCCGTTTTCATAGTCGCTGGCGCCGAGCTGCGTTTGCACTGGCTGGGAAATGGGCTTTAAGTGGAGTTGGAAATGCGACCAAAACCGTCTTTTCCAGTACCCTCAAGTAGAGATGTCGCATAAATCAAGGACATGACAAAAAACGTTAAGCCTTAGCCAAGTGCCTGCATATCTTTATTGAATCCGCAAATAGTTGCGTAAGCTAACTTAAGTTTCGGTACATTTTAAATGCAGGAATATTCTATTTTTAAAATTTATAAATAAGAATTTTTATTATTTGATTTACTACTTAGCTAGAACACTAGTTTTTTTAATTTAAAATAATTTCTATGTAATTTCTCTCTGCAAAGTAAAGCGGGCGATTAGTTAATTGTTTTAAGTGTTCTAGCTTTAATTAAATTTGCTTGTCTAGTTTTTATAATGTTTTAACCGTTTCAAATGAACTTTCCGTTTAGAGAACAAACCAGTTTTCGTACAAAAAAATTTTGTTCACCGAATGGTAAAACAAGCATTGCTCAACTGAGCGCACATTGTTGAAAAAAGTAAGCAAAAAAATTGGGCCCTAAAAAATTTAACCAGCTGAAGGAGACGTCTGCCCAAGGAAACCGTCCATTATCACAGTTTTCATAGCATTGGCTTGCTGGAATGTTTGTCTTGGTGTCCCTTTGTCTGACTGTGTGAGACCAATAACATTTTTTCTCGCTCTTAAAACAAGAGACTACAGCTTTGGACATAAATACTCGTGTTCACATGTGCGTTAAAGCGTTCAGACTTTTTGAGCACGGGAACGGGACAGCAAAATAAGACTAGGAACTGAGATAAAGTTACTGACTCCGAGTTGAAGTTCTCATATAATTATTCAACGTCCGTACCCAACCTTAAAATTATTTTTTGTACATTTTCCATCATAATTTAAAGTGAAAGTGAAATTTAATTGGGCTTCAATTAAATAAAAGAAAATACGCTGACTTAAAAACACCAATTGGACTCAACTTGTAATTGAGCATTAATTATTATAAAAAAACTTCGCTGGAATAAACGCGGCTCGAGCAATATAAAATATAATATATTGATAAAACTATACCTTTTTAAAAAGGTATTCGTATAATGTAAAATAAATTAAAGGACGCACTTAGCTAAATCAAACTGGCGAATATACAAATATATTTTTCAAATGTAAATTTTACATTTATATATACGATTCTTATTTGAAACTCTTTCTTTCATTCATATTTTACTCTATTAACAAAATCTAGGGTATATTTGTAGTAAATGCAATGTCATCCCAGTTTGAATAATGAGTTTCTGATGGTCTTACTGCTGTTTCCATCTGTAATCGGAAGAAAGTGTTAAATCACATTAGGATAAGCCCATGTGCAGACTCGACCCATGTTGGGTGCTTATCAGCCCGCAAAACCAAATCACTTGTTCTTGTTGTTTGCCGAGTTGGTTAAAGTGCCTCTCAAAAGTTAGCTAACAAATACATTATGGCAAAGTCGTTTGGCGCCTTATTGCCATACCCTGTACCCATAAAACTGGGACAAACAGATATTATAAAAGAGTGCAAGGTAATGTAACGGGCAGAAAAATTAAGTTGGTCTTTTGTCAGTCCAATCAATAAAAAAATATGGCTTTAATAACACAATGCCACAAAATTCCACCATAAGGCATATGAAAAAAATAATTTAAAAAATATTTATCTATGCTACAATTTGGTTATTTTCATCATAATTAGTGATAAACGCATGAGCATATTTTGCAAAAAATTCATGAAGAAAATATTTGTTTCAACACAAACAGTAATATCTTTTTAAGCTTTATTATATACATATGTATGTAATAACTTTAATTTAGTATATAGGACCTAAGGCAAGACCATCTTGTATCTTTTTTTAAGGTCTATATTTTTAATTTATTTAGTTGTGGTGAAATATTCTATATAAATATTTAATATGAACAAGTTTAAATAAAATACATAAATACCAAAAATAAAAACAAAAAAAGGAATTACTTTCGTCATTTTTGGTTTCTGAGGTACCAGAAAACTTAAGTTAAAGCCCTACCGAATATTGCTTGCTTAGTGTTATTCTGGAACATTTTGGGTTATTTGTATGCCAAAGATTTGATCTAGTATTGATTATAGGGGACTTCTAATTCGAGCACTCTTGACTAAAGTGCTTGTTTGTTTGTTTGCGTTGTTGCCACTGTAATTTTCTCAACAATATGTTTACAATTCCGCAGGCTGGTAAAAACTTACACACAAATATGCACATCGTTTGTACATATGCAAAAAGAACTGGCGCTGTGCACGTGCACTGGCATTGAGAATGCATGAGACTGTAAACAAAAAATCGTCAAAAAGACGGAGTATGGCCCTACAGAAATTGGCCGAAGAGAGCCGTGTAAAAGGAAGCTCTAGGCTGGTACACTCAGAGAAAAAGAGAGTGATAAGGAATGAATGTAGTTTTGTTTTCAATATTTTCAAAAATAATATTACATATATATAATAATAATATGATATATATTCCAAATATATTTTATTTTATAATCGTCTCTCAATGTTGCGTAAATATTTTTTAAAATGTTTCGATTTGAAAAAACGCGTAAGAATTTTATTTTCCAGTTTAAAAAATATCCTTGACTGAGTCTTTCTCTGAGTGTACTTGAATTCCATTAGCATGCAAATTTGCAAGCTTCCGGCGCCGACACTCACCTCATTGGAGACCTTTGTGTAGGCGTCGTCGTTGGGCTGCTTCGGTGTGACGGTCAACATGGCTGTGTAGGCCTTCTTGGCGCGTTCATTGTTGAAATCGGTATCGTTCTTATCATACCAGGGCAGCGACGTCATATACGGCACGCTGCAATAACCAAAGAAGTTTACAAAGTTATAGATGTACATATGTATGTATGTGTGTGCGAATGTACTTAATTCGAGTATCTTATCAGTTTAAAATTGCAATGCCCCGCGGGAATTCGCAATTTGCGATTTTGTCTTATCAATGCATTTGCTTTTAGACTAAGGTTTTTGTTTGATATGCGTCACAAATCATTTAAAAATAGAAATGTAAATTGTAAAACGAAAAACGATTCCCAGTTTTGGTTTACATATGTACAAATGTCACAGCTTATGTATACGTCTACCAATAGTGTCAATAAACCATAGTGTTGATGCGATCGGTGCAAAAGTGAATAATTTTTTTGCACTGTGTAGAGGGTATTACAATTTTGTCACGACATGTGTAACGCATGGAAGCAGATATCTCCGACCCCATAAACTATATAGTAGCCGCGTTGATATCCGTTTGTCTGCCTGTCTGTATCTATATAATCTATAGTCATAAAATTTTGCATAGGTGCGAATTTATGGTCCAGGCAGTACAAATATCAAATAGCTGTCAACGATCAGTCAAAAAATTAATTTGTATAAAGAACTTTTTGTGTTTATGATATTCGAACCAAACTGCAAACATCTGATCAGCACTATAACACATATTGAAGTAAAATATCACCAACTACTTTATAATATAAAAGTTTTTGTGCGCAATCATAGTTAACTCCTTCGTTAGATCTTTCATAAGCAAGGGCATTAAATCTTCGGCACACCGAAGACAACCGTTCTTTTTCATTTTTGTTTATTTCTGTTTTTTGTGTATGGTACACAGTGTAACTGCATGTACTTGTTATCAGTTACAGTTTGTTTGTGTTGCCAACGCAATGTCAGCTGTTCTGTGCCAAGTCAACAAGTGACATTTCTAGCAAATCGATTTTGGAGGGTAAACAGATTACTCTGCCCCTGGCTGAACACAAATTGTGCAGCTGATTACTTTGAAAGTGTAGAAGATTTATCATGGCTAACCTTGCGGATAGGCATTAACGTATGTACATACATATAGTGAAGGGTAACCCTTCGTAAGATGCTTAATTGCATTAGAGTTGCGGTTTATACTATAATATTTTTATACCAAACTATTAAATAGTTTACTGCTTCATTATCTATACTCGGAAAGTAAAATTATATAAGCCCAGAACGAGCTTTATGGAAAAGTTTTATCTGAGAACAAATAAATAAATCCATTTAGTATTTTTTCACAAATCTGAGTTGGATTTCACTTTATTTTCATTTTTCCTAATTAAATTTTATTTTATTTTCGAAATTAAATTGCAATTTTCTAAAAGCCACAAACTATACTCAATGTAGTATGCAATCTAATAATTATAAATAATTGCAAAGTCTCTACAAATTTAGTCACCTTTAATCAAGTCAATATGAATAATACCAATATCAAATGAAAGGTTTTCTCTTAATCTTTTGCGTAATACAAATATTATTGTATTTGAATTATATTTTCACGTAATTTTTCTTAAGGTTGCCGAATATCTGAAGAATGGATTTTAAGAGAAATTTATAAATAGACAATCATCATTTCTAATTAGACTAAAAACTTTTTGATTGCGATACAATTCTGATGTTATTTAGCGTAATGTACTAAATAATAAAGAATAATCTGATAATCAGTCATTAAGTTCAGTAATTTTACTAAAATATAGATTATGAATGAATTTATAACATTTAAAGTAGCATGATATATCGATTGATATATGGATTGTGGACAATCATCAATTAAATATAGTTTCAGTCTGCTCGTGCTAAATTACGGAGAATTCTGAATTTTTATCAGGAAATGCATTAGTTAATGCACTACACAGATAGATTTCTTTATTCATTCGCTTTGTTTTCCGTTGATTACAAGTTCACAGAGGTTACGCGATTAGCCTGCATTTGTTTATATGTAAATAATAACCGATTATTCGCTAACATATCGAAAGAGAACCAGCCCCAGATGATTATCTGCCCTTTTCAGCTCTCTCATTTACTGCCGCGTAGTATGCGCACGTAAAAAGTTTCTATTGTATACCCCACCTCGAACATATACGTATTAAATATAGTAAGTTTTGTCAAAGGTGTAGGAGTAACAGGAAAATGAATGCAGTACGCCTGACCCCATAATGTCATTGATTACACTGGGCAACGAATTAGAAAAGTAATTCCACTGTACTTTGGAAATGTATTAAAGCCTGTTTAAAAGTTAACTTTATGCCTGACTGAGAGTTAACTTTATTTCGATAAGAAAAAGCAAACAGCTTACATTTTGACAGTATTTCTGCCTTATTATTATTATTGTATTATTATATTCTTATTTGTATATAAATTTAACGTTTAATCAAAATTGGTGTAAAATTAATTATAGAATTTTCTATTTTTATTTTCCATTAAGGAATATGAGTCTCAGCCGGAGCTGGAGTCAAATAAATAAAAATAGAGAGCTTAGCACAGATTAAAACACCAATTTAAGTTGCAACATAAACAAACAACATCTAATTATATCCACAGCATGGTCATTATGTGTTATTGTGGCGGTCAATGTGTACGCTTAATTAGATGTTAGTTCAACTGGTATTAAGGAAACCAGAACGCACTTTACCGGAAAACAGGTCTTAATGTTCTTTAAATTAGCAATAAGTTACCACAATTCTTCAAAACCGATTATTATCACAGATCACATTTTTACGTTTAAAAATGAACGTTCCTTTATGCATTTACATACATTAGAATCTCATCTTTAAATTAAATTTCATTACACTTATACAAAAGTTAATCAAGAATAAGTTTCCATATCCCATGGGTGCAGGATATCTCCTAGTCGGGCACGACTAGAACACTCGTACTTGTTCGAGCATCCCAAACCACAGAGATAGCCTTGCAAAGAGCGGTTAAGTTTAACTATAAATACAAAGAAGTGATAATATGTGGGCGCGAGGAAGCAATGACTTGGCTAAATTCAGGCATCATAGTAATTAGACGGCAGCTATCTATAAGAGAGAAGGCGGAGTGGGGGAGGGGGCGACGGCAAGCATACGTGTTGAAGCGCTTCAATTTTTTCTTATTGTTTGCCATTAGAGTTAATAATGGTCAAGTCAGACATGTGTCGAAAATCGGAATTTCCTCGTTTTATAAATAGATATTAATTGCTGGCTGGTCAGCGTCTTGGAATCGCTTAAAGCTATTTTTGTTGGTAAATTTCATAATTTTAATAACCTTGGCTAATATGTATTATGCGCATTTTGTAAAGAATATTCAAAGTGCGCGTGTTTGCCAAAGTGAAAGGCCACAAACTGTAGCGATTGCTATAAATGATCAGTTTGTGTGATTGTTGACTTTATTGTTGTTACTGTTGTTGCTCCCCACTTGGGCTAGCTGAGTAATTTATATATTGATTTTGTGCTTGTACTCACCGCGAAAATAATTCAATATTGATGAATACATATTCACCGCTATCGATCATATTCAACTCCTCGGCTGTCAGCATAATTTGACGTATGGACTGCGGATCGGCGCACATAATGACAACTGCAAAACAAAAAACAAAAAACAACAACAAATGAGCACAACAAATTGCAAATTTCAGTTAACAGCTTAAATACACTATTTTCGGAGCTACTCTGTGTGAATTGTCTGGCTTGGCTTACAATTAAAAATAGAGGCAGCCCCTCAAGCCTTAAGGTGCTGGCCTCTTGTCATTAAAAATGTATTAATTTATATGAAATTTGTACACATTGTTATAAATGTAGTTACGTTATTTTTTGCGTTTTTTTATTGTTGTTGTGATTTTGGATATTTGCACTGTAAATGTGTCAGTTGCTTTGACGTCAGCAGATTATTTGGAAGCGTTTGATGTAGTTGATCTGACTCAATGGGACTTTAGCTTATAAAGTAGTTTATAGAACATTGTGTCTTGATTTGAAAGCACTACTTGAAACATTTGTGCATATTATCATCGTTTTGATGAGAATTTAAATATGGGACGTCATGCAAATGTACGGGTAGACAGGAGTTAAGAACTAATAAGCTTATTAATAATTATAGTATATAAAATTAGTTTGTAATTGGATCAATGTTCACTGTCAGTCTTATTCAATAGAGATTTATAACTTTACTATATTTTTTTATTTTAATACAAAATTAATGTCAATTATCAAATGAAAATTTCTTTGATTCAATTTCCTTAAAAATACAAAGAATATGTACAAGCTTTTGAAAACATTTATTAAACATGCCGTTAGGCATTCAATTTGTGTTTAAATCAAAATGTATACTTCACATGCAAACAATTAGTTCACACATTTGCGACCCGCACAAATTGGTGTATATTTTTTAATTAAAAGCTGAACAGAGGATGTGCTTAAATATGGAATATACCTGGGGGCAATATGCAATGCTTGGATTTAAACATATGCTCCATATACCACAAATGAACAAATACCACAAAATGAAAATATGGGAAGAAAATTTTGTTAAATATTTGTATTTGAATTGAATATTGACAAATGCGTGTTTAAGCTTTTGTTAAACTGCTTATTTAATATTATACTAAAAATAATTCACTAATTAATTAATTGAATACCTCCGTTATTGGGTTTTGTGATGGCAGACACAAATATTACATCAGTTTAAGATTGCCAACGCTATACTATATTATATTATACTATATTATACTTACATCCAATTTAAGATAACAGCAACAAAATAACCTTTGAGAATTTGCATTTTGCAATGTTGTTTATGCCATCCAATTATCTATGTCACCTTTCTCCTACAGTCTGAGGTTTATTTTAATTATTTAAAAGCCAGCCAATTTGGCAAAAGACACACAAAAACTCAAATATGTACATGTCAAAAAGAACCATCTAGTTTGTATACCCTCTAATATACATAACTGACAAAAAGTAGACCCTTGGGAAAAAAATATATATTTTATATATATCTTTTTTTATCATATATATTTGTTTATTATCCGACATTAATAGAGTTGATTACCCAGAAACAATTTACGTTAAATATCATACTAATTATTAATAATTTAAATATAATAGGTGCCAAGTATGTACTTTTGTTTTTGTGACTTTCTTAAATAAGTAATACAAATTATAAGTAAATAAGCAACTAAGTATCACAAACACATCAATATACCTAAGGCAACAATGTATATTACATTTATTTATTAAAAATTAATCTCTTTTATAATATTTAAATTTAAATTAAATTTGTTTTATTTCTTACCCATGAAATGATCATTCAGTTTTTTTATAATAACTGCATCGTTTTAAAAAGAATGTATATATATTGCATACATATTCTAATTTTGGATTCTGGTTTTTTAAGCTAGGTACTGGGTATGCGCATGTCAAACACTTGAACTCATGTCTTGCTATCAAGTACAGAGAAAAAGTTTGACTTGATTTAATTATACAAAGATCTCAAAAGTAAATTCGGATGCAACCAAGCACTTCTGTCTGTATATAGACTTAAGAAGTAAGTAAGAAAGTATGTAAGTACGAGTATAAACTGATTGTTGTTGTTGTTGCTGGTTATGTAAATTACATGCCCGACTGTATTGTAAATTGAGTCATAGAGATACACGTTTTAATGTTTGCGATTTTTGTGTAAAGTTAAAAAGTCAAATGAGTTCCGATAATCGCATGTGTCATGGTAACAAATAATATAAATAACAAATTAGGCAATTAATAAGTCAATACGACTTTATTTATAACTGTTCGAATTAAAAGATTTCATTGTACAAATATTAAATACATTATCACACCATCAATATCAATCAACGGGTATTATACTATATATATAAAGAACATAATTTATGACTGCATTTTTTTTAATTTGATTTGCACGTGTTATAAATTTAAAGTTCAAAACGTAGGTCAAACAATCAGAAAGGATATTTGTTAAGCCCAAAGCTAATGACTAAGTGGCTAATTATATATGTATTATCCGATTACTGATAATAACATTGTTTAATCACGTAATTATGAAAACTTCATATCGTTTTAATAAAATATATAAGATACAAGCAATTGACAAGTCAATAAAGTCTTAAATATCTTATTGTATGTTAATTAAATCTTAATTGAATGAAACCTTTTACGGAAAATTTAAATAATTACCGATTTAGAATATCAGGCGACCGCCCTTGAACTGATGTGCTATTTATATCTTTGTCGGCTTCTTGATGTGCCAAATTTTCCAAATCGCGTTTGGAATACATTTGTTTTGAATTGACTACAATGCCATAATTATGCTTTAATGAAAACATTAAAATGCGACAATCTCTCCAAATAAATATATCTTTAATGATATTTAAATTAAAATATGTCATGTTATGTGCATATTAATGAGCTAGAGTATTCAAGAGCTGATACATAATTTATCTACGTAGAGTCTCGTCTCTTTATATTTTATATTTGCTTAACTTCAGCCTTTTCTTAATCATTCAACTCTTCATTTATAAACAGCAAGGGACAAGCACATATTGACACAGCTGTCGATATTTATAGAAGTTTATTGGTCCAAAATACACAATTCGTTTTATTTGTGGCTTAGGCCCAGTTCAGTGAGCATTTATTCGTATTGTGTGTTTTTGGAGGTGTAACCAACATTCGTTCTTTATTGTAAGACAGTTTATTAGCTATAGCGGTCTTTTTATTTTGTTTTGCAAAGTGGCCATTAAAATTCAATAAGCGTAAAGCTGTCAGTTCAAATATGCATAGCGGTTGGTATTGTTTGTTGTGTTAATTATCAATTAATACACCTATTGGTCAAATTTTCTATTCGAATTAATTCTACACTATCATTTGTTGTATGATATTAAAATATTATATGTGTAATTTTACTGCATCGATTTTTGTTATTAATTTCTTATCACAATCAGTCATTTCTCATAAGCCCCGGTAAGACTGCATCGATAGATAATCTGATATAAAAGTTTATTAAAAAGGGAATCTGAATAATGATTCTCTCGCAATGATTGTCAATATTGTTAATATCCAGTGTTTATAAAAGTGAATAAAAAGCTATAATAAATATGCTTAAAAATGTAGGTCGTTTATTTTATACTTACATAAAGATCAACAAACATAGCATTAAAATATATGCAGCAATTTTAATGGGTGGGAAGGATGGGAAAGTAAATAGTATTAAATATACTTGATCTCTGATCTAGATTGACAATGTTGATTCTGAATTATAAGCTTAAATTATAAGCTGTATCTGATCGCAGATGATTTTATCTGTCGTTTGCATTTAGTCAATCAACTGAATTATGCCCTACTTTAACCCATTTTAACGGATATAGTGTTGATTTAAAATTTACAGTATATATACCAAACTGCGGGTATATTCATCGGTAATAGAAAAGAGCTTGACATATTAGCTCATACGAATAACCCAATTCGAAACTCCGGCTAATCTATGAATATAGTGTTCTGTTAGCCGAAATAAAGTTTGTGTTGATAAAAACTATATACACATACATATATATTTATATATTTTAGTAATATTTTATACTAATGCAATAATAATAATTTATGGTTCACACTTGCTTACAGGGTATGCACAAGCTTGCCGTATGTTTGTTCTGGGTTTGAAAATGCAAGCGATATCTAATTAACGGAATCATTTTTAATGCGAGTCTATGCAAGGGGTTATAAATGTCAGGGTATTCGCGATACGATGAAAGCGCAAGTGGATGAGCTGCGCAAGGTCTTTTTATAGTATAGTGTTTACGACATTGAATGAAGGCCAATATAAGTGAATGCAGATGAACGAGAATACGAAAGAAAAAAGCAAATTGTCTAGTGAAATTTTCTCAAAATTTGCCAAGTTGTATTATGAATTGTATATGTAGAATATGTAAGTCATTATAGTAATAAACTAAAATCTAGTAGAATAATTTCAGAAAAATGTTGTATCAATATTTTTTGCTTCGGGGCACATTTTTTACACGGAGTGTAACCTACACTGTACACTTACTTCTTGTCCGCATGGCCACATTCCGGAGCAGTCGAATGATATATGCCTTAGTCCAGTGTGCAGTATCGAAGCCGAGCTGATAAACCGATTCCTTCTCGATGGTGGCATGTATTGCCGCCAGGCACAGGAAGCACACCGAGTTGCCCTTAATCTTGGCATTCTCGTTCTGATAGATCAGGGCGGTGCGCGTCCAGTTGTAGGTGTTTAAAATGGCGCGAACCATGTTGCCAAGATTATTGACTTGGGCGCCTTTTAGGCGGGTTAGAGTGGAGTAGCTCTCCGTCTTCTTACTGAACTCTCCGGCATTGCCGCCGGTGGTCAGCAGCGGTATCTGCCAGACATCCGCGTAACGGGAGATGGGCGCCAGCACGTACTCGCAGGGCAGGCCAAAAATCGCATTCATCTCCGGCCACTGCGTATAGATCTCAAAGAAGCCCAGGGGCCCATACGTGGAGGAGCAAAATGTGTCACGTGATATCAGTGTTATATCAATCTGGACGCCTCCGACGAAACCCAGGCGCTGCACGTGTGCAATACCCAGCTCCAGCACGGGCAGCACCTTGGGCATGATGCAGTCATTCTTGTTATCCGACTCCACCGAGGGCAGCAGGGCCACGAACACCAACTGGCGCCGCACTACATGCGCGCCATGATGATGATTCTTGTGGGTGTTGGTGTTGCTGGTGGCGCTGGGGAATTGTTGCACCAGCTGCGTTCTTTGCGATTTCTGTGAGTTGCGCGTGTCCGGCACTTTGAAGCTGTGCACGTCCGATATGGTGCTGATGCTGGCCACGCCCGCATCGCTGTCCACATCGTAGAACCAGGCATAGGCCGGCGCCGGTCCTGCTCTCTGACTGGGCACCAGCACCAAGAGCAGCAGCAGCAGCAGCAGCTCCAGTCGAAGTTGTCTTTTTTGTGGCTGCCGCACAATGTTGCTGGACATTCTGCGACAGCTCGTCGGGATGAGTTGTCTTCGCTTTGTAAGCGTGTCGGCTCTTCCTGTTAATCGTATTTTTTTCTTGTTTTATTTTTTTAAGTATGACTCGGTTTGGTATTGGTTTCGTACTCGTGTGTTTTACAAGCGTAACACTTTTTTATTGAAGTCGATTTCATTATTCACAAAGATTTGTTGCACTTTGCATTTTTATTACAGCAGCTTCATTTTTATTTCGCCGTTTGTAAATTTGAGACGCTGATTTTAAATCAAAAAGGCGCATTAATTTATCGCACAATACGTAATTAAATATTTTTAATTGTTGTATTATTTTGCTCGTAAGCGTTATCGTGTGCGCACTTTTATTTTAAATTTGTTTGCATTTAATTTTTGTTTTTTTACGATTATTAATTTATGTCACGCATTATTGCATTTTTAATTAAAAAACTTTTGTGTGCATTATTTTATAATTCTGAGTTTATATTGGAGTTGCATTTAGTATTTACTTCAATAAGTTGATACAAATTTCGACAATTACCAAAATATCTTCGCTGGTTAAAAAATAAACAATAATGAATTCAAAAATCTTCACGAATCCAATTATATTTAATGACCAAACTGATTTAGCTGCAGATTCTGATTTCGAAATTTGCATGTTGGTGCCAACTCTAAATAATTGATGCATTATTTATACAAAAATAGGTACTTGATACATGATGTTTTTTCCACAAAAAAAAAACACTTGCGTTTCGCAAATAATATAAACATTTTTCTATTTTTAGCAAGGCACAATTTTTGTATACTCCGTTAAGGTGGCTCAAAATAAGTTGCGAACTTATGATATCTTTATATATTTAGCATAATTTGAATAATTTATTCAACTATTAAAATTGGAACAATAAATTTCGAGCTTAAATCAATTTGAGCTGAAACGAAATTCACTAAAAAAGGAAAGCACAAATAACTTGTACTGTTTTGCATTTTGGCAGTCTGTGTATTAAAAATACAGACATATAAATTACGAGTTGAAGTTGACAAACTCAAAAACAAAAGGGCTAAAAATAAACCAGCTACGGCGTTTACAATTCTTTTGACCTTCACTTTTATCTTGTTATTATTATTCGGGTTGGGGAATTTTATTTTAAATACTGGCACGTTATTTATGTGGCTTACAAATTTAATAAGCCCGAGGTGTATGGCAAATATAAAATTGTACCCACATCAAATACGTATACAGCTGTAAAAAGTAGCTTGACTGTCATAAAATCCATCAAATGTTACTGCGAATATCGGAGGAACTTTAACGAATGAAACTAATCGAAATCTGTAACAAATTTTATGGCAATTATCAAAGTAAATAATTGCCAAGAGTAACAAAAAGAGAAGAATGATTGGGCAGAACGCTTCTTGTTGCCCAAAAGCGGTTTATTGAACCACAAATCACTCTTGGGCTACGAATGGTAGATGAGGAAAGGTGTAGGCATTTAAAGTACAAAAGAACTCAAGCTAACTGACAAATTATATATACAATATATTATTTTCGATGGCGAACTATCTCTCTTTTCACACATTATGCTGTGAATGATAATCCATAGCTAACTCACAAAAAACAGTTGCTAAAAATAGCCACAAAACAAAATGACCTCAAGGCATTCAAACAATGGTATTAACACAATAAATATATGGAAAGAGTTGCAACAAAAGATTGGCTAGAGATTTTTAATGATGCCCTACGGTATTTGGAGTTTGTGAGATTTTTTGTGGTTTTTATGGCGCTAACTTAAAGAATAAAGAAAATTACCTCTGAAGACTTTATATTTCATACAATTGTTAACCAGCTTTTGTACTAGTGTGTCGGACATGGGGTTATTGGTCGTGACCTTTGCAGATGAACTGTGTGTAGTTCCAGAAGCTACATAGACAATTAAGTTAATTGAAATGTTTTTGTTTAGAATTCCTTAATGCTTAAATGTTATGCAGAAGATAATTCAAAAGTATTTGCATTCATTTATTTAGATAACCATTTTAATCATCTCGGTCCATAACTATTAGTATAAAACTATCGACTTATTTACTTGTAACGTACTTTTATTTATTTCTTCTTTATTTCAGCTGTACCCAAAATAAAGAAAATAAATTCGATCAAATTCATTATTTTGAAGGCGACAATCTCATAACATTAATAATCTAAATTGTATTGACCATTATTCATTGCCAGTTGTTTACTACCAATTCAAAGCCCACATATGTCTATTTTTAAAATGAGCCAGACGCGGAATATGGGTCAAATCATTTCGTTCCCAAACTTCGCATGGGGAAAAACAAAGTACAGGTAACGAATTGTTTGATTTTTGTTGCCAAATTTTGTCCACGGCTTTAATTATTTTTATACTCGTTCAATTTCATACGGTCTTGGACTTTGCATGCCAGTTTCTTTTATTTATATTTTTATTTTGGGACGCAGCAGATCTGAAGAGCTTACACGTGCCGTGGATTAACAGATCGATCGCCTGGCAGCCTCACAGCGGGCGGACAACAACAACAACAACAACATCCACTGGTAATGGCCAATGCCCAGCAGTCATTAGTGTTGGCTTGTTTGGGTGCCGTTAGAGCTGCAGACAGTTATTGACAGCTGAGCTGCGTTTTAATTGTTGTTCGCACAAAGATTATGAATTATGAGCATTTAATATATAATTCCCACCTCACGATCCATCATGACCCAACTATGCAGTCGTGTGTGCACACACACACACACACACACACACACACTTCTACTTCTTCGTGTAGATTTGTTTCTTTTGCGCCTGCCTAATGAAATCTACACAGTATTAATCGTTTACTTAATTTGTTTTGACCGCTTAACGTTTAGGCCTGCACAGCGTGAGCTGTTCTTTAGGCGCTGATTGACCAGCCCCTTTTGGCCCAAAGTCGGCAACAAGAGTGCTGAAATTTTTGGTTTTTAAATTGTACGCTCTAATTGCGTGCCATAGGAAGACTGTCTCTGGGCTAAAGATGAGCAAAGCAAACGAAATATAAACACGAAAATTGGAACCAATTTTGAAATTTCGCTTTTTTTCATGAATATTCGAGAAAGTTTTTATTTTAAATATTAACATATATTTTTAAAATTCTTTAGAATTGTATTAATCAAATTTGTAGCAATCTAAGAGGTATTCGGAAATTTATCAGGCTATTTTTAAGCTTTTATCGCCCATTACTATTGTCATTATTTGTTCACTAATATTTTTGTTTTGTTGGGACTACTTAAGCAAATTGCTGTCGCTGCTGTTGGCCTTTTGTGCGAAATATGAGCTGCATATTTTGTGTTATTTTTAGCTGTAGTTGAAAATATCGAGTGCCGCAGTACGCGCCGTTAGGTAATCAAACCAAAAACAAAAAAATATAAAAAATAACAAAAGTTCAATGAAATTTTGCAAGACGCACATTAAAGAAACGATATTAAATAATTTTACTAATGGCACCTACGAAGTACTTTTCTTTCAATAAGCTAGACGACTTCAGATGGAACTAATTTGAGATAATATCATAAAAAAATGAGTAAATTCTCATGGAATCAAAGCAAATGAATTTATGAAGTATATACTCGATACGGAGTTCCATGGCCGATATCACCACTATTGTAGCTATAACCTAACCTAAGTCAAAATAAAAAAATGTCCGGGGGAAATAGTTTCGTGCATAAAAATGTGTCAATGAACGTTCAGATATTGATTGTATGAGCGGAACATAAATTGAGCTGGGTGGTATTAATAAAATCGCTGGCGTTTTATTCCCTTCTCTAATATCTTTATTTACTTATGCGTTGACAGCGGATCTAAGCCAATTCATTCAGAGCTTCGACTTTGTTTATTTACCGTTTCACCATTGGCCAGCAATAGCTGATATTAACATCTTATATTTCAAAGCGAACAAACCCGACAAAAGCGACAAATGCTGTCGACAAAAAAAACAAACATGACTGTTTTAGAATTTATCCCATATTAACATGGGTCAGTTATGAATTCGTTACCATCACTGACATATGGATAATACAAAAGAAAAAAAATTTGATCAATTTGGACGTTTTGTATGATTTGTTTCAGCTCAATTTAAATTCAAAATGTTAGTTAAAAGTTTAAAAATTGATATATTTATACAAACAATTTTATTTTGCTCTTAAGGTTTTTTGAATCGGCGGAACCCGAAAATTAGTCCAATAAACAATGTCGCATATATGCGACACGAGCAACTTTTTAAATAGTATTTAAAGTTTAAGTACTTTAAAATGTAAATGAAACCCGGTAGTTCAATTTAATATTTTTAATATAACACATTGTTACAAAAATTTTAAAATACAGGAATTCGCAAAATGCAACTGATAATAAAAAAACGTGGCTTATGAACATTTCATACGCTATTGGCCGCCTCACATGTGTTCAAAATCAAGTTGTATTGCAATTTGAGCAATAAATTAGAGTGAAATATAAAATAGAAAAGCTGGCTAGAGCCGCCGGCAACATCAACAAACGCGATACCTTAAATAAAAGCTCAGCATCAACATACGCATAAAATAAAAACAAATGTTCAAGTACGACGCGTCTGAAAAGCCGTCGAGACAAAGCGGCGACAACTGGGTTATTTGGGCTAGAATTGATCTGAATTGGTTTCCCTAGTTTTCAGACTAGGCCTGGCTTCCAAATTGAATTAGAAACCAATTAGCTTGCAATATATGATGACTACTCATACGTAAATATATAGAAACTAGAATCAAATGAAACAAAATTCTAATGAATTGAAAGTGCATAATAAAACAAATTTTTGATAGTAAACGAGTTTGGTAGCTTTGTACTTTTAGAATATGCTTGGCTTAAACTATCTCAAACTTATATAAAAGTTGGTATGAGAAAATTTTTAATTTGGTTTACTAGAACACAAACGGTAAAATAAACAAGATATCAAGGAAATAAAAAATACCAAAACAAAAACCAGTTAATTTTCTCTTTAGCTAGAGAAAATTTAAGTAAACATTGTTAGGAAATATTGGTCAATTGGAGAATAATAAACGATAATTGAGTAGCTTATTGAGTTTTGAGTGAATAAACACAAACAAATTACAAAATCCGAACTTTATAGAAATCATTATTAAAAATGCATACAATTTGTGGGCACAAATAAATGGCATAAATAGCGTCACAAATCTTAGCTCTATTTTCGCACTTGAATTATCTTCGAAGATTTTTAGCAACACACCAGAACAACACAAACAATACCGTAAATAATGCATATTTTCGGCGATATTGTTAAATTATCGCAAATTGATTTGTGATCATAATATTGGTATAGCAGTCCATATTTGAGTAGCTGGTATATATTTTATGCACCATCAACTCCACAGAATTATCATTCATTAACGTTTAAATTAAAGGCGGCTGTTCGCAAGTGTTAATTGCTTTAAAAATCAGGCGCCAGTGGGTTAATTTCATAGCAAATACTTCGATTTCGTAGAATTTAGCAGCCTCACATAGAACTATTTAACAAAGTATACAAAGTCTTCGAAAAGATAAAAATATATATGTTTTGTTTTTATGAACAGCATTTATGTCAAGTACGTGCCCACAGATAAGAACTCAAATACACTTGTCGATTTGTAATTCAATTATTTTCAATTTCACTTTCTAGCTGGCACAAATTGATTGCTATTTTTAAAATCGACTTTTTAAAGTCTCTTTTACACACATTTGTAGTTTTGTTTTTTTTTTTTTGGAACAGCATTTATTACTTTACTTTAATGCTTGCGCCTTAGAAAATGCAATAATTATTTATTTTTCGCGATTCAGCTACATCCATTCACAGTTTTTAGGCATTCCAATTCTTCGTGAATTTGTGAGAATTGAAAAACGCGCGTCCGGCTCGCTGTTGCGTCGAGTCTCGAGTCGAAAACCGAACTAAACGCACGAACCCTCTCCCAGACCCGGTCAGAAGCACCGAGGCGTCGGCAACGCAGTCAACGCCGAAGCTGGACGCCAACGAGAATGCGAATGCGAAAGCGAATGCGAATGCGAGCGTGAACGTTAACGCGAACGTCAACGTACACGTTAACGCTGGCAGCAGCGTCTGCGTCGAAAGCGCAGCTGACTTGATCCGTTTTAAATGGAGAGCGAAACGTAAACTGCTAACGTAAAATGCGAAATCGAAGCAAGACAAACGACAAAAACCAAATAAACGCACTTAGAGAAAATTCGAGTAATTTTTACTTATGTATAAACGTTGCCGAAATTCGGCCAAGGTGGATGTATTTATATTCGTTAGTGAAGTAAAAATGTGAATACTGTAACCGAGTATTGCGCAGTTGGTTACACCCGATTGCAACGTTCTTACGTTCCGTTTATATTTGAAACAAAAATCTACAAAATTTACTTAATCACAAAATTCTTAAAGATATGTATAAGTTATATATCTTTATTTTAGTTTCATTTCCGCACGATTAGGAAAAACAAATAAAACCAAGAATCGCTTTGGGGGCAAAAGCCAAAAAGCGAAGCGAGCCAACAACAGGATACATAAACTATATTATGTGATAAATCATTACAAATGTCAGTTGAATGGAAATATGCACAATGCTATAAAGCCGAAAACTTTAAATTTAAGTTTAAATAAACTACTCAGCTGCCAACTAGACACTGTAAATAATGACTTCGTCCAATGTTGATTTAATGAAGTTGCTTTTGTTTACATTTTAATTCGAGGATGAGACGCTGCCGCACCGCAAATGAGAAAATTGTGCCATGAATTTAATGCATAAGTATAAAGATGAGATCAACAATTGTTTTCGCAGGCGTTCTTTCAGGTTCGTGGTTATAATTATTTAATTTATAATATATTAATCTACTACTACTAATCGATAATTATCGAGCAGCCAAATTTATTGTATTTTCAAGATTACCAGACGTCTGAATATAGACATACTATAAATTAATACACAATCATGTGGAAATTTGTATTATTTTTTGTGCAAATTTTTGGATTTGTGCAAATGTATGAACTATATATACTCTTGCTCAGCATCAATACCCAAGTCGATATAGGCATGTTTGTATGTGTCTGTCCGTCCGTTTCTTCGTCCATCTGTATGATGCGTCTATTGCACAGACTTAATGAGCTGGATACGCCAAATTGGGTATGTAATTTCACGTATAATACACATAAATCAAGAATATTAAACTTTTTGGATCCGAATTCCAAAATTAAAAAATTCTCGCCTTTTTATAGGCATAGCTTTGCGATTTGGCTTATACACCCACATTTGAATGCCACATTTCAATTCTAAAGATTTTAAAAAGAGCGAACGCCGAAGTTATTTAGGTTTGCATTTCATATAGTGTGTTTGTGTGCGTATGTTTCTGTATGTTTGCATAGACTGATGTTCGGCTCGAAGATTTATATTTATACGAGCATTTCCCGGCGTGCATTGTTACGCCCCCGGTAGTTATTGCCACATGCCAGGCTGCAGATGTGGTGCCTGCTGCAGCACGCAGATGTGGTGCCTGCTGCGGCAGGCCATTTGACTTTAAATTTGCGAAATCATAACATTTTCTATCATCAGCACACTTTGCTATCGACTTTCTGTTCCACTATGCCAATCGTTCGAAGCTTGAAATCAAATAGACACAAAACTGATGTACTATTTGTCCAAAACTATTTTTTTGTATGGCAGTTTATAATATCGTATACTTTAAATAATAATAAATATTATATAATAATAAATAACAATTGTAAAATTTTAAAATTAATAAGAGTTATAATTTCGTTTTTATAAAGTACCTGACTGAAAACATTAGCCAGTCTTAATCTAATCTGAGTCTAAATAAGATTTTACTTCTTGACGGCAAATCAAATTTTATTTGATTGTGAAGGTGGAAAATATGGATTTCGTTACGGTAGATCAAGAAAATTGCCCACGGAGCTTTTCCCCATCTCCCAATTGCCTGGGGATTGAATTTTCTAAAATCCGTCTTAGTGTTTACTTATCTCCTAAGATGGAATTACTGTGAAAGTTTCAGTTTTCTAGCTCTTATGGGGTGAAGAACATTTATAAAAGATAATATGTAGATTTATATGCATAATTTTAAATATATTTTAAATTTAACACAGTTTCCTTATTATCTTTGAACAATTTATATACATATCGTAAACATTTTTCAGCTTCATCGGTAAATAGGAAGGCAATAACATGACAACAAATCATTGAACTTGAACTTGGGACATAATTTGTTATTTTCTGCAGTTTTGTTTTGCATTGTGTTTCGGGTTGTTGTTGTCGTTACTGCTGCTACTATCTGCATAGTGTGGAGTGCAATTTCAAGTACACACAACTACACTCGTTTTCCTTGTTGGACATCTGCGTGTTGCAGTTCATTTGCTTAGATTACTCAAAAACACACACACATGCATAAAACACACAGATATCACACATACGCAGTGTAGCACGCGCAAACTGCTGTGACAGAGTGTGAGCTTCAGTTTGTGAATGTGTCGGGCAGTATTTAATTCTATGCCTTGCGCTTCCTTTTAGTTTGCTATTTTGCACTGCCGTAAGGCACAGTTGAACTTAATAAATCATATGGCTGAGAGGAGAACGGTATTCGGGTAAGGACATTGCGATTGGGTCTCATCTGCGACGTGCCTTTTGCATCTATGTGTGCCTGTGTGCTAAGCTGCACTTGTTGCCCGTCGCATTGCGCTCACTCATCTGTCGCTCGTTCTATATTTCATCTATCTCTTGGCCGTGTCCGAGTTTGGTTTTGGTAATTGTTTGCCATCAATTTGCCCTGCGTTGCCAGCTTATGCAATTTTTTTCTTATGATGCATTTTCCCACTCACAGACACACATACACATATACACACACACACACATAGTGAGATACTCTGGAAACATTGAAATCGTGTAGATTTGTTTGTATGTGTTTGTGTTATACCTAGTATGCACTTGGGAGCCAGACGAATGCGCCATAAATTAGTTCCTTCCCGCTGTCTGTTGGCCGCTCGCATAAATTCAATGGCGGTATTTTGCAATTTCCTGACACGAAACCAAATCGTTGGACTACGCACAATGCTTGGCAATACGGATACGCATTGCTCAGAGCACTGAGCGGATTTCAATCAAATGGCGGAGCTTAACCGGAAGGTAGAAGAATCGCTGCAACATATCAGCATTGTAGGCGAAGTTGCCCTCTATTGATAGGCTAACCATTGAGACTTTTTATAATCACAGTTATATGGCTAGGTATTATGTAACCACTATTTCTCTTTAGAATTCGTGCTTTTCATCTTTTTATTAAAATAAAATTTGAACCCTTAACTATAAATTGTCAATAAAGCGCAAATGAGCGCAAATGCTTTGGAAATTGAAATTGAAAGTGCTGCTGCGTGCTAAATATGTAAAATACTTCCTTGCACTAGGCCCTTTGTTTTCGAGAATGCGCCTTGGTCCTTAACTGGGTCGTCCGGCTGACAAATGAAAAAAACGACAACTGCTGAACGCGATGACAAAACAAAAACGACACAGCCAGAGGAATGCCCTGAACTGCAATTGTTCGAAATGAAAATATACTAAATTGCACGCTTGTGAGAGGATAATGACGTTTTTAGTTTTATAAACTCTAGACGTCATGTTCGACCCAGTACTAAAACAGATAAACATGTCTTGAAAGCAATGAACTCGAAGGGTATTTAAATTAAATTACTTACTCATTTCGTGTGTATACCACGTTATTTAACTATGGAAGTGTCGAAGATAATATTATCTTTCGATTAGCGGTAAATATAAACGCATTTTATAAGTTCCTAGAGGTTGTTAGATAATCATAATCATGGTCGTTATAGTAACTGAATTTGTATAACAATATGCTGGTCTTTATACTATACTATATTTATATTTAACTCACTTTAAGCTTTTCCATTAAAGTAATTAAAGTAAATACTCGTAGGTACTTAACAGTTCTTGCACAAGTGACATAAAGGAAAAACTTTTTTTGCAAGTTAAATACAAAGCAAATTTGAAAAGAGTTCAATTATTTCTAATTGCATTTTTCATTGATTGCAACTTACAAATTTTAAATAAAAGCAAAAATTATGTCTGGGAAATGTGTGGAACTACATCTGAAAAACGCAATGAGAATGGCATGTCTTTACTTGAACCTTTAAAATTAACCAAGTCAGTTCGCCATGTCCCTACGGTGGCTTCGCTGTGGTCAACCGAAGTGCAGGTGTCAGCTGAGGAATCAAGCAAGTGTCCGAATGTGTGTGTTAACGTGGCTAAGAAAGCTGTAGACACATTGTGGCCGCGTTGTGTGTCAGGTGCATGCACAACCTTAACAAAATCGGCCACAGATTCGGGGAATACATCTCTAAATATTTGGAGTTATTGATTAGGGGATGTAGCTAATTTATTTTTTTTTTAACTGTTTTAATAAAACAAATAGTACAGGAAAATTTCTCTTTTAATAGAATTCGCGCATCGGGATATTAAAAAAGTATTTAAAAGTTGATTTTATAAAACCCAATAGGGACTAAGAGTATTTTTTTGTTTGTATTATAATATCAAAACAGTGATCGAATTATAAATAAATACAGAAGTAAAATGTAAATATTCGTTTTTTATTGGATCTTCTCAACCTTTAACTTCGCATAGACCATGTGCCGCTTACACATTGCCTCTAATCTATCTCTTAACTTTATATTTATACGCATGACGGGCCAAAAAGTGTGAATATTGACAGCAATGGAGCCACAGCACTGCTTGTGTATGTGTGGGCATATGGACATACGTACGCAAATACATATCTGTTATACATATGCTTCAGGGTATCTTCCATTTAAGTTGTCTCGACTAAAACAGTATTTGACTTTTAATCTGAGTTTAAATTTAATTGCAAACTGTGTACACTCTTCGCCTTTCGCAAGCTAACATTTGACTTTTAATATTTCGAGAGATATGGTCTCTAGTGAACTCGAAATTAAATTTTATACATAGCAAGTTTATTGAGAAAACGAAATTAAAATGTTGAAAATCAATCGTTAAAACTCTGGGAAATGCAAGCATCATAAATGGGTAATTAAGAAAAAAAATTAATAAAAAAAATAAAGAAATAAAGTGTGGAAAAGTATTTTAAAAAATATCTACTATATTGTAGTATCTAGTAGAAGTATTCTTTAATTGTTTCTGACATCGATAATGCCAATCGATTAATATTAAAGATGTATTTATAATTATGTAAATGGTTTTCAAAACCCTAATTTGCATATTGGGTCTTCTATCCATATTTAGGGGTGGGTTTTTAGTAGGTCATTTAATGTGCATGATAAAGTCTTTTAATTGTTGTTGCTGGCGTGTGTAGTGCAAATAACAGGCAATTATGTAACCTATTTTGCCTGATGTGTTTTTAATTCGCAAATTTGCCGCGTTGGGCAAATGTGCATACGAGAAACCATGCAATGTGCACATACAATTTTCACTTGTTTAAATGGAATAATTCAATTTTCATTTTATGAACCATAATTGATACGCCATGCGTAATATTTAATGATTATCATTAGCACCACGAAAAGTAATTCAATTAACGAGTGTTTTAGACAGTTCCAAATAGAAAACAAAAACAAACACTTTATTTAATTACCAATGAATATTAGTAAAGTAGCTGCCGAATAATTTATTATATCCATTTGAAATGAAATTGAATCACTGAATTACAATTGTTCAATTAATTACTATGAATAATTACTATAATACAGCATAACGCAAGTGTTTAAAAGAATTAAAATAAACACGTATATATTATTGTACTATAAACTATATGGTTGTGAAACAAATATCCCTGTGAACAGTTTTCTATCTAGCTATGCATATACAAGTAAATTATAATTGCTTCATATACACTTCTGAGTTTTTCTTTGAACAACGTCCAATTACGACTGGTATAGAATTCTAAAAATGTACAATTTTTTATAATTTTATAAACAAAACGATAAGTTTTAATGAACTTAGTAGAAAATAAGCATTCGACAAATTTTTCATTCCCGTAAATACCCTAAGGCTTTCATAATGAAAGTTCATTTGAGTGTTATTTTGATGAATTTTGAGAATTTTCTCTGAGTATTAAAGCAAACAGAACATGTGTCTTCTACGGAATTTATAATTAATAGTTTGTCAGCTCATAGGGTGCAGCTGGTAAGAAATGTCAGAGGTGTCAGGAACAAGTGTATTTCTTGTTTTTGATTTTGATATCCTTGATTTCTGTTAATAAGCATAATTGAGGCAATAAAACGCACTCACCCACACCAAAATATATACAATCATAGTGGCTAATATATGTGTCATGTAAAACATGCACAATTTCCATTGCATAACTTAAGGGGCAAACTGCATGCGGCAAAATAAAGTGAATATTCTGCAAACAATATTTGGCTTAACAATGGCTATTCCAATTGGTTGGAATTTAATATTGTCTAATATCAAAAGCTAAGAATTTCAAGCTGATGTGCACTGCCAGATTGTATTATAGAAATTTTTACAATTTTACGAATTATTATTAGTCTTGGCATGGGGTATTAAATAAATTTGTCACAAAGGATATCACCGAGCCCAAATAGTACAATTATTCATGAAATTGGAGTCAGGCGGATCGGACAAATATATCCAACAACAACAGTATAGTACAGCCTTAAATAGGAACAATCAGGCTAAAAATTATGTTTTTGTTTGCGAATACAGTTAACTGAAGATATACTGGAATACTCTTCCATGAGCAAGGGTATTTTATCTTCGGCCTCTATAAAACAAGTGCTCTCTCCCTTTATAGTTTAATATGCGTGTGGACTTATATATGCCAGTTTTAATGTCTCCCCGTCGGCTTAATTTCACTTTAATGTTGTCTAATCAAAAATGATTGGCGTAAAATGAAAATGCTACCACACACAACTAACCTCATAAAGAATTATTGTGCTGCCATTGTAGAATATTTTTAATATGTGTGCGTTTTATGATTACTAAAAAGAAAATGTCAACAACAAAAGCTGAACTTATTCAGTTAAATAAAAAACCATTAACAATTCCTTTTAATTTAAGACAGCTAAATTTCATGATGTGACTTAACTTAAACCGATATTGAACATTGTCAATTTAATTTGCATAGTTTATGGGAATCATTATTTAATTTGCGACTTTCTCTTTTTGTTACCGGACATTCATTCAAATCAATCCAATCAATTTCAATTGCATTTCTATTATATAAAAGTGGATGGTCCAGCTAATCGGAAATGAACACAATTTTCCACTCAACGAATTTATTTGCATTAAAAAAGTTTTTAATAGCACCATAAGCCCGAAAAATTAGCATTTTACTGCTGTGTATGTTTTAAGTTAAAATTAAGAACATGAAAACACAGTGAAACATTAGTCTCTAACTTGGCTTTACTTTATTTTAAAAGCGTGCTTTAAAACTAGTTGCCAATCAGTTACAAATTTGATTTGCCCAGCCGCAGGCCTGCAAGTGGCTCAGAAATTTGCAAGCTAAACACAATTAGTTGAGAGACAGAAATTTTAAGTTGTCGCAAACTTTGTGCCACGAGTTCGCATCAGAGAGCATCGCCGCAGAATTGCGGTCTTTGGGCCAGTTTACTGCCCGAATCCGCAGAATAAACTTGTTATGTAGGGACAACTTCTGGCCGCAGCCAAAAGCTTCAACATTAAGTATACGCCATGGCGACGCGTTTGTTCTCATAGAAATTCAAAACAAAAAGCTATTGAATGCCGCTGACATGCTGATTCATCAATTTTTTCACTTGCGCAGCTTTATTTGCAATTAAGTTTAAATTTTTCTCAAGCTTGGCAGCAAACAATTTTTATTTCAACTTCCTAAATTTTATTCTCTTTTTCTGTTGAAACACAATTTTCCAACCGCTGACAAAAAGCGTATTATGGAGTTTGGCATACGTGTGTGTGTAAGAAGCACATATTCAAGCACCGGAAAACTACTCAACAACTTTTAACAATGAAAAATGTTTTGCTCGAGTTTATTTGATCAAGATATACGCTGTACTCAAATTTGAAGTATATTAAATAAATCGTATATTTAGAGTAAAAAGGCAAATGCAAAGTTAAGAGTTGGCATCTCAGATCATATATAGTAATATATGTAAAAGCTTATCTGTATGTTACAAACATTTTCATTTTATTGTTATGCCACAATTTCATTGTTGCAGGGTATAAAAACAAATATGTTTTATACGCAACATTTTCACGCGAAAATGGCGTGAAAATGTGTTGGAAAGTAATCAACAAAACTGTCGCTTCGTTTTAACTATTCTGTGGAAATAAAAGAGAAATCTGGAGCAGGATTGCAATTAGTTGGGCTGCAGCTGAAACCGTTGAGTTTTGTGACAGGCTTCAATTAAAAATTCACGTTGATTTATTGTGTTCCAAAAACTCAGTTGAAAACTTTTATTGATGCTAGGAAATATTTATAGATAGAAAACTTCAAGAGTACTTCAGTGAAAGCTTGCAATTGATTAAATTTATATAAATTATACATAAAATGAAAATTGTACTTTTTAATTTAAGTTAAAATAAAATCCGCTGCCCAAATCCTTTCAACAGCAGACGTAAAATAATAAATTATGTTCCTCGTACTTTTATGGCATGCTTGCGCTGTGTGTACGTGTGTGTATGTGTGTGTAGTTGGGGGCTTGTATACGCAAACTTGGCAAGCCGAAGCCAAGTGTAAGGCCAACAGCCACTAAGGCGGCAGATAAAACAAAAAAAACAATAAAATAAACAGCTGCAGCAGCCGCAACAGCAGCGGAAACAGCATTGGGACAAAAGCACATTTCGGGGCACTCGAACTGAAAAATGCATTTAAGTGGCATATAAATTGCGCACACACCATCGCAGTGCAACAACTGGCGACTGCCGGGCGGGGCAAGCGTGCTCTGATAAGCATCGCATTATTTATATAGCCGTAATTTTATAGCTATTAAAATAGAAGAGCTGCTATGCGCTGAGCATGTCCTCCATGTTAATTAAGTTTGTTTGGCCAAGTAAAGAGAGGCAGTAAACGATGAGAATATAAAATGGACGAAAGAAAAACGAAAAGTGGCGGCTAGGAAAAGCAATTATAAAAGAATTTGAGCGTTTTATTATTAATAGGAGAACGTGGAGCCGCGTTGAAAATGATCACAGCCCTTAACCGCCTCTTGATTTTTGTTCTCAATTCAGACTATGCAAATCACTTTTTTACATACTCCAATTTACAACAGTTTCACAAACTGAAAACCTATCGATTGCACTCGAATACATTTGCGCAGTCAAACGAGAGATGCAGCAATTGGCCAATTTGGCAAAGGACATTTGAATTTTAAGCACTTACTTAGCATATTGCCTTCGCCATAGATATTTTCTAATAACTGGGCAACTGTGCAAGTGACGATAACACAAAACTGTCAGAAAGTCCTGATAGGATATTATTTCGCTTTAATTTACATTTATTATGGTATTGCAAGACTTCAGGTATTCGTATTCAGTAAAACCGCTACGGGATAACACAAAGCCGACTATTTCTATAGCTGCAATTTTACCTTAAACATTTCAATAGAATATTAAAAAGCTTGCCATACAATATATAAATATATAAGAGGAATACAATTTTAAATTCATCTAAATTTTAGGCCAACTAAACTAATCTGTCAGACAATATCATATTTTGTAGGCTTTTTTATGCATGAATTCCCCCAAAGAAGGAACAATAACCAGCTATTACATAGGAGGTTCGCAGTGGTCAAACGCCGTACTCCAGCTCCCTCTGAGCGAAATGCCAACGACAGGGCAAAGGGTCGAAGTACACGAGTAAACGTAAACATGGAAAATACACATTGGGATACATCGAGATGCATATGAGCAGTCATAAACAATGCGCAATGCAAGTGGAAGAGCGGACTTCGAAATGAAAACCAAATGGGGCTAGTAGACACACCCCAAAAAGGCGGCATGCAAAATGGTAGCTGAGCAAACATCAAATTGAAACTTTGTTATATTGCCTATGGCCTGGCTAGAATTGGCCTGGCAAAAAACTATTTGTAGTGGCATAGTTCATTATCAAATTACTTTCCAAACAGCAGTTAATTTAATAAATCGAGTCACGTAAGCAAAATACACTGGAATTCTACGCTAACAAACCTGAAAATAAATTTCATTACCTTAAAAATTGTAGACTTAAATTTATAATGGTAATTTGCCAAAATTAGCTTAAAATAATAAATTGAATATTTTTTATTTAAAATACAAAGAGGTTCGATCCAAAATCAGGGTTCATGGAGAAAACCAGTTTAATAAAACGAACATAAAGGCATTGATTTAAACCGAGAAGCCAACGAAGTCTTTGTTTGGGTTTGCTGGCATCGTAAATCTTTTTGAAAATAATTATATTTCAAATGAAATCTTTTCACATATACACAATTACATTTCGGGTCCAAGACCAATGTTAAAAAGTTTATTATGTGTGTTGCCATTTGGAACTAGAAACTACAAAAGAGAAAATCCGTTTTAAATTGTGAGAATATTTGCTAACAGCAATAATATTAATAATTAGTTTCTTGTGTGACAAAGGGGTCAACAGCAAAGCACCCCTCTGGAGACGATAGACGGAAAAGGAAAAGAGGAAAAAATGAATACATAAACCCAGAGAAGATAGAAAGTATCAAATATTATTATTAAATATAATGAAATGATTTAGTCAATTTATTAATCAAAATTGTATTGAGATCTTAACAGTCAGTATGAATAGCAGAAGCCACAAATTCATCTGATTCACTCATTCATTGATGAATACACGAATTTGACTGATTTACAATCGAATCAGTTGCAAATGTGAAATTCAACTGTAAATTATATACGCTAGCGGGTAATTCGGCGTATGCGCAATCCGAGTAACAACATTTCCAGCGTCAACAAATTATACGACAAATAGTTTGGACTACGTGACTTGCGTATATTTATTTATCACACACACACAAGCACACCCACATATGCAGTGGATAAGTCTGGTCCTGGACTATTGCATGTTTCCCTGTTGTTGATTTACTGTTGACTGCGAATTTCATTTGTCATAAGAAGCGGAAATGTGTTTGCCCATTGTACATTAGCGGCGTCGTTTTGGCCATTGTTTGTCGCTGACGTTAGCTACGTTTATTACGCATACGCCATGTAATAGTGTTTCTAGACACATCTGATTTATTCGTTATAGCGGCTTTCAATTTTAACTTTCGCACTGGCATCAATTGCAACAATTGCGCCGATTTAAATTGCAGATGGAAACAAAAGAGCATGCGTAATAAATTAAGAATACCCTTTGTTCATAATTTAAGAGGTACATTGGTTTTCTTATTGGGCAAATCGCAGAATTTCTCAGTCACTATTTTAGGCATACAATTACTAAACTTCAAAATACAAAATTATGCAGCCATGCGTACGCACGAACTCAGATTCCAGAGCGTCTTATCCACCCTTTTCAAATGTTTTAAACTGTTATGCAGAATTAAGAACATTAAAATTAAAAAAAATCAATATGAAAATATGTAGCTTCAGTAGATTAAAAAAATTATTGATATTTTAAATTATAAAAATATACTTAAGGGAGTTTAAATCTAGTGTATAATATTTAATTTTATTAAATTATTCTCAATGTGTGCCTTTATTTCAGATATCTGCATAAGATAATACTTGTGAACATACATTTTACTAAAAGCAGCTATATCATGAATCCACACAAAACAACCTGAGACCAAAATTGAATGCAAAAGCCGTTATATTGAGCTCACAAGCTTGACGTCAGTGCTAACAACAATATGGCAACAACCATGGCCATAACACGAAAACAATACCCAGCTTTTGTTTGGATGGCAGCAGTGAAAAAGTATTTATGGTTAAAACGAACTTTAGTCCAAGGGGAAGTGTGTAAGAAATTAATTGCTAACTGTGTTCCATTTTAAAGCTGTGTCATCCATTCGGGTTTTAAATCAATTAAGAACTTTTCCCAACGCAATAAACGTCGACAACATGGCGTATATGCAATATTTAGTTATTCGTTCTCCAATTCTTTCTGACTGCTTTATTAGCACTTTCTTTCCGGTGCATCCACTTAAACAGTAGAATTTTAAATGTTTTCTGAATTTTCGTTTATAATAAATTACTTCAGTCTAGAAATTGTGCAAAGGCAAGGATTTCCATTAAGCTGTCTGATTTCATTTGGCCAAGGGTCAAGATTTGTTTTTATAAGAAATGAGCAAATACAGCCATTGGCATTTTGGAAGCTCTATACATTGACTGCAAAAAGCAATTGCTTAACAAGTTTTGTTTGTGCGCCTGATGGAAATATAATCGCATATATACACTCAGAAAAAAGCAAAATCGTTATCAATCGATGCTTGGATAAAAACAAAATTCAATTCAAATATAAAGTAGAAAATGCTCTTAGCTAGACTGTAAATGAAAGTAAAATGTTCTTAATGGAAGCACACAAGTTTTTAATTAAAACGTCCATCAAATTAACATTTTACTCTTAAATCAGTTAATCCAAATTTTGAAAGCTTTTTCCTTTGCGTGTACATACAATTCATTTTTCAAACTTAATCAAAAATAGTGCATCATTTTAGTTTGATCGCTTTTCAACTTACGAATTGACAAAAATAATAAGACAAGAGGTAAGTAAAATAAAATGCACAAAATATTACTTTATAAACAATCAAAATACATATTAAAAATATGATTTTAATAAATATTTTAATTAATTTTATATGTTTTTTATTAACCAAATTTGTACAATTTGATTTTAAATAACCTAGAAAAAAATAAATTTATTAACAGATAAAACTAACTTAAACAGATATAATCAAAAAATGTCAATTACATGCATTTTATGTGTGCGGTACAGGTAAGTGGGGTTGTTTTTTTTGCAAATATAAATTGCTATCTTGCTGACATTTAAATTATTTTTAAATTACATATCATTGTAGCTGTCGTTCTATTGGTTTTGTTAACATGACACATTGTCACAATCAGTGCAACAGTCGCTGCAATATTCCGCCTGTGCGTAACAATGTGTTTGTATCTGTCCTTTCATCTGTAGATTTTTCTCTATCCCCATGAGTGCCACCAGCTACCTATCTACCCATCTACGTCTACCACCCCCACGCCCCCTTTCACCAATCGGCGTGCGTCTTTTATGTAAACACTTTTTTACGCTTTGTTATTTCGCTTTTGTTTCCATATTTATATAAGCTTTTCTATTGAAAATGGGTAAATGTATGTAACAGGCAGAATGTTGCATCTCCGACTTAATAAAGTATATATATTCTTGATTAGAAACATTTGACGAGTCGATTAAACTGTCTGTCTGTCCGTCTGTCATTAAAATGCCCCTGAGAATGCGTTGATCTCATTGACTATAAAAGATGGAAAATTTAAATTAAAAATAGATAATAAGAGGTAGAACCATCATATATTGCTCAGTAAACCATTGTAAATCTATCACTCGAAGAAGATTTATGACAGAAGCTGGACAGTAAAGCTTAACTTGAAAAGAGAATAATTGCTACAATCTGTGTTCATAGTAGTCCTTGGTGATGGGTCAAGTCAATTACCCTTAATGAACGTCTGGAAAACAGGTTGAAACACAGGTAAGGATTATATTGAAGCTCAAGGCATAGTGCTATTTAAATGTTCGGTTGATAGTTCTTCAAGAATTTTTATACATATTATAATATTTATATTAAAAATAATTAAAATAATAATAACTATAATAAAATATCAATAAAAAAATTGATTTAATAGTAAAACATAAAAATCGTGCGCTGATAAGTAGGCAACGAATTTTGTGAACAGCATAACACAAATTGGACCGAATGTATTATCACTTAATTAAATGCGATGAAAAGTTTATTTTTCCACTTTGCATTCAGTTGCGCCTTTATTTCAATAATTTCAAGGGGTCCCCTTAAGCCCATTTTTATGCTTGATGAAATCCACGGTCAAACGACCTTTCGACAGCAGCGGCAAAGTTGTATGCAAAAGTATTTTAAATAAAAAGGCAGTTGTTGCATTTAGCTTTTTTGCTGGTTGTGTTTAGGGAGCATTTGCTTTTCAATTTCTCGGTCAAGGCTATGTTGTCGTCATTAGCATCTTAAAGATACGAGTACAATGCATATTTTAATTACAAAATGTTTTAAGCTATTTTTTTTGTTCTAAGTTGATCAGTTGTTTTCTAAAGGTGCTGGTTTGACTGAAATGTTACGTTATCAGCAGAACAGACACATTGTCTAATGAAAGAAAACTTTTCGCAAATTTGCATTTTGTCTACTGGGATCCATGAAATTAAAATAAATAAATTTAAAAAGTGTCTGGCATAGAGACTACCATAAGCCGCTTATATTAAAAACGCTCCAAGGAAAACGCGCAACTACAACTATATGTATTAAAATAACACTTCATTTCTTTGTGTATTTGCCATTTGCAGATATTAGGTTTCAATCTTTTAATATTCCCTTTGAGCATTCTATTTTTATACTTTTGTGCATTTTCAATGTGTCATTTGTAATTTATATACTATACATGATTTGGTTTCCCAATTCATTATTTTCAAGCAAACTTAAATTTACTTTTGCCTTGGGCTACAATTTCTGATTCAGACGTAGCAACTAAATAATTTCATAAAAGACCTTTGCCTCTAAGGGCAGTTACGAGAATACAGTTACGAAAGCATGTTCTCAACAGCTTTGTAGTTGTTTCTGTGTAGTTGACCGCATGCACTTTAGATCCTGTGGGCAACCTCGAGTGGGGCATTTTGCAATAGGTAAGGGGAATCACAGGTAAGAGTCAAATGAAAACAGGTTCAAGATATTTCTGGAAGGGACAATCTATTGTTGAACGAGTCTTAAGCCACAAACAGCAATATTTGTTTATTTATTTATTTCTGATTAAGGACGCTTAGGTAAGTTGGAGAAAACAATTGGGCCCCAGCCAAAGTTAGTCACGTTACAACTATATGGTTACCAACAAAGCTGCAATGGGGAAACTTACATCAAAATGTTGTCAAAGAATGTCAAGACGGATATTATATATACATATATACAACATACTATACATTTTGAATGTAATTAGTTACTTGGCCTTAGTTGGGTAACATATTTCACTGCATGTCACATTAAATCCGTTGATCAAAATACATTTGCTCCAAAGTAAAATGTTAAAATGTTAATGTCATAAACAGTTTGGATTTTATAATTATATTAAAACATTTTAATATATTATGAAAAGGGTTTTATTTATATTTGATAATTATTCGATTGAAAAATTTAAGCACACTAGTTACAAAAATAATTTTTTTTGTGTTTTATTTGTAGCAAAACTAATATATAGTTGTGGATACAATATTAAAATGCACATATAACCCAGATATAAAACGTAGAAATATTATATCAATCTAAATTGTCATCATTTCTACGTTCATTATTCAACTGCAAATTAAACTGATATATTGCAAGGAATTGATGTGTATTAAAGTGCAACAATTAAAATCTGCTTCTGAGCTGATTCATTATGATAATTCATGAGTCTCTATGAAGCTTCATTTTAATTTTATACTCAAATAGCGCGCTCAATTCGCACTTATTCGAATTTCATCACAATCGAAGGGATTCAGATTCATTTATTTGTAACTTGCAATGCTTGTGTCCTGTTTCATCTTCATACTTTACAAACATGACTGACTTAATTGGTTTCTGTGTCTGGTAAATCCGAGTGCACTCAATCAGTTAATAGCTTAACGCAAATCCATTTACCTAGATAGTCAGGTGACTATTCGTGCGACTATCATTTTACTAATTCCTGCAGAAAGTTGCCCAGACGTGTGCAATTGACAAATATTTACAGACATTGTCCTGATTGGACAACGTGATACAACAATTGATTGCTCACCACGTATGCCTCAGTCGAAGACTTTGTCTACGGCAAACAATTTCCATCACTTTATTTAATTTCCTTGTGAATTTTGTATCAAATTTCTTTGTGAAATTGTCCAATTATCCAATTTAGGGACAGTTTCATTTTTATTTATCCGATTAGGGATATTAAGAAAGTAGATGTATAGAAATAATAGATAAATTATATATTTTTATTTTTTGTGTATACGAAATTTGGTGTGTAAACATTTTGATAACATATTGAGTTATTTTATTGATTTTTAAATGGAACTGTTATATAACTCAAAGTTTCCTAATTTTGAATATTTTTTCATCGAATTGAAAATTCTTAAGTTGTTTAGAAACTCGACTAGTCATATAAAATCAAATGGTTTAGAGAACGAAACTAGAACACCGATGAATAATTTAACCACTTCAATCGCCAGTTTTTAGTTTTTTATGTTCACTGAAGTGAGTCAACATAATATTACAGTTAAATTTGCGACATCTAATGTAACATAACAATGAATGCCCGGGGCAAATTGGCAGTCCCTCGAGCACAGTTCTTAGCACTGAGGGTAAGGTGCGTGCTGCTGGCAGGTAAAGAGTAAGTGTAGAATGCAAAATTCAAAGAATGCGTTTCACAATTCAGATAAATGCAAAGTGCGTATAAGTGGCAAAGCATGCCATGAAAAGAGGATAACAAATACGTTTACAACACAAAGCCTTCATCATTTTTTCCCTTAAATCTTTGTGTTGTTGATGCTGCTGTTGTTGACACATCAACACCATTTATCAGAGTGCAGCTTCCGTCTGTCAAAGATGGTAACTGCATAAAATTCGCACGTTTTTTGATTTAAAAATAAACTTATTCTCATATTTGATTTGAGTTGTGTATTTTGCTTAACTTTCTTTTTGTTATTTCTCTCTAGGCACTTTCACTTTATTTAAGTTTCCACGTAAGGTTTGGCTACTTTCAAATATTTGAAAACTCTGTTGTCCGATTGCAGTGGTCCGCACTGAACAATTCAGCGCCGGTTTCTGGCGGCTCCAACTGAAAGCAGCCAAAACTGCGATTGCTTTTCGAACTCGAAATCGTTTCTGCGTGTGAGTGTATGTGCAGCCGGCTTTTGGCCCGTTGCACTGGTGTACGTAATCAGCTGTGCGATGCTCTTTTCGAAAAAGCATCACATACGCATGACGTTGTCGTTGTTAGAGCTTTGTGTGGGTTGACTTTGGGTGGCCTTTGTTTACGTTTTCAATAGAGGTTGGTCAGTGAATTTCACGAAATTTATAAACACTTGAAATACTCCTATTGCTGGCAAAGTATAATATTTTAATATCTTGTATATCCCTTGCATTTAATAGTATTCAAAACCAATCATTTTGTTGTTATGAATTAATTCATCCTTTTAGTTTAGCTTATTATTATGCAGATATTTGAATTAAAATATACGCTTGAAAACCAATACAAAGAATTTAGGTTTACTAAAGTAACTTTGACTAAGTTCGCAGTATTCCTGCACTAAAAATAGTTTTCTTTCTTTCAATTTAAAATTCTTTATTCAATATACTCTGGTTTGTTCGTTTGGAGAAACCATTAAAATTTTAATAATTTGGTAATTAACCTGTTGAGTAAAAGATGTAAATTATTGCCAAAAAAGTGGTCAAATTTACCCAAAATGCCAAATGCCAAAATGTCAAGTTCTTTTAATATAAATCTTAATTGCAAAATACAAAGCAGTTATTTCATATATTTTCTAAATTTTCTAAAAACACACAGCATATATTATTTACTCATTTTATTTTATTTTATTTACTCTCTGTTATTTGCTTCTGTGCTTATACGCAATTTTATTAACAGGCGCATGTTATTAAAAGCATAGCCACAGACCAGGGTTGTTGTCATTGCTAAGTGTTGTTGAAAATTTTAGTAAAAGTTGCGCTGTTAGTTGAAACTGTTATCGCGCTGACTGTTAAAGCACATATTGAATTGAAACATTCTATTATAATGATTACTTACTTGAATTTTTATTGCCAATTTCGCGGCGCATTTCCTCCGAGCGATTCATGACATTCGGCTCCAGCGGATATTGGGCAAATGTCATGTTCTCCTTGCGCATTTGCTTGCCGAGGGACTTCATCATGAGGAAGCAGGTGTGCAATCCTGCCACGCTACGTTGACCGTCACGTTCGTAGTAGAAGACGGAATGGGACCAGTTGTGCCTGGGCGGAGGGTATGCAGGTATATATCATATGATTGCGAATTAGTTGAAGGTAACTGGGAGCCACTTACTGCTTCATCACGTTTATGGTCAGCTCGGAGATCGACTCGAAGCTCAGCATGCCCGTGCGCAGCAGCATATAGAACTCATCGCCACAGTCGGTCTTTTTCTGCTCGAAGTCGTAGGTGGAGCCGCCCACGGTGATGAGCGGAGTGCCCTGGCTATTGAAATATTTGGTAATGCGACTGACAGCGGCTGAAAGCAGCACAGTGAATGGGAGTTTGAAGAGCACACCTGCATCTGTGGCCACTTACCCAGCGAATAGTCGCAGACGGGTCCGAAAATGATCTGGGCACACTGCTTGATGATGCCGTCCATGGCCCGGATGACGCCCAGCGAGGCATCGCACTTGGTGTCGTGGGCCAGCCACTCGAAGTCAATGTGCGGCGGAATCAGCGCCGTGGCACGGATCTGCTGCTCCGCCACCTTCAGAATGGGCAGCACTCGCTGCAGCGACGCCTCGTAGCCCTCGTCGTTGGGCAGCAGCACCAGGGCGCGAATGGTGCAGTTGGCCCCACTGGCATTGCAGATGGCCTCGCAATCGCGAGCCGGCTCGTCCCGGCACCTGGCCTGGCAGCTGCCCAGGCCGACCAGGCACAGCAGCCAGCACAGCTGCCTCATGCTGCCACGGTTTGCACCTGGCTGAGGCCAGGTTCTTGATTGCAACGTCGACTTGCAACTTCTCGCGTTTGTATTTCGCGCCGCCGATGGCAACTGTACGTAGCTTTGACTCATTAGCATTGGCGCCAGCTTCCAACTTCCCGTACTCCAATGTCTGCTAGTGATTGGCCTCTTCATTAGGCTCCCCTGCTCCGCTTTGATTTGTTTGTGTGTGGCACCCACCGGTTAATGGCGTGGCATTGATTGCTCGGGTAACGCGAGCAGATTTCGCTGCATCTTGCCACTGAAAGCACAAACATGAGGTGAGAGAATTCAAGTGAAATCGATTAAAGTTTAAATCTTAGTTGCATATAATGTACGGATAGAAATGAAAATACAAGAAACCAAACAAGAATGATTGTACTAGGCGAGGGGACTTCATAGAAGATCCCCGAACCCTTCATTCTGAGCACACATAAATTGTTTTCTTCACTATCTTTTGTGTTTCTTAACGGATGTTGGTGAAACTTTTTGCAATATACTATTTAAGTAGTAACTATATGTTCATGTGAATCAAATTTCGTGTCTCTAGTTCTCATGATATATGAAATAAACGATTGTTAAAATACCTGAGGTTATTCTATATTCGGGTCGGACAGTTGGTCAAATAGACTTCGTTTTTTTTTTCAACTTGCTGCGAAAAAAAAGTTCTTCAACTGCGCTTAAAAAATACCCTTTTTAATCCTTCGAAGAAACGCCCCATTTTTTAAATTTAGCGTCTTTCATTAGTGAACCCATGTTTTAGATCAAAACTTTGTTTTCTGTTCAACCCTAAATTCAATTCAAAGGAACTGGAATTTCTGGAACTGGATTCGCTCAAAATCGGTTTACCTTGATGTAGATAACAGCATAAACATAATACCAGCAATCGATATTTTGTCGGTAGTTTATCGAGCACGTGAACAGGGGGAGAACACTTATAATTACGAAAAGTGATTAAAGTGGCAGTAAGCAGTTGTGGTGAGAAAAGAAACTTTGGCAAGCTCCTTCAACTTGACGGTAAACATAACAACGTGTCATTAAACTTTTATAGCATGTGGCTCTGAGATAATCAAAAATAGTGGTAGCTTGATAGCTAAAATTAAGTGTTTGCGATTATAAATTTTGTTAATAGCAAACCATTACAAAAAATAAATAATTTATTAATTTAAAATTAATATTTTTGTACTATGCAGATATTCCGCTTTACGTTACTTTAACTTTTTATGAACTACCGAAAATCAAGCTTTTTAGTTTGTACCCACGTAATATGACAACTTGAGAACCATTTTTCGTCATTTATTAATGTATTTAGAAAATAAGTGCATAAGATATTTATACATTTGATTGCAATTTTCGGCCCTTATTTTAGCCCCAGCAAATTTAGCAGCTTTATCGATTATTTCAAAAGATAGCGGCGTATCCGATTAAATTTTATGTCATTTCCGTTTCAATCCAATTCTTGCTTCTCTCCAATTTTATTATTCACTTCCACTTTTTGCTGCTTCCATATTTCTCATGCCTAGGCTTTATTATCTTTATGACTAGGTTGTTTTATCATTGGTTCTACAATAAAAGCTCTAGTAGTACTTTAAAACTAATTAATTTAAAATTTCACTGTACCTATGTGGAACCCTCAAAATCCAATGCAATAAAAATATCAAAGGCTACAACTACGTATGTTTCAACTTCCCGTTACTATCACAAAATGTTGTATAAGCTACCTAGAACACTGAACTTATCGTCTGTTGAACTTTAGTTAAAAGTTACTTTAAGAACAAAGAGCAGGTCGCATTTTCACAGCCAAGGTATTATGGTGTAAATTGCAAGCTAAATATCAAATTTCAAGCTAGATATCAAATAAATATTGGCTTCCAAACTTGGCCACTTCAATTATCATTTACAACGGCCCGTAAACTGTTCATTCCGGCTATCAGATGTATACACATATGTTGTGTTTGCATGACGTATTGAATTTTATGGTCCCTCATTAAATTGATGCAATGAATCATGGTGATAATGTTCTGGAAAAAATGAACACTATCATTCACTGCGGAACACACAAACAGTGATAAAAATGGGTCCAATTGGTTACACAAATTTTAGGGGAATTGTTTACATAAACTAAACCTATTGATAATGTCGCATTGGACTGGAACGTTTTCTATGGAAATGCAGTCGATTCAAAAAAACCTACGTCAACGCATTTTGTAAAGCTTTAAATGTCCAAAACAACCTGTCAATGTCGCCCATTTAAGATGTCACACATACAATATAAGGAACCACCTAAAAATAAATAAACAACATTGAGAGCGTGCCAAATCGTGGCCAAAATTACTGACGCTAACTTTTATTCGTCAACATTGATTTCTTATCTTATCAGGGCACCAAGAGCACTCATGATTTCTGTGTAGTATGCCACCAATTTTCGAAACAATTAGAAGTCTTGACAGTTGCTCTATTTGTGTGTGATTTTTTATAATTAAGAATATTTCTGTAACTTTCTTAAATCTTTTTTCTTGTTGCAGTAAGAAGTAATATAAATTTTGCTTCTGTGTACACAAAAAGAATCTTTAATTAAAATTTAAAAATGTCTATCTCAAACAATTTATGTTGATTAAATTTATAAAACAGAAGTTTTTATTAAGTATCTATTTGATGAGAGATTAAGAGTAACTAAGATTTTTTGGCTTGTTTCTTCAAGTATAAGATAAGATACATTCCCTATGTGAGTTTTTATTGATAATGTTTTTCTGTTTGTGGCCAGTGTAAAAATCAGAATCTGATTTTAATCGGGTAATCGTTATTTAATACTGACTCACGGGTTCCACTCATCGATATTGTTGGATTCATTGTTAGCTGCGTCATTCTAAAAAAACTCAACATACATTAAAGAAAAATAACCAAACTGATTGCAAAAAAAAAAAACAAAATTAAATAAGGCTCTAAATATATTTCTACTTATGTACAAATTTTAATCTGACTGAAATATACAGATGCGTTTTCCTTAAACTTGATATAACTGCTTTCCTAGCTTAAAAGTTTCTCAATCTGAAGCGGAAAAATAGATATTATATGTGTAGGGTCTCAAATATTGGATTCACTTGCATTTCGGGGTACATTTTGTATAAGAGTGCTTCTTTGAATACTATATAATGTATGGAGAATGCTATATATTATAAATATAGCATATATTATTAGCTGACTTTTGGAATAGAATATCTTAAAAAGCAAAAAAGTTTCTTATGATAAATATGGCAGCTATTTCTTGCTATAGTAAACCGATTGGTCCATTCCGACATACGTATACTCAGAGAAAGATGCCGTTGTAAATCGAAGGACAACCGGAAAAGCATTCGTAGCGATTTTAAAACTTCAAACCAATTTTATGAAAATTCGAAAATTATATATGACTTATTCTTGATTGTAATCTTTCTGCTCTAATACTTGAAATAATCGTTAAACTTTCTTAATGGAAGTACAACGTATATTAGATTGAGTAACTGTAATAGAGTCATAAATTTTAATTTTATTATACAATGCCTATAATAATATTTGTGATAGAAACCCAGCTGTTTATGATTATCAAAAATATATATATACTTTGTGGAGTCGGAGATGCTTACAAATTTCTTGACAAAGGTTAAATGAAATATGGTACAGTTTTATTTTTATATTTTTGGCAAATAACTGGTTCTTTGTGTATTTGATATAAATAAATGCATACAAGCTTTGTTATCGTGAAAGTTGATAAAACTTTAGATTGCGTTTACGCAGCGTAGTAGAATTTAGCGCCAGGGAACCGGAATGCCACGCTTCTGACAGCGTCTGGTATCGATGTTGTCTGAGCGTTGTCTTGTGGTCTGGAATTTGTTCCTTAAAAACTATGCAAACAAAATTGCGGAAATAGACGTGAGCACAATACAATAGTATTAATGGGGAATGGGGCGGGGTGCGCTTATCAGAGTCGGATGCGGACAAGCGACATGGGGCGCGGAAAAGGTTTAGCTGATAGAGGTGTCACAGGTAGTGGTAATTAATAAGAATTCATCACAAGCATTTGACAGTGCAAATAGTAAATAGCAAAAGGCGTAGAAGGAAATTGCAATCTAGAAACAGAAATGCCAACGATACCAAATATCAAATCGTTTGGGTCATGTGCTTGATATCAACAGCACAGTTGAACGATTGAAAATCCCTCATTATGATATGCCAAGCGCCAACTACAACACGAAATAAGAAACCCCACATCAATCATGTTGAGGCGTGTAAGCATTGAAAATTTTATAGTCTAATTACTTGGTGATATAATTATTATTTGATTCACTTAAGTGAAATAATTTGCAGCAAACATGCTGCCGGCATGTTGAAGAAATTGCCAAGTTATTTATTTTTAATGTAGCTTAAAATTTTTAAGATTTTAAATTTATGTGATATATGATTTTACATAATAACGAAACATAAAATAAACAACCCGAACTTATGAATTTGAATATGAATGTCTTCTTGTAAGAAGAATTTGAATCTTAGCTATGTTGGTTTCATAAAAATCAAGCAAAAAATTTATTTTGTGATCTTTATAGCAGATCATCAAATGTCTACATTTTTTTGTTGAGGGATCTGAAAGAGTAAAAGGATTTTTTCGAATTATGACTTAGCCAAAAAATCTGAACAATTTAGCTCCACAGCAAAATCCACAAATCCAATATACACATTTCAGTTTGCGAACGAGAACAAAAAGCGAATGTTTTATATATATAACAAAATAATAGTTTTCATGTAAAAATTAAGAAATACCCTGTAGATTTCGAGTGATCGATACAGCTGTGTTTCCTATCTAGACTCATTTATATATAACTTTCAAACGCAATACCCTTTGCACCCACCAAACACTGCGTATAAAATAGACCGGCGAATATAAATAGCCCTCGAGTGGGTTTCATTATAAAAAGTGGAAATTAAAATCAAATAAATTAATAACAAATTGGCTGGTACATCGAAAGTCGCCAGTTTATTTTTAGGTCGTTAACAAAATTAAATAACCGCTGATTGATTAGGATCGGAGGAGGTGACAATGTCCACTCGGGCCATATTGCTTTCGACGAAGTGCAACTCGAACGAATCAATCATGTTTACCCGCGGCTGCGGACAAATATTTACTTTGGATGTATACAGGTATATGTGTGTATGTGTGGCCACTTATGACTGGTCGGTCATAAGCCCCTGAGCCCGAAGCTTGTACTCAGACAGCACCTCGACACATGTGCACAATTTGTGCGGTTGCTGGAGATAAAAGCGAACAACCCAAAACCAAAAACAATACCAACGACAAATGCCATGCATTTAGCCCCGTGTTGTACTCGTATTCACGGCTCGTGTTGTACTCACTCATAGTTTTCGTTTCTACTCAAGCACTCAACTTGTAAATCAAACAAATGCAATGGAATTGGCTTTGCGGCTTTATGTAAAGGTGGAATACGTGTGTTTTATGTTGTGTGAGCTTTTGGAAAAACATAAATTGCAATTTCGTTACACCCATTTATTTATTATGCCCTTTACCCATCGAAAGTGGGTAAAAAGGGTGATTTTGTGCAAATCTACGTAAAATAACAAAAGTAGACAACTTCGATCAATAGCTGAGTCGATTTAGGCATGTCCCTCTGTCTGCTCATGTGTCCGTGTATACCATAGGCAAATCAAGTTTATTTTAAATTGTCACCCTACCCATTTTTTTTATTAACAAGAATTATCAGTTTTTAGACTCCTTTTTTGAGGATATCTCGTAAAGCATACACATATCAGGAAAACTGTTGTTTTTTAATACCTCATCTCACTTTCTGTAACGTTTTGGTTTGTACATAGTTGTTCTTGCCAAGTCCCGAACATCTTATAAAGATCAAAAGCTCAGTTCAGAAGTTTTTCAATAATTTAGTTTGCATAGTAGGGGAAGAATGTCACATAATTACTACAAATACAAATATTCTGTTGACAAAATGATATGCGACCTTTTATTTAATTAATTTTGGTTACTTTCTATTTAGTGCCCAAATATGTAATAAGATACTCCTTAAACTTAAAGGCCCTGGCTTAGGTCAGGGTTTCCCTGATTTTGCCACCTTCAAGCACTTAAACTATCAGTTAAATTGTATTTAATTTCTATTTATGAACACACTTGTTTCATTGTCATTAACTAAGTAGCACTTGTTATGTAAACGAGTGAAGTAGACGTAGAGTCAAGTCAAGTCACTTCTAGTCGGTTCTATGGCGATTTATCGAAACTGAAACCCAGTGAAGCAATTCCGTGCCCACGAAGACAAAACGTCTATAGTTCAGTTTTGCCTATTTATAGTTTTTATTTATTTTTAGTTTCCAATCAATGGGCTGCCTCGACTGATAAGATTGCGAAATGTCCACAAATTTGCGCGATTGCTTATGGGTAAACTCTTAGATATCAAGTTCGAATGTTTCGACACAGGTTGAACCATTCGCACAACTTATATAACGCTAGGCTAATCAGCTATACCCTTTTCATTTTCAATGTTTTTCTTTTAATAAATCGTTTTTAAATCTAAGAATTTGCATACAACTTAAATGTCCATTAATCATGGCCATAATTATTTATGACAATTAACATTTAACTGCTCGGCTTTCGCACAACTAAATTTATATTATTTATGAATTTTTAATGCGTGCATAACTTAATTTAAATATAGATACGTAACCAAGAGTTAAGCACCCTTCTGCGATAGCAACAAGCCAAAAATGTGCACGAATTTATTTTTAAAGCGTTTACTGAATGAATGCACATCAAAATAAGATACTAGACAACCATAAAAACCGGCAGTTTAGGTTTACCAAAGACCAGAAAACTGCTGTCGCAAATGACTCTTAAATTTAACCTTAGTTTAGGAAAGATGTACGAATATTGGTATAAGTTTATGAGTTGATGGTTATTCTAAAAAGTCAATAAATTTACAAATATAATTGTTATTGCTTCTGTAATTATTATTATCATAATTATCATTAGTAATATTTTTGTAATTATTATTATTAGTGACCGTCGATTTTTGTAAATGGTGAGGGCGAGAGTGGGCGTGGCCATCTTCCCGACTTTAGCTTTAAACCGGAGCTTTTCGCAATTAACCAATGCACAGTGGGCCTAGATTAAAAATATTAACACTTTATCTGGTGCTGATATATCCGAGGATATCTTCCAAGTTTCAAGTCCTTATTTGCAACAAAAGAAAGATATTCTGTGTATAGAAATGACAATAGAGAATGTATTCTTAAATAACCTCGATATTGGCGTAATAATTTTATTTCTAAAAAAAAACCGTTTAAAATTTAAAAATAAACAATTTCTAAACAATTTCTTGATTTCTTTTTCTTTTATATCTATTATATACTCTATTGTCAATTTTTAATAAGTATAAGGCAAAACTTAAAAAATCAATACAATATCTTGCTTAAACTTTAATGAGGAACTTTAATGGTTAAGCAGCAGAAAAACCAACTGCGTGCATCACAGAGATTCTTAATTAAATTGCTTTAAGCGCTTTAATTTAATATTTTAACTTTTATGGCCGTTTGCAGATTAAGAAAACTCTTTATGCATAAATTATGGCCAGCAAATTGTAATGACCTGAAACATGAACATGAATCCAGTTAAGTTTAAATATCATAATCTTTCAGCAAGGTTGGCTCTGGTAAATATATAAATTGCATTATTGTTTAAAACCGCTAGCGGGTAAAACAATATGTTTTTTCTGAACATAAGTGCAACATTTAAAAGTTTTAAAACTTAAGCAATGTGAATTCAATGGAAAACTTGTCCTTCCTTTAAGAAATTTGTTCATCTGTGTATGTCGCATGTATTTCTTGCCCCTCTCTTTAAGTTCAGTGGTATAATTTAACAATGGTTTATACAGCAAGTACATTGAATATTTAATAAGTAAATAATTAATTATATTATCATTCAGAATAATTGATATTTTTTTTATTTTAGAAATAGTTTCTTTATTTCGAATGTTATTGTATATATATATATATTATTATATTTTTATAATAAATTGAACTACATATTTAAAGAAATTAATGGACTTTATCAGATTATAAAAAAAATCGATTGCTGAAGTTCAGAAAAGTGAAAAGTCATTTGCTAAGTATTTGTTTTGCAAACAGTTTAAAAGCTTTTAAAGCATCGACAGTTATTATTATTTAAGTTGTATTTTATTATACAAGAAATAGACTAGTGGACACCAAGACGGATATTGTACAAAACCAATTTACTCATGCCACGACAATATGTCCCCTGGGAATATAATAATGTATCAATTTAAAATTATCATAGAAACATGTCCATATTCTGAAGCTTTCAATTAAATGCCGAAAAAAATAATCTCTAAAATAAAATTATTTCAAGTCATGCGTGTTGTGTCCCTGATAATTTTGAGCTTGCATATGTCAAATATATGTGTTAAAAAAAATCCGACTTCTCGTACTTCTCTGGCTAAAAAGGCTTCTAAAATTAAAAGTAAAACACATGGCAAGAAAATTATTCAACCAAACATTAGGTACAACATGCGCGGTGAGGACAGTATTTAAATCGGTGTTAAAGCAATTCTCGTAGTTCATGTGTGAGCTGATGTTTGGCATATGGAGTTAAAGGCATTAGCAACAGATACATAGATGATATATGCAAATACATGTTATGTGCATGCAATCAGTGTTGAGGTTTTTGAGGTCTATCCATGTGTTTCACATATAGAAGTATATAAGTTTATACAAGTAGTTATGTTCGATATACGTCTAGCAAGAACTAAAGCACTCAAATGTTCAATGTTTTATGTTGGCTTGTTCTCGAATTTCTGTTGCTCTCTTTAGAGGGGGAGGCTTTTAACTTTTATTTGGCTTTCGACTAGGTAACAGCTTATACATTTTTATTGGGGCTTTAGCTTTCGCAAAGGTCAAATATTTGATGTTATCACATGTGTAATATATTTATACCTAGTATAGATATTTTCAACACTTTTGTTGTGCGAGGATGTGCCGTTAAGTGGGTCGATTGTTGCAGAAAACATCGTATAATTTCACAGTATGCTGTTGCCAGAAACAGCAGGTCCCATTAGTCCTGCATGTTATACGAGTGTGTTTACTTGCATAACAATGCATAAAAATATCGCGCATACGAACTGTGTGTGTGATTTAAAGTGTTTGAGAAACGCTGCATACTTCACTGGGTCGCCAGATGTCACATTCCCATTCCGACGACAAACTGAGTTAAAAAATTAATGCGGAGTGTGTAAAGCCAACGTTAACTCTGTGTGGCACTGCACAAATGTATATTAGGAAGTTCGCCAAGTACTTAATACGATAAAAGCAAATAAAGTGACAGTAATTAGTTTAAGCAATGCTGGTAATTTATAATTTAATTTTTAATTGTATTTATTATAGCCATATAATAAAAATATGGGTTAAGCCCGATATTATAGGAGACTTAAATATGCACATGAGCTAACAGACTGGACAGTTCTAGATAGGAGTAAAGCAGCCGCGTAGCAAACGGAAGATAAAAGGTTCCTACAATGCTGTGGCTTTGATTGGGCAGTTTGGTTTCTTTCCTAACATAAGGAGTACCTTTTTACATGAATGTAGCCCCAAAGGTTTAAAGGATTATATATATATAGGATTCGGAATATGTAACAAGCTGTCTACAACTTATATATTTAGTTGGCTGTTACGTTTTAATTAAATATATTATATAACATTCAGATCCATGTTGCTAATGACTAGGATGGAGCACATTTATTTCCATTTATTATATATAATACCACTTATATGCAACAGAAAAGATGCATTGAATTCATTGCATATAAATACACATAAAATACAACGGATATATAAGCACTGCATTGAAACAATAATTCAATATAAGCACCATATGTACTGTATTTTTCTTAGGGAAAAATTACAGGTTTTTTGCAACTAAGAAACTTCTGAAACTGAATATTTATCTGTTTAGCACAGAACCGATTAAATTAAATTTATTTCAATAGAAAAATACGTTGGGCTTTAATTATATATACACATGACAAAATAAAATATATAAATAGAAAAGTAAAATATAATTAAAAATGCTTCAGGTATATGGGGTCTAAGTGAAACTATATTTTTAAGACTATTAATTAAAAAGTATGCACAACCAATCAATTTTAAAAACGAACTTTTTATTATTAGTATTTTTCAAGCAAACAAATGTTGGTTCTATAGCTTCTTTAAAGATATTTGCAAACTAAAAACGGAGATAAAAAATAATATAAACTTACTCTTAAATATTTATTTAGTACATATCGGACCATGCATGACTGCCTTTAACTGAATGAAAGTTGTCTAAATTGTCAAACAAGCATCCATTGTTGCAGAGAATGAAAACGTGCATAAAAGGCTTTGAAAGTTGAGATGCGAGATGCTTTGATGCTCGCAGCACAGCAACACAAGTGCGTACTCCAAGTGTGACCAGGCAGGACATTCAAATATACATACACATATGCATGTGAGTGGTAAATGCAATTTTGCTCTATTGTACGTGTTTACTGCTGGCAGTTCCCACGGGTTAAAATAGTCACACCGCTTAATCACAGCTTGACTCCTATCTGGTTTATATTAAATGCATTTTCAAATAACTTTGACCATTAAGGGCGTTTGGTCAAGAGCTTGTTTGTTTCGCAAAAATCTGCAAACTCTCCAAAGGCTGTGGTAGTTATTTTTCATTTGCATAAAAGTTTTCAAAGCAATGCAACGTGAAGGCAAAAAAAGGAGGTATTAATGCACTGCTGGGAATTCTTTGGCCATTTTATGGCCTTTGAGCGTCTTATGGCCGTAGCTTACCTTGTGGGTGGGCGTCGAACACGTCGGAATTTATTTTGATTGCTTTGGTTTTATGTCAAGTATATTATATTTGAGTAAGACACACTTTATTGACAGAAACTCTTTTAATTCATCAGGCATTTAATTTTTATTGCACTTGAATGAACTACCACCAATAAGCTATATTTTCTTTTCATTCAGTGATTCAACAATTGCGTTTTCATTTGCCTGCTTAAGAGTTTATGGAACCGAAATAAAACACTGATATGACTGCCTTGACATCAGACCACAATATTACACACAATCTCGCATTGCCGTAACTATTCACGCTGCGCTTTTTTTGGTTGAACAGTTTAATTTTACGTTCCGCTGCGTAATTTAACCGAAACGCGCACTTTCCGTTAAACTGTTATTTTTCGACTATTATTGGCCAAGTATTGAAAAGCTTGCCGACACTTTAACTAAACATCAATTCGTGGACATTTCACCAATGCGAACGCAACTCAACAATGGGCCATGTTAGTGATAAGAAAGCGCCTCGATAACAGGTAACAGCCGGCGCCCGCTTTGCCTGGTAATGTTGAAAGGCATGCAGCTAACAGCGCTGCTGTTAACTCGCTGTTAATCATGCTGTTATCTGACCAGCGCTGATAGGTTTTTAGATGGCACTAGAAACACGCCCCCTGATTGGTTTTTAAAGAACAGTTGAAGTTATTTCGCAAAGAAAAAACACCATGTTTTGAAAACGAAGTCTGTACAACCTTCATTCGTTAGTTATTATATAATTTTGTGTGCGAATTAAACTAACTGTTCTTGGCTTTAAGAATAATTCCTATTTAATTTCCGATATATATTACACCTATTTCTACACGAATTTGAAAAAACACGAAAAAACGCGAATTGATTTGAATTAACACGATTAAATATTCTATGATTTCTTTTTATGCATCTTTTTATGTTCTATGATTCTGTTTTATGCTCACCCGTCACAAATTATACATTTTAACTTATCATTATACATTATTTATTTATAAAGATAATAAAAGATGAAACATTTTTCAAAATAGTAAACAAAATAATTCTAGCAATAATGGGATATAAGTATTGCAGTCTTACGCACACGTATGCGTTAATTTGGTTTTATTTCTTCGTCCATGGCACGATCAGATTTATCGAGCTATTGAATCTAAAGGCTTGAAACTTGGAATATATACTCGTGTATATCCGTGTCAGACAAACTGTTAAGATTTTGGTGGCACGCCTACTGGGAGGCTGGCAAATCGATTACATGACGATCGCAAATCTATAAAAGGTGAATATTTCCTACAATATTAAAGGTAGACTCCCCAAGATTGGTATGTAGATTGCTGGTGAACCCCTTCAAAGATTGCAAAGATTATTTGATATCCCGGCTACTTTGCAAATTTTTCCATGATTTTTGACAAAAAATTTGACCCCCTCATTGATTGAATTGAATTGGTTTTAATGTTGTTTTTTATACTAATTGTGATAACCACAATCGATTAAAAATATAAATTTGCATTTCTAAATTTTGAAGACAAAATTTTTCGAAAATGAGTAAGGGGGAGTACATGATATTTTATCAAAAAATCAAAAATATTTTATTTTCAATAATGAATATTTTTGAAATGCAGAATCAATCTAGAAGACAAACCATGAAAAAAATGCTATCAAACATGAAAATCGGTTCAGTTTTGACAAAGTTATGGGCGTTTAAAATATGGGAGCTATGGTTCCGAGCTTTAAATGTCAAATGTTTAAGCGAAAAATTAAATGTATTTATGAAGTAAACCATCATTTGTCATTTGTTGCATTTCTGAAAGTAATTAAGCACATGAGATTGTCCTGGATAGCATTCCGTATGCGCACTGCCATCATTAGTACGTATACAAAAAAGCCTCATTGTTTGTCCGAGTACTCAAAAAATGCACTCACCTGCTGCTTCTCTTGTTGCAGTGGCTGCTGCTTTGCTTACACACAATTATTCGCATTTTAGTGCCCATCTGCGGCATTTTGCACCAAACTCAGACACAGTCGCTCAGTGTCTTTTCAAATTGCGACGACTCGATTGTTGTTGTTGTTGTTATTGCGGTTTGCTATTTTGGAAAAGGTAGGTGTTTCCAACGTAGAAACTTGTCGGTATATGTGTTGGCAGAAGCATAGATCTGTTGTGTGACAGAAAATGGCTTTCGAGTGAGACTAGCACTTGTTATGAGCATTTAAATGCTCATTTACTTCTCACACACACAAGCTCTCGCTTATATTCATTTCTTACATTTTTAAGTGGATAATAACATTTTAATATTGGCTTAAGATATATTACATTTGAACGCGTTCTCAGCTACATTAAAAAATGATATATTAGTTTTGTAACCGTTGCGAGCTATGAAGAAAATGTAAAGTTGATCCATGTTTTGTCTGATTTTATAGGGCTGATAATTAAAGCCTCATTAATCTTAAATGAATTGATCCTGCAAAGTTTCGAAGATGTCTCCGACCAATAGTACAGTACATATATTTTCAATATATTCAATATTTTCGATATATGTCTATGTAAACTAGTAAAAAATGTAAGATGGGAAAACCGATTAAATTTATAGCTCCCGCAGTTTTACAATCAGTATTTCTTAATTTGTCAAGTATACTGATGATGAATTAAACCATTTTTAATTGAGCAAAAACGTATTAAGTGCATCTATTTAGTTAATAATGTTTTTACCAAAAAATACCTTTACCTTTCAGTAACATTGACAAAATACATTACTGTAGTTGAAATTGTCAAAATAGATGACAATAGAAAATTCACGTGTAGCCAAAGCTGCTGTGGAATAATCCAAACTTAATGATTTAGTCAGGTTATGAATTAAGGGGACAGCGATGGATCTTTTTGTATGTTTTTTTCATATGTCTATAAATTACTTTTTATGTCTTTTATGCCTAAATATTTTATGTCTTCCCTTTTATTGACACAATAAGCAGTTGCAGTTTTACGGCTACAAGCGATCTTTACTTTATTTGTATTATTATTAAGTGCTTAAGGCTGACAATGGGTTAAAGCTTTACAGAGCAATGTGCGAGTGTGTTAGTGATTTACTTGTGTGTGTGTGTGTGTGTGTGTGTGTTTGTTTGTTTGTGTGTTGGACTTGTACTCATAAATACAAAATGAAAATAGCTAACATTTATCATTATTCATTTACTTAAAGCTACATAAGCCGTGCCTTGTAATAAGAGCTGAATGGTTCACTCTCTCGCTCTGTCTGAATGGTTTCTCTGTCTAGATGGCATCGCCTTCTTCGTTGATGGCCTTAAATATAATGTCATAGACGTGATCGATCAGTTTAGTCCACGTTTCCACTTGACTCTCGTTTAGACTGCAGGCAGCGGTGAGCACTTCCAGAATAACTTCTTTGAGATTCTATAAAGAAGGGAATATATATACATATTAGAATTATAACGAGTTATCTCGTGCTGCTCGAGACACTTACTCTGTAAGACTCCCTAGATATTTGACGTGGTATGTGGTTTACAGCCACCTTGGTCCAGATTTCATCCAGCTTCTCCTGATCGCCATCCTGGCCCAGCACCCGAATAGAATCGTCGAACACCCGAATTATACGACCGGCATGGGCCCGGAATCGTGCATTGGTCTGTGATTTCAAATAGGTTAGTCTGCAATTTTGGAGTTATTTTAATTGTCAACTTACAGGCAACTCGGCCAAGGGCACATCACGAAATGGAAATTTATCCAAAGCGGACGGAAAACGATTGAAGAATGCTGTCAGTATGGCAGCTCCCGAATCTGTTGGTGTCGCCACGGGTATTTCCCAGGTCTTCTTGATCATTTCCAACTCATCGCTGTTCATGTTTTCGGCTAGAATTCTCGTCTGCTGTTGCTGCTCTTCAAATGGTAGCCTCGGATTTTGGTTTTAAGCTGCAAAAGATATTGGACATTCGCATTAATATCGTAGTGTATATATAAGAGTTTACGCTCTTTTATTTATTTTTGCTCAATTACTCTCTCTCTCTCTCTCTCTCTCTGCCTCTGTATTTTTCGCATTCTCTTCGTCTCTCCGGCAGACAATTGAGATTGACAGTTTTGCATTGCAATTGTCAGTGTTATTCGCATTGTTCGGCCCGGCGAACAAAGAGCGCTCGAGAGCAGCGTTGACAACAATTGAAAATCAAAACAACAATAATGCCTGTACGACAGTAGGTTATATAAATATGCGCACACACCACGTGCTTAAAGTCAATGCCTTCGCCATGACAGTAACGAAACAACCACAACAAGAACAACAACAACATTCAAGCCCAAATTAACGTTCATATGTCAATAGACTGAGCGTCCAGGTGGTAATCCCAGGCCCAGGCCCAGCCCCAGCCAACCCAAGCCCCCTTCTGTGATAATCATGCACACAATAACATCGTAATAATCCGCAGTAGAGATGGAAGCGTGACCGCATCGTCAGTGTACTTAATATACATTAGTACAAAATTGAAATAGTTTAGATTTGATGAACATTAGGGAAAGGAAAAGTATAATAACCATTTTCTTTGCGTGCGTTAAAGACTACTTATGCATGTTTCTTCACTGACAAATGAAAGTGATAGTGAAGCAATACGAATACTACTTTCTGCTTAGCGCAATTAAACACGAATTTTCTTCAAAGTTATCACGTTTAAGAAATACTGCACTCAAAGAAGGTAAAAAATTCTTAGCTATGATTCAATAACGTTTTTCTTATTCTAAAACTACTGAATATTTGACTCAAATTTAGTAATTACCATACGAAACATTTTACTTCCCTAAGAGCGTTTTAGAAATATTTCAAGTACAGCATTTCTTGTATTGAGTATTTTGTATTTAATTTAAGATCGCCCTTTTTCTTACATAGAAATTGTTCTATATTATTTTTATAATTATTTTTATTACAAAATACCTTGGGGTTATCTATCTATCTACTATCTTTGGGCTTAAACATCGATCTTCGTTTTTCTCTTGCCTTAATGTCTATTAAATCTAGACAGATTATTTATCTGAATATTTTATGCACATTCTTTGCTTATACCGGTCCTGTTTACAAAAAAATGAGAATATTTTAAATAACAGTTTTGAGATGCTTTGAAATCTAGATAAAATATGCATTGGATAACAGTCTTTATGACGATTATAATTTAGCATTTAATAAAAGCAATGCATTTATTCAAGTGCCCATCGCAAATTCCTAAAAACTTGAGTTCATTAGCAGTCTGAAACGTTCAGCGCTGTGGACCTGCCTTTGTCGAGCCCCTCCCCCTCCCCGCTCTTGTATGTTCGCTCAGCTCAATAAGTAATTCTTGTGGCTTGCTCTCGTTTACATAAATTATGGAGGCACTTGATTTGCATTGTGCGGCTCACACTCAATTCGGATTCTCGGCGAGAATAGAGATTGACAAAGAGAGCTGGTTTGATGGGTTCCCATGCGGAAAACGGAAATGTAAACAGCAAGAGCAAAAATACATATATGTATGCATGTATGTGCATGTGTGCCAAACAGAGAGCACACTAATGAAAACTTGAATTTAGATACCTATTTAAAAAACATATTCTTTAAGTTCAACTAAGCTGACTATGAATGAAAGATATTAAAGGAAAGGAATTAATTTTTATTTATATATACGTAAATTTGGCAAAAAGCAAACTTGCTTCAAGTTTTCTAGATACTTAAATTTTAATTTAAACTCAATTTCAATGCAAATAACAATAATAATTCAATTCGCATAATACATAAATATTATGCAGAATGTTGAAACACTCCACAAATTCATATTTGATGAGAACTTTATGAATAATAAGAGAAGCTACAGAGAAAGCTATTTGGCATAGCATAAGATATGCCACTTGGTTCTTTTTTTTAATGACAATAACACTTAAGCAACAAAATACAACAACAAAAATAAGAACAGCAATAGAAATAGAATGGAAAAGAATAGAAAATTTCAAAACGGCAACAGCAGACGTAAACTGAAAGTTTATTAAAAATTTACAAGCTGACAGAGCAACCGCAGGCAACAAACTCACACACACACACACATTCTCTTACACAGGCATATACGGAGACATCATGAGGAAAAATAACAAACAGATAGCACAACAGTGAAATGGACTCAAGTGCAGCCGCAGCAGGTGGCCACCATGTTATTATTGCCAAGGGGGAGGGGAATGGATCGGGAGAAACAGTCCGTTGTATTATGCCAAGTTTGCATGATGATGTCAAGAGAATGGTATCAGAAGCACCCTGTATGAAATGTACTTAATTTTTCAACAAGTCTCATAACCTACCTTTCGGACTTTTGAGTACTTTTAAAATATAACCAATTTATTTGAAATATATTACAATTACAATTGTGATTAATATTACTGGAATTGTAATCTTTTCTTTCTCTTTTTTCCTTCTACTTAGTCATCTTAATTCATATAAAAAATATATATATGTTTGCAATACTCTTAATATTTAAACAAAATAAATATGGATATTAACACATAAAACCATAAACCATTATACTGGCGACCGTAAGTAAAGATTATTATTTTTTTACCAAGAAATCTAGCTAAAGCCGTGTAAAGAAAATATTTTTAACAGTTTGATTCTCTTGGATAATTTATTAATTATTAAATTTAATATGTATAATATGTATCAGGAATAGAATGATTCGCATACTATGCAAAAAAATGTTACCTAGTGTTATCAATATTGTGTAATTTTTTTATGACAACTTGTAATGATTACGGTTCCTGATTTATACTTTTGATATATATTATTGTCCCAGTTTCACAAATTATAAACTCTCTACCGTAAAATCGTGTGTAGGGTATTAAAAATGTGCCATCTCTGGATAACCTTGTCTCGAAACCCCCTTGAAGGCACAAACGTTGGAGCGAGCAATCATCATCGTCATCATTGTCATCATCATCATCAACAACAACACCAACAACAAAGATAACAGTAGCAGCTAGCGATGTTCATACAAACATACATAATATCCTTCATGCCAAAATGTCCTGTGGCTTTTGTGGTTGATGTCGTTACAGGCCTGTGCCCTACGATATTTGTATATATATATGCATGTGTATGCATGTGGTATGTGTGTGTGCGTTTGTGTGTGTGAGTGCTGCAGTCAAGAATAAAACAGCAGCAACAAATCAAGCGTTGCCTCGTTTGCCTTGCGTGTATTTGTGAGTTGTCCGTAAGGACATTGAGCGCTTAATTAAATTAAGGCAACTTGATGGACAGCTACTAGACAACGCGACGCAGCCGACTGGCAGCAGGCAGCGGGCCTGACAGCCCCGGACACCCGTCAGCGCTCCGTCCCCGCCCCTGGCTACATATAACCAACCAATCATTCAGGTGTTGCTAAAGTACCACTCTAGCCTTGCCAATATACATACGCGTGTCTGAGTACGTACATGAGTGTGTAAGTGGGTGTGCGAGTCTGTGTATAGTGGATATGCTGTCACTCAAACGTCGTTGAAAATTTCGTTGCAATTTCCCATAAAAACATTATTTACTTTATCAAAGTCAAACAAAAGCGACTGTTGCCAGGAGGTTTCAACTTGCGATATACGAGTTCGGAATCAAACTTCTTAAAATACTATATAAACAGTCATTAAAAACTTAAGAAAAACATTTCTCGAACAACTTCGAATGATATCTTATCATTATATACAATTTCAGCAGACATAATTAGCAAGGCAAATAATATATGTAGAATGTTTTACGTATTTGTTAGAGCATTTCAAATGAAATGAAAATTGATCTGCAGGTGAGTCTTTTGACTGAGGGAAATGGAAAATTGTCGGCAGTTCACGGTTCGAACCGATGTCAATGAACCCAGGTTTTGGTTGCTCAAATTCTTTAAATTTCAATAGAAAATTAATTATTAATTAATTAAATTAATTAAGAATCTATAATTTATTAGAGAATATCTGAAGTTTAAAGTTTTTTAAAGTTTTTTTACTGAAAGTAAAGCAAACTATATTTTATCAAGCTTCGAATCGGGTCAAAACCGGCTTGCAGCTGTGGTACAAATTAATAAATATTATATTTTTTAAATAAATTAAAAAAACCTCACATATCAGCTTTGAAAGTGCATAATGATCATTTCGTCTTCAATTTATATTATTTTATTTTTACATTTATACTAAAAAATCTTCACATTTAACAAATTGAAATATGGCTTATCAAATTAATGAATTCCAAGTAGGGACCTTTTTGATGTTAAAGACAAGGTAAAAAATTTGCATATATAACCTCACCTTTTATACAAGTCGTTTAAATTAAATAAAATAAACTGAATCAAAAAGCCAACCCTTCAAAAACTGATCCTACTCAAGCTAAATTGAGTTAAACGTGATTCCTAAACCGCTTCAAATGGCGAAAAGGCTTTTAAATTTAAAGCCTGTCCGTTTGATTCGCGAACTTATCAAGCACGCAAACACACACAAGTCCACATACACAGGCACACTCACACACACACACACAAACACACACAGAGAACTACAGACATATGCTCATCGGAAACATTAACGATAATGACAAAAACAACAACGAAACGACACTTGTTCGCAAGGACACCCGAGAAATCCATAAATTTAAAGCATGCTTTTGTGCGCCCGAGCGAACGAAGAGTGTAAGCAAAAACAAAAAACAAAAAGAAACAGAAACAAAAACAGTCAACTTTAAATCAGCTGTAGCCTGTTGAGCGAGCGCGGCACATTTAAAGAATTCTCGCAAAATATTACTATAAAAAGTGTTTAAGATTAGAATTACGCATTTGCACTTGAATTCACAGTTAACTGCATTGTTATTTATATATATAGTATACATATGATAATCGCACCCAATTCTTTCATAATTTCTCAAGCGGTTTTTTAAGTGCTTTCTGTAGCGTTACGCCTTTAGAATCTCTCTTTTTATTCGATTTGTTTATTTTTTATTTATTGTAAGTTCGTTCGCCTGGCGTCGCCGTTGGTATCGTCGACTTCACTGTGAACCGCACGCGTTGCGTTCAAATCAGACACTGAGACTAAGACCTGAGCGCGACCAAATGATTCGTTCCCAGCGTTAGCAGAAGCGCTCTCTGCCGGCAAATACAGAATTGCACGCTTGTTGTTGTGTGCGCGCCAAAAACGTGCAAACGTACGGTGAGCCGAACGGTGAGAGAGCGACAGCCCAGAGGCGCCACTCAGAGGGGCTTTTAATGGTTGATTCCACTGATAAGTTTCTAATGCCAGTCTTTAGCAAACAATTCGATTGTCTCTGGTTAGGTATGCATGTCACACATACTCCTTAGGAAAATGCTAATAATATTGCACCTGCTTGAACACCTGCACTTGACCAAACACTGTTAGATGCCACCTGTAGACCATCTTAGGAGAACAATAATTTTCGTGAGAGCACTCAAACTTTCTGGCACGTACACGTTCTCGCTTAAAGCTTGGATTCGAGCTTTCGTGTCGTAGAAACAAAAACAGTTTCCGTTAATTTCAAAGCAGCGTTTTGTACATCTTCAGCGTTTTGTACATCTTCGCTTTGAACTTTGCCTGCTTAACGTATACCAAAACGCTGCCATTATGTACACACATACACATATATCAAAAGAAGAGAGTCCATAGCCCCAAAGGTCTCTAATACCAAGACACCGTTTTTCGGCAGGTCTGAACTTATCGTCAGATAGTTGTTATTGCTTCATATTAAGGAATGAATAACATTCAATTCACATACATATGTACAAAATAATTTGTATTTACGAAGAATGCCTTTTTGAACTATATTATTAATTTTATTATTAATCATATTATTTTGAAACTGTCTTTATTGATTTTATTTTTCTAGATTTCTACTTGTTATCAGCACGTTGACGTACATATAAAAACCGACGCCAATAGCTTATCGATAATTAACAAACAAGCAAAACAGAGTGGCAAAAAAAAACACATACAAATTTGATTATAATGCGATGAAATCGCAGCACACTACACCTTTTATATAAATATACTCAACATTGTGTAGAAAGATATGAAATTAAATTCCAGTTCTGTATAAATAATGCCAACAAAACTCACTATTTGCACAGCCGCAACCTCACTGAACACCGTTCAAATTCAAACTGAGCAGCATCGCTGCCTCACGCGGCTATTTAAGCGATTTCCGAAATGAACGAACTAACACACACAAAAAAAAGTGGAAAAAACTTCGACTTGAACGAAGAAGAATGAGCCGAGAACAACAAACAGCGCCTTTATTTGTCGTCTCTCTCATCATATCATTTAGGGAGCGCAGGGGTTATCGAAGTGATATATTAGAAAAGAATCGAAAATTGCGCCAGATCAAGAAAATATTGCGTGTATTGCGATATTGCAAAAATATTAAATGAAAAATGGGTGCTCTTCAGATTGCTTGGGCCTGAGGCGATATTTAAATAGTAATTTGCATATGTGTATATATTTTTATTAGGGGGTTCAATAGCTTTAATACTGAGGGTCAATGGGTCTAATTGTGTGTTAATTAAATGTCTTTTAATTTATGTTGGAATATTTCAAGCATTCTTATAGTTCTAATTCTGTTTTGTTGTATGTTTGGATGCTGGTTCGAGCTACTTAAAATAGGTTTCATAAACTTTGAATAATTCTATGTTTTCTATATTACCATGCACCTCGTCATTCACATTTAGTTGACCTTTGCAGAACTTATAGATTATTTTTTAATGTCACGCAACATACGTTTACTTATAATGTAAACTTTGCGTGTTTTCAATCAAATGTTCACACAAATTATGAAATTTACTTGTCCAAAATAAATAACTTTGTTTGTAGCCACTTATTAGTTAACTTCATTTGGTTGGTGTTGATGATCTAACAATTTAGTCAACGCTTTGTGAATTGTTCCATTGAATAAGTTTTTTGTTTCCAAATTACTCATAAACTTAGTGAACATCTTTGTGAACAAATCGAAAAGTGTATTTAAAGCTGGTCACATTAAAAAGTTTTAATTGTTCTTTTTTTGTTTTGGGTTTTTTAAAGCAAAATTTACACATAATTAAAATCTTAAAATAGTCACAATACGACATTTTAATTTGTTTTTGGCTTTTCATTTATAACTCTTCATTCAACTGCGAACTAATTAAAAATTGTTTTCTTAACTCTTGGCCCCTCAAACTTTTCAATTATTTGATGTTATTAATCTTCAGATATTTTTTTGTATCGCAAAGGTGATAAGTCAATTTAACTTTTAGAATTCCCTTTTTAAAATATTTTGAGGCAACGAAAAATTCAAAAATAAAATAATATGATAATTTTTTTATATTTCAAAAAGTTATTAACGTTTTCGTAAATTAAAAAGATTCGAAAAATAAGTTTTAATTTTTCGTGCTTTTGAATCGCAATTGCATGCAGAAAGTCGGAAAGTGTATTTACAATTGTCTATCATTGTTGCTAATTATTTGTCTAATTCAATTAGCATGCACAGAATATATATTCAAAATATTATTATTCAAACAAATTTTACGTAATAATTTTTTATGCACATGAAACTATTGTCTCGTCACCGTTTCCTCTGCTTTATGGAGCCAATTGTTTATGCCAAAATTGGGGGTCATTAAAAACCAGTCGAGACCCAAATACTAATGAAAGTTCTCTAAAATGGGCAAATAATACTATGTAGATTATTCCAATTGTATGTTCAGATTTTGTTTTGTTTAAACAATTGAATGTGTTCCTGCCATATGCCAGTCACGTTAACCATTCCGGAATGCAGGAATTAAATATATGTATGTATGTATATCCAATTACATACAGCCATATATATATGAAAACCTCTTAACATACCCAGAATACACGTAAACATTTTATTATTTATTAAGCTTGAATTATTGTTTACACTGGACATGCCTTTGACTAGCAGGAATTTCATGGCACATGGTAAACATTTATGAAAATGTGAAAATATATACTTAATTAATAATGGCATTTGATACTGTGTGTAACTTGTATGACCAATTGTATATACTTACCACATGCTATTTGTTATAAGTAATTACCTTTGGTCTAAATAATATTTAATATGCAGCAGGCATAAACCACAGGGCAGAAATAGAAGCGAAATGCAAATGAAATGAAAACAAAAACACAAAACTGACAGATGGATGCTCCCCAGAGAGAGAGAGAGCGAGGCACAGACAGAGAGCCACACAAAACGCGCTGAATGTCAAAGGCAGCGAGAGGGAGAGCCATAATAAAAGAGTTTGGATATGGGAGCGTCTGTCCGTTTCAGTCATATTCAGCGCGAGCACCAGATCGGAGCGTAACAAGCTCTCTCAGAGGCCAGTTTTGACAGTTGATGTTGGCGCGTTGGGATGGCAAGATAAAAGCAAAGCTGCTGAGAGACATCAAAACAAAGAAAACACGAAAACTGGAAAAACAAATGTTATTAGATAATAATGGACACACAACAGCCACAGAGCCAAACGAGCAACAGCAACAAATGTGACAGCGAAAAGTGCCAGAAGATTAAGCGCTTTGTAATCATCGCACTGCTAATCACTATTTGCATTTTGAGCTGGCATTTCTATGGTGCGTACACGGCCATACGACGACCCCCCAAGACTCATTCGACTTTCAATTTACAGAGTATTTCCACGGCAAGCCACTGCCCAAGACGCCAGATGATGTGCTTAGCTTGTCACAGGCGCTCTTCGCGGAAGAATCGGAGACCAGTGCGTATCTCTTCAAGGTGAATTTGCAGGGAAAAACGAGATCTGGCGCACACGATGATCGAGCACCACAGCCGTAAGCATAGCAGTATTTCTCCATAAAATTTAGCGTATGCCCTATTCAATGTCTTTTAGTCTGTTTGAACTGCATAACGATTTGCTGGCCAGGGATGCCAACTCCACAACGGCTCTGTTGCAGCGCCTCTTCAACAATTATGAGCTGGATGTGGCCGTGCCGGATCAGATTACTCCCGAGCACGAGCAGGAACAGCTGGACTTGCTGCGAGCCATAATGAGCACTCGCGTCATGAAACTTACAATGCGTTTCCTAGTGAGAAAAGGTGAGCAGATGTTACAGAATTTTCATTCTTCTAAGAAGAGTGAAAATCTTAACACTTTACTCAAAATTGGTTCACTTAAGTATCTCTTTTAACATTTCAATACATTGGAGGTATACTATAATTTTATATATCTATAAAAACGGTATACTATTCAGGATTAGCAACAGACAACGACTGTTTTTCTATCTGTCTGCATAGACTTGCATCTTAAATACTCTTGTATACCTTATATACATAAATTAACTTTATTGATCGATAAGTTTCATCGATAATATTATCGACAAATTCCTTCTGATCGCCCTAAATCGATAAATATCATTTTCACGCCAGGTTCTAGTATATAATATATATAGTGACTATATGGTAATTTAATTGTATTGCTTAATACTTTAGTATTATTATATATTATATTACTATTATAGTATCATAATTTCATAATTTCTTTGTTGAAAGTATTTTCGTTATAAATATGGCTAATTCTAAATCCTATTCCTATTATAATTATACTTATGCTACTGAAAGGCATCGTCGGCAGCGAGTACGAGGAACAGCTGAAGTTGTTGCAGGAGCTTTGGTTTACACCGTATTCCCGGGGAAAAGGCATTGTTGGCAGCTCCAGCTTCGAGCACGTTTTCATGGCGGAACTGCGGGATCAAAAGGTGCTCGGAATGCACAATTGGCTATACTTTGCCGAGCAGGAGCAGCAGGGTCACGTGGACTACAAGGGCTGGATCAATCGCCTCGACACGGGCAGGGTGTGTAAATGAAGCGCATAAAAGTGCATTTAACGCGAATTCAATTTTTCTTTTTTTCTGTAGCACAATCAATTTGCGTTGACTTTTCGCATGAGCTTCTATGGCGTACAAAAGCCATTCAATGGCTTTCTTGTAGGCACTTCGCCAGAGCTCGATATGAGTCTGTTCACAGTATGCTTTTTAGTCACGGCCGAGAAGGAGCCCTGCGAAATACAGCTTGGCGCGGCGAAGTTGTCCATCGTGTCGCATGCCTGGGACTGGAAGGGCAAGCGACTGATAGCTACGACATATGTGGATTCCACCAAACTCGATTAAAGCTAAAGTACCCACGATGAAAATTCTAGTATTCTACCAATACTTAATTCACTTTAGGTTGTCTCTGTTAAATTTGTTCATATGAAACTAAATTCATAGTGAAGTTTTAGGCCTTTGTGTCGATTTGAGTATTCAGCATGTAAATCGTGTATCATGCATTTTGTATCTGAAGTTTAAATTATTTTTTGTCAATGAATTACTTGACTCGAGATTGATTGAACTATATTCAACACAATTCGTTTATGAAACCTTGTATATATTATTCTTCCTTTTCTCAATGTACCTCAGGTCAGCCGTCCGTAGATTCGAGGGATACCTTTGTTAAAGTAAAGTCTTGTTAATGTGTGAATGTTTAGGGCCTTTTGATTATCTATGGGGTGGCAACTAGCAACTTTAGACGTCACTAAAGTGCGTGCCAACGTCAATTACTGGACCTGTCAGTCAGGGGCCCGTTGCCAGCCAAACGGCTCAGTTGAGTTCTTTTAACAGCTTTGCATGGTATTAAGACGTTTGCAGTTATATCATCCAGTTGTTTATTAGTTTTAACGTTTATGTTTATTGATTGCTTGCAAGAATGTTTTGTGACCTCTACTGGCACACTTGACATTGAAACTGCAGGCGTAATAGACGCGATAAAGGCTATCAGAATCGAACAAAAGTAATTTGCCATTCACGTTATATTGTCAGGAACAAATGCCTAATTGTTAAGAATTATTTATAACAGAAACATTGTCACGAACAAATTTGAATCTAACTTCTAATTCGTTAATAATTAAAATGTAATTTTCTAGTATGAACTTTTATTTTTTATATAATTTGAAATGTCTCCTTCCTAAGAAAAATATGATTTTATTCAAAAAATATACAAGCATTTATTTCAAATAAAAAATTGTTTGCTATTGGTTATTCTCAAAAAAATACACACATTATGCCCATATAATTTATAACTTCTTATTAAATTATGTCATGGACCGAAAATAACTCTTATAATATGAAATTTTTATGAAGGAAGTTTGCTACAGAAAATATGATTACACCAATATTTGCACACTAAGTAGAGCTTTGTGAAAACCCAAAAAAAAATTATAATTCTGTTAATAACAATTATTTTAACTCTTAAGTTAAAAAATAATAGTTCGATTTTCATTTTCTATTTAAAAGTCATGAGATAATTCTTATTTTCTATTATTTTTCAAAACATTTCTGTTTTCTGAAGCATAACATTTATTTTGTAAATTTATTTCCCTGATTCTCTGATTTCAATACTTACAGAATGAACTTTTTACCGTTTTGTATAATATAACGGAATATATTCTTTTCTTAAATTTTTTCGAAATTATTTTGTTAATTTATAAAACTTTGAAATTGAAAATATGTAAATATATAAAACAATTTTATATATTTAAGAATATGACAATGAACCTAAAAAAATATTTCCTTGAGCCAAACCGTTTTCATAGCCGCAGATTCCAGCCTCTTATTTATTAAAAGCCACTTATTATATTAAAAGCCGTAAAATTGAATAGTTGAAGTAGTATCTTTAATTTTATATTGCATTTAAAATTGTTGTAATTACAAAATGTTAATATCAAATATTGGTTATTTGTAAAAGCCAATCCGAAACATATGAGTAGAACAATTTTTGGAAGTCTCCCTAATGGAGCAAGTAAGACTAGCGACTGGAAAACGTGTGCTTACAACTACAATGCACGATAGTCACGCTCAATGATCACCGTTTCATTGGCAATTTCGAATTGATCCCGTTCCTGTACCGGCTCCTGCTCCTGCTCCCGCTCCTGGTCATGTCCCTCAATGATTATCGTCGCGTTCACCGCCGCCGGCGCACTGGCCCTGCGCACTGTGACAATGGTCGTGTGGGCTGGCGATAGGCTGGCATCGGAGTCGGCCATCTGGAGGACATATGTTTCGCTCAAGTCGGCACAGGATTCGTCTTCGAGATTGGAGGCGTCGCTGGAGCGCATCAGACTAGGACTGCTGATGTCGAACTCCAACTGCAGCGGATCAATTGGCGTGAGGTCGGTAGACTCGGGACTCCAGCTACTTCTTGCCGGCGGCTGGCGCGGCAGACTGTTGTGGCAGCGCGGATCTGCTGCCGCCGAGGGCTCCAGCTGCAGCTGCTGACCCCACAGTTCCGCTGCCCGGGCGCGATTGTGTGCGGCTCGCTGCTGCAACGGGCACAGGAGCAACGCCGGCGCCCGCTCCAGCAACTGTTGCTGCTGGGGCCGTTGCGACGGCCGGCGTCGTCGTCGGCGGTGGCGATCGATTGTACTCCGCGGCGGCTGCTGGCGTTGGCTGATACTGTGGCTGGTTGGCTGTGGCTGCATCTGGCGAGGCATCATACTGGTATCCGGACTGCGCATAGTCGGCGCCGCTGTAGTCGTAGCCGGCGTTCGCATCGTAGCCGTACTGCTGGCCATCGTAGGGCTGCTGGGAGTAGGCGCTGGGATCGTAGGCACTGGCGTCGTATTGCTGCTGATCGTAGGCGCTGTAGTCTGTGTTGTAGGCGGCCAGATTGGCGTTGCCGGCATTGGACACGCTGGCATCGCCGGCAAGCTGTTGCTGCTGTTGCTGTGGCGGCTGCTGCTGTTGCTGCTGCTCTGGCTCGGCATTGCTGTAGCGTCGGTTGAGCTGTTCTGCCTGCTGCTGCTCCGCCTGGTCGCGTTCCCGCTCCCGTTCGCGTTTTTCGCGCTGCTCCCGCAGTTGCTGTAGCTCCCGATCTCGCTCCTCGCGTTCCCGTTCGCGTTGTCGCTCGCGTTGTTGTTGCTCCAGCTCCTGTTGTTGTTGTTGCTGCTGCTTTTCGCCCATGCCAAGGTTGTCCTTGAGATTCTCGTCATCGTTATCGTTGAGTCCATAGCCACGTCCGCTCTCGGGCAGGCGGCTCGTGCTGCCGTTGCCGTTGCTGATGCTGCTCTTGCGCGCTGTTGCAGCTGTGCCAGCAATTGTGTTGCTGTCGGCAACTGCTGCTGTTGCTGCTGCTGCTGTTGCTGCTGCAGTGGCTGTTGCTGTTGCATCGTATCCGTAGGAGCTGCTCGGCTTGCTGTAGTCGTCGTCAGCTGTGTTGTGTAGTTGTGGGGTGCTTTGCATGGGTTCGACTGTTGTGCCATATGTGGCCGGCTGGTAATCGTATGCGGCTGTAGTCACAAAAATTTTGATTAGTGTTGCAGCCAATTCAATGCAAGGATCTAAAGTGAATGTGGTATGAGTATGCGCTGTGTATATCTCGGATTAGCTTAGCTGTTGCTGGCTAATGTCCCCCTGGCCCCAGTGGGATTCGTGTGGTGTATGTAGGTCGAAAGTCAAGATTTACCTTTGCCTGCGCCTAAGCTAGTATAATCATGTGGTGTGGTATCTAATTTACTCATATGTTCTTCATTGCTTAACATGCGATTGGACAAATATTCTAGATTCGATTGTAAAGCAGATATTTCCTCTCTTTAAACAAAAGTCGACAGCAGATAGAAACAGACAGATAGAGAGAGAGAGACAGGAAAGAAGAGAAAGAAAGAAATACCTGGTTAGTCAAATACAAATCCTTTTTTAACAATTACCTGTAGGGGCTCTAGAGGGTGCATTTTAGGTGAACAAATGCGATCGTCTTCGGAGCTAAGCTCATTAGCGCCATTATTGCCATTGTGAACTAATTGTGACTTGTATTTGGACCAAATTTGCCTTAAACGCGCCATTAACTCTTCATTCGTTGCACGTAGTTGTAGCTTGTCTTGACTGAGAAAATTAAGACAACAAATTAAGAAAGTGGTAAACAAATTTAAATGAAATCAAAATATGTAACATAATAATATTATTCCTAATCACAATCGATCCGTCCTGAATCCAAGTAAGGACAGGATATTAATAGTACAAATGTTGTTCATATTTAAATTAAATATGAATCATTTTTGATTTCAAAATCGAACTGTGATGCCGGAAAAAATTTTTAATTAGGCGTAAAAGTACTGTGTTTAATTCTTAAATTTAGGAATTTTTTGATTTAAAAAAGTTTTTGAAATAAGTATTTTGTTTTCGAGTTAAGAATTTTCTTTCTTGGCCGAATTTTGACTTGCACTTAATTTATGTACAAAATTCTTGGCATTTTCTCCGAATGTAGTCAAGATATCAAACACTTTGCATTTTATCTTCCATAGATTAGCTGTTTATCTTATCTTCAACGCTTTTCGGTAAAGAGGTCTTCTGTTATGCAAATTTTAATAAGCCACACAATTGGCATGTTAAATAAAATTTCTTAAGGTATAATATAAAATTTTAGGAAAGCAGCTTAATATTGAATATATAATTGATTCTATTATTGCTTGAATGAATGAAAAAACCAGCAATTTGGTACTTAAAACAATTTGTGAAGTAAATTGCGTATGTACACATATCAATATAAATTGTATCTGTGACATGTGTTGGACTTTAGAATAAATCATTTCCTACATTATGTGAAATAATTAATCATAATATTTAATTAATGTCAATTTGCCTAAAAAGGTCAATAAAATAAAAATAATAAAAGTCAATAAATTCAATTAAAAAAGGTAGAATTATATTGATGCAACAAAAAAGATATAAAGAGCTGTGATTTTCAATAAATTCTCGCACATCCTAACAACACATAAATTAACATAAGTATTGTTTAAATAATTTGTAACTTTGACTTTAGGCTTGAATTTGCACTATTAGAGTGTTAACAATTAACTTCTACTGTACTTCTGTAGTACCTTGTAAATAAACTGAATATTTTCAGACCAACTTGATCTATTAAATGGTAAAAAATAAAAAAAATCATAATTTTTAAGGATTTCGGGACTTCGAAGTGGAAATGATGGTGGGTTATAACTGTGGGATAATTGAAGATAATTAAGAAATCGCAAGATATAATTAAAGAAACCGTTATGTATATATAGCGAATATCTCGTACGCTAAAACCAAAAATGGTGTAAAGACTAATGGGAGGTGTTTTTCCAAATGGGCTTATGTCGGGCTGTTCGCTTGGTATATTAACATTATCAAAGTTGCGTCGCCTGCTCCTGCTCCTCGTCGTCGTCGTCGACAACATCCGCGAATTGGGCAAGCTGCTCATCAATTTCCGCCAGTTCCGGGGTGGTGTCCTTCACAAAAGTCTCGTTGAGGGCTTGAGCCATGGCGTCCAGCTCTTTCACAAATGTTTCATTCAGTGCGCTGACTTTTGGCTTTGACTGTTTGGGCACCAGACGCACATTGACGTCCACTTTGACTGGTGGGCGTGGCTTCTTGTGGCAGCCGTCGCGCTGCAGCAGTTGCTCGAAATACAGTTTCGGCTTAATGCTGGCGTTCAGTGCATTGCTGTTGCGACCTTTGCATGTTGTTGCTGTTGCAGCTGCTGCTGCTGCCGTGCCCGTTGCTGTTGTCGCCATTGCCGCTGTCTCAGCGTCCACCGTCAAATGCGACGTTTGACATGGGGGCTGGCAGCTATTGGCACTGCTGATGGTCTGATTCAAAACCAGGTGCTGTTGCAGCCAAGGCAACAGCTCCGTTTTGCATGGATGCCAGCAGGTTGGCAACTGGGCTGACGTTGTGGTTGTTGTCGCGGCTGTTGTTGTTGCTGTTGTTGTCGGTGCAGTGCGATATTGTTGCTGATGGTGTTCGTGGTGCGTGTCTAGGGTGCATTCATGCGCGTGACAATGCATGCTCTTGCTGTGCATGGTTTGTGTCCGCGCTGCTGTCGCTTGCTTCCCGCAGCGACCGCGGCTGTTGTGGATGTGGCTGATGTTGCTGATGTTGCTCATATTGCTATTGCTGCAACATGCAGCGCTAATATCGCTGTTGTTGCTGCTGCTGCTGCGCTGTCGCATTGTCGGCTTCGTATAAACGTGTTCATGCTCGTGCTTGTGTCGCATAAAACTGGGGCAAAAACATTTCGGCTTGGCGCCCAATCCAGCTGTTGTTGTTGTTTTTGCTGTTGTTGCTGCTGTTGCTGCTGCTGCTGGTGCAGGCTCTGTTTTGCTGTTGTTGTCGTTGTTGTGCATTCTGTGCTTCTTATAGCTAGTGAATTTTGGCAATGGTGGCATCTTGGCCAATTCCTCGGCCAAACGCTCATTGCTTTTGATTATGTTCTTCAGTATCTCGTCACCATTGTCAACAACATCAGCAACAACAGCAACATGCTCCACCAGGGGCTTAGTATTATCTAGAATTTCCAATTCAGGCGGCAAAGTGTACGCGCTTGCGCTTGCTTTTGCTGCTGTTGTGGTTGTTGTTGTTGTTGTTGCTGCTGCTGCTGCTGCTGCAGTTGTTGTAATTGGCATCGTTTGTACGGCCATAGGCGCGTTTATTGCTGCTGATGACGTGGCCACCGCTGTTGTTATTGTTGTTGGCATCGCATAGCCGCACACAGGTTCTACATTTAACGCATTGCAGGGTGACACAGGCAGGCAGCACAAAAGAGGTTTGGAGAAGTACAGCGTGTTAATCCAGTGTCAAGCTCTGGTAGATGTTGTGCGTGGTTTACGGATTAACGAATCTCAAAATAAAATAAATTGCACTGCGTGTAGCCAAAATGTACGTAATATTTGTTTGGGGCTGCCCATGAAGTTCATATTGCGTAGTGTTCAATTTTCATATGCTGAGTAATATTTCGTGTGGTTCAGGCTTGATAATATATAATAAGTGTAACTGAAATTATTTGTATTATTTTCGATAAGACTTTCACTTCGAATCGAATTCAAAGCAATTATCCCAGTGAAAGTCGAGTTACTTGAGGCTAGTTCTCACTAATGGTTATCTAACATACTAGATGGCACGATAATATTGCAGTTTGTGCTTGCGAATTGGCCAAGTTGAAAATGCAGTTAATAATTACTTGTGCTTATATGTTGTATCCTCTAATTTGCCGGTTAACGTTTTACACTCGTTCGTCAGTTTATCCATGAGTTGCTTCTGAGAGGTTATCATTTCTTCGAGCTCATTTACCGTTTCCGCTACAAAGAGTAGACAGACAGACAAATTGTTGTGGGTTATTAGTGGATGGAGTGCGAGTATATAGATAATATCTTTATGAAAAGGCAACGCGCTACAAGAGACAAACTCATGGATAAACTATTGACGTTGTTTTTTTATTTGTATCGAATTATATACGTTTCAAAGGATTTCGGATCAAAGACCAGTAGTTTCGGAATACTCAAATTTAATACAAATTGCACATTTTGGACACGCACACAATATGAAAATCAATAGCTTAACCAGAGTTTAGAGAAAGTGTTAGATAAGAAAGAGATTTGTGCTCGAGAGAAATTGAAAGAACTTTCTAACAGTGTGCGGTACAGTGATCACTACCATTGACTGACTACAACATACCATGCTTATCCTGCATCTCTGAAATGCGTTTGTCCAAATCTTTTTTGGTGGGCCGTATTTCGTTCTTCAGCTCGCCATAGGCCAGCTGCAAATACAATTGAAACATGTCAACTTCCTATAACCATATTCGTAGGGGATTCGCAAATACCTCCTTCTCCAGATTGGCAATCTCATCGTTGAGGCGCAAAACCTCCCGCTTCGAGTGCAGGATATCAGCATCTCCGCGATCCAGACGCTGGCGCAGCGAGTTGATCTCCGCCGTGAGCCGAGCCGCCTCCGTTTTGGTCTCGCGTGCCGCACGGTCCAGCTGCAGGCGCAGCGAGGTAATCTCCTGCTCCAGCGATTGCTTCTCCGCATTGGTCTGTGCCATGTCCGCCAGGAAAGTGGTGCGATTGGCGCGCAGCTCCATCTTCAGCTCCTCGATCTGCGAGTTCCGATTGGCCACATCGCGCTTGAGATCCGTTTCGTAGCGCTTCTGACGCTCCAGCTCCAGCTGCAGCTTGGCCACCTGCTCCCACTGGCTGCTCAGATCGCCGCCCAGCTGATCCACCTGGCTGTTATAGCGGCGCTCGGCACTGGCTCGCTCGTCGGCCAAACGTCGCGCCATCTCATGCTGCAGCTCCCGCACGCGCTCGTGCTGCCTGTCCAGCTCATCCCGAAGATGGCGCACCTCCAGCTATGGGAGTCCAGACATTTATGATGTTATTAGCAGAGTGAGGTTGGCAAATGGAAATCACCTGCCAGCAAATTTTCTATGTTTTTCTTTAAATAACCTAGGACTCCCAAGGTCGTGCTACCCCGTTTCAATGAATTTTTACTTCGTTTTTTAAAATCGGGGTTTTTTAGTCATTTGGATGAAAAACACAAACTGATTTCCAACCATTTGCCAGCCCCAAGTGGACTTGCAAAATAAGTATTTTCTTGAGCTTTAGAGGAGGTGATCTGTAATCTGTAATCAGTCTGCAAAATTTGTGGTATCTTGCTTTGAAACTGTGGCAAATATACAGCTTTTATCGATTTGCCACGCCCCGTCGGCGTCGATAAGAAATGTTTTATGCTATCTTTGGAAGAAATGATCGGCAATTTGTAATCTGAAAAAAGTTGATGTAACTTGCCCAATTGATGGCTACTTTCTATGCAAAATGTATCTTCGTCATCACCACTGAACAGGTTATAAGGACTAACAAATTAATATATATATATACTCAGAGAAAAGGTTCGTTCTTAATCCAAATACCAGAGCTGTAAAATCCAAACCAAGTTCTCTGTAAAGATTTGAACATTTTGTTGGCATTTCTTTCTTGAATATACTTTAATTTAATATGCTTAATTTAATTTCCGCACATTAACCGGATTTTGAAGAACTTGTGCTTCAACTCAAATATTCTTGGTTTTTTATCAGAGTGTAGAATTAATTATTTCTGATTATGGGTACGGGTTATTGTGGGTACTCGGCAACATCACCTGTGCTAACAGTAAACAGTTCTCACGCAACTTACCTCGGCCTGGGAGCGTTCCATTTGGACCAGGTCGCTAATGTAGCGCTTGGAGCTGGCGCTATTGTGGTGCTGTGACTTGGCCTCATCCAGCATGCGCTGCAGCTGGCGCACAGACTCCTCCAGGGCGGTTTTGTCCTGCTGCAGCAGCTCCAGCTGCTTGCGGTGCGTCTCGCAGTTGACGCTGCCCAAGGTGGCCACAGCGGTTAGGGGATCGGTGTGGGCCAGCTTGCGCTTGAGCTCCTCGTTCTCGGTGCGGACGCGCTTCAGATCGATGTTGGCCTGCATCAGCTCCGCCTCCAGTTCGCTGATCCGCGCCTCGTAGACGATGTTGGGCGCACTGGCGTAGCGTGGCGACTGCGGCTTCAAGTTGCTCTTGCGCGGCGTGCTTGGAGTCTTGCGGCCGGCGTAGAGCAAGTGCTCGTCGCTGTCCGAGGAGGGGCTTGTGGTGGCTGGCGCTGTCGGGGCCAGTGGCTTGGTGGTGCCGCCGCCCAGTGCTGCCAGCTCGCTTCGCGCATTCTCCGTGAGATGCTCGTTCTCGTTGATCACATCCTTCACCTTGCCCAGCAAATTGGTCAGCTCGTTGCGACAGTACTTGGACTCCTTCTCAAGCTGCTCGATATAATCCTCCTGCTTCTCAATGAAACTGAATATCTCGACCGGTGCGTGAACGCTATCCGTGGGCAGAGCAGCCACCGGCGCGTTGCTCGGATAGAGTGTTGGAGTCGTGGCTAGATTCTCTTTTGAAGCGGAGAGATAGCCGGAGGCGTAGCTCTTTTGGGACGATAGGCGCTGATGCGCGACTTCTGGCTGGGCGACAGATACTTGGAAATGTCCGAGAAGACGGGTCTTTCAATGACCTTAAGAGTTTCGAGAATATTTAAAACAAATCAAATAGATTTTCAGAGCTCAACCTACCGATAAATTGTCCGAGAAATTATCGCCTGAGTCCTCGTTGAAGGTGCGCAAGTAGGCCGCCGCACTGCTGACCATTTTGGGCGTGGCCGCATACGAGTTGTCGGCCAGCATTACCTTCAAGCGGCCCACCGCCTCGTTATACGCATAGTTGGTATAATCCATGGTCTTGCTCTTCTTGCTGATGCCCTTCGAGGACTTCATCGAGAAATTTCTAAAGGAACGAACACGGAAACGCGACAAGTGAACACTTTACATCTATATACGATCACATCCTAAAATAATTGTTTGCTTTTTCAAAATATTGGGAGTAAAAAATGTATTCCTTTGAAAGCGCATGGTGCGCGAGTTGGCCAAGAACTGAGGCTGGCCTTTTTTCACTGGGGTGACAAATGCCGCACTTGTGCCACGGGCTACGGAGTGGTTGCCGGGACAACAAGTTGGCCAAAATACAAATGCGCTAGGTCCTTTAACCCTGGTGAGTATACTCACACACTCATACGTACTTTTTTGACCATGTACACCACGTGTCACGGTTCAGTGAGCGCACATAGTTTTTTTGGTTTTCCATTTGCAGCAAGCAAAGGGTATCCTTCTGTATAATGAATTAAGAGTATCTAGGATCTTAAAAACTATGCAAACTAGTCTCTTTAGATTTGGAATATGTAAAAGATTACCATGAAAAATTCAAATACTATAAATAAAATCTGTGAACAATTTTTTTAGATCAGGACTTCACCAAAATAACAAATTTCATAAATTTATAATGTAGTATTTAAAACTATTTTACACATAGTTCACAAAATACCGTTTATATTGTTGCCATATATTAAATAAGTTAAGTACTCAGTTTATAAAATAAAATTTTTACCAATTATATTAAATTAGAATCTGCTAGAGTATTTGATAGTCAATACATAATATGTCTTTCATAATTATGCACTCCCTCTGGGTTGATAAATCTATTCCTCAGCAGGGAGGTATTTATATACATATGTACCATTGGATCCGTATAAGTCTTTTGATTAAGTTAATGTTTTGTCTGTGTTAATTCACTATCAACCGTTTTCCATTTTGAAACTACAAAATACCAAGAACCAAAAGTTACCGAACAGATGGACAATTAACAAAAAAAATATATTGTTTATTTATAAATTTAATAGATTCCATATTCTATCTACAAATTTTCTAATTTTGATAAAAACGAGTTTATCTTTCATTGAAAAAACGAATATTCTCCTTTCTATATTCCTTTATTTCTAGAAAAAATTAACTTGTTTGAGAATGATGACTGTTTTCTTTTTTAAATTAGTTTGTGAGAATGCCAGAAAAAAATTATTCTATAGTAAGATAGTACAGACTAAAGTTTAAATCTGGATTTTTAGCTCTAAAATCTTTCTAAAGATGCCGTCATTTCAATAACTAAGCAGTTCAAACAAGACTTTTATATTCATAGCTTACGCTAACAATTTCATTTAATGTTCAGCTGTAGATACCAAAATTAATTTAATAGGTCAATAACTCTCAAAGTATTTATAAGATATACAAAGAGTTTAGAGTTTTGTTTTTTAAAAACGGATATCCATAATGCTACTTTTGGTAAAGTATCAAAACTTTCATTTTATAATAGCAAAAATTAAAAAAATTACCAACAAATTTGTAGTTGCTTATTTTAATAAAAGAAATAAGTAAGAACGTTGCAGTCAGTTCACAGTATAACAACAGCTTAAAAAGTCGTTGGTGTTCGTAATTATTATTGATTTTTTTGAAAAATTTCGATATTTGTAATTTGTGGGGACGGGAGAGGCCGATGTTTTCAAACTCGATACTTAGATGAATTAATAAGAAAACTGTGTATCAAATTTGTTGACTCTAGCTCTAAAATTGTGGGAGATATTTAATTCCTCCGACTACCAGTCCTAAAGATAACAGAATTTTATCAACTTGCCACACCTTTAGGGGAGGTAATCAGTAATCTGTCTGAAAATTGAAATTGATAATTGTATGAGGGAGATATATTGATTTTACCGAATTGCCACTCCACCCCAGTGGGTCTTTCGAAAAAAATCTTAACAATTTATCTGACGGAAAAAAAATTGCATTCATACGAACAGACGGATAGACAGAAAGACGGATATTGCACAAATCCCAATATACTCTTTTCACTTCGTAAGCAAGTATAAAATTAGTGATTTCTTGAATTTTTAAAACATTTGTACTTAGCACATAATCCATTTTTCCCTTTAATATATACAATCTAACAATTTCTAATGTGATGTATTTGTCATTCCAAAGACAATATAGTATCTATTTACTCCTACCTCGATCGCCTCTTAATGCGGCCGCCTGCGCTGCTCAAGCTGCAGATGCTCTCCCTATCGGAATATCCGGATCCGCGGTTCTGCGACAGATTACGCAAGTTCTCGTTTGTCAGCAAGGATGTCAAGTTATTTGGCCTGCTGTTGCCGACACTCTGCGGTTGGGCTTGTGAATGAGCGCGAGTACTTTTCAAGTTGTACAAAGGAGCGCCGTACTTGAGGAAATTTTCTGTTTTCATTTTACACAAACGGCGAGGCCAACATAGGGGCACAAAGGAGCACAACGAAAACTAGGTCTTGAGGGGGGCGAGTCTTAAAACTTTGTTGCGATTTGTTCTGCAATTTGACTGGCATGCAAGGATAAGTGGGGAAAGCACTTGTGGTATGCACTTCCTTCCGCTCTGCGGTTATGCTTTAATTGTTTCTTTGAGCAAGCGTCAGGATGCGGTGAATACACGACAGGACGACGGGACGACAGGCCGTTGAAACGCGTCGAAGTTCAACTGAAACGGCCACGTTTACAAGTCAAAGCTTTTATAGACTCGGTTTAACAACACAATCCCGCGACTCGGCATAGGTAGGCAGGCAACGCCGGGTACAGGTCCACCCGGGGTGTGTTTATGTACATATATAGTTTAGTGTGCTTTTAATGTGTTTGGTGCCATGACGTGCCCAGCCAGAAATTCCACAGCATAATGTTAACATTTGTGCGAATGCAATTGTTACCACAGGCGCCACCCAAAATAGGGGGCGCACAACGAATCCAAGAATCCTCTGTGGCTGACGCCGCTGCACGGCAATTTCGCGGTGCGTCTGTTTGATCGATAGCGAATATAGTCGACGTTTGTCGCCACCAATGTATTGAAAGCACGCTCAGACATTTGTGCCAATATTTGGTTGTATCCTCTCTACAGTCTATACAGCCCCTGCCCCCGCATTGCCCCGACTCGGTTGTTCAACTTGCACAAAACAGGGCCAAAAACGTTTCAGCCCCAGCCAAATAAAAATAAAAACGAAAAAAGAGCAGTGCATATTTTTGGGGTTTCTGCGAGTGGTTTATAAATACTCATGTGTTGCCATTGACAGTTACACTTGCCGCTGACTGCTTTGTATTGTATAATCAAAATATTGACAAGCTTGCCAGGAATCCGTTGCTAAACGCTCACAAATTAGAGCCTTCGGCTAGATTTATGTTTATGTTTACGACTCGCATTGTGAACCCTAATAAATGATGGCAAAGCCTTGCCTGAAATAAAGCATAAACTCTAACAAGGCCAAATGGTACGAATATATTATTCTTTTTGTGTGTAATGAAGACTTTGACTTTAGAGTGTAGATTAGTAAGAAATTTAAAAGAGATTTGCATCAGAGAATATGACTACTATTTATACTGTTATATAAATACTAGTAGTACAATTTATTATCGATAATCTCATTTAGATACTATTATAGTACTAATTATAGTAGTACTATTCACTATCGACAATTTCAATTAGATAACAATTTATTTATCTTTCCTAGTTGTCCAAAAAGAGAAATTTTAAATATTTTCTGTATATTCACGCAGTTCAAATTTATTTCAAATTACTGGTAACCTGTCCCATTTTCCTGAAACCGAAGAAAACCGACCTCCAAAGACACAAAAGTTGATTGAGTAATATATATACTACATATCTCTTAAAAATATTTAAACAAGATATGATATGCTTATACAAATGATTGAATAGCCACTATATAAAGTATATATAATATGTTATTCGCATATTAACCGAATTCGTTTGTAGAGAAGCATGTTTGTCGCAGAGTTGGCTACAGGATATTTTCTAGTCGGACCCTCCGGACTTGCCATATTTATGGTTTTAAGTTTTCTATGTGTACACCTAATGATATTGTTTTATTAATTGATTGTATATCAAAAATATTTAAAAAAAAGTAATACATTTTTAAGTCTAAATAAACTGTCAACATTTCAAAATGTTATATTTATATATTATATTTCTAAAAAATTTTTTATAACTTTTAATGTTGCTCATAAATAATACTTACCATTGAAATGACATTTTTCATAAAAAAAAGCTAATTAAATTAAATTCCTGTATTATGAAAATACATTTGTAGTATATCTGGGAAATGAATAGTATTCAAATGGTATTGAGTTTCTAAAATCGATTGTCGAGTACTAATCCGCAGCGCGGTGAGCACAATAACCACAGGGGCACAGGCACATGTGGAAGCGCCTGGGCTGCCAACAATTGATCTAGAGATCGCAACAGTAACTTATGAGCAAATCACAGACATTTAATAGCTCAAATAACTCAGGCTCAGAGGCAGCTACCAAGAGGGCAGACTGAAGCCGGAGAACGAAGTCCACGAAGTCCAGCTCGGCCGAGCCCAGCGCGCGCACAATCAATCAATGCAATCTCTGTTATCATGAATAATTTCCTAGAGGGCATATTTGGGGCTGTAATTGTGAGTGAGTGTGGAGTGAAGAGACCCTTTTGCTGTTGCCCGAATACGCTTGTGCTGCATCATTATCAGCTTCTTGCGATTTAATTACCAAGACCACAATGCGGGGTCTAGAAAATATATTAACCCTCTAAGATAAACGCATAATTCCGTACTCCCGTACCGATGTGAATATCTGCAATACAATTCATAAACATAAACAGTGACTAGCATGTGAGGCACTCAACAGTGTGTGTGTGTGTGTGTGTGTATATGTTTGAGTGTGTGCGTGTGCCTGTAAGTGTTATCGATCGTGGTCAATGTTGTTGGAAACAGCAAACGGCCCGGACTCAAGACCTGGTCAGATCCAGGCCCAGTCCAAGTCCAAGTGGAAGCCCTCGGGGCGCTCTCAGCAATTTTCATTGCTGCCGCTGCTGCCGTTGTCGTGGCCATGGCTCTGGCTCTGGCTCTGGCTCTGGATGTGGCTGTGGCTCTGTACTCTGTGCTCTGATCGTTGTCGCGATCTGCTGACTTGGGCTGTGACTTGCTCTGATTCTGCGTCCAAGCCAAGCCAACAATGTCGACGTCGTCGTTGCTGCAAGTATTTACAACACTGCATTCCTGCGCCGCAGTCATTCAAGAAGCCAAAGCCAAAGCTGAAGCCGGACTCAGAGCCGCGGACGATGCCGCTGCCCTGCCGCTGCCACTGCCGCTGCCGCTGTCGCTGCCACTGCCGAAACCAACGCTGAACTTGTTTTATGCCACTTTGGCTTTTGTGTGTGCGGTTGAGCGCGCGCTCCTTCAGCAAATGCTGCCCAGGCCGCCTGCCTCATAAATGCTGTAATAAGCCCACAACAACAACAGCAACAACAGCGTCGAATGTGCGCTCGAAACATGTTTATGAAAAGAAAGAAATTCCATTGCAAACAAAAGAGCCAAAGCATAGCGACTGAGATCGGTGGGAGAGGCGTACATTGCGCATGCTCGCATGTAATCCAACTCGCAGCGCTCTCGGACACACAGATACTCGCACTCACACACAGCCGACCGCAGATACATTTACATATTGATCCGTGCTCTTTAGCCTCTTTTTAAACTGTTGCCGTTCCATTGTATTTGTCGGCACTGAACACAATAACACTTTTTACGAGTATCTTTTTATACTCGCACATGATCAGCACTGTGATTCTCTTTTCCTCCTCTCTCTCTCTCTCTCTCGCGAGTAACTGTCTCTCTTTGAGTATGGCAGTTTGGCCTATGGGGATATTTATTTATGCTATGGTGAAATGTCTTGGCTATCTGAGTGGCCTGCACAAACGTGTGACCACCGCAAAAGTAGCACAGAATTTTCACCAGGCAATCCCATTTGAAGGAGGAGCAGCTCTGAGAAATATCTGAAAGTTGCGAGGAGAGGCTAAAAAAATAATTCACTCAGCATATATTAATATAGCCCAGAATACAGATATCTGGTAATGACAGTGAATAATGTCGTTATGCCCTGATACAAAATGGACACAGTACTTTAAATTAAATTAATATTTTAAAAATTAAATAAATTCTTTAAGAAATATACCTACTTTTAAAACATATTTAAGTTAACTTATTTAATCTAAAAACGATGTAGTGTGAATAAGACCTAAATTTTATATCATATATTGTCATATCAATCTCAAGGGTATTGAAACAGTCGGAATAACTTTATGATCTTTAATGAATAAAAGTCATTTGAATAATTCTCTCCAAATACTTCCCTGGTATCCTTGATCTTTGAACTCCCGGTTAGAACACTTGTGCTTAACATTGCTTTAGAGTATTATATTGAATATTAAATTACTGCAAAAAATTGTGATAATGGTTTTAGTTACGCGTTCCATAACTAATTCCATCAGAAAAGGGATAAACCAGATGCTGTAGTTTAGTTTAGTAGCAGAGTTAATTTCATCATTACCCATAACTCCAAGCACTGCAAATATGGAAAAAACTCTTCAGATATCTGTGTTCATTGGCAGTAAGTGTTATAAGATAGGACTTTAAAATGGGATAGATGAAACCAAGTTTTAGAAATTATAGTGCTGCTCCTCTTCCACTTTCCAACCAGGACAAATGCCATTATCAACCTGCAGACATTCAAGAAAAGTTGAATGAAGCCGTTATCGAGGCGGGCAACGCAGTCGAAGCCTTAGGACATGCGGGAGAAAGCGTTGGTGACGTGATGTTACATTTAAACACTGTACAGGATTCATCTATGAAAATAATTAAAAAGCTTGTTCAGACTGTTTGGTCTGAGCCCAAGAAAAAAAATCAAACTGAATAAAAGCAAAGTATTTTGGTTAAAAATTAAATTACTTAGAGTTCAACACTCATAATTATGAGTATATAATAATTATAATCGATTATAATCGACTTTAGACAAAGTTTTTTAATTGTATCAATTTAAATATTCATTATACGAGCTTTCACTTATTCCAACTTTTGGACAAGCAATTGCCCGACTGCAAAATTCTTACTTGTTTTACTTGGATTGATGTTGAGCATATCTCAGAGACTATAAGAGCTCGAACTACCAAATTTGGTATCTTTTAGGAAAGTATACAAAGACCAAGTATATTTTATTTTCATATAAAACTCCCGCCTAGAACACTTGTTCCTCAACATTGCTTTAGACTTACTTAAATTAAATATTAAATTACTAGAAAAATTGTAGTAATGGTTTTAGTTACGCGTTCCATAACCAATTCCGTCAGAAAAAAGTAGATGCCAGGTGCTGCAATTTGACACTAGATTTAGTTTTATTACTACCCAACACTCCAAGCACTGCAAATATGGAAAAAACTCTTCAGATTTATGTGTTCATTGGCAGTAAGTATTATTCGACAGAATTTTTAAATTCGCTAGATAAAACCATGTTTTGGAAATTATAGTGCTGCTCCTCTTCCAATTTACGACCAGGGCAAATGCCATTTTCCACCGACTAAATCTTAAAGAAACCCCTATCGAGGCAGGCAATGCAGTCGAAGCTGTGGGACATGCAGGAGAAAGCGTTGGTGACGTGATGTTACATTTAAGCACTGTACAGAAGTCAACTGTGAATATAATCAAAAAGCTTGCTGGGATCGTTATTAATCGAAATAAAAAGGAGTGAGGGGCTCTAGATGGTAGCTTCCGACTAAGAAATACCCTGAACCGTGTCTTTCTATAAATTTCAACCCCCTTGCATTCATAAACACACACACAAACTCACGCCGCAAACTGTGCGTTTTTCTCAGCCGCAGCGCTTGGCCCCCCTGCTTTCATTTGATTTGACCGACGAGTGGGGAGTTGGATACCTCCGAATTCAGAAATATTTCTGATCTGCTTAGGAGAATCTGTAGTCGAAAAGTTGTTGTTTTCAGCTTTTGTAGTTTCCGATATCGCTGCTATAAAGTGCACATGTTCTTGGTCAGCATCATTAGTCGAATTGATTTAGCCATGTCCGTCAGTCTGTCCGTCCGTCTATATAAATGCGGCAAACTCAGAGAATACAAGAGCAAGACTTTAAGTGTGATTTTCATACGCATTCGCGAAGTGAGAAGAGCATATAGGGTATGTGCAACGTCTTGCTGTCCGTCACTTTGTCCGCATGAACGTAATTTTTTCACCGCCATTATATTAAGATTTTTATGTTACGCATACTGTTGGCGTGACAATTCGATTTAATCTAGCTAGATTCATCAAATTTTGTAGACAGATTACAGAAGACCTCATCTAAAAATCATGATAAAAATTACAAAAATAATATATTTCAAAAATACCAAGCTTTTATTATACTATGAATACGTATTTTACATTTTGTTACAGCCGACTTTAACGTTTGAAATTGTCGGTTTTTACCCGGTTTTTCAGAGCATCTTATAGACTATAAAAGCTAGATTTGGTACGTATGGTCTCGTAACGCATACACAGATCAAAAATATTTCAGTTTTTGTCTAGAACTCCCGGTTAGAACACTTGTTTCCTTAAATTTTATATTAACCATATATAATATATATTAATTGTGATAATGGTCTTAGATACGCGTTCCATAACTAATTCCATTAGGAAAAATTATAAGCCAGACTCTGAAACTTGGCAGCTGAGTTGGTTTCATTATTGACCATAACTCCAAGCACTGCAAATATGGAAAAAACTCTTCAGATTTATGTGTTCATTGGCAGTAAGTATTATTCGACAGAATTTTTAAATTCGCTAGATAAAACCATGTTTTGGAAATTATAGTGCTGCTCCTCTTCCAATTTACGACCAGGGCAAATGCCATTTTCCACCGACTAAATCTTAAAAAAAATCTTAAACCCCCAACGAGGCAGGCAATGCAGTCGAAGCTGTGGGACATGCAGGAGAAAGCGTTGGTGACGTGATGTTACATTTAAGCACTGTACAGAAGTCAACTGTGAATATAATCAAAAAGCTTGCTGGGATCGTTATTAATCGAAATAAAAAGGAATGAGGGGCTCTAGATGGTAGCTTCCGACTAAGAAATACCCTGAACCGTGTCTTTCTATAAATTTCAACCCCCTTGCATTCATAGAAACACACACACAAACTCACGCCGCAAACTGTGCGTTTTTCTCAGCCGCAGCGCTTGGCCCCCCTGCTTTCATTTGATTTGACCGACGAGTGGGGGAGTTGGATACCTCCGAATTCAGAAATATACCTGATCTGCTTAGGAGAATCTGTAGTCGAAAAGTTGTTGTCTCCAGCTTTTATAGTTTCCGATATCGCTGCTATAAAGTACATATGTTCTTGGTCAGCATCATTAGTCGAATCGATTTAGCCATGTCCGTCAGTCTGTCCGTCCGGCAAACTCAGAAAATACAAGAGCAAGACTTTAAGTGTGATTTTCATACGCATTCGCGAAGTGAGAAGAGCATATAGGGTATGTGCAACGACTTGCTGTCCGTCCGTTTGTCCGTATCAACGCAATTTTTTCACATCCATTGTATTAAGTTTTTTTATGTTACGCATACTGTTGGCGTGGCAATTCGATTTAATCTAGCTAGATTCATCAAATTTTTTAGACAGATTACAGAAGACCTCATCTAAAGATCATGACAAAAATTTGGCACGCCCACTTGGGGCGGGTAAATTACAAAAATAATATATTTCAAAAATACCAAGCTTTTATTATACTATGAATACGTATTTTACATTTTGTTACAGCCGACTTTAACGTTTGAAATTGTCGGTTTTTACCCGGTTTTTCAGAGCATCTTATAGACTATAAAAGCTAGATTTGGTACGTATGGTCTCGTAACGCATACACAGATCAAAAATATTTCAGTTTTTGTCTAGAACTCCCGGTTAGAACACTTGTTTCCTTAAATTTTATATTAACTATATATAATATATATTAATTGTGATAATGGTCTTAGATACGCGTTCCATAACTAATTCCATTAGGAAAAATTATAAGCCAGACTCTGAAACTTGGCAGCTGAGTTAGTTTCATTATTGACCATAACTCCAAGCACTGCAAATATGGAAAAAAGACTTCAGATTTATGTATTCGTTGGCAGTAAGTCTTATGTCACAGGATTTGAAAATTCGAGAGATAAAAGCAACTTTTGGAAATTATAGTGCTGCTCCTCTTCCACTTTCCGATCAGCGAAAATGCCGTTATTAATCTACAAAAACTAAAGGAAAAATTGAATGAAATACTTATCGAGGCGGGCAACGCAATTGAAGCCATAGGACATGCGGGAGAAAGCGCTGGTGATGTGCTGTTACATTTAAATACTGTACAGGTGGCATCTATCAACATTATTCAAAAGGTTTTCAAGATCGTTCTTCAAAAAAATGATACAAACGTAAACCAAAGAACTTTTTTGATTGAAAGAGTTTCCAATTGATTTAGAGTCGCATTCGCCATTAGACGAATATTTTTTTATATTTAAGGCAACATTTAATAAAAATATGCATTATGCGAGGGAACCCTGATTCTTACTTTTTAAATTGGAAAAAACAAAAAGTAATTTGTGTGCCTTTATTGATATTGAAAAGTTGCAGAACGGTTACGCCAATAACAATTCCATTATAATATGGTTGTTACGGTTGAATAAGCCGATTAGCGTAACTACTTATTCTTTGCCTATATAGGCATATATACATACATATATATATTTATATTTTTTTATTTATTTAGTTTATTGTATCTTAAAAAAAATTGTAGGAAACAAAAAGTTAAGCCGGAACAACTTATTGCTTCAGGCTGCCAAAAGGATATATATTCTTGAATATAGGTTGTGGCTTAGACTTTTTCTTAGAAGTTTTTATACATGTAGTATTACTTAAGTTGTGCTTTGTTGTTGGAGATGCAGCTCAAGTGTCTGCAGGTCCCAGGTTCACAGGGGTCGAGTCCCCTCGACTACAGCAATCTTACTTGTTTATTTATTACTTACATTCTTAAATGCTTAATCTCAACTTTTAATTTTAAAGAAACAAAGTGTTTTTCTAATCATATGTGATAGGCATATTTAATTCATTCAATTGCATAAATTACCAAATTTTGGAATCATTTATATTAAAACTCTTTTTATAATTTATGTTACTATTATTTTAATTTTTTTTCAAAGTAGCTTATGGGATTTTTGTTACAGAATCTTAAAAACCGGTCAATATTATTTGACACCAACTGGTACATGGGAAATCAATGAGCTTAGAAACCGTTTTTAAGAACAGTAAAACTAATAGTGCAAAAGTTGGTTTATGTTGATTTTTTTTCAAATCATTTGAGTGCCGCAAGTTTGTTGTCGAAGTCTTTCATTTTTACTGGCAACGCCGTCCGATAAAGAGTCCCAGCTGTCGAGGTAAAGAGAGAGACGGCTCTCCCATCGCTCAGTATACACACAGAGCAGCAACTCACACACACCATGTTGGCCATGGTCGCAGCTCGAAGAGGGACGGGCACAGCTCGCTGGCCGCACACTCAGTTGCCATTTACCTGTTGCCGTGCGCTGTAATTCGTCCAGTGTCGTAGCGGATGAAACTGAATCTTGAGGCGCCGCATTACGTTGCGTGCCTGCCTTGCGCGTGTGTGTGTGAGTGAGTGTGAGTGCGATTGCGAGTGCGAGTGTGTCGAGTGCGTCTGTGTAGTGGTGTGCTGCTGCTGAAGTAAAGGCAGCAAAAAAGATAACATAAAGCAAAGTAAAAGAGCCACAGTGAAAGATCAACGCACACAAACGTATTTATAAGCAAACGTGCACACACACAAGCCCAACTTGCAATAAAAATAAAATAGAGAAAAGTTGTGTGAAATGGAATAGCAAAAGGAAATTAAAACACACATATTTAAAACGGAATTTAATGGAGCCGCAAAAACTGCCAAATAATGAAAAGATGTGCGATGCATAAATGAAAACTAAACGAGTGACGTGTATAAAAAAGGTAGCAACTGCTATTTATTAAATTGCAATTTAAATACAGGTTTTCTCTCTCTCAGTGCCTCATTTCCCTCCTCTCTCTCTCGCTCTCTCTCTTGGTTTTGTGTGGTTTCAGTAAATGCAAAAAATTAAGTTTTTTTTTGAGTGCAAAAGGAATAATTGTGGCCAAACGGATATCCTAGGCTGGCTTTAGCTTGGTAAATTATTACGCATCTTCCACACTGCGACTGCGGTGGCTGAGACTGTGCACTGTCCCAAACCAGTTGCAAAGTTGTCACATTAAAATCACACTTCGAAGAAATATTTATTGTTGTTGTTTTTTTCTTGGTGCGGCTGTTGTGGTTTCTATATATGCACCACTTTGCCCATAACTCGTTCGCGCTCTCACAGATACACACACGCACACACACACAGGTACACCCTCTCCGGCTGCCTGGCAATTTCGCATGCAAATTATACGTAAAGGAAGTCAGGCAGCCTCAGTTGCTGCTGCTGCAACTGGTTGATCTGCATAGACGCCCATTATAAGTAACAGGCTGCACGCAGCATGTTTATATTGTTGTTTTTGCTTTCATAACTGGTACACACACACATGCACACACATGTGCTATGAGCGAAAAAGTTATAAACATTAACGCAGCCACCAATGCTAGTTAGTTGCTCATTATTGGCCATTTAGCCCAGACTGCGCAGCTTGGCAACGGATATGATTATTTCCATTTAATTTAACTTTATAGTACTCATTTGCAATGTGACCAGGCGCAGCAAACATAAATTACATGCTAATCGGCACAGTGACTTTCAGTCATTTCCCTTTCATAGAAAATGCAATTGCTCGAGTATAGACCATTATATAGGTATAAATATACATATACAAAAGCACGTACATGTAAGTTTGCAGATTTCTAAGCCCCATGCTGTTTCATCTGGCGCACGTGTGTGCCAAATGTTTTCAATTCTGTGTATGTGTGTACATATAATTATTTGAATGCCTGGGGGGTATCCGTTGCTTTTAGCCAGCAACGCGGAAAACATGTGTCCATTTTTATTTTTATGTCTTGTATATATTTTTGCTTGTTGTTGTTTTGTCTGCTTTGGCTTTGAAAGGTTAAATGTTAATAAATTGTTAATTTGATAGCTGTCACAAATTTTGACATAACATTATGACATTTGAGCAAAGCACTTTCCTTGCCAACGTCATTACATCAATATGTCCCCGTCGCCAACAATAACAACAGACAAGCGCCTGCTGCATTTTGCTTGCCATTATTGCTTTCCAAATGTCCGTGGTACAACAAAAGACTTAAGCGACAAACTTGATCGGCTTACAAAAATATCATAGGCCAAAGTTTTAACCGCCTGGCACAGCCATTTAATGCATTTACCAACAATTTAAAGTATTTTTATAAAAAATGTCAACATATGCGCATTGCAATGACAAGCCAGCAGCCGGCCAGGCAGGCAGGCCAACATAGCCCAGTCCGTTTTAGTCCAGTCAGCCATGGCCCGCAGCCTCAATCAAAACCTCTCCCTCTCCTCCCGCACCGGCTATCAAAGCCAAAAAGCTTTCAAGCCAAAAGCAGCCGACGACATCGTCAACGACGCCGCCACAGACATGGAAAAGCCGCGCGTCGATTTCATGAGATTTCCAACCATATTTTAAATATTTTGGCTGGGTACGATAACTATGACAACAAGTTTGCAAATGAATGACCAGCGTATGAGTACAACGGGATGGCTTTTTAAAATTATATAATATTCTTATAATTTACAAAATTATATTTGCACATACATACTTATTTTATAAGTCAAGTTTGGAATATAGAAAATCAACGGTTGTATTTAAGGAAATGACAATTATTAACCCCTATAGGTCTCAACTATTTATTTAAGCATTAAATTAATAAATTATTGGATAAGATTACAATTTGATTGGAATTGCGTATTTTGTTGAGTTTAAACAATCAGACACTGTTTTATTCCTTCATTATATCAGAGTTTCAAGTATCGGAGTTAAGAAAAGTTTACCTAAATCTGAGCCCGGTGTTAATGCCAAAGTAACCAGACGGTTTATAAGGCAACAGCGATTTAAAAACTGATTTTGGAAATAATCAAACACGAAAAGATATTTAAAAATGTAAATGCATAAACAACAATTGATTTGAAATACGTTTTTAATTCAATACGCTGTGAAATTGTTTTAGAGATTAATAAAGTAATAACAGTAATTTCTAGTTTCCATTGTAACAAAATATTTGTCACTTATTAGTAATATTTTTTGCCCACTCATCGATTAACCATTTTCAGTCGCTCCTTACAAATCAAATATTTAACAACTATTTACTCTATTCGACATAATTATTAAACAAAGGTTTCTTACAGAGTGGTACTTGGTTCGTTGTGGGCCGTCTGTTAAATTTCCTTTCTTGTCTAATATTTTTGCTATGTGGCTTTTTTATATACATACAATATATGATTTCATAGCGCTGGCAACGGCGCAATAAGCAATACTAAAATGCAACGCGATGTATTTTTTATTATTTTTTTATTTTTGCTGTTGTTGCCTGGCCTGTTGGCCAGAGTCGGAAGTAAGAGATGGAGCCAGAGTCCAAGCCAAAACCCGAGGCAGAGACAGAGACCGAGATAGAGACAGAGTCAACGCCAGAGAGTTGCAGTGCAGTTTTGCAGCTCTCACGGCCACAAGCGACAGTTTTGTATTAGAAACGGCAACTTGTGGCTGCAGCTAGTTACGGGCTTGATGACTACCGAAACGGGGGGAGGCGGGCGGGTAGCGAAGGTAGCTGGAATGTTGTCGCTGCTAGTTGGCAATGTTGCCAAGTGACTGACATAGTTGTTGTTGTTGTAATTGCTGTTGTTGTTGCCGTGGCCGTTGTTCTTGCTCCGCTTTGCAGGGCAACTGCGGCCTGAACTTTAAAATTAAATTTGTTGAACCGAACAATTTATGTGTGGCATATTAGTAGAAAGAGTTGCGTTCTAACCAAGAAACGTCACCCAATGCGGGCGTTGTTGCATGCGGGCAGCCAGCAGCTAGCAGCTAGCGCAGCAGCCCGCAGATACAGAGATACAAAGCTACAGATAACCTGTTGTCGTTGGTGCCTCTCAGCATCTAAATCTTTGTACGTGTGTGCAGCAGAAATCAGACAAAACGGTGCTTTACATTCATTTTGTTGTTGTTGTTCTTGTTGTTGTTGTGCTGTTTTGTGTTTTCTCTTCACTTGCTCATCAGGCTTCTTTCTTACTTACTTTCCTTCTATCTGTCGCGCTTTAATGAAATGTAATTTGAAAAATTGCGCGCGGCAAATTGTTGGCTTGTTGCAGCCCGCTCGTTGTCGTCATCGTTAGAATTTCAAATATTTTGTCTTAATTAAAATTTTGTTGCCAAGCTCTGTGGCTCCCTGTGGTCCGCTGTCCGTATCTATGTGTCTAACTTCTTCGCATGCTGGCGGCAAAAGTCGGGCAAATCTTTTAAATAAATTAGCGCTGTCGTTTCGTTCGTCAAGCATTTGTCGCGTTTGCATTTAGTCGACATTTTTATTGGATTAAGTTTGGCCTGGATTTATGCGCTGTCTTGGATTAGATGCGCCATCATTCACGTATACAGCTGTTGTTGTTGCGGTTGTTGTTGCCGTCGCACAGCAGTAATTTGCGGTAAGTCTGCTTCTTTCTGTTTCTTTTGGGCTTGTTGTGATTTATTTTGTTTTGTTGGACATTACATTTTAGGTTAAGTGGCGTTTATGCACAGTTGACTGTTTCGCCTGTCGCTTTGTTGAAAATTTGGGTCATAAAACAAAAGACTTAAGCAACGAACTGGTTCGTCTGCTTTGACTTTGCATTGGAATTTGAATTATTTCTCCAGCACATAGCCACAACCCAAGCCAGAAACAGAGAGAGGGAGAGAGAGCGAGAGAGAGAGAGAGAGAGAGAGAGAGGCGAAAATCGTAACTATTTTCCATTGATTAATGACAGGTAATTTTCATCCATTGGCCTCGGATGGGGAGCGAAAAGGAGGCAAAGAATGCAAAGCACATACATCGCAAAGGGCATTCGCCCCGTCGTCATGGTTCATTATATAAGCTTCGGTTTAATTAGTATGGCTAAAATTTTTGCATTTTTTAATGAATATGCCGGCGCAGAATGAAATTTAAGTTCAGATAATGATGAAATGGTATAAAATCATTAAAAACATATTCACAATTGGTGGTCAAATGTGGGGTATTACTAATGTTAATGGTTCTATCTCACACTTTGGTGGTGAGAAAATATTGACTATGTTTTGCATAGGAAAAACCGTATATAGGAAAAACTACAATTATAAAACCAAATATTCGATTCAAGATTATCGCACAGATAAAACAATAAATTGGCCCTTATTTAACACATGATTTATCTGTTCGCTCTTATAATATTGTTACTGCGAATAATTATCCACTTTCTATACTTTCGACTCCCCACTCATAAACTTTCTCAAACCTTGTTTTAATGAGCCATTCATAGGCAATCATCCCCAAATTGTTGAGCCGTCCACAAATCAATATACATATAAGCATATTTCGTTAGTTTATTTCACACATTCCAAATTCCGCTTCGAACTGGATTTTGCACTCTTTCTAGCTATGAACTGTGTCAACGTTTCGAAAACTTTCAATTCTTTTCATGCCTATTTACATAAATCCTCGGCAAAGTTCAGTCAACCACAATGAATAGCTTAGAAACTTAACTCAACTATACATTTTTCTGGCAATAAAATATTTATCTTCGTTTAAAATTAACGACTGCCTTTTATAAACAAATGTGTTTATCAAACAATTGTGATGTTTTGCGACTATGAAGGGTTGGTAATATTTCCATTTACCAATAGAAAATAATTTGACATCTGACGAGCTACAGATGCTAATCAAAAAAATAATTGGGTAAAATCGTCTATAAGTTAACATGTGATTCTATAAACTTTTTATACATTTGCCTTACAGCTCTAACAGCTTACAGGCCAAAAATGATTTTCAATAATTATAAAAAATAATATTGCAAAATTAAATTGCTAAAACTTACGAAATTATAAGATAAATGCATGCTTAAGCTTTTAAGCTCTTAAGACTATTTGTGAATAACGTCCCAGCTCAAGTTCTGTATCTGAGTTGAAGATATTAACGAATTAAACAAAATAAATACAATAAACTAAAACGACATATAGCCAAATTTATAATAAAACAAATTGCATTTTATGTGAGGTATGAAGCAAAAAAAAAAAACAACAACGTTTCGACGCTTGCAGCAGCTGCACCCACTTTTTGTTTAGCTGCAAGAAATATTTCTTGTTTCTCAAAAACTTGTCAGCGCCACCCACTTTCTGTCCGCTTGAGCAGTTTGTGTGTGTTTGAGTGTGTGCAAATGTATTTCTTTGAATGTGTGTATACGTGTGTAGGAGTCCATTTGCCTGGGAAATATCGGGCGGGGCGCTGACAGAGCGATGTACTCGCAGCCGCAAAGCGGCAACTGCAACATTTTGCTAAATCAAAATTGACACTATGCAAAAAGCCAACCCACGGAGCGCAAATTGCAACACGGTAGCCACACACACAGATACTCAAATACATACACTCTCGCACACACACTCGTGCACGTAACTCACTGTCGGGCCAGACTGGGGCCAGGCGCTCAGCGTGCCATGCCATAGAGGCCAAAAGGTGCCCGTAGCCCAACTCCATTGGCATGTGTGCTGTTGTTGTTGTTGCTGTTGTTGTTGTTTTGTGGCGCCAAGTAATTTCTGTGTTAGCGTTAGATTTCAGCCATGTGCAGACAACAAACAGCAAGCACAGCAGTTATTAGTTTTACATTCCGCACAGTGGCACAGATATGAAAATATGACTTGAATAATAAATTCAACATACATTGCGTATTTTCGGTTAGAGAAAATAAATCTCATATCTGTATGCCAGACAAATTTTTCGAATTGTGTGTCATAAATATTGGCTAACAAACATGCAGCATAGTACGCTGAAAGTGAGATGTAATAATATATGGAGTGATCGGAAGATTAAAGACTCATTCAGTTTAGATAAAAACAAAACCGATGATTGCAGTTTTTGTGTGATTGATAGTATTATAACTGTTAACTTAACTTATTCTAACTGTTTTCTTAATCTATATAATATATTTAATAAAAAAATGTTAGATTACCAAAAAATAAATTTGGTGTGTTTGTGTTTTACGTTAAAGGTTCGTTGATAAAATATAACACGAAATTTATAAAACTTTAAAACAAAATCTATATACATTTTTTTCCAAAACAATACTTTTTAATACTTTTTTAAAGTAAACACTTTCTCCCACTGTGCAGTGGTGCTAGCTTAAATGTGAATCACTCCGGTGGCGGCACCACTGTGGCCACCACCGTGGTGACATTTGTTCATTAAGCATATTAAATAATTAGTACTTGTTGTTGTCATATTTTATGTGCTTGCTGCTTGTTAAGCCCGCTGAGAGGCTTGGCATATGAGCAGCTAACATGGACAAGGACCAGTTTTCAATAGCCAACTCAAGTGTTGGCCTTTAGGCTTTGCTCAAAATGTATATGAAAATATACGATTGAATTGAACAGCCATTGACATGCCCATCTAAAGATATTTTAAATACTTAAAACCATCACAACTCATATGAGCACCAATTTTCTAACTAACGACATACTTGTGCTTCCAGGGTCAAAAAATATATGGGGATAAAAGCCATACCTTGAAAAATTGAAAAAAAAATTAAATAATTAATCAAGTCATTATTCACTTAATTCACTTACGCTGTCATTTAACTCGTTGCCTTACTGTAGCCCACTCTTGTCGACGAAAGATATTGCAAAACGAAAATATCTATACTTTTTGCAAGTTTTTTCCAATATATTAAATCTTAACGATCGGTCTCGTGGGTATTAATCAATTTGATCATTTTATGAATTAAAATTATAGTTGATTAAATTTTATATCTATCTCAAATTTAAAAGCTTCAAAATACTCAGAGTAATTTATACCAATTTCATAGTGTTTTTTATTACAAATCTGTTAAGGAATTCCATCAAATATTTATGAGCTAATTTTAATGAATTGAATATTATCTTAATATTAATGTCAGAATATTTATTATTCTCATTAAAAATTAGGCGTCAACAGACAATAATTAAAACATTTTTTAAGTATTTAACAGATTAAACCGAATCCTTCGCTTTGCAAACCATATCTTACAAATTATTTGAATATATAAATATAAAGAAGAACATTTTGTTTACCCGAAATTAGTTTTAGTAATCTTTTAAATTTATTTTCATAACCTGTTCTATTTGCATTTACATAATAGAAAAAAAATTACCAAAAACTACAAATATAAGTTTCTAGTCAAAAAGTTGCAGATGATTGATTCAAAAATTCTGTTGAACCTTCCATATTTACACATCTTTAATAATTATACCATACCACCATACTCATACCAAATATCAATGTAGAATAATATTAAAAGCTTCGTTTGATTTACACTCTGCCAAAGCTAACAAATATTTTCGCTGTTAAATTCGAAGCTATGAGTAAAAGTTGAACATGTGTAAGCGATAGCCTCTTTAGGGCTAATGTTGGAATATTGAATAATAAATACTTGTGGCTGTAAGTGACAAACAACAGATGTAAATTTATGTAAATTGCATGCTGTGTTGCCCAATGAGATATTTGACACTTTTGTCCACACGCGGCCGATTTGGTTATTAATTATTTATTGTCTAACTATTGTGAATTATGGCAAGCAAATACCAAAAAGCTCTGGAACGGAGTCAACTGGCCCAACTGGAGGCTGTGCCTCTGGGCCTTTTCCTTTGCTTTTTTCGGATACGTTGGCTGCGAACCAGTTGAGCGACATTCCATTTGAGGCGCGACAGGCGGCGTCCATTTCGGAGATGCTAAGATTAATCAGCTGCCATAAGCCAAATGACAAGACATATTTTTTTTGGACTTGTTGCCTCAAATGCTCAGTTGTTGTTGTTGTTACCTTTCGAATGTGGCCTAGTGTTATTATTGTTATAATGTTTATTTATGGCATAGCTAGAAAAAAAATTAATTTCAAATTTGATTACAATAAAAATAAAGCCACACACAAGCACACGCACACACATACGCACACACACGCACACACCTCAGATCCAAGATCGAGCCACTTGTAAGCAGCATTTGATTTACGCGTCCCAAAGTGTGCCCAAAAGCAGCGTCTAGGTAGGCAAATGAAAGACCCATCACAGTTCCCGCATCTCGGTAGGTGTGTGTACCGTGACGGCCCAACCCAAAATGCCAGCAATACTAAAGAAGATTTAACCACAGCCAAAAGCAACAAATTTCAAATAAATTTATTGTTTTCTATTTAGATAGTCGTATGTATGTATGTAAAGGAAATTATGCAAAGCTGCCTGTAAACAAATATTATAGACAAGCGGGACTAAAGTGGCGCATGGTTATGTTTATGGTAGTTCCCTTGTTCTATTTGCCGAATTGGGTTACTTTCAACATCATTTTTTAAGGTCTTAGGTTACACCAACAACAACAACAACAACAGCAACACAAACAATGCCAGCAGCAGCAGCCGACTTTCAGGCCAGGCCAAGCAGCGGATGGCCACGGACTAACATTAGAACAGCCCACGCCTGGCTTACGATTAGAGTTTCCAATGTTCCAAGAGACACTCCAAACAGGTTTCATGCCAAAAACAACAAATATTTAAGCCGTAGCCAATGAATGGAGATGGAGCCGGAGCTGTGGCTCAATATTCGTTCGGAAATATGACAGCATACGTGTGTCCGAAAAACAAAACAAAAAAATACCCCAACTTGAAAAAAAAATTCAACTCAATAATTGGTAAAAGCGTGGGCGTGTTGCTTATTAATTGTTAAATTGTGAAAAATCATAGCTAAATTTGTTGCTCGTTATAAATATAACTGGCGCCGTATTTTAATAGCTAATCAGGTTGCCCAAATCATTGCTCTCTGGCGTGGGCTCAAGGAAATTGGCTAGAATTTAGCTTTGAATTCTCTTAAAGGTCAAATGCACTCCACTTCAAGGTGTGGCTTGGCTAGAAAAAAACATATTTGCGCATATGTAGGCACATACGCATACAAATATCTCTCTAATAAATAATTGGCAACTGGAGTCGTAGGAAACCTACTTGGAACTGCCCACACAGACAGTGCACAGTCCGTTCCCATGGCCAATGAAGCCAAAGAGCTGCTAGGCCCAGGCCACAGATAATTTATATATATTTTTATTTATTTTACTTTGCTTTGCTTTGCAACTATCAATGACCCAAATACCATTGCTCGACTGCTCATCCGCAAAGATACTCCACGGATCATATGAACTTGGCAAGAACATTTGTTTAGACAGGTACAAAAATAAAAACGAATCTTAAGAATACTCAACGGTCAACTAATTTGCATTTATTTGTTTTTTATTACTTATTGCATGGCAAAATATCAGATGGCAAACTCTTAAATACAAGAGTGTAATTCTTTGTTTATATTATTACAAAAAATGCATGTATTAAATTATTAAATTATCGACAACTTTCTTCCCGTCTACAGTTGCTAATAAATATATTTTGTTTGATTTGAGATAATCCTGATCTTTTTGAACAGTTCGTAACTTTGAAGTATATTCAGTATATGCAAAGCCATAAATCGTGGAATATTTGGGACAATACACAATCAAGTTGTTTATTATGGTGTCTTAAAATATATCATGATTGTATACACATTAAATGTATAGCATAATAAATTACAGATATAACATATATGGTATTTCTTGTATAACTTATACGATTTCTAGCAGCAGATGCAAAACTATTTAAAAAAAACAAACGATTTTTGTAAAATATAAAAATTAATTAGATAAATCTTTTTTTTGAGCAAGGGTATATGTCTTGAAGCAAACTTAACCCAGTTATATGAAGATATATTGAGTAACGTTTTTTCTCCAATGCGTGCCAAAAATAAGAACCGAACTAAATGTATTGTGGAGGTTTTGAATTATTAATTTTTTGTAAATACTTAAAGAGTTAGCATTTAATCTTTTTTTCTGGTAAAATTAGTACAATTAAATGAACTTTAATTTAAAATAAAAATATGGTTTCTAGCATGCTAGAAATGTATTATAAAATGAAATTGTTAAGTTAACTCCCTGCAGAAAACAGACTTAAGGGGGTGTCCTATTCAAATGGCGAGCTTTGTATAAACATAACACTGTCCTTCACGATAAATATAAAAGATAATCCGACGCTCGTTATATTTTTGCCAAATTGCTAAATTGATTTGCTTTACACTTTTGTTATTAAAAATCAGATGGGTTAGCGTTGAATCTCGAACAAAGCGTTGAATCTCAAACAAAAGCTCATGTATTTGTTTTATGAGGGTACAATACACATTTTAAACCCATGATATTTCTCTTGGCCTTTACAGACTTCTGGCTTAAAAGCGAAGGTCACCCTATAAAGCACAATAATAAAACAGCGAGAAAGAAAAAAATGTCACACAAGACGGGCACAAGACGTGCCGCAGATCTGGAGTGTCCGCTGGCGTCGCTTGGACGGGCCAGCAATGCGGTGCGGGATCAGCTGGCGGCGGCGCATTACCACCATCCGCATCCATTGAGCTCCAGTCCGTTAGATCCGCAGGCGTATAAGATGTCGCGGAAATCGCCAAATCTCGGCCTCAATGTAAACGACTCCGTTGCCAGCGGGGAGCTCTATCCACTGGCCTCGCGCAGCTCCACGCCGCATAGCGAGCAGCAGACGCCGTCGGCAACGGCGACCACGGCGGCTGTGTTGCACATGGTGCAGCAGAAGGCGGCCACATTCGAGCTGCGTGGCCGGCACACGCGGCACGAGCAGTCCACCTACGGCGCCCACTCGACGGCGTCTGTGGGCCGGCATGCGCAAGCGAAGAAGTCGCCGGAACTGCAGACGCTGCCAGCACCGGCGACCAGAACCAGCGCCGCGCCAGTGCCGCAGCCGCGCAACTTTCTCACGCTCGACTGGCTGCACGGCAACAGCGCCGACACCGAAGACTCCAGCGACAACAACGCTGGTGGCGCCCCAAACGGCAGGCGACGCGGCCAGGCCCAAGGCGGACGCTGCAGCGTGCCCACGGTGCTGGGCAACGGCAACAGTGCCCAGTACCTGCTGGACAAGAAGATGGAGTCCCTGTATCTCGGCAATGCGCTGCGTGCCCTGCCCCTTGGCGCCGAGGCGAGCCAGTACCAAAACGAGCGCTACTACCTGGAGGACTACAGCAGCGGCAGCGGCAACGAGCGGTTACCAGGTGAGAACAAAATCAAACTAAATAGCTTAAATATTGCTTTCAAACACAAACAACAAGTGTCGATGTTTCGGCTTACGGTTCCAACCACTGCCTGACCCTTAAGTTTTTGTTCGTGAACCCGGTTTCTACCATCAATTATAAAGGTCTTTTTAGTTCAAACGTTATATCGTAGGAATTTTTTCAGTTAACATATATTCTAATTATTATTTATAAGTAAAACAAAACATCTTATTGTTTCCTTATCTAACTTTTTAATAATGTTTATGGTTAATTTATTTAATCTAAGATCGTTTAACGCTAATGCCAAGTAAGAAAACAATTACTATTTTGCATTTAATTATGTTCTAATTAACGCAACATTACCTAAATTGTATAAACAGCATTACATTTTAGTACAGCACGTTCCCGAAGTGTTCTTGGGCCTGAAGGTAGTAAAGCATATTATACCACATACTCCGGTCGTCAGCGATACCACCATCAAAGCTTTAATATAATTCAGAGTAGTAAAATATGATATTTAGTCTATTTAATTACTATTACAAGAACACTTGGCAGAACGACAAAAGAAAATTGAAGATTATAACTTAAAGTTACAATTTTGTACGTTTATCTTTGCAGAACGTCTGCACCATCCGCGCAACTCCAGTCCCAGCGAGACGAGTGGCTCGGATCGGTATCTGCTGAATCGCAGCACCAACTCGCCCGCCAATGCCTTCCAGCTGGACCACCACCACACCAAAGTGCAGAGTCTCTCCGATGGCTTGTGCAACATGGGTCGCTTCTCGCCTAGCCTAGACCAAGGCTACGCCACGCTGGTGTCGCCGTCGCCCACTGGCCATCACCCGAGCAATACGGGCGGCCTGGTGGTCAGCACCAACAAGAATAGCAGCCCTAGCATTGTCGGCGGTGGCGTCATTGCCAGCAGTACGCCCGCCACAACACCACGTCGTGGATTGGCCAACACAACGACGGTCACCGGCACCGGCATTGGGCCGCCGCCCTGGAACCGTAAGGGTCCCTTTCGGTGCGGCCCCTACTTCGACCGGCTGCCCGACGAGGCCGTGGTGCGCATCTTCAGTTGGCTGGACAGCTGTGAGCTGTGCAATGTGGCGCGCGTCTGTCGGCGCTTCGAGCAGCTCGCCTGGCGGCCGGTGCTCTGGAAGTGCATCACGTTGCGCGGCGAGCACTTAAATGGCGACAAGACGCTGAAGATGATCTTTCGCCAGCTGTGCGGCCAGAGCTGCAACGGCGCCTGTCCCGAGGTGGAACGCGTTATGCTCGCCGATGGCTGTCGCATTTCGGACAAAGGTCTGCAGCTGCTCACGCGTCGCTGTCCCGAGCTGACGCATCTGCAGCTGCAGACCTGTGTGGGCGTATCCAACCAGGCGCTGGTCGAGGCGCTAACCAAGTGCAGCAATCTTCAGCATCTGGATGTGACGGGTGAGTTGGCAAGCATTGCATTTCAATGGGAAAGCGACTGATGTTCTTACCCCGTCCCCGTTCCCGTCCACCACAGGCTGCAGCCAGGTGAGCAGCATTAGTCCGAATCCACATATGGAGCCGCCGCGTCGACTGCTGCTGCAATATCTGGACCTGACCGATTGTATGGCCATCGATGACATGGGTCTGAAAATTGTGGTCAAGAATTGTCCACAGCTGGTGTATTTGTACCTGCGACGCTGCATACAAATTACAGGTGAGCACTGGGAGCGATAATCTTAACTATTTAACTCATCATACATATGAATTCCATGTGCAGATGCGGGTCTGAAGTTCGTGCCCAGCTTTTGTGTCTCGCTCAAGGAGCTGAGCGTCTCGGATTGCGTCAACATCACGGACTTTGGCCTTTACGAGCTGGCCAAGCTGGGCGCCGCCTTGCGCTATCTCTCTGTGGCCAAATGCGAGCGGGTTTCTGATGCGGGCCTCAAGGTCATCGCACGCCGCTGCTACAAGCTGCGCTATTTGAATGCCCGCGGCTGCGAGGCGGTCAGCGATGATTCCATCACGGTCCTGGCCCGCTCCTGTCCCCGCCTGCGCGCCCTGGACATTGGCAAGTGCGATGTGAGCGATGCGGGCCTGCGTGCGCTTGCCGAAAGCTGCCCGAACCTAAAGAAGCTCAGCCTGCGCAATTGTGATATGATTACGGATCGTGGCGTCCAATGCATCGCCTACTACTGTCGCGGCCTGCAGCAGCTGAACATCCAGGACTGCCAGATATCCATCGAGGGCTATCGGGCGGTCAAGAAGTACTGCAAACGCTGCATCATCGAGCACACCAATCCGGGCTTCTGTTGAGCCGGCTGGCTAAGGCGGCACGTGAAAGCAAAGAGGCAGGCCATATGAGCAAAGATGTTCTAAACAATAAATACAGACACGCAAAAAGTTAGTTCTTAGCTATAGTTGTAGTTGTTACTGTAAATACTTACTTAAGCAGCTTGTATATATGTATATGGCTGGAGAGGATTAGCATAGGCCATAGAGCATTTGCTAGCATTTAAGTAGCGCGCCTTCTAGACTAATTCTTGCGTAATAAATTATTTCATATAACCCCCTAAACGTCCAGGTAGCTGTAAATATCTGGCATCATTTGAGGCACGTTCTTCAGTATGTACGGAGGACGCACAGCCAGCTCTTCGCGACGCTTAGAATGCTTTCTCGTCGAGGAAATGGTGGCCTTTAGCACATTCTTCCATTTGGGCTCCAGCCAGTTCAAGCGCAGCAAAACCGGTTTGATTTTGAACTCCGAGGTGCGGGAGCGCTTTACATAGCTAATGATCGAGTGCAAGTCGTGTATGTCGCTGATCACGCGCAGCACCTGGGCTTTGATATGGTTTAGGCTATCCTCGTGCTTCTGCTGCCGCTTCCTGTCCCTTCCGTTCCAAAATCGCAGCCAGTTGACCCGCGGATCCGACTGCGCATAGTATGAGGGCAGCTGCGCCAAGAGCTCCATTAGCCGGATGCGGTCCAAGAGTGTATTGGCGGGCAGTCGCTTCTGTATTTTGCGCAGTTCTTCCCTGCGTTTGGAGCTCAACTTGGAGTGCAGTAATCCGACCAGTTGCTTGCGCAACTGTTCCATCATCTCGATTTTTCTCATATATCTTTGATCTTGCTGAGCTATGTTGAATTTAATGTTTGTGTGTTTCACCATTAGATGGCGCAACTGTTTGTTTAGGCGCGTTATTTTGTTCTGGTCATAATGATTCTCGCTAACAAGTTGCTTGTAAGTTTTCTGCCATTGCTTCCGTTTTGGCTTAACCATGCCTGTAAATTTTGAATAAAGGTTGGTCCAAAAATTTAATGCGAGATTGTTTATATTCTTCTCATTCAAGTATTTTTCTATCGATAGACCGGCACAGCAAATCTACTGAAATCTTAATGGGATATTGGAAATTCGGTCACACTAGGCTACAGTGCTGCCCATCACTCGACAAACAGCTGATTTAGCTTGCTATGTGCGCCAAGTGTGCTTGTAGGTTAGATACGTTGTATAATGACAAGCACGTAAATTTGTTTAAAACAAACCGAAAAGCGTACAGCCAAATTCACGTGCAAGTATTGACGAAAAACTAGTGCAACCGCAGCAGACATGGCCAAGTACATCGCTCAAATCATTGTGCTAGGCGGCCAGGCAATAGGACGTGCCTTCGCCAAGGCGCTGAAACAAGAGATTGCCGCATCGCAAGAGGCGGCCAAGCGTGCCGGCGGTGGCAAGCAAGGAGATCAGAGTGCCGAGTCAAACTTGCGTACTGGTGGGTTCAGCTGATAATACAAATCGGATGTCGAATTTCATCAATAATAATAACAATAACAATGTTGACAGGCATGACGCTGGAGGAGGCCAAGCAAATTTTGAACATTGAAGACCTGAAGAGCGAGGAGAACATTGTCAGAAACTTCGAGCATCTGTTCAACGTCAATGATCGTGCCAAAGGCGGCTCGTTTTATCTGCAGTCAAAAGTTTTTCGCGCCAAAGAGCGTCTGGACCATGAGCTGCAGGCACAGCGGCAGCATCAAAAAACGAACGAAGAGCAACAAGCTGAGGGTGCGCCCCAAAGCAGAGCGAGGCAGCGACGTTGACAGATTAGTGTGCTCCTACCTCAAACGAAATTAGCTTTAGCTTTTAATTGATTAAAATAGGTTTTAAGTAGCAACGCTTCGCTTTTGTATTGTCTGTAAATAGATGCGAATTGATCTTCGGCACATTTCCAAGCTTTGTAATGTATCCAATAAATCAGCTGTTCGAGGTATGACAGCCCTGTGTTCTGTGCTACGCAAAGTTGGCTGCGCCGAACAGCTGTTGCTGGGCAGCACTGGAAGGCGTACAGAAGCAAATGAATTACTACGCAGCTGTATTGTTGTTAAATATACATTTTTCTTGTGTACAATCAAACGTGTCAATTGTTTATTTAATTGTGAAGGTCCAACGCCCAGAGCTCTAACGACGCAAAACAGCTGGCACATGCGCGAAAATACACAGAAATTCCAGCACAAAGCAAACGCTGAAATCAACCACCAGCAACGTCGACGATTTTCCAAAGAGAAGAGGTGGCATTCTGAGCATCGTTCTTGGAGCTGTGTGGCCTTTCTGCGCGAGAGAGCACGCATCCGACAACGGTATTTGAGCAAAGAAAATTCCGCTGTTCAGTCAGTTTTCAGAGGACCTTCGACACAGGCAGCCGAAAATTCAAGTTTTGCTCGTTTTACCAGGCAGACAACAGACATAAAAAAAAACAAAGAACTCCATCTGAAGTGGTAATTTACAACGTTACGTTGCATCTAGTATAAAGTCGGAGGCGCTTAGCGTGAACAAATATCGATTAAACGCGACATTTTCCCAGTGCCAATTTTAGTTGTGACAGTTGACTTGAGTGCAGTTTTCGATAGTTACAATTTATTTGCATATTTATTGATTTTCATTTCTTTCGGCAAATACTTCATTCGCCTTGCAGTTAATTTTTATTGTTTTCCATTATTCATTTTACAGCGTGCTAACAAAATTAACTAAGAACGCCAAAATTTACATAACTTGAAACCCGTTGAAAGTGAAACTACGTTGGTGCAAACGAAAAACCTATTACAAAATTCCTGCCCAGTGTAATAAAAGTCAAGCGGAGGAAGGAGACGACATAGCAGCAGCAGCGACGTTTGCAGACCACGACAAGAGAGGCAATTGAACCGACAGAGAGAGAGAGAGAGAAAGATAGAGCGAGAGAACGACGAAAAGTAACAACACCCCACAAACAAGCGCACGTTTGCACGTTTCTGTGTTTGAGCATTCGTCGTCGCTTCGGCTTCGTGTTCGTGTTCGTCTTCGTCTTCGAGTGGCATTCGTTTTGTGTGTACACGACGACTCCAGGCTAATCCTTTCGAGAGCTGCACACAAAAAACAACAAAAAAGCCAAACAAAATGTTTTCGGGTCTAACAAATCAATTCACCTCACTGGTGGGCGCCGTCAAGGGCGGCGCTGGCGATGAGGATGTGCCAGCACCCACAGGCGATGCTGCCGCTGCAACCACATCTACGGCCGAGGCGGTGGCCACATCAGTGGAACAGGATGCTGCTGCCGCTGCCGGCGGCGAGCAAGCACTCGAAGGCGAGGAGGGTGCCAAAAGGTGAGTCAAACGCTTCAATTCTTTGGTAAAATTTCAGATCAGATCAGTTTGACGAATTGTTCTCTCTCTCTCGCTTTCTTTTCATGAACGATAAGCGATGTGCGTGTGTATTTATCTTTTGCCAGCTGCCAGTCAAGGCCAATTCCCGTTATCGGCTAGAAATACACGCTTTTAGTGTCTATAACCGATTGGTGTTTCAATTCTGAGTTGCTTCGTTGTGTCTCCAACTAAGCCCTGCTGCTGGCTACTTTTTATAGCGTGCTTACTCGACCTTGCATTTTGTACCTTTTAACATTTTACCAACCCTTTTACGTCGGCCGGTTGCTTCCCCTGGCTTAGCCATATTTCGTAGCTGACTTCTGCTCGTGCATATTTCATTGCAATGCGCGTTTCGTGACTGAACATAATTGCTTGAGCTGCGAATAGCTGATAAATTTGTAATATATACTATATAGCGCATGGTGTGAAAAGTTGATTTATTGTTCGCTCCCTCAATTTGGATGGCTCTAAATGTGGCAAATGGGCTTGCAGCTTAATTCGGGCACTTATTGATAAATATTATTCATAAGATACCCATATTTAATGGTAAATAGAATATACACATATTGCCTGGTAAAAGCATCATTTTTATTTATTGTCCTTATTCTATTCTGTATAAATTTTTATTATAAACATTATTTTCTCTTGAATTTATGACAAGATGCTTTTTGGTTTTTGATATAGCAACACAAGACAAACAAGTTTGATTTATTTTTCAATTAGACGTTCAAACTAAATTGCTCAATCGATCACGTAAGCTCTTTATATTAATGGTCGTATTTTTAACAAGGGTATAACAATATATAGTATAACTCGATTTCTTTCAACTCACGAAATTACATTTTGGCAATGAGTTCACAAATAAAATTACTAATCATTTAGTATACAAATGAAAACTATGAACCTTTCGATACTCACTCTGATAAAAGTTGCTAGTTCACAAAAACAGCATATCAGAATCTAAATAAAACAAATAAATAGCTAACAAAAAACCCATTGAAAATAGTCTTTCCAAATTTATTTGCTCTTGTTCTCCGTCTTATTCAAAATGAACTCTGATTTCGAATCGTGAATAGAACCAAGACAATTGTTCTGGGTTTGCAGCCATGCCTTGAATATTATAGGATAATAAAAGCTTATAGATTTCCTATGACAAAACGTATTAAATTATTTATTAAATATTTAATTGAGTGTGAACAATTGGACATTTTCTTTGATCAAAAGATGTCTGTACAAAAGACTATCAGAGTTAAAATTATCATTACTCCGTATTAGTTTATTGAATATACTATGTATTTTTATATTTCTTCGACAAGTTGATTATTATCAAAATTCACTTGTTTAAGTATATATTTAAATGTTTGGTCTTATATATTTGTAGAGAAGTAAATATGTATATAAATCTATACATATATCTGACCCTTATTGAAATTCGTTTGAATTGAGTTATTTTCGTTTCATTTTATGTCAAATGACAACATAAGCCCCAGTGACAGCCTGATAATGCCACAAGTTGCTTCCTAATCCTTCTGACAATCGAAAGCCAAGCTGTACAAACTTTTTGTAATGGGCAACGAAGTTTCCGACAACCTTGCCGCCTCGCGCATCGTCAAATGCCATTTTTCACTTAATTTAGCACATTAATATTTAATTGTGTATGTGTACAAGGGGGCAAAATGTCTGGTAAGTCAATTCTGGGCACGTTCCGCTAGCCAGCCTTTGCCAGCTGCCAACAGCTGCTGCCAGACATCGAAGTGCGCGTTTCGTCTGTACCTCTGTACCTATGTGCATGCATATCTAGTACTCCTGCTGTTGCCTTTCACTATCAATTGACATTGACAAGTTGGACGGGTGTCGCGGGCATCGTTTCCTTTTCCGCTTTTGTTTCGCTCTTCACAAATTGCACGTGTACGTGGCTTATGCATAACCACAAAATGTTGAGTCATGCTTCCACCCACGCGCACGCCGTTGCTGTTGCCGTTTCCATTCAGTTTTTTGGCCAGTTTGGTTGCAAAAAAAAAGAAGGAAAGAAAACCTGTCACCAATGTCAGAGACATTTGCTCCATACTGAGCAGAACAGCAGCAGCAGGATTCTGGTGGTTGCTTTCCAGTTTCCAGTTGACTTTTGCTTGTCTTACGGATCGATACCAAAGAGCGACAAGAGAAAGAGAGAGCGAGAGATAGCGAGAGAGATTGGGTCGCTCTCTTTTGCTCTGTTGCGTCTGCAAAAAAAAACGAAATGTGCACATGTGATTTGCCCATACCAAACGAGGAACAGAGGACGCTATCGTCGCCTTCTGCTGCTCGAGCAGTTGTTGTTCTTGTTGTCCTTTTGCCAGCCTATTTAATAATTGTGCATTCAGTAAACGTGGCCTGGCATTAGAGAATCAGACGCCCCTAAACAGCAATCAACGTTAAATCTCTATAATTTTCGTTGAATTAATTTATTTAATTTTGGCTCCCGTGCATAAATGTTGCTCATTAAACTGACAAATATAAGCTCCGTGAACATAAACGTTACATATTATGCCTGAATACCACCTTATTTTATGAGTATAAGCTTATAAAGCACATGGATAGCATATATTAGCATGTTTTGAAGGCGTTAAACTTCAATTTATTTTTTTTAGTTTTTATAAATTTCTATTTGTGAATTGGCTTAGAACTTCAGAAGAAAAAGATTTAGAAATATGTCAATAAGTGAAAATATGATATAAGCTTTATGAACATTTTAGTTAATTAACTTAATTGATGCAAAAAAAGAACTTAATTGATGCCGAAAATAAGCCAAAAAGCGAGAAAACAAAGAGACTTAAATAAAATTTGCAATTATTATAAAATGCATTAAAACTTATTTTCGAAATCTTGTACTAAGATGAATATGTATGTTCTTTACGATAAATATTCTATTAGCAAATTTAATGATGCTTGAAATACGCTCAAAAGTATGCATTTTATTTATGCGAAATGGAGTCAAAAAGGATTTGGAAATGATAGCATGTTGGCCCCGATTCTTGTCCTGCAAAGCCTTCACCTGTATTTTGCGTCGCCAGGGCCAACGTTGTTGGCTTTGCCATTTGCGCGCTTTCAAGGACATTTACACTATTTGCAGTTGCTCTCTGTGACTGCGTGTGTCTCAGTTTGTTTGTGTGTGTGAATGCCCTTGCATTTGTTGTTATTTCCATTGCAACTGCTGACTGCGTATTTCTAAATTATGCCAAAAGAATAAAAACAAGACTAACGCTCAAATTGCTCCGCAAATAAGCAGGACGAATATCTAGCCTTAAAGTACGCTGCGCATTTTGAATTCTCTTTGTCACAGCTATTTTTTAATTTATGAACATACATACGTACGTTCATATGGACATACATACTTACATTCCTGTGTGTGCAAAGTCTTCAAAAGTTTTGATTGGTTCACAAAAAGGAATGCCAGTTTATGTTGGGCTAAAGTAAAACTCGCAAATATTTACATTCATTCGCATTGCTAACCAATATCCAATTGTCAATCAATGTTACACAATATTTATGAAAAATTATATATTTTACTTATGTTATATATATGAAAATACATTTTATTATATATACTCTTGCATGATTTTTATATTTTATTTACACTGTTTTAGTAAATATACAATATTTTATTATATACATATATAGATATCGATTCTCAAAAAAATTATGTAAACCCTCGTTGTAAAAAAAATTTTAAAGCTAGAGATTCCTTTCAAATAGCCCCGTCTGATGAGGAGTTCGAAATACATAATCCTATTAGGTTCTACAAATTTTCCAAATCTAAAGCTGCTTACAATTAATCCGGTGGAATTCGGTGTTATTAATAACAACAGGTAAAATTTCACGGTGAACAGACAGGATTTGTTAACAATCTAATACCAGATTGTCGAGGATCAATTAAAATATCATAAACAGTTTAATTTAAACTAGTTATTTTAGGCGATATTAGGTATCTGTAACATATCGTATTATACACCCAAAATGAGAAATTACCATCTATTCTCAATCAATATTTGTTTAACTGCGTACATTGAAAACGAATTTATTTTTACATACAAGTACCACAAGAAATTTCAAATATCCGCATATGTAAATAAACTTTAACAAGTTATAGTTGAGTGGTTTCACGTACAAATTTGATCCTTTCAAAGCATTGAATTTATGCCACTTCATTTTATATGCCGCAATGTATGAATCTACACATATGTATCTGGCAATGTATGCATATATAAATCTATATATACTCATATATTTTAATCCGTCGACGACTTCAAGGCTTTCATGCACTTTCCATAGCCTACATTCTTGGGCTAGTCGTTAGTATGCAAAGTGAGCGTAGGAGTTGAGCTGGTTTTTTGCTACCTGGGACAGCTGGGAACAGCTACGAAACACGGCAGTACAATCAAATCAATGCGATGGCCTCAAAACAAATATAAATAAATAAATAGAGCAAAGGCAAGGCTGCGAATTTATCGTCGTCCCCGAAATACAGTTCGCAAAGAAATAAAAATAAAAATGCTGTGCTGAATTGAAATGCTGCCAAATCAAACGCAAATGCCACCGACAACTTGAGGCTATTTAAATTTAAGGACGATATTAAAATTTTATGCCATGCAGAACGGCAAAATGGCAGGACACTGGACACAAACCAGGCAGCGCAACCGCTATCGGCGTGGGTGCTAACGACGGGTCCGGCATTTGGCATTGCAGGCAAATTAACGTGGTGACGACGACCTCCAGCAGTGCCAAATCCTGGCCCTGCGATGGGCAATATTTGTTGTATGTCAAGCGGAGAAAAAATGTATGCGTAATTTGGTTTTTATTTCATTTTTGTGTCGCCTTCCAATAATTCTCACCTTAATTGCCAATACAGGCTGCGGTTGTTGTGGATGCGCAGAATAAATAACGATTGCGCCCACAGTGAATATTTTATTCGTTATTTCTACGTATATAAATACTTCTAACCTTGTTACAGTCTGTTTATTCGAATTAATTAAAATTGGCTTCGTTTGCGTCTTATTATTTGTTAAACATAGCTTTGCAAAAGACTTTTGGTTATTTTATTATCTCTGTATGTCCGCCGCTAATATTAATTTATCTCAATAAATTATGTTTATCTCGTTAAAAGGTAAACCATTTCACATTTAATTACTGTACGAAGTATTGAACTCTCTTGGGACTCCACATAATAAATTAAAAGTCCATCTAAAGACCCATTCGTTAAGTTCAGACTGTTAATTTTACTTAAGTAGTTATAAAATAAATATCCGCTAATCAGTTTCAAAAATGTTATGAAGTTCATAAAAATTAAATGTTACTTAAATTTTGCAAATCAATTGAAGGCCTGCTCTCAAAAACCACTGAAAATTTGAGAGCACCGCATTACAACTTATCATGCAATAACGATTCGCTATAGTTTTTATTCTTGCGCAATTTGGGCTGATGCGCAATGGTCAAACCAACTTTCAATCAATTTTATCGTTTTCAATTTAATAGCCACAATTTTTCGGCAATTTTGAACAGCTGTTAGCCTACTTTGTGCTGTGAAACATTATGCCGCAACTTACCAGAAAACAGCCACAACTTCGTGTGGCCAGCTTTTTGGCAGCTGCTTTAATGGCTTATGTAAAACATAAAAAAGTACTACTTTTATATTCGATTATACGTTGCTGGCAAATACCCTCACAAAAGAAGGTCGCATTGAGTTATTTATATTCCGCACTTCTAAGAGTTAACTTGAAAAGGACATGAAACCTAAAAGCTAAAATTCATCTAATCCAAAAGACAGAACCTAGCTAACTAACGTTTTATTGCCGTAATTCACACCATAGTGGTACCATAAAGTTTAGTATTCTTTTTGAAATAATTGCACTCAGCTTATGTATCTTTCCGTGGTTTTCCTAATTATAACTGTAATTCGACATTATCCAGGTCTTTTCTCACATACTCAGCTGTAATTAAAAAATAAATATTTATATTCTGCCTGACTGTCACATTAAATTTGACCAAATGCTGTGAATCAGCTTAAAAATATAATTTCAATGGAACTTATCAACACACAGGCAATTGATTCTATGACAACCAGAATTAATGAATTTTTTTGTAATCAATATATGTATATTAATATAATTTATTCATGACAGAGCATATAATTGTTTAATTGGACAGTATTCATTTATTGCGTTGAATTTAATTACTTTTGTATGTACCTAGCCTTAATTACCCAATGATACAAAGTACTAGGAATATGTGTGCCCTGTTTACAGCGCAATATCAGCTTGAAACAGAAGAAAACAGTCAGAATAATTAATTGTTGCCTCAAAGCAAACTGTTACTTTAGAACATATACATTTTTTTTACTTGATCGTTAGAGGCTGTGACTAGCAGTCTATCTGCTGAATTTGGTGAATCTGACTTTGAAACTAAGATATAAATCTCACTTTGTGAACAGAGTATAAATTGTGTTGAATTGCTGCAAATTATTCGACACCAAAAGAAACCCTTTTTAAGGAGCTATGAAATTCGTATTGCTTACACTTATTGTGTATAGTGTTTGAATCACTTGTGTTGTATTCAATATTATGTGATTCGATTTCCACGGCCAACGAAGTTAGTTAGATCCAACCATATGGATGGTTCTGGAAAAACATATGCTAACATATCCTGTTATGTTAGTGCCTTGCAAAATAAAGATAAATGAATAAGCGGCACAAAGAGCAAAGTGCACGGAAGTGGCGACGAGCATAGGAAACGGAAAAACTGGCAAAAGTTACGCTTTTCATATACGAAATATATATATACATATGTATATATAACTTTGTAGTTGGCAGAAAGAACGATACAACCGAGCAGAGACTAAGGCAAAGCGTATCAAGACATAAATATTAACGCACGGCGGAAGTGACAGCCAAAGTAATGCCAACAAATGATGTGAAAGTGAAAAAAGGGGCGGCACCAATAGGCTGTGTGTGGATGTGTGGGTGTTGAGACAATGCACGCACACACATAAAAACTGTTATATCTCTGGCTGCCAAAATGATACAAAGTAGCAAATTACGCCGTATCGTAAAAGTGCTACGTCTACGTGTTTTATTTTGTTGAGCTCTGTTCGCCTCTGTTTTTATTTTTTTCTGTCTGAGCGACAAGTGCGACACAACGCGACATTTTATTTGTGCTGCGAGTTGAGATATTGCAGAAGTTTTGCGAAATGAAAATTGCATGAAGCCAACTTTAAAACAGAGTTCGACAAGATAACTTGTATAAAATGTTAACGAAACAAGTGTACCAGTTGTGATTGCCCCTCTTTCATCCATTTTCAAAGGGCTCCATTGGGTATAATGATATTAATAATAATAATAATATAAAAATATTAAAACAGCTCTATACACTCAATTTTCACAATTTTAACGTAAATTTAAAGTAAATTAAATTTAATTTAACTGAACAAAGTATTAAATAATTATCGAATTTGTAATAAATAAAATCACAAAATGTAAAACCCTTTTAAATGCGTATTTAATAGTAACTGGTAAAGTAGTTAATTCGTTTAGTAATCTAATAAGTTAATTAAAGAGTTGGCTAATGATAGTGTAAAGTGTAATAATTGTTTACCGCCAACAAAATCACAATGCGTTAATTCTACACCATATTCAAAAACAGACAAATTTTAAATAGATACTTTAAATAAAAATTCAAATGATTTAAATCAGTAATTATTACCAATGGCCTGCAAATTCATCAGTTTTTGTGCTATACAAAAAATATATTTATACAATGTAGCTTTTGATTTAGCTTAAAAAGTAAATTTTTATTGCTCTTATTTTATAAACAGGCTAAAAGCTTTCATTTTTTTATTTTTACATTTTAAATATCACTTAGCGACAGATATGTAAATTGCAATTGTGTCCAATTTCGTTTATCTATGTTGTTTATTCAACTATGCAGTTCCGCTTGACATAATAAACCCCCTAAAACAGAATGCCCTTTTTGAAGCGTTTTAGCATCAAAAAATGCCTGTCATTGTCATAAAGCTTAACTTCAGCAAATAATCCAGCAAACCGCGTCCCAATCATTCGGTACCTGCCTCCTGCCACCGGCTATGAGAAGCCAACCAAACGGAATACTTAAAAATTAACATAAAACTCGCACGCTCTATAAAATGCCAAAATGCGTTTGATAAGCGCGCACTTACTAAAATTTTCAAATTATTATTCACAAACCCGTGCTGATACCGGGGGTTGGGGATGGAATATGTATTTGGGTCTGCTCTTGGTTCTATTTGCATAGCGTTAATGGCTGCTGACTGCTTTTAAAACTCAGTCACTGCCGCTCATGTGTGTGTTGACGTGTGTGTGTTTATATGTACGATGTTGGCATAAAAAGGTCATCCCGAGTGTAAAACTCACAGCCTGAAGCCTAAACGTTGGTCATTTTATTTTGCTAGCTTTTTGTTTAGCTACCACCAAAAGAGAAAGGCAAATACGTTTTAAATATGCCTTAACACATTGCATGACATGAGCTTTTAAAAAGTAAGTAAGAATATTTAAATTTTAAAAAAATCTTCAAATTAAAATAATTGCATGGCAATATGTTTCGTAGTAAGCTTAAAGCTCTAAACTTTGAGACCCCAAAAGTTTCGGAAACAATAATTGTTGTCGAAGTCTATCCGGCGTATACGCATTTTTTGTGCGACAGCCCTTTTGGCAGGCATTGTTTTTAGAAATAATGCAATTACGTGGCCACAGCTGCGCACCGTATATTGGCCTTGTAAACGTGTTTATAGTTGGCATGAAAAACAGCGCCTAACTCAATTTCAGTTTCAGATGCCTGCGGCAGCAAGGACCAACATCAGAGGCGTTGCTGAAGCTGCTCCTGTTCCTGCGCTGCCGGCATGTCGTTTTGCAATTTAATTTTGTGCTGCGCGCGCTTCGCTAACGTGCGCAATTAATTCTGTCAACAACAGGCAGCCAGAAGACCGGGACAACACCTCGTGGCTATGGTGAAACATTCTTCTTCCGTCTCGCCCACGCAATTTGCAATTTAATGTTTTCGTTTTCTGCATCACAATTCTCTGTTTTTGTAGCTCACATTTTAAAAGGACCTCAGATCGCACCATTTAAGTTTTCTTCGCTTTGGTCCTTTCTTGCGGCTCGTCTAATCTAATTGTTATGTTCTCAATATTTTGGCGACCCTTTCGGTTGTGGTCCGCATTACTTTTAATGACCGCCTGCATCTATATCCGTTTGCTGTTTGTTGATTATCAAGCTTGTATACCACGTACCGTAAAGGGTATAACGAAGTTATGAAAATGTATGTCACACGCAGAAGCTGTAACCTCCGACTCTATTAAGTAAATATATTTTTGTTAAAAATGACAAGCTGAATCAATATAGCCATATATAATGTCTATCTCTGTATATGAGCGTATTGATCTCGAATAGCTGCAGAACGCGAATTTGTTATAAAGCTTCAGTTATACCTTACTTTAATTAATACGATCTGAATTTGAATTTCTCAAAAATTGTTTTTAAACCTTGATATTCTTGTAGTATTGTTCGTATTTTAATGTTACATTTCATGCCATTTTATCAAACGATCGGAAAATATACACATAATTCAATCAAGAGTGAATTTTCCGATTTGCGCTGCAAAGGGAAAAAATGTGTGTTTAATTTTTTGTCTGCATATAAATAATTGAGTGGCTCCGAATCTGGAGCTGGGTATTGCGGTTCTGCTAGTTGACCAAACTCGGCTTGAGCAGTCTTGTTTGTTTCTTGCGCTTCTTGGTTTACAATTGGGTTACAATTAAAAATACACTATGATTTAATCCTTTACGCTTCCGTGATTCAGCTTGGACTGTGCCTAAATTCGGTTGTTACACACAAGTTCGTCAGCTTCTGGGTCTACATAAATCACCTGAGGCTAGTTACCTGTGCTTATGTGCGCACAAGCTACAACTACTTATCTGACAAGCTCTTGAATTATTAGTGGGAAACTCTTCTACGGGTTACTTGGTTTAGTGCACTTGACAGGCAATCAACAAACTGCAAACCTTTGTCGATATTTTCAACAAACTTATTAAATTTTCATGCTGGCCAAAATGCCTGCGGGTATCTCCGTGCGCCAGACCCAAACGAGATTCAACACGACCTTTGACTTTATCTAAAAATAGCTGTCAGGGCTTCCAGCGTTGTGCTGGAGAGGGGTGCCAACACAGCAACTCCGTGACTCCAAATACGGCGTCTGAGCCACAAAGGCCACCAAACATTTTATGGCCAATACAATTTCCGCCTCGAGCTACTTCCTGCCGGTTTATGAGAGACTTGGGTGCCATTTGCGTTGCCAAACAAAGCGTCTGACGGTTCCTTTTTCGCATCACCCTTACATGTTGAACGCCTGGGGAGTGGCTAAAATGTTGACTCATAAAGAAAGTGACAAGATGTTTTCATAAATTCAACATTTTTGCCGAGCTCCTCATAAATCTCTAATTGCGTGAAACTATGTTTTCAAGTTTTCTTTAATGCTTAGTTTGAAATGGAAGCGGTATAAATATAATGATAAAATATTTATTCATAAGTTACTTTTTTTCTTATTTTACCATTTGAAAATATTTGCCTTCCTTTGTCTATAAATATATTATTAATTTTTTGAATTGTTCACCTAATTAAAATACATGTTATTTTTAAGCTGTTTGTCTCGGTAACAATATTCTAAAGTTCTCAGCATGTCAACGCAAAACCATTTCCTAATTAAATACTTGATGCTTAGAGCCACGTTATTGTGCCAATTCAATCGGATTTCATTAGTTCAGGAACTGCATCTTTCATTGAGATATTTCTCTAATTCCACTGCACTCACCTCAATTGATTATCCCAAGCACATTGCCCTTTGTGCTCCCCACCATGACATGGCAGTGGGTCCATAGTTCAATGATGATGCTGGATGGGCTCCGATATTTGCCACTCAGTCGTTAATTGAAAATTGCTGGCGACAGCTGCTTTAGCATCTGCCAACTGTTTGCTTTGTAATTGAGTAATGAAATATGCGCCCCAGCAAAGCTGAAACCCTCTCTAAGTCCCGCCCGTCTAGCTCCCACTTGCATACCAATTAAAAATAATTCAGACCCCTGAAAGGTCAAGGGGGTGTTTGCCGTAGACTTTGAAGCCAGCATTGCTTCCACTTCATAGATGCGCCATATGAGCTATGCTGTTGTCCTGGCAACATCCGGCAAAGCATTGCCTGGGAAATGTTTGAAATAAAGGTCGCTGCCGCAGACCAACATAAACTTTTTCTAAGGCGCAGATTGCCTGATTGTAGAATTAATAAAAGGATATGCTTAAAAATAGCATAATCTAATTAAATTCTTAGCGACTATTACGACAGCTTTACATGCTTACAAGAATTCGATATGATTTACCCAATAACTGGTATTGGAATACCATTTTTACAATATATTATATATTGTATATAATTGAAAACCGAAATGTTTAATGTTTATGGCAATGTCCAAAATGTGGCAAAACTTTCATTGAGTTGATTTTTAGTCGACATATATGCTGTTATATCAAACCTTCGTTTCTTTTATTTACATCAATCAATTAAGTTAATATTTCCAATTGTTTAACCAACTGACTGAAATTGTTTGATGCATCAAATGAAATTTGAAATTATTGTATTTGCGAACATATTTGTTTATTTTGCTGATTGGAATTTTCGGCTCAGCAACTCAACAGACTAATTGGCTTATCATTACCGCATCAGCGTTTCCACTCCCATATGTTCTGTGGAATAGCCTTAAGTCAATTCCAATGAAAAGGCACTTGGTCAGAGTGGGCAGTAAAATTCAAATAACAACAGTAAATTGCTCCTTGAAAACTGTGTACTATACTCCGCCCAATGCTAGCTGTATACATTGCGTATACTTAATTAGCATTATAAAGAAAACCACGTTATGTTGTGCTTGCTCTGAAAGTTGCTGTGGCTTCAACAAGTTGAGATTCCACGTCCTTCGTTGGTGCCCGGAGGTTGGGTTGGGTTTGGCTGGGTGAAATAGGGCTGGGGCCGAGTTTAATTAAATAAAAATTTCTAGTGTTTGGTTGCAGCATGGGGCATCATTTTGCATAAATTGCGAAAGTCCTTGCATTTTTTGCACTGCTTGTACGATCCCTGCGTCAACATAGAATTTCATTTGCCTTGCACGTGTTGTTGCTGTTGCTGTAGTTGTTGCCTGCCCTTTGATGGCTGCCGTTCGTGTTTTGTTTCAGTGCTTTATCACAGGACTAAGGACTTGGGCATCAGACATCGACGAGGCGCATGCATTGGGCCAAGGTCAGCACAATTTACATTTCAATTTCCAGCTGAACTGCAAATTTATTTTATTTTTTTCTCCATTTTCACCTTTTTAACTTGTATGTAGGTGTGTGTGTGTGTTTGCTTGAAGAAGATTTGCTCTGTTATTCCTGTGAATTGATTGGGAAAACAGAGTAAAAATAAGATACAATGTGGATTTGTCCCTGTTGGGAAATTGTTGCAATACTCGTAAATTACCCGCCATGCGCCGATGGACACACACTTTCAGAGCATAACAGTATTTCTTTTTAGTCCCGCATTAATTTTGATTTACGTGTTGCTGCTTGAAAAGATTTATGTCTTAGCCTGTTTCGCAGCGTTGCCATTGCTTGAGCTTATTGGCACTTACAACCGGAGCCGGAGCCGTATCCGTAGCCAGAACCTCGCCGATTCCCTTTGGGTTGCGTGTTAACTTTGAACTTCACTAGTGTGCAAAAACAATCAAGTTCCGTTCACTGGCTTTCATGTTGAGGCGCCGTTTAACATCATTTCGCTTTTGTAATCATATCTCTGTACTTAATTAAAAGGCATTCATTCAGTTGGCCAGCGCGGTTTGGTCATTAGGCAATCCTTTCTTGTGCCCCAATTGCCGCCTTCTCAACGCAAAATGTCTAATTAATGTCTTAACATTTCCATCGCTTACGATATAAATCTCCATTAATTTACAACCTTTATTCTTTATAGGTAACTATGACGGCAAAACTCAATACTTGAAGGTCAAGGTATAAAATCCTTAAATAATTAGGTATTCGATTGTGCGCTCTAATGTTTATGGTTGAGTATAATATTTAATTAATATGATCACAAATTAAAATAATAATAACATTAGTAATATTATATTCAATAATATTGTTAATATTCTTATTATAAAGATGATTTACAAATTTTTTTTCGACTAATATTCATAATAGTTTGCAGATATAAATAGACAAGTTCGGAAAGAGAAAATCACTTTTTATCGACCTTTCAATATTACTTTTTAAATCATCTTACTTTAATCTGAATTAAAATATGAAATTTAAGAAATTTAAAACACAAATATTATAAATTCTATAATTTTTTATTTTTTAAATTTACCAATTCCAAATTTAGTTAATGTTAATTGTCCATCTCATTTATGCTAGATTTATAATTTAAAAGTATATTTTCCTTTTTTCTCTTTTCTATTATTTTTAAAAAAATTATTATTTTTAAAAAATCTTATTTTAGCATACCCAAGTCAAGTTCCCTGGTAGATTCATTTGTCAGCGAAGCCACGTAAGTTTCACATTTTTATTTTATTTATTATTTTATAAATAATTCATTATTGATGAATAGAAATAATTATATTTCTATATATTATATATAATTTCTTTAGCGATATGTATTTTTATTTATAAATAAAATGGTCATTTTCCTTAAAAATTATATTTCCTAATATATCTATTATCCGACATTAAATTGAGATTTTTTTAACCTGAACATTTTTCAGTACATTTTTAAATTTCATGCTAGCTTGGTTTATTTTTAAATAAATCATAATTTCAGTTATATTAGTTAAACGCCATTTAAGAAGGCAAGATTGTGGATGCAATCGTAAAGCCATCACCACGATGAATTACTCATAAAACGAACTATTAACCGAATGGTTGAAAAATTCCATTTCATAAAACCAACACGCGGCCACGCCCTCCGGCAGCCATTTAAGCCGCCAAATGGCAAAGGCAACAAAAAAGAAAAAAACTCCCGGCGCTATAATTGTAGAAAAAGTCAAATAAAAGCTGTTGCTGTGGGCCCACGTCCCGATGGCATTTTGAAACTTTAATTGCGCCAAAGTGCTTGCGAGTATAACTGCCACGCCCCATTCCCCACATCGCCCATACAGCTACACATATGAAAAGTTGCGCAACTTAATCGCTTGCCTGCCGGCTACAGCGTATGCAACAAGATTTTGTAATGACACTTTGGACGCTGTCCCCTGTGGGCGTTGTGTAATTTGCGCAGGACTGCGAAGGACTTGGGACTCGCTTTCCGTCCATCTGCTCTAATTATACGCCTAGCAACCTCGCGCTGGGTCAGGCCCAGAAAAATAGCGACACAAGTGATTTCAGAACAGTCCGCAGCTCTCTACCCACCCACGTGTTGAGCATTAAATTACCTTTGCCTTTGACTGCTTTTGGGCCGTGCTCATTCATCGGCTATTCATTTCAAGATAATTCATCTCAATCAGCTTAAATATCATGCTAAATATTTCATTTGCATTTGGGGCTTGAGAGCTACCTTGGGGTTCTTCTTTTGTCCTGGCATGCCTTTAATTAATGCGCATAAAATCCTCGACATTTTATACCTTTTTTGTGTTTTGTGTGCGCCCGGACACATCCTTTTCCAGGTTCTGCCCTGCATTTGATTGAGTGCGCTGCCACAGCAACAAGCATTGCCTTAGCCCGGATTGTTTATCATTTAAAGATTTGTCATCGCACCGTATACACTTTTATACCAGCACCAAAATATCCTAATAACAGCCAAATAGTTATTATTTACATAGTTCGGAGATTACCCTGTTATACGTTCATTTTTACACAAAACAAAAGGAGATCAGAGGAAAATAAGCTTAGAAAGACAAATGCTTATATATCCTAATTTAAATTGAATTTAAATTCCAATACCATTTCGACAAACTATTAGCATATATATGTTGAAGTTAAATCTAACAACAAGCTGTTAATAATATTTTAACTTCTTAAAGTCAGTCATTTCATATTAAATTTCTATATTTCTATATCTTTCATATGTTTATATCTTTTGAAGATTGTAAATATAATTTACAATCGAACTTATAAGTAAGGTTATATTGAGTATAATTGATTGCACAATCATCATTGTTTTTGCAAGAAGGTATATTCAATTAACTTCAACTGAAATTAACTTCAAGGCTGCAAGCTGGCTTTAAACCAATTCATAACATGAACTGATCTAGTTGCCCAAATTAAAAAATGGTACACGAACATTTCTGATCCAATATATTATATTGTCTAATCTCAACTACTTGGTTGAAAAATAAAAAAAATTTGAAGGGAGTTTTTTGTTATGCATAGGAAATAGAATATTTTATTTAGAATATATTTTCGAACGAACCACCGTCATTTGTTTATGTTTGAAGCCTTGCTTTAATGATGTTCATAATTTTATAACCTATAATTTATAATCTTTAAAAAGTTATTTTCTGTTTGTCTTATAAATATCAATTAACAGCTCGAAGTTTCATTTAACATCTATATTTACTACAATTATAACTAAAATACTCTATAGTTTATTTTGATTGTTCGTCCAACTGTAAGAGTATTAATAAGCTGGTGCGCCATAGCCCAATAATATTTTGTGTTAGTTATTTATGTGCATTTGAATGGGCGGACAATGAACTGCTTTCGGCACTCTTGACATATTACCCAAATACACGCACAAATCAGAAAAGGTATCAGCTGCCGTTAATGCGATTTATTTGTTGCTGTGTTTGTAGTGTGTGTGTGTGTGTAAATACCTGCTTAGTCCATGGCACATCATTACATTGAAGAGAGATCAAAATAAAATTAAATACACCAAGCGAGGTCACATTCGCCTACATTCGCATTCATATGTGTGTATTTGCTTGTGTTTGTGTTAGTGTGTGTGCGTGATCCGGTAAATGTCAAAAGTTTTAAGGCATTATAGCACACACGGGCACATAAGTTAAGCACCGTCACTGCCAACCAAAGGACCTCTCAGGGCCTTTCTCCCGCCTGTCATTGACACGCAACATTTGCAGGTTGCTGTTGATATTTTTAGACATTTGTGCAAATTTTAGTTTTTCATGCCAGCCCTCATTGTTAATTATATTCTGCGTTAGTTTCCTTTTTTTGCCATGCACCACGTGCGAATCCAGATTCAGACTTGCCGTTGACCTGGTCGAGGATATTTTTATGATGTTCGTTTGGCAAATGTGACGTCTCGGCCACAGCCGCGAAAAACTTAAAGCAATCACATTAAGTGGATTGTGTGGCGGCGACGACAGCACCTAAAAAGCGGAATAGCGACGAGGAGGGACAGATGAGGTGCACACTTCAATTATATCCCCATTGCCAGGTGGCAATGTCGTTAACAGTTATGTTGTGGATTTTGCAGCCATAAAAAGCTTAACAGTTGCTGAATGATAAGATGAGCGCCTTGGGTTACAACTAAATGACATGTACATGACTCTGGGACACAATCAAAATGCTCTCTACTAGCAGAGAACATTATGAACCAGTGCTTAGTTAATGGGCATAAAAACACGAGGGTTAGCACCTGGCCATTAAGTTGTTTAGTTGTGTTAGAAAATTCCATTTTTTTCTAACTAATGTGAAATGCTTTGCGAAAACTTTAATGTCAAGAGAGTTAGCTTTCAGTTAATCAGTTCATTTTAATTTCATGAAACTTTGTCATACACATTTTTAATTTCAATTTTAAAGTTTGTCTTTGACAACAATTTATCATTATACCCGTGAAAGCATCATTATAATTAAAAGTACAAAAGATACATTTTACAGACAAAATACGAAATTAAATTGCCTATTATGTCCTTTATATGATTCTTTGATCTTTCTTCAAATTTCGTCATTTAATTAAGATTCATTATCTTTCAAGCTTCAAATGAAAGTTAAATACATTGTTTAAACACTTTTTAAATAAAAGAAAATAAATTACCCCATATTTTACTGATGGCATGGGCTATATTTGTTTATCAATTGATGTTCTTTATTGATTGAAGCGTGTTAATATGAAATGGATGAAGCTTAAAGGTTCACATAGGTATTATTGTGTGAATAATAATACCAAGCTTATTCTCTACGTGGCTATTCGTGCATTCATAAGATTGAGCTGAGCAGCTTCCCATATTGTTGACCTTTTCACCATATAATATGTATACAATATCGACAATAGCGACTGTTTTTAAAAAGTCATCCCGTTTTCGACTTTTCTCGCAGCTGCAATGCAATTTTTATTGCATACTTTACGGTTGCTGCACATAAAAACAAAATAATTGAAAATAAGTCAGAGCACACTCGCATAAAAATAAATTCAAGGCAATGTATAAAGTGGAAATTGTGATAACGCAAAAATAAACGATGGCATAAAAGAAAATTATTAGAAAATGCGCAAATGGAAATAAGCAGAATTCAGCAAACCCGAAAAGCCAAATGTCAAATGCCAAGCAAAAAGCATAATTCTTACTTTTGTGTAAGCGTTAAATGTGCCGTTCGTGTATTATTAATATCTACACATGGTCATAATGATAGATATTTGTGTGTATCTTCTGGCTGACTAACACATTCATAACCTCCCTTTTTGCAATGTTTACTTTGAGGGCGGCATCCTTAAAAGGTTGCTTCCCCGACCTCCTCACCACACCCCAGCTGTCTCTTAGCCTGATGTTTACCTGCTCGCTGGTAATTTGTCAAATGTGGGTTTCGCCATTCTTTTTCATTTCTTTACCTGGCTGTTGCGCCTTCGCCACGTGTGCATGACATACGAGGGCAGCCCGAAATGTTTGCGATTCCATAACTAAAGAAATTAAAAACACAATTATTTATTTGCATAAAAGAACATTTAAAATAAAAAAAAACAAGTATAGAGATTTAAATTACTGAAGCTGTTTTTATATATTAGTTGCTTACAGATAGATTTAAAGATCTGTAAAAAGGGTTGACCTTGTCTTGAAAGTTAATCAGTGGTACTACGTCCCCAAATCAAATCATGTTTCTAAATTGAGCATGTATTAGCGCATCTCAAGTAAATATTAGAGACAAACAAATATTTGACAATTTATTCAGAAGCGTATTTTTATAGATGTAGTATGAACCGATTTGGTTTGCTTTCTGACATCCCTCGCATTTTCCTACCCGCTGTGGTTCATACCGCCTGCCAGGTTGCCTTACTGCGTGATATTATTTAGCTTTTTATACGCATTTAGCGTTATTTTTCTGCGCAAATGCAATAAATTTTCTTTAGCATTATCTTAAATATGTTGGGCGTATTGTGTAAGTGGGTGGGCTTGTTTGTGCACGTGGATCCATCAGAGACTTAATGTAGCAACGGGCCGTTGCTAGGGATTGGTGGTTGCTCTTTAGCTTCGGCTTTACTTTAAAATTGCGTGTCTTGGCGCCTTTGAAATGTGAGTTTTTCAGCGAAATCTCAGTTCGCCAATGCAATCCAATTAAACCATGAGTTCACGCGTGACACTCGACCCAGACTCAATTAAAAATAGCACTTACAGCCATTGAAATAAACTCCCTACCTCTTGCCACCACCTCGACCACCCCCTTTTCCGTTTTCTCTATCGCTCTTGTGGCTATCTTTATTTGTTTTTTGCCAGCAAGAAGCCATAAAACGGCGATAAGCAATCAGGCAGATCGCCTGAAAAAAGCCATCTAAGCTGCGTTGGCTCGCAATGCAATTTGCGCATCAGCGGACACGAGGGACCGAGAGGATGGGGTGCACTGCAACGGGGAGCTGTCACATTGCCATATCCTCCGCACTTTGCCACATTTGCAATTCTCCGCAATGCAGTTGCATATTGCAGCTGACTTTGCTACTCGCTGTTCTAACTTCAATTTGCATAAGTGCGATTCGTGTTCTGCGTGTATTTGGTCATTTCAATTTTGTTTATGTGCTTGGCTTTGTCGCAATTTTTGACACATATAAAACAAATACTTTATGTATAATATATATCTATTTTGCTTAGGAATCAAATATCAAAGACTCCATAAAAAGAATGAATCTTTATTAAACGTTAGCCCATATAAGCTTTAAACTCTTAGCTCAAAATATGCACAACAGAATTAAACTTCTGATCTCTATCATACAGCTATATAAACAATCAATCAAATTGACTTATTGCAAGAATATCTTTTTTGTTAAAAATAAAGATATATGAACAAAAAGGTGGATAAAATTTATATTCATAACCAATTTCGAAAGTTCTGTAATTTTCCATAATCCGGACTATACTTTTTTACATTATTCCAAATTACATTTTCTGTCTTTGTTATATGTCATTATTAAAAAAATTACTTATTTAATTCACTAAATTTTAAATGGTATATGCTATATATATAGACATATAATATTAAATAAACATATAAGCTGAATAAATAAGATGAAGCCTTGCTTCTTAAATTTGGAAACATTAACTTATGCTATAGAATTTAAGTTTTAAAAAACATGTATAAATAATGCTAAGAAAATATTTTCATAAAAAATTCAAATGTATTAATTACTTAGGATTCCGATTTCTTTAGAAAACAGACAGTATTTTACAAATTTTACAATTTACAAAATCAAACCCAAGTATTGAAGAACTAAAAAATACCATATAACAGATTAGGTTGATCTTATAATATATACCCTTTTAAATATATGTACTTGTTTTGTACATAAGTAGGGTATATCTTCTGTTTTGTCTGAGCATGGACATTTTCTACTAGCTATACACACAACTATTGTTGTAGATTTTTTCTATGGGTATTTAAAATTCGTGTCACAGCAAAAAGAATAGCTGGGTGAGAATAGATGAGCGAGAAATGCATTGCGCAAACGACAGCACTTTTGCCAGGCAAGAAGAAAGTGAAAGTGCAATTAATATTTTCTTTGTTTACTTTGTAAATTGAGGACGCCTTAATTATGCTACAAAGTTGTGGAGTGAAAAATGAGGCCAATAAAATTAAAGAAAACGCATTGTCTCTATCAGGTTTATAGATTTATGTATGCTTTAACTTTTTTAGCTACTGCGCATTTGCGTCTAGAAAGGGTTCTATAAGTAAACTCATTGGACATTATTGTCTTAATGCCAAGACAAGATATATGTGGCGTGTGTGCGTAATTGTGTGTGTGAGTTGGTTTAAATTTTTACTTTTGCGGCATGCCTTATTTTTCTGTTCGCTCGATTTCTATGCGCTTCGCAGAACGCTGCGGCAAACTTTTATAATTAAAACTTTTGCCTGCAATTCGAGTAAAAACAAAAAACGAACAAAAAAAACGCGTCGATATGAATTTTTCAGCAGAATATGCGTGAAATATATTCTTTACACAGACCGAAAATGTTGTACAACGTGGTAACCGCGAAGTACATAAACTGTGTCCTACGGAAAATTGTATAAGGTAGCATCGGGAGCCAACATTCAACATGGGGCAAAGATAAAAAGTCTTGAGTCTGAAAAAGTTTATTTGTACGTATTAAAACAGTAAAAACATTACAAATAAAAATATATTGAACTAATTCACCGCCAATTTGTAATTTTAAAGTAATTTCAGAAGTGGCAAAATAAATATTATCGTGTGACAGCAATTTCTTAGCTGTCCCTGTGTCGACATTTATCTACTAAAATTTTGTTTCCCCCGGTGCCACTGCCCAACTTTAAGTGCAACTCTGCCAGGGGGATGGCTTTAAGTATGCCACTTATCAGGCTCTGGCCAGTATTATACAGATGCCGGATAGTCCTAGGCGGCCCATAAATAAACTCTGTTGCCGCCTGTCAGGCGAACAAAATTGCGTAAAAGCGTCGCTCCCCCAAAACGCATAAATCACATCAAAAGGCAGAACGGGAAAGCCGCTTGGATGAGATGGCAAATGCTAATGATAGTTATAAGGCTAATCAGCCACAAAGAGCGACAAAGAGCTACAAAGTTGTAAAGCCTTGAAAAGCTTTGCAAACCAGCTGCAAAATGAACTCTACTGGCTAATTGAGCACAGCTGCTATATGCATGCTATATTTCCACTTAATAATTAAATTTACCGAATGCCAGCAGACAGAACTGCACAGCGCGTATGCAAGGCGTAATTCAATAAATACTGCAATGCAATGAAATTAACTTGCGTCAATTTATGGCCACTTTTTGTCCGAATGAATTAAGGCCGCTCCACTGCGCTCCTTCTGTCCGACGGGGCGTATGCGTATTCCGACGTCGTCGTTGCTATTGTGCGGGCATCAACTGCTTGTGTGATGGGGGTAACCATTATAATAATAATGCAGCCCTGGCTTTGGCCTTGCCTTATCAATGCGCCAATGGAGCATAATAAAATGGAATGTCGGCTAGTCTGCAAAAATCCTTCGCTTGTCAATTTTATTCCATTTCCTTTACCCTTCACTGCTCTAACGTGTATTTTGCATCATCATTTTGCATGCATGAGCTAAAGCGCTGCTGTGGGTGTGGCAGCCCGGTATTCGTCAATTCTTTCACTCTGTACTGCCGCAGGCCAGGCATTCAATATTTCAATATGCTCGCCCTGGCATTGCATGTTCCCAATAATTGAATCGAATCGAATCGCATCGATTGTATTATTGTCATATTATTGTTGTTGCTTACTTGGCATGCACAGTACGTTGGACTTGGGGCGCGGATGTCGCCAGGAACATGGTGTGGAATTAAATGCCGCTTACATGCGTAAGCCAAACACCATTTATAATAAAAAAGACTTGTCAGCTTGGCAAATTCTATTATGTAAAAACTACTCATTCTTGCAACAATCTTTATTGCTGATTGCAGTTATTTTCCTTGTGCTGTCAACTACTTGAGTAAACAAAACCTTCATGGAGCATTTAAAAATAAATTTAAATTGAAAGCCTTGTATATCCTTAAACTTCTCGATTCTCAGGTTAGCAACTAAACGGCATTTCCAGTTAAGCTAAATACTATTTATTTTCGACAAGATAATTATGGTCAGTAATGATTTAATGTTTTTCATTAAATGCTTGCTACTTGAGTTCCTTGTTCAAGCGTGTATTTTAGAAAATATTAAATAGATATAATATACTCAGTTATGTGAGTGTCATGAGAGTGTAAAGGTCTAAGATAGTATATTGGTTATTATTTCCCTATCTTCGAGCTACAACATTATATCCTAATTGGATCGTAAACATAAATATTGAGGAATGATTGTTATGAGGAACTGAGAACACGAAAAAATTACAATATAATAAAAATGTTACTTTTTTTTTAGTTTGAAAGAAATATATGTATTTAAATTTAAATTAATAAGGGGTAAATGGAGATATATTAAAATTTACAGTAATCAAACTTGCAAACTGTCAATGCATCATAAAAAATAACACAAGAACTTTATTGTAACAAATTTTAACCAAATTGCAAAAACCAAAAAAAAAAAAAAACTAAAAATAAAAAATAAAAACCGCAAAAATTTAATTAACCAAACAGTGATAACAACGACTATTGTTGCCTATGTCAAAAATACGATTTTTATGCCGGAGACACGTTCACGCTGAGTATAGGGCTTGTTAGAAGAATTGCAAATTGAAATATAATTTGACGTGGACAGCAAGTAGCCAATTATAAAGTTTACGGAGCCTGCGGTCTCCGCCAGTGCCTACTCGCTGCCCATCAAGTGTAGTAAAGTACTTACAATGTAATACTCGAAAGGAGCTCGACACAACGGGCAAACCTTGGTGGAACAGACATTGTAGACCTTCTTGAGGCATCGTTTACAAAATGTGTGCTTGCACGGAGTGCTCACAATACGATGCTTGCGGCACAGACAAATTGCACAATAGTCCTCAGTATCGTCCATTTCTTGGTTATATTCAAATTTTATATGTATGTTAGTTATACTATATAGGTGCTACAAAAATTACGAGACGATCATTAAACCTGTGAAGTTTATTGCAAAGCGGAATTTATTAGATGATGCTCTACGTTTCTACCCTCTTTCGTTTCACGTAGTACATATAAAGCATACGCCACGTATTACATGAGCTTGTCAGTGACATTTTATTTATGACGGCAAGCACATAACAAAGGAAGCCACTACAAAAATGGCTGATTCAATAAATCGCAGACCTATCAACACAAGAAAATTGCACACTCACACACTAGCGGAGATCATATAGGGTGTCAAAGAAGCACAGACCATGTGTATGTGACCTAAATATTAAATGAATATTTCAAAAGCCTTTTCAAATTGACTATCGAATTTCTATTATGAATGAGGGTAGTGTGACCTTTATCGATTATATTTAATCCCTTCTGAGACTTTTCCTTCATTCCAAGATTTCTCCTTATGTTGATGTTAACTATGACTTTGATTAGTAGTCTCACCTAATTCCAAGTACATCTGCTTCTTATTGCTTGTTTTCTATGATGTATTTTATATACATTTTAAAACATTTTCAAAATTTGGTAATATTTTATTTTATTATTTAAATAACTAATACATAATATAATAATTTAATTTAAAATTGACAGACAAAATATATACAATAGAACTTAATAACTTTAAACGACGCTCAATATTTATAATAGGAAACGTGCTTACACTTGCACTTATATATTTTCAATATTTCGATTATTTTTGTTATTAGAGTCCCAAAGTTAATTGGATTTCAAGTGTTTTTTCTTATTGTGCATATCTGAGTGTTTTTATCTGTTGCGACACCCTGTAAACAAGTATGTGCTTATGTGAAGCGTTTGTCAAGTTGACGCGCCTGCTCATTGCTTGACATAATACATTATACATAGATATTATCGGGACTGCTCTTGAGCAGTCAAGCAATGAACATTGTCAAATTACAGCCAAGATTGATTGTCAGTCTGTCAGTTGGGCTGTCTGATTGTTACGCAATGCGCAAGTATTTTGTCCACTTTATTAACTAACTGTTCCTTACTTTTCTGGTATCTCTTACAGTGGCTGGCTGGGCAGCGCCAAGGGCTGGTTGGGCAACGCTTCGATACCATCGATGCCAGCCATGGCAATGCCATCGATGCCCTCGATGCCAGCGATGCCATCGATACCATCGATTCCTGGACTGCGCAAGAGCGGCGCTGCCGATGGAGCTGAGGGCGGCGAAGGCGCTGCAGATGCCACTGCTGCGGGTGCTGTGAGTGGTGGCGAAGATGACGACAAGTCGAGGTATATTAGGTATGGGCCCATGCTTAAGAATGACGGAATTATATACGATAATAACGGCGGCAGTGAAACTAAAGATCATATAAATGCGCGTTTGTATTTTAGTTCTTACAGTTTATATTTAGTTTCTTGTTTTGTTACTGTTTTTTGTTTAACTCAGTTTTCGTTCAAATTTTTTAAATCAATTGGGCCGCCCTTTGTTTTAATATAATTGGCCTCTAAACTCTTACCCACTTGGCGGCTATTGTTCGTCATTTTTTAGTTACACCCCGAGGAAAAGGTGCTCCTTTTTTAAATTTCAAACAAAAGCCAAATAATTATACACTTCTGCTCTGGCCTTTTCCTTACTACCGCTCACTGAAATGCCTTTACACCATAAAATACTACTTATAATACCGTATATATAAATATATATATATTTTAAACACAAGTTACGTTTAATATACCCTATGACTAATGTCATTTAGTTTTGCTTTAAAATTCACGAATTTCTTATTTATTTAGCTGTTAAAATAATTTCAAACATTCTAAATACTGCTACTCATCTAACAGTGATTTCTATTTTTCCGTTTAAACCTTTACTCAATTTTTAACACAATTCTCGTGCTATCTTAAGTTCCACTTTTTAATAACCCTGCCTTACAAAAATACTTTTAAGTCTGTACAGACAAATACCTTTATACAAACCACATATAACTCTTGAAACGTTTTTGTATGTATATATAAGGGAATTAAAAGGTTATTGTCAAAGTGACAAACAATTGGTTATCAAGCAGAATTTTGTCCATTTACAAAGTTTAAATATCAAAAAACTGCTAAACAGTTTTTTAAACTTTTAAGATGAAAGGTAAGTTATTTGGTATATTTTACAACATTTTGTAAATGGACACAATTTTGGATAAATTCTAAATATGTTCAATAAAAAATAAAACCAAAAATAAGCCATTTCATAAAGCTCATAATCAAGTTAAACAATCATATATTTTGAATTCATGCTGTTCTGACACATGCCCCATACAACATTTACCAATTCTATCATTAGTTGATTTCACACTTTGATTCATTTCATATTATAGTTTCGTAACGCGTTTTATATATATAATGTATATCATTTAGTACAGAAACAAATGTTCAAGTATCAGATTCCATCATTATTGAGCGGCCCATCAAACAACCTCAAGGATTTAATAAAAACCCACACAAAAATCTGGAACCATTCTTGTGGCTACGCAGTAGATAAAACAAAAAATTAATTGTTGTTACTAGTTGTTATCATTTCATTTGGGATTAGTTCAAAATGATTTTTAATTCCGCCCTAATTTCTCTGTGTTGATGTGTAGCTCATCCTGTGTCAGTTAATTTTTGCTTTATTTTTCATTTAAATTATGTATGTAATGATATAGTCGCTATAATTTTCTTCAGCTCTTCGGGAGCTCCTACTAAACATGATCTCTAAGTGTGCGCTCTACTAGAGTTCTTTGTCACTCGATATCGCAAAAAAAGTCAAGAAACGATACAAAACATCCAATTTAAAGATGATACGAGTACTAGTGCATGCCTTAGTGTGTTTTATCTTGACCTCTTGATTTCCGTTTCATGAATTTTATATAATTTTCCACATTTCGTTTAATTGCATCAATCATTAAACTTTCATATGAATTATCTCTTTACATTGCATTTGCATCACAATCATCATAAAAGATTTAAATATTAATTGTCCTGAACTAAAACTAATAACAAAGCTGTGAAAACGTGTAAATATACATAAACGTTAATGTGACTACATAAACAAATATAAGATCCCCAAAGCCCCAAATTATCATAGACTAACTCAAGCACGGAAAATCTCATGAAAGTTAAACAATATGTATGTCCTTGTAAAATGCAGTAAACTAGTTAATCTCATTTCATTATCAATTAAATTATCAAGCTACAGCGGATGAGTTTTCTCATCTTTATTGCAACCACATTTAAAAATTAACCGCAGCTGTGGCAATTTTTGCCAACTAATTAATGTAAATTAGTTGGCAACGCCTACACGTTTAATTATCAAAGTGTTACTGAAATGAATTGTTAAAAAAACTACCTCTTGTAAGCGGGAAAGCAATTCAAATAATTAATCAATATAACATTTCATTAAATTATAGCCTATTTTAATTGCTTTATGGTCGACTGCAGAGCTACAGGAAATGTTCTCTTTTGAAACTTGCTTTCCCTATGTGCAAAATAACTGTAAATTTATTGAAATTAATCATTGTTAAATTTTATGAGACTACCAAGCAAATTAAATGTGTGTTAAGTTTGCAGTGAATTTGGTCTAAAGTAAAGGTTAAGATATTGTAATTGCAGCCAACTTTAAAAAGTATTGTTTTCTTTCCGTAAAGATATAATTTACAAATATCAATTCCAAATACATATTTTCGTGAATCAAAGTAAATCACAGTGCAAAAAAAATATAGTTATTCTATAAAGCTGTTGATTTAGTCTATGATATGATGTTTATTACCCATACAATTTAAGGACTCTAATTTAAATCGCACGCACTTAAAGTCACTATTTCTGTTGCTGGAATGAGCCCATTGGGATTACTGCCCAATTTCATTTGGGCGGTTTTAATGTTGCATGCTGCATGTTGCGTTCGACTGCAATATCCACACCAGATATCCTATATGTACTAATGTATAAACTTCCCCCAAAATTCACGACCCCAAATCTGACACAAGCTTATTTTGTTCTCTCTTCTTCTCTCTCGCCCCATCTCTCGATGTTGCACGCTGACGCAATTTCTAATTACAGCGCTACAGAGGGCGCTGATTCGCACCCAGCATCGGGCGGTGGCACGCCCACTGGCGAAGAGGGTCAAATTGGACAGGGTAAGGGCGATGAAGTGAAAAGTACGTGTCACAGTTTGATTGGTAACAAAAACAACATTATAAATGTCGAATGAATGTCAACTTAAAAAAACTTCAATTGCAATTTGCCAAATCAAAAAGAGAATTAAATGATAGAAAGCGGTGACAGGTTACTAACCAGCTAACGATATACTACCCGTAGCCATTATGTTCCCCAAATCCAATTATGTCACTCTCTTATTTACTACACTCACCAGTAGACGATAGCCCTGAACCCAAGTCATTTACTTTGTAGTCTAGCAATTTTCGTTGACTGCGTTAGATAGTTGCAACCACTTTTAATTACACTTTCGATCTATCAATGCCAGTACTAATTATAAACTGTTTACCGCTTCGACAGTTACCACAAAAGTAACACAACAGGCCAAACACTTTGGCTCGTTCTTGTCATCAGCCATCAGCAAGGCTGGCAGCAAGATCAAGGAAACAGTTAAGGATAACGTAAGTAAACTATATCTAGCTACTCCGACTCGCTTTATTAATGGAATTGATTAAACATACATTTTGAATAGATTTAGAGACTCTAATAACGAAACTGATTTAAAAAATGTTTAAAAATCTATTTCGTTATTAGGGGCACCAAATTTATTAAAAAAGTGTCGGTTTCATCAATCAATATTCTGTTGCACAGTGTTCATTTACATACATATTAATTAATTGTATCTTTTTTATTTAGACCATTCTCGACTCGTTTAACAAGGAGCAGGAGGCATTCATTAAGGGTCAAGGCGGTGTTGGCAATGGTGCTGCCCCCTGGATTGGACATGCCAATGAGGCGAAGATTAAGGAGGAAATTTTGGGCTTGTCACAGGATCGTCGCAACTTTGTGCGCGCTCCGCCAGCCGGTGTGGACTTTGAGTTTAATTATGACACCGCATATCCCACTGCCATAGCCATTATGGCCGAGGATAAGGCGCTCGAAACGATGCGCTTCGAATTGGTGCCCAAGATGTAAGTAGTTATACACAACAAAATATTGATTATATTCATTGATATACTTGCGTTTTGATCAGCATCACTGAGGAGAACTTCTGGCGGAATTATTTCTATCGCGTCTCACTGATCATTCAGGCCGCCGAGCTGGGCACTTTAGGCGCTGATGGTGTGGGCCAGGCTTCCAGCGGTGAAGATGGTGAGTTCTTTGTAGTTTATTGCCCATCAGCTTTCACTTCAAAGACCCGAAAAACAGACCCCAATTGAGTCCCGGCGCAGAAGCGACTAATAAGCCCAAGTTTATGATTTTCTTGCGCTTGCCTCTTCAGTATCTTTCTCTAGTTCTCTCGCTCTCTGACTCTCTTTCTCACACACATACACACTCGCTACTCGCGCGCTCTTTAACTTAACTATCTATTATCCTCTCTCTTTCTCTCTAAGTCTAAGTTTCCATTTTTCATTTGGTAATCGTTTCTTTTCACACAAGCGCCTGTTTTTTTTTTTATAATTTTCAAATAGCTCCAAGTTTTTGGTTCTCTCGTTCTAACTTTCGGCTAGCGTCTGTACTACACCGCCTTTAGTATGCTCTGAACTTTTATGTTTATGTTCTCCTAGTTTAATTGAGTTCGGTTCGGTTTTTATTTGTGGTTGTCCCTTAACTGCACCGGCTTCTGTCGCCTGTGCCAAAGATTCGATTTCTATTTAGTTTCGTTTCTCATTTTCACTTTTCATCTCGTCGCGCGTTCAGCTTAAAATCGATAATCAACAAAAAATCAAATCAATTTCTCTATTCACCTTTCAAAGCCGCTCACTTGAAAGCGTTTGCCTGCTTTTTCTTTTTTTGTTAATGCAATGCTAAAGATTCCTTTTGTTCTTTTATTTATTTTTCTTTTTATGACTTTTCGTTTTTATTAATACACAAAATTACAAAACAATTTTCTAAAAAATTATACAAAATAAAATCAATCAAACTCAACTGTGATGAATTGAAATGCATAAAAGCAGCTAAACAACTACCAGATAAAGAAAAGAATGTCAGCCCCGTCAAAAGTACGACAACCGCTGACAACCCAGCAACTATAGCCTCAGTCTCAGACCAACCCAAGCCTGTCATTGAGATTAAGGCCGCCGAAGAGCTTAAGGCCAGCAACAAAAAAGATTTGACCCAAAAAATCTCCGAGTCCGAGTTCGTTTCGGACGAGTTTCAAACATCCAACGATTCCGATTTGGCCGAAATCAAAGATGGCATGCGCAAGCTGGGCATCGATAGCATGACCCAACAGGCGCTCGCCAGCACCGATGGTAAGAGGTCTTAGCTTGCAAATTTAATTATGATTTACTAAGTTGATTATAAATATGATTTTGATTTTTTTGTATTTATTAAGTTTTAAAAATTAACTTCTGCCCTTTACTAATAAAGAAAAGATATTCGGGCAAAATTGATATTTATAAAGTTTTAAACATTTATTTTTAAGCACATTCAGGCTTATACTATGCCCTCTACAAAGTGATTATGTAAAACCTTAGTTAAACTCATTTGTCCGTCTAAATTAAAAAACCCATAATACCACATATTTTTATGGTTTTGGGTTACTTTATTCAAGCTTTTAACATTTAAAATAAAGTTATGTGTCTGAACCTTTTCTTATTGCTAAAACAAATACTAAGCTCTTTATGAAAACAAAGTTTCCAAGTAATCAAATAAATGTACATAAGAGTATTTTTTCAATTAAAGGCAAAATATGCAATTGCAAGCTTTGCCATTTGGAATAACCGCAAAATTACAAATCATCTACACCCTAAATCTTATTCGAGGGCATAATATATTCGAGCAAGCTTGATTTTAAGTTATTTTGGCTTATTAAGTTTAACATTTTGTACATACATTTTTGGTTCCATGCAGTGCCCTTGAAATTCGACCCCATTCAAAATGTTCCACAAATTCGATTGGGCCTGCATCGAGCCAATGACATACATATACAAACATATACACATACATAATAAATAGAGCATTGATTATTGTCATATCATGGCATTTTTATTTACGCTATCACTTATTTGTTTTATCACATCTAAAAATAGGTAGAGCTTTTAAATGGCAAATTAAGAGACACAAAATAAATAAAAAAAAAAAAATAAGTAAATAAAATTTGTAGGTCAGCAGCTTGCGAAACGCACAGATAATGGTTCTCTAAGTGCACCTACATATTAATTTTAACTTTGTACAATTTTTAAATGATATTCAATTGGAATCTATAGAGACATCTGCAGGAATTTGTGTGTCCGTAACAGCTTGGAATGTCCTTTTATAAGAACTCATTAAACTTTGACTAATATAGTCGCCATAGAACATTACATGCCCCATTGTGTCGTCTCATAAGATAATTATAACTGCATTTCTTCATATAAAATGGATTTTTTTTTGCTTATTTCCCTTGCCACATTTAACCTTTTTGGCTGTTCGAATTTTAATTTTCTTTTCTTATTATACATAAGCCTTTGGCTTTGATTAAATACCTAATGTCAATATTTATTTTTCGCTCTTAACAAAATACAATTATTAATATTTAAAAAAAAACAAATACAAATAAAAACTCTTAACGAAAAATGTGTGTACAAAACAAAGTGTAAAAACCAAACAATTCTCTTTTTTCTCCTCTGCTCTGTTTCTTTCTTTTGTGTAAATTACATTTTTGTCAAATCGTTTTCTTTATTGTCGAAATACTAACAACAACCCAAAGCTCTGGCATTTAATTATTAAATAAAAAATATCAATTGAAATGAAAGCAACAACAACCCTATAAAACATGAAAGTATATACAGAACCTATGACAACTTATGGATAATAAAAGATTAAAAATTATATAAAGATTAATATTAATATATAAAATAACAAAAGAGACAACTAAGGTCTTCTCGAATATGTTGTTGCCATTCTTTTCTAACTAGCATACAAAATACTAAAATAAAATCCAATAATTTCCACTTAAGTATCTATGAACTATAACAAATAACAAGATAAAATATTAACTAGCCACAAATCAATTTCGAACAAGTTGAGTATGACCAAAATAATACAAATTCTTATTATTGAAATACTCTTTGCAATCTCGTGCTTTTTATTCAATTGCAATTCCATTTAATTTTGATAATTCGGTATACAAATTTTTATAATTATAAATTTTAAAGTTTTTATTTTTCTTTATAGTATGTATCTCTAACTATTTCGGCCTAATTTTAAAAAAAGAATACCCAAAGAAATCGCGTTTTCCTCTTTTACACAACCACCACACAACACAAAACAATCTAAATAAAAAAAAAATTAAAAAAATCTATGCAAAATTCTTAGAATTAAACACAATATGAATTATATTGAAAACATTTAACAAACATTTATTTTTCTTCATGTATTTCTTAATTTATTCTCAAATCATGTTGCAGAAGATTGAATGGATAAACGCTAAATTCAAAAACTAATATAAATAAAATTTAAAAAAACCCAAACGCAAGTTAAATTGCCCACATGACAGAAAAACAACTAAAAATAAAATGTTAAGCGATTTACAAAAACCAAAAGCAACAAACCAAATTATATACATATATAAAATATTCACTTAACAATTTAAACAAAACGCATTATTTATATAAACTGAAATGAAAGCAAAAACCAAAAAACAAAAATGTTACTTAAAAACTGAAACAAAATTTTGTGTGGTAAGTTAGAAATTGTTGGTTAAAAAATCAAATTTTACTTATATAAAAATTAAAAAAAAAAAAAGAAGAAAATAAAACATAAAATTATTCAATGTTTCGTTGTTGATTTTCAATTGCATACAAATTGTGTTCAGCAAAATAGTTGCCACAAATTTCCATTTAATTTATTATCGCTGTTGTCAATGTGTCAATATAAGTATTTTATTATTGTCTGTCTATGTGATTGTTGGTATTCTTATTCAGTTTCGTTCTTGAATTTTTTCTTTTACAAAAAAGCCTAGAACTTTTGTAAGTAGTTGCTTTATAATTTCTTAAAATAATTGCAAACTTATGACAGTATAGTGTTAACTCTAATGATTTATTATTATATTCTCAAAACAACACCTTTAACTACAATATCCGTGAATATTTTTCAAAATTTAAACCAAAGAAACCTTTTAAGTACTTAAACTCAAAGTGATATAGCTTTTTAATTGCTCAAAAGAAGATCTTGTATAGTAAGCAATCCGACTTTGAAGTGCATTCAATTTTTTTTTTATAAGCCAACTCACCACACAAAATCTAGAGAAAGTATTTTGAAAATACAACACAAAAACCTTTCCCTAACAACGTAAGTCAGTCTGCCCATGTACAAATACACTTTCATTTTCAATTGTTGTACAGAACTCTAAGTTATTAATTTGAAAATTATTGCAAACTTTGAATAGCTTCAAGTTAGTTTTGTATATTTGGCGTGCTTCGTATATGTAAAGTTTTAAATTAAAAAAAAAACTAGTAGTAAATTTTAAGCTTGCTTTTAATTTAAGTGTTAAATATGCTGTAAATACACAAAACATTTTTATTTCATATTATTATACATTTTATTAACATGTGTATTTATACTTATATTTATATTCGGTGTCTTCTTTGGCACTTGATTTGGTGTTAGGACAACAAGCAAGTCATGGGAGAGGATTTCTTACCTACTTCTTTTTACTGGTTCGTCGGCAGTGCACGCTATTTGTTAATTAGTCAGGTTGCGGGGAGCATTATGTATAGCTCCTAATATATATTGGCTTGATAACCGTATTAAAAGAAATTTCCTTTTGTAGACGATTACTTTTCAGTTACAGTGCGCATACCTAAACGAATAACAGTCTGTGAAAACTTATGCCTTAGTTATATGCCACGCGATTAATTGCGATGTTTCTAAGGTAAAAACATAAATGAAAATGAAAAACAAAATACCATGTACTTGCTTGGAAGGTCACTAAATTATAAACTTCAATGCTTGCTAGACACTTTAATACTTAATAAAAAAAAGATGATATGCCACAATGTATGCTATAAGTATGCCTATACTAAAATACTGCATATATACTTACATATATGTTTAACCTGTCTATAAGTCCGTGAAAGCCACACACGTAGTAATCGTCAGTTTGATAAATCTTTCTCAGAGGAACAATGGGAGAAGGACTTGGAAGCTGAACTCAAGGACTACGAGGTTGTCGACGAAGGAGACACAGGCGGCGGTCGCAGCAAACACGGCGGCGTTGGTCATGGCGATGAGGATGAGGAGGCACCGACAATATCAAATTTGCGCACACGTTCGACTAACAACGACTGGGAGGAGTATGCCGACTTAATTGAGGATACCGATGATTTAAAGTAATTAAGAGCTTATATCGTAGTTTCTTCTAAGTTGGTTCTAAGTTTATAACTTAACGTTTCTTTCTATTCCTTTCTACTCCTTGTTTCTTTTTACTACTACTTACTTACATTTTGTATTACTCTCATTATTGTTACGAAACCCAACCCAATCCGCAACCAACTGCCAACTATTTGCCGCATCAACAGAACTTTGAAGTGCCTAAAACGCACCATGTTGGGCTATCAATGAGACGAGGCATTCTTTACGCTCTTCTAGTGTTGGCGTAAAATACTCGTAAATGTAATTAGGGTTTGCCTCGGGTCCTATTGGAAAAGTTGGTTGAGATCTGGCCATTGGTAGTGCGCAAAAGCTAACCATTTTATTCAGTTACCTTAAAAGATGATATAAGACACTTAACTCGAGTACTTTCTGTATTGATTCAACCTATTTGGCTAAATTCAATCCGATGCGATGAATTCTCTTAGTTTGGTTTTGTCACATAAGGTGACGTGTCGTTTAGCTTAACGAGAACTTTCGCCAATTGTTCAGCACACGAAAAATGGCAAACAGTTAACTATGAATACATATAAATACATACACAAAAATTCAAGCTAAACAAAAAAATGGTTAAAATATAATTAAAAGCAGCAGCGAAAAATCGTAATTGAATATATAGTAATGACTACATAAAAACAATATAAAAATGGTACATAAAAAAGCTTCAAAGGGAAACATTTTGTTATTTATATTTATAAATAAATTATATATATACATATATATACATATACAGATAAAATAATGCATTTGAATTTAATGTGTAAAAAATTATTATAAATATAAAGATATATATGTATATCATATATATATATATCTATATAAATACTATATGTACTCTGTAAAAATATAAATATAAAAACAAATTATAAATAAAAATTAAAACACATTTTAAAAGTTCTTTTTTTTTACAATTACAATTACAATAAATAAATTAAATAATACACAACGCATTGTGAAAACAGATGAGCGAAATTTAAAATACATTAGTTCAGAAAATTTTCACCTCTAGTTGATTTATCTACACTATTTATTTTAAATTGAAACTGATTTTTAATGTAGACATTAAAAACGAAATATTAAAAAATTCTCGATTTATGTTTACCTTTAACTGGTTTTTACAATCTTTTCACCAAAACACATACATATTCCTTTTAATATAAATGCCAAAAACAATAATTAAATTCACACAACACTTTTAATAATATAAATTGAAAAAGGCAAAAGGGAATTAACAAAGAAAACAAATAACAAAATCGCAATTATAAACAATAAGCAGTTCAAAACCTTTAAAAATATATATATTTACATATATATTTCACTAGACAAATTTTTATGCATAAACTAAAAAGAAAGCAAAAAAAAACACAAAAACAAACAATCTATATTATCAATGTTTTTGCTCTAAATGTCTAACTAATTGTTAAAAAAATACAAATTATTTTCAACAGGCAATGACATGTTAAATGAAATATAAAATATGCTATAAATGTGTAATTATTTGTTAACAATGTCAAATTGTATTGATACTCGAGAGTAAAGTTAATGCCACGCTATGACATTTAACTCAAACTGTATATTGTACATTTTACTTTAAAACAAATGAAAAGTATTTACAATAACAAGAAAGTGTTGAACTAAACATATTTTAAATTTGTATTTAATTTCTTCGTTGGCGACACTATGAAAGCAACTAAAGCATACATAATTTTAAACGAAAAAAACAAAACAAAAACACATAATCATAATATTGAAAAATAATGACAAATAATGAAATGTTGACAACATGTTTTACAGTACATTCAACTCAAATAAAATACAAGCATTAACACACATATTTTATTGTCTGCATGCAATTTACAGGCTTATTATTAAAGAAAAATGTTAATTAAAGGTTATGAGCAAAGTTCGTTGAAGCATTTGCATACGAAAATAAACAAAAACAAAAAACACGCAGTAATTCCCATATATATAACATCGCAAAGTAATTATAATAAATAAAACCATGTAACAATACCATATATTTATGTATATGTACTAATTAAAGTATATGTATCACCAAAATATATAATTTAGTTGACTAATAATAAAACAGAAAATTATTAATTATAACATTTAGACAGAAGCGCTGGCGTAAAATGATATTTGACAAACTGCAAATTTAGACACAACAACAAAAAAAAACAACTTCTAGAACAAAAAACACTCATAAAATGCAACAGCAATGTGAAAGTCAAGTAATATTTAGAGCGCATACTAAAGGAGTACCAGTGCACAAACTCTATGCAAAAGTTAGGAAAACAAGGCAACCAATAAACTAACCACAAGAAGATCATTTGTGTAAGAATTAGTGACAAACCGACAAATTATACTAGTCTACATATATAGATACATAAATATATATGGCAAAAATTTAACGAGAATAACATCAAGTAAAGTAATAAAATGAAAGTGTATAACTATTAAAACTAACAAAACAAACGTCTTTGTTTTTGTCGCCTCGGTCCTGAGTTGATTAATTATTTATTTTTCCAGGTACTGCCAAAAAGGACAGGTTGGTGATACGAACGATATAATAAAGTAGTTCAATGTGTGTTGCAGACACAAGGAATGATCTTTTAGTTTATACAGGTTGTGGATATATCTTTAATCAGTCTGAATCAGAGTTTTTATGTGCATCGATATTGGGGAACATAGTGAAAAATAGATAATTTGGAATAAAATGATTACAAAGCATTTGTAAAATGAGTTTATTTTATCTCACTTATGACAAATCCCTCTGTTTTTCCAAAATCAATAAATTTCGATTTTTTACGCTGGATTTTTATTTAAATCTTGATTGACATTAAGACCTATAAATACCAAAATTGACAAAGGTTTTCATTGAGCATTAAAAATCAAGCGCAGTTTTTCGTTTTGAAAACTCTCCGGCTCCCCCAAAAACACGAAAAACGGCATATTCTTGGATTTAGGCATAAGGACATATTTAACTGCTGTTTATATGTCTATGACATTTTACAAGAATTAGATAATACACTTCAAAGCTATATATACGATATAATTTTATAAAGGCCAACTTGCTCGTAATCCAAAATTCCTTTATAAATAATTTAATGAACACTGCATTGAATGTTTTATAGTTTTTATACTCGTTTACAAAGTATGTTGGATTCGTGCAGTGTCCGTCTTACTGTCCGTATTTTTTCCGCAATTTTTTCGCCGCTATTGAAGCTAGAGACGTGAAACTTGGAATATATACTCGTGTCTATCCGCGTCAGACAAGGGGTTAAGATTTTTGTGCCACGCCCATTGGCTGGGAAATCGATAACATGACGATCGCAAATATTTCCCACAATATTAAAAAGTATGTAGGTTGCTGTTGAACACCTGCAAAGATAGCGACACTGATATACCGGCCACACCCACTATAATGCCCCCTCCCCAGGGCCCCTGCTTTAAAAAAATAGGAAATAATTATCTCTCCCACAGTATTTAAGCTAGGGGCTCCATATTTGGAATATGTAGTATAGAGGACAGACAATGAACAAAATGTCATCATGAACATGAAAATCGGTTCAGTTTTGAAAAAGTTATAGCAAACTATGGATCCGAGAGCTTTACATGTCAAAATATTGGTCTATTTTTGCATGATTTTTGAGAAAAAGTTTGACCCCATCAGAATAAGTTTTAATGATGTTTTTCATACTAATTGTGACAACCACAATCGATTCCAAATGTAATAGTGCATTTCTATATTTTGAAAAAAAATTATATCTTATTTTGATTAATGTGTACCACAACAGGCGTAAAATGTGGGTGTAAGAGGGGATAGGAATATTTCATTTTAAAGTATAAAAGCTCGTATATTTGAAAGATCGCATCTCACAAGAACTAGTCATCTCTATTTTGCTTGCAGCCTTTAAAAAGGTTTTGATCACAGTTCTATATATTTTTGCTTATCATAAACTCCATTTGCTTATATCTATATCTCCATTTATTTAATTTAATATTTAATCACAAATTGCTTTTTTTTAATAAATTTATTCACAAAAATTTCACTAAATTTACAAGATATTAGACTAAACAATTTTGAAAACAATGCACAATGAATTAATATAAAAAATTATTGTGATTGTTACCAATAATTACAAATCTTAAAAATACTAAAATCTCTCTAAAAATGTTTGCCGTACAAACATTAGCGAAATCCGAGGGACTGAGTGCCATTAATATAATAATGCTAGTAACACAATTTTAAAGGGAAAACGATGCCCCAAACCCTATGCCTGTGACTAAATGCAGGTGCAACTCACTAAACAATTTTGCCAAATCCATTTTGGGATTATGTATAATTTGGCGATCCGTAGTGCGGACGACGACGATGCGCTTCTGATCTCTCATAGGTGATACTCTTGAACCGACTGCTCGCTTCCAGCTGCTGTTTGGGCACAGCACCGCCACGATTCACCACCAAATCCTTCCAAATCATCGTTAACAGGATAAAGAACGCGCCCACAATCTTGTTGACAAACTCAATCAGCTTGAATACGATTGGTGTTGCGGTGTGTGTAAAGCGGCTGAGCTCGAACAGAAATCGCACGGTGAAGATGCCCATAAAACGCAGCGCAACAACAGCGCCGCTCAATATCGAAAATATGAGCAGACCTAGGAAGCGTATGGTGCCCATTATATTGCGCTTATTTACATCGTTGGCCATAAATTCGTACGTTGTTGTGACCACCGACTGTCGCCATTGCTGCAGAATTGCCAAAAAATCAGTCAGACCGATGTGCAGTGGGTGTTCTTCGCTGACATCATCATAAGCAGGTGAAGTTGCTGCTGCTGCTACGGAGGTTTCACCAGAGGTTATCGCTCTGCTGGGGCTGCTTCTCTTCAGCGTCAGCGAGTGCCGTGGTGTTGGCAACGGGTCGGCCTCAACTGCACGGACCATTTTCAGTTTAAGCTGCACCTCCTGATTGCGAAATCGTAATGTCTTGATGCTAAACCAGTATTCACCAAATGCCAAATCACTCAGCTCCGTCCAGATACAGGTGTCCAACTGTGCAGGATGTGCTGTGTGCTTGTAGCTGCCCACGCTGCCCTTGGTAATGCCCACCCACATGTTGGGCACGAAACGCTGATAGAACAACTGCAGCTTAGCCGTGCTGCTGAGCAACTGCTTCTCCAGATCACGCTCGCTACGCTGCAGCGCTACGACATCGCGATAGCCACCGAGCTGCTCGACAAAGCAGCGCTCCAGGTAAACGCCGCGAAATATTTGCGATTTGTATAGCTGTTTGGTAAGCGACTGCATGGCCAGCTCCTCGGGCGGCATAAAACGAGCCCCAGCTGGTGGCTCCAAACCCGTCTCCGCCCGGCCGACATTCGAATCCATTTCGGTCATCGTTTGAATCTGCCTCTTCATAAATGAAAGATGTACACTAGTTACACTCCTGCTACGCAATGGACGAAAAACGGCTCAGATTACCTTTACCTGGTACGTCTCTGCAATTGACTGTGGACTTCAGCTTTCGCTTCTTAGTCACCAAAAATGGTTTTGCTAATGTTTTGGGTAATCTTGGACAAATATCCGCACTTGTGAAGCAATAATGTGCCTGCCTACCCCTCAATAGGCATGCGCGCAACACAAACTAGTTACTATTGTTAACTAATGCACCAATAATGCACATTTGCATTATTATTTGCTAACGATGGTACAACAATTTGTTTAAAACTAATTGCATATAACTAATGGGTTGTTGTTATCGACTTTGCAATCGAATACTGTAAGTCGTCATATACTACTTTGGCATTTGCAGTATTTCAGGGCTCCTCGCCTTCGGCCACACCGAGTGTGACAAGAAAACAAAATAGTAGCAAAACGTTTTTACAGCTACCATTTCTTATTCCTTTATATTCAAAAAGAACAGTCGCCGTCAAAATTGGCTCCAAGCACCGCCTCAGAGATTACTACATAAGGATGACATTGGTGGGGCTGGCGGCGCGCAAGCTGGCGCAAAAGCAGCGGTAAGTCGGCGAACTGAAAGAAACGCCAAAAAGAAAAATAAGCAAACAAAACCATGCAAAATTTTTCGATGCAGGACTGCAAAGTTGGCCGCTGCTTTTCCGAATGGCATCCGCTGTCAGAAATGCCTGAATCTGGGACACTGGAGCTACGAATGCAAGGAAAAGCGAAAATACGTGCACCGCAGCTCACGCACCAAGCAGCTAAGCAAACACATGGCAGAAAAGTGCGCGAATGTCGCTGATTCGATGCCGGCCAACGAGACGCGTTCCTCAGACGGGAAGGCTGACATACGTCTCGGGGAGGAGAAGCGAGTTAAGCGCAAGAGAAAACGAGCCAATAGCTCATCATCGTCGAGCTCATCAGATAATAGTTCGAAAAGTAGTTCGGATTCATCGAACTCCGATTCCAGCAGCAGCAGCAGCGACTCGGACAGTTCTAGCTCCGACGACGACGATGACAGTTCCTCGGATACTGAATCAGGTTCCTCCAGCGACAGCGAAAGCGACGGCTCGAGCTCCAACAGCAAAAGTAGCGACAGCGCTGACGAACAGGAAAACTCTCCATCAGCCAAGAAGAAGAAACGACGGGACAGCTCGCCCGAATCGTCCGATTGCGGACCACAAGATGCGTAAAAGTGGCTCAAGAATCGACATAATTTTAATAATGCGTATAATACACACATACAAATAGCTTTAGTAGATTAGTTTATTTGTATTTCGGGTTCCATTGCCAGAATAACCAAAATCACAACTTTTACCTATTATTTAATTTTGTAGTAGCTTAAGTTGTAAATCATGACGCATTTGTATTTGGGAAATCTTCTAACTTAGCTAAATTTGTATCAATAAATTACTAAAAGCTGAACTTTAGGCTAGTCCGAATCGAGTTCTATATCAAACTCGTCTAAATTGCTTCCAAATAGTCCCAAGTCGATTGGTTGTCGGTTAATTTGCTCGTTTGGTGTTACTACGCCTTGGGCAACCGTTTCACTACAAATGTTTCCATTGGAAGTGGACGGAACCTGCGACATGACCCGCTGCACCGACTCCGATTTTAAATGCAACTCCTCCACCTGGAGAGGAAAATGGCCTTAGCGAAAACTTCCTTGTATCCGAGAGGGGTCTCTTACCTTAAGCGAATTCAAAGCCTCCTGGACAACGGGCAGCACCTTGACCAGTTTCCTCTCTATTGCATATAGATCAATCTGCTCCTTTTGTAAGACACGATTTGTTTGCAGCATTTTAACCTAGTTGGCAACAAAAACAAAACAATGGCAGGGTTGTCAGGTTCGGCTTTATTTTCGTACACTAGTTACTGTTATTACTGCCATTACAGAAGAACTAATTTTATGTTTATAGAGTTGTATGTCTCTGTAGTTCAATGCTAAATAGTTTAAGTAATTGGAAATTCACATGAAATGACTTAAACAATAAATCATTTACACATACAATTTTGAGGGTTTCTATAATTTGAACATAACAGCTGCTCACTGGCTTCGATAAACTGTCTCTAAAAGTGCCATAGCATATCGAGTACATATTGCAGTTATTTATGAGTACATTGCTATTTATAATAAACCCGCTCACACATCAAGTTTTGAACTATTTGGTCACACAACCTGTCTCAAGGAAGTAAAATAAATTGTGTTAAAGAGCAGATTGTTATTATTTTTGTAATACATCGACTTGACAAAGTTGGTGAGATTAAACGAAATGATTATTTAAATTGATTGTGTGCTAAGTGTGTCCAGAGTGTGACTGGCGGCATCACAACATACAGTGTGACCAACCCGTTTTTACCGCCCTGCGTCGCATTTTAATATTCGCGCCGTAAAATAAAATTTTTTTAATAGGATTTCAAATAAAATTGGTAAGCCAAATATGTTAAAAGTAAGCAATGGTATTATTATCGTCCTGTTGCAGTACATGAAAGATGAACGAGAACAAGGGGATTATCCTTCAGCGCTTTGCGTCAAACTGTCAGAAACTACAAATTGAGCCGGAGATTTGGCAGAAAGCAGTGAAAACATTTCATAAATTAAACGTCGATGGTGTTCTGTCCAATGAGGCCGACAACTGGCTCTGCTGCGCCGTTTACAGCGAGCTGCAGCAGACCAAAATGAAGGACATGCGCCAGGAAGTGGACACCACCAAGGGCGACGACCAGGAGGCGTGGGAGAAAAAGGCACGCTGCAATAGCTGGAATATTTCGCTGACCAAACTGCTGCGTACGTTTGACATCAACATTAACAAGTTCCTGAAGAGAATGGAGCATTGGAATTGGCTGGCGCAGAACTCGGAGGTCTTCCAGCAGGAGATCACCGATCTGGAACGGCGATTGGGCATTACGCTCCTCCTGCTCCAGCACTACAATCGCATCTTTAGACAGCTCTATGTGCTGCCCGCGTCAACGGAGAGCCGCACTCATTACCAAATGATCTACGAGTTTGGCTGGTTGCTGTTCCTGGTGGTTCGGAACGAGCTGCCCTCGTTTGCCACGACCAACCTGATCAATGGCTGCCAAGTGCTGGTTTGCGCACTGGAACTGGTCTATGTTAATGCTCTCGAAGTGCACAATTCGGATATCATTAACACAGCATTCCAGGGCGTGCCCTTCAGGTGGAGCAGCAGTGATTTCGACACTGATCTGATTCTGAAGTACAGTGCCATGGATGCCATATGTGGTCTCATACCGGAGCTACCGGCCAAGGGAGCTCGCATCATGAAGAACGCCTTCTTTCACAAGGCTGTCATGGGTTTGTTCATGGATCAGCGGTTGCTTGGCAACGATCGGGTCATGCGCGAACTGGTCAAGGATGGCATCCTGGAGGTAAACTTGGCCTCGCTGAATCGCAGCTACGTCATCCACGTATCCGACATCAGCGAAATTGACGAGCGGGTTCTATTGAAGCACGCGCCACACTCATCGCCAAACAAGCAGTCAGCAGTGAAATCAACAACAGAACTGAATAACGAAACTGGAGCGAATGATAAGCTAATCTCTCAGCTGTCGAGTGAGGTACAGCGCGATAATCTCAGAAAGCTGTTGGAGGACGAACTGCCGCAAACGCTGCCCGCCTACATAAGCAGTGCTTTGGGCAAGGACGATGCCAATCTCCTGGAGAAATCGTTGCGCGACATGTGCCTCAAGTTTGATGACGCGTCACTTTTGAGCCAGGAGACAGCCGAGTGCCGCCTGAACCTGGTGCGGGGCTTGTATTACGTGCTGCTGGACAAGATCATTGGTGCCGAGCTACGTCGCAGGCCGACGATTAAAATTGGGCAGATGCTGATGCAGCTGCAGCGCACCTTTAATGCCACACTGGCTGCCTGCTGCCTGCAACTGGTGTTGCATATCTTCGAGGCAGAGCAGAAGCACCTGCAGTTTCCCTGGCTGCTTAAATGCTTTGAAATTAATGCGTTCGAGTTCCAGAAGATAATCGAGCTCGTTGTTCGCCACGAGAGCGGGCTGCTTACACGTGATATGATCAAGCATTTGCATGTCGTGGAGGCCCAATGTCTGTCCTCGCTGATCTGGCAGAAGAATTCGCAGCTGTGGCAGATATACGCCAGCTCTGGGCTGCCACGATGCCAGGACGTGCAATCGAGCTTGGGACAGGAGAACGCTAGAGCCGCGACTACGGGCGCCGTCGCCATTTGCCTGCGCAAGTTCTACCACCTGGCCAACCAGCGTCTGGCCTACCTCTGCAAGGGCCTGGTGCTGCTTCCCAGATACACGCAAATCTGGCACATTGTGGAGCACTCAATCATTGTGCACGGCGACGAGCTGCTGCAGCAGCGACACCTGGACCAGCTGCTCATGTGCGCGGTCTACCTGTGCGCGCGAAAGGCGCGCCTGCGCATCAGCTTCAGCGATATCATCCAACAGTATCGCCGCCAGCCGCACGCCCAAAGTGTAATCTATCGTGCCGTGCACCTGGCCGACGGCCAGCCGGACACGGACATTATCACCTTTTACAATCAAGTATATGTTCGGCGCATGGCCGAATATGCCCAGGCCCTACATTGTGAGCAATCGACGGCATCTAGCGAAACTGTCTTGGCCAATCGGCCCCTGCAGGAGCTCAGCGAAAGCAATACGCGCATCAAGAGCAACGGCCACAACACGAACGTCTTCGTCTCCCCCGAGGCCATGCCGCGCATTTGCATGGCCGACGACTGCAAAGCCAAGATCATCACTGAGGCGGAGACGCCGCAGAACCTCAAGCGTGCACACTCCAACGACGAGCTCGGCAAGCACTCGTCCAGCAAACGGCCGAATATACTCAGACGTCGCACAACCTTTCAGTAAGCCCAACCCGGGCAGGGCGGGACAGGATTAGGACTGGGAACTAGCATGTTACATTTTTTTCAGCCATATCCGCATGTGTGCTACCTTTTTGTAGTGTATGGATTATGCTACCTTTAAGCTTAATTATCTAATGAATTATGATTTTGTGAATGGATTTGAACATTGAAATGCCTGAATACTGAAATCACCGTATTAATTATTTTTATATTATTATCAATAATCAATAATATTATTATAAGGTTAGTATATAGTAGCCGAAACTTTTAAATAACATTCGACTATAATATATATCCTTGATCCTCATTGATAAGTTTGAAGCTGCTGTTACACAGTGGACGAGTATTGCGCAGTGGGTTATACATGCTCCCTACATACAGTGCATACCTCGTGTATGCCTGCAGGGTGATTTTGTTAGGAGCCCCTAGAAAGCAGCTCTTCCTCGTTGTACCCTGGGTACTGAAAGGTGTATGAAGCTTATGGGCAAATGTTTGTTCAAACTGGAGACATCTTCGACCCCAAAAATGAAGCATATTCCTAATCATTTAAATCAGCTTTACCATCAAGTGGATCGATCTGTCGATAAGTGCTAAGCCTCCAAATTTGGAATGGAAATGTCTTCAATGTCGGCAATTTGGAACTATATCTTATATACAGAAAATTTAGAGATCTCCCAGCTGAACAACGTGGACCAAAGCACTTGTTTAAAATCAACAAAAGCAGACAGGCTTATTGATTCTTATACCATAATTACATATATCATAAAGTTGCCGTAGTAACGATATATCCCAACCAAAAAACAGGGTAAAGAAATTTAGCGCGCTTATATATAATAAATAACAGCAGGTCTTTCTTGCAAGGGTAATAAATCTTCGGCCTCGCCGCTCTTGTTAAATATATTTAAATAAGATATTGAGAAATTTCATACATATGAATAGACTTTATTTTAATGCAGTTTTGGGTTTGAAACTCGGTTCAAAATTGTGTAAATATTGAAAAGGCGCCAACTCAGAACAAATGAGCAGGCGCCACCGGGGGACTACAACAAAATACATAAGTACACTAATCAAAGGATTTCAAAGCGGGATCAGACAATAAGGTTACGGGAGAGAAGAGTATACAATACATACTGAGAGCGTGCAGCTTATAACTAAATTTTTTTCTCATGCCTACACATAGCTTTAAGATGAAGGAGGAGGATTAGCAGCAGCAGCAACGCTTGCCGCTGGAATGCTTGGGGCAGGCGCAGTGCTGGGCGCAACTGCTGCCACGCTGGCGACTTCGGCAGCAGGTGGTGCATTAGCTGGCGGTGTAGTGTCTGAAAGATAAATATCGAAATACCACGTTATAAATAGAGGCGAATTTAATTGAATCTGTTGAGCTAACAATATGTTAGCTTGATTTCCAATTTTACTCACCCATTGGCGTTGGCGGCTGTGATTGCGCCACAGGCGCAGAAAGCTCGCCTGGCGGTGCCGGCGGCGCTGCGGCCACGGGAGGGACAACTGGCGGCACCGCGAAGGGTGCACCGTTGGGTGGTGCAACTGCAGCTATATGCGCCGGCAACGGTTGATGCTGCGCCGAGGGTGCACCCAGCGGCTGTGGCTGGTGCTGGTGCTGCACTTGTGCCGTCTGGTGATGATGCGGCGGCGGCAGTGTCTGCTGCTGTTGTTGCTGTTGTGGCGGCAGTATCATGGCACCGGCGGCAGCGCCCGCCTGCCCCTGTTGCTGCAGCTCTTGTTGGAGGCGATGATGCGCCTGCTGGCGCGCTCGAAACTCGGCCGCCTTCAGCTGCTCAAGATGGAACTGCTGGCGCTCCGTGATGAGCTGCTGTCGTTGGTACTCGAGTCCCTCGCGCTCACGCTCCATGGTAGCCTCCAGCTCCTCAAAATGCCGCAGTTTAATTTCTAGCTTTTTCATTTGTGTCTCCACCAGCAACGCCACAAGGGACTTGATCTTGCGCTCCTCCAGCGCGGCCAAGTGCTTCGCCTTGACAGCTGCCGAGGCCAACGCAGCGGCAGCTGCTGTTTGCATATTGTTCTCGCTAAACGCTCCATCCTTAGCTGGTGCTCCGGCGCTGCTGGCATCGTTGCTACCATCCTTGGTCTCGCCGTCGCCGCTGTTGTCCTCCGTTTTGATCTCAACATCGCTGTTGGTGCCAGTCTCTGTGGGTGAGGAGTTGGAAGCCGTTTTGTTTGAGGCGTTGCTCGTTTTGTCGGTTTTGTTGGCTTTGTCGCCGCCTGCCAACGACGGCGACGAATCTTTAGATTTTTTATCTGTGTTATTGGTGGTGGGCGTGTTGCTTGTTGCTGTTGTTGTTGTAGCTGTTGTTGATGTGGTTGTTGTTGTTGTTGATGTGGAACTTGAGTCTGTGTTTGTGTTGAGCTTATCCGATTTCGTTTTGTCTTTGGACTTGGCGTCGTCTGTGGCTTGTGTGTGAACAAACGCATAACGCAAAACGCAACACAAAAGAGGCCAAATTTTTTTTAATGTTCGTAAAATTTTGTAAATAAAAGAAACATTAATGAAAACATAAAAGATATTGGAGGGAAAACGAAAACATTTCTCGGCAAGCCGACAAAGTCCATACCTTTGCAAATAAATTTGAATACATTGCTACCAATTGGTATTTTAGATGAAATGAGATATGTTGGTGCAGGCTTTTTTTTTAAATATAAAGCGAAAAGTTAATGTTCGTCACGCATGTCTTGAGCAAACCAATGGGACAGTCAACAGTCGTTTCTTATACATATATATAAGCGCAGATACAAAGTTATATGGACCAAATCTCCCATAAATATAAAGAAAACATACATCGCGTTATGTATTATGGTTTGTATAAAAAGTAAAGGAAGTATTACAACTCAATAGAACTCAACAGAAACTAACAAAGTTTTTTTTTAATTTTTCAGACTAGTTTAAACATCTTCGCGATTCCTAAACTCAGCACAAATTCAAACCATCCCTACACCCATTTTTATTTTTATGTATGTTTTAAATTACGTTTAGTGGCCAAAACGTGTTCTTCATTCGCAAAGATAAATAAGGTTTTTTTATAGTTATATTAAACTTACCGTCTTTTTTGTTAACATCCTTCATTTCCTCATCGTTGCCGCCCGACGTGGAGCTGCTGTTGTTGCCCTCCTTTGATTCGTCATCGTCCTTGTCGTTGCCTGTGCCGGCAATGCCGCTGTTGGCCAGACCAAAGTTGGGATTGAATTTGCCGCCGGCTGAGGCCTTCTCCACGTTCTTCATATGGTTATCCATAATAGTGGCTGGTACCTCGTCCTGAAGCATCGATAAATAATTAAAGCTGTTTCTTTTCGAAGCTGTTCACTGTTTGCAAATTTACCTTGATAGCGGCGAATTCCTCCATCGCAGCCTTGGCAGCGGCCGCAGCGACACGTGGATCCACCACGGACGCCAGAAATGCTACAGTAGACATAATCGGATTGCCGGACTTGCTAAACGGAATTGGCTGGCAGCCGAGGGGTCCCAGGAAGCCGCCATCATCTTCAAGATACGGATCCTCGATGGGCAGGCGCAGGAAATGCAAAATGCATTCGTCCTGGGTGCGTGTACCCACATGCTCGCACACCTTGTTCCAGTCGTCCTTGTGCATCTCGAGGCCCTCGAGCAACAGAAGCGTCTCCTGGTCGGTCCACTCGCGCGACATGCTCGCCGCTGTACGATTCTTCATTGCCGCCGGTTTCTTGGCATATTGATCCAGCTTCAGACCAAACTGACTGACCCCAGAGGCTAGGCCGCTGGCGGCTCCGTTTTCCAGAGTCTCTGTCTTGATGCCCAAGCCGCCAGCGCTCTTATCGCAATCGACAGCAGCACCTTCCTTGCTCAACGGCTTCTTGTCGAGATCGAGAAGTGTCTTGGCTGCCGACGGTTGCTGCGTCTTCTGCGGATTGATTGCCTGCAAGCCAGATGGCGTATCGGAGAGTATGTGAAAGTGCGAAGTGGGCGGCGGGCCCATTGGCGTGGGACGCAAATCGGCATCAATTTGATAGTTGATGAGACCCCATTGCTCTAGGAACGCGTGCACGCGCATTATCGCGCACACGTCGCCTGCCAAATTGCGACGACAGGCGGTGCTGGTCAAGTACTCTGTGGGATTTAACCTGAAAGCAAAAGGCAAAAGACCAGTTTAAAACAATCCTCAAAAATATTTTAAAAATCTAAAAAATATTTTCATAACTAAATATTTACGACTCCGTACAAAACTGATATCCACAATGGGCAGTCGACAGTTGAATTAAGTAACCCACCTGTAGGTGTCAATCATAAAATTGCGATAGGCCATGTAAATCTCAGGCGTCTTCGATTTGTTCTTGCTGTTGAAAAACTCGGGCATGGCGCGTTTTTCGATGACATGAATTGAGTTGTAGTCAAACCAGGCCGAATATGAGGGCACAATTATGTGATGAGTCTGCTCAGTGACGTTGTCTTCCATGTCTTCCTTGGCCGAGGATGAGAATTCCTGGGTATTGCTGTTGTCGCTAGTCTTGCCCGTTTGCGAGTTGTCGCCGTCGCCGGTGGACAGCGCCTGGGCAGCACTGCCGCCGGTCATTTCATCGTCCAGATCGGTCATGGTGCCACCTGGTAGCCAAAGATATCTTTATAAGTACACCAAGGCAGTTGGATCACTTGGTTAACTTACCTTTAATGGGCATCATATCGTTGTCACCACGTGATTTGCCACCGGGTGCTGGGCTGGCTGTCGATTGGAGCGCCGAATGCGTCGCCTTGTGCACTTCCTGGATGTTGGGTTCAGCCGGCGGATCATCGAGATCCCGGGTTAGATCCTCATCGTCGTCGTCGTTGCGCGATTTCTTGTGTATGACTGCTGGGAGCGCTTTCGCTTGCCCGGCTTCGATGTGGACGTTGAGGTTGTGGGCGACGGCGAGCGACGTCGCTTCTGCTTGCCTGTGGCACTTGTGCTTGTGGTTGGCTTCTTTTTGTCGTCGCCAAAGGACATGATGTCGTCGATGGACATGCGTTGCTTGTGTGTCTTCTTTTTTCCCAACTCATCCACCTCGTAGTCCTCCTCCGCCATCCATTCGTTGTACTGCTCCAGGTCCAAAATCCAAGATGCAGCGACCCGCCAACGTTCCGCTGGCGATTCCGGATTCTCCGGTATATTATCCGGTAAATCAAAGCTATTTAGCGTCCATGAATCGTAGGACTCAGGAAAGTAGTACCAGTGAAGCATTACATGATTGCCACGCTTGAAAATGGGACGAGCATATTCATCGGGATGTGGATCCACCACAGGATAGACAATGTGCGTGGCATCTTCCTCATCGGTGACGATTTCCACCCTTCGATTGTCAAGAATTTCACGCAGACGCGCCTCAAAGCTCTTCTCAATCTCCGGTCGGATATAGATATAAGGTATGCGATAGAGATCTGCTTCCACGAGCGCCTGTTCGATTTCAATCAGCAATTGGATGTTGGGATCCTTGCGGGTAGGATTCTTGCCAATGGAAAAGTCAAATTTCTTGCCGCGTTGCTCGGCCCGAAAACGAAACATGGTGGAAAAAATGATGCAGAGACCTCCGCCGTTTTTGAAGTCCAGAAAACAGCGCATCTGCAATGGTAAAGTTAAATTAATAATGGTGTATACGTTGCCAATTATCAGCCTGTTCACTCACAAAGAAAGACATATATAAATATATAAATTAAAAATGTATATTTATTGATTGAATATATTTTTATGACTTTACTAAAACTTACTGAAACACAACACAACATTTTAAATACGAAAGGATTTAATTTAAATTTATTTTTTTAATTTTAAAATCGAAAAAAAAATGTTTTTATTCGTGCTCGAATATGTCCACGTTCGTGTCCGCCTCAAAATTGTGGCATGCGCGCATCTCTAGCGCGCGTGTACATACAACATTTTGCACACCCAAAACACCCTGTTCCCCCAACACACACACTTACCGGGATTCTCGTCGCCGGTGGATCGGCCGAGTTTTTGCCCAATTTCGCCTCCACATATTGCAGAAATAGTATTAGTAGCTGTGCAAGCGATTCCTTTGTTATTGGCTCCGAACTGTGCGCCAAGTACTGTAACACAAATGGACGTCAATTCTCGTATGTTTTCAATTTGCGCGAAGCGCCATTTTTGTTTTCGCTTACGGTGGCGGCGCTGGCGTTGTACTCACCTTTTTACAATTCTTTTGTAGCCATTGTCGTATGGACTCGAAGCCCTGCAGCGTCTCTGGCGACTGGAAAAAGTCAATGTTAGGACTGCCGTCCTTTTTAGGACCGAGTGTGTTCATTGTGCAACACTTTTTATATGCTTTTATTTGATTTGGTGCACAGTTTCACGTCGAAAACGAATATTGAAAATGCTGCAGCCGCAATAGACGCACACGATTGGGGTGGCGGAGTATCGATACCAATTGAGTATTGTTGGGCACTTTTATCGATATAATAAGTACTCGATACTCAGTACGCTCGCTCTTGAATCTAACTAGCTCGCAACTAAAAATTTATGAATTTTTATTAATTGTTCCTATAATGAAGCATATTTTAATGACAATAAATGTAGACAAACATGTTTATTATTGTAATGATTTTTTAATAATTTTTTGATTACTTGATGCTCCTGAAGTTGCCATTTGATTTGGTCATATTAGTAGTTCATATTTACTAAATCCAAACGAAAAGTTCCATCTCCATATCTAAGTAGTGTTGTCACTTCATTTAAATAGCCACGTTGACCAATTCTAATATAAAAAGTATAATACATAAAATGTTTTCTCATTTATAACAAACCTTAAACGTTGGCATTAAATATAACGATCTTTTGCAGAAAGTTAAACTTATGTTCGAATTACATAAACGGATAAAAGCAACTAACAACTGATCTGTGGCAACCCTATTTGAATTTTATTTCATGCGCCATTCGAGCACCGCACAGTATAAATGTGACTTGAACGCCGCGAACATGGCTTTCCCTGGTAATTTTAATATCCGAAAATTTGAGAATATCCAGCAAACTGAGTGCAATTGTGTCTGTGTGAAACCTAATGTTAAATTAAAATATTGACTGTTTCGGTTAAACGACTTTTGATACACAATCGAATTCGCTGCGGGCTCCACTCGTACACCGGCGTGTTTGTATGCGTGTAAAATCAATGGATCGAATTGGCTACTCGTGCGAGTGAATAAGAACAATTTTTTGACGGTTGCAAAAAACAAAAAGAGAAAAATAAGTGAACGCGTAGCAAAGCAGCGCTGCAGCAGAGCCCAACACACTCACACACATAGACGCGCGAGCAAAAGTGAACTGTACAATCTACAGCAATAAACAAAACAATAAATAGCCAATTTTTTTCGAAATAAATCATAAGCTGGCGGTGAAAAGTGGACAAAAATGCATCAACTAAATACAGAGCGCATGATTTGAAGTGACAGCAAACAGTCGCAGTCGTAGTCGCAGTCGCAGTGCTGCCGCAGCAGACGTCGACGCGACGCCGACACCGCCATAGGTATGCTGCAGTAAGCAGAGTTGCTAGCTCAGCACGCCGCGACAGAGGCAGCGCCAGCCGAAACGTAACATTTGCCAAAGGTAAGTGCCATGTAATGTGTTAATAAATGCGGCCTGGCTAATATGCCCAAGTGTGCGTATGCACGTGTGTGTGTGTGTGTGTGTATATATATAAGCTAATTACATTAGTATTAACAATTCTGTAGAGACGCAACGCTCGTCTACTTATCGACGTTGCGGCGACTGCGCTGCTTTCCTTGACGCCGCAGCACAGCGCGTCTTTCTTCCGTTGCAATTTTGTGTGTGTGCGTGCGTATGTGTGATTGCGCTGCCTCTGATACTTTTCTTGCTGCGTCAGCGCGCGGAAGGTGGGGGCAACGGGGGCATGCTGTGCTCGCTGATAAGCTTACATTTATGAAATTTTATAAGTACACACATATATATGTTATGTATGCATATACATATGTATGTACATAATGGGTGAATGTGTGAGCGTGAGACTGTCGAATCATATTTAAGATAAAAGTCCTTTGTTTAATTACTTGCTTTTTTTTTAGCTTGTTTTCGTAGTGGAGTTTTCTTGGCAGCCTTTAAAATGTCCCCGTAAATATATTTTTAGTTTCAACAATTTTCCCAATACGTTTGTTTTGGCATTTTGATTTTGTTTTTTTTTTTGTTTTTTGGCTCTTAGCTATTGCCCCCTACCTCCCACCGATCGTTCGGTCACTTACTTTTGGGCGCACCAATTGACGAAACAACCGCGCATATGTTGAGACCGCGAGCATTTGCTTTTGCCTAACATTCAAGTGCCGTCGTTTGTCGCTGCCCCAGTCGAACTCTCAGTCAACATGCGTTGTCCACGTTGACGACGACCCAGCAGCAGCAGCAGTAGCAGCAAGCGGCATTTATATTTATTTATGGTCCGCTACCGTAATCGACATTGCCGACTGAAGCAGTCGCCGCCGCTCCCCTGCTTTTTCTCTCTTTCCTTTTATATACACATATAAATAAGTAATATGTATATACATACATATGTACATATCTTAGTGGGGTAGGGCACTTGAACTAGTTATATACGATCAGTGCGCATGTTTGTACGCATGTATTTGGCTTCGACTATACTTTTGCCATTTTGTTCGTTACTTTTTGCAGTTGTTTGCCATGAATAATTTAAATAACCCCACTCCTTTTCCTCACAATATTAATTTTTGGTTGCACTTTTTTTTGGATATGTGAAAAGCTTATCGTTATCGATTTGTAGTTGTGTTCATTCGTTTCATTCATTCACTTATCGATTTTTTTTAGGAAAACAAAACATGATAAGCACAAAAATAAAAAATTTGATTTCTAACAATATTGTTGTATATATAATCAGTTGATGTTCATTCAAAATATATGTATGTATGTACATCTTAGAGAGATTTCCTCTTCCTGTTCTATAATTACATTTTATTATCGTTTGTTCGCTCAAACTCCAGCCAGGAAGCAGGAGTCGGCAGAAGTTATTGTGATATATGATTATAAAGAATGAATAAGTAAAACAAAACAAAATTGTTTGTACTTAAAGCGACAGCAGAAGATGTAGTTGAACGCAGTTGCAGAAGGCAAACAACTGTTTGCTTATATTTGTAAATTACATTTAATTATATTTATAGTTATTTAATAGATAAAATTAAATTGAACTGGACTTTAATACAGGTCTTGAGTGGCTAGTGGGGCGAGGAGAAGCAAATGCAGCTTTTTGATTTGATACATTAATTGCAGCCGAGTCTGTGTAAAATTGATATTGATATAAAGCAATACAAATATTAAGAAAACTGCAATAACTTTAAAAGTACACTTTAAAAAACGAATATATTGACCATTTTTTAATTTGAACAAATTAATATTATCACTCACTTTGTTAACCATATTTGGTATGTCAAGACTTACAAAGATCATTCAAAAAAACTTGTTCACATTATTTTTTGTGAGTTTATTTCGTGCACCCTGTTATTCATGCTAGAGATGGATCTATGGATACATAGCAGTTCAATAAGAACTCATAATATTGTCTTCGTTATATGGCGCATGTGCAATGAAATATGCAGCAGCAGCTGTTTTAATATTTGCTAAACGTTGCTGTCATTGTTTGTATGCAAATATTGAACTGTTTAATATTCAAACACATTTCTGTTTCCATTTGTGCAAAATTCCCAAACATGATATGGAGTACACGACTTTCGGTAACTCGTTTTAGTCCACAAATACTCATGTATCTATAATCATAACTGTCTGTCTCACAGAATTTTGCAGGTTTTTTGCAATTTCGTAAACCTGATCACTGTATAAACGCTGCGCCATTGGAAATTTGATCCAAAGGATGCAGAACGTATATTCTCCCCATGCCACAGTCAATTCACTCACTTTTTATGTATCTACCTACCATAGTAATCACACCATTCGTTTCTATAGCAGACACATTTGAACTTACATTCACTATTAATATTCAATTGACTTCTGCATAGCACATTCAAATAAAATTTACCAGGAACCGACGCAAACAAAAGTTATTTATAATCATTCGAATCGAAGCACTACAAATTTAAAAAAATTCGATTCACTCTCTCTTACAGATAGCAATCAATCTGTGAGAAATGCGTTTTATCGCGAAATGTTTTCGTTTGGTATCTAAACTAACCTGAATTCGTGCAGGCTGACTCATGAAAATTACGAGGGTTACGGATGGGGGCTTGTTAAAAGACGCTTATTGGAAGCCAACGTGGACTTAAATGATTGGCCACAATTCGTAATTGTTTCGGACAATGCTTGAAAGTTCAAGTTCAACAATGTACGATGAATTAGCTGGTAAACTGAATGAATGTATGTATAATGCTTGAATTTATGAATGAATGATGCATGAAAAACATACGCATATCAGGCACATCAGATGTGTGTCTTTTTGCTAATCATTATTGGGCCATTATGGGTAATTCAAATTTGTGCACATTTCACAGCTTATCTGCTGTGACAAAATTGCTGCTTATAAATTTCTAAATAAATACGTGCACTAATCCGCAATAAAAGTAACTACAAAACAAGTAAGAGTGTTCCAAGGTTCCGACTAGGAGATACCCTGAATCCAGCTGCGAGCTAAAGTAACATATATATTTGAACTTTTTTGCACAAAATCACATGCAAACATACATACTTCTCGGGATACGTAATTGCTTTTTCTTCCCTCATCTTAATGAAATTTCCAGGCAAACAAGAGCATCCTAATGTATTTTCTAATAATGGGGTCAGTCAAGCTCCGAACTCCGAGAACCATGTTTTAGTAATATTAATCTATATTTGGGAAATGGGGGGAACATATCGACAAACCATTTCTACATAGGGTAAGGAAAATGTATATATCAAATTTCATGTCTCTAGCTTTTACAGTTTTCTAGATAGATTATAGCCTTGCTAACCTATTTTCAATGGGGAACAGGGTATGATTACAAAAAGCAAATAATCAATAATGATTGCAAATTTAGTAGTAGGAAAAAAAGCACGATTCAATCTATCTATGCATATGCTATGCACATGTGATGAGTAGACAAATTCGAGCTCTCTTTTAAATAGACCTTGTCGATGTCAATCGACAATCGCAATAGAAATTAACTTACTTTGCTCTTCTTCCCTCGCTCTCTCTCTGTTTATCACTCAATGTTGTTGGCAAAATGAGGTAAATACCGTTGTTTAAGCTTTTATTGACTTATATTTTATTTATAGCTGTCAATTAATGATTAAACAAGCTATATCATACAAATGTTTTCATTATAACTTTAACGACGAGCATTATCTATGTATGTAATCTGTCAATTTTATTGCATTGATATTTAGCCGGATAAATCTAAATGATTATATATTGATTGTCGATAAATTAAATTGCACACGAAGCGTTTTCATTTCTAATAGGTTTTTTTAATCAATATAATTCTTAGGGTTAGTGAACCTCCTCTATGTTGTGCTAAGTTGCTTCTGTTTGAATTTGTATATGTATTGAACTTACTTGTTTTTATCAACATAAAATTTCTTCGTCAACTATCTATCTATGCACTTCATTCGGAAGATAAGACCAGAGTAACTTTTGATAATTGCCCAAACATATGAGTGTGCTATGTGTTCCACTCACCTCAATGCACAACTGTATTCATTTTATGTATTAAAAACATGCAAAAGCCATATTTTGATTTGCCTCGTTTTGCTCGAATCATTTATGTATGAAATCATCGGCTTTTCACGTATTTTCTATACGTTCTGCAAAAATTATTTTATAAATAACACTCAATAATAACGTATCGTTGATGAGGTGCTGCAAATGGCACTGATCCTTGTTAATATGACTTATGAACCTATATGCAATATTATGAGTAATTTCTAAACGATTTTCTCTATTGTACGGTACATTTGTATTGTTAAATATTAGATGCTTCATATATAAATCATATGCTCAGATTGCGTCGATTAGTAACTTATATCAAATGCGACTCAATAAATATTTATTGAATCACTATCTATTTTTTGAAAAAATGAATCACAAATTCAACGATAGCTCGATTCATTCAAAGCTTTGGGAGGCCTATTTAAGTATACAAAATATGCAAAATTTGTGATTTTATATAACATAATACTAAATTAGAAATTTTATTAAATAATTTTATAAGGTGTTCGACCATTTCATACTCAAACCAATGCTTAACGCATAATACATTTATAATATCGACAGAATTTTAATTTCTGTATTTTTTAATTTGGTTGTTAATCCCAAATTAGTTTAATTTCTGAAAGTGCATCGTTACTTAAAATTAATAATAATTAATAATAATAGAAAATTACAAATAAATACGAGAAGATAAAACGCGCACAAATAAGCTGATTTATTCCCAGTTAGCCATATTTGTTAAAGAGTTACATTATTATTATTATGATTTTGACATTAAATAATTTAATATACGGCTCTATATTATGCCTTTAAATACACTCCGGTTGTGATACACAAATTTCTTACTATAATGGCAAGCAACCTAGTTATATAAATATTATTACAGTTTTGACAACACTCCCTCGAATCCACCCCTAAAATAATTAATTTTTGTTTAAAAGTGTGTGTGTGTGTGCTGCATGTAATCACGTTCATGTGTTCATTCCCCCTAATCGACTTCTAGCTGTCGCTTGTTTGTTTGCTGAATCGTTGCATGTTTCACGGGCTCGAAAAAAAAAACAAACTATATGCGGCCAAAAAGTCGTAATAATGAGTTTCGATTTCAACGCGTTTGCTATAAAAAAAAACAAACACAACAAACAACGAACACATACTTTGATATGTACATACACATAGTTATATAAACACTTGATTAATATTCAAGGTTGCCAGAGCGCTTAAGCTTCCTTATACAAAAAGAAAGAGAAACAAATTCAAAGAAACAAACAAACAGTTTTGTTGAACTCGAATCACACGAGTTACTTCTGTTTCTCTGTGTTTGCTACTTTGTTGCTCATAAGTCAAAAGGTTCCTAGCTGACTGGCCCACTTTTTCACGGTTGTTTAGGCCGTTTATTTTCTGCTTCCAATTCGAAGAAAGAAAAAGTAATCATATATATAGATCAATTTTGTTTGGGCTGTTTCTTTATACTTGTCGATGAATGTGTGAATCCAAATCTTACGCAATGCAATAAAAAAAAATTGCTTGCTTGTAAGCATTTTGTATCTATTATTACATAAATTGATTTGCTATCATTCTGAAATTGACAGTTCTTATGACGCACGCATACAGGCTATATTACATACATACATGTGTATACATAATCATTTTGATTGCGCACATGCAAATATGTGCAGAACCATTGAATACATTTTTACCTTTACGAGGTTAGCTCAGTTCTTTTAGGAATTTCTACTTTCTGCAAACAAAAACATTTACTACCATTCTTGACAAATACTTTGTCAATTTGCTGATATACGTAATTCATATCTTATCCAAATCTTATCAAATTCTTGCATGCGACGTTAAACGAAAGGCATTTATTATTGGATAGTCGATAGATAGGATAGAAGCTTATTGGAGCTTAGCTTTACTTAAATAATATCAAAAGATTACCTAATATAATGTAGATAGCATTATATCATTATAAGCTTTATATAATTATGATATCATTATTAGAGCATATTTAAAATTGCTATTTATGAACTCATTAAATTTGGTCAATACATCTATAAAAACAGGAAAGTTTTTTCCACGTGAATCAAATTTTATTTCGATTATGGTTATGTTATTAATAAAATGTAACTATCAGCTTTTTCAAGCGAGCGTTTTTATGGGTGCCTGCCATATGATATACGTTTGGCCCGATTTCCATTCGCACGTAAAGTAACAAACAAAAAGAACTGCCTATATGCGCTAGAACAAATATAAAATATGCATATATTTCTTAATAATGCCAACTAATTTTTTTCGTCTTACCGTTTTTAATTCCAGATTAGTTTCTTATAGTAATTAGACCAGTCCTGAGTTTGATTGGACAATCAACCAAAACGTATCACAAATCTCAACTGAAGAATGACATCTCGGTAAGTGTTGCGATAGACAATGAGTTTTAGATAAGCCCCATTAACTGTTTTTCCTGGTTCTGCATGCAGACTTGACCGTCTCTTCATACTGCTCGAGTCCGGCTCCACGGCAGCCACGCGCCATGCGGCCGCGAAGCAGATCGGCGAGGTGCAAAAGCTATACCCGCATGAGCTGCACGCTCTGCTCAATCGGCTCGTGGGGTATTTGCACAGTCCGTCGTGGGAGACGCGCATTGCCGCCGCGCAATCGGTGGAGGCGATATTGAAACAGGTGCCGCCCTGGGAGCCCGAAGTGCAATTGGGCGTCGTTAATTTGAAGAAAGAGCGCTCGGCCAGCGATGCCACCGAAGAGGACAGCTGCCAATCGAATGCCTCCTCGTCTACAACAACAACGCCGTGCAGCGAGCGATTGCTCAGCTTCGATGAGTTCGATCTGCAGCAGATTTTGCAGAAGGGCGCCCGCCTAATCGGCTCCGAGGGCAACGAGTTCGATGTGCAGGAGGAGCAACCAGCCAGCGCCGGCGCCGCCGAGGATAACAGCGTGGCCGCCCGACTGAGTCGCCAGCGTGCGCTGCTCAATGACAAGCTGGGACTGACCACTGCCGCCAAGCTGGGCGTTAATCTGACTGACATGATCACCGACGAGGATGTGGCCCTGGCGCGCACTGGCACCAGCTACAATATCAATGCCGAGAAACTGCCCGTGGAGCACATACTGAACATTAAGCCGGCCAATGGCGGAGGAGGAGCAGGTGCTGTCACTGCTGCTGGCCAGCGGCTCAGCTGTCGTGAAATGAACCGGGCCAAGCGCAAAGCGCGTCAAGGCAGTTCCACTGCCTCCGCCTCCACGGTCACGCCCACCTGCAGTCGCCGTAACTCAACAGCTGGCATCGGTGCCGGCAGCAACAGCAGCAGCGGCAGCAGCTGCAGCAACAATAACAACAACAACAATAACAGCAACGGCAACACCACATCCGATGAGCCAGAGAAGAAGAAGCTGAAGGCAAACGACAGACACGAGATTTTCTACAGTTTAAATGGTGCGTGGGTTGCAAATCAGAGATATTTGCTTGTGTTTTAAGCTCAAGTGACGCACAGTGTATTTTTAGGCATACCAACGAGTTAATTTGCTTGTAGCTACAAATCTGTGGAGATCTTTTAGTGATTCAGTTAATTGTAGGGCTAATTCAGTGTAGTGAAATATGTTTTGGATTCCATTGTTCAATAGATGTGTAGCCACAAAGTCTAGGCCAGTTGATGATTTTCTTAAATTGCTCTCATTTAATTTCAGACCATCTTTAAATTCGTATATGATTATATTCTCAAATATTGGTGACTGTTGAGGCATCCTACAATCATTTTCTTAATTTTGTGAACAGTACGTTAAAGTATTTACTTAATTTATTGAATTTCCAGCAGTTTTGTTTCTTTTCATACTCGTTCACGAAGTAAAAAGAACAGAGCAAATCCATATCCCCAAAAAATTTAAGAGCTAGTGTCACCAAATTTACAGACAGTTTATTCCATATTCGCTGTTATTATACTATGAACGAGCAATGCGCAGTCGGTTATACCCGACTGCAACGTTCTTGCATATTTATATTGTAGCAAAAGCTGTTTGTCTTTATTATTTGTTATTTACAACAACTGATTTTGATTTAGTTGTTCCTAACTATATGCAAATGCTACTTAACATTTTTATAATGTGCTGCGAATTTTCCATCCTCATTGGAAAGAAATATCTATACATGATACAGATAAACAAATGTACTCAGTGTTTATGATGTCATGTTTCCGCAAAAGCATTTAAATTTCTGTTCTTTGTTTTAATTACATGGTGTTTATTTTTATTCTATTAAACCGGCTTTAAATTTTTGTGGTTAAACTCCAATGGAATGTCATTAGAAATTTGGTTGCATGGAAAACAAAAGCTATTGCGTACATGCAAGGGCATTAAGTCGTCGGTATTCCATAGATTAATTTTACCCGCTGTCATAATTATATTTTTACCAGTTAAGTGAATAAAGTAGTTGGACTTTTCCATATAACAAGTTGCATCTTTCGTTAGACATTCTGAGAACTGGCCTCAATTAGGACTGCGGTAAATCCCTGTGCGTCGTAGCTTAACTTGGTTAAGAGTCTCGCTAATTGAATTTTAAATTAATCATTTACTGATTGCAGCCGCTGTACCAGATGCGACGGGCAAATGGGTCGATGCTGTCTCATGGCCGCTGGAGAACTTTTGTGCGCGCCTCTTTATTGATCTCTTTCACGCCAAATGGGAGGTGCGCCACGGAGCGGCGACGGCGCTGCGCCAGCTCATCAACCTGCACGGCAAGGGAGCGGGCAAGGGTGCCCAGCAGAGCCCCGAACAAATGCACGACGCGCACGGACGCTGGCTGGAAGATGCGGCGCTCCGGCTGCTTTGTGTGCTATGCCTCGACCGATTCGGGGACTTTGTCTCCGATCAGGTTGTGGCGCCGGTGCGTGAGACCTGCGCCCAAGTGCTGGGCACCCTTGTCAAGGCCATCGATGAGCCCAAAGTGCATCGCATCGTGGACATTCTGCTGCAGCTGATACGCCACAAGAACGAGTGGGAAGTTCGCCATGGCGGCCTGCTGGGCCTTAAGTATGTGTTCGTGGTGCGCGAGGAACTGCTCCCCATTTACCTGCCCAAGTCTATAGATGACATCCAGCTGGGTCTGTTGGATGCTGTCGACGATGTCGGCGCGGTGGCGGCAGCGACGCTGATCCCGGTGGCCATGTGGCTGCCCAAGCTGCTGAACGCCGCCCAGGTGTCGGCCATTGTGAAAATGCTGTGGGATTTGCTGCTTGACCAGGATGAGCTGACCTCGGCCTGCAACAGCTTCATGGGCTTACTGGCGGCCATACTGTGCCTGCCGCAGGCAGCCAGCTGGGTCCAAATGGAGCCCATGGGCACTCTAGTGCCACGCCTGTTTCCCTTTCTGTCGCACAGCACCAGCTCGGTGCGTCGCTCCACGCTGAAGACGCTGCTCACCCTGACCAGCGCTGGCGATGTCGAGCTCAAGCAGGAGCCAGCTGATGTCAAGCCGGGGAAAGGGAAGGGGAAGGAGAAGGATAAGGAAAAGGATCAGGAACCGGAGAGTGCCAACGGCACGCAAAAACCGCTGAAGCTCAACTTTGGCGTCGTCGATTGGAACTGGCAGCTGCTGCAGCAGGCGCTGCGCCACATCTACCAGCGCATCCTGGTGGAGCCCCAGGCAGATATACAGTCGTTGGCGCATCAGGTCTGGTCCAATCTTATTAGGCACGCGGACTTGGGCGCGTTGCTGCACGCCGCCTGCCCCTATGTGTCGTCCTGGATATGCCTGGCCATGCAGCCGCCACGACTGCCCTTTGATTCGGCCGTGCTCATCCGAGCTGTCGGCGGCAGCGATGCAGCTGCTGCACCGGCGGCGAACCCCCGCCGCCGTACCCTGCGCATGGGCGACGATTTGGGCGGCGTCGCCCTGGCCCACTCGAATGCCATGCAGAAGTTGTATTTGGGCGGCAGCGAGGCGACTCCTTTGGATCTGCGCGAGGCGAACTTTGTGCGCGCCCGAATCACGGCGTCGCGGGCGCTGGGCGCACTCTCGCACTATCTGGTGCAGCCGGCACCGGGCGTGCTCTACACGCCGCAGGTGGAGAGTCCCACCGATTGCTATACGAAGGTGCTGTTGGGCCACTTGAACGCCCGCTCGGCGGTGCAGCGGATTGTGTGCGGCCTGATCATTGCCTTCTGGGCGCTCGACGATGAGCCCGTGCGGCCGGGACCGCCCAATCTGCAGGAGCGCCTGCATCAGTGTGTCTCCGAGTATTTCTACTATGATGACGTGGCCATGTCGCTGACGCGGCTGCTGCAGGAGGCGCAGGATTTCATAGCGACTTTGAAGCAAAATAAGATACCCATCAACGACTTCAACAACGCTAAGATACTCACGCTCGACCAGATCGAGGAGGTGGCCACCACACTCAGCGACAATCTGCGCAGCTATGCGCTCAAGCCCAAGTTGCTGGACATGCTCCTGGAGCGAAGACGCAGCCTGCAGGCCTCGTATCAACAGACGACCAGTGAACAGGGCGCCTACCATGTTAGCGCCCAGGCGGCGTTGTCTGGCGCCATCTGTGCGCTGCACTGTCTGCCGGACAAACTGAATCCCGTTGTCAAGCCGCTCATGGAGTCGATCAAGCGGGAACAGTGCGTGCCGCTGCAGCAGCTGTCCGCCGACTTTTTGGTGCATCTCATGGACCAAGTTTGTGATAGAAATCCTAGTCCCAATAGCAAAATCTTGAACAATCTGTGCACGCTGCTGCGCAGCGATCCGGAGCACACGCCCAAGCTGGTAAGTGCCAACAATCGGGATACCCTGAGCCCTAGCCGGGTGTAACAGACTGCGCAATACTCGTTCACAGTTTAGCAATAGCTTAAAACAGACGAAAACGGTCTTATTATTATTATTTTTTTTTTTAGAGACAAAATGGTGGGATAGCGACTTTATTAACCCCCTTATAAGCCGCGCATAAAATATAAGGATTTTAATCAATGTGATACGCCCACTGGGGGCGTTGAGGAGGCAATCTGTATCTGTATTGGACGTATCTAGCTTTAAAACTGGAATAAAGATTTTATCGAGTTGCCACGCCCTCAGTGACGTCCCTATCTGACGCGGTTATACTCGCGCTTATATTTCAAATGGCGTTCATAGGAACAGACAGACGGACGGACAGCAAGACGGACATGACACGTGAAGTCGGACGTAACCGACTGTGTAATACTGGTTTACAATACACAGAAGTTATTACAGTTATTTTGAAAAAATACAGAGTTTTGGTGGTGGTGGGCGTGACCGGGAAATTTTAAATCTCTGCCAAGTCCCGAACAAGTATAAAAATATCGCTTCCTCTTTCAGCTGATGCCGGCGCACACGCTGCTGGCGACACGTCCCAGTGCCAGCGTCAGTGGCAACGACAAGTGCGACTACTACGGCATCCTCACGCTGAAGCAGCAGCAGGCGGCGACCAGTGCGCCCAGCAGCAGCAGCGCCAGTGCACGAGCTGGCGCCGCGTCCGTAACGCCAGCGCCGAGGGGACCGGGCCGGCCGCCGGCCAGTGAAGTACTGGCTGCTGCAGCGGCCGCTGCGGCCAGCAACGAGGTGAGCAGCCAACAGGCCAAAGAGGCCGAGGCGCGCCAGTGTCGGACTCAGCGGCTGGGCGCCGCCTGCGCGATTGCCAAGCTCTGCAGCACGTTCGGCGCGCGCATTGTGGACAAAGTGCCCATTTTCGAGCAGTTGATGTTTGGCAAGCTGAAGCAGTTCATGGCCGGCACGGATGCACAGGCGCTGGCCAGCACCCTGCCCGAGCTGGCGGCCTGCAACGAGCTGATCTGCTCGCTGCAGCTGATCGAGTCCGCTGCGCCGCATCTGCACGAGGCGCTGCATCCGAAGCTGTTCGAGCTGCTGCCGCAGCTCGGCTTCGTAGTGCGGCATCCGCTGAAGGTGCTGCGGCATATGGCGGCTCGCTGCATTGCGGCGCTGGCTGAGATTGATCCGTGCCGGACGATGCAGTTTGTGGTGACGGAGCTGCTGGGGCTGCTGCTCAAGATCGAACGGCCCATTGAACGACAGGGCGCCGTGGAGGCCATTGAGCGGGTGGTCAATCGACTGCAAATCCGTGTAGTGCCATATATTGTGCTGCTGGTGGTGCCGCTCCTGGGCGCCATGAGTGACGCAGATGAATCGGTGCGTTTGTTGGCCACCCACTCCTTTGCCACGCTCATCCAACTTATGCCGCTGGACAGCGCCGCCAATTCGAAGACAGCGCCGCAGATCAAGAGCGAGTCCTTGGAGGAGCGCAAGACGCGAGATCGTGAATTCCTTGACTATCTGTTTGCGCCGAAGACCATACCGGACTACCATGTGCCCGTGGCGCTGAGCGTCCAACTGCGTGGCTACCAGCAGGCGGGCATCAATTGGCTGTGGTTCCTCAACAAGTATAACCTGCACGGCATACTCTGCGATGACATGGGCCTGGGCAAGACGCTCCAGACCATTTGCATACTGGCCGGCGATCATGTGCAGCGCCAAGAGGCCAAGTTGGCGCCGCTGCCCAGCCTGGTCATCTGTCCGCCCACGCTCACCGGCCACTGGGTGTACGAGGTGGAGAAATTCTTGGCGCAGTCGCCCGTGCTGCGGCCCTTGCACTATTTCGGCTTTCCCGTCGGGCGCGAGAAGCTGCGCAGCCAGATTGGCAGCAGCTGCAACCTGGTGGTCGCTTCTTATGACACCATACGCAAGGACATTGACTACTTCAGTGGCATCCACTTCAACTACTGCGTGCTGGATGAGGGGCACATCATCAAGAACGGCAAGACGAAGAGCTCAAAGGCCATCAAGCAGCTGAAGGCCAATCACAGGCTGATCCTTTCGGGCACGCCCATACAGAACAACGTGCTGGAACTGTGGTCGCTGTTTGATTTTCTAATGCCGGGGTTCCTGGGCACCGAGAAGCAGTTCATTCAGCGCTACTCGCGGCCCATTTTGGCATCGCGCGACGGCAAGACCTCGCCCAAGGAGCAGGAGGCCGGTGTGCTGGCCATGGAGGCGTTGCATCGCCAGGTGCTGCCGTTCCTGCTGCGACGCGTCAAGGAGGATGTGCTCACGGATCTGCCGCCCAAAATAACGCAGGATCTGCTGTGCGAACTGAGTCCGCTGCAGCTGCGCCTCTACGAAGACTTTAGCAATAAACACTTGAAAGACTGTTTGGATAAGTTGGACGATACGGAGAATCTCGGCACCAAGACGCACATCTTCCAGGCCCTGCGCTACCTGCAGAACGTGTGCAACCATCCCAAGCTGGTGCTGCGCCAATCCGGCGATGACCTCACCAATGTGGCCGCCCAGCTGGCGCTCAGCAACAGCACCCTGGATGACATTGAGCACTCGGCCAAGCTGCCTGCTCTGAAGTAAGACTTGTACTCTTCACAGTTATCTCTTGTGGCTGCTAATCCGTCGCTTCTTCACTTTACAGGCAACTGCTTTTGGACTGCGGCATTGGTGTGCAAACGGAGTCAGTCGGCCAGCATCGGGCGCTCATCTTCTGTCAGCTGAAGGCCATGCTGGACATTGTGGAGCACGACCTGTTGCGCAAACATTTGCCCAGCGTGACGTATCTGCGCCTGGACGGCAGCGTGCCGGCCTCCTTGCGTCAGGACATTGTGAACAACTTCAACAGCGATCCCAGTATTGATGTGCTGCTGCTGACCACTTTGGTAAGTTGCAAATCTCTCTCTAGACCCTAGCCCGTTTGCATCTCAACCATTTGGGTTTGCTTGCTATATGCAGGTGGGCGGCTTGGGCCTGAATCTGACCGGCGCCGACACCGTCATCTTTGTGGAGCACGACTGGAATCCGATGAAGGATCTGCAGGCCATGGATCGTGCGCATCGTATTGGACAGAAGAAGGTGGTCAACGTGTATCGCCTGATAACGCGCAACTCGCTCGAGGAGAAGATCATGAGCCTGCAAAAGTTTAAGATACTCACTGCCAACACGGTGGTAAGTGCCGATAATGCCTCGCTGCAGACTATGGGCACCTCGCAGATCTTCGATCTGTTCAATGGCGGCAACAACAAGGCGCAGGCCGGCAACAGCGCATCGGCCGCCGGCAGCGGTGGCATGTCCATGAATACCATAATTGAGAACTTGCCGGAGCTATGGTCCGAGCATCAGTATGATGAGGAATACGATCTGGGCAACTTTGTGCAGGCGCTCAAGAAGTAAGGCCGCCATAACTCTTCCTTCCAAGACTTGGCACACAAACGTACACTCTCACAAACTACACATACGCATGCATTCACAATTCGCTGAAGATGAGTCAAATTTTAATTTTAATTTAATTATTTTTTAAAAAGCATTAATTTTGTTTGTTTTGAAATGTTTTCTTTTGTTCCTTTGTAGTAGATGCAAACGAAAAGCGTTGAAATTTATAATAAACACATTTGAAGTCAGAACTGAGTGCAGCAAAGTTTTTCCTGGCGTGGGCCATTTAATTGTAATACACATGTTCGTTGGGAAATTTAATTTTTTTAAATTACAATTTTTATTTTTTAATATCAGATTTTAATGATTTTGTTTCAAATGCTTTGTTTTATTTGAATTGTTCTGTATATTTTCGCAAGTTAGAAACACTCCTGGAATCAAAGCGGTATGTCGTTTGAGAGCAAGTATTTATGACCTAGTTATGGTGCATACGTGAAATATTTATGCATTTATAACGATTACAATTGAAGACATATAAATCGATATTTAAGTGTTCGTATTTATAAATGCTAAGTAATATAGTGATTAAGTTCAGTCGGATTTTGACCTGTTTGCATAGAAACAGATGTCTGAATCAACTAGGCCTAACGACAATATATTGAGAGAGTGAATTAATAGCCAAGTTTTTTGTCAGGGTTTCCAGCTGGTTTTTAACGACTCCAGCGACTTAAGGTCGGACATTATCTTTCTACTTATAGCGAAAACTTTTCCTTTAGAGCTTCACTAAATCGGATATATTATTGTTTGTAGATTTGAGCACTTCATAATGGATAAAGTCAAGCTGATCCCACCAGATGCAAAGCATTAGCCTTTAACCATGGACCCAGGATCTTTTGCAATCCACATTTCGATGCGATGCAAAAACCCTTTATTTTTGCCGTTACAGCACGGTTTCGTAGGCTTCTCAACGTTGTTTAGTCGCCACTTAATACCAGAAAATTGAACATAAAACAGACTTGGATTATTAATTCACACTCTCATATATGTAGTATATTAAGTAATGTAATTCTAAACACAACAAAACTATTGAACACAATGACACATTTCCTGAGAACAAAATGTAACAAGCATTTTAATAATAACCACACATATACAGTGTGCCACGAAAGTAAAGGTTCACCAACAATGTTTTTTGAAAAACAGCTTAATCTTTATCATTTTTCGACTTAATATAAAACTTTCAGCTTGAGTATATTTTTCATAATTTAAAATTCGTTCATAATTGAAGAGGTATATTAAACTAAGATCTATTTATTTCGAAAGGCAGTTTTCTTAATATTTAACTTACAATACAAACATAACAGATTCTGACTCCACATAGTGTACTATTCGGATACACCTACATAGAATACCCATAATAGTTGATAAGTTCACTACTTATTAAGGTAGAGTAAAAACCATTAATTGATAGTGCTTGACTGGGAGACACCCAGTACTCAAGTCTAAAGAATCCTTACTTCAAAATGTATTTTTAATTATCTAAAAGAAACCCGAATAAATGAGGAATCATTAGCAAAATCAGAATCGGGTGTAATTAAATTAAATTGAAGCTTGTTTGATTAAATAACTTTCCATGAACATAACATTATGTTCCTTAGATATAAGACTGAATTCTGTATACAAATTTCTAAATGCCCAGGCACTGAGGCACTTAATCAACGTGGACCCAAATATGGATGAAGTGTTTCTCTTGGCCGAAGGCCTCGTAACCAGTGCAATTCCAAAAAGTTAGGTTAGTTTTAGTTTAGCTTACTTTTACTATACTACAAATAAGAATAATAACTTTTACTACTGAGAGAAAAATGTGTATATTTAAGCATTTAACAGATTTAGTTACTTGCTGATGAATCTTAGCATTTTTGCTGTCATATTTCGCCCTGATGGTAGTCCCTACAACTTTACTATTCTCTAAAAAAATATAATTTTATATTATGTTACAGTTATATATATTCTCTAATTGATACGAATTAAGACTTGATCTCTTATATTAAAAGAAAACAAGAACCCATGTAAGACTAAAATTACACATGATCAATTACACTTGTTGATATGCTTTAAATCACTAAATGCCAAGGAGGCAAACCACTTTTGAACCGAACCGTTTTGGACCCAAAACTACAAAAATTTTTAAATCATGAACCGAATCTTAAACCGGCCAGAAAATCATCTGAACCTAATCCCGCACCGAACCATATTTTTATAAATAATGACTCCTAGCTGTAGCTATAAAATTTTACTTTTAAAGTCTTAAGTGTGCTATGACGTACTAAGGTTCGATCCAAATCAAAATCCCACTGGTTTGGAAAACCAAGATCACGAACCGAACGTAAGGCTTGGAGCCATGTTAAATAATCGAATATTTTTTTGTCTCCTTAATAAATACTTATACAAAAAGTTTTATCACAGTCCCAAAACCACAGCACAAAAATTACAGTCTTCAATAGTTTTTTATTCACTGTCTTCATAAAAAGGAAAATTTGTTTGTTATTACACAATGAAAAGTGAATAACGCAGTCAATTATTTTAATTCAATTTAATTTAATTGAGTAGGGATGATTTAATCTTAAAATCGGATTAAGATAAGGCAACAGCGTTTTAGTAGAGTGCCATGTTCATATGGTGTATAACTGCCATTAGCAGCATACAAGAATAAGATGAGAAAAGAAAACAAAAGGAAAAACAAGAAAGAATGTTGCAATCATGTATAACCGACTGCGCCATACTCATTCACTGTACAATTAAAATGCACAGCAATCGAGAACGAAATGATTATTGTTTCCTTTTGAGAAAATATCAAATTAATAATTTGAACTGGAGATTTTCAGAGGACATTATCATTAGCTTAAAAAGTATATATTCCAAGTTTCAAGTCTCTGGCTTCAATATACAGAAGCAATACACTCTTTTGACTTTGGCGAGTGTAAAAGAAAACAGTTGGAAACACTTAAAACGCATTTTGCTAATTATAAAAGGAATATAAAAACAATTTCGGAGCAATCCATTCTTTCCATTTAGAAGAGTAAGACCTGAACGTTTGGTTCCCAAAGTTACCTATTTGGCGTTCTAAATACGCATAATGGAAGCAAACGTATCAAAACATCACTAAACACGCAAAGGCAATTAAAATTGTTTTAAAACATGCAAACTCCTACAAGTAGTAGGCTCCTGCTGCCGCAGAACAGCAATCAGGGTGTTGGTTAACCAAGTTTCATAGCAAACAAGAACGCCTTGTATCGGAGAGTATTCGACTAGGATATACTCTTTATACAGATTATAAAAAAATACACACTGGCTACCTAGCCAGCGCTATATGTAAAGGTCTGACAATGCCTTTTGAGGATGTTCGACGATTTGCCATTCGAGGAATGGGAAGTAGGTGCTCCGCTCCTCAATTCACTACATCAAACATCGTACAGTAGGGTGTCGTTCATTATCCATACACGAAATCTAATTCAATTAAGCAAAGTTAATAGCCTTTGCGCAACATACGTCACCGTCAATGCAGCCATTGTATGTAATTGATCTCTGGCTGCTGATTGCTCTCCCTGTGCTGTGCAAGTGGTCATTATGTGCGCGAGGCTGCTTAAGTCGAATTGTGAGCTAAATGCGACCAAAGGATTATTCAGTCGCGGCAGCGGGCCGCAGTGCAAACAGGTCTGCTAGAAGCCACAAACGATTGTTTGGAATTTTTCTTTCTTTGCATATGATAAAAAAATTTCTTCATTTTGTTCCCATTCAAACACTCGAAGCTATAAAAATATGCCCTCCTTTGTAGATGACTTGTCTAAATTGGCATTGAGCCAACTAAGCAAACGAGTATCCGAGTTCGCATTCCAGAATAGTGTATGGATGTAATGCTTGTCTATATCCTATAGTAATATAATTAATAACTGTAAAGATATAGAATTTTTTTTAATTAACAGATAAAGAACACCAAATTTACTAAGAAGTAGTATAATTTAAATGATAATATAAAAATATTATGTTGAAGAAAGATCGATCAACTGTAGATTAATAGTTGTTGTGTGAATGTCAATTTAAATCATGATTTTAAAGACAACAACCAAGCATACACTGAGAGAAAAAAAGGAATTGTATACCTTTTAATCTGGCAAAATAACATTTTTAAGTTAAGAACTAAATATAAAACACAAATGCAGAATTCATTATTAAAATGTACTTTCATTAAGAACGTTTAATTTAAGTAAAACAATTATTTTGTCCGTCTTTGTGCAATTTGAAAGGTCGATTATGAAATAAAGGTCAATTTATGCTCAATTAAAAAATATTTAAGAAAAGAATGTCCCTGAAATTTGAAGAATAAAACGGAAAGAATTTTAAATCGCTTTTACTTGCATTTTTTGTGTACTTTAATGAGGTGAGAAATGGCGACTTTAATTGAGACGTACAGTTTACGATAATTAGATCATTATACCGTTGGCAAGGGTATTTTATCGATTTTATTATAAAGTGATAAGGTAAGTTGGATAAATGTTTGTATCCTCGTCGTAATAGCTTGCATATTTTATTCAGATTGCGACACTTGAGCGTTGCATTAGCATCGACACCTGCGCATCGACCGTGCCGATCCGGTTATTGCCTTAACTTTGTTAGGCGATTAAAAATAGCCGTGGCTTCATCTTTGGCCAAAGCCAGGTTGGCTGAAAGGCCTTTGTCGGGCCAGCGCAAGCTAACAGTTACTAAGTACATAATTGGCTGCAGTAGTTGGCGATAGCTAATCATTAGTACTATAACTTTTAAGTAGTTTGAAACTTTATGCATTAATTTTGTTTCTTTTACGTTGGACATTCCTTAGAACTATGATTATATGCATGTACTCTATAAACGTGCATGCGAATAGTACCCTATATATAAATGTATACATACATACACATATTTTTCCATGTTCAACCATTTTCGTGATTTCAGACATGATATTTCCAAGCTCCACTTGACGTGCAAATATTTGGCACTGCTCGCAATTCAAACTTGCATACATACTGTATGTAGTTTCTGCCTATATGCATATATACACACAAATATACAGGTGTTTAATGACAATAATGTGGTTGTGATTTATGCAAATGGTGCAGCGGTCGCCAGCATAACAGCAATAGCCAAATACTTGGCCGTTTTAAGAAAATGTGCTTGTTTTGTGGCAAAACCATTAAATAGACCTGCAGCAAAAGAAGAAAAAAAACGGACTCTGCTGCTGCCAACGCATAATGTAAGTAACCTGCCTTTCTGCAACTTCATTCATTTAATGCAGCAAAAAGAAGGAGCCCAGAGTTGAGCTTAAAAATTTGGTCGGCGCTGCGGCAGTAACAGAAGAGCGAAGCAATATAAAAAAAAACGAAGGAAAAAACACGCTAACCAATAAAACAATTGAGAAGCTGTAAAAACCACAACAAAGAAGAAGAGTTCCAAACTGGTTTTTAACACAACATAACTGAAACAAGTTGGTGCTGTTTATTGAATGTTAAATTAACAGTCGGCTGTTAACCGGTTAGAGTTCGCATTTCATTGGCTTTGGCTCGCCATATGCTGCACCTGCAGATCGCAAAAAATAAATACAAATATGTCAACACTGCTCGGCACTTGGATAGGGATGGAAGAAATATTTTATGCTATTAAATGCCAAGTGATGAACATGTAATGGTTAATAACTTAGTATGGGCAATTTCTTATATGTTCGTTAAACTAGAGCTCTTCTTCCAACACTTGCAATTGAATTACTATAATCAACTATTTTTCTTAAATTTATATTTACAAACATACGCACACACATAAATAATAATATGTATGTACATAGTTAGTTGTACATAATCCTTTTACTTGTATCACCAGCTCAACAAGTACCAAAACCAGTTTACCACAGACAAACCAGATTTCTTAACCGTTTCGACCAGAGCGCCCACTTGTTGCCGTGGTGCTGCCATGGTCGCCAAAGTCAGTTCCACGCCAGCTACCTGAGATTTCAGGTGTTGTTAACGTCGTGCGCGCTTGGCTCAAATATTTAACGCGAAACTCGCGCTGGGCTCGCCAGCTTTAATATGTGTACACAAAACGAATTGTAAAAGAAAAGCAGAAAGCAAATCTGCAAGAGCTCTTGGGATTATTAATTAACCAAATAGCTTCTAAATTGTTCAGTTGTTCTACAAATGAAGTTCGTATATAAATCGGTGAAATGATGATTTCATTTTTGTGAAATAAATAATAATTAAACAAGCTTGAAAGGTAAAAAGAGTTTTACATAGAAATCGGTTAACATAGGAATGTCAAAAGTGTGCATAAGAATGTGAATAGATGATCATAGATTCTTGGTGTAATCTTGAAAAGTTTACACTTTCTATCACTTACACATACACATATACTTATATGGATGTATACAGCGAAAATTTGCGAACCTACTAATGCGGGAAAATAAAACAAATAAATCAAAAGTGAAATCTTTGCAGATACACACTCTCCAGCTTCACAAAAGAATCCAAATAATCGATAAATATAGTAAATATAAGAGTTCAATAAACTTTAAAGCAAAAATCTCACTACCTAAGTAATAATAACATTTATGATAATATCCGTTTGTGTTGAAGTGTAAAAATGTATCTACAAGATACATTCGCCGTGCATCGCCATCAATTATAATTGCAGGACGTCTTGGGTTACTTCGTCGGACACAGCGCAACGGAGCTGACCTCAATTTGGGTTAGGAAAAGCTATATTCTGTTGGGGTTGGCAAATGGGGTCACGTGTGGAGAGCGTTTGCAAATAAACTGCTGTCACAGGCATACTTAGAGAGTCGCCAGACGATCAACATCAACTTGCCACACTACTTTTACTGCCCGCAACCGCAGCTGCCGCCACTATGGCTGTTGTTGTTGTGTTGTACGTTTGGCGGATTTTTGAGCAGGTTAAAATGATTTTTGGTTATGTAGTGTGGGTGTCTGTGTGCTCGGCCATTGCCATGCTGGCAAAAGTGAAACCTAAGCCTATGCGAATCCTGACTGTCTCAACCACCGGTATGCAAATAAGTACTTCAACAAATAAAGTGCGACGTCATACTATACTGTTTTACTTCGCGTATAAAGTGAAAAAAGCTCTTTCTTCTTATGTCCATTGGTTATAAATGCCCATCTCTATTGCTCAAGTAAAATCAAGTGAAAGTAGTCCTTATCACGGTATCAAATCCGACTCGAACCGGCTTTCAGTCAACCAGAAATTCAATACAAAAATAACACTTGCGAACATTTTACATCTTTATCGAAGTGAATATAAAAAGAAACCAGTCTTAACAACCTAACTTAACATCGTTTGTTCAATCAAAAGTGTGGCATTAATTGCCAATTTAGGTGTGCAGCTCTCAGCTGCGATACATCTAGAACTACATTCGTATATTATACATTTACTATATTCATAGTATATATTCATAACATATATGCCAAAGATTTTGGTACTTCCTACTTGGATTATTTGTTGTAAAAAATCAAGAATTTTGTATTTAAGTAATATATAAAAGTGGTTATCTTTTAAATTAAAAGCAAAATTCGTGTTTTAACAAAGTTTTATGCTAATCACAAGATTCCTAAATTTAGAACTTGAATTCAGCTTTTATTTTAATAAATGCCGCACTTCCGTTAGGAACGTTTTCCGCTTATTTTAGGCACTGAAGTTTTTATATTGAATATATTGAATCAAGAATTATGCTCTTATACCCTGTTACCATTAGAAATGGGTATAAACAAGGGTATAATGGTTTCATACAAATATAAGTACAGATAGAAGCATCTCCGATACTATAAAGTCGATATATTAATAGTTCGGTCTGTCTAAACACGCGATCCTAATGAAATTTTAAATATTTATAACAGAAGAAGATTATAATTTTTTAATAAATATTTTAAAACAATGTTTCTTAAACCACATCTCCAAAACCATAAGACCTAGACCCACCAAAATGGATACATCTGTTCTTAGGATTGTCGAATCCGGACTGGGTACAGGATATCCCCAAGTCATACAATCCCGACAAGAGCACCCAAACCTGTTATTAAAGATCAATTTTGAAGGCAGGAATGATTCATACATTATTTAAACCTTCAAGAACAAAATGCCCAATAAGTTGCTAGAACAAAACAGTACGCCTTCTATCCCACTCATAGTTCGATTTAGAACGGCGATTTTTTCATTGTGTCTATAATACTTATTATACTTATAATATGAGAGACAACATTGGCAACGCGCTTGACACAGCAGTTTCGCAAGTCCGCGTCGTGAATAGGTACACTCGTGCTTATTTCTGCACGTACAGGTTCCAAGTTTTATAATTTGGAGTGTTTGCATTTTGTCGATTGGTAATGCTGACTGTGACAGTTCAGAATACTTTATGTCGAAATTGTGAAAAATGACACCGAACGTAACACGTCACGTGGTCGATCAAAAATTGTGTCTCCAAATGCTCTGGGCCTTGATTGAAATATTTCTGCTCACAACTCAGTTTTAACCTTTGGCATACATACCGTTTTTCCGGTTTAAGCGCTATTCAAAGCTAGCCAAATATTTGTAAAGTTTGTCTGAAAAAGATACAAATGCATACATATATTATGCCCGTTAAAAATGGTTAATATTTGGCACAATGTCGTATGTATATATGTATGTGAATATGTATGTATTTATTTAGCGTTTGAATAACGTTCGAATAATGCCAAAGAATGTTCCTGAGCTAGTTGGGCTTCATGCCGAGCACCTGTCACTGAATAGGAAGCAGTGTTCGAGTCGAGCTTGCCAGACTCTGAGCTATCCTGTATCTAGCTCAGAGTTTAACACACGTGGAACATGGACTTTAACTTATGCATATACTTATGCATATACCATGTATACGTATGCAGCAACCTTTATACTTTGGGCCACACTATTCAAATGCTTTTTTGGATAACTTTATGTTTAGTCAGGGCTTAAAGTTGGTTTTAAAGTGGTCCATATAGCCAAAAGCAAGGTTAAGTCTCTAAAAATTTGATATAATAGTTTTTGGTGGGAGTGGGGAAAACTATCTAAAAAATAATATATTATTATTCTGTGTGTAACTACAAGAAACTACTTATAAAAAAAATTTGGGACTATAGCTTTTAATACCTTTTTAAGTCGGTCAGATCGGATCCAATTCAAATATTCGACAGTCGGACAGCCGACGGACGTGGAAATATCGTTTGTTATTAATACAAAAATTGAAATCTAGAATACCCAGTTTGGGAATATAGAAGAACGAACTCTCTTGAAATTTTTAAGTACAACGACAAGAATTTTTACAGTTCGTGCTTGAATTCAAAACGGCATATTCGCTGGGTATAAATTCGTTTGAAAATATGACCAATTACATAAATATTTAATAGGGTCAAAGATGCCTCCGTCAGCATGTTACATATATTTGACCTTTCTTTCCATAATTAATATGCTAAATTAATTATGTTGAACAAATGTATTGTTCTGTTGTATGATATAAAGCTACCTATGCCTTATCATGCATTTTAACTAAGGTTAATAAATATGTAAGTTAGTTATCGGGTCATCAGATACTAACAAGTTCAAACATATTAATACGTAATTGAATTTTATAACACTCTGTGCGCACCTGAATTATGAAATAATAAATTAATTATGCTGCGCCCCGTAGCCAACAAAACTATGTGTGAAGTTCACCACGAAATACACAAAAGATTACGTTCTTTTTTATAAACGCTCCGTCATGTTGTGTCGTGCACTGTTCACGAATAACAGCAGGCAACAAAATCTTATCTTCGATTCCCAAAGGCCTTTATATGGGCACTTCTAAAGTGGGAAACAAGAAAACGCGTAGACAGCTCCAAGATGGGCAAGTTAAATATTTATTGCATATTGATGTCATTCCATTTAAGGTTGTACCAGCCACCTTTTTGCATATATAAATACATACTTACAACTGCTTTCGAAGATATCCTTAAGCAGAAGTACCTTCTTTAACTGAAAAGTTGTTTTTTGTTTTATATGTATTTATGGTCCTGAATTTCAAGTGCCATGCAAGTAGTGGATTTATCAATCTTAATGGACAAATTTGGATACGCGTTATCCCTATTGTTCATCACTCTGATAAATATCAGCATAGTTTGAAAAATATAAATCTTAATAAAAAATAGATTAAACGTATTTTTTATTAACAACTTACAACCAGATAAATATTTACAAAATCTACCTGTGTAGACAGTTGTAGTTAATTCACTGAAAAACTTTGTCGAATATTGAATTCTTGTACGAAAAGCTTTTGCTTGTATCTTAAAATTTGTCCAAATAAGACCGATACTATGGTTAAAGCAGTTTGATCAGATATAATTATTATTTTATTTTTTTCTCGAATATATTGTCTCCCAAATTTGGCCAAAATCTGACTAATTTATTGTTTACTTTAGCCATCCAAATTTGGGCAGCTTGTGGTTTTAACCAGATTGCATATTTTAAAAGTGAGAGTCGCATTAAATTTTTGTTTTCGATTTCATGATACGCACATACATATAGTAATTGCTGCTTTTAAATAATATACTTATATAACTATGACTTCAATATATATTTTTTGCAGTTAAAATGATTTCACACAGTGCGGTAATCCCTCTCAGACCCTGGATCTTGGGACTTCTTCTGCTTCTATGCAGTTGTCAAGATACAGTCGGCGTTTTGGGTAAATCGCAAATGTGCGAAGTGGAAACTGGCCAAACTAATATTATACTGGATATAGAAGAGAGTCGAGGAAATTGTAAGTATTTGAGTTATTTAAGAACATTAATGTATATATATTTATAGGCACTTTTATATATAATGATTTTCCCTATGACCGTATGAAGCGCAAAAGCCTTCAACAACTTCCAATCAATATGTATATGCATTATCTCCATAAAACTATTTATTTAAAGTTGTATTTTTGTTTTTGCCTATTTTGTGTTATTCACAAATTATAAAATATTCGCAATATTGTATGATAATGTATAGATGGTTCGCATGATACAATTTCCTCTTTGGTCTGCAACTAAATGTGAGAATATGGCAATAATAACTGTAATGTTCTTCCGCAGAAAACACATACAGTGGGTTCCAATAACACTTCTTGAGAAACATGTTGTGACCATACTAGCTGGTAAATACATTGAAGCCCAGCAAATGAAATACAAGAAAAATATTTTAAATGTGAGAGCTAGAACACTGATAAATTAATTCTCACAAGCTAATTAGGTTTGAACTTAACTGGAACTTAAATGAGTGGAAATAAACTTGGCCCGGCATCTTATGAGGGAAAACAGGAAAGTGGAAATCAGACCCGTAATTTCCGCTCCTCTGTGTGTCTGTCTGTGTACACATTTTCCAATAATTGCATCAAGCTTTCTAGATACTTGAATAGAAATGATTGTCTCAACATTTTTTATATATACACCTCAAGTCTTAAAGACAAAGAGAAAGGCTGATGTGGACTCATAAAAGCCATTCTTAGCGGTTGTCTTTACCAGTTTCCCGACTGAGCATAAAGACTATTTAAATATTGATAGTAACAAAAGTTCCAATATCAGATTTATTGACAAAATTGTTTATTTCATTCGTCCCATCTACAGTCACTGGACAACCTACCACACCAGCTCAGCTGCCCATTTATGGTGATCCCTATACGGAAATCGCGCTCGATCTAGTCTTTCCAAAGGGACATCCGACCTTTGTATTGGAAGGGAAAAGCCTGAAGCTGATTCAGCCACTCGATCGCGACGAGGAGAATCTTAGTCACATTGTTTTCCAGGTGAGTAATAAACTTACTGCCTTGTTAAGGCCCTGTCTCTTACATTCTAGACTAGTTTTAGCATATTCATTTCCTTCAAAATCTTCACCAAAATATACAAATTTTAGTTTTATATGTCTAAAAAGTACAGATTAAAATTGGCTAATTTTCTGGATAAATCACGTTGTCGAAATTTACTTAAAAATATAGTTGTTGTATAAAAAAGCCTTTTGTTGATATGTATATCTTAACTTAACTACAAGATAAGTTTTATAAGCTATATAACGTGTTCAACACTAACTGATTAGTTCAGAAAGATATGTTAAGCATTTAATACTAACTAATAAATTTTATATAGCAGGTAATGTATTCAACACAATCTTAAAATATTGTAGACATCAGACTATAATATAATTAAGAAACCATAGGAATAATCGAGAGAAAATAATGTGGTTTTAAAAACGCACTGTCAGACTAAAAACAGTTAGCTATATCGTTTATCTGACAGGTATCTTTAAGGCTATTTAATATGCAAATTAAACAGAAGCGAGATACAGAACACGTGAAATTAATGAATTCATAACGTTTGTTTGTTGTAGGTCTCATGCACCATTCGCGAAACAAATAAGAAGCGCAACATTCCGATTATTGTAAGGGTATCTGATGTCAATGACAATGCGCCGCATTTCATGAATACGCCCTATGAGATCACTGTACCAGAGGTAAGTAAAATCCCCCACTTACATATAGTATCACGCAGAGTTGAAAATATATATTTTTAGCAAGTAATTTAAATAAATTAGAACATATCCATTAATTTTTTTGTTGAATGAAGTAAGATCGCAGTATACATTTAAATATGTATTTATATACTTCTACTACTACAGACTCAACTGCGGTCTTCTTTTGCGTTATTATTAAACAAATTTGTAGTCCGCTAATGGGGCCAAAAATGTCTCCACGTTCAGCCTGCAACTATTACTTATTTTTAATTATATAGTAAAAGTAGAAACTTCTCATAATTGTGTCTAGAGTTCTTAAGTCTTTAATCTAATTGTATACTACATGCAATGATTATATTACAAGGCTTTATGTTATGTGTTTTCAATCACGATAGGTATAATGGTGTATAAATTAGCAAAATAACCTGACTGTTCAGTTTAGCGATCTTCCTCTCTCGGGACATTAAATATTTGTAGTCCCAACACAAAAAGACGGACAGATGAGTGTGCGAGGATGACACTTTAAGTATTATAACTTGATTTTAAATCCTAATTTAAATTGAGTAAAGAGAGAAAGGAATTGTGTAAATATATATATATCACAGATTATGGTGAAAGAGCTATGTTCTTAACTAGGACAGTGAAATGGGTTGATAAGCAATGTTCCTCTACTGTCTGTATTTCGATCTTCTATATTATGCTCAGATCAATTTTATTTAGTTCTTTTAAAAACCAAAAACGGGTTTGACCAGGAAATTGGCTGGCCTGGTTCTAAGCCAGCACATTTGTAATTCACATTAGTTTGTTTTTTTCATAGCTAGATTTAATGTTTCTGATCAAAAACAAGTGTGTTTACTATTTAGTTGCAACACTTCCATCGTTTTTGTTTGTTACAAACAGTGAATAACTTTTTTGCCAATTTTTAATGGGTATAATAACACAGGCATGAAGCAGTGTTTGATGAGTTGCACCTTGCCAAAAACTGCATATTACGAGCCAAATAGCAACCGCTTGCCATTTAATAAAGGTAGAGAAACCAATTGAAAAGTTCAATCCGATGACTAAGTAACTTCTCGCCCGCAGCCAGCGGGCGCATGATGAGGCACAGCTGAGCTGCGGCCGGGCTGCAAGTAACAGGTAACCCTGAGGTAAGAGGCACATGTATGCAGAGAGGCGAACATACCTATGTACAAGCCGAGCTCAACCCAGTGATAGTTAAATGTAAAAGGCTGTTTGCTTTGTGCCCGTTATATAACTGCACTTTTGGTGCATCCCAATGTTGTTGGGCACGTTTTGTCACCCAGCTTGTTTCTGTTGGTCGGCAACACTGTGGCAGTTGCACTGTTGCTCTGTTGCTCTGTCGCACTGGTGCTGCCCGAACTGTTAAACAACAATAGCGATGCAGTTGCTACCTAATTTTCATGAACATGCCATTTTTGGTTTCCGGCCCATCGTATTTAGCATATTTGCACGGCATAAAACGGTAACAATCATTATCGTAACTTTTATTGTTTCTTCATCTATAAGTCAAATTTATCAACATTTTGCGGCCTGATCTAAAGGTTTTTTTTACCAAAAACTGCTGATACTTGCGTTGTACAGCAAGACCAGCCTATTTAAAACTAGAATTGGGTACTCACCGAAAAACAGGTATACAGTCTTCTTTATTTTTGAGTTGGTAGCTGTAAATCCAAAAACAAATTGTTTGCTATTTATGGGAGTAGTTCAGTCTGTGTAAATCGTGATATTGAATTTGTACCGTAATGCTCTTTAAATTTCAAGCCAATTTCGTTGTTGAAATTTCGTACAAGAACTTAAGTTATTAAAGTAGCCAAACATTTTTTCATTTAATGATGAATTCTTCGATTAAAAATAATTGAAAATTTAGAGGTTTTAAAGGCCCATACTGTATTAAAAGTTTTGTTCTAAATTAAAAAACAGAATACTTTCTAACAACGGAACATTAGTGGTTCACAAAAATCATAAAAAAACCAAAAAATTAAATAAATAAAAGTGTTCTAGTCGACAGAGTTCGACTATAAGATACTCGGTATCCAGCTGCGCGCTACATTCAAAATTCCTTAGACATACACACTCCACAAGCTACATACTTTACTCAGTTGTGCGAACAGTTATTATTAAATAAATTTTAAGATTAATGTCCGCTACTTTTAAAGTTTTTCAGCACTTGAATATAGCGTCTAAATGCAAGAAAAATCCATTGTAGGGGTCAGACTCTTAAATTGAGTTTATTTTGGGACGAAAGAGCAGAGGTATTCAATAAGAGAAACATTTTGGATAAGTATATGCTATAGTACATATTATAGATCTAACTCTTAATGTCTTAGAGATTTGGCAAAAAAAAATGCATCGATATTAAGTAAATCGGGGAGATATAAAAAAAATAGTGTACAAGTATACATATATTCGAATTAAAAAATTCGATTGTTGAAAACTATCCTAATTTTAACTATTAAAGTAATAATTGTTTACGCCCCTTTTTAGAGCACACCGTTGGGTACGACAGTTTATCGGAATATACAGGCTCTCGATAAAGATGCTGGCGTAAATGGTCTAGTCGAGTATTTTATAGTTAAAGGCAATACAAACACCACTGAGGATGATAAGTTAACTAGCGCCGATGGCTTTGGAACTTTTGCAATATCATTTCCTCACCAAGGACAGGTAAATAATATTTGTAAAACAAATTTAATAAATTATATTTATAATGTGTGCATTTCATAATGAAAATTGGCATAATTTAATTTACTTACCCATGTTTTTAGGTGACAGTAGCAAAGACATTGGATTACGAAAAGATCCAACGCTTCTATTTGACCATTGTAGCATCGGTAAGTAACGTTTTATGTAAAACAGGGTATTCAATTTAATATATGAATAATTCGAAATTATAAAAGTAGTTGGGCATTTGGCACTTCGTTAAAAGTTATTTTTATTTACAAAGAAGCTGCAGCTTTTTATTATTATGAAATGCCCAAAGATTTTTATATGCCCCACGAATTTATAAACCGTCCCAAAATTTGATATCAAAATGGTAATGGGCGTTTGAAATATGCGAGCTATAGATCCAAGAGCTTTACATGTCAATATTTTAGTCAATTTTGACATGATTTTGGACAAAAAATTTGACCAGTTTTGACAAAGTTATGGGCATTATTAAATATGGAGCCCCTCAGAATCGGCTTTAATGTTGTTTTTTAACATTACACATGATAATCGGTTCAGTTTTGACAAAGTTATGGGCGTTTGAAATATGGGAGCTATGGGTCCTAGAGCTTTACATGTCAAAATGTTAATCCATTTTAATATGATTTTTTACAAAATTCTGCCTTTTGTTCTACTGCTCCTTCTTCTTTAATTTGTTGAATTCTTTAATTTTCTTTACGTCTCTAGCTTTAAAGTAATAACTTTTAATTATACAGCAACGCAATCCTTTTGTATTTTATAATCAAATATGTCTAAGCATATATGAATTCACAGAAAATATACATTACTTAGAATTCTCCTTCAACTTACAAAATATTTAAAACATTTTCTTATTTTTGTTGAATTTTATTAAACTAATATTAACCTTGCTTAAAATATTTTAATTTAAAATATATAAGTTTGCTGACCTTTGAAACATTGTTTCAGTTTATTGTAACATAAACATGTTTTTGGTGTGTTTATTTAAAAATCTCACCCAGCACCTTTCGTTTTACTGTCACTTTTCTAACTCCTAACAAGAATATTGTATATTACAAATAAACTACTAAAATTTTCGAAAATGAGTAAGGGGGGAGTACATGATATTTATCAAAAAATCCAAAAATTTTATTTTCAATAATGAATTTATTTGAAATGCAGAATTAATCTAGAGGACAAACCATGAAAAAATTGCCATTAAACATGAAAATCGGTCCAGTTTTGACAAAGTTATGGGCGTTTGAACTATGGGACCTATGGATTCGAGGGCTTTACATGTTAAAATTTTTGTAAATTTTTGAATGATTTTTGACAAAAAATTTGACCCCCTCAGAATTGCTTTTAATGTTGTTTTTTATACTAATTGTGACAACCACAATCGATAAAAAGTAGAAATTCCGGATTTTAAATTTTGAAAAAAAAATTTTTCCAAAATGAGTAAGGGGGGGTACATGCTTTTTTCCCAAAAAATTCAAAAAAAAATTATTTTCAATAATGAATATTTTTGAAATGCAGAATCAATCTATACAATAAACCATGAACAAAATGCCATCACTCGTAGAAATCGGTTTAGTTTTGACAAAGTTATGGGCGTTTGAAATATGGGTGCTATGGATCCGAGAGCTTTCCATGTCAACATTTTTATCAATTTTAACATAATTTTTGGGTTTGTGCAATATCCCTCTCGCTGTTCTTCTGCCTGACTGTCTGTTCATATGAACGCAAAAGACATGAAACAGAGACTTGGAATATATACTCGTATAGTTTTAAAGCTAGATACATAATATGCCTACTGGGGGCGTGCCAAATCGCAAAAATCTTTATATGCAGTGGTTTATTGGATTACGTTGGGAACGTGTATTGCGCCGTCGGTTACACCCGTCTGCAACCTTCTAACTTGTTTTCTGACTGAAAACCAACTGATTATTTTCTATAACTCATTGTTAACTTTAATTCAAGGATCGTGCGCGAAGTACTCCCGAGCGACTGTCCTCGACCACGACGCTCACAGTGAACATAGCCGACTCCGATGATATGGACCCGTCTTTTATCTACCGAGGCTGCGTGCTGCTTGATGGTGCTTGCATTAATCCCGAGTATACAGCGTCGGTGCCTGCGGGCTCTGTGCAGGGAGTGCTGAATGTCCTGCCCGAACGAATACAGGCCGTAGATCTGGACACGATCAGTTCGCGAATACGTTATAGTTTTGCAAGTGGAATGCCCGGCAACTACGCGGACTATTTTGAAATCGATGAGGAAACGGGAGTTCTCAAGCAGATAAAGGCTGTCGATACCTCCACCGCCAAGCGATACGATATAATAGTGCGAGCCGAAGAGATTTCACCTGCTCCTCGACGCTTTACGACCGCGAAGCTGACCATTGCCGTGAAGCCTGTTGATGCGAATCCACCGGTTATATCGTCCACTGACATCATCGGCTACGTTGACGAGAATTCGCCAATTGGGACAAAAGTTGTGGATGCCAGTGGAAAGCCAATCTCCCTGAGGACAACAGATGAGGACTTGGGTGAAGACGATCCAAAGCCCGATTACATTTACGAACTGACGACGCCGTCCTTCAATGTGACGAACAATGGCATTCTGATCGTCAATGAAGAGGGCTTGGATCGTGATCCCCCTGCGCCCGGACGCTATAAGTTCCAGGTTGTTGCACGAGAGCCCCGGACGAATGCGGCCAGTGCCCCATTGAGCCTCACCGTCCATTTACGTGACGTCAACGATAACGCTCCGAAGCTGGCTATGGTTGCGCCCATTTCGATTTCGGCCGGGGACCAGCATGAGCAGCGGCTGGTGACACAAATGATGGCCACCGATATTGATGAGGGACCCAACGCCGTAGTCACCTACTCCATATACCACGTCTCCAACAATGGAATGCAGAAATTCAATATCGACGAGCACACGGGCGAGATTCACACACGCGGACGCCTACTGGCGGGAGAGCAATACAGCATAACGGTGCAGGCCAGCGACGTGGGGGGCCTCTCGTCCCAGGCCATTGTTGAGGTGACCGTCACACCCGGACCGAATACGAAGCCACCTCGTTTCGGTCAATTGTTGTACGAGGTGCAGGTTAGTGAGGGTGCCGAAATAAACTCAACGGTCACCGTGGTGCATGCTGACGATCCGGAGAATGATCCGGTTGTCTACTCCATTATGTCCGGCAACGATCTGCGGCAGTTTTCGGTTGGCCAGCAAAGCGGCGTCATTATGGTCATACGGAAACTGGATCGGGAGAGCCTAACACGTTATCAGCTCATTGTGAAGGCGGAAGATAATGGCGGCCTTTCCAGCAGCGCCACGGTCAACATCAAAGTTACGGATATCAATGACAAAAATCCTGAATTTGATGAGCTAACTCAGCCGTATGTCTTCCACGTGGACGAGGGCCTGGATGACGCTTTCGTCGGCATCGTGCACGCCACAGACGCGGATGAGGGCGTCAACGCTGAGATAACCTATTCTATTCCCACGGATATGCCCTTCGCCATCAATGCGAAATCTGGCGAGATTCGCACCTCCAAAGAGCTGGACTATGAGCGCATCAACGAATACAAGTTTGTGGTGACAGCCAAGGATGGAGCGCCCGATGCTCGGCTGGGCACGGCAAGTGTTACGGTTATTGTGCACGATCTGCCAGATGAAGTGCCCAAGTTTAATGATGCCAGCATCAGTGTGCGAATTCCGGAAAACAAGGACAACTTTCTGGTGGCCACAGTGCAGGCCCACGATCCAGACACCACTCCGGAAATCACATACGTGATGCGCAAGGGCGACGTCGAGTTGTTCAAAGTCGCTCCCAAATCCGGCGAAATACGAACAACGAAGGGCTTGGACTACGAGAAACAGCAACAGCACGAACTAATCGTGGGAACTATCGAAAATGACGGCGTTGCCCCCGGCGATACGATACGAATTGTGGTCGAGGTCGAAGATCGCAACGATGTGCGGCCAGTGTTCATAACGGTGCCCGGTCCGGTCACCGTGAACGACGACCAGCCCATAGGTTCCATCATAGCGACCATGCCGGCCATTGATGGCGATGGGACCCCACCTGGCAATGTCATTCGCTACGAGCTGGTGGGGCGTGGCAAGGCGCTGAAATATTTCCAAGTTGATCCGGACACCGGGGCGGTGCGCATACGAGATGAACTGCGCAAGCAGGAGGACACCGAATACCAAGTGGACATACGGGCCTACGATATGGGGGAGCCGCAGCTCAGCTCGGTGGCCATGCTGCCCGTGTTTGTGCGCCATCTGCTACTCGATCCCAATGAGGAGAACTTGATGGACCGCAAGCTGGAGAGCGAGAAGGGCCTAGCGACAAACTCGGAGACAGTGGGACTCGCGTTTAGCGACGACAGCTACGTCGTCACTGTGCCGGAGTCTGCAGCCGTGAATAGCAGCCTGAAGCTGATACAAATCATCAACTCAAAGAAGCCGTCGAAGGGCGCAGCCAATTTCAAATGCGAGTTTATACGCGGCAACGAGCTGGGCGTGTTTGAGCTGATCGCGGAGGATTATGGTTGCCATATAGTGCTTGCCAAGCCTTTGGATTTCGAAACTAAGACATCCTACACACTGGAGCTGCGACTGGTCTCACAGCGGTATTTCGTGAGCCCACGGAAGGAGCGAACCACCGTCAATATTATGGTGCAGGACGAAAATGACAATCCGCCGGAATTCGTGTTCAATCGTCTGCATGGCCAGAATGACACCTACTATGCCGTGGTGACACCCGAAATGGACCTGGACACGACCATCCTGCAAGTGCGCGCCGTTGACCGCGACTCGGGCAAATTCGGATTATTGAGGTACAAGCTCTACGACGAAGAGGATTTCAGCGCCGAGAACGATCGCCTAGTAAGTACTTCAATGCGTTTGCCTTCAACCTTCGCCTCCACAACACTCCCATTTTAGCCCTCCACATACTTTATGCTCACGGACGACACGGGGACTTTGCGTACTGCCAAACTGTTCAATGATGCCAAGTTCCCGATGACCTTCTACGTCGAGGCCAGTGACAACGATGCCCTTGAGCAGGGCTCGCACCACACGCGAGCACGGATCGTAGTCAATCAGTTGACGGATGTCAATCGATTGGCGCTGGCGTTTTCTAACGCGGCGCCCAACAAGATCCGGAACCACTACACGGCCTTGGAAGAGCTGCTTGAGGAAAAGACCAATGGATTGGTCAGTGGCATTGAGCGTATTAGCAATCGGAAGTACACAACGAGTAACGGCACAGTTGTGGATAACCCGGAAGCAACCGATGTGTGGTTCTACCTGATCGATCCCAAGTCGGAGAAGCTGCTGAGTCGCAACGACAGTCTTGTCCAAGAGACGCTGCTTAAGTCGTCTGTGGGCTCGGAACTCAACTTGGCGGCCTCAAACCTGGCGCAGGCCAATGCCGACGGCATTCACGCACCGATCCAGATAAGGGAACAGGTTCACAAGGTAAGCGGATAGTATGGCCATCGAATAACGAATCCTGATCGACATTATTATTAATTATTTACAGATCAAAGCAGCGATTGCCATCGATGACGAAGTCTTCTCTTTCACGCTTATATCCATATCGATTATTATCCTGATTCTGGGCACCGTGGGCATAATTTACATATGCATCTCGTGGTCCAAGTACGTAAAACCCGCCTACATGCCATCGATATGACCACTCTATGATCATTCTACGTTCCAGGTACAAAAACTTCAAGCAGCGCATGCGACATTACTCGGCTCCCAGTCCGACGCGGTACGACCCGGTGATCGTCAATTCGCAGGCCTCGAATGCGGGCGATGCCGTGGCCAACTTGAAGGAGTACGAAACCCAAATGCTGGCCATGGCGGTGCCCCCGGATGGCGACGAGGACTTGCAGCTCGATTTCAGCGCAAAGAACCACGCCTTCTCCTTGGATAATGTGAGCTACATAACACACAAGCAAAATGGCAGCGGGGAGATGCAGTCGAGTCCCACGCACTTGGATGCGAGCACGGGCACAATTTCAACGATCCGCCATAACAATCTCAACAACTTGGCCAACAACATTAACAATAACAACAACAATAACCTAACACTGAACAACCGTCAGAACACGTTCAATCGCACCTTAGAAATGAATTCGCGGAACAATGCCAATCCCTTGGCCATTTCTGCGAACAGCACGCCGGGCACCTTAACGTTGGGCCGCATCAAGCACCACAATAGCAATCAGTACCAGAATGATGGCTATAAATACGACTCCTCGAGCAGGAACAACTTGGCGAGTGCCAACGCCCAGGTCAATGGCTTCAGCACCATGGGCAGGCGTGGCAACACCTTTGGCGGCATGGCATCCTTGAACGGCGCCAACAACGGCGGCGAGTTCATGACGAACACTCTTGGCCGGAACAACCAGCAGAATAACCGTATTTACGCTGGCGAACTGCCGATCGCCAATCCGCTGTTTCAGAGGTGGGTTCCTTTTGACCGCAAACTGAGCGCAGCGTCCTCAAATACATTTCTCCCTTTCAGATCCAATGGGGATGTCAGCCAGAATCACATGAGTTACACCAACGAAAATGTTATTTTTGGTAAGCGGGACTACGGGCAAATGAGCTTCTCATATTTGAACGATCTGGATCGGTCGGAGGTGGAGACCACAACGGAGCTATGAAGGGTTACCTAACTGAGAAATTGTAGGAAATTAGGTGTATTTATTAATGTTGTATTTATGTACATAAGTATGAACAAGTATGTCAATTTAAGTAGTTGTAAATTCTCAACAATGTTATAGATAATTTAACTAAATGAGCTGTTGCCATTATATTGAGAATGTTAGCCCAACAACCTGTAAATATAATTTAACATATTGAAGAAGAAACTGATAAGATTGAATTATTTTTGTATATAAGCAATCGGCAACCGCAGTCATTAGGTTTTTAAAGCTGTATGCAAATATTCGGCTAGAGCTATATAGATATTCTTAAGAAAAGGTAAAAACGAGTAGCGAATTCCATTTACAACTTCTGGATAAACATTTTAACGTAAGCAATAGCAACAACAACGGATGTTGTTAATACATACATTGATCAAAATTTTATATAAGATATATATACATCAAATATATGCATTTATAGCAAGTATAAACAATTTTATTTTTATATCCTGAAACCATAAAGAGGGGATTACATAGTTGTGTAAAAAGAGAAGAAGCAATCTAATGTCATCAATGGTAAGTTCCTAAATAACACTGATCACCAAAACCGTTCGATAAGGTATTCCCTAAAATATTGGGAAAACAAAAAAACGATAAAGTTATGCATATTTTGAGGAGACATAATGCAACCTACCTATGATGTTAAGAGGCCTTCAAAATACTGCGTACTAAAAGTAAAAAGAGGATTGTACAATGTCCGTCTTGATATTTGTGCGTCTGACCGAAATAAATACTCGTAGTTTAACTTTTACATCGAGTTTTTAGGATACGCCTTTTGGGGGAATTGCAAGTTGATAAAATCCTTATAATTTAGGGGCGGGTAAACCGAGAAAGTCGATATCTCATAATTTTAGAGCTCAATTCACCCAATTTCGCTGACAAGCTTCGGATGACTTCCTCTTAGAATCGAGCCGGAAAATGTTGGTTGTTCTCTGCTGTTATTTTACTGTGAACGAGTATTGCGCAGTCGCTTACACCCGACTGCGTTGTTATTAATTTATTTGGCTGGCTCCAAAGTCATTGTTAACTTGTGTTACTATTCGTATTATATATTACGGCAGCGACGCGTTACGTATTAAAAATTGACAAAAGTCAACTTAAGTAATACAAGTATACTAGACAAACAGAAGCGAAAATATGCTTAGAAAACACTCAAAAACAGTCTAAAAATAAAACATTCAAATTTGTTATACATTCATACTAAGTGTGTATTTGTGTCCATACACACAAATATTGCTTGCGTTTGGGGGCAAGTCTCTTGCTAAATTTGACAAATTTTCGCGTATCTTGATTAAACCTTTCGATTCTATAAGCTCATACGAGTCGAAAGAGGTACATATATCTTTGAATTTGGACTACATATAGGCTAGATATTGCCATTATGAAAATGAAATTCCTCATCACAGTCAAATAAGGTTATATATTAGAATGATATATCTTTGAATAACTTGAGCAGATCGTGCCCATCGATTGGCATTTAAAAACTCCCATTCAAAATATTGCCCAAATTTACCAAAAATATAAATCATCACATTTTCCGACAAAATCGGATCAATTTTGATATCGAATTTGATTACCACTAAAAACGTAACGTATATTATTATTATACAATTTTAAATTAACGCAATGGTAGATACTTTTGTGACGAAAAATATTTAACTTTACTTCTTCGGGCAACAGTTGCGCACAAAAAGTTTTATTTATGAAATCGTATCAAAGTTTTTAAAGCTAAAACAAAATTCTATTTTCTTTATTAATTCCCTATCGTAGACTTTTGCCAATGGTATTTTTTTTTTTTTGGTATTTGTTAAATAATTTAAGTTTAAATGGGACAACAAATAAGAAATGAAAGAAAGAACTAAATTATATCATTAAATTTATGTTGCTTTTAGTCAGATGGCATCTATGTATATCTCAAAAGAAATTTACTTATAACGATGCGCATGGTAATCCATATTACATGGCTATCAACTAAGTTTTTCAAATTAACGCCTCCAAAAATCAAATTATCACCTATTAGTTAATTATTTGAAAACCAGTTTCTTGGGTGTTATGTGTTATGTGTGTCAAGCTCAGCTTCTCTGAGTTTAAACTCTGTATGCAGTGCATAGTTGCGAATGCATTTTTCCACTTTCCGCTGTTTGGTCACACAATTCGCACAAGTTCACAATCGATAAGTCAATTTTCTTTGCATTTGCAAACCGGCGAGATGGCGAAATTGGATGAACGTATTGGATTTATTGGAGGCGGAAATATGGCCTTTTCGATTGGTTCGGGGCTCATTCGCGGCGGAATCGTCAAGGCTAGCCAGGTGATGGCATCAGGACCCCACATCGAAAATCTCTCCCGCTGGCGTGAATTAGGCGCAGCCACCACCGATGAAAACTACGAAGTTGTGGAGCACACAGATATTATTTTCATTTGTGTAAAGCCCCATATGCTGGGACAGTGCGCGGCGCAGCTTAAATACAAGCATGTTCCCTCGGCAAAAGACGCAAACAAGCTGTTTGTCTCAGTTCTAGCAGGCACAACATTGCAGACACTGGAGGAGAAGTTCGCCTTTATTGAGATTTCGGGACTGAAGATGATACGATCAATGCCCAACACATCGATGCAAGTGGGAGAGGGATGCACCGTATACACTGGCAACTCGCATGTTTCACACCAGGACCTGGAAAAAGTCCACTTGATGCTAAACTCATTGGGCCTGGCGCAGCAAGTGCCAGAAGCCATGATCGACGCTGTCACCGGCGTCGCTGGCTGCGGACCAGCATTTGTTTATACCATTATTGAGGCACTCGCCGATGGTGCCGTCAAGCAAGGAGTTCCCCGACAGATGGCACTACAGTTTGCCGCTCAGACGTTGATGGGCGCCGCCAAGACAGTGCTGCTAACCGGAAAGCATCCAGCTGTCCTGCGCGACGAGGTCTGCTCGCCAGGCGGTGCCACCATCGTCGGTGTACACGAGCTTGAAAAGGGCAATCTTCGGTAGGCAAAAGCAAAGTCCTTCAAATAAAAATGAAAACTTAACTGTTTTTTCCAATTATTTCAGAGCTACTATTATTAATGCTGTGGAAAAGTCTTCATTGCGCTCAGCTGAGCTGGGCAAGAAGTAAAGTGACCCCAGTTGAGCATTTCCTCGTTAGTTAAAGCTCTCTATGTTTACATATATGTACGACAAACTGTTCCAATTAAATAATATACTGAAGTCGGTGATAAAATCAACGTGTGTACATATTTAATCAAACGCTGCGGAATTTCAAGTTTCCGCCTTCAGCGGATCCGTAACTTGGACTTGTACCGTAATGAGAAGATTTTCTCCATTCCAATTGATAATAGACAAAAAAAACTCGGAAATGCTGTCTTATAAATAATTAATATATTTTCGTTTAAATTTAAAATAATGTGACGAACCATGGCTCGAACCTTGGTTTATTGATGTAAAAAACTAAGAACCAAACTAACGACAATTTTATGGGGTCGAAGGCATGATTTATTCACGATCCTTTTTGCTTACATATTCGACGCACTTGGACGGATCGGTTGGGAAGTATTCCTGGCATTTGGTCATTAATCGCTTCAGGCCCTGAATGTACTTACGTTGGGTTTCGTCGTTCATGACATGTGCGACGTTCTTTGAGAAAATCTTCTCGCGCCCAGTTCTGGCGTGAATGCCCACCATGGTGACGCCAATGGGCCAGGGAGCGTTGCCTATGGCCATTTCCAGGTAAGCATCGCTTGCCGATATGTAATTGCGGTTCAGCAAATGCTTGCATATATCGCGCAAACTGTCCAGAATGTCCTCGGGCAGGGTGTGGTGCTTTAGCTTGCGGAACAACGGCTTCACATACTCTTTTGTCTGTGTGTAAATAACGCGCGTCATTTTCACTTTGGTCGACATCTTCTCGTGCTTGGTGTAGCTGGCAATCTGTGCGTTCCACAAATTCAGCAGGAAGGTCAGCAGTGTTATGATGACGTCCATGTCGTAGTCCTTATTGCGCCCCATTTTTTGGGCCATCGTCTGAATACTCTCCCAGGAAATGGACTCGTCCAGCTCGGCGAAGTCCGACTTCTTATCCTCCTTGGCTGTGGGTGTGTTGGCGAACATTTCTTGCAGATACGCTGCATCTACCTGCTCCATGGCCTCTTGAAAATCGTTGCGGAAGCCACGATTGGCCTCTGGTTGTGAAATCTCGCAAATTCGCAATCTATCGAATGCCTCGGGCTCAGTCTCGCCAAATAGTAAAATGGGCTCTCCGCGCTCACGCAGTCGCCGTATTACTTCGAGGCGGGGTAGAATATTCTGGCCATCAGCCACAAAACTGTAGGGACCCTCAGCCCGTGGGGCGACGACCTGTTCCTGCTTCTTGTAGCCAACTTTTTGTAGTACTTCCTCGGTGTCTTTTGCGCTGAGCTCGCCGCGGCGAAAATACTTTTTCTTGTCGTCCACTAGTTGCTTATCCTCAAGCAACTTGCGTTTCCGAGCAATTTCAGCTTTCAATACCTCCATTGCGAGTTATTTACAACGAATATTTTTTGTAAATAAATGCAACAAAAGATAATTTTAGAATAGTATGACCAACATCTTCAACATAAGAATGTACTTGAAATAAATCCGAGAGTCAGTGTGACCGTACAAAGTATTTTAAAAAATACTAAGTCTAATAGTGAAGCCCTGGTTACCATATGTTATCAAAATTTTGTCGTTTAGAAAGATATTATTAAGGAAAATCGGGTACTTCTACACGCGTTAATACTGCTTTTGTACAAAATAGAGGTACAAAGAGTGAAGTATATAAAATGCCTAAGAAAATGGGAATAAACTCAAAGGCAGCGGAGGCCCGTGACCGCAAGGATGCAAGCAAGAAGGCTGTCCAGGAACGTATTGCAAAGGAGGCAGAAGACCGCTTGTGGCGAGACGATGACAAGAACCTGGCAAAAAAGCAACAGCGTCGCGAAGAAGAAGAGAAAAAACGAGCTGAGGCTGCTCGTCGTAAGGCGGAATCGAAGGCCATGTTGGATCAGGAACTTAGCTCAATAAACACCCAGCGCAAGCAGCCACTGGCCAAAATTAATCGCCAGCAGATACTGGATGAGTTGGAAAAGAAGCAGCGCGTTATGGACGCAATCAACGAAGCCAACAAACCCGCGGCCACTCGTGTGGTAATCCAACAAAACACAATTGAGGAGAACCTAAACCGATCTCTGGCTGACGCCAACGTTGCTACGAATGTTGACCAGGCCCTGGCAGTGCTTAGGTGGGTGTACATTCAGAAAACACATTTTTAGTTTTAAATTCCAATTCGTGTAATCTATATTTTCAGTGTCAAGGATAATGATGAGGACAAACATCCAGAAAAACGTATGAGAGCCGCCTATAAAACATTCGAAGCCAATAATATGCCACGTATCAAAGCTGAAAATCCGTCGTTGCGTCTGTCTCAATGGAAGCAACTCCTGATGAAGGAGTGGAACAAGTCGCCAGACAATCCGTTCAATCAAGCAGCTTAGATGAGCACGCTCTGAGATTTCCATTGTGAATTTGTCGTACTATTTTACTCAATTATTGTCTGCCTAGCAGAAAGAGCCCATCAATTGAGGAAAGCAAAAAAATAATTAAAAATTATTCTTTAGTTTATGATTAGAATTTAATTTTAGTGTGCAAAATACATCTGCGAGCTTTATTTATTATTCAGTCACCACCGTTTTTATATTGTTAATGCAGTCACATAAACCTTATTTCTCAAGTAGAAAGTACGCGCATACCATTATCTCGCCATTTATTGCCAAATTACATGTATTACGGTTATGCAACGACCACAGTTTAAAACCCTGATGGCACCTATGTTTGTCTACGTACATTCGTGTGTAATGAAGATAAACATAATTGACGATGGCTTTTCTTTGCCTATTAAATTGTTAATGTTTTTTGTGCGCTTTTTGCTCTGATCTAGTTCCGGTTACGTTGGTTTGAGCCAAATATGATTGTATTTTTAATAACATCGTTAAATTTCCGCTTTCACTTAGGAACACACACGTAAGTACATATCTCTGAATAAAGGATATTGTTTTCATTATAATATTTGAATGAAGCAAATTATTGCAATTAGGGAAAACGATATTTCTTATATGCATACATATATATTTTTTGTATCAAGAAATTTAAAATGTTTTGAAGTATAAGACTTTAAAATAATTAGAGGAAATAATCGTAACATTTTTCTAATGTTTGTTTGACTTTTAAACAAACCAAGAAATTACTTTAATTATTATAGGATTTTTTATTTTCTTTTACCTGTACCTTACGTCTTAAAAGCTAAATATTTTTTAATGAGTAGTTTTAAAAACTAATGTGTTTTATAACTGCGTTGCATGAAATGTTGCACAGCCAAGGTCCAGACGTCGCGTTAACAGTAACAGTGTTAACAGCCAATGTTAACTGGGCAGCTGGCTCATTGAGCCATTCATTTGGCTGTGCTTTCTTTTTTAATAAAAATTTCTTTGGACGCATCGGTGCTTCATTCTTCATTCAGTGCGAGACCGTTAACAGTAACAGACGCGTCGTTCAACCGTAGAGTCTTGATTTATACGTGTAAGAGAAATGTAAAGCTTAAAAACCAATACAATATTGAAATTTGTTTGATGCACGAGTGTCTCGAGTTCGACGAAAAAAAAGAAAGAAAATTGTCAAGCGGTAGCGACGAAAGAAAGAAAGACGTGGTAGGAAAATAAATTAAATTTTGTGTGCCGTCGCCATCGGAAATCGCAAATCGCAAACGGTAATTGTGCCCTCTCGCTCTGCGGTCAGTTTAAGCGTTCGGTTAGCGAAGACGTTACGCGAGAGGATTTACAACCAAACAATATACATATATTAAAAGGATTGCCAGCCATATATATAATAAAATTGAAAACTAGACTAAATCGTCAAGTGAAATCCCCTAGTCCTAAAATATTGGTCACGTTTAAAAATGTCATTTACAGTTTCATCTAATTAGTATTCCGAATGCAACCTTTAAAACGCATTTTGTGAAAGAATGCCAAAATTAAACGCAAATTACTCGAACCACATTCATACTTCACTGTACGGCTCATTCAAATGTATTGGATAGTCCAAGTTTCTGTCCTAAGTCTTTTGTTATGCTCTGTACCCATAAGTTGACTTTTTGCTGCTGCTGTTGATCTTCGTCTATGGAGTGTAACTTATTAATCTAGAGCTTTCATGCATATGTTGGTTGACTGTTTTTTCGTACTATTTGTTTGGCCTTAATATACATACATATGCTACCGCTTAGTCGGCTTGTGCTTCATTAACCCATAATTGCAAAGTACATATTTATTTGTTCCCATTTTTTTTAAAATTTTTTTAAAGTTGTAATAATCTTAAAGCACCTTGAAATCTGTATGCTTGTAATCCATATATAACTATAAATGTTGTATGTATTTATTTATATTTCATCTCACATATCTCAAGCATAATCACTGAAGATTGCGTGATTTCTTATTTAATGGTTATACAAGACAAAGTGCTCTGGCAGCAGCATTTTGCACGCGAAATATGTTGCATATTACTGCAGCTTGCATATTCTCAAAGCAAGCAAAGTAATTTGTTTTTAAATTGGGTAATCAGATCACAGGTTAGTATATTGCCAAGCAAAAGTAGAATTGAAGCCAAATCCAATTCTACAAAGACCCATTTATTCATCGTATCTTCCAATCGTACGCACCGACGCATCTCTTTCAACTGCGCTGGTTTTCAAACAGTCAGGCAACTTATGCTGCTAGCGAATGTGCCATAAAGTCAAGTAACCATAAATAGGCTACGTAAGTATTTTGCAATGCTTAAGCTTCTGCCCGCAAATCCATCCACCGAGTAGCTGGCTGCTGAAGATCTATTGCTATCTAAGTAAAGTCTGTCAGTATGTTCAAAAACGTTATTCGGTTGCTCCCATTCTCTGCCCTGTGCCCTTTAAATGCACAATTTACAGTATAGTAAAGTTGTGCAAATGGTATAAAGCAACTCTCAGATCAGGCATCTCTGACCTTTAGAAGTCTGGATGAGCATGAAAAGAAGTAAAGTCTGTCTAGACTGGGGCAAACTTAGTATGTTTTCACTTGATTTGCTGGCTTCAAAAACTAAATGTGCTTCTTGCAAGTGCTAGTTATTGTACCATTTGTCCCGTAGCGCTGTTTTAGTAATTAAACTGATTTCTTTGATCTTGTGCTTCTCATTGTGACAGCTTTGATTGACCACTTACTTATTGCTGGTGCATAATTTCTTTGTGACTAACCATTTATGAACACCAACACGAACTTTGTTACTTTTACGCAAGCTAACGACAATTTCACCATTTCTTTTGAATTTTTTTATTTTATTTTTTTTTTTGTAGCGGTTTTTTTAGTAAAAACATAATTTCAAAGTAGAAAACAACAGCTATTTTTACTTATGAAAAATACTGTCAATAATTTTTATTTTTGGATCTTTTGCCCAATTTGATTTATGTGTAAATGCATTTCTGCATGTAAATAGAGTTTCGTTTGTAACATTTCTTTCCAGTTCTTCGTGGTAAAAGACAATGTGTGAAATACCTACAACTCAAAGATTTTCTTGTTTTTAATAGATCATTCGACATCAAGCAGTGATTCACAGTGGTTTCCCATGCCAAATTTATAAATCTTCAAGCACCGAACTGAAACCTGCTGTTAAGCCACCACAACAACAAGCCATGAAATCATAAGCATATACTCGTACACATGTATGTGTGTGTCTGTGTCTTTATGTAAATTTGAGTGACCGAGGCCGATTACGCACCTTAAAAAGTGAAAATTTTGGCATTGTTTTATTTTGCTTTCTGTTTTTATGAGATTTGATCTTTTTGCAAACGAAAATAACGAAAATGATATATCTTTATGTCCAGTACAGACTGTGCTGTTCATTAAATTGATAATTAAATTAATTTAAATTAATCTCTAGACACATATATGTTTTTTAAAAAATCTAAAAATTCGATGCAGTGCCTAAATGTTACCTAAACTGTGGAAACACGAAACACAAGCCAATACCCTTTAGAAGTACTTGGCCAATTATTTCAAATAGCCCGTTTGCTATTCAAATTGAAATGTTTGCTGTTCAAACATCATCTCTGAGTACTCACAGACTCAGCCTGGCCCAGCTGTACGCCTATCCACATTCCATTGTCGCTGACGAAGAAGAAGTCACAGCCAAGTGGAGGCAGAAGGCATTCGCCATCTTCAGTACTTGGTCTTGAACGAGGTCAACTTTTTTAATGGTTAGTCGTTGGATATGTGCATGGGGTTTGTTTTGGTTGGGGCTTAGACAGCTGGCGTTAATTCAAAAAATATGTGAGGCCGATAAGAGAGCGTTGTGCGGATCGTGCTATATGGAGAACAAAATAAATTTCACTGATTTTCATTAAATTTTTATGGGTCTTGCCGCTCTGGCTTTGCCACTTGGTTTTTTTTTTGGCTTCTCTCTATATATAAAAATTGTTTGGCTTTTTTTATTTGTGGTTAAAGTTGAGCATAAAGCCGTCTGCGTGTGTGCGCCACGCCGCGTCAGAAGTTGAGCGAGAAATTTTTGACTGTCAAAAGTGAAAGTTGCAGCTGCAGCCAATGCCGTTGAAAGAAATGTAGAAAAGCGGTAGCTGCCGGGGCCCCGCCTGATGAATCAACTTACGGCAACTGCGGCAGTTTAAAGTTGAGGCTTGCGAAGCGCCTTGGTTTTGTAAGCCGTGTGTTTTTTTCTTTCTACTTTGCTGCTTAACAATAATTGAAGACACCAAATTTTCGTAATTATGTTTTGTGTTTCATATTTGTCTGCAGGGGTTTTAAGGGATACAATATTCGAGCAATGATAATCCTCATTACATGTAGTGTACAATAAATGGGTTTTGTTTTCTCTAAATATTAAAGTTTTCAACAGTGTTCATTTGTTGGGCCGCATAATGATGTGAACTTCAATTGCAGCCGTCAGTCACTATGTAATATTAAAAATTAACATATTTTCGGCAATAAGATAAAAATGGGTCACTGATTACCAGAGTTCAACAAACTCTAAAACTCAAGCCTAAAAAAAACAAAACAAACAGTGGAGAGCGAGCAATGCCAAGGCAAGCCATAACTCTTTTCAATATTTAAATTTAATTAAATTAGCACTTTCTACACGTTTTCCCCATGCAACGACTGGCGGAATAATTTTGTCGGTCGTTTATATTGAATAATAATTTTAAACAATTAGCACAGTGACCCAAATGCATGCATTAAAAAGAAATATTTAATATCTAACGTAGTGACAGGCAATTCCAAATGTGTATAAACTTCTCAGAGACAGTACGACCGTCACATGTGTATATAATTATGGGCATACATCAAATAGCTACACACAAACAGACGCACACACATAGAACGACACGCGTTTTAAGGTATACGAAAAGACACAAGTTTGTGTCTTAAGTCTTTAGTTTCCACCCTATAACTCTGATTAAATGCGTTCTGGTCTCGAGCGAGGAATGCATTATTGACAGGTTTTTCGTGTTTTATAACAAAACCGAACGCATTGGCTTCATTTCTTGCTCCGCTGATATCTTAATATCCTTTACCCTCTAATGGTGAAATGGGTATCATAAAATTGTGCAGCTTGAACATAAGTTGTATTTAGAGTAAACGGAATTTATACTTTAAATGCTAGTTTGGTGTACCCATATACATTTTGATATAGTGAGTAAATATTATTTATTATGTTAAGTATGATACCCTTGACCTGGGTACAGGGTATTTCGGAGTTGACTATTCTTAAGTTCTTCGCTCTTTCCTGTTATTACTTAGCGTGCTGATAGAAGCAACTGTCAGACCGTTGTTGTCGATGGTGCGTAGCACATATTGTAAAGTAAACAAGTTTCCTAAAATATGACCCATTTACCCAGTTAACCGGCGCTGTGATCTGCCGTATCGAGATATTCGCAATGCAAATGGCAACGGCTACTTGGTTATCTCAGTTTTGATTGTAAAAATACTTGCTTAAAACGCAATTATCGCAAGACATGCTCTTTGAGAATAATTGACTATTCGTTTGACAATTTAAATGAAAGTTGATTGGTATCTCCACGCACCACTTGCACTCGCTGAAAGCAGCAAAAGACAGCTGTACAACTTGTCCCAGCTTAATGGACATGCAGAGCGGTTGTGGTAATGCGTTTGCATTGACAATTGTGTTGCCACAATTGTTTGCTGGCTTTTGAGAGCAACTCTCGGGTAATTGCAGCCACAAGTGGCGACTCCGCGGCAGAGGAGGAAAATCACTTTTGCCTGTCTCTTAACTGATAACAGGCAACGCGTTTAGAAAAGAAGCCCATTTTGCAGTAAATAAAAAATGTAATTTAATAACAAATAAATAAAGGAGCTAAATCCAGTATACTATTCCCAAAAGGTTTCTCATATTTCATCAAAGAAGTATTTTAAACTTGATTCAGTAATCATCATACATTTAAAAACAGCTATAATTGTAGCTGTTAAAATCCTCCAACTGCTCAATACTTTGTTCTTAGTGCAATAGCGGAGATATGGATATGACTATGTCAACTTTCGATTTGCGGTGGTTGGCGTGGGCAGATTTTTTTTTGGAATGTCTTGATTAGGCCAAATTTGGCGCCGCAAGTTCCAAAACTGCGAAGATAAGCCTGGAGTTGGGTGTGGCCAAAACAATTTAGCACCTTTTCTAATGTGTACACGAGAGTGAATAAATTTGTCCAATTAGGCGTGTTGCGATTCAATAAGGTCAAAAAGTAAGGTTCAGAATGCCAGTAACACGCAGAGTTTTTAAAAATATAAAACTATAAAACTAAATCAGCAATTAACAAAAATAATTAATTCACCATAAAATAAAATCAAATAAATCATTATTAGTGTATCTCTACTTTGGTTGATTCCTACTCTAAATATCTGAAAAAGCAACAATTTTTTATCCGATTAATTTTATATATTCCAAAAGATATAGTATATATACTAGTTAATGTTGAACGTATATTTCAATGCAAATCGTTTTATGTAGTTTTGGTCAAGATACACCTTTTTGTGTCTCGTTTCATTAGAAAGCTTACAAAAAAACACCAACAAGTATACGAAGAATTAGTTTCAAACATATGCAGATATAAAAAATTTGTATTCGCCAAAATGTTGGCAACTTTAGTATACTCCTTCTGGCTCACTTCTATGGGTGCAGAGTATTATAGAGCGTATATAAGCGTATAAACTAGCTGAGCAGCATCTGCTTAAAAGTTTTCACTTTTTCTTTTTATTTGCCGTTTGTTTGTTTTTATAAAAAACCAAAGCATGACAGTCGCTCCGCAACATTGGAAGTGCCAGCACCAAATTTGGTAAACTCTAGTTGGATTGGAATCATAACATGTGTGGTCAGTGTATGCAGTCATATCTGTGTAAATGCAAGTATTTTTGTGCCCCTGCAGATGGTATCATAGTTCGGAATTAAAAGTCGAACAATTAGTTGCGCTATAAAAACTATTCGTTTTGGGACATATTGAATAAACTAAGAGTTTGCTTCATAATATTGAATTCATTAAAGTATTTCAACTATTATTTCTTGCAGCTAATAAAAACATAAACAATATGAGAGCCAGGTGGTTTATCGCTGGGCTACTCATGCTGATCGCCAAGATAGGTGAAGCCGCGATAAACGCATCGGATCAAACACCCTCCGCCCTGTTGCCATTGGAGGCGCGCAGTGCGGATACTTCTGGCGAGGAGGACGTCATCTCTACCAGTTATGTTCTACCGAATCAGATCTTCAACGATGGCAAGCCCTATTATGCGCGGCAAGATCCGATTTCGGGCCAGTTGGACTTTACGGCTAAGAAGCCAGCTGGTATTGAACCGGAAGCAAATGAGGTGCTCAACTCGAAAGAGAAAATTGTATTTAATGGCATCTCGACTCCGAACATTCACGACTTCCTCAATCTGCCAGTGAAGTACTCATCGTCAAAGTTCGTCTACCCCTTAGTCTCCAGTTCGTATGCCAACCTCAAATACCAGGGCAGCAACAAGAACTACATAACCAACAAGAAACCGACCATGGTTGTGGCACCCGTAACACCGGTGGCACCCAAGTACCACAGTGACAACTATTTCCCGGTGTCGACAACAAAACTAACGGCCGTCAGTCCCACAGAAGCGACCTCGACACAAACATCCACGTCGAGTCGTCCAACGAAACCAAGTGTTTTCACCACGCTGGCGACGACAAGGCGCACCACAACCTCACGGCCGACGACTACAACACGTCGCCCTGCTCCCGTATCCGTGACGACGACGACTCCGCCCTTTAGATTCAGTACAACACGGAAAAAGTTTGTGCCGGCCAAGAAACAGAATGTGCACAGTACCCCATCGACGAGCACTACAACTACGACTGCCAACCCACCGGAGCAGCACCTGGCCAAAGAGCAGCCCAAGCCCACGCAGAGCAGCAGTGCAGTAACCTTTACGACCCACCATGCCACGCCCCAGGCAGACATCTTTCCCACTGAGCCAACGACCAGCACCAAGATGTACTCGACCCCAAGTGCCAGGCCCGTGCTGGTTAATGGCGACCATATCGGCTCTGGCTCCACCACGGCCCGCCCAGTCGCCCAGTCGGTAACTGAAGGCACGAAAATTCCAAATCTAGACCCTGCCGATGTCTACCATACGCTGGGCCAGAAAAACGAGAAGGTCCAGCAGGAGCAATCGGCTGCCAAGCCACCGATGACCCTCAGTGAAATATTCAACAGTCTGGCCGAGGAGGAGATTGCGGTCGCCAATAACTACCAGCAGAATCAAGGCTTCGATGCCCAGGGAAATCTGATCGAGCCCATCGCGCCCTCCCAGCCGTCGCCATTTGCAATGCAGTCGCAGCAGCCGCAACCCTCGCAGCATCCGTATCCCGTTACGATGCAAAGGCCGAGTGTTTCGCCGGAAGTACACGCGGTGCCGGCGTATCCCAGTGACCAGAAGGTGCACGCAAGTGGCCCGGACAGCTACGACAATCAGTATGTGTCGTACCAGGTGCAGCAGCCAAATGTTATGCAGTACCGTCCTATTCCGGGCCAGATCAACAACGTGGTCATCTCGCCCGGACAGCAGTCGGCTTCCTTTGTGCTGGGCAGTCAGCAGCAAGTGGGTCATCCCGGCAACTTCGGCCATGTGCAAGGCGAGGGACTCTACCCAAAGGAAACGGCCGGTGTCCAGTACGGCCAGGTCATCAATGAGGAAATCAACATCAATCGCCCACAGCCGCCCAGCCAGCCACAGCACCAGTTCCCCCCAATGCCACAGCAGCCAACGCCGTCAAGCGGCCATCAGCAGAGGCCCAACTATCATTCCAACACAAAGTTTCAGTCGAACGCCAACAAGGCACCAGCTGCTCCAGAAGCCACTTTGGCTGGAACCGGAGCTGCAGCCGGCAGCACTTATCCGGAGCCACCGCCAGAGGCACCTACTCCGTATCAACAGCTGCCGCTGATTGGCTCCAACTTGCGTCCTATGAAGAAACAACCCACAAAAATACCCGATGACACTTTTTCCTCGAACCAACCAGGACAGCCCCTGCACTCCACGATGCCAACCTCAGCTCAAACTCAGCCCGTGGCCAACAGCCAAGACACCAAGGAACTGCTGGTCTCCACCAATATTCGATTCCCATCCAACCACGACGACTCCCTGGAGATATCCCCATCCGGTGCAGCTCCGGGTCCACCGAGTGCCCCGCACATTAATGGCCACGCACAGCCGCTGAGTCTGCAGCAAATACAAAATGCCAATCCGGTGGTGTTTCCCAAGATCAGTGACGAACAAGGTGCCGGCGCGAGCGTTCAAATTCAGCAGCACGAAGTGGTCAACATTAAGCAGCACGAGCAGCAATTGGTAAAGTACCTTTAGGATCGTCCGACGTGAACTATTTACTCACATTGGTTTCTTTCCGTCTTGTAGAAATTCCCCACAAAGCAGCAGAACAAAAATGAGCCGCCATCGCAGGAAATGGAACCCCCACCACGCTACGCTCCACTGCACAGCTCCCAGGCGAGCATAAAACGGCCAAACGACCCGCCTTCATCGCCCTTCTACAAGGAGTTTGATCGCAAGGCTCAGTCGCCGGCGGGTCCACGTCCCAATCTAAGCCTGCCGAACATTCTGCCCCAGTTCCGACCCAACGCGAAAATCTCTATGGGCCACAACCAAAACGGGAAGCAGGAGCCTGGAAATATCCGTCTACCCACACAGGGAATGAAGCTGCCGTACAATCCTTCAACGCCCCCGCAGTTTTCCAATAGACGCCAGCCCATGCCACAGCCGCAACTGCAGAATCGTTATCCCTTAAACCGCATCGCCGAATACGAACATCTAGTTGGCGCCCCACATCCCGCAGGTGGCGTTAACAGGCGAGTCTATCGCCTACCGCCCAATGGCGGTCAACGGGTGTCTCAGCTCCGGGATCGCATGTACCTTCGTCGACCCAACGGCCCCTTGCGGGCGATCGAAAACTACTATCCTGTCGAGCGTCACGCGCCGATTACGCCACAGCCGTCCAAACGTAATGGTGGCGACCTGGACGATTATGAGGAGGATGATCTGGTGATCAACGACCCTCCGCAGTCACCCAACAAGGAAATCCAGAATACGAGCGAATCCAAATTGGAGGCAGTCGTGACGCTGCAAATGCTGCAGTCGCAGAAGAAAACTCTTGGCGGGGACGACACTGGGGCCGGCGAGATCCAAGTAACAGCCGATAATAATCCCCAGGAAGCAATGGCCACAAAAGTGAACGAGCCAAGTCCGAACCCAAAGCCAAAATTAGCCAACCAAGGTGACAGCAAGGCAACACTCGGCGAGGAGTCGGCAGCATCGACTGCTGTAGAGTATCAAAATACGCCTTTCTCGGTCATTCGGGAGCAGCCACAGGAGCCCATTCTGAAGAACAAGAAGCCGCAGTCCCTTCAGCAGCACGCAAAACTACAGCCGCTTCACAAGCAGAAGTTTCCATATCCGATAGAAAAGCCCGATCCGTCATACGGAGAGCTGCACCCGGCTCTACCTGTCCCGGGTGTGCTCGTTGCGCCACGCATAATAACGGGCGCCTTCAACACCGGAACAGAAGCTCCGATTGCCATTGCGTATACACCCACAGAGCCGAACCCTTTCCAACGCATCGGACCCGCAAAGCAGGATCAAAAAACGTTAAACGTCAACTACGGCCCATCGGTATTGAATAATATGAATGCCGAAACACAGACCGAAGAGGTTCTGGGCAATGACTTTGATGTACGCGGTCAGAATTACGAGAAGGACTTCATGGCACCCTTCTATCCAAGCGTGAGCTTAGAAGGCACCGCCAATGGTGTGACGGGTAATCCCGCGCTGAGCAACTGGAAGATTGTGCCACCTGTCCCAGATCAAAAAATGTACGAGAAGAACAGCATTAATCGTGCCGATGTTGAGGTCGTGGCGGATAAAAAAGAATTGGAAGCTAAAAACTACACTGATGTGACGACTGAAAAGTATTCGGAGCTGGACAGTTTCCAGCCGCAACTACAAGGCGGTTTCAGGCCCATTTTTCCCGCCGACTACAGACATCCGGAACAGAAAGACGACGAGATCCAGCCGAGCGAAAACAACGATAAGCCAATAGCCCTGGCACTGGTCAGATCGCAGCCAACTCTACCACAGATCATAAGTTCAGCTGGTACGACTCCTGCGCCGTCGGGGAGCAGCACGTCAGCTGCCAGCACAACAACAACAACGCTTCTACCCGACATAACAAAAACTCCAACAGCGGAAAAACAACTCGAAGGTGAGGCTGCGTTGACAGCGGGCACAACGAAATCACCTGGCGACCAAATTAGGCCCACAAAGCAAAAGAAGTCCACATTTGAGACGAGTCTCGCTGCGCTGCTCTTCGGTGACGATGACGAGCTGGAAGATGGAGCGCGCAAGTCCGTTAAGAACGATAAAGTACCGGCTAGGCCCATAAACGTGGCCCGTATGGGACCGCGGAGCCTGGTACTTAGCTAAGTGCTAAGGAATAGTTGACTTTGCTTAGCAAAATTGTAGTTTGTATTATTTATTAAAAATGTATAAAGCTTGTGAGCGAATAATGTAATATTGCGAAATGACAGCGTATTTTTAGTCGTAAGCTCACACCATGCTAGACGCTAGCCACCAATGAACTTACACTTAAGACTTTTGCGAGTCTGATTTGAAATGTATGCGGTTTCTTATTGGACTCCCGAATCGTCGCTAACGAACAAAAAGCATGTATTCGAATCTACGTACAAACCTCTTCTAACAAACACACGCAGAAATATTTATTATACTAATACTTACGATAATAAAAACATGCTTATAACTTTACACCTTAATTAAAAACGCTTTTGACAATATTAGCTTACATTTTAATTATGGGTATAACTGCTCCTTACAGATTGTTAAAGTTTATTTAACTCCGAAATAAAAAGATACAGTCTTCAGAAATAAAAGAAAAATAGTGTCTTCGAACTTTGCGTTATTGAAAAATTAGGTTAATAGTTAAAACTATGTATATCCGAAACTAACATTAGTGAGTATAAAAACATCATACTCAATATGTATTCCTAGTTTAAATATAACGTATGTTAATAAATACGTTTGCCCTTTGCGTATACGATATTCATTTTGACGAGAAATCGATATTGCAAATCTGTCAAATACTCATCGCCAAGTCACCTCCGATAGTCATCTTCAAACACTCATCGCGAATTGTCATCGATACTGAGCATCGTTACCTTTTTTGACAAGGTATCATCGACAAGTTACATTTTTTAATATTTTATATTTTACTTAACGAAAATAGATTCCTTATAAAAAAAGGTGAATTATTTCTAATACCAATAAAATTACATTTTCGTTAACTACGCAATCTTAAAGGCAAAAATACTATCGATAGCTCTGCCGATTGATTTGAAGGTTACGCATTGTCTAAATACGTAAGAACATACTAAATCGCAAATGTGACGTCATGGTCCATGAAATCCGAATGTTTAACATTTTTTCTCAAAGTTGCTCCTAGTACTGCAGCTTAATTTATTACAAGACTTTATTAAACTTTAAAATTAACATATATATGTAAATATCATAAAATCGTTTGTAATTTACGCATTTAACAAACGCGTGGATATCATACAACATTTATATATATGTAACTTTTAAACTTGAACAGATTACTTGTTCTTCTCTGTAATACATATGAACATACACATGTATATACAGGTTTTACTCAATATATTTTAAATGATTCTTAATATTTTATGTTGCTGTTAGCAAAACGTAGGCAAAAGTGTGAGGGAAAACTAAAACAAAAATTGGGAAATAAATGATCTTCTTATATTGTATCTTATATCTAAATAGTCCACTACTTAAGTATATTTACTATCGTACTGTTGCATATTTACAAAGTAGAGAATAAACTAAACCTTCATTAAATGTCAACATATTTCATCTCTGCATCTGAATCGCGTAACACCAGCTGCTCCAACCGTTCGATTCGAAGCAGCATGTCCTCCTTTTCCTTCTGCATCACATCCACACGACGACGCAGTTCATCATTATGCCGCCGTAGCTCATGGAGCTGCCGACAAATTTCGGACGAGGTTAGTAATGGCATCACGTTGGGACCTTTCGTTGTATTGAACTCGTTGCCAGAGCGAAGATTCGAACGCATCGCTGCAGTGGCAGAGGGTTTATTGGCAGTTCCATTATTGGTAGCACCGACAGCAGTTCCAGCTGCTGGCGAGGGCCGCAGTTGAATAGTTTGCACCGTGCCCACTTGCCCACGCAATGTGCTCGTGGCAGCGGGATTGTGTGTTAGCGTCGGGGCTATTGCTTCGTTAAGCAACTGCTGCTGCTCATCAATAGCACTGTTCTCGTGAGGTCTAGGCACAGTGGGTAGTTTTAACTAGAGAGAAAACTATTAGTAATAAAGATTTTACCACTGGGAATGTGACCATAACTTACCTGACGAGACTGTAACTGTCGCATGTTCACCAGTTTGGTACCATCGGCAAGCTGACGTACCACTCCAGAACTAGAGACAATATATCTAAATAAATAAAAATAATTAAAACAACAAACAATTAACTTGCCTTGCTAAGGTTGCGGGTATTTTCTGTAGAGATTTTGGCTGGTCGCACAGTTTCTTGAAGTCGGTCAACGAGATAATTCTAATATTCTGAAAAAAACAGGAGGCGTAAGGTTATTCTTATAAATTCTCATAAATCAACTCATCTACCGGGGACTGCGAAGGCAAATGTTAGGAACTGAAAACATAGTACTCTTACCTTGTTTTTTGTAACACCACCTGCAGGACTTGGTGATGATGACTCCTTCTGCTTGATGACATTCATGCGAATTTTTTGTGGAGATGAATTTGTACTGGGATGCACACTAATTGCGCTGTTTCTTATATTATTATTGATAGAGCCATTTGTACTTTGCTTCACATTTGATCCACGGTTCGTTTCGTGCAACAGCATACGTCCACCCTCTGAGAGCACCAGCTGTCGACCATTTCGAAGAGCAGTGTTGAGCATCTTTTTCGAAGCTTCATCGTCTACAATACCCATCAGTTTACGGAAAAATATACTTTCTTGGAATGGAAAATATACTACCTATCTGATTGTCCTGCATCATGTCTGCAATGCCATGTGTCTTGAGCATATTTAAAGCAGAATTTCCCAGCATGTTTGTATCTATTCAAAAAAATAAACAATTTTGTTACGTGCGACATAATTGAACGATAAACTTACGGCCGCGTAAGGTTTCTAAAACATCCATCTTATCCTCGACGGACATGTCGGCATCGTCGAGACTGCGAATTGACCTGTGCTCGTCCATAATTGAATTGACTGCATCACTGGTTTCTTTCTAAAAATGATTCAAAGGGTGTTTGTCCACCAAAGCATTACTTAATATATGTTTGTTATTGGCTGTGTTTGTGATGTAAAGGACATTATAACATGACATACTTTAATATTGCACCTTTTTCGCTGTGGTTAGCAGTAATGAATAAATGGAAATTTGAATTGTTATCTAGCATAGCCTTTCAGTTATTGAAGATAACGGCTAGCTTATTGCCAACTATCTTACCTCTGTCTCCTCGTTGAATTTGCGGCTAGCCTGCGATTGGCGCGCCGCCTCCAGCTCCGCCAAAATATCAGCCTGTTCTGTTAACACGGCCAGGGCAATTGGGGTTTTGCCAAACTTTGAGACTAAAGTTACGTCTGCTTGACTTTTAAGTAGCATGCGGACAATACTTTTGTGTCTCTTTTCCACAGCCCAGTGCAGTGGTGTCATGCGGAGCTTTGCAATAAGAATACTCATTTATAGAATGCCTGTCCGTAAAAATACACAATCTGTTTCTCACCATATCACGTGCATTAACAGCACATCTCAGTGCAAGGAGTAAGCTTACAATTCGCTCGTGTCCGAAGTAGCAGGCTAAATGCAAAGGTGTTCGATCCACTTTGGTTTTGGCTTCCATGTTGATGCCGCCCTGCAACAGAATTTCGCAGATTTCCAGTTGATTGTTCATCGCAGCGAAGTGCAGTGCCGACATTCCCAGCTAAAAGCAAAAGGTTGAAATTATAGTAATAGTCGAAAATGCGGGACTATGTTTCTCCCTCACCCAATCCGATGAAAACGGAGCGCCATGTGCAAGCGCAGACTTCACACCAGGCACATCGCTGTCTCGAGCACATTGCAAAAGTTGTTTGCCCAAGTCAACGACCGTTGTTGGTCCGGGCGCGTTGCTCTTTTTCAACAGAAGTTCACCCTCGGTGCGCTATAATAGCAAAAAATATGAGTTTATGTTATATGTATCAGGGGGAACATTATAAAATGCATTATTACTTACAATTTCATAATTGAGTAAATTGGATAGCTGCTGGTTAAGCGATTGCGCCTCCATTGCCACACTGCCATCGGCGCGCAATGTGGCCACAACTTTGCTGTTCCCCGTGGCTCCAGCAACGCTGTGCATTTTAGCAAGCAAACACTTTCAGCAACAGAGGCACACACTCAAATAACATAACTCTTTATCAATACTTGTATTAAAGCACAACAAATGCTAACAATTAAAAAAGATCATCTGTATATGCGCGAAAGTGGTGCAATACGATCGTCCATTTGTTGATATTGTATCGATATATATATCGATGTTTTCAGCGTTCTCTAATTTTAGCAGTATTCCCTGAGCCGACATTAGCGTACACCCACTTAACATAGCGGCCTCCATTACATACTCTATACTCGATTACTGCGCTACTAAGCATCGAAGTATCGATATGTGCTAACAACAACTCTAAATATACCTGCCAGGGTGTGACTACGCGGGGAAAATGCATATTTAAACAATGAATTTCATTTTTTCTATGGGAAGTAAATTACTCATAATGTGTCATAATACTCACTCAATATACATATTTCGTTAATATGGCTGATTAACAATATTTGCAATGCATGCCATGTTTCGACAGTAAATTAAATTACTCTTGAAATTTACATATAACGCTAGCTATTTTAAATTTCAATTTCATATAAATGTTTTAATATTTCGCTCAATTCTAGCTGAATTGAATAATATGAACACAATATGCACATATTAATACCATTAATATTATTTACTTATGGCCTGATTTTATTAAAAATATTTTTAAGAAATAGAACCAAACGTTTTAAATACAGACAACACACCTGTCGACTTTAACTATAGATTAAGGACAGACTTTTCTCTACAAGCGCTTTAAAACCTGCTTATAAAACATAAAAGCTAAAAAATAAATTTCTTCTTTCTCTATTATGAAATGTAATGTAAAATTGTAAGTGCGTCCTGCACATTTTGTGCACTTAGATACTTAATGCGATTGATATTGATTGTGTATTATATTAAGTATTTTATTGAAAGATGAAGAAACGTTAGCTAAGCAAACGAAATGTCCGCCCCCCGTTGCGCGGTATCGGAAGGCCTCATCGTTCCGTTAACTGCGTTAGCATTGAATGCACAACCTGGCTTGAAGCTCTTTGGTTTGCGGAACCAGTTGCTAAGACGGCGACGGCCCAGCGATCCAGTTGACGTTGCCGGAACCATCTTCGCGGTCCCGTTGCTGGTGCTGGCAGTGGCGTCACGCGCTTCTGATGTTTTGGGCAGAGTATCGCAGCCACGGTAAGGTAATTGGACTGAGGATTCGGATGCTGAACTGTCGCCAATTGCCGTTGTGGTGGGCAGAGTGTGCACAGAATTCTGGACCTCGTTGTCCGAATGATCGGAGCTGTCGCCCCGTGCCTCGTAGCTGTACTCACTCCCAGTCATCTCGTTCACGTGCAGCGCCTGGCCGCAGAACTGTCGCTCCTGGGCGAGAGCATTGAGAAAGAGCTGCTTGCGGATGGCCGAGCGGAAGCTGAAGTCGAACCACTTGTTCCGCGACCTGCAGTAGATGCGCAGCGAGTTCTTGATCGCGTGACCAAACACTTTGCCGTCCTCCATGTTAACGACGCGAACGCCATCCAACAAGATTCGCCCCCTGTAGAAGAAATGGCTGCGCTTGATGACATCCCGTTTGCAGTAGATCAGCTGGTTATCGAACAGGAACAGGGTGCAGCTGCTGTTCCACAGATTCTGCTTTTCGCGCATGGCGTCCACCTGATGGAAGAAACGCGTGCTGTGCATGTGGAGCGGTGGTCCTTTAAAGTTTTGGAAAGTGTCCTGTTGCCGTGCGATTGTCTCGCTGTGGCGTTTGCCCTCGTTCACAGCTTCCGTGATGCCGCGCATCTGCTTCAGCGCCACATTAACGGTGTCGTACGTATCGGGAATATCAAACTGGGTCACGTCGATCTGCTCAAAGGCCACGACATCCGCTTGGAGCCCCGCGTCATTGCTGTCAACGGAACCGTTGTTGTTCAGAGCAGTCTTTAAAAGTTGAGTCAGGTGCAGGGGATAGCGACAGATGCGCTGCACTGGCGCCAGCAGATGCGCGGACAGCGGCAGCTCGGCCAGATTCGCATTTTTTCCGCAACTTTTGCAAAAATAATAGGAAAAAACAAGTAAGAACCTTGCAGTCGGGTGTAACCGGCAGCGCAATACTCGTTCTCAGTGTAATAACTAAAACATAACATTATGTGTACACATAAAGAAGTAAGAGCGTTGCAGTCGGGTGTAACCGACTGCGCAATACTCGTTCATAATATAATAGAAGCTAAATAATAAATAAAAACAGTTGGAAACGGTCATTTTTTATTGTTTTTTTTTTGGAAAATTATATGTATTGCAATTTGTGGAGGCGGGAGTGGGCGTGCCCGAAATTTTGCTGCTCGTTATTTAGAGGTCATCAGAAAACTGTCTGCCATATTTGGTTAGTATAGCTCTACAATTTTTTGGGTAATTAAGGATTTTCTCAGGTTACTCGTCCGCACAAGATATATTCATTAGTTATCGATCGGCGTACCCAAAACATTTTTGGGTAATCAGTAATCTGTCAAAAAATTTGGTATATCTAGCTTGAAAATGATGGAGACAGACTTTTGCAATTTACCACGCCCCAAAGGGCATAGCCAAAAAATCTGAATACCTTATTTGAATTGGGTATACACGAAAATATATTCCAAGATATAGCGTTCATACGGACGACGAGACGGACGGACAGCAAGACATTGCTCAAACAATATACTCTTTTCACTTCGAGAACGAGTATACAAATTTACGATGAATGAGTATAAAAACTTACTTCTCCAGAATACCGCGTGCGTCTTTCAGGCGTTCACAGGATTCGAGCTCGATGAGGGCACGTGGAAAAGCATTGCAGTACTTGGAGTAGCAGAGGAATTCCTTATGCTAGATGTAAAGGTCAGGACGAGTTAAACGTATCGAACAGGACGGACTCACCATCTGTAGAAAGACCTTGGACACTTGGTTCTGTTCGATGCCCCTGCGCAGTGCTTCCAAAAACCTTCGCTGAAACTTGTAAATGTCCGTTATATTGGAGAATATGAGTTGCACGCTGCTGGGCGAGAATATATCGCTGTGATTGCTCATGGTAGGCAAATACCTGCTAGCGCGAAGATGAGGTGTTATTTGCGATCCATTGCTCACGATTCGATCGATTGCTCACCTGTCGCAAATGGCACTCAGAAGCTTCACGTAATTGACTTCAGTTTCGAGCAGCTCGCCCACAGCCCCACGCCGTAAAATATCGCAATTGTCGCGCAGCACAGGTGGCAGGGGCTCGATGACTATGCCCCTGCTATTACCCTGTTCCCTGGCCGTGTTGCCATTGGTGATCCGCGCACCACGGGCAGCCGGCTTCGGCTTTTGGCTTGGTATAGGTGGCTTATTGCACAACATCGTCGTGTCGACATTAAAGAACGCGATTACTTCGCGGCTGGGTATGATGCGGACAAAATCCTTGGGAAACCAACCGAGCTCGGCATCCAGCAGTTCTTCCTCCAAGCTGGCGTGCTCCTTGTCGTTGCGTCCCAACCACCAGGGGCCCGATTCCTTGCGCAAGATCTCGATTAGATTGCCCCGCGTCAGATCCAGTTCTTGCGGCCCAGCCGCTTCAAAGTTGTAGAGCACTTCCGCATAAACGGGACAGTAGCTGCTGGCTGTGGGGCAAGTTGATGTGCATCAGTAACTCATGTCTCAACGTCCAATTAAAGTCAATTGAAGCGATTGTGCATACACGTCGACAATTTTCAACTATACTACATATTTTAAACGAACAAAATTTTGTTTTTTTTACGCCAGCTTTCTACAAAATAAAATGCTCAATATAGTTTTGTGAAAATATCGAAGTGCTCGGTCGGTGAGTTTCTTAGCCAAAGGACACAGCAGTTATTGCTATTTATAAATAATATTAATAATAATAATAGTCATAATAATAATAACAATAATAATAATAATAATAATAAAAGTAATAATAATAATAATAATAATAATAATAATAACAATAATAATAACAATAATAATAATAGTAATAATAATAATAATAATGTTTACAGCAATAATTATATATAGTTATGGACGAAATAGTTTTGTTTTGAAAATTGCAATGGTTTTTTCTCATAATTTCCAACTGTTTTCCCCGAGTGTAATAAAGCTTACCTTGATTATGTGTAGAGACGTTGTCGCCGCCGCCTTCCTCAATGTTGGCGCGGCTTAGGCCACATGTTTCCAAGCCATTCGGCTGGCTGAACGAACGCGTAGGCAAGGATTTGGGTGAAACGGGTTCTATGTGAGAATCCCTGCCCGTATTTGGATGCGGGGCTTTTGTTGTTGGCTGCTCCTGCAATGTGCTGTTTTGCCTGAGCGCACGACAGCAGCGGATGCTGCGTGCCTTTGGCTCCATGGTGCTCGGCGTGTTGGTCAGGGCAGCGATTGTTCCTCGCCGGCCGCTTGCCGGCAATGTCATACACTGCTCATCCTGGTCGAGATCAATTTCAATGCTCGACTTGCAGCGACGTGCCTTCGACGAGCGCCAAATGAGCGCCCCAAAGCGGTATTTGGCGCAGCTGGTGTCGCCGCCAGCTGCCTCGTTGCCTGTAGCCGATGTTGGAATGGCGTCCGCGTTGATGACTCCCGGTGCGCGCAGCGGTGTTATTTGAAATTGATTTCTGTTGTTCAAGTTGTAAAGTGTGCGTTTGAATTTCTGTACGACGGTCCAACTGGTGCCTCCCCCTCCAGCTGCAATGCCGGCGCCGTTGGCTTCTGTTGTAGCAGCTGCAATTTTTGTGAGTCCGACAGCTGCCGTGAGCGCAAGCAGAGGGTTCTTTGGAGCAGTCAGCGTGGGACGCGAAATGACGCGCAATTGCTGTGGCTGGAAGGAGAAGCAATTCATGTGGTTAGAGCTGATCAATTGCTATTTTTATGTATCTTGCTTACGTAGCGCTCCCCCAGTGGCCGCAGTCGGTTCCTTCGCACTCGAAACCACAAATCCACAAATCTTATCATATTTAATGTGATTTATTACGATAATAACGAATACCCAACAATTACAAACCGAAAATATGTGAGAATTATTTTCTAATCACAGAAATTTTAAAGGAACCGGCGTCGTATGTGACAAAATATTTATTAAACTAAATAAATATTATGCAACCTACATTAAAATGTCATTCTACGAATTGACAACAATTGAAGGACACGAGAATTGAAACAACCGGCAAAATATTTTCCTGTACTTTTTTTTATTTTTATTATTTTTATTTGAAGTGTGTGTGTAAATTGTGAATGACTATCTAGACTTTCGTTGTCAAATGTATTTCTTCATTTGAAATGTATGTGAAGTCTTTGTTTAATTTTTAAAAACATGGCTATAAAACTTCAATACAATTCAATAACTACATACGAAAGGAAAGCCATTTTAATGGATTAGCTGAGCTTAAATTAGCAGCCAAAGATATATGTATTATTAAAAATTGTTTCTCTGGACTGAATTTTCCTACGTCTTTCCATTGGCAATGCATTTGACCATCTGGCACATCGTACTGCATCGATCAACCCCAGAACAGTTCTCAAACTTAAAAATATATAAAATACACCATTACTACTAGATACCCTGTTCTCATCTCCAAGTCGAACATCTTTCTATATAAACACTTTACTCAGTTCTTCTTCACTGAGCCTCATTTTTTGGGATAAGCAAAGCAGACCTTTATATGACTTTTATATATCCAAATGTGTATACAAACCAAAGCGCTGGGCTATAAATTCAAATGCATTTTCTTATAAATTTTGGAACGGGGAGGAAGCCTATCCAGTATTATATTAGTGTTTATTTCTGTATCCTTTTCGAGTTTTAGCATATTTAACAAATTTATGAATATTCATAAATACGGGCGGATTATCGACAATTTAAAATAAGTAGAGTGCTCTAGTCGGAAGTACCTGAGGATACCCTAAAACCATATTCGAAAAGTTGAAATCTCTAGCTCTTAGTTTCCGAGATCGACGCTAAATTACTCGGCTGTTGATTCTGAACAAAGAAAGTATATAACTTTATGGGGTCGGAGATGCATCCTTCTGCATTTTACATACTTTTTGCACAAAACCAAACTATTTTGAAAGGGTTTAGGGTTTATAACAAACCTTAATTTTAGGTATTAAGAGTATTTCAATATTTTGTATTTGCTAACTCTAGCTTTAGAGGACATTTAGCGCTTTCCGAATTGACAGGTCGCTGCTGCTTGGCCGACATGATAAGAAGGCAGATACTTATATACAAAATTGTTTTCGACTTACCTATTTTAGATAAAATTTCACGCTGCAAATATAAAATAAGTAAAACGCTGTAAAGTCCCACGTTGTTTAAAACCTTTAATAAATCAAAATAATTTATTTTTTGAGCTTTGCGATTGGGTAAAGAATTTAACACACGTTACTGTTTTGGATATTCTCATCTTTATTATTAATATTATTAAGTAATATCGAAATTTCAAATGTTCTGTATTTCCAGTACAGTGGTCGCTCAGAAGTTAAAACATCGTAGAATTAGAAGTGTCCAAAAATTTTAGCCGCCAATTTTCCTTATGCGATGTTTTCTGTTTTATTGATTTTTGAATACAGAATTTTCGAAAGCCCTGTAAAATTTGATTTTATTCTTTGTAAAGAAATGTAGGACTTCCAAAAACCGGTATTAATCGCATTTAAGAATCACCTCTAAAACGGAATCTTTATAATTTGCGAGCGATCACTGTAGTAATTATATTTGTTGTTGATCGAGTTTTGTAAATAAATTGTAGAAAAATGCAACTTTTATTTTTTTAAATATTTGTAGCTAAATTTGCGTTTTCATATTAGGTAATTATAATTATCATACATGTAATTTGTTTTATATTTAAGCCATACACATGAGTACTTTTTAATTTGTGTCGACGTACACAAGTTTGAAATTAACACTTTAAGTGCCTAACTATTATTTTAAGTTCATTTGAGTTTAATTTGATTTTTGCCTTCATTTTGGTAGCTTAGTTACTATAAAGTTAGAAAAAAATGTTCAGATTATATTTAGATAAGTATATACATATACACATATGCGCAGTTTGAAGGGCGAAAGCGAACAGATTTTTTAATGTATTTCCCATATTGTAGATATTTATATTTGCGGCATATTTCATCAGTATGATATTATTTTATAAATAAATATGTGTCTGTATTGTTGGAAAGTATTTAGTTGTTTTAGCTATGATTAGGATCCGATAAATGTTGGAATTTTAATTGTAATTATCGATACATACGAATGGTGAATTTGTTGCATATATTTGAGTGAATTAATGAATAATATGCACATGTAATTTCTTAAAAAATGAATATGCGTGGCGACCTAGTGATATTTGCTAATAACAGTCATAAGATCTTAAATATATACAAGTCGATGATTATTATGATTGCTGAATGCAATGCAAGACCGCGACAAGACAGACAGACGAATACAGTCAAACACATGTACACTTTTACTTAAAAGCTAGACAACATTCACTTTGGCCTAACATAATATAATAATATAATGTGCCAAACGTATAATCAACGATTCTGGCTACAATAACAGTTGTTTTTTGGATTTATATACATATATATAAAATTTTTTTTTAACATACTTTTGGTTTATCAGATCGGCAAATTTAGCACACAAGATGATTCATCAATGCATTCGTTTAGATTTTCATAAAAAACCGTTCTCACAATATGCCATTCGTGTAATATTGATACCCATCGTACAGTTTTGTTGACAGGCTTTTCAGTGAGTCCTGCACAAGCTGTTCAACCTTGCGTTCCATTTCTTGCTCAGTTAAATTCATATGAAAGCGTTTTCGGAGATTCTGTACTGTACCGGAACAGCCATTCTTGAAGCACGGTAATTGGGCATCTACGAAAACGGAAAACGAAATATGTTACAAACAATTTTCAGTATGTTCAACTCGACTTACTACTGCGCATAATTTCCACGAAGTTTATGATGCGATCCATGTGTTTGCGCGCGGACATCATGCCCACGAGCAGCAGGCGATTAAATTCCCGCCAATGTTCGGAGCCGGTGCCACCCATAACATCGACAAATTCGTGTGTGAGCTTAAAGGGTGATTGCTCGAAACCTGCGACAACCAGAATCAATTTTAATATCTTACATCCAATTGGTTTTATTTCAAATATTTACCCAAATTTTTGGGAGAAATGCTTAGAATAAAGCCGAAGTCTATATGTATTATATGACCATCCGAATGGAAGAGTATGTTTCCATTATGCCTGTGGGGTATTACAAAAGATAAGTTGGAATATATAAAACTGTTAACTTAGTGCATCTCAGACGTACCTATCCTTAACCTGTAAAAGATAGGATATCAGACAATACGCCGCACAGCTTTGAACGAAATTCTTTTGGGCTTGACGAAAACTGTCACCTGTTGGTGCTCCATATTCGTCAATAAAGTAATCCCGTAGAGATTTGTTTGAGTTCTTTTTAATTTGATGCAACGAGACGGTATTCAATATAGGCTCAATCAAGCCACTGTCATTCGAAAGGCATATAATTTTATATGGCCGCACCCACAGATCCACATGTTCTTCCAGCCAAATAATCTTGAACATCTGTAAAAGGCGAAAATCATGGTTTAAAGCTGAACTCAAATCAAATTGATGGAGAATTTAGTTTTATTATTATGTTTATTTACCTGCAGTAGCTGCGTGGCCATTAATTCTTGCCGCAAATCGTCACCGCACTTGACAATCGCCGACAACAGGCGCCAGTTTGATAAATGGCCATAGGGGGATGATTCGCGTATAAGTTTCTCCTTCTCATCCCAGGGCTCCTATAGGATAAACAGAGCATTAAAGCTGCTACCTGAGCTAATACTTTTCGATTGCACAAACCTTCAGGGCTGCCGCAGACGGATCCTCTGGGTCATTGCTAAAGGACTTTGTGTTCTCGCAGTTTAAATTGTTGCAGTGTCGAGTCCGCACATCGCCAATATTAAAAACAACCGGTGGGCCTGTAAATGAAGAGGTTTTAATTAACTAAGCGTTCTGAGCCTCATATTAAGCACTTACCTTGATCCCTGGAGTCGCAGGAGTCCAAGGACATCTGTGAAACGGCGTCCCTTTCACTAATCTTGCGCATGTACAAGTATTGCGCCGTGATCTGGTCATCTTCCTGTGACCAAACATCGTCCCCAAGCAGCTGCAGGCCGCCAAGTGAGAGAATATTGCTGTGGTTGCAACTGCAACCATTGTGTGCGGCCGGCTCGCCACATCCATTTTCCGCATTGGGCTCAGCGTCCTTTTTGCGGCGACAGCTGGATCCGTGATGACTACTGCTACAGCTGGAGGCGCGGCTGCAGCTCTTGTGCGCATTCAGGCAGGCGCCCTCCAAGTGCTCCTCGCTTTTGGTGTGCCGCAGTGAAGGCATCATCTTGGGTATTAGCGGCGACGTGTAAATGTCGGGCACTTCCACCACCTCCACGTAGATGATATACGGCGTTTTATCCTTGGAGTTGAGCACGGCAGTCTTCTCCTCTGTAATGCGCACCACATGATGCGGAATATCCGAGTATAGCGGCAGCCAGACACGAGCGGGCAAATTCTTATTGATCAGATTAAGAAACATGCGCAGCGCCGACGTCTTCTCCGCCTTGGAGGGCAGAGAGATCAGATTCTTGCCCACATTCATAAGCGCCTTCATGAACTCCTTCTGCGGTGCCGTCTTTGGTGCGCCGCAACAGCAGAGCGTGCGCTGGCCCAGCAGACCGTTCACCTGGCCCCGCACCGTCTCAAAGCAAGTGCAGCCATTGTCGAAGGCCAGCCCCGAGGTGAGATCGCCCAGAAACAGCTTGGCCGGTGTGGTGGGCAGCGTTTGTGTGGTGTACGGCGGCTGCTGGTACATCCGGTGTGTAATGCTGAGCGTGTGTGGGCTGCGGGAGTCGGCGAGCAGCACTGTGGCATCGGACTGGGAACGATGATGGGTCTTCTTGACGAGAGCAGCAGCTGGGCCGTGGCCCGGATCCCCTTTGAACTGCTGTTTGTTCTCCTTCTTGGGGAATATCTCCTTCATGAGCGCCAGCTTGGACTTGCGGCTGCTGGTCCCATTGCCCAGCGAGTCCACCGGATAGTTGTACGCCTCCAATAGCCACAGACACTTGAGGGAGAAGTCCACGGATTTGCGGCAGCGTATGGTGAGGTAGGGGTCCAGCACTTCGGCCAGCTCATCCATTTGAATGTACATTAAAATCAATTGGGGTATATAGAGATCCACTTCCAGGTTGGGGAAGCTGAATATCTTGTTGCCAATGAAGCTCAGCACGCCCGGCTCCTTCGAGTAGAACAAATAGTGCACAGCAAAATGAATGTTGAAGACGGGAGATTCGAAGAACCGCAACAGGCCGCTGGGACCCCGCTCATAGCTTTGCTGTGGCCCGGCAGTGGGCGCCCGGTCGCTGATGAAGTACTTCACCACGCCTGGCACTGGCATCTTTAGCTGGTGCAGCGAGCTAATGGAGGAGCTCTTTGGCAACGCCACGTCGTGGCTGGTGTCCGTATCTGCGCCTGGGAGCCGCAGGTTAAGAGTGCGCTCCTTAATGTTTACATCTGCGGAAGAATCCCACGTGGACACACTTTTGCTGACATCTGCTGGCGCCTCGGATGGGGGAGTGGGGGTTGTTGTTGTACTAGCAACTGCTGCTGCAGCGGCCGCAGCCGCCTTCTTGCTGGAATTGGAGCTGAGTAGGCTAAAGAACTCTTTCTTTTTGGAAATGTCGGTGGGGGACCTGACCAGATCCTGCGGCACTTGCTCCGTACTAGTTGGCGTGGATTTCGCCTTTGAAATATCCTGCAAATCGCCAGTCTTCTGCTTGGCCGCATTCTTCTTTTCATGGTTCTCAATAATGCTTTGGGCCGTGCGGAAAATGGCATTTTTGGTTGCACCGAAAAAGTTCTTGAAGAGCACCTGATCATTCTTGGTGCTCTCAGTGGGCGTGGCTATGGGTGTAGGTGTGCCAGCTGGAGTCAATGTGGGCGTTGTTGCTGCTGTTGACATATTATTACCGGAAATGGTCTGTGACGTGGACGTGGACGATGCCCCTAGATCCTCCTCCTCCTCATGCTCGTCCAGCGCGGGCTCGTTGGACGCCGTGCCGAGCTCCAAGTTAATGGCAGCCTGGGACATGTTCATCACGCGAAAACGCACTCGATTGTTCGCATCGCGCTGTTCCTGATCCTGCTGCTGTGCCGCCAGCTTGGCTTCGTCTCGTTTCTGCTGCTTTTGCTTGCGCGAGGGTCGCAGTGTGCGGCAGTCGAAATCATTGGTCGCGTGCGGCGGAAAGAAGTATAGGTCCGAGTCCATTAGATTGTAGTCTTCGTCCATGGAAGTCGTTTCCAGCATGTCGATGCATTCCTCCTCGCCATCCGCGTCAGCATCGGCATCCATTTCACCTGAATCCAGCGATTCATGTGAGTGACATATGCGATTCAAAGAAATTTGGTCCGACTCCGAGCCACATATAATGCCTGACGAGACGTAGGGAGAGAGGGGTGTATGAATAATCACATTATGTTCAAATGAAATACAAATACGAAACTTTGAATATGACACTACTAGCCAGGATATATATATATATATCCCTTTGACATTTTCAAATGTCAAGTTTCTGCGTAACATACCGGAATCGTCCGATCCAAGACTGGTTAGATCCTCTCTTTTTTTGTAGCTGCCCGCTCTGCTGCAGCTGGTGCTGCTGCTGTTGCAGCCACCGTTGCTGCCACCACTGCCGCCGTCGACCAAGTCCTGGCCGCCTGTTGAAACCAATTCGTTTGATTTGGGTCGTGTTCGTAATGTTGGACAGGAATCAACTGTAAGGGAGAATCGGAGAAGAGTAACAGTTAAACAGAAGCTCCAATGTCCAACCAACTGCAAATACTCACTAATTCCACTGGGCATTTGCGGGCTGCGTTGCACGTGAACTGTGACTGCAGGTGTGGCCGGATCCATTGCTGGCCTGACGCTGGCGGCGACTGTTTCAGTTCCGGCCGCAATATTTTGGGCAACCGTAAGGGCTGGCATTGGCGGGGATGTGGCAAGTGCGGCCGTTACACTAGCCGCAGTAGTTGCAATTCTCGAACACATATTGGTGCTGAGTATTGTTGATGGTGAGCAAAATGGGGTCTCACTCTCGGCATTGGGCGAGGAGATCTCGACCTGCAGGTGTAAAAATGTTCGTTGAATATTAACTAGTCAGCAAAAGCTTATTCAGTTTTGGGCAGCTCCGAAAAAGTCAAGTGCAAAACGACAATTAAAATAAAGTTTGAACGTGGCAATCTGGAGCAACCGACTGCACGATACTCTGTTCGCAGTGTAATAACAGATCAAAGAGCAATTCAAATATTAGCATGACCTTTATACCAGCGACTCTAAAACTGCGCCATACTTTTGCGATATTAAACAGACATTTGTTGGACGTGTCTCACTAATCTTTGCATTTTAAGAGACGCAAACAGCACCAAAAACAAAAAATATATACTCCCTCTCACTTTGTGAACAGAGTATAAACATTCTCTCAATAGATTGCGCTAAAATGACAAAGCTTAAAGCTGTGCTATAGTAGTAACGGCATATATAAAGCACTCTCTACATTTGCGCTCTCTTTCTCTTTGAATTTATAACTTTTTTTTGCACTCAATGTTGGTGGCTTTTCGTATATTGGTGTTATTGTCGCTCTTGATAACCAGGAACGTAAACAAATAACAAAAGTGCAAAAAATGAGAATAGCACCACAACAAATGCGATAAAAAATATAACGTAACAGATTATAAAGAGCACTTTTTGTACGTGTGCACTCGCACATGCACACATATTGTAAGAAATATATATGTGACAAATCGGAAACTTCCAAGTTTAGTTGCACCCACAAATTGCCAGATTTCGAACGTATTATTGTCTTGGGGGAAGAGGGGGTGTTGGTGGGGCGTGGGTGGCCAAAATTACTCACCTCGGGTATGCGTTGCAAGGCGCTGTCGAGGCTTCGATTGCGATGATGTTGCGTGTGATTAATGCGCGTGTTGGTCACCTGAGAAACAGGCGGCAGCATAATGCCCATCGATCTACAAAAGCAAGAGAAAACGCTATTATTAAAGGAAAAATCAAGTGATAAGAGTTTAAAAATACATATTTAGTCAATTAAATTCCTTCAGCTGCTGTCCGAGTGCAATCATTGCCAAACAACAAGCTGTCTACAAATGAGCCCAACAGAAATAAGTACCCACAACATGAATAGGTTGTTAGGGTAATTACTTTCTCAGGTCGCGACGATTGCCTCCGACGACATAAAACAATACCACTTAAATTAAATTATCATTTTTCAGAAGTTAAAACGCAAAACAAAAAGCACAAAACAATGCAAGACCAATAAGAAATATGTGAGAGTACTCTAGTCGAGGTCGTCCGACTTGAAAATACCCTGTACATTTATATATCTATATAATAAATGTTCTTAATATTCGCACAGTCAGATCGTACACATATTTACTTTTTGGTTTTTTTTCTACTTACGAACTTCATTTGCACAACATCAATTTACACTTTTTACCCATTTGCCATGGGTACAGGGTATTAAAAATAAATATAACACGCGAGCCCATACAAGTGTATGAGCACCCACAGAGGAGAGTGAGAGCAACAAGTGCTCGTTATACGCGTAGGTTCCCAGCGAACCTCTGACAAACAAGTGCTTCTTATAGCAAGAGCAACCTTCCGAATGTTAATCTAACAGCCATGTTAACGACAGAAAATGTAAGCACTCAAAATGGCACCTTTATGTTTTAAAGTATCTCTGTAATACAACAGCTATTGCTAATTTGCGAAAAAAGAGAAAAAATACGTACTTGCTTTGATAATTCTTTTTGATGATAATAATAAAAACAATTGATGATGTGTCATCGGCATTTTGAAGCTAACCATAAGTACAAACAAAAACAAAAACAAAAAAACACTTATTTTGTGAGGTCAAAGATTAAATACCCCTGCAGACTTAATTCTGAAACGATTGTTCATACGGCAGCTTTATGTTAGAAGCATTGTAATGACTGAGTTGGGTATATATTGATATAATTCCAAAAAAAAAGTTTCCCTCATAAACTAAATATTGGCTCCCATATATTTCGAAGAATATTGTTAATCGTAATTGATTAGTTTGGTACACATATGTATATTGAATAACAAAAAAATATATTTATATATTGATTTAGTATTCCGATGCTAAAATTTGGTTGCAACAATTTGTATAAAAACAACATTAAAACCTATTCTGAGGGGCTACATTTTTTGTCAATACCATGCAAAAATTGATAAAATTTTGACATGTAAAGCTCTAGGATCCATAGTTCGCATATTTCAAACGCCCATAACTTTGTCAAAACTGAACCGATTTTCATGTTTGATAGCATTTTCATGGCTAGACTGGAACATTTTTTTTATGATGTTTGCGGGAGCTTCTCATTTCCGATTTTTAAAGCGGAGGCGCTGGGTGGAGCGTTCTAGTGAACGTGGCGGGGATATCAAGGTCACTTTATTTGAGGAGCCAGCAATCTACATACCAAATTTGCTGACTCTAGCTTTAATATTGTGGGAAATTTTCACCATTTATCGATTTGCGATCGTCATGTTATCGATTTGCCAGCCTCACAGTAAGCGTGGTACAAAAATCTTAACACATTGTCTGACGCGGATAGACACGGGTATATATTCCAAGTTTCACGTCCCTAGCTTCAATAGCGGAAAAAAATTGCGTTCATACGGACAGCAAGACAGACATTGCAGCAACCCAATATACTCTTTTCACTTTGTGAACGAGTATAAAAATGACAAATTATTAAAGGAGTAGGACAAGTTTTCTTTTTGATAAAATTCCCATTGACTTTAGCCTTTAAAAATATAAGTCTTGGAATAGTCTAAATAAATTGGCATTATTAGAAACCTCACCTGAAATCTAAGCTCAAGTTCCTTTGATGCGTGGAAATGCGTTTCGGTGGCATGCCCGCTTGGGCGCCAGATTGGCCGACGCCAGTTGGCGCCACACTCAAATTGGGGCGCCCGTGCACGGAGGGCATGGATTGGTTGAAGCCACGGCTCAGGCTCAGGCGCGGCTTTGAGTAGCGCACGTGCTTGGGCGTGCTGGCCGCCGAACTGATGCTTGGCGTTGAATTTGTGGAGAGACTGCTGTTTGGCATGCTGCTGAGGGGCAATGTAACGGGCGGGGCTTTTAGAAACGCAGGCACATAGTCATCGTGACCTTTGGTCAGCACGGGCGATGCCAGCGGCGTTAGGGCGCCGCCGTCACCATTGGAATTGCACTCAACAAGCGGGTCCTCCGAATTGAGGGAGGAGAGTGTTGTGCTCGATGTTGAGTGCGGCTCACGGGCAATTGAGTTGCTTAAACAGGACTCCCTGCCTGGATTGGGACTGCAACTCGAACTAGAGCTGGAGCTGGCTGTGGCGGCAACCACCGTCGGGCTGTGCACCACGGTGCTGTTGCTGTGTTCGCTGGAGCTGCTGGTGCTGTTGCTGTTGCAAGCGGCCGTCGAATGCTCTGAATTATCATCGTCATCATTCAGCGGCGCTGGGCTTTGCCTGTCGCCGGGCAGCGCATAGTTGTCCGTGTTGCCATTCTCGGCGGGCTTCGTATTGGAGCCGCTGCTTAAGCTGTTCCTTGCCTTACCGTTCATGTTGTAATCGGACTGTGCGTCCGCGCAGGACAGACGCACCATGGCGGGCGCACAGTGATCAACCACATCAGTGCTCGGGGCAGCTGCATCAACTGCTGGACGGAAATGCAACACATCGCCGCTCTCCAAGAACGAATTGCTGCGCACGTGCAGATCATCGACAACGGGTGAAAGCAGCTTGTTCGCCGACTCGATTTCGCGTATTTGCCGCAGATACTGATAGCCATTGTCTTGGGCCACCGGCTTCTTTCGTATGCCGCCGCCAACGCTGGCTATGCTTAGCCCAACTAGGCCGCCGTTCGGCTTGCCGTCCGCTGTTGCCACATTGGACGTAGCTGCCACAGTTGTTGGGCTGGTCGTGTTGCTCTTCTTGGTTTTAAATGCTGAGATGACGGAGTTCATTTTGTGATTGCTTTTAAGTGCAGTTGGAAGTATTTAGAGTCTTGCGAGTCTCAAAATTGAGCTCAGAGCGGGCTTAATATTTTATTTTTAGACTTCAGAGACTTGATCGAGTGCAGTTTCTTCTAGTTAGTTAAATTTAAGTTCATATGTTGTATAACCGGCTCCATTGTTAGCTGCCGTTGCGGTTTGTGGTTGGTGTTGTGCCATGAATTTCGGGGGTATTAACAATGCTGAATGTATTCAAGTCATTCACTCGCCAAGTGCTTTGAGTGGGTGCGTGAAATCAGCATATTTGGCTTCACTGCAAAATACAAAGAAAAAAGATTGTGTTAATTAGTAATTTGTTATTATTGTAGATAGAGTTAGTGTTTAATAAACTAACTTGAATATGAAATTATAATTTTTCAACTCCTCCCATAGCCCGTTTTATTGTGCTATGCTTCTATTGAATTTCCATAATAATAACATCCCCTACTATATAGATTCGTAGCTACTGTCATATACATATTTGTATATATACTTATTGACTTGTTTGAGCAAAAAAATCTGTGGCCCATGACCAAATGCAAATCAATGACGGCAAAAACTCTATATAAATAAATTTTGTTCGAACGATATTTAGACAGTCAGATGGCCTTGAAAATACATAAGTTTGTGTATGTGTGTGTTTGTGAATGAGACATTCAAAAATATATGTATGTTGTTTGTATATCTATATCTATAAATATATACAAACGAGTTATCAATAGTCAAAATTGTGAAGTAAACTTGCAAATCTACTGATGATAACGATGGCGACATTCATGAGCATATATATCAATATATTCGGTTTATTCAGTACAGCTTTAAGCAATTGCACTCGATTCGTTTATGTATGTGAACTTTATATTGTATTTTATATGTTTATAAGTTACGATCCTTAGCAATTCGAAAATAAACTTTACAGCCTAGATTCTGGAACGTAATGTCTGAAGAATATTTTTATGTTTTATGGGTAACAAATATTGTAAAAAATCATTTGGCCCATTCCAAGACTATAAAAATTAAAAGAGAACATTAAAATCTAATTAACATTGAGACCGGCAGTGAATTTTTGTGTATCAATTTTAAAACAACAATAACAAAATTAGAGGGCCTTCAATTAATTTAAGAGTGTAATTTTTTAACGAAATAAAATACACCAACTGTAGTGCCCGACTAGGAGATACCCTGTTTCTTAGTTCAATCTTTAATTTGATTTTCAAAACTCGCTGAGTTCATCAAACGGACAAAGAGACTGATTTGGGCCAGCTAGTCATCCTGATTAAGGATATATATATACAATAGGATCCGAGATGCTTTTTTCTGCCTGTTACTTACAACTACACCATTATACGCTTGCTTAGCCACTTTCAATGGGAGCAGGGTATTATAAATTCATGAAATGCTTAGCCAGCAAATACGCTTTGTCCGCTCAGTCGACCTTTGGACATGGAATCGGATGGCAGCACCTAGCCTGTGTCTCGGCGCTGTCCGTTACTCAGGCTACGTTATTGGGCCCCACGTACGAAAGATAAGACCCTTCCGAATGGCAAGTGTAGCCACTCATGTCAAGATTCTATTTACAGATTCAGATTGGGTCGAAGGCCCTTTCTATTCTACAGTTACAGCAGAGGTTATTTTATCGCGAAATGTGTGCCATATTGAGGAGCACAGCTGCGAACCCATGAATTATATATTCTTGATGGTTATCAACAGCCGCGTAATAAAACTTTGCAAAGATATATTTGTTGCAGACAGTATAGAATGCATTGGAACGGATCGGACTACTAATATCATATAAAGGAACTGAGCTCAAATAATACTACAAACACTCGGCTTTATCATAGCGACCAGAAGAACATCAGCCAAAAATTGGCTGTTTTATTATAAAAGTGCACCGTAGGTATATAAATATATATGACACATTTCCTATTTGTGTGCAAGGTCTTTCAACTTCGGCATTCCGAAGATAATATTTTTCTTTAGTTACAATGAACGATAACAATTGTTGAACTCTGTACAGAGTTTTGCCGTGTTATATAATTAAAGATCGTATACATTTAAATTTGCTTTAAATTTAACTACAAATTCTCAGTTCTCACAATATTACCGGAAAGAGTGTTTATACTAATTTCATTTTTACTGCACATTTTTGCCACACTTTATATTATTAGTATTGCGCACTTAGTACTCTCAGATCACCATTAATAAGTAAGAACAATTTCTAGTCAACCCGTATCCCAATATGTTAATTGATTTTTTAATTGTTTCCCAGCAGCTCCACTTGAAATGCTGCTGTGTTTGGCAGGGCGTGGGAAGTTGTATATATGTGAGTACAGATGTACTTATGTGCAGGGTAATTCGAGCATATTTATTGTTTCAGAATGCCTTGTCTCCATTTTCATATGTGCATTTAACATATTTTAGACCTTTTTTCCTCTCGACTCGTATTACACTAAAAACGAACGTATCTTAAGGGTCATTTTAAGGTCAAGTCACGCAATAATATGTGTACAGTATCTTTTTGCTATAAAACTACCCAGAAAATAAACAGTCTAGGGTGAAAATACAAAAATGTTTTTAAAAGAAAAATATTGTTTTAAGTTTATTTCGATATATTATTTAAATTTTTCGATATATTATTTAAACAGAAACGTCGTTTAAAATACGTAAGAACATATGTAATATAAACTATTGTTTGTTGATCTCAAAATTTTAATATTTAAGGATAGATTATCTTACTTCATTTCTTCGTTTGCATAGTTTTTTTGAATGTTATGTTCGGAATTTTGGGAACAAACTAAGTTCACGAAATAAGAAATTCGTTCTCCTGTTCAGAAATTCCGACCTTGGCTGGTTTTTGAAAACATATATACTTGATTTTACCATAAAATTCGTGAATTTGAACACTGAACCTTACAAATTATCATATAAGCCTAGTTAACTATGAACTATGGTTCTTGAATTACATGACTTATTATGATACAGTTGGTGGATTCGTCGCTGTAATTACAACTTGTTCATTAAGTTGTCTTGGTCGAGCAATACATGTTAACTATCTCATCTCAAGGCGATTGGAGTCGTTAGTTTGGTTCGCTGTGTGGTCGCTCAGCTGTCACATACCCATGTACTAATATAAGAATTGAGCAACAAGTGCGACGAGATTCGGAACGCGTTCGACAGACTCGATGTTGTTGAAACGCTTTGAATACATTTTCCTTTTAAATTGTTGCTGATGAACTTGATCCAATTAAGAGTCAAAGAGTTCAATAACAATTCAAGCAATACTAAACAATGCCTAGAACGAAATAAATAAACACTAGTCTAGATCGCAACCAAAAATCTCAACGAAAATAATGTAAACGAGATTTCACAAACTGATTTAGCAATGAGAATCAAGAGAACTAAAATATTTAAAATAAAATACTTATTCAAAATGATTAGCTATTTTTCATTATTTTTCTGATTGATCTTTCCACATTCTATGAAAAATGTATTCTTAAATAACTTTTAATTGTTCGATTGCTTTGAAATTTTAGGGCTTTAAAACGCAATTTAATGTGTGCATACTATAAAGCAAAGCTTTTTTAAAGTATAGTGTATTTGAAATGTCAATGAAAGTGCGAAGAGATAAAATACAAGAACTTAAAGTTGAACCCTATATTCTATTCTCAAAAACAAAGTCTGTAAATCGGTTTTTATCGGTTTTAATAAAATGTGGGGTGTCGAATCGAACAAGAATAAACATAATAAACATAATCCAAGACAGCTCTATGTCAAGCATCTTTTGTGTACAGGGTATAAAACAGAAAAATTTAAAAGTTGACCCACGAAAATTACCTGGGGCATTCTCAAATTCTTCATCACAGCAATCACTCACAGCTCCCGTATAAAAAAGAAAAACATAAACAAGTTTTTTCTTTTTGATTGCTGCAGCAAAGTCAATAAAAACAATTCGATGTGATGTGGCGAGCAGAGAGAACAGAGAACGCAGCTACCCAGCCCGTGAAAGTCGTCTGTCTGGCAGGCAAATACTGGAAGTTGACCTTACAACATGCACCGTGGTTGCATGCATCGCTGCTTCACACCCCACACAGTGCAAGCAAGAGTGCTCTTGCCAAATGTGGCCGACTAGAAGATACGCTGTTGCCGCTGGGCTAGATTTTAAATGGGTATAGGGCATAAAATATGCTGCTGTATTCAAATTTTGCATAAAGAGAGAAGAGGAAGACCCTCCCAAGCACAAGTTTCACAAAAACAATTTAAATTTGTTGCCTTCCTTCGTCCGGGAAACCTGCGTCCAACACATTTTGATCAACCATTTGCGATGCGAAATTCCCAAAACTGACAGCCGTGGAGGAAGTGGCACAACTTAATGTTGCCATCTCCAACTCCAGTCCGACGGCCTACCGCCAGTGCAACTCACAAAAACCAAATAAGTATATATTATTACAACATGATAATGCTGTATGGACTTCCTGTCCCTGCTGTGCAAAGCGTCCGACTACTTGCTGTGGCCACTGTGCATCGAATTGTTCTCATGCTGAATTTGTGGTGTAAGCTTCCCGTTTTACCTTCATTGATATCATTGCCTGGCGACTGACTGGCTTCTTTCTGTTTAGTTATTCAAGTCATGTCTTGATTTATGCTTCGCATTTTCAGTTTTTGTTTTTGCTGCTGCCTTTTTCTTTTATTTTTTGTTTTTTTTGGTTTTTTTGTTTCAAGGCAAGTTTAAGTTTAGTTTAGTTACCCCCATGATTTAGCAGTTTTTCGAATGATGTTGTCGAGTCGACGCGGACAATGATGAGAGGCTACTGCGAAAAACTCATAAAAAAAAACCTTCGAAGGAGTTCCGCTACCTATCCCAATATACATACGTATATATAGAGAAACGTACTGTACGGGCAAAAACTCGACACTTTACTGTACACATATTTTTACTGCTAATGAGAACTATTCCCAAATCCACGAATGTCAAGAGACTACTGTGACGAACGGGCGTAGCTGGCAGAAATAAATTAACTTTTACGTAAAAGCGCAATAGAAAATGTTTTAGAGTATTTCATGACGGATTTTATAAATCATTACCAACAGTATAAATCATTTAAAAAGTCGAGCTATTTCTTATGTAAGCTTGCTCGTAATCTCTAAAATATACAGTCCAATTTAGGGAAAATATTATTACTATTTTTATAATGCAAATCCAAATTTCAATATCATGCTGTTTTTCAAGCTTCAATTAAATTGTTTGTTGTTATTTTTTTTAAATTGTTTTTTATCTAAAATCTACAGCTGATGAAACAGCTCTTTTTCCCATCATTTGGCTTCAGCTGCGATTTCCACAACTTTTGAGGGCCATTTAGCTTTACAGCAATGTATTAAAATTAACAAACTTTTTAATTCGACTGACCTTACATGCATTTTCATAATTTTATTGTGAAAATTCATTTGATTAGGGGTCAAAGGTAGCGTGTGCAGAAAGTTCCGTTTTTGTTCGATCGGCAAAAAACTCTTTTTGCAGAGGTCGTGACCTGGCTCTTTTCATGGTTGCACATATTTGCACTAACACTTGCAACTCACAATCTCGCATTCACAGCAGAAGCAGAATGTTTTATCATCTCAGCAAACATATGAAATGTATTTGTGCACTCAGAAACTAGGAAAATGCAACAAATAGGAAACTCTATTTAAGTTGACTGCACAAAAGTGCGTTTGTCGAGGGGACTCAACTAGGATATACCCTATACTCCGGTGTTTATTCTATCATAGACTATACACAAACTAATGTGACAATTAGCACGTAAAAGCTAAAACTGTCATTGTACATTCTGAAGTTTATTCGAACCCGCTACCTATTTAACTAATTGACGCTCTCACAAACTTCTGCGTTAAATCATCAGTTTTTGATGTATGTGTTTTTCATTCATTCATTCATTCATCAGTCACATGCATGCAGAAAATGCTTCCGCTTGGCGCTTGCTGCCACGTGATTTGATTGCAAGTTTTCTCTAATAACTAACTACTGTTTAAAGTGTTTAGCTATAGGTTTTATAAGGTTATTTGCAGCGATTGCAATGGCCATCAATTTGTTTTTCAATCTGGAAGGGTATACGATAAACTTTATGACAAAGAGTTGCGAGCTGCCTCATTCCGCCATCTAAATATATTTCCACAACTTCATTAAAGCATTTTGGTTGAGTACAGACCAAAACAATTAATTTTAATGCAACTAATGAACTGAGTAATTCCAATTGCAGATGCATTATGAGCGCCAACTGGCGTCGAGTAGCGACGAATGAAGTAAGGGCAAAACTTGGACGCATTCTCAACATAGTTCTGGCGTACACAAGAGAGCTAAGGGGTACAGATCTTTGGGTATGCGAGTGCACTAATTTTCTGAATTTTCTTTTTGCGAAACTCCGCTGCAATAAAGAAGAAAATCTCTTTGAAGCTGCTGACGTTGCTGATGATGATGACGATGATGATTAGTAGGCATTACAATCATTTTATGCTTCAAAGCATTTACTCAGGCTTTAAGGCCCCACAGTTTTAGAGTTTACATACTTCATTTTACCCATATTTCTACTGGCGTCTGTCAGTTCTTAGTGGCCATCTTATGGATATGCATACCATTTTTTATCTGGCACAAGTTCTTTTTCATAGCATTCTGACTTTTATTTCTTCACAGAGCCCACTAAATAATACTACTTATGCCAGTAACTGGGACATGCCGTCTCTCTCTCTCTTCTCTCCAGCTGCGCCCAGTCGCTTAACTTTTTTCACTCTCCGGACATGCTGCAAAACAGCGTGGGCTGCAGTTTTGGTTTGTTTTTGTTTTAGCTGTTGCTGATGTGATGCTACTGTTGCGACTTATATGGTGGCATGTGGCAGGCAGCAGCTGACTGCTAAATTGCCTTTGATTGTTCTTAAATATGTGGCTGAACACACAAAAATATCACCCTCCAATTAACTGTTATTTCTCTTTATTTTCAATTAATCGAGCAACAATTTCCATACGATTGTGTTTATGTAAAGGTGTCTTGCGCAACGTCTCAGATATGAAAACATTTCGACTTTTAACATTTGAAACTAGCTTTTTAATATGCGACAAGTAGCGCCTGAATAGCAACCAAATATGGTCAAATATTTCCATCTGCCAATCGGGAAATAGCGTAAGAGCCATCAAACGTTTTCACTTAAAACATACACCCAGCGTGGCTTGTGTGCTCTAGTCGTTCGTGTTCGACTAAGAGATACTCTGTACCACCATCTGTCGTAAACTATAATATATTCATATACACAGATACACACACACGCTGCGCACTTCCCACTCTGTCTTACACTATAAAAATGTATTTATAAATGACTTTTGTGTTTATTGAGCGATCGTTAGACAATTGCCAGGGATTAAAAATGTCAATCAAATACACTCATTTGATAAAATCAAAAATCAAGGCTTAAAAGCAGACAAACTAAATAACAGTGCTCTACTTGGGAGTGGCCGACTAGGAGACACCCTATTCCCAGCTAGCAGCTGACGTAACATACAATCGACTTCATACAAACACTTTATCATATATATAAAAGTACACATTCTGCAAGCTTCCATTATGGGAATTAAATTTTCAATAACCAAATTTATTGTTCAATATTACCATATCTTATCTTATATATTATAAACCAAACCGCACGGCTGTACTTCCACAATTACGTTTTTTCAATTTATTGAGGGGGAGGGGTGTGTGTGTGCATCCAAAAGTTAAACTATTCTTGATCTGTACATGGTACATACTAAATTAGGTGGCTCTGTCGAAAGGGTATCAAAATGGCAAAGGTTGATTACGAAAACATTAAAACGAGTGACAAAAATATTTGTTGATGTCATGTTTCAAGGAGTATCAGCAATCAAATGTATTAAATGGGAGTGGTTGTGGCAAAACACTTAAAATTGATCCTCACTGAGTATAATATATACATATATACATATAGAGAGCTGGTAAATTTATAAATAAATAAATATTTATATATGTATAAATATTTATATATGTTGAGTATATATATATAGTATATATATTTTATTTTTCATTCGAGAAACAGAACGAAATGGCTGTTGTCGATATCTCGGTTTCAGCATCCACGTCATATGCATCCGATTAATTTAAATAATTGAAGCAGCCGCTGCGTACAGAAAAACGAGACTGACGGACTGCGCGCATAAATAAACTTCCTCTAAATTAATAAATTCCCATTCGTATAAAGGCCGAGCAGTCGCAGCAGATGCCTGACGATGCACAGCACAGAGGAACTAGGCGTGGTCACAACTACAACAACAACTGGCAGAAAATGAGAAACAGTTTGAGCTCCACAAATAAAGAGGGAGTGAAAAAAGAGCGTGCCATAAAGTGCGTGAAGAAAAAGAGCAAACACACTGCTGAGTGCGAGGAGTTTTCAAAAAGAAGTGGGGGTTTTTTCTCTCGACTAGGATATCTTTCTTTGTTCAGTTTCCCGTCAGCTTCATGGTCATTGTCTGAATTGGGATTGTGGGCTAGACTACTTCACAACATTAACAAAGAGCGAAACCCCTTCGACTCGTGTTTAGTTTTAAGTAACTGTAAATCACACAAGACTCAAATATGTGAAATATTCGACTCAGTGGCAGTGGCACAACAACACTTTCTAGCTACGTGTGTTCGTTTATAAGCAACATGGGAGCTGTTACATTTTCAAATATGTAAATTTGCCAAGCAAACAAATAAATAAATAAATGGCAAACAAAACAAATTTACACAATTCCAATCGCGAACGCAACTCTGTGTGTGTGTGTTTTTTAACAGCGGATATGAAATCACGAAATGCAGCTCCATAGCTGAAGCTGTAACTAATTCAAACTTAATGCAACTGAGATGGAGGTAGGAGCCAGTCGGCAACATCCGCAATTATCTTTCAATTTGCTTTCGCCACAACGAGCTGCAAAATAAACGGAAAACTATGCGATTCATTTTGGCCGTAGTTAAATGGAATTCAGATGAAACTTCTGAAACAAGTTTCGAAATTTTCATTGGCAACAAACAACAACATTTGGAGATTTCGATTGCCTGAAACAGGTGCAAAATATTGATTGCAAGGTTGACTTTAAATTCGATCACGCAGTTCCCAACTGAAGCAGTGTCTTATTACAGCTATATCAGATATAATAATATTCTCATCTTTCTACATTCTACTAAAAAGGTTCTGTTTTACATTCCGTCAAATGTGGTTAATAAACCGCAAACAAAAACTTATAGATATCGCAGAAAGGTACAGATATGCATACGTTGTTAAAGACACTCGTAGCGAAATTCTACGTAACACGTAGCCCCGTTGTATAAGATGAAGGTCAACCAGAGAGAGACGCTGGAGAACTGGTACTCGTAGAAATCAGGTTGAATAACTTTGTGAATAGTAAAGCGCATCTAAGAACGCAAAAAACTGGAGAGCAAATGTTTTAATGCATTGTTAATAAATCTTAGATAAGATACTCGCTTTATTGGATGTCTATATAATATTGTTTACGTTTAGCCACAAAAGAAAAACTGTCTTAAAAAAATACGATTTCATTTAAAAACAAATTTTAAAAATATAATATAAATTAATATTTTTATTTGGTTCGATATTTTTTAGGGTCTACTAAGTCTAGAGCTAATATTAGTTGATAATTGATCAACAGGGCCTTTTCAAAATGGTTAGGTACAACTTCAATTGAATGGAAAATACAAAAAATATATAAAAAAGTATTGCTTGAACTGAGAGGTTACATAATAGTAGAAAATATATTTTGACTACCTCTTAAAAAACAGCAAAAAGTAAGAAAACGATATATTTTTCTTAAATTAGTAAATATAATAATTTCCTTTTAAATTTAAAAGATTGTGTCGAACCAAGATACAAACCAAGACCTGGATTCATTAATTAGAAAACCAGCTTAACGAACCAAAGGCATTGGCTCGAACCGTGAATCGAACCAACAGTATTTTTTTGGGTTTGCAGCTTTGTTGATCAGAGTAATCTCTGATAAACTGAAACGTAAGGTCAATGACATTGTATGTGTGTCTGTGTTGCAATTGAATTGACATGAACTGTGCATGAACAGTTGTGTTTCTTTTATTTAAGGGCCTCTTCGGGCGAAAGCTTAGTGTAGCTATACAACAAATGTTTAAGGGAGAGTATTTCGTTTAATTCACTTTAATTGCATTTCATTAGGAAACGAAGCGGGTGTTTGTTTTACGTCATTTTTTTTTATAAATGCATCGAATATTTTTTTGAGTTTTCATAAATATAAAAAGCAACTGGCATTTACTGTCGTGCATAGGCCATAAAGGTAATTCGCCAAATGAAAGTTGGTTGGGTAGTTTCCGAGAGAGAGATATGGCTAAATTCCGCAGTCACTGACTTGGGTGCAGAAAACCAAAACCAACAAAAATTTAATGAAGGAAAGATAAGCGTCAGGGGTTAGTATAATGTTGATGTATGTAGAAATGGCTGTGTGAAAAGCGTGACTATGCATTAAATACCATTTAGATGTTTTATTGGGCATATACTAAAATAAACGATTGCGCATAGCTCTAATTAATGAAATGCTAGAGATATTTAAGCTGCGTGAGATTACCTAAATTCCACTTTCAGTGGGAATCTTTTAAGAATTATAATTGCTGGATGTTTGATCAAGTGCTTGATATTTACCATAGAATAAATTTTTAAATTTTGGTGGATTCTATTAGTAGCAAATATTGCAACAGCAGCTATGACGCAATTTTACTTTATTTATTTACTCTAACTAGCAAATATAAAGACAAGTGTTGCCAAGAAGTAAATAAAGGAAAACAAAAAATATTTATATTTCCTATGGGTTGATTTTTTGTTGGTACCTTAATTGCAACATTTTAAAGTGTGGGCAATTAATATATTGGTTTGAAGATATAGTGATCAAATATTTGACACGTGCCAGGCATAAAAGTGTAAAAATCAGGGAACTGTCACATTTAACTGCAATAATTAATATTTTTTAACCATAATATTAATATTTAAAATTGCCAGACAGTATTTAATTAAGAATACCAATAACATCTCCGAATATCGACTGAATTACCCAATCTACTGTAATAATAATGTATAAAGAGAATAAAGAATACTGAATACATTTGTATATTGTTGAAATTTATTCTTTAGGTTTTTATCTACAAACTATTGTACTATAAAGCTAAACGTGACAATCGTTACGTGAAGTATTTTTTCTTAATTGGTTTAGATAATTGTGAATCTAATGTTGTTTAATTATTTTTAAATATAAGTTTTAAGACACAACCAACTAATTTTGAAAAAATAACAACAAACTATTTATAAACAAATTTTAATTTAATCTTTCAGCCATTTATATTAAATTTGCGTTTATATGTATTTATATATTATTGTACATACATACATACATAAATACGAGTTACACATTTCGATGGATATTTTATCAAAGTCCATTATTAACCATAATAAGAAGATAAGGCTTCTTTATTAATCAAAGGAATTTAAGAAGAGTTAAAAATAAATAAAAGCAAATGCCTTGCTTTACACAATATCAGAAAAAATTAATTTGCCGACGTAGATTCCGTGCATATTTATAATTTTCTATTCACATACATTCCATGGAAGTATAGTTCATATACATATTGTTCACTATGGCGTCACAGCCCACAACAATAATAATATAAAAGAGAATTACTGTACGCCCCAAAACATAACAATTACACTATATATAGACGTATATACTCGGATTTATGCATGCATGTGTGTACGAGAGTGTGTGTGTTTTGTAAGCCGGATGGAAATTTCAGTATTACAAAGCCCTTGCAGCAGCGACGCGTCAACTGGCGATGCTTCATTCAACTCAGTCGAATACTATGCAACAGGAAATAAACTCAGTAAAACTTATCGTTTACTTCTGTATGTGCATACATATATATTTCTATATAGTTAATAGGCTATGCGGATACACGATAAACTTGCATTATGAATTATATATATATACACCAGACAAACAGACGAGTCAAGGGTGTCAAGTGCAGGGTGCATGCCACAGGGTGTTGGCTGTCGGCGAGTCCCCACTTGGGCACGGCAATTGAAAATGATTTGCGTCTTATAATGGACTTTGTACGAGCAGAGCCGAGCAGATGACGAAAATGGAATTGAAATAAATTGAATAGATGAGAATACGGAATGAAATAGAATGGAATGCCTTATCAGCAGCTGCGAGACAAATGTGCAAAAGTCACAGACTATTCATACTATATACATACATAAGTAACTATATATTTTAATTTATAATACACAATAATTTGCATAACTAATACACTGCTGTTGCTTCAGAGAAGTGAGGTTTTGGTTTGGCTCGAATTATAAATTCTTATATGCAAATATTAAACACTCGCATACTCTATACTTGAGCTAGAAAATAATAATGATGCCAACTCTCTTGTCTACTGCTTAGTGTCTGTGTGTGGGTATGCAAAAGAATTTGGTGCAGATATGCGTGGAATTTTTATGACCTACAAAAGAGAAACAAGAGTGCAGGGCGTTCCCGACTAGGAGATACCTGTGCCCAGCTGCGAGCTGCCAATTTGGCAGCTTAAATAATCTAGCTTATATTACCTTAAAAAACCTCTTAATATTGATATTTATCGATATTAAGAAAAATAGAGATATTCATAATATGATAATCTTTTTCAGTGTAGAATATATAATTAGTTTTCGAGATCGCTGCATTCATACAGACAGACTAACGGACATGACTAAATCGACTCTGTTAGTCGAGTTGCTCGAGAATATACATATATACTTTATGGAGTTGGAGCTGCTTCATTTGCACAAAATCAGTGGACTCGCGTTTAGCCTTGTTTCGATGGGAGCAGGGTATAACGAATACTTCATAATTTTATGCGACAAGTTTCTATTTACATGCATGCTTGCCGGCATACAGACATGAATGCATTTTCTTAGTAGGCATCGTTTTATTTGATGAAAATTATTTTTCAGTAACTTTTCAGCAAGCGGCTCAGATTTAATTTCTAATATATATTTTGTAGTAAAGGGCAAACAAATTGTTACAATTATTGGTGCACTTGGTACATACGTCGAAAATGAGTGACATTCCCAAGGCTAGCAACATTATAGACAATCCCGACATGGTAGCTCCTCTACCCTATCTTAACTTTCTGCGTTACTTGAAGCGCAAACATCCGCGTTATGGGGTCCGACGTCTGCTGCGGGAGGCGGTCCCCCAATGGGATGCCCTGACCAAAGGTCAGAAGAATCTGTTCCAGAAGCAGGTAAGTGAATGCCAAAACCTTCTATTCTCTCCTATCTGATTATCAGCTGTGCCCTGGCTGTTGTTTTTTAGCGCATCTTGGCGAGAGTTGCGCGCATTCCACGCGCTCGACTCTGCAGCTTGCTCCAGCCCAAACAGGCTGGCGTCCAACGGAAATATCCGGTACGACGCCTCATCTACGATAGACGACCAAAGACGTCGCTAACACGCAAGCGCGGTCGGCCAACGAAAAAAATTCAGAAAAAGAAATTACGGAGTATTTTCAACGGGCTTATTAATGATCAAATTCCAAATTTTAAAAAAAAGACTCAAAAAAGGCCAAAAATTGATAACTTTAATCAAAAGAGCTAACAACATTTGGCAAATATGTTCATTTTGGATCTACGAAAATGTTGAAATATTTGATTCATCTCCATTTCGAATTTTAGTTGTAGTGCACTTCTCAATTATTCAGTTGACATTAAAAGTAATAATAATAGGATGGCATTTTCCGGTTCTGATTAGCTATGGCGCTTTGCTTTAACATCGATCAAATATACCAGAAGTCGAGGATTGGTTCCGCTTGACTGACGGCTGCGTAAGCGGAACAGAAAATAATACAGACATGGGTCTGCCTTTTAGCCAAATGCGATATGCAAACACCTGACGATGACTTTCACTTTTGCATGCTTCATGCGTCTCTTCGCCTATTTGTTGTGGGCTATTTGCAGCAGCATTATGAAAAAAAACTAAAGAGAAAACAACTTCAGTTTGCCTAAATGTCAACCTGACACCCTGGTTAAATACTTTTGAGTAGCTATGATATGACCCATACCATTATTTTAGGGTTTTTCTTAAAGAAAATGTTTAGATAATTTCAGACGGAAAAATTAATTAGCTCAGAAATTTTATAAGCCGCTCTTTTATAAAGAACTCTTATTTGGAATATTTAGCGCGGGAACTATCATATAAGACAGCATTTTTGATATAGAAGATGAATTTTTATCGATTTGGGAGAGAACTAAAAATTAATATGATCTTCGCATCCCAAGCTAGATCCACTAGGTGATTGATATCACCCCTTCCACCTGTTACAACCACTTGCACAAATTTAGACGTTTTTGATTTTGTTATTAAACGTTTGTTAATTTTATAAACAAATCGAAATGTCCAGTGATGTGAAATTTGTTCTGTTCTGGTCAAAACAATGGCTGTCGCTTGTTTGTTTGTTTTTGTTTTTTTGTTGCCTGCCCGCACATGTGCGGCACAGAAATTCTCAACATAGGAATTTGATCCCCCAACCTCGCCGCTCATTTTATCGCCTCATAAACAATCTGTTCTCTGCCTGACTGACGACTTTGAGCACAATGGAAAGCAACATCAATAACAACAAAAACAGCAATAAATGCAGCGGCTGCGTAATCAAGCAAGAATGCTGCTGCTTTCATTGCAGCAGAAGTACAAATTACTTAGCTGCACATTCAGCGCAGCAGTTTTGGTACGGTGAGGGTCCCTCGAATAGGGAACGGGAAAATGCGTAACGAATGTAATCTTCAATCAATTTTGGTTTAATATTATTCTTAAATAATCCCTCTGAGAAATTTCATTGGAGTGCGAGTAGCTAGCTCAGTGGAAATGCTTGGCAAATGAGAAATCTCCAGTTCAATTTTAGTAGCATTTTTTCTCGATCAAAGTTTTATGGTGTATTGCAAATGTATCAGTTAATAAGATACCTACCTTATTATGAGCTTACATTTTTTTTACTTTCACAAAGATAAAAAATAAAGCCATAATATTGTTAAATTAATAACCAATGACAGTGTTGTTTTTTTATTAACACCAAATTGGTATACAATTTTGTCAACATTTTTTTTACTGTGTATACTAATTTGTATTGAAACCCAATTACAAGTAACACATAATATGGAAACATGCGACACGCGATTTCATAAATGAAAGCATTAACTGCATACATATTTGATTGCAGCATTGTATAGCCATATTATTACTATTGTTGCTATTGTGGTTGTATCTGTTGCTATTTCAGCAGTTGCCAGTCAGAAACAAGTTAAGCGAAGTATTTTAACAAAGGCACCTCGTTAACTAGTTTGCCAGTTTCCATCAATCAAGCTGTTTTATATCCGTTATACAAGAAAAACACTGACTTTAGTTTGCACTCTTAATTATTTGTTTTTCATAATCTAATCTATTTATCATACTATGGCCATATTTAATTTTAGAAAAAGGAGATCTCATTATTACAACTTCTGAGCTCAAAATTAATTGAGGGGGTTAACATTTTCCTTTCGACAGAAATTAAATGAAATCAATTTAAAAGAGAAAATAGTTCTAGAAAATAGAAATTTTTGACAACTTGTTCGGTTCATAGTTTTAAAAATATTGGAATTTGCAGTAGTGGTATTTATACTTCGACACCCCTAATACAGATAGCTGCTCTCTCTTTTGTTGATTTCTTCAAATTGAGGCACTAAAGTAGCCAATCGAGAAAAAATAATTGGTATTAAGCTGAGTAAGCCAGGTGAAGTCTGAGATCGACAGGTTAAACTAAAAACACTCTCACTGTCGTCGACGCTCTAGAGTCAGAGGAAATCAGTTGAAATTCCAAACTGGTTCGCATTGTTAATGCTCAAATTGGACAACAAACAAAAATTTGCTCGTTTCGCGTTTTGGACTCTTTTGTCAGCGCGTAGAGTTAAGCAACAGTTTGTTCACAATGTTGCCCAATTTTAACTTAAGAGTATTTTAAGACGATTTCAGCGCTTATGTCATTTTCTTATTTCGAAAAGTTCATCAATCTAACTGTATCTGTATCAATCGTCGGCTACGCTTTTCTCGCTAAAGCACTGCACTTCAATGTATTGGAAAATTGATACCTGTACTTTATAATAACATATTATATTGTTCAATCAAGAAAACAAATTCTAATAAAAATCACGGAAAACGAAGTATCGACGAAAAAAGCAACTTTGGGCGAAACGAAATTAAACAAGTTAGAACGTTGCATTCGGACGTAACCGACTGCGTAATACTCGTTCAAAGTACACAGAAGTTATTATTATTTTGGAAAAATATAGAATTTTTATATTTCGTAAGGGCAGGGGTGAGCGTGGCCAACAACGGCACGATCTTAAAAGGTCACCCAAATACAGTCTGTCAAATTTGGTTAGTGTGTAGCTAGCTTTAAAATTGTGGAAAATAAGATTTTCGCGATTTGCGGGTGCGGGAGTGGCCGTAGTCGGGAATTTTTTTTACCAATCTTTAAAGTGCCAGTCATCTAAATTTAAAGTTTGGTGACTCTAGCTTCAGGTAACACTTCTAATTGTCGGAGATATAGAGTTTCGATAACTACAAGTATATATCTAAAATTTCAAGTCTCTCATTGGACATTGCACAAAATCAATATACTCTTTTCACTTTGTGAACGAGTATAATAAAAGTGGAAACAGACCGAAAACCGAAACACCAAGAGAAGTGAAGCTTTGGCCCAGCGCGTTGCGGCGCTTCGGAAAGCCGAGCTTCAGCTTACGACGCTGTCGGGTTGCAGAAAAGTACGAACGAGCGAACGAACAAGTGTTGTGAGACAACGGTAAAGATTGTTGTGTACTAGTTAAATTTTTGTTTTGCACCTCTTGTCGGTGTTTTCGTGCTCGCACTTTGTTATGCTGTTATTGTTGTGCTTGAAAGAGTTCAACGACATATGCGCAACGCTAAGGTCGTCGTTGAAATTTGCATTACATACGAAACTTGCGTAAAATACAAAAAACATAGTTTCACTTTCGTCAAGATTTTAAATAACAATGCAGATTGGAAGAGAGGGGTACAGGCAGCAAAGCTTCAATAAATTAATAAATTAACGGGAATAACTGGGCAGAGGAGGGACAGGTGGGACAGGGGGGGCAAGCTAGGGCAAGCTAACATGCAGCAGTCAGACATCGATAAGCGGTCAATAGCCGACAATTAAATCAGGAAACGCTCACTTCGCCTTCCCTGACAATAATTGCTTAAATGTCACATTTCAGTACATGCGTATGTGTGTGTGTCTATCGGCACTTGGCAACATACATATATAAATATATAAGCAAGTATTTATTTGCATACACTCGTATGTATGTATGAGCACTCTTAAAGATGAGCGCGTGTCGATTTATTGCAAAACGCACGAGCAAAAACATCACTTTTTATTTTAGATTACTACATCATCATAACTTTCGTTTCTCTTCAAATATTTTTAATTTCATTAAAGTTTTTTAGTTTTATTTTATTGTTTTTCAAGAACACATTGCCCTATGTTTAATTAATTTCATGAACTTTTTTCGACAGGCTTTTATCATCATTCATAATTCATAATGGAACAACTTCATAACTTGTCTAATATTTTACAAAAATTGGTTTCTAATTCCTTGCTTCAGCTCTTTTAAAACACTGTGTACAGGACTAAAGTCAGGATACTAACTTGGGCCGTCGAGGATGGTCACATTGTTGTGTCTAAACTATTCCTTAACGAAGAAGGTAGAAATAAGTATGCTTCGGACTGTTACCTGCTGAAAAGGTAATTTCAGCATAGGTCAGGTACGGGTGACTTATTATTTTGACCATGAGTGTGTATCGAAATGTTCAGTTTATAGCTTGTTCAGCGTTCGCCATTAAGTTAATAAATATTAAGAATTTAATCATTTTTCTTTCCAAATAATGAAAAAAAAATGTTACCAATTCCTTTTAATTTATTTAGTCATTTTAAATTTCACTTCATTTAATGTCAGCATTAACTAACAGGAAACTAGATTTATTTACAATACACCGTGTTAAGCTGTACGTATGCATGTCACGAAAGACAAAATCACGACACGCACCCAACCCTTCGTGAATGCTATTTGAACTTTTTGCTGAATGTCTTTGTCTCGGTTTTGCCCTTTTCTTGGGATCCAAGTACCAGCAATAGCTATAAAAAGGACAAAAGAAGCAATGTGTGCACATATTATTACGATCCATCACAATAGAAATATATATACATATATGTTAGAAGAGATTCGTTTAGTTATCTATACAAAGAGACAATTAGTTTAAAATGAATATATTATATACATTTGTTGAATGTGTTATGTACCCCTGCATGGGCTCCAACAATCGGGAATAAGGAACAAGGAAATCAGCAGCAAGAATGTACAAAAAACAATGGAAATAAAAATAAAAAAATGAACAGGTATCTTGCGACGCCGGCGATTTAATACTCTTGCTTACACACAAACATGTGTACAAATAAAATTCGTAATTCGTATAAAGATAACAAAGGATAGCAAGTGAAACTGGTGCAAAAAATGAGCCGCAAACAAGTACCTGCATACACGTATGTTTATATACCTATGTATATACGTATATGCAAGTGCAAGTGTATGTGTATTCAAATGTATTATTACCTGTTAGTCGCAACAGTTGCAAGTATCGAGTATCAATTCCTGGTTGTGCAGTGTTAATCCAAAATAAATGTGCAATGTGAATAGTTGTTGTTGTTGGCTGTTTTTCTTTTCCTTTCGTTGCTTATTCGTTTGCAGTTGCAAACTTAATTGGTTGTTGCTATTTGTACATCAATTGATGTTTGTTGTAACTTTTACACTTTCACTTGATGTTGGGCGTATTGTTATTAGAAATCACAAACAAGGGGGCGAAAATATTTCAATTTTTTTTTGTGTTTCGCTCTTTTACACACACCCACACATGCAACACTTGCAAAAAGAGAAAGAGAGGGAGAGAACGCAAACTGCAGGTGAATTTTATGCGGTCACACTAAATATTTATTTGCTTATTTAAAGTGCCAAATGCGTAGAAATATTGCTCACTGTTAAGTCGCTTGCTACTGTTGTTGTTGCTTGCTGTTGTTGCAAAACAAACACAAGCAACAACGACAACAACGAGTACACAACTACGCACACATCGACTCAAACTGTGGCTCGCAAAAATCTCGTTTTGGCTTTCGTTGTGTGTGTATCGGCCTATCAGAGTGTGCAAAAATCTACACAAATTGCAATTCGAAAAAACGGCAGAGGCAACACTTGTTTCAATACATAAAACACTATTATTAATCAATGCTTCATTTTGATTGCTTTCAAATATTTGTTTAAATAGTCTCGCGCAATTTATTTTTCTTTTTGTTTACCATGCAAGTTAAACACACACATACATACTCATATAAAATTGAGACGCGCACGTACACTTGTGTGTGTACTTAAAACTAGATTGCATACGTCAACAATACGCTATATTTGTCGTAGCGGATATTATTGTTAAGTAGCGCATTAAAAATTTTTGTTTTGCTATTGCTTTGGTTTTTCACTGCACGAACTAATTACGTGAACCAGCCAGGCACCGACGCGCACACCCAATTCGTTCAATTATTTTGTTGCTACTGAACGAATAGGGATGATACTTTACGCCACGTTCGATATTTAACGTTAGTGATGTCAGACTATCGCCTGTGCTATCGATAGGTGCGCGATGACGGGTATTTGATAAAATTTGAATTAGAGGAACTAATATTACTTTCAAATAATTATTGCATTTAGTAATATTTAGTTATATTGTGTTATAAGAACCATTAACAGAAACATACATATATATTTATATGCATATATTCAGCGGACGGCGGTCCCTGTTAAGTGCAATGTTTAAGTAATTAAATCGTTTTTAACGGTTCGTTTTAGGGTGCAACCTACCCCCGACAAGTACGTACGTAAGTACGTATGTAGAACAATGAATAAGACTGGTTATTTATAATTTGTTTGTATGTCTCTCGGCGAAAGCGCTGACTGTCGCATTGATGAGATTTGCGGAACATTTATCTTCGCAATGCCCTTCATTGATAAAAATAGCTTGCCAAAGCAAACACAACAACCACAGGAACCACCCAAACAGCGAATTGCCACTAAAAGAGACAATGAGTCATCGCCCATCGCGGAAAGCCAAACGGACTTTCGACTCTTTAAACGGAGGTCCCTTTGAAGCCACGAGCTATAAATGTTCAAGGAGATTCTATTCATAATTTCTGCGAAAAATAAACACTGCGCGTATTTAAGGGTCGTTTGCAGCTACTTTCATATACTATATATCTATGTAATACTCGTTGCAATCTACTGGCTTGCATCTCAACAATTCCCATGAATTGAATAATGCGTTTTTAAGTGACGCTTAGAAGCATTCTTCAGTAAATTGTGCAATTGTCAAAGTGGCCGTCAACTATGCGGGATTAAGACAGCCCAAATTAGACATGAACTCCAAGTGTGTCAGAAGCATTGCAGTCGCACACAATATTTTACAAATATATGTATGTACAATGTAAAAAAGAAGATAAGATGTTCTGGCGCAGATTAGACCCCTCAAGTGGTCCAGCTGCCAATGAGTGCCCATAGCGACAGTTCAACAATCTGTAAATAGAGTGAGAGAGAAAGAGGCAGAGGGAGGACGAATAGCCGCTATCCGCACATATTACATTCAGCTGCTGGACCCCATTTGCTAACGAGCGTGAACTAAGTAGCTTAGTTTACGGTTTTTATAGTCCAACGTAAGCGGAGGCTGCGTTGGCGGCGATACCATCGTCTGGTAGATAGTTCTGCTTGTGCCCCCACCACCTCCCTGTGGTAAACACATTTACGAGGGGTGCCAATATATGCTGCAATGGAGCAAAATTCTTCAAACGACTACCAAATTTTATATTGATTAAATATAAGAATTTATCACACACGCGGGGGTGGGGGAGGCGGTTTCACATTCTTATCGAATCGTATGACCAGCTGAAAGATTGTTCTGAAAATGGAAATGGTTTTATCAATGTGTGGAAAATATACAAGGAAAACGATTTTTCCTATTCAGCCTGACTACTTTATTATCAAATTCAGGGAACACAATTTTAAAATTAACACTTTTTTATTTTATTTGAACTAAAAAATCAAAAAGCTTTTCAGTGACCATAAGTATATAAAATATAAAAGTTTTGAAAACTTCATAAAAATAAATTCTTGCCTTTTTGCTTAATATATACAGACAGATGGAACATAAAAAAAGCAAAAAAATTAAAACAAAAATTTTGTATTTAAGAACTTACCTTAACAATAAATGTTTATTTCGAGAACATTTTTTATCGCAACATTTTCAAATTTGTTTTTAATTTTTTTATTTTGCATATTGTAAAAAATAGTGGTCGCATACGTTGACAGCGAAAGACATCTCTACAAAATCAGAAACCAACCTTCCCCAGCTAATACCGCAAGCCCATCTTCCTACGAGTTGAAATATTTTAAATTACCTATTTTCCAAAATAATAAAGTACCTAATTCAATAATCTCTCGATCATTAACGGACGACTATTTAATCAGGAATGGTGAATATTTACATAAGATACATGTTAGAAGAAATTAACGAATTCCATTCCGCTCGTATTTGGCTTTAAAAGAGCGTTTCTCTCTAAGTGCCTTGGGATATGGTATATAAGCTTAATTAAATAATTTTATTAAATATTTATAAATTATTGAGTTTTATTTCCAAGTAACTCGAACACGTACGTATACGTATGATATATCAATCCAATGTGCTCAAGTTTAGTTCGCATATTTCTTTATGGGAAAATGGATTTCTGATTATAAACATGTGGACAAAATGACATACCAAGTAGCGTATGAGTGTCAGTTTGAGAATTACTCTGACAGCCACTTGAAGCGCCTTCAAAATTTAAAAGAACTGCCTTTACATCTGTTAACCCTCAGAGGAAGAGATTTATATAGCAAGAAAGAGAGAGAGAGAGAGAGAGAGAGAGCAAGTGAGACACAACGAAGTCAAATTGCGTACAAACGTTTTCATTGTTTTCATAATTGGCCTTTGGGGCTTGCATTTTTTATTCAGAGTAGAATGTGAAACTTTTTGACTAATTCATTAATGTCGGCTGGGCGCCAGATTCTGTAGGCCACCAGACAGTTGGCCATCTTCATTTGCAGCATTTTGTGGTGCAAACGCATTTATTGTTCAGCCTGATGTGTCTGTGTTTACAGAGCTTGTGCATCGGAGAAGCTGTTGAGAGAGGAATGTGCGAGTATTCCACAAACCCGGCGTAACTAATCTCCACCACTCCGAAGATAGCTTTGCCGTCTTGTTTTAAATAGCCCCCGGGTGTGTAGCCTTGCAAATTGTTTGGGGCCATTTAATCGCTGTTCCAATAAGCTGTGACAAATGTCGGCTAGTACGAACAGACAGCACCCCAATGAGGGGGAAAACGTTGAAGTAAATAAGCGCATAAAATAAGATCTGCATCCCGTTGCCCCAGAATTGTTTTCGAGCAGCGTGATAAAGGCTAACGGCAATGCACTTGTGCACAGCAGGAATTTCATGCCCGATAGTCGGGCATCCCCCCAATGTGCCATCTTGTTTATTTTTAGGCGCTAAAGTCCCCCATCTAAACGTTGTGGCGTGGGGAAGAAATCCAAATTGAACTTAACAGGGGCGACATTTGGCAGCCTCTTCTGTTCTCTGCGTTACGGCCAGTTTGAACTTCTTTGTGTTCCACTTTAAGTTCTCAAAATATGTTTATGGAATGCAAGACGCATTTAAGTCGTTTCACATATAAACATATGTGTGCATGTATTTATGTACATATCTATATGAACGCATTAAAAAGAGACAGTAATCATGCCCCACATAAATTTCTCACATTCGCCAGGTATTTACGTATATCAACACATTTACGACCCCTCTGGGTGCGCCCTACGGTTCCACGATCGGCGGCAGGCCTTCTTATTGATGCAATATTTTGATTTGGGCACTAATCGATTTTAAAGGCACACAATGTCTGCATTCCTCAAGAGCTTTGCTGGAAACGTTGCGAAACTGCAGCGAGAATGTACACAAATCTATACTACACTCTGAAAAATAAATATCCTAACTTCTGGTGTTACCAAAAGACTTCGCATACCGCTTTGTCCCAAAAGTCTGTTGTCTTTAAATCGAGTCTGAAGTTATCAAAAATTCTTAGAAATTATTAGAAAATAACAAAAAACAACTAAGAACGTTGCAGTCCGGTACAACCTACTGCTTGATACTCTACTCACAGTGTAACAACAGCTTCAAACAGTCGAAAACTATACTCTTGATTATGGAAACCCAAAACAATGTAACAAAAAAATGTTAGCCCTTTATCTGGGCATTCACGATTATATATCCAAAATTTCAAACTTCAAAATCGCTAAAGCAATATAATATATATTATCTTTTACACTTTGTGAACAGAGTATAAAGTTGTTTCGTTTATATGCAAGAATTTGCATTCTTGAAAAAACGTTTCAGTAAGTTTTTAATAAGTTCTTATATATTCTACTTAAAATATGAACTTTATTTTCAGGTTCAAAAATTTCGATATGAACGGATTTATTATTATTATAATTACTTAAAGTATAGGATATAGTAATAAACTATCAACATAGCAATATTAAATAGCTCTCGTTGATGAACGAATTTAATTGTATTTTATTATACTCATGTCGACAATTATACATATCGACCGAATCGTTCCTTCTTAAAGTTCTTCGCGATCTTTGTTTGATTTAAAAATAAATATCTGTAGCAAAGATTGAATCTTTGTGGTTTCATGCCCAAGAGGGTAGCTCGCTTGGGAAATTATGATATTCATTGTGTCAATTCCTTAAAATTCAATTCCTTTTAAAGCAATTAAAAGGCAGCTTTCATTATAGAGCTGTTAACAGTCCGTCACACAGTGGGTAGAATAAACGAATCTGCAGAATCAATAAGGATGAAATATGAGTATGTGAAGAGTGTCCGTTCCAAAGTGTGTCAGAGGGTTGTTGCATGTTGTTGTTTGTTGAGCACGCTCGTAGCCAGCATGTGACCCTGACGTCCATTAACTGGCTGGCATGAGTCGGCACGACAAACACCCTTACTGAAGTAATCAGTACAGTCATGCATATGCCCAGGGGTGGCAGAGCAACAGTGGGTTCATTGAAACTGTGGTTTTAAAGTCGAATTACGGCTTGCGCCCCGCGTGACTTTAACACCAGAAGTGCCATCTGGTTCTGGCAATGCGGGCGTAATTCTTTCCAGTCAATGATCTATTTGGGGAACAAGATGAATTATCTACTCAAGGCCTTCTGTGACAGCGGCTAGCGGTGCATTTCCTATGGTATACATAAACAAAAATTAATTACTACAAAATGTTGTCGGGATGCGCACACGCACACGTCTGCAATTGCCCTAGTCCTCGTACTGAATGTGCGTGTCATTTGGGTTTTGAGTTTGAGTCTAGGTGTGGCCGGACCAAACGCACCCTAACATCGACTTTCCTGGAATGGTTAGAATGCGCCTTGTTCTTGTACACCACCACACGGACCAGAACCAAATCGTTTGTCACTCACGCACCGGCCCATTGTCTCAGTGCTCATTTAGGTCATGTTCCGAGCGGGAGACAACGGGCTTGTCACTTATTTAACCTCACGTTAGGGCAGACCTCTGAGTCAATTGTGTGTGTTGGCCAGATTACCAAAAGACATTCAAATTATTTCGGGCTTTGCATATTAGACGCTAAAAATTGCCCGGCTTTGCACGAACCGAGTTTTCATTTCAATTTTAGCAATTAGTTTTCAAGCAATTTACCTCCCGTTTGGTGGCTGTTCGACTTTTGTAATTTGCGAGGGCGGGAATGGGCGTGGCCGAGGTAATCAGAAAACTGTCTGACCAATTTGGTGAGTCTAGCTTTAAAATTGTGGGAAATGTGGATTTTCGCGGTTTATCCGCCACCAAATGGGCGTTCCAAACAAATTTTTACTAGGTCTTTAAAGGAGATCATCTGTCAGCAAAATTTGGTGCATCTAGTTTTAAAACTGATTGATATATACGATGTAATGGGGCATATCCAAACAATCTTGACACTTAATCGTATGCTGGTACGTTTCAATTATCTTGTTTCAATAGCGGCAAAAAAATTGCGTTCATACGGACGGACAGCAAGGCAAATATTACACAAACCCAATATACTCCCTTCACTTCGAGCATAAGAGGGAATTCGATAAAATGCCTTCTAATTGCTAGAGGTAATTGAGGAAGTTGTGCCTAGAATTTAATTTTCTATGCTATTTCGTTTGCTTATACATTTATAAGTCGGATGGGCAAACGGTATTATAGTATAAGTATAAGTGGAAAAGGGAAACGTTATGAGGGAACTGATATTTTTGGTCTTTCTCCGTTTCCTGTTATTCAGTATTTTCACGTTATAAATTTTCACAGGAAATATATTTTCACAGAAAATATGCACGTGCAGGCTTTTGTGTTTTAGTTGCATCCCTTAGCTGGGTTTGGTTGTCGCTTTTTACCAGACACTGCGTAAATTGTTGTGGCAACAAAGCCACTCATTTCACACGTGCTCTTTTAATTTTTCCAATTCAACACTGTTGATTCCGGAAAATGTTCTCCAACACCCGTTAATTGTTTGGCTTGACAGACAAAGGCTCAGTCAGAGCATTTCAAGTCTTTGAGATGAAATGCAGATGGATGTTATATGGGAATAAAAATAGTTGAAGGCTGAAAATAAATATCAAAACCAGCTCATCGAATTTTTGTATACAATTTTCTTTTTTATGTCAAAACTGTAAAGAGCAACTCCTTTCATAGTAATAAGGGTAGTTAGTCCTCGTATATAAAAAGAGTATCTAGTTATATTTTTTATATCTAGCTTATTTACGCTTTTTTGTTCCCCCCGCTTTTTCTGAGCAGCTGCTTTGGTCGGTCTTTGATTTTTTCGCATACTCCGCTTGCGATTCTCGGACTTTTTCGTAGCATTTTCCTCTTGGCGCCTCTTGATAAACTCAAGACGCATTCGCGACTTCACAATCTGTTCTGGTTTGCGCATCTCGTCATTGCCGCTGATGCGTTTCTTCAACTCAATCTTTGCGTTGTGACGAGCGTGTCGGCCCATTGGATAGCGCTGGTTGTGGGATAACGGCTTAAAGTCTTCGTCATCGCTGCCAGCGTTCTCTCTTTGCAGCTGCTCCTCAATCTTGGACTTCTCCTTCCATGCGTTGTAGCGACCCGTCTTGAACGAAGCGGGTATCCAAGCGCCAGATTCTGTGCGTATTTTGTTAGCGCGTGGATCTTGCACCGAGACCATTTTCTTTTTGATGCGATCCCATTTCTTAAGTCCTGGCTTGTGCTTCGTGTCCTGTGCTGTGTTTCGATCGACCACTGAGAACTCGGCATTCCGTGCTTGACGCTCGAAAGAGTTGATGGCGAGGCCGTCCTCTGTGTGTTTATCTACTGACTGATAAGGCACATAGTTCTCCTCATCCTTGGTTTGCGTCTTGCGTTTCTTTTTTTTTGGCTTCTCTGTATACAGAGCGTCCATGTTCTGACGTTTTTTAGGTGCAACGACCTTTTTGAACGTATTGTTAATCGACTCGTCATCAGCAGATGAAATAGTCTTCGACTGCAGGGCCTCCACTCCCTTTTGCTCCTCATCAATATCCTCCTTGGCGCGTTGTTGTCGAAACTTTTCTATCACTTCGGCGTGATGTGTACGTTTTTCCTTCATCACAACAAAAGGCACCGATTTTTGTGTGGTATTCAGTTCAAAAATGGTCTGAAAAAACAAAGGAAAAAATCAGCTTAAAAGAACACTTTTGATTAGACAATTGAAGGCAGCTTACACCACTTGGTCGAAAATTCCGCATCTTGACTAAAATATCATGTTTTTCGCTTTCCAATTTACGCTCAGATTCTGCTACGTCAGCCTTCGTAGTAGCATCGAGTTTTTGGCCAGAAATTTTGGCGGCTTGCTCGAGAACAGGCGCAGCGTTAAAAAAATCCTCAAGAGACTTCAAGGCAAAGAATTTAATCTTCTTGGCACGCGCATTGGCATCAGTGGATGCTGTGGGACGAGAGCTCAAGTATTTCTTGTACGCATTCTCGCTGGTGCGCAACACGCCCGCCTATTTTACAATGAAGAAACATTAAGAAACACCACAATACAATAATATGCAATTGCTTACGATATGATGACTCTTCTTGATCTCGGTCACGCCCAGAAACTCCTCTTCCAGTAAGTCCTGTGGTATGGTGCCAATAGATGAGTTGTCATTGATATTAAATGGTCGATTGAGAAACAAGTGCAAGTCCAGCAAGTGCGCTGTGTCATCTGTGGAGAATATGGAGTAGGCGGTGCCAGTGCGTCCTGCACGAGCACAACGTCCCACACGATGTACAAAGAGCTTCGGTATGCCCGGGAAATGCAAGTTAACAACATAATCCAGGCTGGGTATGTCAATGCCGCGGGCGGCTACATCTGTGACAATCAAAACCGAAACCTTCTTGCTGGCGAATTTCGCAGTGTTGATTTTACGTGCAGATGCGTCCAAACTGGAATACACGGAAGTGTTTGATATGCCCGCCTGGGTTAGTATCTAAAAGTAAACTATCTTTAGTAATTCCAGGAAATACTCAAGTTTAGTACAACTTACAAACGAAATGAGCTCAACGTGATGCTGTGTACCCGCAAAGACAACTGTCTGTGCATCTTGGGGTATCACATATTTCAGCAGGACCACCAAAGCTGTATAGCGATCGTCGGGTCGACAGTATAGAAACTTTAGGGCCAGCGCCTCTGGCAGCTTGGACTCGACATCCAAGCGAATGAGCACCGGATCACTGAGTCCAGCTCGTGCAAATTCAACCAGGAGCTTTGGCAGAGTGGCCGAGAACATGACCATCTGGCGTGAGGAAGGCAAGCGATGCAACGTTTCGTTCAATTGCTCGCCAAATCCCATTTCGAAGAGCCTGTCGGCCTCGTCGAATACCACATACTCTGCAACAGGTAAATATCAATTAGAATCAGTTAAACATAATTTGACTCCCTCTTTTACCTATTGAGTTTAGCTTCAGGTCCATTTCAACACACAAATGCAGAAAGCGGCCCGGCGTTGCCACAATAATATCTGGACAAGTGTGTATGGCCGAAAACTGTGAGTCCATGGAATCGCCGCCCAGTACCAAAATCGTCTTCAGCTCCATAAAACGGCCCAAATCCTTAATGAATTTATATGTTTGCACTGCCAGCTCACGCGTTGGCGACAGGATTAGGGCGCGTGCTCCTTTTGTGGGCTCGCGGCGCTGCAACTTCTCGAAAAGTGGGATCAGAAAACAGGCGGTTTTGCCGGAACCAGTTTTGGCCATGGCCACAACGTCGCGTCCCTCCAAAATCAATGGAATGGTTTTTCGCTGAATGGGCGTGGGTACTTTATAGCCACGCTTAGTTATGCCCTTCAGTAGTTCAAATGCCAGACCTAAAGATTGGAATCCACCGCTTTTTTTCGACTTCGGTTTGCTTTTAAGAATGTCATCGTTGCCGCTGCTCGTGCCAGTTTGTTCCAACGATGGAAAACCGGGTATTTCGTCCTGCTGTTTCTTACGCTGCAAGTCAAGTTCGAATAGATGTAAATTATTTAACTATTCAATAGAGATTTACCCACCATTGCAGTAAAATGAACAATTTACTTATTTACACGTGCATATGCTGTACAGTGTGGCCGTAAATTATACATTGAATTATCGATAGTCAAAATATCGGTATAGCACATTGCAATTTAGCTGCAAAGTATCGATACCATGTGTTACTGATTAAAAGGTCACGCATTGCAAAATGTTGGTTTTACAACTATTTTATATATTATTATTATTAACCCCAAAAATCATAAAATTAAGAAAAAAAAACTGTACGACATGTTCTAATATCTGAAAACCATGAACGAAAAATGAAAGTTAACGAAAATAAAACTATTTTCGATATAATCTAAGAAAAACATTTAAATTTTTTTAATGCAAACAGTTAACATTAAAAGCAATCCACCTGCCAAATTGCATACATTTGTCGCTTTTGGTAATTTTTCTCATTAACATTTAGTTCTTTAACAGAGAAGTAGGATGATGACATCCATTCCACAAAATTCCCTTTTAACTGCAAAGTAGCTCGGACTGCATATTATATTAAGAATTATTGCTCATAATTAACTAAAAAATAATATATATTATATTTTTATTACTACATAAGGTTTTAATACAAATATATATGAGGAATTGCCTAATTGGAAAAATGTGTCCCGTTCGTAATCAGTAACACTTTAAAATTAGTTTCATTAAAAAATATATTTTTAAGAAGCTTAAACTGTAGGCAATACGTCAATAAAAGGATTATTTTTATCCTTCTTTTACTGATAATAAACTTGTTGATATGGGTAATTAACAAAACAAAAATGTTAAGAGATTTGTAAAATATTAAACACAGGAGCGGAAAACATTTTAAATACGTTCAGTAACATGAATTTATATTTAAAATCAATTTGAAAATATATATTGAAGTAGTGCAAATATAAGTGATATGGAGACGTAATTTCTTATCCTAAGTTTTATGTGTATATAAAGTATTATGATTAGGAACAACAGCCCAGTCGATGTTGCTATGCCCTATTTCAAGGCATTGTGAGTCAATGCTGCCACGTCGGAAATATTAAATATATATTTTTTTGTCTCCCTTTATTTGCTGCTACGATCATTTGAACCTTTTTTGTTGCTGGACAGTTCTAAGCTTTTATTCAATTCATTTGCTCTGGCTGGGTGACAACTCGACGCGGCTAATCTCGAGCAGAATATCAATGTCAGCAGCTCAGTTAAAGCTGGAAGGCGAATAAGAATCAGGCTGCTCCTTAAAAGCACACGATTTATCTTGATTTGGCAATTTAGATGGCGACTTCTTCATCAGTTCTGGTTTAACAATTGATTTGATTGTTTGTTCACTCTGCTGCCCGCTCCTCAAGGCCCGTTCCTGTCGATTACCTGAACGAAAAATATAATTAAAGTATTAAGGTTATTAAATTATGTACTCATTTTTATATCATACTGAATGAGCATGTTATATCTTGACTGATCTCATCCGTTAAATTAGCAGCTGCCAGGCTAAGCACACAAATCTCAGTAGTTATACAGTTCAGCATATCGATTCGTTGATTTCGTGTGAGTGTTGCAAATAAATCCAGATTCGGATCCCAGAAAGATACAAGTTTACCATTTTTCCCGGACGTTCTTAAGCAGTCCGCCAACACTTTGAACATCTGACCAGAAAGTGCACTTGGAGCATAAATTCAGCTAACTAAAACTTGAACTTAAACTTACGTCGATCAATATCTCGTTCAGTTGTTTGGTTTTCCAATAGGTTTCGGGCCTGGCATCTATTTGCCACAGTAATAGGGTTTTAATGTAATAGCTTTTCAGGGTGCTGATATTTTGTTTTGAATCGCGAAATTTCTTCATAAATTTTATAACGTCCTTCAGCTTGTATTTATCCTTCATCATCGCATATTCAGCTTCGTAGTACGATGCTCTAAACGACACATTGTTTGGCTCGAAGGGCTTCAAGGGTTTCGGAATCGCACTCCAATGGGAAATACTCTTGAAATACTTGAGTTTTTCTCCCACCAAGACATTTTGCTTCACATTAAGCCTGATGGCTGGCACAAAATCCACAGAGTATTTCATATCGCTCTCGTTAATAAATATCGTGTGTGCCGGCCCACATCTCCTATACAAAAGTCGCGCGATTTTCCCATCCACCTCGATTTTGTTTTCCATTCTGTTTAGTGCACGTGTCACTGCGCCCTTTATCAAATCCTGCAGTTTATCCTCTTGAAGTAAATTCCCGGCAGTAACCATTTTTTTTAGATTCGTGAATGTCGCTTTATTATGATTCTGATTATGCAACACATTTAGCAGCTTCGTCATGTCTAAGGTAACATTACCAGGCTTTCTGTGATCTTTCCTTACAATAATTCGGTCATTCTCTGGAAATTTTAAATGTATGACCAAATCAAACTCGTCGGGCTTGGCAACTTTCAGGTTATCCGCATAACTTCCTAGTTATAGAAAATATGAAAGTATTGTATCAAGTAGTTATTTAAAGTAATGAAAATCGCATAGAAGAGCGTTCAAAAGAAGTATGGTTTAGTTAAATACTTTAACTTGTGCATTCCCATATATATATACATATGAATCATGTATACCAGATGTTTACAAATACATTTATTTAGCTGTCTACAGTTTCTCACTTGCCTCCTAATTTATGTCCACACAACCATTTTCCTAGCGGGTTCTCCTCCTTTAATTTGGAATAGAGCATATCACGCAACTTTCCATAGTGATTTGTGTACGATTTTCGATTCGCATTGATATTTATAAAATGTGCGCTCGTTAACTGGAGATGTTGTTCCAGATTGGGCATATTTTCGTCTTCTTGCTGGAGATAATAACCTTTACTCGAACAACATCAGAAACACACTAAAACTGAATCCAAACAAAACTGTTCCAATCGTAAACACTGCACACTTAACAACTTTTTGTGAGCAGTAATAAATTGTTTGGGATTCCCCTATACACTTTTCTGGGTCTCCACACTGTTCATTTGTGTATATTAGCGCAACGCTTATTGAGGCATAAGCAACAATTATTTTAACCATTCAAATTGGATTTTTCCTGCGAATTCCACAGTAAATAAATTATTTACAGTAACATGATATTAAGAAAGCCGGGAAGGAGCTTTCACTTCAATGCAAGTTCTCATTAATTTGGTCGATTGTTAAGAAAAACATAAATAAAAACAAATTCCTGCTCTTGGATGTCATCCTGGTGATGCCAGAAATGTGACTTCCAAGGAGGTTTTATAGAATAATGCCACTGAGACTAGTAAGATTAGCATGTGGCAGGATTCCTCTTGACCATAAGGAGGTGGTGGATTTGTGGCCGTTGTCAAAAATTTGGTGACTGGCTCTAAAACTGAGGGAGATATGGATTTTCGATATCTGCCTGGCCCCCGCCTGGCTAAAACCAAAAAATCCCAACGCTTTTTCCGACGCGCGTATAGTGGAGTATATATCCAAAGATATACAATAGACGCGAAGAAAATTGGAGTGCACAAGCATAATAAACTCCTTTACTTCACAAACGAGTGTAATAATCAAAAAATAAACAAAATAAACAGAAGGAAACACTTCCGACCATAAAAATCTTTGATTTATGCTTTTAATTTATTCTTCATATCTGTTTATTTAACAATAACAAACGAATTCTAGAGAAGTCAAGACTTTGTTGTTGTCAAGCACATAATGGTTTTTAGATAGCCAATGTCATGAACTGCTCCGATGAGTTCATTCCCAATAATCGAGGCCTAGTGCTGAATGAAAAACGAGAATATTGCTGTATGGGAGGTGTTCAAAATCAGATAGATGATAAAGCTGATAAGCATATGAGTACAGATATAGCTGAACATAATAACTCACTGGCGATAAGTCAATGGGTACATCTACAGAACCCCTGCCAAGTGCTTTACGATTGGTATTTATCTATAAACAAAAGTGGTTCAAATTCTTTGCATGCGATTGACATTTTTATGGGTTCAATTAGAGATGCTTATCCGGGTTCTGTGCGAATTTGACTTGCATAGACTCCTCGTAGTACTCCAGCAAATAAGCAAATTAATGTTTTTGTTTATATTTGTATATGCCCTCGAATTGATAACATTCGTTGGCAGCTGAAGAGCCGTCGTAAAACTCTTCTGGCGATAATCGGGTCCCAGATAATGCGGGGGCCTGTGAAATATAAGGCCTGTGCCTGCCCACTGGCAGACATAGTGAAAGTGAAATTGCCAAAAACATGAAGTACCTGCTCAGCGCGATGATCCTTATGGCCATTGGCCTGCAGCAAATCGAAGGCCACGGCATGATGTTGAATCCACCAAGTCGCTCCTCGCGCTGGCGCTACGATGGATCGGCCCCGCAGAACTGGAACGACAACGAGCTCTTCTGCGGCGGCCTTTATGTCGGTGTTTGGCATCGAGGAGAAGTCTGCGCCGGTCACTGACCATCTTTATTGTTTCACCCTTGCAGACCCAGGCCAATAATGGCGGACAGTGCGGCTTGTGCGGCGACAACTTTTCGTCGTCCCAGCCCCGTTCCAACGAGATTGGCGGCCAGATTGGCGGCAGCGGGGTTATTACCAAAAGCTATGCGGCCGCGAATGCCATTACCGTGGGCGTTAAGATCACCACCAACCACCTGGGTCACTTTGAGTTCCACCTGTGCAACTTGGATGTCTTTGGTGGCGAGTCCGAGGCATGCTTCAATCAGAACCGCCTGCGTTTTCCCGATGGCAGCTACACGCTAGATATTGGCACCACGAGAGACGAGTTCGACGTGACCGTCCTGCTGCCAGAGGGTCTCACCTGCCAGCACTGCGTCCTGCGCTGGACCTATGTGGGAGGTGAGCGTGCTTGAAGTTCACATTTTAAACTTATATTTATTGAATGAAAATTGCACAGCCAACAACTGGGGCATGTGTGACAATGGCACTGGAGCCTTGGGCTGTGGTCCCCAGGAGACCTTCAAGAACTGCGCCGATGTGAGCATCTACTGGGGCCGCAACATGCTCAAGGAGCTGGCGGGCGCCGCTGCCGGTCCCCTCGTGCCGCAGGAGGTGGACTCCGCCGAGACTTAAGTGAAAGCAAACACTAAACATTTTGTACTGAATCGAAGCCAAATATTTAATTAAACGAAAGCATTTTGTGTAAAAGTATCCTTTTAATTTGAATTGTTTTCAATTCCGAGTATTCACAGATTATTTCCGAATTATTCTGGTCATTTATACCTTTCTGTTTGCAGTGTTGAACTGCTTGCATTGGAGTCTTAGACCTTTGTTTGTTTTTGCTTGTGTTGAACTGCTTTTATTGCATACCCAAGATAAAAACCTCAACTGGACCTTTTTCTATTAGTTGTTATATTCCTTATACCTTTATGTATGCAATGTTCAACTGCTTGCTTTGGTGTCTTAGGCCTTTATGTTGGCAATTTTCAACAGCTTGCGTTGAACTGCTTTCATTGCTTACCCAAGACAACAACCTCAACTGCATTAACGATTGATATTTCGACCACTTTCCTATTTACTGGCTTATATTCAATTTTTAATTTAAGCTGATTTTTACTTGGCTATTAAATATATAAGCTGTAGACATTAAATTTATAAAATATTAATAAACAAAGAGTAATATGAAGGCACTATCTATAATGTTGTTCGTTTGCAAGTATGTTAAAAAACATTATTTTCTTAATGCAATATAATTTTAAATAAAATGAACTAACTAATGATAATATTAATTTAATTTAAATACTTATTTTATAGTACCGTCCTTAGTCTTTTTTACGAGACTGGACTTTTTTCGAATATGACAGCAGATATATCTTATCTGTTAGCTAGAAAAACGTAAAGAGAAAATAAAAGTTAAAAAGATACATAAACCAGTCAAAGTGCTCTAGTCGGGAGTAACCGACTAGGGGATACCTTGCGATACATCACTCTTACTTCACGTGAACTAACATACCAAACTTGGCAAAAAGACTGGATCATCTTAAAACAAAACGACTATTTGAAAAGTGCTTTAAAAATCAAACTTCATTCTCTAGCTTTCGTAACTAAACAGAGGGACATGGCTAAATCGGCTCAGCTAGTTGTCCTGACCAAGACTATCTGTACTTTAGGGAGCTGCCTGTTACATTAATTGCCAACTAATTAATTGATCAAAAACACTGATTCCATAATGACAATTTAAATTAATTAGTTTTTATACCACATTTAACAATATATATATTGATGCCAGTCTTCAATTCTAAGAATTGGCGATTAATTTAATATACTTCTAAATCAGGGTTATAAGGTATATATCAAATTGCCGATAATTACGAGTTCGTTTGGTTCCAAAACAGCAATAAACACTTTTCACCTAGAACTTATCTAATGATATGCTTTACCACCTTACCAATCTTCATTGCAACCTTGTACCAAATATATTGTTTACTTTAACTTTTTTGGCAATGTTGTAAAGTCAAAGTTTTTTTCAAGGCGGCAAAATAACGCTTGATTTAAAAATGAATTTTATAAGTAAATTATCCCCTAATAACAATTTATTCCTGCACAGTACTCACCCGAAATGTATAATTCTACGGGTTTTTCAAAAGTTAATAACATAAAATTGTAATATATTTGATTGTTTACGTACTGCAAATAGTTGCAGTATTCAAAGTATATCAAAAAATTTAAAAAAAACGAACTGTAATTTTAAAGTTTTTGAAAATAAAAATAAATAAAAAAAAAAATATTAAAAATTATCAAACATCACAGCATTATATTCAAGGATGTGGCTTACAAAATTTAGCCCAAACTGTAGAAGAATATACTGAGAGACCACTGTACTTTAAATGAGTCAAAAATCTGGAAAAACGTCGCAAATATTTGGATTGTTTTTATGTGTCACCGTTGTTTGGGTCAATAAAGAGTGGAACAATATCCCAGAATGATATTACGATTCCCCAAAAATTGGCAACCGTAAAGCCAGCATATACCTGATAGAAGACTCTGATAGAGGCAACAAATTCGACAACTGATAACAATTCCAAAAATTAGAAATCTGTCTTATATTGGCCAACCGATAAGACCCACAATGTTGAGGTATATAAGGCTTAGCCAGTGGCACTCGGAGGCCATTGAAAGAGAAAGTGCCAAAGAAAATAAAATACCTAAACATGATCAGTATTACCAGCTTGGGATCGCTGCTGGTCCTCCTTTGCCTGATGGGCCAGAGCGATGCCCACGGCATGATGTTGAGTCCAGTGGGTCGATCCTCACGCTGGCGCTACGATTCCACAGCGCCCACAAACTACGACGACAGCGCACTTTACTGCGGTGGCTTTTGGGTATTTTCCGACCAAAAGTTGAAATGCAGCCATCGTTTTTGTAACCTCGCTCTTCGCAGAAACAAACAGAGAACAACGGCCTGTGCGGCCTGTGCGGCGACGACTACAGTCTGAGCACGCCCCGACCCAACGAGATCGGCGGCAAATATGGCGCCGGCGTTATAGTCAAGAGCTACATCGCCGGCAGCTCGATCAGCATCAATGTGCTGATAACGGCCAATCATATGGGCCACTTCAGCTTTCGCCTGTGCAACCTGGACGAGGACGGCAGCGAGTCGGAGAAATGCTTCGACAAGTACCCTCTGAAGTTCGCCGATGGCAGCCTCAAGTACTACATTGGCTCCAGCACCGGCAGCTACGATCTGACCGTCCAGTTGCCCAGCGACGTCACCTGCCAGCATTGTGTTCTCCGTTGGACCTACACGGCGGGTAAGATCTGCTAACCGAGCCCCGACACATATATACTTATAATAAGGGGCTATAAGGAAGAAGGAAAGAAAATGTTGTATTCAACTTTTCAGTTTTTTTGAACAGCCTAAAAACTTATTTTCACACACGACAAAATTCAGTCGACACGTGATTATACTTTTCAAAAAGTTTCCTGTTTGGTGGGTGGGAACCCAAGGTAAAATTTCAAATTTAATTTCCAAGTTCTACATTAAACAAGTAGGAACGTTGAATTCTTTAACAGAACAATAACAGTCTAAAACAGTCGAAAACGGCTTTAATTATCATTGATATTTATAAAAATATTGTTTTTGTAATTTGTGCGCGTGTGGCCGAATCCTTTCGGCTCGATCTTAAGCGGCTGTCTGCCAAGTTTGGTTAATCTAGCTCTAAAATTACGGGAAATATGGATTTTCCCTACGATACACAGATTTATTCGATTTGCCACGCCCCCGTTGGGTGTATCCCAAAAATTTGTATGCCATCTTTAGTGGAGCTCATCAGTAAACTGTCTGTAAAATTTGCTGTATCTAGCTGAGATATATAGATTAAATCGATTTGCCACGCTCCCAAGATAGCCAAAAAAAATATCCAAAAAATCTTAACATATTACCTGACGCGGGTGTACAATAGAATTTAATCCAACTTTCAAGTATTTAGCTTTAATAGCGGAAAAAACATGTAAAGTCCACATGTTATTTTCCGCTAAATACTTGAAACTTGGCGTTGTGAATAATAATGATTTCTAACAATTCAGTTTACTTTAAATGCAAACATTTGGCCCGACCAACACATTTTCAGGTAATAACTGGGGCGTGTGCGAAGATGGCAGCGGAGCCATGGGCTGTGGCGCCCAGGAGCACTTCATAAACTGCGCAGATGTCAGCATTTTGGGTTCGGCTCGTGGCCTAATCGAGAGTTCAGTGCAGGCTGAGGTGCCCGTGCTGGTGGAGGAGGCTGGCCAAGAGGCTGCTGTTTAGATGCAGATGCATTTCTGGTCACTGCCAAACGAACAAATATTAATCTCAAGATATTGTTAAACGTGTATAAGCTTTTGTTACGAATGCATGTTCCATTTTATTCAATAAATCTTTTATAATTTATGTATATGCCTGTGTTTGAATGGATGTATATATGTTTAAACTGTTCCTGTGATTTTGTGTGTGGATGTGTGAAAGTGTGTGTGTGTGTGTGTGTGTGTGTGTGTGTGTGTGTCAGTGGCTTGTGTGAGCCGTTAATTTATTTTATTTTGTGGCTACCCCGTGCATCTAATGACTGGAGCCGGTTCCATAAAATGCAAATATCCTGCCGGGAATTAAGTTGTACATGAAAATTTGTGAATGCGTTTTGAAAGCCTCTTTCTGAAAAATATGCAACGGTCAGCACACATCTCTGTATTAAATATTCAATATTAAATATTTGTATGTATGCTAATGTATAAATGTATATGTATATGTAAATGTGTATGTATATATAATATATATATATATGTATGTATATGTATATGTATGTATGCAATATTTGTAATTTGTTTGTTCACTTAAAAATACGTTCACAATAACTGCTTAGTAATTAGGTTCACAAATAAGTTTTTATATTAATTTTTTACAAAGCGTTCAGGTCGTTGGCAAATCAAAGAATTGTAATCCATTAATTCATTTGGTAATTTCACTACTTTTGCATTGAACTCAAATGTCTTAACTGGAGAATTGTGCAATCATTTACTTAATATAAGCACATATCAATACATATACACATGCTATATATGCATGCGTCTATGTATCCATGTAGTTAAGTATATTTGTTTAACAATTAACCAAACAAGTCGCAAACAACATTGTGTAACGTTTTTGGGTTTATTCACTATTATTATTTGTATTTTATTTAATGGATTGCCACTAGAAATTTCATCAAATTGTTTCTTTGTTTTTTGTTAGCTCTATGTAGATTTATTTATTTTAATTTAAAACTCGTTTAACCCCAAACTACTTAAGTACATACATTTCCAGATTAAAAACTATAAAAACACCTTGGTTCACTTCTTTCTTTTATTTATTTTTTGTTTTGTTTTGTTTTTTGTTTATTTGAAACTGTGCGAATTGTTCACAACTAAATTGTAGTTTCTTTTTAATTTCGTGTTTTGGTTACGAGTATTTTTAAAAGCATTTTAAAATATAGTTTTTGTTTTTGAAAAAATATAGTTCATACATATGGTTTATACATTTCCAAATGTGGTTTCTACAATCATTTGTAAAAGCATGTTGTAAATTTAGCACAAGCTTCTGTAAATTTTACTCACTTGTTTCTTGGGTTTATTCTTTTTTTTCCGATTTTTTTTTATTTTTTATAAATAGCTAAATATTTCATCTTGTTTTCAAAAATGTAACATTATACAACACTATTTGTTTTTAATACCTGAATTTTAGAATTTTGTATCCGAAACGCCTTTTTTGGTTATGTGTATATGTCTGTGTAAGAGTCTTCTTCGAGTTTGTTGCTCTTCTTTCGTTTGTTCTGGTAAAGTTTCTTCATTTTATAAAATTTTGTTAGGTCGAAATTGTTTGTTGCCAAAAGTTTTTGTCTCGTCCTTGTATACTTTGTATTGTATAAGTTCGCAAGATTCGTTATAAACTAGTGTGACAAAAGTTTGTCTGGGGTGATTTATTATTTTGGTATTTTGTTTGTATTGCGATTTGCCAAAATATTTGCGGCTTGCACTTATCTTAATTGACTAATTTCAATGCCGACAGAGTTCTGGAAGGATATTGATTGGATTATCCGTTAGTTGGTGTTAGTTTATGGATTGGGTCTATTACACTAGCTTGTATTTTACGTATTACATTTAAAGTTGCTATTTTGTTTTTTTTTTCTTCTTTTATCATTGGCACAAATTCGCTATCTGAGTTCCTGTCTAGCAGTTGCTTATATAAGCTTGGGGTTTCCCCTTTAAAATTTAACCAAACTCGCAAAGAAGATTTTACGTGATTGATAAAAGCTGATTTTTGCTCTTTTAACGAAAAGTAACGAACATTTCTTTGTGATCACAACTGTTTGTAAGTTGTTTTTATCAATATGCATCACTACAATAATTTCACACGTTTGATTTGCTTATAAACTTTGTTTTATTTCTTTTTATAAACATTAACACGCTAAAATGTACTTTCTTTTTATTATATAAAATTGTGTTTTCAACTATATTCATAAAAAAACATAAAAGCTAAACGAAACTAGTTTGTAAATTATAAGTAAGTGCGGCTTTAAAAAGTTGTAATCAATTTCTTTTTTAATAACTAACTATTACACAGATAAAAAGTGTTTGTGTGTGTGCGAGTTGGCTGTCATTTAAAACAACTCATACAAAAAGAAAATGATGTCGGCTTTCATGTTGAACAATATTTAATAGTTTTGCAATATGTAATATAACTATAATTTCATAGTTATAATTTATTTATTGGTGTTATTATCGTGCTCCTTCGAATATTAACTGTAACTATGGCCAACTGAACTAAAAAAACAGCAACTTTTATATTGCAAAATAAAAGTATGGAAATTATTGTGACAGTACAGACACAGCACTTTAAGTTTAACACACATGATAATACAAAGTTTCTGGCATTTTCTTCTCTCTAAATTGGGCCATTTGAATTGTAATTTGTTTAAAGCTTGTTTAAGAACTACTTTTACAAACTAGATTATTATTATTATTGTTGAAAGCCAAAAGAATATTTAAAATTAAACGCAGTCACACACTCTATTTATGAAATAAAATTAAATAAGCGAAACTACACAGAGAACTAATTTAAACATATATTTGATTTGTTAAAATAATTATAATTATAATAATAATAAAACAATTAAAACATTTATAATTCATATATTGCAGCAACAGTGGAAGACAGTTTTGTGTTTATCAATTTTCGTTCTGTTTCAATTGCAATTCTTTTTGATTTTGTTATTGTTTGTTGTTCTGGTTGTTCTTCAATATTTCTTTGCTGTATACAAGTTAAAGTTCAAATTTAATAAAGAAGAAAGAAACAACGATATAAACTAAACTAATTAATTATATAAATTAAATTTGTTTATTCAAAATTAAATAGACAACAGTATAAAAAATGCCAAAATAAAAGTAGAATAATGTACATACAATTTAAAAAATGTTTTCTCTTTTCGATCAATGTTCCAAAAGAAAAAACAGACAATTTAAAAGCATTTTTACGTGCGGTTTTTGTTTCTTTCGAAAACTTTTATGACTAAATTTATATATATATATATGAATATATATATATATATGTATGATACAATACAACTACAATTTCTTCAAACAGCTTACAAATTGGATGTTATCGTTATCGTTATCGCTATCGATTTCTGTTGGTAGTTTTTTGTTTTTACAATTCTTTGTTTTTTTACTTGTGCTAAATACACTTCAAAATTAATGTGCAATTTGAGTTAAGTTTAGATCTTAATATTAGGTTTTCTTTTTATGGTATTCATTGTGTTTGCTTGCTTATTGTTGTTTTTGTTGTTGCTGTAGTTGTTGGTTTGCCTGTAAATTAATAACTAAGCCATTATACAATAATGCTTCCATAATGTATGTACTTCATATTTGCTTCAAAAAGTGCTATCTTCCAGCTGGTAACTCCTTCAATTCTGGATTTATTAAGCTGCTTAATAAATTCATTTCTACCCTCTCTTACTCACTTTGCTTCTGTCTCTGTAACGCTTGTAGTATATGTGCCTATTGCAATTAAAAATTTTAATTATTCTTTTGTTTTTTTTTTGCATCTCTTCGATTTTTCTTCTTTGTTTCAATATATAAACTATTTCTGTTGTTTTTCACATGCATCTCATGCATGCGCAGTATCTATATGTGTGTGTGTGTGTGTGTGTGTGTGTATTGTTTGTGTGTGCGTTGCTGCAATTATTGTTGTTATCCTTATTTCGTTTACTAATTTTAAGTAATTTGTCACTCGCAACTAAGCCAATTCATTTGTGTCCCGATCCTGCCATCCTGCCAAGCGCCAGTCTCCTCTGCCTCACTTGTACTTGGCTTCGTTTTCGTTTGGTTTGCTTAGATGATTCACCTGTTGCAGACACTGTTGTTGTTGCTCTGCGAGTTGTTGTTGTTGTTGTTGCTGGTGCTGTTGATGTTGCTGATGCATACCTGTCATATAGTAATACGGAAAAACATCTGTACAATGTTTTCACAATAGAGAAAGGAAATCAAATTAAAAGTCGACAACGAAAATGGGAAAGGGGAAATGATCGAGAAAGGAAGAAGTGTACGGATAATGCCTAACTTTCAATAAAAGAAAAAACAATTAAAATTTGTGATAAGAAATAGCTGCAATTATATTTCAATTTGCAGTCCTCGATTAGCCGACGGTTAGTCAGTGATAATTGGAAATAGTTTGCTTGATAGATTATTATAACTATATCCTACTCTTTAAATTATAATATTCCAAGTCTGATTTGCTTGATAGTCTCGTAAGGATTATTGTGAAGCCGTTGAGTTTAGTTAAACTGACGAAATATGCCTCACATATGTGAATGAAATTAACGCATATTCTTGGAAGCTATATTGATTTATTTATGCGTTTTAATTTGAATGGTAGAAAAACCGGGTATGGTGGAAAAAATATTTTTCTCGATTTAATTTAAGAAAGTCTGCTAAGGAAAATGTTTATGTAATAAAAAGTAATTACATAAAAATAAATACATATGTAGGTGGTTTTATGCATTTGGGATTTGTGCTATTCAATTTTTGGGAGCCTAAGGGGAGAATATTTGCAAAAGTAGAAACATTTAGGGATGACAGGACAGAAAACAATGAAGTGAGGAGTTATTTAAAGTGAAATAAATCTACGATCTCTTGAACATTCGATAACTACTCATTCCTTCCACGTAGTCAAGTCGAAAGACATGGTCTAATCTCAGCTTAGCTTTACCTGAGGCAGCTCCAGCGGCTGTTTGGGCATTCAGACTGGCCGATGAGGGGTTGGAGTCGGAAGGCGTGTTGGGACCAGCCGAGTGGGGTGTGAAGGGCGGATGGCCCATGGCTTTCTGGCGCACCTCGCGTATCTTCAGCTGTAGGTCTTGTTTGCGTGGAAAGACATCAATGTGTTTGGCCTGTGGCAGAAAAGTTCGATTCAGATTTAGTATTCATTATCCATTTTTTTTTCGTTTGGCAAGGCGCACCTGGAAGGCAATGGTGGCCTGAGAGGAAGGGAACACGCCGTGCTCTGTGAACAGTCGCATGACCAAATTGCGGCGCTCTTCCAGGACCTTGCGATGTCCCTTTTCGCTGGCATCGGAGCGCGCGCTCTGCAACGGCGTTTTGGGTGTGCGCGGAGAGCGGCCCGTCTGATCCGCGGTCTCAAGTTCTGCGGCGAATTGAAGATTAGTTTCCGAAGCGTTTTGACAAATATCTTGACTATTTGCTTTACCTCTCAGATCATTGTTGAAGTCGGCGCCAAAGAAGCGTTGCGTGGTGGTTGGCGGCGCCGAGGCGGGCTCATCAATCGAATCTTCCCCGCCCACTGAGAAATGGTTTGCGATTAGAATGAGGGCTTATACAACGGGCAATATATATATATACAATACATACTCAGCTTCTGCACCGGCGGCTGCACTGCATTCTTCTTGCGATAGTTGGTGCCGTAGACGCGCGGCGGCGAGGGCACCGCAATGGCGCTGGGCGACTGGCAATCCTCTGGCTTGAACTGGGGCAGCGCCTTGTACTTCTTCTCAAAGTCCACTTGCTTGAGCACGCTGCAAAGGTAGCCAGGATTTAGTATAGTGATGGGCCTTGGGACAGGCTTGAGGGCCAACTCACTTGTTAATTTCATCGCTCTTCTTCTTATGGTGCGACACCACCGCTGGCGCAGAGGCGGGCACGTTCCGCAGCGGCGACTTGGCCGCCTGGCAGCTCGGATTGTTGGCCACGGCCGTGGGCGTCAGCGGCTGCTGTTCATCGCTGTTGGGCGTCGTGGTCGATGAGGTGGGCGTGGGCAGCGCCGAGCTGAGGCTGCTGCTGTTCACATGGCCAATGATGGGCGAGGACGTGGCCACCTCCATCAGCGTCGGCGAATGCAGCTTGCGTCCCAAGTGCTGGCCATTGCTGGCCTCGTAGCCGCCGGAGCTGTCCGATTTACTTTGAGCTGCATTGCGGACAAACAATTCGATTCGAATGAACGATCCTTTAAGGACTCCCCACACCACTCTACTCACATAAGTTCTTGCGCCGCTGCAGCGGTGCTCGTCCCAGCTGCGCTGGCGTCGGCGCCAGCACGAACTGCTGACCATCCGTGTCGACATCGACGTCCACGTCGGCCTCCTCGGCGGCATCGCAGCTGCGCGCACCCGCCGAATCGGGCGGTGCACTCAGATGATATGTGGCCGATTTGGGCGTCGAGGGCATTGACTTGTACGAGGGCGAACTGGCCGGCGGCTGTGACTCCTGGCCGTGACCGCTGGCCGTATAGCCATGCAGGCGCATTGTCGTCTGGGCGCCAACCGGCGGCAGTGGCGGCGGCGGTGGCCCCTGCACCCCAAGGCCCCCGTTGTGCTTCTTGAATAGGTAACCCGGCCCGAACGCCTCCAGGTGCTGCAGGTGCTCCAGGCCGGAAGTGCTCTGCTGATGCGGCGGTGGCAGCAGCGGGTACTGGAAAAGCATAGATCCCAATTATAGTAATTTCAAGTATACAACAAAATTATTTATATATGTATGCTTAAGATGCCCTGAGATGCCCCCTAGGACCTGGCACAATAACGATAGACACCAAAAACTCCCACTATGTGTAAAATAATTGATTTTGTGCGCGGAACAAAAACTTTTATTAGCACTTTTAAATAAGAGATGCAGTTTATTGGATGAAAAATTATGTAAAGTACAACTGTCTTTCATTACGTTCTTCAGCAATGCTACTTTTTCGATCTTATTCCACCGCAATTTTTACTCGGTTTTTTCCTGGCGAAGCATTTTTCTTGAAATTTAATCAAGTATTAGTTTCACGTGGTTAGATTTTGTTCGATTTTCCCACAGTCGCTGAGACACGTCTCAAATGGCGTTTTACTGTTTCTAAATCAACACATTTTTCCACAAAGGTGGATTTATAAAAACCGTGGAATCACGTAAGAAAAGCTCGAAAAAAGAAGATTTGTAACCAATTGGACGAAAATGTAACTCTAGTATATAGTACAATATTGGAGCGCTTCTTGTAATCAAGAAAATGTAACTCTAGTTAGTATATACTTAATATGAGCACTCTTTTTCACCAAGGTTGGTGGATTTCCGAAAACTGTGAAACACGAATTTTAAAAAGAATCGTTGATAGTGAATTTGAAACCGATCATTTGAAAAACATAAAAATTTTAATGCAAACGTTTATCACAAAGTTTTTACACTTGCGGAAGGAATTTTCCAATATCCCTTATGTTCTAAATACTACCACAATTAAATTAGTGTCCTGCTTCTAAGTAAATAATAAATAGTATATAAGTAAATATAAAATATAATAAACGCGTTGTTTTAAAAATCTATCGCTAGAACTTTAAGTGTAGATATAGGGTATTGGCAAGTCGTATACACTCGATACGTCTGCTGAACTTACCGGATGACCCATGGCAAAGAACATTTTCTGAGGTGGCGCTGGACCCGCTGTGCCGAGAATCTGCGCTGGCGCCGAGGACGGCGGCGTGGCAATGCTCGCTGCATGCCCCAAGCTGACGGCTGCCGGTGAGTTGGGCACACAGGCCTGGTGGGCTGCGGATGAGTTGGAGTTGATCATGAGAATGGTGGTGGCATCGCTGTTAATGCTCTTGCTGTTGTTATTGTTGTTGTTGTTGTTAATGTTGCCACTGTCGACAGTGGCTGTTATGGTTAGTTCATTGGCTTTATTAGTACTATGATTTGTTGCCGGCGCCATCGCCTTGGTTAGTACGGCCAGCGTGGGCGTGGTCGTTGTGGCCGTTGTGGTCAGAATGCGCGTATTGGCCGGCAGCGTGATCTTGTTGCAAGCGTTGATGCTGATGAAGGACAAGGGACGCAATGTTGCTCCCGATGTTGAGGCAGCAACATGTTGCTGATTGTAGCTGTTCACATCGGTGATGAGCAACATTGTTGCTGGCTGCTGCACAGCTACTGCTGCTGCTGCCGCTGATGTTGTCGCTGCTGATGTTTCGTTTAATTGCTGCTCACTCAAATTGGTCGCGTTGTTGTCGTTGTTGTCATCGTCATCGTCGTTGCCGTGCAGCGTGTCCAACACTAAAGCGTCGTACAAAATGGCAGCGCGTCCTGTGGCCTTGTTGGCATCTTGTAGTGTCAATAATTTGCGTATTATAGACGTTGTTGTTGTTGTCGGATTGGTGTTAGTATTGTTTGTTGTTGTTGTTGATGTTGCAGCAGCATTATTGAAATTATTGGAAAATTGAATAAGTTGCTCGTTACTGTGACTGGTGGTTGTTGTGGTGGTGTTGGTGGTTGTTATTGCTGTTGTTGTTGTCGTTGATGATGTTAATGTTGTTGATGTCTGAGCTTTTGCGCTTTTGAAAAACAATGGCGGCGGTGTGTTGTGTTGTGGTGTAATTGTTCTTTGTTGTTGTGTGCGTATGATGGTGAAATGATTGCGCGGCAGCGACGCAGCCGTCGCAATTATCGTTGACGTCGGCGTCGGCGTCGGCGTTGGTACACGTGTTATGACAGTTGGCGGCGTTTCGACGCGTCGCAGATGCAGATGCTTAAGCTGCTGGTGCGGTGAGTTTGACGGCTGCAGCGGCGTCAGAGAGCGCACTATGGTGAATTGCTTGCGCTTTGCCGGTGGCGTATTTAAGGGCATGGTCGTGGGCAGCGGCGTCGTAGGCTTTGCGATCGTGTACTGTGCAATGTCATCGAAATCTGTGGTCACACTGGCCAGCTCTGCCATAAACTGCTCGTCGTCATCGTCATCGTCGTCGTCGTCCTCTTCGTCGTCGTCGTCGTCGACGTCTTCATCGCCTACGCCTCCGTCGTCGTCCTCGTCCGTTGCTAGATCAGTGCTGGGATTGACTTTGTCTTGTTGTTGCTCATTGGCTTTTCGAGTTGAGTTGGTGAAATGTGTAAGAGAGATAGCAATGGACGAGGTAAAAGCGAGGGCGTGAGTTCAGCGATTGCATGTGTGTGTGTGTGCGAATGGGTGGGGGAGTGTGTATGTGTGGGTTATGCGAGCGTTTGGAGAAATAGAGAGAAAGATGTTATGCATAAAGCTTTCGTTAAAAACTAAAAAAGAACTATTTAGATGAGCGTCAGTTACAAACGTCAGATGCAAATGGGGGCGAGGCGAGGGGCGGTTGGGTTCAATTTTGTCTTTGGTATACTAAATATATATATATAAATACATACGAAAATTCGCAAAAAATCATAGTAGTAAATAAAGCCAATACTTTTTGGTAATATAAAAACAAAAACAACAACATAAGGGCTTAAACAATGCATAAAATAAAAGTAAATTAAGTGGTTCAAATTAAAAAGGTAAGTCAATATATACACACAAAAATAATTTTGTACTTCATCATCTTCTTCTTCTCGGCTGACTCACCTCTCACATCTGGCGGACTGCACAGGGTATGCGGTATCGGATAGTGATATTGCTTCTGGCTGAGGGCCGTCGCAATTGGCACATTGAAATTGAAGATGGCGCCAACAGCACTGGTGGGGGGCGGTGCGCTTATCACGCCCCCAGTGGGCGCTGCTGCTCCGCCGCCATTCAGTTTATATGGCGATGGTGGCTCCTGTTTGATGTCCTCCTGCTTGATGTGCGCCTGCAGCTGTTGCTCATCCGATTTGCAACCGGAGGAGCTGCTGCCCTTGGGACTGATGGGCATCGACTTGAAGGCGCCGCCTGTGTGGTGTGACAGAGACACAAAAAAGAAAAACAAGGACAACAATGAGCAACTGCTGTATGGCCAAGATTGCGGGTTTTGTGCTTGCTCGCCTGTGGGTTGGAATGGTGTTACACCGATTGGATTCTTGGGACTTGTGTAGTGCGTGTACATCGGCATCTGTGGATACGGCAGCATGGTGCTCTCCAGCCCCGGATGAGCCTTGATGGCCTTCGGCTTCAATGTTATCTCGCGCTCTGCACTAGACGATGGAGCGGTCATGGCCTGCCCATTGCAGACACCTGGGTGGTCTTCCTGGGAACTCTGCAAGAGGTAAAGAGATTCAAGATGACGCATTATTTTACTTTACTTGTTTATCGATAAATATAGACATATCGAACTTTGTAATCGATAAATCTATAGGCTGGCAGGCAATAATATGAAGGTAATTTTGTAATACTAATAAAAATAAACATAAATCATCGAGAGTTGTTATCGCCACTTTAGTTAATTAAGGTATGATTAGGATGCTGTGGCTAGGTATATCAATAAATCAATCAATTGCCATACGGATTTATCTTCTTTTTATAGCCAAATAGAACATGAAGTTATTTTTTATAATACTTTACAGTTTATAATATTGAAGGGACTGTTCCCAGTTCCTTTGAGCACACTCAGCTGTAAGTATAGCTTGCCAGACGGGCAAAAACTCCTCACGGGATTAGTAATTTACCATATTTTCCATCTCTTCATCTTTCCTATTCTCTTAGTATTATTCTTTCTATTAAATACTTGTTTTGATTATTATTGTTTCTTTTACTTTTGCTGAATATTATTTTTAGCATTCAGTATATTTTAAATTAATATATATATTTCCATTAACATATTACCACTATTAACACCTTCCTATTTAGCTGGCCAGACAGCCAAATAAAATACATGCATTAGAAATTATTAGAAATTTGTATAATTCTTTTAGGCTTATGGCATTTAATAGTTTTTTTGTATTGTCTTATTTACTTTCAGTAACACTCGCTTTGTCAACTGTTTATAATAAATAAATAAATTAAAAAGACGGTTCTGCAGGATTGTGTCCGTTCGATAAACCCATTGTCAGCCAGTTTCTTTCTTTCTAGTTACCAAAGACAGTTTGGTCTTGGCCTCACCTGATCCGTCTCCGGCTGGAGTTGCTGCTGCTGCTTGCGATAATCGTAGGGCGCTTCATCCATGTCCAAGTCGTTGACGCGTTCGCGGCACTGCAGATCCAGTTTTTTGGTCGGCTGCTCATCCTCCACGACGAGCATTTGCTCATCCTCATCGGACGGCAACTCGTTCTTGAGCTGCTTGCCCTTGCAGTTGCCCGACGCTGGCTGATTGATGATGGTCGTGGGCGTCTCGTCGCACGCAATGTTGTAGGTGTCAATGGTCAGCGGGATGATGTCGCCCTGCAGCTCGGCGGCCTGAGCGCCGCCGCTGCCGCTGCCGCCGGGTGTCGAGGGGCACATGTCATCCTCCAGCGAATCGGAGCCATCCACGGAGACAAGACGCTGCTTGCCATCGCTCGCGGCATTGCTGGCTGCTGCGGCGCCGCCTTTGCCCGATGTGGACGATTTGCGGCGATCCTTGGAGCACCATTTCCAGTCCGGATACTGCTGGAAATGCGCATCCTTCACCGATTTGGCCAGCTCATGGTACTGCGCTTTCTGCTCCGGCTGCAGTGCGTACCACCACTCGCCCAGTATTTTGCTGACCGTGCGATTGTCCTGGTTGGGATGCTTCTTGTGCACCACCTTGCGATGCTTCTTCGAGAAGATCATGAAAGCGTTCATCGGCCGTCGCACCTTCTTGCCAGCAGCGGCCGCCGGCTGCTGCTGCTGCTGTTGCTGCTGCTGCTGTTGTTGCTGCTGCTGCTGCTGCAGCGCACTAAGCGATTGGCTGCGCCGCTTGGCCGCTGAGGTCGCCGGCGCACCGGCAGCACCATCGCTGGCGTCGTGGCACTCGTCCAGCTTGCGTATGTTGCTGTTGTACGTGGGCAGCCGCATGGTGGCCGTCGCTGTCTTCTTGCCATTCGACATGGCCGGCGCACAGGTCGTGGTCTCGAACACATCGTCGTCCAGGTTCTCATCGGGCTCTTCAGCCTCATCCACCGCACTGATCGAAGCTGCCGCTGCTGCTGCCGCCGCCGCTGCCGCAGCTGCCTTTGCATCGTTCATGGAGCAGTTGAGCGGCTTGCCGGGCGATGCCAGCGGCGCGGGCACAATCAAATGGTTGTTGTTGTGATTCAGCGGCGCCTGCTGTTGTTGCTGCTGCTGCTGCTGCGCTGCAGCTGTTGTCGGCGGCAATGGTGGCGTTTGCTGCTGGTGCGAATGCTGCTGCTGCTGCTGGTGGTGCAGCATGGCCACGCTGTAGTTGCTGCTCGTGGTTGTCGTTGTCACCGCCGTCGCTGGAGGTGCTTTGGTCATGGCCGGCATTTGCGGCAGTAGCGTTTGCCAAGAATAGCTAGCCGCATTGTAGCCTGGGAGCAAAGACAACAGCTGATTAGTTTATAAGGTCATAATATGAAATACAATATAAACACAGGCTTGTAATAATTATTTAAAACATACACCTAATTTACTTATTACATTATAAATATATTCCCAAAAAATTCGTGTGAAAAAATTGGCTAAAAACCCTTGTTAGAATTCACTTAAGAGTTTCATTTATAATTTGAGAAAAATGAATATAAAAAACTTAAACTAATATAAACATAATAAAATTGTATTCATTGTCAGGTTCTGTCAATGACACGTATACTTGCATACTGCAATAACACTGCTATTACTAGAATTAACTTGTTCATAATTTTGCAAAATGATTTGACTATTATTATCTATTCCCCATTGTTGACAATTCATTAGTTTTTGGAACGAAATCAGTTATTAAAAACTGTGAAAAATGTGAACTTTTAAAATCGCGTGTTATTTCAAAACCGTTGTAAACAAAACCGAGTAAAAAGAGAATTAGGTGTATATACATAAAGACCCTAACAGTTCTAAGAATTGCTGATTACTATAAATTATTTCTTTTTCTATTTAAACTAATATTTAACCTAACTTAATAAAACATTAAGTATATTTACTGCTTATATTCATGTGATTATGATAAAAGTACCTCATATTAAGATACTTCAAAAGGAATTTAAAAAATTTGTTTTTCTTGAAAGAGCAATTCTAACGGAATTCTATCTTTTTGACTGGGATATTTTAGATATTCCCATATTTAAGCATTTCGATTGTAGGTTCAGATCACTTTAATAGATTGATCGAAAATTGGGTTCTCCTATTAACCGACTACGCGATTTGCCAGTTTTATTTTGTTTTAAATAGTTTACTTAAATATTATTAATAAATAATTTAATAATATTAACTATTTTATAATAATCTAAATTAAAACATTAATTCTCAAAAAAAACAACAATAATACTATTTTATTTGTGAAAAATCTGTTAGGCAATTTCGGCATTTCTTTCGCTTTTTTATACCTAATTACGGGTTTATTCATAATTAATGACTTATATAATTTGACATTTCGCATTATAATTTCATATTTGCAGAGATTTTCATGATGTTTATTACAAAGGAATAAACATGCTGTTGAATTGTCTTGTTCTTGTCTTGACTAATTCCGACGGAATTTGAAAAAGTAGTTGTATAAACAAAAACAAAATGTGAATTGGTTTATCTGGTACACGATAAATACCTAAGGAAACCTGATCGGGCTGACTTACAATAATATTTTGGTAATACGTTTGCAAACTGAGTGTTGTTTTCTTTTTTGGTTTATTTTAACAAGTATCGTTCAAATTATTTATTTATTTGTTTTCGATATTTTATTTCTTTCATTTTCCTTAAGCCTTTTATGTATTTGTTTTGATTCTCCCTCTACAATTGAAATTGAGGTGCACAAAATCGATAACTACCCGTATCGATTAAAAGAAATTCGATAATTAATTTGCATCCGAATACTTTCTGCATTCATTAAAATGACCCTGTGAATTCTAATCAACAATTTGTGGGGCACTTACCGTTTTTTGGCAATGCCTTGTCCTGTGCCGCAGGCATGGCCACTGTTACGGATGTGGGCGTGGTTGGCGGATGTGGATGAAACGATACCGATGTGGGCGGCGGCTGTTGCTGCTGCTGCTGCTGTTGGCCAACGGAAACAGGCAGTGAATTCTGCGAATGAATCTGTGACTGTTGGGCAGCATTCACAATAACGGGATGAAAAGTTTGATGCGCGGCCGTGGAGACAACGACATGTTGCTGTTGCTGCTGACTTGGCGCTGACTGCTGCAGTTGCTGTTGTTGTTGTTGTTGTTGCTGATGCGGCTGTTGGCTGCTGGAAATGCGTATGACGCTGGTCGCATGGCCGAGGCTGTTGCTGGGCGGCGCTGGTGGTGCTGGCAGCGCATTAAGATGAGCGGCAGGTGGTTGTTGTTGTTGTTGCTGTTGCTGCTGTGGCGGCGGCGCATGCATCACCAGCGAAACGGCCGCCGTTTGTGGCGGTGGCGGCACCTGTTGGCGTTGCTGCTGCTGCACGGCTTGACTGCTCTCCCAGCCATTGTTGTTGTTGCTGTTTGTGTTGTACAACACTGGACTGGGTGTTGGCGGCACTGCAGCAACAGCAGTCACATGTTGTTGTTGCTGTTGTTGCTGCTGTTGTTGCTGCTGCGCTTGATTCGCAATGGGCGTAAAGAAATTTTGCCTAGACACATTGACCGGGGAGTGGGTGATGGAGATCAGCGGCGAGGCGCCGGCATGATTCACGGGTGATGTATACGATGGCGTTGCAGAGCGCGAGCTGCTCAGTGACACTGCAGAGTGAAAGAGACAGGGGAGAGAGAGGGGAAAACTGTTAGATATTTGTTGCAATCACAATTGTTTTCATTTCAGTTTTATTACATAAGCACTGTAAATACAATTTAGCGCCCAGCTCAAAATCCTGGAACGCGTTCATGTCGCTGCCGCTGCTGCTGCTGCCGCTGCCGCTGCCTACTGCTTGGCTACCCCTCAGCTAAGAAGAAGCACTTTGATTGGCATCACTTTCGGCACATATTTTCGTATTTAATTTGCTTGAAAACTTTTTGTCGTCGTTGTCACATTCGTTTTGTCTGCTGCATTCGCATCGGTATTCACTTTTTTTATTTTTTTTATTTTATTTTATTTCTTTGCTTTTGCGCCGCGTTCTGTTCGGTCTTCTTGCCTTGCCTTTGACAGTTTCCAACATAAAATGCGACGACGACGTCAAAAGAACGGCCAGCAATTCAAGTGAGCAGCCAACGATAGCATAAACTGAGCGCCGCTCTCACAATCGTCAGTTGCTCTCTCTTGCTCTCGCTCGCTCTCGACGTCCATGTTTGTTTACCTGTTGTGCCTGTAACTGCTTGGCTGTGTGGGTGCTGCTGGTTGTCTGTATGTGTATGTGTGTGTGTGTCTGTTCGTGTTTGTCTGTGTGTGCGTGCGTGAGAGCGTGCTCTCTCAAGTGCATTTTTGTTTAGGTAAAAACGAATCAAAGGCAGGCCAAATAACAAGAAAAGAAGAATCTGTTGCGCTTCGCACGCAGCGCGCTTTTGTTTCGGCTGCGCTGCATTGTTCGTTTCAAGTGGCGGCGTCGACGTCGGCGTCACATCGATCGCTTGCAGGTGCATTGGAATGCGTGCGCGGCTCTGCCGACGTCGACGTCGCTGCGTCTGCTTTTGCGTGTAAATCACGCTGCGGTCACACTTTCAAGTGGCTAGCTAACGTTGTTGTTATTATTGTTGCTGCTGCTGCTGCCGAGGCCGCTGCTGCACGCACACGTCAAACAATAGCACCCCTCTGCGAGCACGGCCCCGAGAACACCTTAACAAAACCGACGACCTTTGTCCAGAGAGGTGTGCGTATGTGTGCCTATCTGTGTATGTGAGTGTGCGTGTGTGTGTGGGTTTCCATGTATGAAATGGTCAGCAGCGGAGTTGCCACAATAAAACTTTATGATAGGCATTTTTATTAAGAATTCAAAATACATTCGAACCAGGGTGAAAGCCTCAGCTATACCGATCGTTTAAATGGGCTACACATAACTGGTATTGTTCAACTGAAAAATATCGGCTTAAAGTATAAGTAAGGTAGATGCATTTTTATCTATATTTTATTATATATTATTAATATATAATAGGTTTTCGAAGGTTTAAAAAGACAAACAATTTTTTTTTAATAGAGTAAAGATTTTTTTGTTCCTATGATTGTGCATTTTTTTGTCTAAAATTGCATTAACAATTTTTTACTATGGATTTAGCTAAATTTGTTGTTGAAATATGTATAATGCTGGACTTTATATCTTTTTCTTTTTTTGTTTACAACAAAAAATATTAATTTGAAATAATTTCTGAATTACATTTTTCAAGAATGATTTTAGATTTTTAATAAATATTTTGTTAATACAGCCTTTAAGAAATGGTAAAAAACGCACATAAAAATGTGTTAAGAGTACGTTTGAGTGTAGCGTATTTAAAAGTCACATATATCCAAAGACAACGCATTCTTTCTAGAAGCGCCGTGGAAAACAGGACCAGCCCAGATTCAGTCGAGGCTGCGCTACACTGTGCTCTTGGCCGTTTGTAACTGTGTGAGTAATTGCGTGAACAAAGGCAGATTAACAGCTAAAGCTGGCGCTCATTTGGGCATTGAGAACGCCGAGCTCTGGTGAGGGTTAGCTGGGAAAGCCAGCCTTGAAAATGAATGCGTACAAACTATGAATAAATTTCAAACAAAATTTGTTGCTTTTATGATTGGAATGAGGATTGCCGACGGCGACGGCGACTGCGACAGCAACAGCGATGCGGTGTCATAAAAAGTCAAGAGGTGTGAGTTGTACGTACCTAACATGGCGGCCACATCGGTCTCTTCCTGATCGTAGCGACCCGTGACACGATGGTTGGGCGATGTTTCCGAATCGCGTGAGGTGTCCTCATCGTTCTGTGTCTTGCTGCTCGAGCGGCTATCACTGAAAGAGCACCGATAAGCAGAGGGAGAGAGTGGGAGAGAGAGAGAGCGTTAGAACATCAGCAAACACCGCAGAGCCATTTGCGTTCATAGGCACCTGAATAAGCGGCTCGGCCCCGTTGATGAGGGCAGCGCATTGTTGCCCTTCTGATTCAAATGCCTGGAACAAAAGCCGCGCCGCTGAGATTCTTTCATGCACAGCATGCAGAGACGTCGCCATTGCTTGCCATTGTACTTCTTGCGCACTCCGGATTCCGATTCCACAATGTCGCCCTTCTTGAAGCGATGCGGCGTCGTTGCCTGAGATCTGTCAACGAAAATGCTTTTCTTAATACATACATGCACACGAATACATACATATATACAAGATTATAATTAATGGATTGAGTTTAAGTAATGCTCAAACTACTTGAGCTTTAGGGCTACGACCGCAGACAGCGCCGACAGCAACTGAAGCTTTTGTAGTTTGCGTAATAACAAATTAAAAAGAGAGCGAGAGCACAAAAGCTAACGGTATTTAATAAAGCGCAAGTTTATGGATATAACTGCAGTACAAAGGGGGGAAGAGCTTTTTATTATTGAAATTTAGTAAGAGTCTTTGTATACTTGACACAGCGCGTGACAAGTAAATAGTAACGTTATTTGAACGAAAAAGAACTGAAATACTTTTTAAAGCATACAATCATTTTTCGACATATTAACATAAACATAAATTTTATGTTTTGTTACTAATGTTATTTTTTTCTAATTTTGTATTGAGTTTTTTTGATTTGCCAGATTTGTGTAAGTTCTGCTGATTCACCCTCCCTACCTGGTAATAATAATTCCATCTGGATTACTTTTGAGGGAAAGCAAAAGCTTTTGTAAATTCAATTCATATATGACAATTATCAATCACAGAAATGTTTTGACCTAATTCAAGAGTTTAAATCTTGTTTATACAATTGATAATCAATTGAGTCATACTTTATTTAAGAATAAAAACATACGAATGAAATGCGTATAAAATGTTAATTCTCGCTCGTCTTTACGCTGAGTGTATGCTTTAAGGACCAAAGACACTGATAAATAAATGGTAATAGCTTTAGCTTGGCTGGCGTACCTTGGAGTTGCTGGATGAGATCGTGGTGTCAGCCTCTGATCGAGTAAGCTGGATGTGCTGCCGCGGCTCTGCATGCTGCTGCGCTTGCTGCAGGCGCTCATCTTCTCGGCATCCACGTCGCCAGCAGCCGGCGAGTAGTCGATGCCCACGCGCTTCAGTTCATCATCGGAGTCGTATTCGTCGTAGCCGCGCTGCTGCTGCTGTTGTTGTTGTTGTTGCTGCTGCTGCTGCTGCGCTGGCGATGGCACGTGCATTTTCAGTTGGTGGTGGTGCTGCTGCTGCCCGTTGCTGCCCGGCGAGATCACAATTTCCGGCAGGCCGTTGGCCTGCAGGTGCTGCGGCTGCTGGTGCTCCACATGCGCCAACGGCGGCGGCGGTGGCACCACGCCGCCCTGGAACGGCGACGTGGCAGCCGCTCGATAATACTCATGTTTTTGCTGCTGCTGCTGCCCAGCTGGTGGCGTGCTCGTCGGCAGCTTCCCGTCGTACCGCGTGGCCACAAACGCCTTTGGGCAAACTCCACCGGATGCCGGCTCCGGCTTGCGCTTGCAGCCTGTGACTGATGTTGCCACCGCTGGCGCCAGCTCGTTCAGTTCATCCCACCAGGGCGGTAGCAGCAGACGCAAATCTGCACGACGCACAACTTTTGTATTCGGCTGCAACAGAAACAGAAAAAATACACAAAAAAAGATTTATATATTAATTTATCTTCTTGTTGCTTTATTACTATTGTAAATAGTATTTTAGAATCCGAAAATACATGTATATCTTTTTTTAGAGAAAACTTATGATGACTAATAATGAGATTTTTGAATCTTTTTGAAAATAAGAATTACACCTGAGAGGGTTTTATTTTTGAAGATTCTTTTATTTCAGTTGCATAACGCAGCACAAAAGTATGCTTTAATTTACTGAGACTCGAAAAAATTTGAAAAGGAAAATTAGAAATAATAAAAAAATTGTTTACAAAAAAGGGAATAAATTAAAAAAACATAAGAAATATAATGGTAATGTTAGGATTTCAGCTTGTGACTATAAAACAATGTGAAATCTCAGGAAATTTTGATTTTCTTTACTTTACTCTAACAATAATGAAAAGTCTACTAACAATAAAATTTTGTTATGTTTATATTAGTTTTACATTTTTTAAATTAATCCTTATCTGATATTATTTTCAGTTTTTCAAATAATAATTTATTTTTTATAATATATTAAATGATATAAAATGTGTAAGTATGAGGGTCAGGAATCAGTATACTATTTTTCCACTTCGTTAATATACTTTTTGTCTCTTGTGTAAAAAGAGAATTAGTTGTATACTATTTTTACAAAAAGACTCTGATCAAAAAAATATTCGTTTTAGCCCCTTTAATTGCCCACCCATCCGCTTTTCACTTACCAATTCATCGCTGACTAATTGCACGGTATATTGCTTGGTTCCCTGGTTGATGTCCATGATGACGCCTTCCACGTAGACGCAGTCGACGGTGCGTCCTTCGAGACTTTGGCGAACACAAACACGCGCGTCTAGCGTGATCTGCAGAAGGAAATCGAGAGCTGTTACGGACAAGAAGCTCTTTTTTGGATGTTGATGTTGGGTCTACTTACATCAGCCATGGGTGGACTGGCATCCAGTATCACATTGTAGCGTCCCTGCTGCAGCACGTCCTGATACAGTTGCTGCCCGAATTCGGCGGCATCAAATTTCACGAGTATTGATGGTGGCGTATTGGCCGTGGGCGTGGTCGTTGCCTCTTGTACTTGCTGTATCTTGCCGGGCGCATAGCACTTGCCGACTTTGGCCAGGACACGCGTATTAGTCCATTCGCTGAGATCGAGTAGAGCAACAGGCTCGTGTTGCTGCTGCTGCTGCTGTTGTTGCTGTTGTTCCTGTACATGTTGCTGATTGTGTGAGTTAAAGCTAAAACGTGGTTGTTGTTGCTGCTGTTGCTGCTGCTGCTGCTGCTGCTGATAGTAGACGGGCGTGTACGTGCGCGAATGATTGACGTTGCTGCTGGCAACATGTTGCTTGTAAGTACTGGTCGCATGTTGCAGCGGCGATGTGATTATAATACGTTGCTGCTGCAGCTGCTGCTGTTGCTGCTGCTGCCTGATTTCATTGCTGTTGCCGGCGCCTGCACCTGCACAATTCATTGCTGACGGTGGACTGACAATCATGCTGCGCAACGCTAACGCATTTTGCTGCACGGCAGCAATATTGCCATTGGACAGCGCATCGCTGTTGCCATTCGTCTCGGCGGGTTTCTGTTGCTTGTACAACGTGTGCTGTTGCTGCTCCAATTGTTGCTGCTGTTGCTCGGCTTTGTCCAGCTCAGCTGGATCAAATTTGCGCTTCTTGGGATGCTGGCGCGGCTGCGTTGGCTGCTGAGGTGTTGTTGCTGCTGTTTGTAACTGTAATTGGGGCTGAAACAACACATGTTGCTGCTGCTGCTGCTGCTGTTGTTGTGGCTGTCCTGTCTCAACTGATGATGCTGCTGCTGCTGTAGTTGTTGCTGTTGTTGTTGTTGTTGCTGTTGGTATACCGGCGGCTGCTGTCGCTGGTATAACCATTGTGTTGGCGGCAACAACAAAATGTTGCTGCTGCTGCTGCTGCTGATGGAGATGTTTATTTGTTATGACATAAGTTTCGCCAGCGGCAATTGCGGCAACTGCTGCTCCAGTATGAGTTGCTGTTGCTGCTGTTGCTGTTCCATTGGCAGCGCTGAGCATCTTAGTTGCTGTTGCTCTCCTCGTTGTGGTCGTTCCAATTGTAGCAGCAACATGTGTATGGCTTATTGTTGCTCCCGCTGCTGCTGTGGTTCTTAATGTTGGCTAGTGTGGGTCGGCGTACAGCTAATGTTAATATAATTGTAATTGTAATTGCAATGGCAATTGGTTTTGTTGTTGTTGTGCAACAATGTCGCTCGCAGCATCAGCAACATCATTGGCATCGCCGCCTGCAAATGGAAAACACAAATTTGCATTAATCAAGTGGACAAGAGAAAACCATTTAAAATCGCCGCGCAATGGCCAAAATGCCATTTCATAATTAGCGCAATCCGCATCCTGACAATTCTGACATCCTGGCGCTGTGACTTCGGCCAATGGCGCCTGTCGCCGGGGCAATAAAATTCAATCTGGGGCCAAAAATACATTGCACTACTACATGCATACATACACACACACACATACATATATCTATATATCTTGCTGTGTCTGTGTGCGACGACGACAACGGAAACATTTTAATTTACACAGCCGTCGAGGCGTGGTCGGGGGCTCTGTTCTGGGATCCTGGCGTAGGAGGCTTCTTTTGCAGAGTAAAAATAAAATACTCGTATAAATGATACTTGAAACATTTTATGCCAAAGCCGCTCACCAATGCCCATAAACACACCCACACACACACACATTTTTTACAACAGCTCAGTACAGTTGCATACAAAGTCCAAATCATCTGGCAACCCTGCACAGAAAAAGGCAAAGAGCCAGCCCAGACACACAGACGTCGAAGGCGACGCTAAAGTACAGTGGCTAATTTCATGCTATTTTTAATTAACTTTAATCACCATTTAGCTATATTAATAAATATTGAAAGCTACACAAAAATACATAATGAAAATAAGATTACCCAAATTTAAATGATTTGAGGTTTAGTCTCAAGTTTTTGCTGCTAAAATAGAATATACATATTTAAGTCAATAACAAATTTTGATTTTGGCTACAACTGTAACTTTGTATATCGATCGATTTTGCAAAGCCATAACTTAGAAATGTTCACTGTAAAGCAAATATTTTTTAAAACTTACTGTTTGTGTAAGAAGCAAAATTAATTTTATTTTTTCATAAATAAATAAATCGCTTAAATTGTCGCATCAATAAAGGAAAATATTGTTTGTTTTTTGATAATAAAAAAATGTGATGGATAAAGCTAAAAAAGGACAATCGCCACGAGCATTCAAGTTAGAATCCTGGGCTAGTGCCTGGCATGGATGTAAGGTTGTTTTTGTCGAAGACTATACTTAGTACATTATTATATTATAGCTTTAACTTTAACATAACAACATAATAATCACACAATAATCGTATTATTATTATAAAATTCAGTTTAGTTAACTAAATGAAATTAAATTTTGTATTAGTTTTCATTAATTTATCTGTTATATCAATACAAATCTTGATTGTATTTAATTTACGCCATTTGTTTCATTAAAAAGCCCCACTGTGCTTTGCTGCTGCAGCCTCGACTTTGACGAACTTGCGTGTCAGTCCCTGGACAGAATCCCTCAACACCCACCCACCCACCTGCTGTACGTCGACCGTCTTATATTTAGAACACGAACATGAGTGTTCGCCTATTGAGTTACTAAGGGGTTGCTATGCTACGAATGTCATTTGGTCGTGCTTGACAATTCTGCTCAAATGGGATTCCAGATAAATGTGTAAAAAGAATAATTATGAACTGATGAACTGATAAGAAAGTAATTAATTGTGAATGGCAAAGTGATTTGCTGATTTATCTGCAAACTACCGCATAATTAGGATGAACAAGAACGTTGTAGAAGAAAGGTGCCGAGTGGAAGATACTCTGTTCTTACCAAAAGAAAAAAAGCAAATGAAAAACAATACAAATCTTGATTAGCAGGGTATATATATTAAAGCTATCAATTGTAACTATGCTAACCTAACTCTCTATTCACTTGGTGAAAGTCAGAAGGCACTGATCGATTCCAGCAATCAATAAATGTATTGAAATCCGTGGGAGTCGGAAGCAGTTCGAATTTAATATTAGAAATTCAGACTCAAATTACATAGGCCCAAAATACACTTTTTGATATGTGAACTGATTTTAACAATGCAAACTCTATCACAAGCATTTTTTGAACGAGCTTTTACGCACCGACAACTGACAGGTGCGTCATACACCCACACACTCACACACAATACAATCAGAGTTGGGCATAGGGGTTTGACTGATGAAAAAACGGTAGCATACTCCCAGGCTGTCCGCGTATATCTCTTTGTGGGTGTTTGTGAATGCGTGTGAGCTGCGGCGTTGCCATATTTCTTCAAACCACTGCAATTCGGCTTATCATTCATTTCACATAAAACATCATCTCATTCGCTCTTTCTCACTCTCATTCTACCTCTCTTTTCTTCTTTCTGTGTCTATGTCGCCTCGTTATGTGTAGGCGTAATTGCGGGAAATGACTGCCACGCCCATTGTGGGCCACACGGTACGACAACAACAACTACAACATGGTAAAAAAAAGTTTTGAAAAATACAGAAAAAAAATAAAGGAAGCATTTTTAACATAGCAACAGGAATAAAGTCTCGCTCTCACGTTGTTGCTGCTGTGTGCGGGACAAGTGCAATGATTGCTTTATTTTTATTTTATATCTCTCCTTGCTTTTTTTTTACAACTTTTCTTTTCATTACTGTGGCAGTGCATTTGCCTTAGTTGCTAGGCTCAATCGTTTGGCATTGGTGTGTGTGTGTGTGTGTGTGTGTGTGTGTGTGTGTGTGTGTGTGTTGTGGGAGAGTTTCTCAAGCTGGAACTGCTTGCTTTTCTCTCTTTGCTATTGTTTTCGCTATGAAGATGATGCTCTGATTTATTGGTCAAATGCATTGAAAAGCTCTTGCGCTTATATTTATTCAGCTTATTTTTTTTGCAAAGAACAGCAATATCTTTTTTATATTATTTTTCATGACGTACTGTGTGTGTTATAATACATGACATAAGCTGCAGGAGAGATGTGTGGGGCCGACACGTTTGCCGTCCTTTATATCGATGCTACCGATGCGTGCTTAAGTAAATCTACCGCACGCCCGGCTGGCTATTTGATGTGACCGTCACAACCACACTCCACCACCTTTCCCTAACCGCCCAACTCAAATGCAGCCGCTCGTCCGCCAATCAATCTGTGCTTTGCTCCTTTGCATTTACACAGCCTCTGATATAGTGGCGTCCAAAAAAAGAATACAGCTGCTTTAAAGCATCTTCTTAAGAAAATAAAAATAATAAATTTAAGCTAGATCAACTAAAAAGAGGTATGCACCACTGTAAACAATTATTTGGATTTATTTCTCACTGCCCAAATTAGCAAAATAATGTAAATCGCTCAACATTTTAAAACGAAATTTATGACATATTTTTATAAAGGCAACACGTTTTTCGAAATCTATATTATTCTTTAATCTTAACGCACATAATTCTTCATAATTTTTTCTTATATTCTCGTATTTTTACAGAATAGAAATCTTTAATTTCAATCATTTTACAATCGTTTCATGTATAGTGGTTATTTCAATGACTTCGACCGTGTAGTCAAGAAATTGTAAATTAAAAAGAAATATTTAATTATGTACGTTCATTCATTTAGCCACTACTGTTTCTGCTTGTCGGTCGTTTACAGTGCGGTATTTATTTCTTGTTTGGACTGCAGACCAAAAAGTGGTTAGGTGTGTGTGCATTATTACAGTTATCTGTTTATTGTAGTCAACGCCATGCTAAAAACCTAGGCTTGTCAGTTTTGTTTCAATTTCAATCGTTGTTTCCATCTGCAATGCAATTATACTCTGTACCCATAAAACTCTACGATGTAGAGTTATTAAAGGTCGTTTGCTGAGGTCGATTAAAGCGATAACAACTAAATAAACAAAACGTGTATAGTGCACTCCATATAGGATTTGTGATACATTGTAAATACATAGATAAAATCCAATTACAATTATAGTTTGAAGTAGATAGCCTGCCGGCAGGGTATCTTCCAGTCAATCAAACTCGAATGAAGCTATCATGCATGTGGTTATTGCTCTTGCCAGTTATAATGTGGTTCCCAGCTGCAGGCGGCATGCTTCTCACTGCCGTGTTCTTTGTTGTTGTGGTTGTTTACTGGCATATTCAGTTTTATGATGCTTAAATTCACTCACGCCCGTTACAAATGTGCAATTGATCTCAATGCAGTCATGATAAATTCTAGGCAAGCGTCCATGGAGAAACTAGCATACATATTGTATGTCATATAAATTTGTTATGATATGGCCGTATGCGTCGTAATTAGACTAGAGAGTTCTTTGAACCTTAACGGTAGTTGGGTTCGCATCGTGTTTTGGCGCCAAATCAAAACGAAAGCGAAGCAAAGAAGCAAAAGTGTAAAATGCACTCAGCACAAACGCAGAGGCTGCGCAAGGCAAAACCGAAGCAAAGCCAAAAATGCAAGCCAGAAAACTTAATGCAGACGTACGACGAGCGTACGTCGCAGCCGCCCGCAGTTGTCGTTCCTTGCATCCCATCCACTTACACACTGCATTCGCTGCTAACGGCGCTGCCCGCACGCACTTACATTGACATGCACACATACACGTGCATATGTACGTGCACACGTACATGCATGCAAAGCAACGGTAGCAGTCTGGCTGTGCTTGGCTGCTGCAAAGTCAGTAACCCCACTCGTTGACAGCAGCAGCAAAAACAAATACAACAACAACAATGGCAGCGGGAGTAGCAGCACTAGCCGAAAGCGCCAGAGCGGGCCAGACAATAGCAAAAGCAGAAGCGGTGCCAGAAGTGGGAGCAAGAGAGCGAGCGCTCAGTTAGCATGCGAATTTGTGCGCTGTGATTTTTATGTTGTTGCCAACTCGTCAGAACTCGTCCTCGCATTCTCCATTACAACAACAACAACAAGAACAACAATAACCGCAACAACAAAACTCTTAGTCATTCAAAGCATAGCAAAATGAAAAACTGCAGCGCAGCATCATCAAGTGAGAGTGAGCTATGCGCAAATCTTTGGAGGAGCGAGAAGGAGCGGAAAGGGGAGATCTTCTGCGGGTGCCGACCCACACCCCACAGCATCACCCCACCCTTGAAAAAAAAAACAGAAAAGCGACAAAAGCGACGACGCTCATTTGCGTAGAGTAAATGCAAACAAGTCGTGCGTTGTCCGTCCCATACGCGAGTGTTACACACACACAAACATACACGCGCACGCATGAATGCAATTCGCGGCAGAAGCAGTGAGAGACGAGAAAGAGAGAGAGAGAGCGAGAAAGAAGTTACATTGGCGCGTGTAATAGCAGAGCTATATACAGTGGCAGTTAGAAAAGTGAGTACATATCAAGCACAATTCGTTGGCCATAAGGCTTAAAGTTTATTTATATTATTATTAAAAATATTAAAATTGTTTGATTCCAGTTTGCACCAAACTTTGCTATGACAACTCTCTTACATATATTAACAAATGTGTACACATTTTATTGTCCATCAGTGTAGGTCAACTCGTTGCCTGTGAATATGCAGTTTGGTTGTTGTTGCTGCGGCTGCAGCAGCAGCCTTTACTCATTTTTAGCTTTTTGCATGGCGTAAATTATTCGTGTGCGCTGCGTCTGAGCTTATGTTGTAGTTGTTGCCAAGCGCGGGGCGCACTAGTGAAAAAAGAAGAAAAAACAACCCAGTATAGAAGAATGAAGGCTGCTGACGAGGGCGGGGGCGCGCATTAGGGGAGCAGATTGGGGGTCGCAGTGCAGCGTCTGTCGTGCTGCGATGCTGTTGAGTTGTAAAGACGAGTGCACTAAGCGACTGAGTGAGTGTGAGTGTGTGTGTATGTGTGTGTGCGACTTATTTGCTGTGTGTTGGTTTTTGTTGCCTGCCTGGCAACGAGAAGCGCGAGAAAATGTTAAGCAAAAATCGTCGACAAGGAATATGTTTGTATGAAAACGTACGAGAAGTACGAATCGTGGAACCGGGCGAGGGTTGTGTAGGGACAAGGCAAGGGGCGGTGATGGTGTTAGGTGTGCTGCGCGCTTTTTCTGATTGCAATGGCCAAAGATGAGATGACAAAGCGAAAAATGCAAAAGGAATGACAAAACAAGAATGCCGTCGTCACGATTGATAAACTAGAAACTTACCCTGTAGGTTGACATAAATCTTCTTTAGTTATTACAAACATTAGAGTATATAAAGGTGCACACATTTATCAAATGTAAGGGCTATTATTTATTTACCTTATTTTGAATAAAGGGAGAATCTATCTTTTTTACGATTTTGTTTATTTTAATTTGATGAAAACAGGGTATTAATTGCAAAATTGCGACTAGGGAAACTTTAACGGCAGCGCTGTCGTCGTAGACTCACATAATCGGCGCATCTTGATTACAATTACAGCTAAGCGGACAACAGCAAAAGCAGCAACATTTGCAGCATTTTGGCATCGCATTTCCGTGGCGCCTGCTTCTTCTAGAAGCTGTGCCTGGACTGCTGTTCGCATTGATGCTGTTTCTTTTGCTGTTGCCGTTCGTTGTTCTAATTGGCTTTAATGCATTTCGATTAATTTGCGCTGATGTTGCTCAAATTGAGGCGCACACACTAATTAACATTTTTGTCCTAGCGCGAAAAGAAGCGAAAACTCCTCTCGGCATTCCCCATTTTCCTCTCCACTCCCTATTCTTCGTCGTTTCCAGCTAATTGCAGGCAGTTGCCATTTGGTACATAAAAACCCAAACAGCACTTGAATTATCACACTTGAATGGCTGCAACTTGGCTATGGATCAGAGAACTTCTTTATAGCTGCTGTGGGAGCCCATTTTATATGCATAAGTTTGTATGCACATGCAATGAAATTTTTGTGACAGCATTAGTGTGTTAATTCTGAAAAGTCTCGTATGGAATCTTAAATATTCATATGGAATGGTTATATGTACATAGGCTCGAATCTAAGGCTAATGTTTGTCTTATCCGACTGCCATAGCAGCCACTTCTAGCGCACATCAAATTCCTGATATTTTGTCCAATAGTTCATAAACTTTATTTTAACATGCTACTTAAAATTTATCACTCAAAATTAATAGCTTTCAAACGTTAATGCTAAAAAAATTATTTTTAAAAATTCTTTGGTCTATTTATTTTACTTTGCAAACAGAACAGGCTAGAATTCCAAAATCGTGTGCTAAAACATGTTCTCGAACCGAACCTAAAGGTTTTTTTACTTAAACCGTTAACCAAGCCACAGACATTTTTTTCTGGTTTGTAGCCGTGAAAGAAACTACTAATTATTTTCTGCGATAAGATTAAGTTAAATGCGTAGAACATATAAGATAAACTAATTCATACATCTCGTTTCGTCATGAAGTCTGCAATTAGTAAAAATGATTGAAAGTCTAATAAGAAAATTTTTCTAAAATAATTTTCTATATATTATGGTATTTGCCAAGTTCACTATCTTAGGTATTTATCTTGGTCAATAATCGTTGGCTATAAACAGAGTAAAAGATAAGCACAGTAGCATCATGAGCCGTATAAAAACCTTTATTGCACAAACAAAAGCCTTCAAATTATTCGAAAGCGTTGCAAAATGTATTAAAATGTCAAAATCGGTGACGATGCAAAAGGCAGACACCAAAAGTATATCAGAAGCTGCTGATGAGGATATATCCACACATACATATATACATATACATATACATATACATATACATATACATATATAGCGCAAACAGGCAACCAACAACAAAAGAACGTTGCACAAAAAAAAAGAAAAAAAACATGGCGCATAAAATTTGCATTAAATCATTTCATTTGCTCCAAACAGAAACGTCAAACGGTAGCCAAAGCTAAAGAGCCCAACAAAGTGGAATGTGTTGCAAATTTCAATGCAATATGCCCACTACGACGACGAGCTGAAACGGGGAAGAGCGAATGCGAAAGAGTTAAGCGAAAAAGTATAAAAATAAACAAAACAAAATGCGCTCGACAAGAATAAACAGAGTTGAGCCTCTGCTTTGGTTTGCTTTTGGTTTTGCTTTCGCTTTGGCTGCTGCTGTTGTCGTTGGGCTACTGTTCTGGATGCTGACGTCGCGACGCTGCTTACGCGAGGCGACGTTGACGTTGTCAATAGCACAACTGGAGCTGAGCTTAAGTTGAAGCACATGGAGAGCAAAACTACAGTGTGAGAGAGGAAAAAATAAAATTTATTTGTAGGCACAGCAACAAGAACAACTACAAAGCAAAGAATTGAGCAAACGTCCAAGTTGCGAACAGCAGTTGTTGTTGTCGCCACTTTGTTACTTTTCTGCTGCTGAAATTGATTTGAAATAGGACACAACTCGGATTACTTTTCCATTGCCTCAAGAGACAGCAAACAAAAAGTAATATTAATATTACAACCGAGAGTCCACTAACAATTCACCTGTTCGCAGTCGAAGAGAGGGAGTGAGAGAGACAGAGAGATTGATAGACAGTAAACGTGTCCAAGTTTGAAGTTGTGTTAATCATCAAATCATAACTTAATGCTAAGTTAAAAAACTTAACATCTATATGAGTTATTATCGATATTAACTCAATTAGATGAAGAATTAAATATTTTAAAAAATAATGCTAAACAGGACTGAAATGAGATGCATAATTTATATAAATATTTTTTAAAATTTGTCGTGTGTTTAGGTTTGGTTCGATATTGCTTTTCCACATCAATTAATATGGATTGATAGTTCGATGCAGTTGTTTAAGTTTAAAGGATTATTTTTAATTTTTATTTATGAAAAATATAAAATAGTTTAATTTTTGAAATTTCTTTGAAAAAAAAACCATTCTGAGGAATTTTTTGTCAAAAATCTCTCTGGTCCATAGTGCCCAAGTTTCAAACGCCCATAACTTTGTCAAAACTGAACCGATTTTAATGTTTGATGGCATTTTTTTCATGTTTTGTCCTCTTTATTGATTCTCATTCCAAATATATTCATTATTGAAAATAATTTTTTTTCAATTTTTTGATAAAAATATCATGTACTCCCCCCTTACTAATTTTCGAAAATTTTTTTTTCAAAATTTAGAAATCAAAATTTATATTTTTAATCGATTGTGGTTGCCTCAAATAGTACACAAAACAACATTAAAACCGATTCTAAGGGGGTCAAATTTTTTGTCAAAAATCATGCTAAAGTTGACAAATATTTTGACATGTAAAGCTCTCGGATCCATAGTTCCCATATTTTAAACACCCATTACTCTGTCAAAACTGAACCGATATTCATGTTTGCTGGCTTTTTTTCATGGTTTATTCTTTAAATTGATTCTACATTCCAAATATATTCATGTTCAAAAATTTAAATGTCCTTTGAGGGCCTCGTAAGTAGAATTTATGTTTTAAAATTAGTCTGAATTATTTAAGCATTGTAATTGTTGGCCTCAATTTTGAAAATATTGAGATGCGTTCACTTAAAATTTAATATGCACTGTAAAATCTTTATAGCACCATATACAAGCACCAAAATGCAATGCACATGTAAAATTTAAAGGTTTGTTATTAAATAATTTATTATCCATAACAATTACATAGAGAACTATATATAATATATACATCTATATATAAAACTGTTGCTGACTGATTGGCGATAAACACAAGGCCAATTCCGTACGCTGATTGAACATTAAGGGGTTTTGAAATTCTTTGAATAATTTTGAATATTTTAAAAAATTGTGTTCAATTATGTTTATGAATAATATTGAATTAAAGCAATTTGGTTTTGGATGTCACATTGCCAATTATCAATGTCCCATAGTTAACTTGTTTTGAAGGCATGTCCAGGAGCTTTTAATGGCTTAATTACAAAGCACACAAATGCATTAAAAATGTAAATTGTCTGTAACCACGATACAACTATTTTTGCAACATGCTGACACTTAAGAATTTTCTCAGGCATATTAAATAGTTTGGGAAAATGTAGAGGGCCAATAGAGCTAAATACATGTTTAGTAATATGTATGTATGCGTGTGATTGAGGTAATTTAAAATCGATAGCTATAACGGACAAATGTGGTTATGTCAGTTGGCTCCAACGCGCCGTGGGTGCGAAAAGTGGCAGGTCACAAAGTACTTAAATGTGGTAAAGTGATCAACAAATTTGCGAGACAATAATAAAACTAATAATGGCTGATGGCAACCCTGCACTCATGCAGCGTTGCATTACTTGCAGTACTTATGCAACGGCAGAACCATTAAATATTTATAAAATACAGAGAAAAACAAACCACATTCGCTGAACTTAGTTTAAAAATGCGTTGCGTACATTTTTGTTTGTTTTTTTTTATATTCTTTTTCATTTCTTGGTTTTTTTTACGACATGCAAATTGCATTTGGCTGAGCTCTAAATGCAAATTTCTTGCGCTGCTGTGTTTTGATTTCATTGTTATAAACGCGTGCGGTTTAAATGAATGTGCAGCAGCAGCATGCGGGCATTTATTTACTTTTTATTTCTCCTTTTTTTATTTATACTTTTTTTTGTTGTTTGTGTTTGTTTTTTGCTCTTTATTTCCTCTATAATATTTTCGAGTGAGTAGAATGTGGCAGTTTTCAAATGGGCCACGCCATATCGCTGTGGCTGGATGGAACAGACGTACGGACGGACAGATGGACGAATAGATGATGCCATATGGATGACTAAACGTACGAACGTACTCGGCGTGTTTATTGTGCAAATTGATTGAAAACTAAAAGCGCAATTGAAATGCAAAGTGCAAATAATGTCGGTATTATGACACTAAGAGGGAAAGAAATAGAATCCGAAAGAGATACAAAAAAATCCTCTTCGGATATTCAGCTATATATGTATTTATGTACATATACTTATATAAAATGAGCAAAGCACCAACATTTTCTGGAAATCATTTTCAATCACATAATCTTTTTATGTTCAAAAACATATCTACCATATCTATATATGCATGTGGTTGCTAACTTTTTAATAGCACTGTCTACTAAAGCTAAGAAAAATAATTCATCCATACACACTTGGGAGTAGGATTCCAAGACGGACCCTTGATGTTCAGTTGCCTTACTTCCTAAACATCTTTATGAAAATAATTTCAAAGATTTTGAGAAAATACGATTAAATATTGAGAACAATTTGTGCTGTGGTATAGATTACCGATTAATGTAAAATTTGTCGCCAATAAGTTGAAACATTAACTTAAATTTGTAGAATATTTTGTATTAACAAATACGTGAACTAAAACATAAGACTACATTCAAGATAAAAAATACATTTTGATGTATTCCCCAAGTAAATAGGTTGCCTCAGTTCTTGTTGTACTCTTGAATATCTTGTTATCTCCACTCTTTAGATACTTGCACAATGCTAAGTTGTGCCTGGCTTTCGGCCACATCCCAGATGTCCAAAAGCATTTGCATAAAACTGATTTTTTTGTTAGCAAATTAGACAAACAAATTGCAAACAGGATGGTTCTGGACCAATGCTCCCTCGGGGTCTGCTAGCATTAAGGTTGGTGGGAATGGGTAAGTTGACAGTTGCCTGGCTTAAAAGCTTTTCCATTGGCTGCTGTCTATTGCGTAGTTTTGAGCCCCATTGAAATATCGTATAATTGGATTGACTTATTAAATTGAGGAACGACTTGCTCAACAGCCTATAAACTTTTCGCAGCCGCCCACCGATCTGTTTATGGATGCATATGTTTCAATTTACGCTCAATAAAAAATCAATAAACCCTACAGCAAATCGGGCACAAGCCAAGTAACAGTCGCTGGCTTCACGCCCCCACATTGAGTCACTGTTAAACTTTATTATCAACTTTGGCTAACAATGCTAATGAGGCCCCATGTAAAAGTTGCCTCGAAAACTTTCAAATTATCGTAGGCGTAGAGTTGTGTGCAGCTGGGTGTGTGTATTTGTGTGTGAGTTGGCCAGAAAGCATGTAAAATGATAAAAAGTTAGTGCTTTGAAAATATTTGTGGGATAATGTAACGATATCAATAGAAACGTTGAATGGACATAGTATAGCATAGTTTTCTACTTCTTAATCTGTATGCCATGGAATTGTATTTAAGCGATATGCACACATATTAAAACTTTTTAATTAAATTTTTAAAATGAAACTATCTGTTAAATTGTTAATCTGTTTGATACGCTTTAAGTGAAAGCAAAATAAAACTAATTATCATTATTGAATTTTATTAAAATTGTCACATCTGATGTAAATTGAACTATTAATTAATTACTAAAAATGTAATGAAGTGCCAGAGAAATATATTTTTTTGGTATGTTACCAAAAGATAGTCACATACTTTAAATTCAATTAATTTATTCAAATTCCAGGGATAATTTACATCTTTGGGGAAAAAAAAAATTGGAGCTATAAAGTTGCACTTAAAATAATAGTAGTAATTTCATTACCATTAGCTTTAATAGCCTTCGTGGAAATATCATCAAAACAGGATTAAGGATTATTAAAACTAATAGCACAATTCCTTAAAAGCTTTAACTGATATTCAAGAAATACAAACAAAAAATATCAACAAAATACAATAATTTCTATATTAGTTTAGTTATTATTAGGTATAGAATCCACATTTGGTAACACAAATAATTTACAAAGATATTTCAAGCACTTTTTACTTTTTATTTGTTCTAATAGGATGATGAACGTCTGATAAAAGTATGTTGATTCTAACTAATAACAAATTATATTTGCCAAACGAGCCTTACATATACCAATTTAACAGGTAGAAATGCTCCGGCTCTTAACGACTCGCCGTTGACAAAATAGAATTGCGCAATAACCTTAAATATGAATCAAACCCTTTCAAGCGAACCAGCTAAACAGCGTGAAACCCTTCAAGAACATGCCGCACATCAAACAACCCACACACTCCTACGCGCTCTGCTTACACAATTCTCTCACACACTCGGATGAAAATCATGCGACAAAACATTTTATGAGGCCTATATATAAACGTAGAAAAATGTCAAACTTTATGTAACCATAACAAAATTGTTGTTGGGGTAGCTTTCAAATGCAAAAACAGGGAGAAAGGCATTTCAATCGGTAACACACACGAATAGAGGGGAAGGAGACAACAAAGGTATCTTTAGAATTTTTTCTTACATAACTGCATAAAACGCCTACACAGCAGTAAGCCAAGGGGCGAGAAACTGGCGAGATGGGCGCTGAAGGGTGCCGCAAAGATTGGATAAGAGTTTCATTCGCAATGATTAGGGTTCCCAGTGCCCATAGCTGCTGCCGAGGCGCTGAGCAAACTATTATCACCACAAGTGGCAAAGGCAGCCCTCGCACTGGGGGAATGAACTGTGAACTACTTTGCACTCTGCCAACATTGTGAATCCCCCAATTGATTTACAAAGCCCATCTTTCCATAAAAGAAAATATGATACAAGTATTGCAGAGTCTAGGGTGTAAAGGAATGGATTACATGACAGAGGCCACAACTACAAGCTATTCACCAGCCGTAATTTAAATCAGCTAACAGCCAAAAATGATATACTATTTTCTACTTTACACTTTTATATATACACAGATCATTGAGGATTACTGAAAAATATTTATACTTTTTAGTTAGAAAATATTATATTAAATATTAGAATGTATATTTGAGTAAGTGTATTTACAGGGTATAAAGGGTACAACCCCATATGAATCGGGCAATTTATTGGTGGCTTACATGCACTGAGAGAAAAACTTGTTTTTAAAGTTAAGAGAACATTTCGCTAATGATTATTTTTAAATTTATTATTTTATCGGTTCGCACTTGTGTTATTTGAAATAGGCGTAAAGCTTTCTTAATGGAAGTACAATGTTTAATTCAATTAGTCACACCATAGACGTTTGTTTTCAAGCTGATAATAACTTAACAACGCCAGTACTTGAATTAAGTATACAAATCTTAGGTTTCGCTCTGGGTGTGTCAATATTGATGCTGTTGTGGATATTGATCAAGAATATATATAGTTTATAGCGTTGGAGATGTCTCCTTCTAGGCGTTATTAATTTCGCGAAAAAATAAAAAGACCCTCAGCATATAAAAGGCTGTGGTTTAAATATTGCAATTCAAGTATTTATAGGTCGGATGAACATTTCAGTTGTGGTGACAAGGATGAAGTGGTCCTGCCCAGAAAGCCATTCTAGTCTCTTCTGTGTGCTTCTGTCTGTTTTTTTATTTGCGTCAGCTGATGCTGCAAGCCGGTAGAACGAGCAGTTCCAAGGCCATTCCCTTATTAGAGCCTTGTGCTTGTCTCTTAGCCGGATATGTGAGCGTGTCCCATCTCGGGTAAGTGGCCTCTAAAGGTAAGTGTGTGGTAACTAAGTTACCGCAATAATTGCCGTAGAGAGCTTCCAAAGCGCCAGTTGCAATTAGCTAAAAATACCACACGCGTTCAGTCTAGCTACTTAATGAGCTTTATTTAAATGCTTCGTATATAAATAATATACAATTATGTACAATGATTGGCTGAAGAACTTAATCAGAGGGGCCAAGAAGTGGGGCGTCTCGAATGGTAGCTGGCTAAATGTGGGTCAGTAAGTGGCAAGATAATTTGCTCAAGTTATTGATGCTCGTATGTAGGTATGTGTTATAAAGCTAATAGAAATATTGCAGATATACTATGTTATTAATGTATCTTAAATAATATAAAACGATAATGATAATAGTAGTGAAAATATAAAAACTGATATAATATTCCATATTAATAGTTAAACTTCCGATATTTAAGTACCTTTTTATGTTCTCTCATTTTAGTTTTTCTTTTGAGATACAAATTGACATTCATAACATTTCCGTCTTTTAACCAAACTAAGAACAAAAGTGTCATGTACTTAATTGTATAGCCATTTATCAGGGGTCTCTCTGAACGGTCACATTTAGATATGCCGATATGAGAGTGTGAACTGAACTAGTGAGTACTTTATGCAAAGGCATCTGGAAAGCTACATGAAAATAAAAACGACGCTCAAAAGTCAAAGTGTGTAAAGGTAAATAGAAAATCGAAATATAATATCATGTAAATATTTGACACCACTTAGCAAATGCGTGTGCGCACTTCGTTCATTTTGTTTTTGTCTGTTTTTTTCTCTCCTTTTTTCTGTGGTAGATCTGTGGAAGATATTCGTAAAGCTGCGCCAAACGACAAGGAAAACATATAGACAAGTAAACGATGACGTGTGTGTATGTGTTGTGTGGTGTTGTTGATCCAACTCTGTCAGCTAATTTGAATTAGGAGGAACAGTTGCCCTGGGGCTTGTCAGTCTATTTATTTTACCACAATTGAGTGAGATGGAGAACTGGGCAATGGGACCCCTCTCCTGCCCCCGTCTGTTTATATAGTCACTAATTGATTGTGGCTTATCTCGAATTTCAGATCGAAGCACGAGGCACTAAAAAAAAGTATTTGCTGCCGTTGATTTTGTTGTGTTGAGATGAATAAAATAAAAAGAGGTGAGCTAGAAAATAATAAATAAGGCAAATGGGCAGCGAGCAAAAATAACAATGATTTTTTTTACTCTTTTGTTTTGGCAAAAACAAAGTTTAAGCACCCGACGTGATAAACATAATATACATAAACTTATCATATGTAAATACCCTACTTTGAGTGAATTGCGGTATAGCTAAATAAAACAAGAACAGCAAAACAATAAGTATAAATAAACAAATATTATATAGGAAAATTTTGAATCTATTTAACAAACTTATCTTTACTTAAATTTGTAGTAGAAAATGCGCAGAAATTACTTTAAAAGTAAGTACGTTTCATTTTTATTTTTGGTTAATCGTAATTAAAATATATTTTTATTATAAACCAATATTTTAATATGTTTAAAGTCTATTAGGCGTTTTGCATTTGTTGAACACCCCGTTAAAATATTATTACAAGAAAATTATTTAAAAAACTTGGAAAATATAGTTTTGCAGCTTATTTATTATTTACTATTCTTTATTTATTTATAATTATATTACCCTCTGCAGGGAAATAAATATATTTAAAAATTTTGACTGAACATTTGCAGCATAAATTGAATTTTTATCTTCGGCACAATGAATAACATTTTATTTATTGTTATAATTACACTAATAGTACTCAAACTAAGTAAAAAGGAAAACTATTATATTTTTTAAATATTTTCTGACACCATTTGGTCTGACTGTGTGAAGATTTATCTAATATGTGTATGCCAAAAAATATGTATTTAAATATGCCCAGTTTATTTTTAGTTCTACGAAGAACCTTTTGTGTGACCCCAGGAAAAAACCTAAACAAATAAGCGAGTCAAAAGGGACAATATAAGGATAAACACATACGCCTACACATATTCCATGTAGGCAACATTTTGTGGGGATTGCTCTTTTTGGGGCTTTAGGGACTCGTTTGTCTAAACAGAAAAGTGCGAGTAAACAGGATAATGTCAAAGGCACACAGAACTAAACGAGTAAGAGGCGCAAAAAGGTCAAAGGTTGGCCCAAATAACGCGCAATATATGGTATATGCGCAGGGTATACGCAGATTTGGACACTCGCATAAAAAAAACTCCAGACATTATAATTATCCATTGCTGAGTTTGACTTGAGTCACGCCAAGTTTCGATTATTCAAAAGACCTTTGTGACATCGCGCAAGAGGTAAAAACTTGTTCCACACACGTAGGTGAGTCAGTTAGTCTCTCGGTCAACTGTTGGATAAGTCCCCAGACGTCCAAACCTTGTTTCGATTTCACAATCTGTGGAAATTGAGAGGCTGTTTAAATCGAGTGGGCTGCGATACGCTAAAGATATTGAAATTGATTTACTGATAGGCTCAGCACGCGATAAAGTTTCTAAGCTTTGGCAATCGCGGATGATACAGATGAAGTAACCGTGTTTCGGGATGATTCAAAATATAATAATAAGCACTTTATATACATAAAAGTGTTTGTGCTGACAGCCAGGGGATAGAAAGCTCGATTTTCCAAGGAATTTATTTTGAGTAAAGCTAGCCGTTCGCACATAGGCCTCGAAAATTGGTGTGTAACATAAAATTGTATTATCTTTAATCGGATGGGCTGAAGTATTATGTAAAAGTTCAGTCGAAAAAGAAAATAAATTGTCATTTTGCGAGTTTGGTTAATTGAAATCGTGAAATAGCGATTATCTTCGGGGTGTCGTTCAGTTAGATTGCAGACATATGGAAGTCATGTGCTACATATCTACAGAGTTAACTGTCTTAGTATAAGGCTATATTATATAGAAAATTGACAATTGACAAGATTGGTACGGATATATTGAAAACAAAAAAGGCTTTAAATTATTAAGTAAATTTTTCGCTACAATATTAATATACCCATTTTAAGGGTATACAATTAATATCTTTATTCACTCAAAACTAAGTTCCAATCATAAATTACTGGGAATTAGTTAAGGAATTTGCAGATTTCAATGGCTTTAAGCTTCAAAAGACCTACCTATTACTTGTCGCCCTTCTTCAATCCGTTAACCTAAAACAATAAAACGTAAAACCCAAAATAACACCCACACGAACGCCCTCATAAATGCTCCCCAATACACACGTACACTCACACACACTGACGCATAACAATATAATAAATAAATAAATGAAACAGCTACTGCTGCTGCTCTCAGATCTCATGGAGGCACTTGCTTGAAGCCTACGCTTAAAACCCAACAAAGCATTAATTAATTTCATTGAATTTAATTTCTTGGACTCTCATGGCATTGTGTTAATATCATAGATGACTGCTCCCCTCACCGCTGCTAACTCTATATATATATATTTATATATACTATGGCAGGCGAGTCGTGTCAAAGTAACAGAGTGTGTAGGTTGCTTGGCGCGCCTCAACTTTGGTTTGGCTTGACTTGACTTGGATTGACTTGACTTGGTCTGGGCTCGGTTTGGGTTTGGGTTCGGGTCTAGCTCTGGGTCTCGCCCGGTACCGGTTCATGTGCATGCGTGGGCCGGCCGGTTCATACACACACACACACACACACACAGATATATATATATATATATTTATATATATATATATATACTCGCATATACTCGAGAGTTTGTGCATGTGGGCACATACTACAAACGTAGTAAATTAAAAGTGCAATCACGAAACCCAAGCGCGCCGCTGGCAATGCTATAGTAACTGATTAGCTGTGTAAAAAAGTGCATGCGAAAATGCAAAAAAAAAAAAAAATAACACAAAATATTGTTGATGCATGTGAAAAATACAACAAAAAAAATATGACCGAAAAGCAAAAAGCAGAAAAAAGAGTCAACAAAATGTGCATGGAAAATCAAGGTTGCACTTGAGCCACATAAGGAACGTGCCCATGTAATGCCCCAAAGTTCACATATTTTAAGTAAAATTAAATGTCAAATATGTATGTACGTAATCTTTTTTTAGAAAATATATATAATAATCTGCTAACATATGACATCCATGATTTTCAAGATTACGGAAAATAGATTTATCTAAAACACCTTCAATACATTTTGTCATTTTTCCGATACGTATTTTTTTACAATCCGATTCAAAATTTAAAAATGTATTCCATGAAGTACATGTAAATCGTCTGCGCTGATTAAATTTAAGTGTTTGTAGTATTTTAAACCTTACAAATGCACGTCGATTAGATTAAGATTACACTTCAGACCTGGCTACAGCAAATCTGCCAATCGAGAACTCTCCATTAGAGCATTCCTGTATGCTCGTTGATATGTATTTAATGTATGTAAGTACATATACAATTTTAGTGCTGCTTATATAAATGAACTTAGTGCTATATTCTAGACAAATAATTGATTAGTAAGCGTTTGCTTTTCGTTTTTTTTTTTAGCATGTTTAATTTTTGCATGTTTTTCTTTAATCGAAAAAGTTTAATCATCAGCAAACAGCACTTGCGACTGAGCATCTGAAAATATGCATGACTTTTTAAAAATCGATTATCCCGCGCTGCTACAATTACATTTGTAATTGTTCTTGTTTGCTTGGGTGCAAACAACGTTACATTAGATACATTCTCGTAATTGACCGTACAAATATTTTAAATCGTTTATAGGATGTTTATATATTTTTCGCTATAACGCTTTAAATTTTTCTAAATTGTTATTTCTTTAAATCTTGAATATGTTTTAGACAGTATTTGATGATTAACTTCTAAATTAAAAAAAAAATTTAATAATTATTTTCCCATAACGTGTCGTAATATTAAAACTTGCTTACAATTAGCAATTCATTTAGGATCAAGGTATATTTTGTATATCTCTTAAATCCAAACTGATTGTGGTACTGTTTATTTGGCAGAATATAAGATTTAGAATAAGTTAGTTTGAATGCAAATCAAACAAGCTCTATTCTAGAATTTTACTCTCAATAACACGATCGATAATAGTCGGTACCATTGTCACTAATCGATGGTTATATATACCATTGTAATTTAGAATAGGGTGTCTAAACCGTGATTTCTGAGCTTAAACAAATACATTTACAACAGTAGTATGTACAATTAAGTTATATCTTCACGCAGTCTTTTAAAATGAATTTTAAACTAATGTTGTCTTCAGCTTGAACCAGATTATGTATCTAGCTTTAAAACTAAAGGAGATATATAGGTTAATTACGCCACCAGTGGGCTTATTTCAAAAATCTCAATACATTATCTGTCACGGGTATATATTACAAGTTTCAAGTCTCTAGTTTCAATAGCGGCGTATAAATTGCGTTTATACGGAAATACATCACTTTTCAATTCGTGAACGAGTATGAAATACTACAACATTTAAAATTATCTATAAAACTAAAAATAATCGATAATGTTCCTCTTGCAGAACACAATTTCTACAATTGGTATTGCTATAGCATCGGTAGTTAGGTAGCGCAACTTTTTACATAATTATACTTGTAGTTTACGAAATACAAGAACCTAGATAGTACATTCATGTATGGTAGATACACACGCAAACATATACTCATTAGTTCCCCACTTTAAACAAAACGTTTTAAATTCATTGAACTAACAGTGAAGTTACATTTGTAAATCATAATTGGAATTGATTACACCCGTGGTTGAAAATAAAATCAATTAAAATGCAAAATGGAATTCCGTATGGTATCAACAAGTTATATAATACTTCATCTGCGTTTTAAAATACTACTTTTAATAAAGCAAAATAAAATAAAATGTACACAAACCATTCTCTTCTTCTTCATGCGATATACACCGTATCCAATTTAACCAGATAAATATTTTATCCACCGTGAAACATACCTGAAAAATAAATAATATACACATTTGTTAGAAATTTTGCAATAGTAAACAAACAGGCCTGAGTAAAAAAAAAATAATCCCAAAAAAGTAGTACATATTGGAGTGGTAGACCCAGTTAAGTCTTCACCCTTCCAGTCAACCGCATTGTTAAATATTATTCACGAGTAAGAAACCCACAAGCCCAAATTGTTTTTATTGGTGACAGTCTGGCGGCAAAAATTTTTTTCTTAAGCTGGCCATCAAAACAAACCACAAAATACCTTTTAAGGTATTTTTTTTATATGAATTTCCAAGAAATTTGCCAAATAACTTTTGCAGCTTATAATTACAGGCTGTGTTGATTTTAATTCGTATATTTTTTGTGTTATTTTGTAGATTTTTGCATACTTATGATAAAATAAGACAGCAGCGGCAGCTGTGTGAAACTTAACACAACTCAATTTGGATAAAAGACATTCAACGGGTACAACAGCAACAATAACAATACGGCGACAAGAGTGTGGCATATCTGTGTATAGATATTTCTGCCGATACATATACTTGGTCTGTGTGTAATTTATGCACACACATTCGCATTCGCATTCACTGATAAACATGTAAATCAAACATGAACTTTGACTGATGGCGACAAAACGACGCCTTCTCACATTTGTTGTAGTTGTAGTTCCACTCGTTGTTGTTGCTGCCTAATTGAGTGGCGCCAACCATGGGGGGAACAAATTATTGCCAGCACCCCTTTCCCCATAAAGACTATATTTTATTATGTGTGCAGATTTTGTTGTAAGCTCCTCAAGTGAAAATTGAAATGAATATCGAAGCAACACGCAAATAAAATGCAAACAAAACATTCAAATTTTATAACCTGTGCAGGAAGAATAATAACATCGAATAAAATGCCACACAATTGCATTAATATAAATAACAAGAGTGCTCTAGTCAGAAGTACCTGACTAGGGGATACCCTGAGCACATGTACACGAACAGAAACAGCCACGTCCAGACAGGCAATCAAATCAGTGAAATACCGGGAATGGCTAACTTGAACATAAAAACTTATGTTTCATATTGAATATAAATCAAATAGCATCAAAGAGGTTTTCGTTTCAAATGTCTTATTGTGCAGACAATAAATTTTGTTGCTACCGAACCAAATGGTTTTACACAATTTTATAATTTTGTTTTGTTTTTATTAAGCCGCTAAGCTTAAGCAATTTAGCTTGAATATAACAGAAGATTTTGTTAAACACTCAACAAATACTCGCATAAAGATATTTTTCCGGTATGTGAAAGTATTTGTTCTCATACCAAAAATCAAAAAGAAGGAATGAACAGAATTCATAAGAAAAAAGAATGAAAATATTTATGTATTAATATATTTATTTATTTTCTTTCATCGTTTTGCCTTAATTTGCAATAACACGCGGTGGCGGCAATTGTTTCGCCTTATTTACGCAGCATTAAAATGTATTAAAAATTTTGCAAAAATATGTGGCCGCCAGGTGGGCGTTTGGTTTAGTTTGGGGCCAGGGGGCCAGCCCGTGACTGTTGCCGCGTGTGGAGCGTACCAAAAGCAGACGTCAAAAGAAGGCAAAGTGTGTAAACACTCGTATGTGTATAAAGCACATAAGTAAGTATACGTACAAATATCGCCTGTTTGTGCGAATATACATATATACATCTATATATGCATATATGTGTATATGTGAAAAGATATTGAAATGTTGCGTCCAACGATTAGCGCATGAATGAAAAATCACACGACCATTGCTCGTACCGAGTGTTTTGGTTTCGGTTCTGTTATGCAGCCTTATCGAATAGGTATTTTATATTTGTATTTTGGTTTTTGTTTTTCTTCTTTTCAATTATTTGTTTTATACATTCAATGATTATTTGGTTGGCGTAAAAATAAAATGAATTTACGATACATATATTCGTATATATAGGCATATCTCAGTTGGGTGTGCGTTGAAAAAGAATCGAAAATTATTGCAGATAAAATGCATTTGCTTGTTGTTTTATTTGGCAAATTTATAGATAGACACACGGCTGGCGTAGTTAGATATAGTCATTGAGAGTGTGTGTTGGCTATCCCAAAACAAATATACTTATAAACATACTTATATGGCGACTATACGCGCAAACGACTGACAAAACACAACGCTTTTTAATATGTATGTACACGTTTTGTTTTTATATAGACATATATAAGTTTGTATCATTTTGTATATTTGTTAACGCTTTTTGTTTATTTTTTTTTCATCTGCTATTTTATTTTTATCTTAGCAGTCTGGTAGCTCGAAATAAGTTTCATGAATTAAAAATGAACGAAACGTGTTGTACGCTGGTGCTATATATAAGTGTCTATATATTTTTTTAATTTATATAATTATATTTGTACGTACGCTCTTCTTTCGTAGGTCGCCCGTATTCAATGTTGAGAATATTTATTATTTATGTGGTTTATTATTTGCTTTCATATGTTTAAATTCGTTCGTTTTAATATTATGCTAAATTTTTTCTTTAACTAATAAGCTCTTTAAATTTGAATTGAGTTATAATTTAAATATTACTGATAAACTGTTTTTTTTTGTAATTAATTTTTAAATTGATAAGGTGAATACTAACAAGTAAAAAAATACGACCATCAGATTATTTGCATAGTAAAAATATGAACATTTAGTCAAGTATTATATTTATAATATTTATAATTTTGTCGCAAGACAGATTTAAGATTTTTTCCAGAATGCAATTTATTGACTTGGTTATTAATATTTTTATTACAAGAAAAAACTAGCTTGCTTAAAGAATATTTCGTATAAAGTCAGATTGTTGGACGTGTAAAAGTTTATTGGAAGTTGATAACTTACATTTCAATTAATTGTTTGGTAGTGGATATGATGTAAATGAATGTTATAGATAGTTATCAAATAAAGAATATCGCAATTAACTGTGTCTATAACAGATTAGTAAATATGTAAATTATGGATTTGAAATTTATTAACATTGTAGATTGTAGAACCTTATCCTCAATTCAGTTTATTGCATTAATACAACTACAGCGATAATGATGTGAAATTGAGTGGCTCTTTGTTTTACCTTAACAAGAACTTTAGTCCGTCATGCTGATCGACAATAATTCCTTTGATGTCGAGGAATAAATTAATGAATAATGATTGGAAATATAAGACACAAAGCTTTAGGCACATACGCAAAACGATTTTTTTCGCCGGAAATTGATATTTTCTTTAAATAAATAAAAGAAAAACGCGACCTGGACTAAAAGTACACGGCGAAAAACCAAAATCCATAGGATGTGTTTGATTTGCCGGATGACGATGTTTCTGATGGTCTCTGTGCGGACTGACTGCACAATTGTTGGCAATAACAACAATTTATATATAAGCATTAAGAAGAGTGTGCGAGTGCGTGCGCACACTCTTTCCTCACACTCTTTCCTCTTACACAGCACACACACACACAACTCGTTGCTGTGTTATGTGCTTTTCAGGTTTGTTTTTACGTTTTTACGCGCGCGCTTCTAAAAGAATTTTTACGCATACGTTGGCGACGATGATGATGATGATAATGATGATGATGTTGATGATGGCAACAACAGATCCCAGTGCCAGTCCAGAGTCGTGGAGCTTCTCCACATTGCCACCACGCCCCCGGGCCACAATGAGGCGATGGCGATGGCGATGCGTCGCGACGCGCATGTATCTAGATAAGCAGACAGGGCAGCGTGCCACAAGAACAACCGCGAAAACAACGACAAGTCGAAAACGTTGCTGCCTTTCATAGTATTAGACTATCGGTTACCCTGTACAAACGGGGATTCAAATTGGATCCCCAGGTTAGTGAACGATTAATACCATAAGAAGCCAGTGATAGTGACGAGTGAGCTTAAAAGCCTATTATTAAAATATCACCATAAAATATAAAACAGTAGTTAATTCAAAATGGTTAATCATACGCCGCTTGGTATTCAATTTTCAAAAATATTACGTTTTTGAATTTTCTTCAATTAGGTATGATTATTTTACAATTTAGGATCAATGCATAAATAAGAATATAAATCTTCAATTATGTACAAATGCATTTATTACAAGAATTTAATCAAAGTACAAGTGAGATAAAATGTTTTCGAAGCAAAACTTTGTTTCAGTTTCCTTTTTTATCATTGATTTAATTTAATAACATAATTTTTGTCATTCTTGAAGTGTACGGCATTGTTTGGTTAAATTATATATGCAATTTATACGCACATAAGCGTACTATTTCATTTATAATATGAAATGGTTGTTTAAAAAATTCTTTATTAGTATAATATCTGTTGTATTCCTTAGGGCTTCCTTTTTTGGCTCAGATCTCATACTTCAAATAAATTCCTTGCACAACACTCAAGGTCGTTAAGTTCATTACAGACGAACGAAACTTAAATTTACACTATTGAATTCGCCCAAATACCCATAACCTATGCCTGACACTGATTACAGGGTATCGCAACACGCAACGACGGGTTGCTCGGGTCCACCACATACTAACGATGCCTTCTTCTTGTTGTTGTTTCATTAATATTTTCCCCTTTTTTGTTGTTGTTCGCTGGCTTCTTTCTTTCCAGGCAACCAATTTTTGCTGGCCGTGTGTATTTTTTACGCGCATTTGTTTACTATAGATACACAACAAACAGAAACCAACACACACCATTTATACATATGGCCAGTGTTATATACACAAATGGCCAAAGTTTTCGATGCGCTGGCTACTGTATACACGAACGTATACGTATATGTATCTGTATCTGTATTTGCATCTGTGTTTGTATTTGTACCTGTATCTATATTTCGTTGCCATTAAGCTTAAATAATACCAAAATAAATAATGAAGAAGCAAATAACAACAACGCCAGTCAAGAAGAAGAAAAAGAGGAGCAAGAACAAGAACTGCTGTAGGATTTTCGTAAAAGTTTAAAAAAAGTATCTACAAATGCTGCACTCGTTCTTGAGTAGATACTTTAGGCATTTACTGCCGCATTTAAGTGAATTTTGTGTCCATTACATAAAACCGAAAGTTAAAGGCCAACTACGATTATAGCCTCCGTATGGCGACAGAGCGGGGCAAGGAAGTTTGTTACTGCTACCGTTTCGAGAAAAACTACACACGGCTGCATTTCAAATGGAGTGGGAGGCTGACAGGCACTTGGTTTTATTTGCTTTTCGAGTGGAACAGCAGGGGTTGGGGGCGTTGGGGGTATAGCGTGTGTGCGTTATTTGGTTGTATTCTCTTAAGTGTGCCCCATGCTCATTGTTTACTTTACGATTTAACAGGTAGCCCGAAGCAGTAAATTGTGCGCGTCCCTCCCCAAATCTCCAACTAACGGGTTCATGCTAAGGAACTTGAGTCCATACCCTAATTAGATGTCTAAACCTTACAACTTTCGGCGGTAGTACAGCATATGGATAGCCAGATGGAATGTGCAGACAATTGTATGAGGCTCTAAGTGTTCTAAATGAAATTAGGAACCAACATTTGGTCAGCTAGATAAAAAAAAAAACAAATAGGAAAACAAATCTGTAGCGACTACAGATATCATTTTGAAATTTCTAAGATCTTTCCAAATTCACGAAATTTTCACAAATATATAAACACTTTTTAATTTCCACGTATGTGTATGTTTAATGATTAAAAAATAAAAAAAAGCTTCACTTCACTTTATTACCCATAATTGTATTTTCTGATATTACTTTTCCAGAAACTCTTCAAGTAATCATTGTCGTGCTCTTCTCTCTATACCCATAACAAGATAACCTAGTGTGATAGCCAGCTATCGAAAAAAAAAACATGCAATCAAAATTCGTTCTTTCGATTTCAGTACAGAAGAACTACGTACGGAAACAATGTTTGCTGTTCGACTGTCTAGCTATTCCATTGATATTATTGTAACCCAAAAACATAAAGCAGAAACTGTCTATTCTTGTGGGTATTGGTGTTATGCTAGGGTTGACACCACTTTGTCTTGATAGAAAGTAATTTATTATATGATTTATTGGCTACTTGATTGATGAAGTCGTTTCGAGTTGATTGCACGATAATTTTATTGTTCGCCTCATGCGTTCCTCTGTATGACACGGGAGCCTACGGGGCAATAGCGAGCCCCAACACATACTACATAGTTCCCTACACAACGTATATCACCAATGATTAATATTGAGAGATTAGTTAAAATCAGTAAGCGAAAATCGAACGTTGAGAAATAGTAAACAAATGTGCCGATCGTATGATATGACTGTTTAGAGGTGGAAAAGCGGACAAACATCAGCAGGTCAAATAGTAAATGCCCTTTTTAGTGGTAGAAAAGCAGAAAAACATCAGCAGGTATTATATGTATGTATTATAATGTATCTTATTTCAAACGCCCATGCATTTCAAATATATTCATTATTAAAAATACAATTTAAAGAAACAACATTAAAACCAATTCTGAGGGGGTCAAAATTGTTGTCAAAAATCATGCATAAATGAAAAAATAAAATTTTACTTCTGCGGCTCTCGGATCCGTAGTTCGTATATTTCGAACGCCCATAACTTTGTTAAAACTGAATCGATTTTCATGTTTGATGGTATTTTTTTCATGGTTTGTCCTCTATATTGATTCTGCACTTTAAATATATTAATTATTGAAAATATAATTTAAAGAAATAACATTAAAACCAATTCTGAGGGGGTAAAATTTGTTGCCAAAAATCATGCATAAATGAAAAAATAAAATTTTACTTGTGCAGCGGCTCTTGGATCCGTAGTTCGCATATTTCGAAACTGTTAAAACTGAACCAATTTTTACGTTTGATGGCATTTTTTTCATGGTTTGTCCTCTATCATCTACGTGGCGTCCTTGAATTTTTTTCTGTGATGTGTTTGGGGAGCTTTACAGCAGTACATATTCAAATATGGAGCCTCAAGCTCAAAATCTGTGGGAGATATAGCCATTTCCGATTTTTTAAGACGGTCTGGGGCGTTTATTGGATTTTTTTGACGTTGCTGCATTTTAATATAAATGCAGCTAGAAAGCAATGATTTTATCTTGCCCTAAACCATATAAGAAATTTATTGCAAAACGCTAAAAATATGCAATACGCTAAAAATATGTAAAGATATCGGTTTTAGAGAAACATGTAGAAAACTAATGTCAAAATATGGCGTCTTCAGATGAAAATTCTGCGAATATTGATACAGAATTGAGTTCACTCTATTATTTAAAATGTATCTTAAAAATAGAATTCAATTTAATACAGATGGCAATTAAGGGTCGGGCAAACGGTTTTACATTAGTTTACATTTATAGAACATTAAAAAAAGTTGTGAAAACGAGAAAAAAATGCGAGAAATGTGATGAAACACGCGTTGGATATGCATTCAATTATTCTAGTGGCAACTTGGCTATAAATATTTTTAGAACTAAAACCACACCTGATTTATGTAGATTGTGATATTGGAACGGAAATCAATAAAATTAATATATAGCATGGGTGCACTTGAAAAAGTTGTCAACACAAATTGCCGTTAAATGCATTTATTACCATCATATATGGAGATACGAGAAACTTGTGCACGACACGGAGTGGGAAAATAACCCAGACAGAGAGCCACAAGCCGACAATTTTACACCAATAACATATATATTTATTTATTTATACAGTGACATACGCACACAAAGATACATTTGCAATTTCAATAATGATGTACAATTTGCATAAGTGAATTTGTAATAGTTTAGTCACTGCGTAAGAAATGTTCATAATATAAATCGGTCGTGTTGAGAACTTAAGAAGTCGTTATAATATATGCGCACACGTACGTATATATTTACACCACACATGTATGTACTTTATGCACTCACTGTATGACAATTGACATCTAAACAACTTATTAATGAATAACTGGCTGTTCAACTCGACTACAGCTACAGTTTAAAGCTTATTACCGAGCAAAATGTACAACTACTGCCGGCACTATAATGGCTTTTTTATTTATATATTTATTTTGTTATACGTTCGCACTCTTATATACAATGTATAAATATATATATGTATATCATGAGTGTGCATAGCACTTGAAATGGCAAATGAATGACACCGCTGCGTACAAATGAGCGACCAACTGACTGACTGACTGACTGAGCGTCCAATTCGACAAACGCAACGACTCGCCGAGCGACAGACGGACGAGTTAAGACTAATCAGGCCCCCACGCCATATATGTATTTATAATACTATGATATGGCAAGGCAACGAAAGCAACAATAATGGTTTAAATGCCATATCAGCAAAGAGTATTGCTGACTACAAATTATAATCTGGCGAGGGCTATTTAACAAGTTATGATTATGAACTATAGAGTTGAAAAATAAGTGAGGAAGATTCTAATCGAAATTAAGTAATAGCAATATATAAGAAACGATTTCCTTTTTTTATTCCTTTTCTAGGAAGAAAAATAAAATAAGTTTTATGTTTTATTGACACTGCATTGAAAATATTTATTTGTACAAATATCAAGTTTGTATTATGTTATTTGTTGTATATGCTGAGATTTATACGAATTTTCTTTTCAATACGCATATTTGTCAATTATTCTTTTAGTATTTTTAAAATTAAAGTACCAGTCAATTAAAAAAATTGTATTGATATATTTGTTTGTCACTTTGTCATTTAACAAGGAGGATATTGTTACCTAAATTTAAGAAATGATTTAAAGCATATTTACTGAAACAATCGCAGCGATATGTATGTAAATTGTTATAGGTGCACATCTAAAGACGACTTGAACAGAGTTTAACTTATAGTACACAATTTAAAAACTTTTTAAGATTCTATGATCCAGCTTAAAATCTTCTTTAATATTAATTTAAATATTCAATCAGTCAGAAAACAATAAATAAAAAGTTTAATAAAAATTAACTTGCTATCCCGTATTAATAAAGAGTTGACACTAATTATAGGTATATATATATATAATATATATATAATATCAAACATTTGATTCATTATTTAGCGATCCACCCAATTGTAGGACAAAACGCACCGCTTCTCAACACACACATGTGCAATGTACAACAGCACACACTCGCACATATTAAACCGCACTTTTATAGATAAAGTAACAGCCGATTCTCAACAGCACCGAACAAAAACACACACGCACATACAGTAACATACGCACACACACAAACACACTCGCCAACTCGCACACACAATCACACAACGATAATCGAGCAAAGTTGTTGTCAACAAGTTTACGAGGCAACCGCCAAAGTCTCTACTGAATTAGCCACCTCCCCCGCCCAATCAGCCAACGAGCCCCATAATAACCCATAACCATGTGCGAGTTTCTTTTGCTTTTTAAGCATATCTTAATTTCGAGTTATCGTTGGCTTCGTTTGTATTTAGTTTTCGTTTCGTTTTCGTGTTCGTATATGTATAAGTATGTCTCTGCGAGTATTTTAATATTTTATTTATATTTGTTGTGACGTGCCGTGAGTAATAACTATAGATATGCTCATATAGCTATATATACATAGATATATATACCTGTATAAAACGTGTAGAAACCCGTATACAATTTTTTAGCACTGTGGCGCTTTAAAGCACGCACAACTCGGCCGAGACGCCAAAATAGTCAAGGAAATTGCTTAAGCGCTCTTTTAAATAATATATATTTATTTAGTTGTATATGCACATATTTATTTATCTGGGCATTTGTATGCACAGAACTGATGATCAGTCACTAAACGAGTATGACTAGAGTAACCATCACAATCATTGAGGTTACGGTTGTATCGCTTCATTTAAGGTCTTTGCATGGTTAATGCTTGCGGGTCTCTTAGAATTTCAATTCCATTTATGACATTCGACCGTAACTAACTCAATTGGTATTTAAAATTCATTAAATTTAATTTAATTTCCTTTTACAATTTGCTCCAATATTAAATTAAATACAAGTAGTACACTCAGTTTCTTTTTGTAACATGCATCGTATAAAACACCCAAAAGTTTCATTAACTTAATCGTTAGAAAGCAAACATAAATGTGTATAACATATTTATGTGTTTTAAATATGGAATCAATCATAACACAATAAGTAAGGGGGTGAATAACTTTTAAACTAAGAAATGTTTTTAAGCTGCGTATGCTTCACGCACACATGTCGAACCATTTGGTGGCTCTAGCTCTTACAGTCTAGGGGATATGCTAAGAAAACTAAAAAAAAATTCAGTATTACAATCGATTTTTATCGATGTTAGTGAAACGGTGCAAAATAACGCCAAAAAACATGTTTTACATTTTACTCAAGTTTGTATATCTTTGTATATCTTTTTTTCTATTTTTTTATTTATCCTATTTTTATTTTTTTTTTGATAAAATAAATAATTATCTACAAGCATATTTACCATAGGGCCAATTCCATAATAATTTGAATAACATTTTGTGTATTTTGAATTATAGTTTTAACTTCATTTTGCTTTTGTATAATAAGCCAGTGATAAAATTAATAAATCAATTTGTTTTAATACGTTTATAGTAACCATAATTGAGTATACACGATTTCTAAATTGTGAATTCCTTAATGAAACACTTTATGTGCACAATTAATTGTTTGAGTTGGTCATTGGTCAATAACCTATTCGATGTTATATAAATACGAACAGATGTTTATTGGTTTTAATAGACATTTTTGCCTCGAAGACAAAATGCTTCACCGAATACTTGAAAATGCATGTAATTTGCCGTCTGTGTTCAGAGTTGAAAAACTAATGAGAATAATAAATTTTATGAGCCGAGCGCCTTTCATTCATTCTGCTAAAAAGCAGATAAAACTTTATAAAAATAAATATGTACATATACAAGCAAACAGTTAAATGCGTGTGTGTGTGTGTGTGTGTGTGAGTGAATGATGTGCTTTTCATTAAGAATGAATTCATCGCATGTGTGTTTATGTGCATAGGTTTGTTTGCACTTGTACACATATACACAGATACATACGTGTATATAGATACTTAGATATACAGTTAAATAAGTGATCGACTGCCAGTATGCAGTTGCTATGTGCTGGAATTATATTTATCGTTCTATAAATCAGTCAGACATACAGACATACACTAACCACTATCATTTGTAGACATTTTGTTAAAAGTAATCACACATGAACTGGCCAAATCAGATACAAGCTTGTATCTACATCATTGTATCTGCAGTTGCATCTGCGCTGCCAAAGCCTATAACCCTATAGACCAATGAAGCGACAAAAAAAGAAAACAGGCACAGCAATATGAATGTATTAAAGCCCGACAAACTGATAGCACAACACGACTGACTGACCGACGGAATGACAAACAGACAATGTGACAGTATTAACTTGATTTTCAGTTTGTGCCTAACGAATACCGAAATCAATAAAAGTCGTTGTACATAACAACACGCGTCGCAATACATATATACGAGTACGTATATATATGTATGTATACACCCTATACCTATACACAATACACCTATGAATGCCTCTTGAAAGTATTTGTGTACCGGCTTATCATTATTAAATACAAATTTAAATTACATTTGACTTATCAGCGTGTTTTCTTTTGATTGTTGCTGTTGTGGCCTCTATATATTTCTTATTTTTTATATTTTTTCGCCCGCTTCTTTCACCTCTTCTTTTCGATTCTTTATTTACGGAATATACGAACATATGTATATATGTACATGCATATATTTTGTGCCGTGTTTACCTTCTCAACAGTTTTGCTGCCTTCTCGAAAGCTTAAACAATTTATTTTGTAATTCTTTTATGTCAGGCTGAAACTTTGTAATCTTACAATAGGATCTGCTAATCTGTAAAAGTATTTTCTATTGCTTTCAATACCTACTTAAAACGAATCTAATAACATATTTTTAGAAAGATTTTTAATTTATAACACACGTAGCTCCCGTTTGAAATTTAACTTTTCTTATCAAGAAGAGGTGTATTTCAAAAGATTAAAACTCGACTATAATTGAACCAAATTTTAATTAGAACAATATTTGATTATTTCTCAGTGTTATATTATATTTTCAGTGTTAATAAATTATTTATCTAACTTTTGGCAGTTTCGATCAAGTTTTTATTTTTTTTTTATTGATTTTTGGTCGGGCAGTGTTTAATGTGTATGGTACAACGTGCATACCAAAAATTAATTATCACATTAGGTACATTGCTACAAAAACGGCAATAAAATAACCCACTTGCCGTGATAAATATGGAACAACAATTTTATTTATTTATTCTAAGAAAATTGTTTTGTTGCTATTCAAAATAAAATATCGACAATATAGCGCAAAACTACAATTTTGTTGTTGAACCACACCTTACAAATAATTTCACAATAACTTTTTATAGGGTATTTTCGTTAAAAAACAATACAAACAAACATGTATCGTAAATTTTTGAAGTTATTGATCCCATTATTAAAATCTTCCTGAATCAGAAATGGAACCTTGGTTTGAACCTAGAATTGACCATTGACCGTATTTTTTGACTTTATTTAGTAAAATTTAAAATTGCTTTCTAGTTTTGTAAAAACAAAATTAAAAAAATTCCTCTGGAGAAATACACGGTATTAGATATTTTAAAGCAAGCTTTATATATTTTTCATCGTAAAAAAAATAAAATATAATGGAAAGTTATGTTAAAGTTTGAAAGTTATGGTAAGTGTGCAAACATGAGTATATATCCAAAGTTTGAGTTATATGCAATCAAAATCAATTTGCGTTTCCAATATTGTGGATACTCTTGCTTTATCATTTATGTTTATTCTAAATGGCGCTTGGGAAATTCATATATTTCCATTATCACAAAAATATTTGCCCAACACTTAAGTTCCCTTTCAAAGCCCTGCATATACAAATATATTTAGATGGAAACAGAAAAAGGGTATAAGTTAGATACATATTTATACATAAAAACATGCATGTATGTGTGCACTAAGTAGAAGCGAAATAAATATGAAAAGTAAAAGCAGAAACAAAAACAGACTGCCAAAGCAAAAAATAACATCTGCTTGGCACTAGCTGAGTCTGAGTATTTATTTGGACTGGATCTTAATTTCCTGCAGCTTCTGTTTGTTTAGCTTTTGTTAGCTTAGTGCAACTTCTTGCAAAGAAACTGCGTCTGGCATTGACTGGACCTGATGCTAAGGCCAGCGCTTTAATTTGAAAAATATATTTTTTAAGGATCAAGCCAGCAATTTACATTTAAGTTATAAATATGAAATCTACTTCCAATTGGATTCAAATTAATTTTCAAATATTTTCATGTTCAAACAAATTATATTATTTGGATCAGCGATTTTGGAAATCCTATACCTATAAAAGAATTTCAAAAACAACACTTAGCTCAATCCGGTTAATACCAGACAGTTTAAGTCAAATTAATTGGGTATTGGGTTTATTTCTAGCCAATATTTATTAATTACCTGCTGCAGTTGTCAGGCAACTATTTTAAATCCGCAAGCATTTATAAAAATCCAGTACATAACCAGAAACTCACTAGACAATCAATTCATAAATTTAAAGGTAACATTTTGTCGTTATTCACTTTGGGCTACTGATCAGACCGATTTCCTGAATGTTTGTGGATTTTTATTACAGCGTATTAGCCGCAGACCGGTTTTTATTTTTGAGTACCAAATTCCATAATTTATGATATTGTGCTGGCAAACATTGAAAGTTTTTTGGAGCCGGCATTTGAAACAAGTTTTGCTCTTTTTTGGGATATTCTAGGAAATGTGCCGCAAACTCGAATTGAAGCTTTAAGAAGAGGCCCTCCCAAATACGGCCGTATGATACTCTCGTCTGAAACAAGTCCCCGCTGGCTTATCGCCACAAATTAAAAATATTGTAGGGGCCTTTGAGAGTTGTGAATAATGCTCCAATGCTAATGAGGGCGCGCGCTTACTCATCGCTGCGCAGGGCGGTGTGGCAGTCTGGCGGAGGGGGCGGGGGAGCCAGGTCAGCAGCCAATAAAAGGAGAGTAAAAATAGGCATAACGCATGCTTCAAATATGTATGCGTACGATATATGCCACAAAGACAGCGGCAGCAGCAGCAATATCAGCAGCAGCAGCAGCAGCAGTGGCAGTGGCTTTTAATGTTTATAGATAAATACAAGTAAAACTGATGTAGAGAGTAAGTTCAACTAGGAGATACTCTGTGTCTAATGTCTAGTCATTACAAATATTTTCATTATCAATTTACGAACATCTTCTTGAAAAAGTGTTTTTTCTTCGCCCATTGTTATGACATTATCTAACAGATGTAAATCTAAAAAGTGCTTGGATTAAAATTTTCAACGCACAGACCCTTTATTCAGTTTTTAAAATATGAAATATATAAACTATAGAAATTTAAGTTCAGAGATTTATTTCTAATATTAGTTTATTTCATTACAGAAAAAAATGTCTGAAAATATAATTCTACGATTAATCAATTGCATTTCAAATTGATTCACAAAATAAATGAAGAAATTCACGAATAACATATTTATTGTGGAATTACAGAATGTATTAATATAATGCCATGTCTCACACAAAACCGATAAATAACACATATATTTGAAATTGTATCCATTTGGAATGGCTACAGGGTATTAAAGTCACAGACAGAGATGGAACTGGGGAACTGCGACCAGTCGCGAGTTCGTGTTTGAGTTCGGGGCTTTGGCTCGAGTTCCAGTTCGTGCACGCAGCAGCAGCAGCAGCAGCAGCAGACAAAGAGCAGCCTTTGTGCAAACACACACAGAAATTCTAATACGAAGATCGAGCCGTTCGCTCGCTTAGAAAAGACCGAGACAAAGTTGGTAACGAGCGGGCGGCGAAGAACGGCAATGCGGGAGCGGGCGTAACAGGCCTCAGGCCTGTCCTCTCAGTTAGTGAGTGCCAACTTCTTGTTTCCTTCTTCGATATTCCGGTTCTGTCTGGGTATGGGAGCGAGCCAGAGCGAGAGAGGGTCTTTTTGCTTCTGTGCGACAGAGGCAGACGTAATTAATGATCCCGAAAACGCTGACAGCAGCGCCGACTGAGATTGCCGGAGACCATGGAACGCATGTTTCGGTTTATGCTGAGTGAAGCTGTTGTTTTTGAACCAGACCAAACGAAACACAGGTGCGGATTAGGGTCACTCAGTATGACGGAGACTGAGGAGCAGCCATAAATTGTGCGATTGAGTTTGAAATCGGTTGAGGACTCAAAGAAAAAGATATACAAAAAAAAAAGCAAAAACAAATGTTGCATTGAATTAGGGTTTATTATATCAACTGCACTTTAAATGCTAATGAGTGCCTAAAACATTAACATATGAATTGGCCAGATAATTTCGATCAAAACATATTAAACATTTTGGTGAAATTCCCAACAAATTTTTAAACAGACAATTTAGAAATGTTCCGGGTTTGAATTTTTTCTTTGCGAATTTAAATTCTAATAAGAACAGACCCATTATATTCTGAGCGAAAAAGAAAAACCGGAATATTCTTTATTTAAATATAGCTGTAATATGTAATTAAATGCAATACGTGTGGTCTACAATTGTATTGTGTACATTAATTCAAGGAATTGCACTCAATTGATTAAGTAACTAAGTGCTAGAAACGAGGCCAATGAATGGAATAAACCGAAAAATGCATTCACAATGCGGTTAACTGAATCAGAAATAAAACTTGAATCAGAAAATTAAAACTATGGGAGTTACAAAGAATGTTGATTCATCAAATATAAGGCAAACAAAATAATAATACTGCTTAAGAATTTTAAAAGCTTGATAAAAAGAACAATATTAAACATATATGCATGACTCGGCAAGACTGTTGATACAACTCAACAAAATGTATTATTAATCAAAATTGTTTAATCTTGGTTATAGAATCATTGTAATTTTGCTAATACAGTGCTCGCTATGAGATTATAAGACTAAAAACAAATTTAAATTCCTATCCTTTAATTTTAAAAAAGTATTTTAAGCTTAAAAGATATCTCTCATTTTCAATAGCTCTACCTATTTTAGGATAATTTTTGAATTTTTCAGTATAAAGGAAATTTGTGCAATTAGGATATATGAATATGTTTTTGTAATTAATTATTTTGTGCTATAAAAATAATAGGTACAATTTTGTAAATTATTTTATGGAACATATACGTTATAAGTTTCGAGCAACGTATCTTTTATTTACTATAAGTACATTAGTCATCATTGTTATTATTATTTTTAATTTATTGATAACTTTGTTGCAACTTCTAACTCCTAAAAAATCACACAAAGGAGTTATTCCAGTGCATAAAACCAATTCTGAACAAACAAACACACATTCAGTGAAGAAAAAAAACACATTATATACAGACTCCAATGGTCGAGATGTGTGGTATAAGAAGTTGTAATACAACTGGTTGCTGTAGTATTTGTAGAATGCTGTGGCGAGTCTGAACGAACAAACGAATGAACCACAAAAACAACAACAAATAAACGTATCGACAAGTTACACGTACTATAAAAACAACAAGAATGACAGGAGCTACAGAAAACGGCAACTAACGCAATGTGGAACCGGTTCAAACTTACACAAACAAATGTGTATGTGTATGCGTGTGTGTGTTTGTGTTTGTGCGCGTGTGTGCAGCACACAAATCCAAACAAAATGACCAAAAGCCAACAAGAAGATGAGACAACGCAGCAACAGCACGAAGAAGAAAAGCACCAAGAAAAAGAAGTGCGAGAGGCAGCAGCAGCAGCAGCGCTTACCAAGAATGTGTGTAATCGCCACAAACACATACATACAAACAAACAGGCACACACTCGTGTGCCTGTGTGTATATAAACACTAAAGTACACAGAGAGCATGCGTTGGCAACAACATATAATCGGCTACCTTTTTTTTCGTTTAGTTTATTTTACGCGTTTTGCTTTTCATATTCTTGAACTTCAAAAAATAAAAAAAAAAATCGAACAAAAAGCCAGCATAAAATAAATATAAAAAATATCAACAACAAAAGCAACAACAATAACGTCGCGACGTTGTCGGCAGCCAAGCTGTCAGACAGCTACTGGTGTTAAACGTACATAGTACATACTATACTGTAGTATGTAGTAAAACAGCAACAACAACAGCAAACACAATGACACACAAATACACTCACACACATGTATGTACATACAAACACATGCCCACAGGCAAGCGCTGACAACACTGCGTATACGCGACGCGTTGCTGCTTATCGACTCTTTTTTTTCGACTGTTGCTGCTTTTGCCGCAGTTGTTGTTGCTGCTGCTGCTGCTATTGCTGTTGTTGCTATCTGCTTCATAATGCAGCTAATGCTCAAGAGTGCTCGGATCTTGTGCTGATTGTTGATGAGATCCAAGAAATCTTTAGCTGCCCTTAGCACAGACATTACAAATGATATTCAACTCAAAGAAATCCACATCAAAAAAGGCATGTGTCTGACACCGTCGCTAAAAATACCCTATTTCAATTTAATTAACAATTACATTAACTGAGATAATAACCGAAAACTTGCAATCACTAAGCAAATGGAATTTCTTATGATACTATAATTAAATAAATTATTTTATAAATATAAATTTCATAAATAAATTATTTCATAAATTGCGTTATTTTAAAATTTTGTTTGTTTGCAAAACCGCTAAATATTATATTTTTAATTGAATTTACATTTAAAACCTTACTTCTTTTTGTATTGTTTACTAAAGTTTAAAATTGAAATTTTTTTACAGCTCACAATTATTTTAAAAACGAAGTTTCTTTTATAATACATATATTTGTCAAGCATATAACTGTAAGGGACTAACTGAAAATGCGCTACAGTTTGTTTCCAAGTGCTTCAGCCATGATCGTACGTTTTACATTTAATCTTCACAATTAAGTTACAAGCTATTTTATTCTAATTAAGATTTAATCTGTATATCTCTAAAAAAATGCATGTCAGCTATTTTTAGAAGCAGTTTAAAAATTCGATATTTCAGTCTACTCAAATCATAATTATTTAGATTTTCACATTATAAATTAATTAACTACGTTTTGAGGTAGCAGTTAAAACTATCGATTGCCATCCAATATCGAAAAGTTTGTCGATTCAAATATTCGCTGCACATAATGTTACAAACTTGTTTCCATATTTATCATACCCCAATTTCCCCTATAACTCTTTAAGAATGCATCATTTAGTTGATTTACTACTGTCTGCCGTTGCCGTCGGTTCTCTTGCGTCTTCTTCGCATCAATCTCTGGCACTGTTGTTGTTGTTGCTGCTGCTGCTGTTGGCCATATGATGCCATGGGCATTTGGACGCGAACGTGGAGTTTTGTGTAGTCTCTACAACAAAGCTCATATACATAAGACCATTACAAATGCTTTTCTTTTCATTTTGTGTTTATATTTCGGATCTTGGCAGCGCTCTGTTTTTTATTTCTTCAGCTTTTTTTGTCTGTCTGGGCTCTACATGATCTTGTTTTGCCTCGGATTTAGGCAGTTTCGAGTTGTTTTTTTTTCTTTTTTTTTTGTGATGGATTGATATTGAAGTTAAGCATAACTATATACATACATTCCTGTGTGTGTGCGTGTTTGTAGTCGTTGCGGCTTTTAAACTTTAATGATCTCGTGTAAACAATAATCTGATGCAGAGGATTATGTGAGACATTTGGAAATAAATACATATGATTACATATGTATGTAAGTCTAAGAAGACAGCTTCAGGCCTTCAACCCGATTAAGGTTTACGCTTTAAGTTGTTATTATTAAAACCGAAAACTGTTTTTATTACATAAATAAAATAAATTGAACAAAAATAATTAAGAAACCCACTAAAATACGGAAATGATCTTTAAAATAATAAGATAAAATTGTGTTTTATTTTTTTAATTATATCTTTTATTTTGTACTTATATATACTATATAATTACGTGTAACTTATTTAAAAATTATAATTTCCGTCAGATTAGTAGATTTTGTTTGTAACACATTGATATAAGAAAATCTAAAAAATAAAAACGAATAATTTTTAAAATGAAATTCAACTTTTTATATAAAGCTTTCCGACTTTGCAAGCATGAAGAACAACTTTTGCATTAAAAATATTTTCTGTGTAGTTGAAGAAACTTGCACCTGACCATAGGAAACGCACTTGTCCTGCCATAAAAGGCCCCACTACCTCAGAGAGAAAAAGATGAAGAAAATAGACAAACGTGCACTGTATAATAAAGCTAATGGAAACTATGAAATCTATTTGTAAAAAAAATGTATTATATACACATCAAAAAATTTATAAACAAACAACGTACGAGTTTTTTGAAGCAAGATTTTCCGCGCTAGGTCCACAAAACCATTCTCAAGTGGTAAGCAAAGAGAGAGTATATTGGGATGGTAGTGTCTATTTGTTTATTTTTTAATATTATAATTATTATTTTTTGTTACTGAATGTATATTTCAATATTTTTCAAAACCTTAACCGAACCTGGTAAAAAAAAACGCAGCCCAAAAATTGCTTTAGCTCAGAGGAAGCATTAATGAGAATTTGTGACAAGATATTTAATCTCTTTATAAAAGATCAAAAAATATAAAAATAATAAATTTATTTTATTACTTTATAATAAATTAATAGAATGTTTTCCTTTTAAACTTAAAACAATGTGAGGAACCAATGTTCAAATCAAAATCATTAATGTGACAACCAAGGTTCACGAACCAATCCTAAAGGCGAATCGCTGATTCGAACTTTTAAAAGAACCGCCGGCAGTTATTGATGGGTTTGCAGTCATGAATGACATTTAATCTTAATTTTTCATTTTTTCCATAAATTTATTGCGATTATGTCTTTTAAATGGGTATCTTGCAGTCGCAAACTATTGACTGCAACGTTCTTGTCTTTATTGTTTTTGTTTTTGTATTGTTTTATGTGCAACGACATCGGCGATTGCGCCAAGTGTCGCTGACGAGTCTGGCAATTGTTTTAAATGTAATCGGCTTGTGAGTGTGTATGTATGTGTGTGTGTGGCAATTGTGTTTATGTGAAACAAACAGTTTTTTGCGGGCTTCATTAAAATTCCTAGAAACTCGACCACTCCGAATGTTCTCTAATTACAAACAATTTCAATGCAGCAGCAGCGACAGCGGTCGCAAGTTGGCAAATTGTTGCTATTGTTTTTGATTTTGTGTTTTTATGTAGTATTTTTCAGGTTTTTTTTGCATTGCCAAACAAAAGAACAGACGCACACAAATACTCATAAAAGAGAGTCAATCAAAATAATTACAGCAACAAAATCCAATTGGATAGTTAGCGAGCGAGAACAAAAACTCGAATAATAAATGTCAATTGAGCACGCGTTTCGCTGTTGTTGTTGTAATTGCTGCATATACGGTAAATCATCAACGACTCGTTGTCATTGTTTTTGTTGTTGCTAAGTGCGTTTAGTAATTTGCTGGTAATTATCACTCACGCACAATCAAATGTAAATTAGAAGGCAGAGAGGGAGAGCGAGAGAGAGAGGGCTGCAGTGAGTGAGTGCTAATTATACAAACACTTGCACACGTGTGCAAGAAGTGAGTGCATGTGAGTGAGCCCGAGCTAGTGAGTGCAACTGCACAGTGGTGCGTAGGTTGGCGAACATTGATGATCGCACACTGACTGCAAATGCATTTGCAATGGCCTCTAATTGCTTTTGTTTTGCCAATTAATGTGATATTTATTATAATTTATTGTTAGCTTAATGACACTGGAATTATACAAACTATCGAAAAAAAATAAAATTAAAATTGTGTTTTATACGCTTTTCATTTCGGTAGCTGATGTCAAAAGTTAATCTACAATTCAAAGCTTTAATTTTAGCATATTTATGTATATATATGTAGATTTAGATGTAGATAATCTGTACATTGTTTAGCTTATTTTGAACGTTTCTTTATATTTTTTTTGTTTATTGCCAGGCTGACAAGCTTTTGTTTTTTATGCATAGTATTATGCGAAAATTGTAAAAAGAAAAAATTATAATGGAAGAGACAACAACAAAAGAACAAAAATTAGTATTGTCGGTATAATTTGTATGCCAATATAGTAGTGAGTAACAATAACAACAACAGCTACAACAATTGAAATCTTTTCTGGTTCTCTCTATGGCCTGACCAGCTACAACACAAAGCAGATGCACTATGGTCACTCTATTTTAGCCAGCATGAGTGAACAGGCGAGCGCGAGAGAGTACGAGAGTATCACTATTTACGCGTGCCTATATGTTGCTGTGCGTATGTGTGTGTGGCGCACCGTAGAAATGAATGAAGCGAGCGTCGCAGCTGCAGCCGCTGTGGCTGTCGCTGCCTGGCGTAAGAGCAAGTGTAAGTTCCTATACATGTGTGTGCGTGTGTGTGTATGTGTAAAACAAAGAATCATGAAAATTTCCAATTGGCAAATACACAAGAGCCAGAGAGTGAACACGAGTGAGCGAGAGAGCGTTGTGAGTAAGAATTTGCGCTTACCGTTTTGCTTATTGACGTAGGCGTCCGTCTGCTGCTGCTTCTGCTGGCTGCGTATACTTTGGTAAGTCTGTGTGTGTGTGTGTGTGTGTGTGTGTTTGTGTGTATTTTTTTGTCACTCGTGTTATTATTTTTGCCCAGGGGCTGCTTGCGTTGTGGTTTTTGTTATGCAAAATGGCATAGAATATATTTTTTTAGCGCACGCGACACAAACACATTTTAAAATTAACACTGCTTATGTACAATATATTAGTGTGTGTTTGTTTGTATGAGTGTTTTACAATTAGTGGCAGCTAAAATATTTAAGATATCTTTATTTGTAATTTATTTTTATTTGTTTGAATGCGCCGCGCTGCGCAACACGACTGCGACTGCGACTGACGCAGCGACGAGCACTTTACCGTGAAAAATTTTCATTCATTGAGGAAAATTGAAATGAGCCAACGAACATAACCGAACGAACGAGCGAGCGAGCGAGAATCAACGACAGTGTTTGTATGCGTGTGTGTTGGTGCTCACTCTCTCTAACAGTGTTGCCAACTCAGCACCGTTCAACAAAAATGCTCCCAAAACGAGGCGAGCATTTAACATGCAATTCGTATTAAAAGCTTAGCGTAAACACACACACACAATCACATTATTTTTCGTCTGATTGCGCCCCCACATTCACACTCATGCATCGAGTGAGAGTGCGAGAATCTCAACACAGCTCTGGCCACACAACAGACGCCGCGTCGACGTTGGCAGCGGCACGTGTGTGTGCGATGTGTATGTGTGTGTACGTTTGTCGTTTGCTTGAATTTCTTTGCTCTCTCTCGCTCTCTTACACGCGCATTTCGTTTCTGCTGGCTCGCTTCGATTTTCTTATTGTTGTTGTTATTATTATTGTTTAAATTGCTTATTAATTCAATATTTAGAAATTAACCACTGCATTAAATAAATCGTAGCTGGTCGCTTCTGCCCCACACACATACGTACAATTAGAGGCATCACCGCAATTTACACTTTCTTGTTGCTACATTTTTTATTAATTTGTTTCTTCTATTTTGCTTCTTTGTACGCTTGATCTGATTGCTTATATGCACTGCATCTGCATATGTTTTTATATATGCATGTGCATATGTATTTTGAGTTGCCAAGTGTTAGCACAAATTTCAATTGTTGCTAACTCCAACATACGAACGTATGTTCACACCACGAACGTCTCTTGCAAACTAAATCGCAGTGGCAACTCTAAGCCGACGTCACGTCCAACACAAGACCAACCTGCAAAATACCAAAAAACGCGTGAAAATATACTAACTTGGCATTTCATAATGTAGCCCTGGCAAGTATTTAATTCACGAAGTGTTAAATTTAACTATTAATAAACACTAAGTATAATATAAAAATATAACCGGAATAATTCATTTTAAATTATCTAATTGAATTTTCTACAGTATCAAATCTAAAATCAAACTTGCTATAAAGGCGATTTGTTATGTGTGGCAACGCCGTCGTGGAAATACGTTTGGCGGTAAGTTTAAATTAATCATTATTAATTGTAATTTCTTTCCACGATTGCTTGTATTAATAACTGCTAAAAATGTTGTAATTTCGAATAAGAATATATCATTTTCGATTTCTCTGTACATATTTGTTTGTTTTATTTGCAATAAAAGGATTTTTTAAGGTATTAAGAAGCTTAAATATGGTGACCCTAAACGATTACTGAGTGACCGTTTGGTTAAAGGTGAAATTTTTAAACTTCAAACGAGCGCCAAATTTAAATTTATATTCAAAGTTTTACATGAAACACATTTAAGTCAAGTTGACCAGAATCTATATTATTGTAGTGCAGTAAGCACTAATTACTGATTCTTTAAAGTCTTTCAGCTTATAATATTAATAAAAATAATAAACATTTAAATTTTATAACAAGTGGAAACATACCACATGATTTTTGACCATTTATTTCTATATAAGGCTTTATTGTATAGTAGTTCGACGGTTTAAATAACAAACAAATTTTTTGTTCACACAAAATATGAATTTTTGTCCGATTGTTCTTATGGGTGCTATATGCTATAGTAGTCTGTTATTATGATAAAATTGCAAATATGTTAGGAGTATAGTGACGCATTATTCCTATGGCAGATATATGATATAGAGGTTCAATTCGGCCGACTCTGACATATACTTTACTTTATAAGTTTGGAGACAATGCTTAACACATTTCGTGAAAAAAATTATAATACCCTTTGCAATGCAAATTATATAAACAATATATACCGCAATGTAAATAACAACACTCGTTAACATTATATTAACAACTTCAAACAGTCGAAAACGGTTAATTATTATAATTATTTTGGATGATGATAGATTTTTGTAATTTTTAGAGGCGGGAGTGAGCGTTGCCGCAATTTTTCAGCTCGATCTTCAGAGGATGTCATTAGAAATCTGTCTTTCAAATTTGGTGATCCTTCAACTTCTTGAAAATTGTGAGAGATATGGATTTTCGCGGTTAACTCGCCTACAAGTGGGCGCGCCAAATAAATTTTTTCTATATATGAGGTCGCTCAATCTGTCTGAAAAAATTGATGTATATAACTTTAAAACAGAGCGAGATACATATATATAAAGAGAGATGTAGATATAGATTAAATCAATTCAATATACTCTTTTCACTTTCTGAACGAGTATAAAATGTAATTTTAATAAAATACCCAAAAAATAAAAAAATAAAACGTGAATGGCGAAAACTGAAGAGCTTTCAATTTATTTTTAAATGGGCTCTTGATTAATCAATTTCACGACGTTGTTTTTCCGTCAGTTATTTTGTTTTGTTTATTTTGTTGCTCTGTATCAACGTCAAAAGAATTAAGTTCCACGGGATACACGATAAAAACTGACCCAAAAATCTGTAAAAATTACAGAAACACATCCAATAAAATGTTAAATTTTAACAAAACTTCGTGTACAAATATTTAGGATTGGGCCTGTGTTTGTTTACGTTCAATTTGCAGTTGATTTTAATATGGTACGCAACGGGCTTAAGTTAGCGAAGTCATTGAGAAGCCCGCCCAATCCTGCTTGTCTATTTATATTTATAACTTTTTGATCCTCTAGCCGCCCAAGTTGTGCTCTGCGTCTTCTTCTTCATATCCGCCATAGCCCCACTCAAAGCTCACATAATAATATCGAGGCCCATGAAAGGGAATGCCGAGGCATTCATCAAATTTGCGCAAAAGTTTAGAAATATTAAACCGCTTATGTGACCGACGCAGCTGCTGCCGCCTCGGTAGAAGCACCTACGACATAAATTACGCATACGTCATGTAAACCGTGTGTGAATAAACAATTTTACACCTTCTGTGCGTTGCTGTTGTGCCTCTGTTGCTGTTGTTGTTGTTGTTGTTGTTGTTGTTGTTGTTGGGCACCAACTTTTGACTTTTATGATGGCAAAGACAAAGTGAAAAAGTGCCGCCCCATTCAAAACTCATTGGAACTTAGACCAGAAGTTAAATGAGTCGCAAAGAGTAAATTGTACGTGAGAAGCTGCTGCAAAGTACGCGAACTTCAATTAATTTTTGGCTAAATTGCGCAAATATAATCAAGCGAAGAAGTTGTTTTTCGAGCGTCTTTATACTATTTTCCCACATGCAACGAACGTGCATTAGAAACTCTCTTTTTCAAAAAACTCAGCGGAGTATTTCTTGTATATTCTTTAAAAATATTTATATATATTCATCTGTATAAATAAATAAGTATAAATACTTTTATTTAAATACTTTTAACTACAATAATTAAAGTTTTATTGATGATATATTGCATAGACGTTTCCCTTTATTGTTTGGTATAATAAGCCAGCAGAGAACTGTAAGATAATTTTTATGAATTTTCCCCCCCCACTTTTACTACCTCTTTTTCATAGTACGACAAAGTTTTGCATGCGAAATTGGAGGGAACAGAAACATAAAAAGCTCGCAAAAGTAAATTGATGGTTTGGCAGGTGACTGTGTGTGTGTGTGTGTGTATGAGGGGGTGCGTGGTGTGACTTGGTATTTAAAATAATAATCATAATTTGCTACACCTGTCATCAAGTTTTTATGTGTGTCGTTTACAACGGCAACGACAATGTTTTTGCATAATTCACATAAAAAGTAATTTGTAAAATTTTCAGCAATAAAACATTTAGAATAAAAGGGCCAGCAAATGTCACCTTGTAAGCTAATTCCCTCCCCAGCCTCCGCGTTCGCTTTGCCCTTACACATTTTTCGCATTTAGTTTGCCATAAAAAGCGCATATTAAAAACTAACGAGCGAACCCAATCCCAAAAACAAAATCCCGGGAGGATTCCTTACAAACTCAGTAGGTGATGTATGTTTTTGCTAATCACATAAACTTTTTAGTTTGGAGACTGCTTTATTTATGTTGACAAATAATCGAATCTATTTAATATTTTTTTATTGCTGCCTGTTTTGAGAAGCGATTCTCTGCAACATATTTTTCCCAGCTGTGATTTTATGTTCCAATTAATATCGCAATTCTTATTGTTCGTGTATGAAATATTATTCGTACTCTTACATTTGATGTTAGCTTCCAAACTCTGGCGAAATGAATAAATTTAAATTAATTTAAATGAATAACTAAATATATATAAAATAATTGTAAAATTTAATGTCAAAATGCTTATTTAATTTTAATTAAATTAACTTTATACCAGTAAAAGCTTTTTTCGTTTATTTTTAATATTTTTTTTTTTTGCATACATGTAACTGCACAAATGAATACCTTCGAAAGGCAAAAACAAATTTTTAATGATGTTGATGACAACAACAGAAACATTGTCAACAACAAAATGTTTGTAAAATAATTGCAACTTCATTTTAGATGCGATGCACACATTAAAATGGCTTAACATATTTCAAGTGTGTTTAATTTAAAATTAATTATGCCTGCAAGCGTCTATATGTATGTGTGTGTACCTGTGTGTGTGGGCTTGTGTGAACCGCACACTTTTACGTCGACACATTTTTAATATGTAATGAAATTTGCGCATAAAACTTTTGCTTTGGCTTAACTTTGCCAAAAAAAAAACTGCAACAGAAAACAAGATAACATAGTGCATTCGTATTTGTTCGAATAGCAGATACTCTGTTATTTTCTGTACTAAAAAGTAAAGTATACTACATAGATTTGTGGTTAAAAGCAATAATTATGGTTTTACTGCTGTAAGTGCGAAGCGAATATAATAAATATTTTATTTGATTAAAATAATAAGTAAAAACCGTATTTAGAAAACAAATAAAAACAATTTAAAAATGGATCGTTTGGTTCACTGTCTAAACCAATGCCGTGCTATTAGATTCGGTCGCCAATAATCTATTTATTATTTTTTATGTAAAATTTATTATAATTATTATAGTTATAATTATTAATATAAGGAAAGATAATATGTTCTTATTAATGCAGCCTCTGAAGTGTGGGTGTTTTAATTTTCCGTTCTACTGAAATTAAACCAAACAGCTGCAAAAGAGAAAATGGTTTAGTTTGGGTTTTGGTTCCGCTGAATTCTGGATTTCTTTTTGTTTCAAAAAGCGATTGGCTAATTTTGTTGTGCAGGTGAATTTTAATTGTTGTTAATTAAATAAAAAATAAATGAATTCCACCTTATATGATTGTGCATTCCCAAAAAGCGTCGTAAACAAATATGTGAAACAAAATGGGAATTTGCTTACCATCTTCTAAACGTACTATGAGAATTATTCTTTCGCAATAAAATATGTTTGCTTGAACATGCATTAAAATACAAGTACGTAACAGAAACCCCTTGAGTTCTACTGAAGTTAAATCAGAAATACAAAGAATATTTTCTTTATTCCCTGAAGGCTTAACGTCAGATATTTTAATTGGATTTTCAGATTGAAGATGTAAAGATTTATATTTTTAGACTTAAGCTTCATCATTGTGACGACTGTGTGTTTCGTTTCGAAAGGTATTTCATGAAATATGACAACAATCAGTTCAGGTATTGATCAAATAGCAAATAGTTGCACAATTTTATGATACCCACTCTCATATATATTCTTAATAGTTAAAGGGTATATGAAGAGTGTTGCAACAAAAGTGTTCGCGTCGCATGCAACAGCAAACTAAACAGCAAAACAAATGGAAGGGGGCAGTGGGAGGGGCGGTTTAGGACAAAGATACAGCAACGAAAACTACAAAAACAGCAGAGGCGAACAACATCAAAATGACCAGCGGGCATTTTTAGTGTTTTATATTTTTTATTTGCTGGCAATTTAATTGGAATAGTTTTGGCCAAACATCAACAAGCTGCAGGAGCAGCTCGACTCTGGCCAAAAAGAAGCCACGGTTGGAGACCGGGCATTCTAGTAAATACATGCAAAACCATAGGCACGGTACGGCTGGCGGGCGGTGGCAAATGTTGAGGGTTGAGTTTTAGGAATGTTTGCATCTCCAAGCTGAACCGAGCTCAATAATAATTTCAATGCCCTTGGCAACCTTGAAATGGGACAATGGCTTGAAAAGCATACATGTACCCATTTACCCTGCAAGCCACCAACCTTTCGCTCTAAAAAGATTCGCGCACGGTCCATGGTGTTTTATTGGGCACATAAAACTTTATTTAATAACCGCTGCATGCTGGGAACAGACTGCGACGCGACCATAAAAAGCAGCCATTAAAATTGCAAAAGACAAAAAAGACAAAAAAAAACGAAAATAAAAATGAATAAACGAAAGCATTTAAAATAAAATCATGCCTGAGCCCTTTGAAGACGCGACAGTGGGCGGCGTTTATGGTCACACGGCCTTTATTGGCCGTTAGTAGCGTTTGTCCACATTTCCCCCTCCTTATCGACTATGAAGTGTCAATGAAGACATCGCAAAGCAAACGACGCTTTGATTGAAGAGGATTACTGCATTTTTCATATTGCTCTAATTTGTAGCTAATAATTTACAGATTTGCTTTTTTCTTTAAACTAAAATCATGGTTGTAGTCGTATATATTTTCCTGTTTTATGTGTTATTCATTATTTTTTATACAAAAAGAAAAAAACGAAACTTTCTATGTTCAAAAGAAAAAATAAATGTTGTAGCTAATGTACAGAACAAAATGTTCAATTACTTAATTTGAATAAAATGTATATTTACTGCTTTTTATAAATAATAATACTACCGGAAAGTTTTTTTAGCAAACTAGGCAACTAAGATAAGGCTCAAATTTACTCACTTTGCTTAAATATTTTGTTTTTCTTTTATTTTTTAGTCATAAAAATACCAAAAATACCACCAAGCGTTGCTACTTAGTACCTTATTATGCCGCATTAGTATATGTATGCTTCACATGCTATACAGGGAAGTTTGTTGGAATAAACACATTAGCTCTATATGTCAATTTAACATATATCTAAATTTGATTAATAGCGTTGATTTGATTTGGGTTTGATTACAAAAGTTCTGGCTAGTTTTGTTGTTGCTACCTTATTATTTCTCGATCTGATTTTATGTGTTCGAATTTCGATTGTTGCAAAAGCAAATATTTATGTATTTATGAGTTCCCAAACAATAAATGTTATCAATATACTTTGTAATGTTTGGTTAATAATCTACGAGATATGTATGCTTAAAAAACAGAGGCTAATATCGATTTTCATCAAAGCCAGTAATACGGAGAAGATTTTACAATCCGATTTTGAGGTCTCTAGCCCTTTTATTTCTGAAATCATGTTTGTCCAGAACGGCGGACAGACAAACGGACACGGATATATCGACTATATAAACATTACAGATGTTACATACGCTTACGTAAAACAATAATTCTTATTCGCCTAGTTACATATATACAGATTACTTACTTACGTTTTTATTTTGTTTAAATTTAAAATATCCAAAAAGAAAATATTCAAATTTTTAATTTAATACTTTTGTTTATTTCGGTTGTATTTGTTTATTTTATGCAATTGGTTTAGTTGTTATTATTATGACTTAATTTTATTATTATTTTTATTTGTAACTAGACGATTATAAATTTGCAATAAATACACTTTATAGTTTTTCTTGTCCCTTAATTTTTGACCGTTATCAAAAATTATAATTGAATTAAATGAGAAAAAACAAAAAACCCAATTAATTTTTAAATATTATTAGACTAGACAAGAATTAAGCTCGACTCAAATGAATTTGTAGTTTTTCCTACATAAAACAAGTATAAATCATTATTTTTTAATTATTTACAAGAAATCTATTTTAAATGTATTATATGTACTATACGTCGGTATTGTTAAAATGGAATAAATGAATTTAACTCTAGTTTTTTCAGTTATAAAACATTCATTCGTTTAATTTTTTCCTCGTAACAGTTAGCCTTTTAAAATTGTTTTATTGTTTGAATATAGAAACAGAAATATATTAAAGTGACGGAAAAAACTCAAAGTGAATATATGAATCAAGTGAATTATTATAATAATAATTTTTTGTTTAGGCGGTCGAATCCATTTTCAATAAACCATTCAATTTACTTTGAATTATTTTAATTCTCTTATTATTTATGTTTAATGCAATTTCTGTTGAGCCATTGTTTTATACTTGAATTGTATGCATTTTGAATATTTATTTTTTTACTTGAAGTAAATAATACCACATTGTTTTAGTTTTAATTTTTCTTTTGAATTGGTTTACTTAGTTCGGTTTTGTTATATTTTTTCATCTATAGGTTTTTGGATTTGTCGTTTTAAACTCGATTTATTTACATTGTTGAGTGCCAATTTATTCCACAAATGTAATTAATTGATTTATTGACACATTCATTTACAAAGATAAATTATCAATCGTTATTCTTTACTTAAATATTATAACTAATTACTCCTGCTAAATGGTAGAAAAAAGTGTGCTACACTTAACGATAAAATTATGTATATTTATATATTTATATGTTTTTATGTAGCTTACAGATACACTGTATTTTTAAATATATATGCATATAGTTCACAACAGATCTAATTAGTAACTAAACACTGACATTGACTAATATTTTGTTTCATTTGACTATATTTACAGGAGGTTAAGATCTAAAAATTGTAACTACACATTTCATCTAATCTTACGATTCGCTTAACAACGCTTTAATATTTTCAGATTTTTATATCTTAATTTTTGTCTTCTTAATGCATATTTCTTAATTCTCAACCAGTTGCTTAACCTATGAAAATGTCACTTAAAACTAAACAGAGATTAGGTGCAGTCTAGTAGTTTACGAGTACTTTCGGCTTAATCCGAGAAGTTCTTCTCGTCGGAGAAGCGCACATGATGCTGCTGCTTTAGGCGAACGCCGGCAGCGCTGGCGGCAGAGCTGCGCTGTTTCAATGCCGCCATTTTCACAATCCCGTTTCCGTTTCCGCTGACGCTGCCAGTGCCGCCACCGGCTTTGGCGTTGGCACATCCGGTCGTCAACGTGGGCGACGCAGTCGCCGATGTGGTCGTGGATGTGGGCGAGGACGAGTTGGTCCACTGTTCGTCACAGGAGCAATAGCCACGCGCCACGTCGCCCCCCTCGAGCGCCAGTGCGTGCATCTCCCGTTTGAATTTCAGTTTCTTCAGTTGCAGCTTATGTCCAATGCCTGTCCCGGCTCCACCCCGAGTTGTAGTTGTTGTTGTTGTCGATTCGTTTACTGCATTGAGTTGGCTGTCATCAGGGGCGTCCAGTTTTTGTGCCTCTTTGAGTGCGTAGAATTCCTCGGGCGTTTCGGCACGCAACGTCTCTATGGACCTGCAAATGCCAAAAAAAACAAAGGAAATCAACGATATTTAGTAAAAATATAAACAGCCCTTAATTAGTTCCTTACTAAAAGTCGATTGCCAAACTCTTTTACAGCTCTCAAACATTTTGTTTGCCCTCTTCAAAAGTTTTTTCGGTCTAATTAAATAAACGAAAAATAAATTAATTTTGATGGCTGCGCGAGCCAAAGAATTTCGAGGACCCTTTGCATTGACATCAGAGCTACACATAATTAATTTTATTTTCAATAAAAAAATTACATAAATATAAACATATATATTTGCATCCATTAATTAATATGTCTATAAATAAAATCCACGCTACGCATATGATACATTACACTTTTTGTTTTATTTTCGTTTTTATTCATCAAGCGCTCTTCATAAGTTAATTAAATGAGCCTGATTTCACTGGGCTTTCAAAGTTTTTCGCTTCCCGTAGTAGAAAATATACATGTATGTATTTCTTTTGCTATCCTCTCGATCAGTTGTCTAAATATCCAGCCATGGGAAAAATGTACATACGTATATTTGCACAATACCATTATACCATTATCCACCCATTTTCAATGGGTTCAGGGTATAAACAGATATAACTAGTTGTAATAGTCTCTTGTGTGATTAAAAATATAAAACATATTTCGAACCAATTCACTTTCCATTTCTTTATATCTTAATCAATAAATTAGTTGGGATTAATATGAATTTTGCCAAAAAGTCCTTTTGAATCCTGAATCCATTCAAAATTTAAACTGGTTGGCTAATTAACCCAGCGGAGTCGATTTTGTGAATGAGGAATATGCCAAGCATAGTTATTCAATGTTTAAGAGAGGGAAGATTTATTAATAAAAGTCTACTTGAGCATTATGGTAATTAGACACCAGTGTTCCACAGTTCCACGATAGACAATTAAGATATAAAAAGGGTCTTAGTATAGGTTAGGTTATCGTTAAACTCCTTGAAGCCCCCTTTGATGAAACAAAGCACAGTCAGAACATTATTGAATTTGGTCGTAAAGGGTGTGTAAGTTTTGGTACCTGAATCTTTGAATTTTAAAATTAAATAGATTTTGAATTTTGACTTATTGATTGCTTTCAGTGTAGATAAATGGCAATAGAGTAGTGTTTGAAAATACTATACTATACTGAAAATACCATACACTCTATGAAAAAATGCACTAATGTTGTATTTTTAACAAGTGAAACCAATTTCTAACTCCAGCCAAAATGCAAAACAAGGTTTTGATTTCAAGGTCAATTTCTCAATATAAGACTCAGATACAGTATTTAATCTAATAAATGCGCTTAACTAAAGAATTTTATTTTTAATTTTCTTAAGATTTTAGAGGGAAAATTGAATTAGAACTAGAAGATGTGATTTTTTTACAAGCTATATGTGGCCTGAACAATAGATGTATTGTTTCTTATTGAATACCATAATAATCAAGCACATTTTGCTTTCAGGATTAAATGCGGTCAAGAAGTTTTAAAATTAATTTTCTGCGCACATAAACTTTTATTTCGAAATTGCGCATAATAAACTTTTATTTCGAAATTGAAAATTCGCAAGTTATGATACTGAGCTTTGGGCTAGTGGAAAGCACTCAAAGAGCTGCTAAATTAGCGCAATACACGCATAGCTAACTCCGATGACCTCTTGTCTGTTTTTAGCTGCAGACTCAACTGTGTGCATCGACATTAGCCGTGTTGTTGTTGTTGTTGTTGTTGCTGTTGCTGTTGCCTGGCCATCAAAGTTTACGATCCATGTTTATGAACAAGTTGCCTTGAGAGCTGCCACGCCCACGTCTATGTTCAACCACAGTCGCAGTCATAGACACAGACACAGTCACAGTCACAGTCCCAGTCACTGGCCCACATCACTCTGGCCCTGAAACTCCTTCTATTTGTTATTGTATCTGTGCATGTGTATGTGCATCTGTATCTAAGTGTGTGTGTGTGTGTTGTATCTGTATCTGCCAACTAGTCCATTTGGCGTTGCCATTGCTTTTGCCGTTTTGCATCGCATACTTCATTGCGCTCTGTTGGCGTTTTCCATTATGCTTTTGTGTTTGGTTTTAAATTCAACGGGAAATCTTGTACAGCATTGCTTATATATCTAGTTCGCCCCCACGTGCCCCCACTGCCCCCCTCTTGCCGTCATACTTTTTTTGTGCGTGCTCATTTTTGCACTACAGTAAACTCAGTTTGTGCCTGGTCGCGAGAATTTATGCAAAGAAAGCGAAAAGTGCAAACTAAAGTGCAGCTGCAGAATGCGCGGCTGCCTTTTGTTTTGTCCGCCCGCTGCTGCTGCTGCTGCTGCTGCTGCTGTCAGGATGGCATCGCCGGCTCCTACGGCTGCTCCTCGCGTCCTTCGCTTCCTCAAGTTTTTCTAGTTCCCAACCCATCCCCCAGTTCCCTTGGGGCGTGGCCTGCTAGCCGCGTGGCGTTCAGTTGAGCGCACAATTTGGCGCAGATTGCCAGCAGGGGAGCCACGAGGAGGAGGGGCAGGCGGCGAGGGGGCTGGGCAGGCGGTAGTCGGTGCGCTCCGACTTGACTTCAGATAGCTGCGAAAACTAAAAGCTGCAAAACTGAGCAATGCCCGTAATGCAAATCGTTGCTACAATGTGTGCATTGTTGGGTGTGTGTGTGTGTGTGTGTGCGGTGTGTATATATGTGTGTGTGGATGTACGTGAGCAGGCCATCATTAACGTATTACACGCGTGTTTGTGCAGCCACTTTGCATATCTTGTTGAAAGGAAAAACTAGAAAAAAGGCAGCACAAATGCGCCCAGATTTAAGCTACTCTCAAAGAAATAATAAACAGTGGCCAGAGTTATCCCAGGCAGTGCCCGGACATGTATGAGCACAACATAAGAAAACGTCGAGAAACTGAGTTTGAATGCACTCAAAATTACTTAGACTAAGCTTAATGTGCATTGCATTAACTCCTCAAATCTGTGTGGGCCCATTTTTCCTAGGGTTAAGCAAGCTACTCGGTAAGCAATCGTGTACTCTGGACGAATTCTAGAAGCATTGCTACAACCTAAGGCTTAAACTTGGGCGTTATGAATTTAAGCAGATTGTACATTAGAACATTAGATATCAAACATTAGATTAATTGATGAAAAAAATATTGCCAGGGAAATTTTGGTAGCTTGAATAGTTTCAAGATAAGGGGGTTTTAGCCTACATCAATGTGAAATGGCAAAAATAGAAGTTGCCTCATAAAAATGTATTCTTAATTGATATAGACAGTCGACTCGATCAAAAGAGCAGGACCCAAGTTTATTTCAGATTTTGAATTAAATAAATAGATTTCCCATTACATAAGAATTTCTTTAACGCAAAGGACTATAACTGTTAATATAGACGACTTTTCTATGGTAATCATCAATTGTAATATGTATATATGTGCTATGCAAAAGCTTTTTAAGTTCTTATACCATAACAATAATTACTTATGTGCATTTTTATGCGCATACCAGCGAATAAGTCAGGCTAGTCCAGGCATAATATCCAAAACAGTTTCGCTTATCCCTTTAATACCTTGCGTGTTGGCTAATGCTTTACAAACTTTTGCACTAATTACACAACACGTTTATTATACAAGTGTGTGAGTGTAGGGCAGTTTAACCATATATTTATATGCATATAAATATAATTTAACGAAATTACATAAAGTTTTCACCACATTTGTGCACGAAACGTATCAACTTTTGCTTTTAGCTCGCATTCAAGTCAAATCCAGCAGGAATGTGGTTGCAGGCGAGAGGATAGGAGGTTATGCAAAGTAAAACCGATTATACAACCTAGGCACAAAGATATGAATTCTCCTAATGCATTGCACAATTCTCACTACACATTGACATTGATATTGCAGGAATGCAATCAACCAACTCGACCGTTCACATTCCTTATATTCATCAAATAAATTTGATTCGAAGCAGAAACGAAACCAAACCTAATCCACCTATCAGCTTAGGGCAAATAAAATTAGGAATTTAGAGGGAATGCATGTGTGAGTATACTTGTATTAAATTGCAATAACCCTAATTACGTGATGGGATTTTTAAATTATTCCAGACCTATGTACACACATATACATAAATATAAAACTAACTTTTCATGGTTCAACTTGAACATTCAATTTATTATGTAAGTTAAAAGTTTGAAAATTAATATGTCAAATCTTTAAAATTTCAGATAAACATTGGCTCATAAGAAAGGAAAAAGCCCAAATTCATTAAGCGAAGGATGCAGAACCGAGGTTATTGAATATTATACAACTGATTAAAATTAAAAAATAAACTTTAAATTGTACAACTTTTATGTAAATGTCAAAAAACGGCGTTCGGTCGATCTCAGATATTGATCTAGGCATTGGGAGTATCTGTGTCTACCAATTTAGACTGAGTATTCATATAGATTTTTTCATTGACCCAAAACGTATTAAATGTATACGCATTTAAATACATATAAGATGGGAATATTTTATCTAAATTGAAATAAGATAGTTGAGATCTTCATTATTTAATTTAAAAAAATAAATAATTAAAACAAACTAGAAATTGTGAATTTTTTTGAAGTAAATTTAGTCTGTAGCACTTTTGCTTTGCGCGGGCATTTGAATAAACCGCAAGCATTTAATTTTGATTTCATATTCATAGTACTTCACTGTTTTTGTTTTTACAGATTTATACAATTTAAAACCTCTACATGAAAATAAAATAGCAACTAGTTTGCTTTTGTTTTAATTTTTTAATTAATTTATTATTTTTTTCTCTTATTATCTGGGGGTCCAACAAAACTTGGATCATAATTTAAACAAGTGCCAAAATATGCACAGCTGGCAACAGAAAAAGCTGAAACAAAATGTAAGAAGTAGGGAAAATTAATGTTTATTGTGCTTTTAGCACATATACACTTCGGCAGACCCGGTCCAACCTAGCGCTGGCTGCCGGCACTCGTATATAAGTATGCACAGCGGTATATGTGTTTGTATACCGGCCATATATGGTGGGTGTAAATTTACATAAAGGTTGCCACTTGCTGCTGTTACTTTTTACTTTGGTTGGAAAATTGCATTTCCCCCAGCACTAGAGCAAAAGAGAAGAGCGCAAATGTTAATCAGCTAAAAGTCATGAAGGTGATGCTGCGCGGACCAGCTTGGGTCTGGGACGGCACATTGGCTACTCTAGCGGTACTTTGCCAGGTGTGAGCGAAAAAAGAGAAAGAAAAAAATTAAGAAAATGCAAATTTAATTGTATGCCAGCTGAATTAATGTGCTGCTCTCACACTTGCGCATCCGCGAACCCAACAACACACAGTACAATACCCATTTTCCGGACTATGTAAGTCTAAAGTGGCTGTAAGTGGACAGCGCGGCATGCAGTTCCTTTGGGGATTGGGTATCATTGTTGCCATACGTCTAAGACAACAAAATGTCGGCAAGCTTTATAAGCACTTTGCCCTTGATCGGCCTAATTTGTTTGCTGCTTAGAATATTAATTTTTTCGAAGTTACCTAGATTTAAATCAAATCTATTTAAATTATTACACCGATTTTTTAATCCGCTTAATATAAAATAACTAAAATTTATAAGATCTTCAAAAATTATAAATGTGAAACAGCTGTTAGGGTTGATATAATAGTAAAGCGAATTTGAATATTGTATAAAAATATACAAATTTAGAGGATAATAAATGTTTTATTAAAGACAAATATACTTAACGATAAGAAAATATAATAAGTAATATAAATAAAGCTCAAATACACTAGCTTGAGATTCGAACCGGGATCCTCGTTGTTCAATATGACATTCTAATATTATCTAAAGTTAATAAACAAAAAAACAAAATATTAACACATTGGAAATAGTTTGTATAAATATATACTGTTTCACAAAACAGGTACACTTTGAGAAAACACCGATAGTTTTGGTCATCAGCTCCGTACATGCGTTTTTGTTGCTATTTTCTCTGTGATAATTGCTTTTATCTAAGTCTCGTCTAGGACAATTTTATAGTATTAAATTTCATTTAAAGTAATTTTATTGTATTTAAGTATTTAGGGAATTATGTATTACTTACAGATTGGCATGATTATTAAAAGGTAAGGAATAAAATATTCTCTGAATTATGTTACAATATTTGTCAGTGTAGCCGAAGATACGTCAATAAAATTTACTTGGAAGTTATCTACTAAATAAGACTTGGAATTTTAAGCTATTTACAAGACCATTTTCAGGGCTTGGTAAGGGTACATTTGCCAAACTTTAGGTAATTTTTGTGACTGCCAACCGCACGACTGAAGTATTTGTCGTTGTTGTTGCTAACCTTTGTGCCATGCGCATTTTTCCATGCGACAGTTGAGCATTATTTTTATTTTATTTTTTATCAAATAACTGGCAAATATTTTTTGCAGCCGCATGTATGGCATGCCGTTTGTTATTTTTGATCAGCAGTGTGCTCATATTTTATTTTACCTTAACGTCGACCTTGTCTTTTTCCCTTCCATTAAGGGTTAAAATTTTTGTCATACTTGCAGGAGTATGTTGGCATGTTCAAGATGTGGCTGTCAACGAACATGACATACATATACATACATAGCAAATGAACCTTCAAATACATTTAAATTAACCTCAAGTGGATTTAAAAGAATAATAATTTATACACCACCTTTAGAACACAGTTGTAAAGCATTTTAAAAGCGTTTTTTATTTTCCGAAGAATTTGAATAATTCGCATCGTTACTTAAGAAAACAATGTACAAATACAAAATTGACGGCTTTTATTTTAAGCTAGCTGGTTCAAAGCAAAATGGCTTTAATAATGCTCAGTTAACCGCATGTGTGTGAAATCTTAAAAATTTTTGATTTAGTTCGCAAAAAGAATCTATAGCAAATACAGTTTTCAATTCCGATTTCGTCTGTGCTTTGATAACTAATCATTTGCGCAGAGAATCATTAGTTATAAGTAAAGTTAAAATAGGTGCAAACGTTTTTTCTGTCTATACGTGAAATATATATATTTCTTTTTAAATTGTTATAAAGAAAAATTTTAAAATGCCTTTTTACACATTTGCTTATTATCTTACCGAAGCCATGAAAGAACTCCGGCCCCCAGTAATTGGTGTGACATTATTGCAAGAGTTCAACACAACTTGCAATATGTATGGAGACGCAAATATTACAAAAAACATCTGCGTAAAGCTCTTAAAAATGGGATACGTTTTGGAATAATATGTGAGGACGATGACAGATATTTCCTATATGAGTATGCCCATTTTAGTTCGTCGGGCGAAATCACTTATGTATTTACGAGAAATATCTTAGATTCACTTGAGTCTGAGTCAAGTCAATATGAAAAAGCTAAATTTCAAGGAGGCGAAAATGATATGGAGATGAATACTAATGAAATTAAAGAAAATATCAAGGCAAAAACACTTAAAATCCAAGATTTTATAAAGGCAAATACATTTAAAATCACAGATATAATGAGGAATACGAATTTCAATAATAATTTCAAGAAATATATAATAGACTCTCAAAATCCAAATAAAATTCGAATATTGCAATTTCGAATTAAAAGGAAACACGATAAAAACGAATCTCCTATTCCAAACAAAAAGAGGAGAACTGATTGAAAGTTTATGATCATAGGAATATATTTACATTATTTTTTTATGGTTGAAAATTTTAAATTTTATTTAAATCCTAAGTAACCAAATAAATATTTGCGAAAATCAGAAAAATGTTAACGAAAATCATTAAAATGCTTGCCAAAGTATATTCAAACGAAAATTATTTTATACATCTGTTCAGATAGTTTAGTTGATAAACCCTTACAATTGATTATGCAATCAAGAATGACAAAATCGAAATGTTCTTGAAATATTAAAACCAAACAGTCTGCATTCTATTCCGCTCGTGCTTGAACTCAGAGTGTGTGCCTTAGCTAGCTGTTAAAATCGTGGCTGGAGGTCAACTTACCCCGTTGATGACTATAAGTCCAACTCAAAGACCGACACCTATCAGACGCGCATCTCGTCAATCGCTGCCTGAGGCACTTGCTGCTGCTGCTGCTGCTGCTGCGACGCACCCGTTGCGGAGCTCATGCCCAGACTCTCGCCGTGGGCGTGCGTCATGTGGCCGTGGGAGTGGGCGTGTATGTGACCCTTGGAGGAGCTGGGTGCGCTGCTGACGCCGCTGCTGCTGCTGCCGCCCGATGGCGTCTGGTCGAGCAGCATATTGCCGCCGGGCCCGTTCGCACCCATGCCCGAGTTGATGCTGCTGCTGGTGGTGGTTGTTGTCGACGAGGAGGCGGTGCGAAGAGGTGGGCGTGGGCCGCGTATGTGATGCGACTGCATGCCCGTTAACAGAGCCCCATTTGCCTGATGTTTGCTAACCTGCTGCTGATGCTGCTGATGCTGCTGCTGCTGCTGTTGTTGTTGCTGTTGCTGTTGATATTGTTGTAGTTCTGCAAAAAGGGAGATAGAGTGGGGAGCATGTAAGCTACTTATATCGTTATGCATATGTCGGCATATTATCAAGCAAATGTTTATAGACGAGCGCCAGAGGCAGCAGCAACAGCAGCGCCAGCAACAGCCCCAGAACAAAAGTCGATTTGTAAACAACAACGTTAAACATTAAACACACATCGTCATTGTAATCGTCATCATCACCATTTTCATCATCACTGTCATCGTCGTTGTCATCGACAACATCGTTGGGTCTGCTGCGCTTTTTGTGCTATTCAATTGCCAACCAGTTACCATGTCCTGAGCCCCTTCAGCTCTTCCTCTGCATCCGTGTCGTTCAACCCATCGTTCATCGTTCAAAAGTGCCAATGTGTGCAGTTATTGACGTTGCTAATATTTTGATGTGTTCTCTTGCCCTGCGACCGCATGTCAAATAATGTGACACTAACCTCTATCCCACATGTTCTCATAAATAAAAGCGGTCTCTCTATGTGAGTGAGTGTGTGTGTGTGCGTGTCTGTGTGTTAGTTAATTTGTTTGCCTGCACTGCAAATAGAATGCAGTTTTATTGGTGAGCTTGCGAAAATGTCAGACAATATGACACTTCCTGTCGGGTAATAACCGTAAGCGAAAGACACTCTGTGGCTTCATTAAACTGCGGATGTTCAAGTCAACTGCAATAATTGGTTGTTGGTAAACTGATGGTAAAGTGCAAGTGACCCATAATATTGCTTTTTTGAAATTCCCTAAAATAATATATGAGTGTAAGAAATATGCGCCGAGATATCCAAGTGACCGAAGTAAACAACGAGGACACGGATTCAATTTGCCTGGCTAAGCAAATATATAAAGTAGTCTTATTTTCAAAGCTCATTATATATTGATAGTTTCGTATTCCTATAGGAAATGGAAGATAATTGTACCAAGCAGATAAATTGATGATTCTCCTTGATTTCCCAAGCACATTAAGGGATTGGAAATTTATGCCATGCTGATTTTGCTAATATGAACATGAGAAAATGTCTTCGAGTAAATCTGCATTTTAATGTATTAGCTTGATAAGTACATATAAAGTCGCCCATAATTCAGGCAGCCTTAAATAGAATGTTACTGTTTTGTTCTTAGGATATGATACAATTTTGTTGTAAAGTAAGTTTATTTTGAATTAACGCCAATATACTCTGTGGTGTTGAGCCGTAACACAAGACATATTGATTAAATTGCTGACTTATGGCATAAAGCATAAAGCATAAATCCAATTAAAATTATAATAACCGATGTTCAATGATAGCTTATAAAGAATCATCATTAGTAAAATATATGTGTCTTAAGCACTTGTCCAAGTAAAAGCATAATTAACTTTGTGGAAATTTAAGCAACTGCCAATTTGAAGTGTTAGGGGAGTCAAGAACTTACGTAAGGCAGTTTGTGTACTAAATGGCTATTGACTAAGTGAAGTAATTTAAAGTTAAAACAAAAACAAGTGGCACAATTATGTTAAAATCCACTTGGCATTTACTTTGTAGACATCCGAGCGAGTTGTTTACCTTCATAATTTCATTGCTCGTCGAGCCACTCAATGGGGAAAAAAACCTTAATAGGCGCACCTCAGAGAGCAGTCAAAGTAAAAGTCAATGAATGCTGAATGCTTATGACTAGGCTAGAAAAGGGACCCATGCTGACTGCCAGAAAGATCAAAGCACGTTGCGACTTACTTTAAGTAGCTGCCATTTGCCAAAATATACACCCACACACATACACGAACACACACACACACACACAGTCATACTAAAGCAAATACACGTGCCGCCCAAAATGCATAATAAAGTAGATGGTCAAAGGAAGTACTAGTAAGAGTACGAGTTCATGTGCAATTACACTTTAGGGCCCGTCGGGAGTTGCGCTCAGTTCTGAATATGAAATTAACAACGGTGCGTATGCGTAATGCGCAATGAAAGCGAGCGGTTTACATGTGTGTGTGTGTGTCTGTGTGTGTGCATGTGTGTCCTCCTGTGCGCGGTATGCAATAAATTTTCAATTTCCATGCATTTTGTTATTTTTTGCTGCCCAAAATGCGATCTACAGCGAAACAAATCTAATTTATATGCACGTCACTTATACGCAATGTTGTACAAATGCACAAATACGACCCGCATGCAATTACAATGCAAATGCTGTAACAAATGCCCATTATTATAGAAATGGAAAAATATTACGATTTCGGTGGGTCCCACAAATCTGAATCTAAGAGTTAGGCAGCCAACCCCTTTAAATTATGTACTCAAATTTTTGCAATAAAAACGTTCAACGGATGTTGATTAGTATGAAATGACAAGGCCGGAAATGCCGCATACATAGCACGACAAAAAATGGGCAGGCATCCCCACAGCGTGGCGCAGCGTCAACATGGGACCCAGAGCTCAGTTGACCACAGCACAGGGACGTGGAGCCGAGACCAGTGGATGTGGCATTGCGGCATTCCAGCTCTGTCCACAACTAAGTGGCCCGGCACAAGTGCAGCCAATTGTGCATTGTGTGTTCTCATAGGGACATGTGTGCGCCTGTGTGTGTGTGTATGCGTGTGTGTGCTGTGCATTAATGAGCTGTCCCCAGTTGAGCGCGAATTTATTGCCCAAATTTGCTGATCTTTTTTGTGCCTTTTGCCATTTTAGCTCTCAGTTGACAGTTGTTGGACTTATCAAAAAATAATAAGCGTTGCTTAGCGATGCGCTGTAATTCGACTGCATCGAGGAGGGCGGATTGGGTCAAGGAGTGCAATTTATGGACCAGCGATAGTAAAGTGGTTCCCGGAACAGCTGCGTTTAATGAGCGACAGATGTTCGATGTCGTTTGACTACATAGAAAGTTCATATAGACCGAAAAAAGCGTAGATAGTAAGGGTTTTCAAATCCTTTACATTTAATAAATGCTCTGAAATGTTGTTTCAAGTTTGATTTGCGAATAAAAAGCGTCTTTGCACATCTAATACACAAAATATATATTTTAAGGTAACCTACATCAAGAAAAAGCAAAACTAGTAAGAAACATTATATAAAGCAATAATCTGCTCAGATGTAGATGGTTCTTCAGAAAAAATTTAAATAATACAGGACAATTTCTATTTTTAATGAAATTGATAATCTATTTTGAAAATTAATTTCATCTTAATTTTGTAAATTTTTTGTTTAAATATGAAACTTTTTATGTTTTTATTTATTTTTTCTAATTTATTAATATTTGTTGTAAAACAGTGTTATTATATATTTAATTATCAAAAGTATTACCTAATATTCAAATTTTAAAACGTGCTTCTATAGCTATATACAAAATCTTGTTTACATTGTGGGACGTATTCAATGTTTTAACAACTACATTTTGTTTGCCTTGTGAAAATTCTCTTCTATATTTTATGACAAGACGGTACAAATTTTATGTGTAATTTTAGAGTACATAAATGGAAACACCCAAATTGATTAGAATTTATAATATTGTAATCAAAGTTAGGGGCTCGACTAACACAAACAAATCAATATTTTATGGTTGGTTTTCTGACTTTTCTTTTCTTGTTTTAATTTAAGAAGTTTAACATAGTAAAAAGCTAGGTATGGTTGTACGTCAAAGACAACTTACTCTAAGTAGTTAAAGGTGGACTGCTTACTTAGGTGGACTCTTGACTTAGTATGCCAAGAATATTGATTTATAGGAATATTTTAAAAATCCAAACCTATCTAATAGCTCCCACTTAAGCAAAATAAGCTATTCAAACGTGTAAAAAGGGTTTAGGGGCAGCTTTAACTATATGCTGTACGTCAATTAAATGTGTTTTATTTATTAGATACTTGTCCTCTTACAAAGAAAAAGCATGAGCTCGACCAAAGGATAAGTTAGAATAAAACGTTGGCAAGTAGTAAATGTATTGCCCACTACCATTGGGGAGTTAATAGTTTTCCTGATTGCTTGACTTAGTTATTGATAAATCATGTCCAGTTATCTCCACCGCACACTCAGCGTTACCCATAACCGGCTAATGGCATTCAAATTATCAATCGTTCAGTCAAAGTGCCAAGTGAGCGAACCATTTAAATTCAATTGGAGCGGCAGCTGTACAAATGACTTTGGGCCACTCTAGATTAGCATACAATTTAAAGCATTTCAATCAAACATAAATCACAACAAGTGAATGACCTGGCCGACTGGGTACAACAACACAGCAGAACATACGCTTGGAAGAAGTTTGTGCAAGTTGGCAGAAAATTGTGCGTAGTAAATCAGTCAGATAAGGTACGCCGAAGGGGCTGTTGTAGAAGAGGGAGAGGGTATTGGCGTGGCGACTGAAGCAACAGTATAAAAAGTCTATTTTTCAAAATGCAATGCGAAGAAATCAAACGGAAATCGAGGAAAATTTATGTGCGTCTATTTAGCTTTGAGCCGGGTATTGAGCGCACGAGCGAACAAATATTAAGTATACGCAGTGTGCCAAAGCAAGCGCATGGATCGGTTTTGTGTGTATATGTATATATATATATATATGTGTGTGTTTGCTTGTGTATGGATAAGCAGCACAATTAAATTGGATTTATGGTGCGCGTGATTGCAAAATGAAGTTAATGTGCATACACAAACAATAGCCAAAGAGCGAACATTGAAAGAACCGGACGCACTTGTAGCGAACTCTGCGAACTGGGCGCAAACATAAGAAAAATGGTTGTCGAACTTTTTGAGTGCACGGAAATCGTACCTTGTTTGTCATGTCATCAATAAACGACACGACGAGCGCGCCGCAGATGAGCAGGCGAAAGCAGCACCAGCAGCAGATACAGAGCAAATTGAATGAGCATATTAAATATAAAAGGAAAAGTAATATTCGAGAGCATTTCTGCAAGGAAGTGCCAAGGAAATGGAAGTCTGCACGCCCAACTGGACATATTTCACTTATAAGCAGCAGCAGCAGCAGCGGCAGCGGCAACAAAAACAACGAACTGAGCAGCGAAGCGCACCAATGAAATATTTATGAGTGCCACCATGTAGATTTATGTATGTTGCCCGAGTGTCCGAACTGAGAGCGAATTGAAAAATGTATTATCTGGATTAGCTGGATGGGCTACTTTATGCCACTTGGGTTAAAGTTGCTTAAGTTCTCTCGCAGTTTGCACTTTATGGAATACCTGATGCGAAGAAAGCAGAGCAACTTTTTAATTATCTGTCGATTAGTATCAATTTTGTATAGTTCCAAGGCGCCGATTCACGAGAAATAGTCTGTGTGTGAATCACTATATTCCTCTTTCGTTTTCCTATTTTTTTGGGACTGGGTAAAAAGAAAATCCATTTTGATCATTTATTAAAATGGGTTTTTAAAATACCAAAAGTTTTATCCTCTTATATATAATCCTTATTTTCTCTTTACATAAAATTTGCATGTACATAAAATATTTTAATAAAAAATATGCGATTTAAAAATATTTTTTCCTACATTTCATTTCGTTTTGTTCCATTTGCTTTAATCCAAATATGGCAATGCTATAATTATACTCGTTCACAAAGTGAAAAGAGTATATTGGGTTTGTGCAATGTCCGTCTTGCTGTCCGTATGAGCGCAATTATTTTTGCCGCTATTGAAGTTGGACACTTGAAACTTGGAAAATATAAAATGTCCCACACTAACAAAGCTAGAGTCACCAAATTTGGTTTGTAGATTTTGGTTATAGATCCCCCTCAAAGATTGCGACCTTGATATCCCGGCCACAGCTTTACATGTGAACATTTTTGTCTGTTTTGACATGAACTTTGACAAAAAATTTGACCCCCTCAGGTTTAATGCTGTTTTTTTTAATAATTATGACATCCAGAATCGATTAAAAATATAAATTTACATTTCTAAATTTTGAAAAAAAATTTTTTCGAAAATGAGTAAGGTGATATTTTATCAAAAAATGGTAAAAATTTTATTTTCAATAATGAATATATTTGAAATGCAAAATCAATCTAGAGGACAAACCTTGAACAAAATGTCATCAAACATGAAAATCGGTTCAGTTTTGACAAAGTTATGGGCGTTTGAAATATAGGAGATATGGATCCGGGAGCTTTACATGTCATAATTTTTGTCCGTTTTGGCATGAATTTTGACAAAAAATTTGACCCCCTCAGAATCGGTTTTAATGCTGTTTTTTAAACTATCGATTACAAATATAAATTTGCATTTCTAAATATTGGAAAAAAAATGACTAACTACTGTGTACTGTGAGCGAGTATTACGCAGTCGGCTACGTCCGACTACAACGTTGTTGCTTGATTTTTCTTAATTTAAGTAAAGTCAGTTTGTAATGCGGCCGATTGATGGCAGTAAAAAATCTTCACTGTTTCTCTAGTAAATGAGAGCAATAAACTTGTGAATGAAAATTAAATCTAAACATTCGAGGCGCACAAGTTGTCTGACCAACTAGGCTCATCCTTGAAGCCGACCCTTTATTACGCCAAATTGTCTGGCTTACTGGGCCACAATGTACCAACCACCAGCACCACAGCTGACCACCAAGGAAACCGCACCGCACTGTGAGCAGTTTCGTGCCGAGGCAATAAAATAATATTGTTTTATCTAACTAGCTGCGCAATGCACAGCAACAAAGCGGCAAATGGACAAAGGGACAAATGAAGAATTGGTCAAGGGAGACGGGGGGATGGCGGGGAAAGTGCGCGTCCTAGAAAAAACTATCATCCCTCAGCCAAGTAAGAACCACAACTACAGATAGCGTATACATAAAGTGACATTTGTATGCCCGCAGTTCTGTCTGTCGTTTTGCCAAAATCATCAAAGCGGAGACCAAATAATAAAACTGAGAACAGCGAAGCAAAAACGCAAAACTGGGGAATCAGAAGCCACAATGCGGCGGAGAGATCGAATAATGCGCTCGGCCTGGTTGGGCCATGGGTCGATTGGGGGGCATATTTTTGTGTCGGTCTGGGACAGAAGGCAAACATATGTTGACGGTGGTGAGATAAATGTGGCCGGGTGTGGGCTCAGGCTGTGGGAGACGGGAACAGTCTATGGGCTGGCTTGCAAATAGATTTTTCATCATTTCTTTTTTGTCTTTTCTGCATCGCACTCACGGCGTATGTGTGATAAATGCTTTCTGTGCGTGTGTGTGCGTGTCTCACTGTTGAAATTTCAATAATAACATTTGTATGAAGCTGTTTATGTCCTGGTGCTAGTGTCCTGGTGGTGGTGGTGCTATGGCTGCCTGACGTTGACAATGTGGATGACAATCACGTCACATCGGAATCTTCATCTCCCTCTCTGTCAGACACTCCCTCTCTCGCTCTTTCGCCTGCTTGTGTACTTGCTTGTACTTACTCGTGCTGGGCTTAACAGGCAAGTCGCGTTTGCCTTTTGTTTGCTGGTTTATTTTTATTATATTCATTCACCCCTCTCCACAACCTAACAACCTCCCCTCCCCTTCCCACGCACACACACACACACACACATACATACCCGCATATGTCAGCAAAAATCGTTTACGCTTCATTGTTTTACTCAATTTGGTTGATTTTTGCTGGCGGCTTATTTTTTGCGGGTTCTCGCTTAACGGCTGCTTTTGAATTTACTGCGAATTTTCTGTGTAGTGAATGCAAAGTTTGCCTTTTGCCTGCCGCGTTTCCCACAAATAAATTGAAAATAGGCGCAAAAAATAAATAAATAAAAAAGCCTCACTTTGAGTGCTTAACTCGGTCGAAATGATTATGGGCCAAAAGGCCGAATTTAGCTTTTCATCGATTTATACTACAAAAAGCTACTGCAGTCAACAACTCTGCGGCTTAGTTTTAAGTCTCTAATCAAATTTTTGCCTAAATACCAATTGCCCCTAAAAAGTGTTGGCAGCCTTCATTCCAATAAATTGAACTTTTCCGAGTAAAGCGTTCTCTATCAAAAGTGTGAATGTGTATTAAGTACGTGTAGTAAAAAACGTTCTAGTTCAGCCCTGTACTCAAAAGATTAGGCAAGAGTAAATAGAAAGATGGAATCAAGTGTGATGAATATTTCTTGACCAGTGTCAACGGCCGAGAGGTTTTATATCTTAACCACTAAAAATTAATATCTTAATATATTTTTTTATAAAAGCGTTTGTTGATAATATAAAAATTATATTTTATTTTTGTTTAAATCGTAAATACACAAAAGCTCTCAATAATGGGATATTGTAATATCAGAAATACTCACTACATAATAATTTCTGCTTTTGATTAAGCAATAAAAGTAATAGTCAACAGCCAACTTATCCCTTTAGGTCTTTTATAATTCCTCGGGAATCTTATTTGGCACGTAGGTTATGTGAATCATAAAAAAAATAATATTTAATTTTTGTAATAATTCTTCACATGAAAGGTTTGCATTTTGATCTGTACAGACATTGAGATGCCACCGTAAAGCTGAAAATTTCATTACATAACAATTGGATAATGAAAACAAGTAAGAACGTTACAATCGGGCGCGACCGACTGCGGAATACTCGTTCACAGTGTAAAAACAATGATTAAATAAATATAAACAAGTTTACTTTGCTCAAGGGTATTTACAAATAATTTTATTACCAAATAATTAAAAATAAATTTAGGTGCATTTTATACTGCACCGCCACACTACCAGTTAATTAAACAGCGTGTTACATAGACGGGCAGGAATGCAGACGTTTATGTTCACGCTTACAAATATTATAATAATGCGCACAAAAGTATACTATGATTGAGTGATATCTAAATTCTAATTAAGCTGTGTACCGCTATGTAATGACACATTGAGATATATTGATTAAATCGAATTGCCACGCCCCCAATAAGCATACTCATATTACTTCGTGAACGAGGGTAATTATAGTATGTTAAACTGGGTTGAGTATATTTGCTATTATTACGCATTATTCACCCGTCCCCATGATCTTATGTACTTTTATGTAAACAAACATTTTAAAATATAATTTTTAATCATTCAATTTATTTTACTTACTAAAACCAACAAACAATTTTTTTAAAACAACAAACTCATCCTACAATTTGGGACACACTGGCAAAAGATGACATATAAGTTCATAATCATGTATGTGAGGAAAATCAATCGATGGCCGTAATTTAAATAATAAATGAAAAAAGAGACGATGACAAGCAAATGTGTATCTGTATATGTTGGTATAAATGAATTAAATATTGCAGCGATTTCTTTTTGTGCATTTTAAAATAACAACTCAATAAATGGCATATAAATGTCAAGGCCATATTTTATCGCATAATACAATAGAAAGGATCTTATGATTATGATTTCAATAAACATTTTAATAGAATGCTTTTAAATATCATCATAAATGTTTACTTGACAAAAATTATAAATTAAATCGCTTAGAGGGCATAACACTTAAAAGACGCACTGGCTCGAATCCTGCTAGTTCAAGTCAACCCACTAAGCCTAATGAAGCATTAAACTGCCGTTAAACAACGTAAGCGCTTTATATAATCCAAGGGCTTTAGACAGCAACAACGACAACAAATATTAATGTGCCGTTTCTGAGTGCACAGAATCAAAAAAAGAAGACGAAAAAGAAAAAGAAGCCCAAAAATCTCAGGACAAGCATTAATTACGTAAGGATTTTCGCACAGACACAAAATGTAGTTGACTTTAATATTTATGGTCTCCGCGAGGAAGAAAAATGTGCTGCTTAAATAAATAACTGAATGGAATGCCGAGCAGCGTCGCTGGCAACCAGCTGGCGGGCACTTCGAGGTATGCGTTCACGCATAATTATATGAAAATTCGCAATAATTATAAATAATGCAGAGAGCGCTGAAAATGCTAACGCGGAAAGGAGCACTCGCCACTTCCGACATCGCCAGCACCTGATGCTGAAGACGGCGACGACAGCGGCGTCGGCCTCGAGTGGCGAGCTGTATCCCACCAGTAGTACCACCCACAAACCAGTGCCACCCACTTAGCCACTAAAAAGTTTCCGGTTCCGTTAAGGCGCCACGAACGTCGCCAGAGATGCGTAAAATGAAATCAGCTATGACAGCGGCAACAAAAAGTGAGCACAAGTGGAAAACATGCTGATTATATTTTATTGGAAAATGTTGTTTGGGCTTTTGAAAATTTTCCTTTTGCAGCCGCTATTGAACAGCAATTAGAGCTGACGAACGAAGTGCATAAACCTGCTCAAGTAGCTAAAATGCGACAAATCCCAAAGCTTTGGCTTTAGAAGCAACAGAGAATTTTCTGCAATTATCACTCGATTGGGCATGGCATTCAGGTAAGGGCACTTGAGTGCTTCAGCAGGTGAAAGCTTCAGGAAATTGGGAAAATCAAGAATTAGGTTTGGCAAAAATTTAAAAAGAAAATATTTTACCTTTACAAAGCTTATCGTATTAAGCAGCCTTACATTGAGTATTATATCTTTGTTATGAAATGGAATTCTTTTCGACCCCACAATGTTCATGTATGTATGTTTATGGAGCTTTTGGTTTAATAAATAAAAGCCGTGTTAAAAGGTATAACATTCTGCTCTCGCTTGTGCTTTAAGTTTTTTTTACAATTACATATTTATTTCTTATATCTGAAATATTGCCACTTTATTTCTAAATATACAGTGAATATACCGCGGAAACAGTTGAAAGGCTAGTTTTAGAGCGATATGTACATATTTTCGATTTTCAATTTCTGATTGAGAATAAAATCTTTTAATTTTGTAGAAGAAAGATCAAGTGTGCCATAGAATTAATAATGCACTAATTTTGGTTGTTGGCAACTGTGGCTCTTCTATCATGTCGTCGCCTTAGATATCGATTATAGACAGTACACAATCTAAATCGACCGTATCGAAAGTTGGTCGAAAAAAGAATATTAGTTGGAAATTTTTGCATGTAACCACCCAAAATTCTTAGCAAAAGCAAAACATACGTTTCAAGTAAAAATAAAATATCCCACAGAAGTCACAATAGGGCTTCTAAAGGTTTGTCAAAAGGCAGAAGCGAATTTAAGGTATTATATTTGTTTGTTGGTTTGTTTTTATATTCAACAACGTTTCAATATCTGTGCAGATTTAATAACATTTTCTGCAACAGTGCACAGAATCCCGACCCTGTTAGCAGTAATTTGATTATAGAAAAACAGACACATTCACAACTTACACACACATGTGCATTTGTGTGAAATCTGCAAATTCACGCGCTGTAAAAAACAGTTGTTTTGCTTATCGCGCGGCAATTTCATAAACAAGCAATGAAAAAAATTGCAAATTGGCTGCTCGGCCCTCACCTGTGCTGCGTATATATGTATTTGTTATTTGTTGCTATCGATGGCTGACATTTTATTTATGACCAAAAATGTCAACGGCAGATGCCCGACCCTCGTCGCGGCCCGGTGCTGAGCGGGTGCCATAATAAAAATAACATAATTTGCTGTACAGTTGACCCCGCTGCTGCCGCAGGGCCGAGGCTTTAGTTCATGTTTTTGTTTTATTACACAAGGGCCAACAGTTTTATGCCGTTTTCCTTTGTTTTTATGTGGCAAGGTAATAACTTGAACTGTAAACGTTTTTTGAGCACCGCAAGACTTAGTATCTAGGCTGGAAAACTATATAATGTATAGTATACATAGTTTATGGCAAAGGAAGTCTTATCATTAAATTGGCTCTCGATTGAAATTGAAAATCTTAACAGTAAATCATGTCGTGACTTGGTAGTGGAGTGCACCCTGACGGATTTATCGGCACAATCAAATTTATCAGATGTCACGGTAGCTCAGCTGGAAATTTATTGTTGCGGGCATATTTTTTGAAGTGCCATTACGACCACATAGCGTGTCGCCTGAGAAAAACTGTCAATAAGTTGCCACAACTGCAACTCCATTCCATTCTCCATTTAACAGCTCATCAAACAAAAGCAAATCGAGAACGAGTCCTCAAAAATAGCTTTGTACCGACTGCGGGCTAACCTTTAACCTCGGTGGGCTTGACTTTCATGCAAGACCGAAACCCGGCTATAAAATGTTGTCATATGAAATTCGTGAATACATTTCAATAATATGTAGTATGTGCCCTGTGCCACTTGATGAAAACATTATTGCCCACATTTAAATAATAATAAATACCGATACCTCATAAAATACATGGTTATATAGTTTCGTTGTGTTTATTTATTTGTCTTTTATGTTTCAAGTTCTGAATTGAATTTTCACTGCAATCCCACAAAATTGCCTAAGGTACACATATCTAAGCATTAAGAATTAAAGTTCTGATGTACTTTCATTTATTTCCCTGATAGTTTTAAAAAACTATGATTGCAAAGGTCTAAGTAAAGAAAGAATTTTAAATTTCTTTCACGTTGCAATTTGTACAAAAATTTTGAATTATATAGTTTTTAGTCAAGATTGATTTGAAATAAATGAACAATTGATATAGAACTTAAATTTATCTCCAAATAAAAAATATTTCAGAATGGTATACCCGTTTATTGTTCTTGTGAGCTATACAGAGTATAAATTCCGTTAAAGCAGTGGCAATCAGTGGAGCATAATTTGTACAACAATTTCCGTCGTGCCCGCAAACTAAGCAGGCGCAACTGGCGAGGGTTTCGGATTGAGGCAACGGATGCGGAGCTAAAACCTTGTCGGTACTAGAGCTGGGGGACGGGGATGTGCTCGGATGGGGCGGTTGGTCTGCTGTCAGACGGCAAAACTGTGGTCAAAAGTCAAAAAGTGCGTTGAACTTCAGCGAAGCGTAAATGTTTTCTCGGCCTTGTTTTTTCTCTTTTGTGTTTTCTGCCTGTAGTTTTGGTTTTTGGCTCTCCGGATATTTTGCTGCCCATGGACAACGCAAGGATTCATCCTCGGACCATTGCGTTTGCCCGAGCGGGGTCTGTGGCTGATTAGTACAATTTCAATTTTCACGCGGACATATTTGAGCATTGTCGGAGCTTCAGTTTTCGGTCTTGTCAGAAGCAGCACTAAGGTCATTCGGTTTGATTGAGCAATATTTTTGTTTGCTTGGGGTGATTTTGCAGGAAATTTATGTGTAGCTGGCGCTCCTTTACAATGTTGCCCCGTCATTCATTTTTCAAATATTTCTTTTTGTTTTCTTGTTTTTTTTTTGCTTTGGCAACCTAACAAGCAGCCAGACTACCAGCTGTGCTTCCAATCGCATATTTATATGTACCAGTATGTGTATTTATGTATTATGTATACATACTTTCATACTTATTATGCGAGTCATTTCTTAGTGCCTTAGATTAAATGCTGAGCCTGCCTTTTTTGGGAGATCGAACAGGGCCTTTTAAGCTTGTCGATGCTGATTTACGCGTTCCCTTTAAATTTTTCGTAAGCTTTTAATACACCATCTGCGTGATTTTTCGCAATAATAAAAACTTGAAAATATAGTGGTCATAGTCTATATCTTGGAATGAGTATGCAGCAAATAATTTACAGTTAATCAATTTATCAGAAAATTTAATTTTAATCGTTACGTCAAACAAAGATTTAGCGTAGTCGTTTAAATAACCAGACTGGCTTGCATAAAAATAACGCAGAGATTGTCCTTTCTAAATTTAAAAACCTTTTAATAATTTAAAATATTCCAGAATACGATTGGTCTAGAACACCTAATTAAGTTATAATGTTCTTAAATACAAAATTTAAAAGCACATTTAAAATGTTGTTTGATTTAATATTCAGATTATAAAAATCGTAAATTCAATAAATGCTTTTTGCACTGTTTCACAACGATTTTATATAAAAGTTGAATTTGGGGTAGAGCAAATGCGAAAGCAGAGGACTACCATTAAGCTATCTGAAAAGACGTTTGCGAAGCTCTGTGGTCCAGACCGGATCACAATAGATTGGAGTAAAATATATGGATTTTAATTTGACCATTTTTATGAAAAATATGTTTCGGACTTAGATTCGACCGTTTTTTGCTCATTTCAAGTTCGGTTTGGTTATAGCCATGACATTTGAAGACAACGGGTTTTTTGGTTTTAAATTTCTCAATATTTCCACTGTTGTTGTTACGTTTCTGTTTGACAGCTTAGCTACAACTCAATTGAGGATCTGCAAACATAACTTTTTTAGTTTATTTTTTATTTTTTATAGCTTTAGTAAGCTTTTTGTTTGTTACCAAGCGACAAGCAATATATCCGCTAACTTTTGAAATATTGTTACGATAGTCCATTTTATTTAAAAAATAAAATAAAATAATAAAAATCCGCTTAAATTAACACATAGTTAATTTACCACTTCTAAATTATTGTTAGGCGCAAGGAAGCTAGAGCCATTTGTGTAAAGTGCAAAATGCCCAACTATTTTTATAATTTGGAAGTGTTGCATTATTTAATTGAATATTCTCATCACAAAATTTGATATCACAATTAATTAAAATTACCCCGACTTTCGAAAATATGTATGAATGTAATATTTCCCTTTAGTTTGTAAACAACTAACAGAAAAAAAGGAATAAATATTAATAACATTAAAAGAATTTGAATACATGTGGTCTCCCGTTCTCGATAAAATCATAAATACATTCAGTCATGTAGAAAAGATATACGTTATACCAATCACACATATTGCACAGCACAGACACCTCTCAGTATTCCAAACTGTTTTGTGCTTTCATTTAATTAAAGCTTGTGAATTTATGGACTGTATTTTTTTATCGAATATAAAATGAAAGTTCTGCGCTTTTCAAGCAGCAGCAAGAAACCGGAGTCCAAAAAAAAATGGAATAAAAATGAAAAGCACTTCATAATGAAATGAATTCTTTTTATATTTCACACTGATTGCTACCTTTTCGCAATATTGTTTGCTTTCTAGCCAGGCTTGCCACATGCTACCGCGAGCTTGTGGCTTCTGTATTCCTGTAGCTGTTTGCATTTCTTCGATGAATGCGGCACGTAGCACGCGGCAACGCAACAAACACCGAAAAGCAGACTTTTATCTTTCGCGTTGGCTCCATCACAAACCCAATTCGTTCAATTGGATTTGTGGCAGCAACTCATGGCTAAAATCGGTTGCAAGCTTTAAGGCAGTAGTTGGGCAAACTCACCTGTCGTTGGATTGTGGCGCGTAGCTGCAGCCAGATTGAGATTCCGTGGCAGTGTCATACAATCGCCGTTGCCGCCGGGCGAACTGGTGAGCAACACATTGCCGCGACTGTCCACGAGGGCGGTGCCGCCGCCCGCCAGATTCAAGGCGGCCGTGTTGCGCGCATAATTCAGTGTTGCGGCATGATGCAATTGGCTTGCCTTGGGCAATGTCATTAAGCCGGGATTGTAGCTAAGGCTGCTGCCCGACACAACAACTGAGGAGCCACCGACGCCCACTGCTGAGCCCGGCACGCTGCTGTTGCTGCTGCCACCACCAGCACCTCCCCGCTGCCGCGGCCAAAGGTCTGTGTGCCTCCGCCCCCATGCCCTTGATTTGCATATGTTCGCGCTGCTGTTGATGTTGGTGCTGTTGTTGCTGCTGCTGTTGCTGTTGCTGTTGCTGCTGTTGTTTGCTGTTGTTGCTATAGGTTATATTGGCCAAGTTATCCGCAGCTTTTGTGCCATCCATGGCTGCATTATTGAGCACACCTCCACTGCCGCCACCCGGCTGCGCTTGCGGCTGCTGCTGCTGCTGCTGCTGTTGGTTGGCCAATTGCATCCCCGTGTTGGCGCATATATGCGGCGGTGGCGGCTTCGATGCCTCGTTGGCTGCTGCGGCCGCAGCGGCAGCCGCCTGCAGCAGCATGGCCGCCTGGCCCGTCTGGTCCTGGCCATGGCTTTCCACGTCCACAATCACATTGGCGCTCTGCGAGTGGCCGATGTGATAATGCGCGTGCTTTATGGGCTCCGGCGGATACGGCACCTGCTGATGCATGCTGCGCTGCTGGTACTGCTTCTGCAGCGTCTTCACCTCGAGCCGCGTCTTGTCCCGCTGATAGTAGACGCCCGCAAATATCAGCACATTCAATATGAGCAGGCTGCAGCCGATGGCAATCGTCACGCTGAGAGCCGTGGAATATGCCGCATAACCGGCAGCCTCGAATCCGGATGCCAGCGTATCCGTCGAGGCGTTCGCCAATGTTGTCGGTGCAAATACGCCTCCGCCACCGCTGCCAGAATAGTTGCCGCCAATTGGCACACAGGTTGTATACATGTTGTTCGGCTCCACGGTGGTAACTGTAGCAAACGGAGAAAAAGAGATAGTGTGAGTGAGTGAGAGAGAGAGAGAGAGAGAGAGAGAAAGGGCATGGAATATTAATTTGTGGCTTATGCTTCTCGCTTCTGGCATGGCTGCGATAAGATTTGGCCAACCAGGCAATTACAATTCAGTTGGGCTGCTCGTATTGCATGACAAATATAGTTCCCTTGAAATATTAATCATACGACGCGTGGGCTTGTTTGTACCAAATGTGACCCAAAATGCATTGGGAATGCAAATGTGAAATTGTTTGAAACTTATGCAAAACATAAATCAACCCATCGCAATAATAATATTATTATACCCTGAAATTGGAAATGGATAAAGAGAATACAACATTTTTTGTTTGCGGGTGTATGTCACAGGCAGAATTATATTCTTAGCCAGAATAATATGTATATACAAAAGCCGGAATCTTGAAGTTTTCGGTTATAGATTCTACTACATTTTTTGGTGTAGTATGTTCTCATAAAACATACGCAAAATAAAAATAATTAAATTTTTAGATACCTCCTTCGAATTGCCACAATTTAAAAGATAAGAATGTCATAAGTACATATATTCAATATATTATATGCTCACATATATGTACATACATGCAATGAATCTATATCTGATTTCAATTAAAGTATTGTCTTATTAATTTAGTGTTGTAATATTTCAAATATATATTTAAATACGAAATTCTAAAATGGACCGAACTATACTGACTCGTTTTTTTGCCGATTAATCTATTCTTAAGCTATTTTTTACAAAGAAACTATTTGTTTAAATGGAGCTGTATGCTGGACAAGCTTTGTATATTTATTTGTTGACTCCATTGAATTTATTTTATGACTTGGAGGTAAAAACACAGTTCGAATGCAAACGTGTGCGAAAACAGATGTGCATCAATGCTTTTGAAGTTCACTTCCTTGAAATGTATTTGTCTATGTGCTTGAGTGTCTGAGTATTGTTTGTGTTATTGTTGTCGCTTTGTTGCTTTGTTTCTGCTGAGTCCCCGACTGTCTACTTGATGCGCCTCAAGTGCTACATACTCTCGGCATTGTTTTAAGCCAAGACTACACTTACTGTCGAGTGTGTCTGTGTGTATGAGTATCAATGCTGCCTGTCTGAAAAGTTTTGCTTTTCAATTTTCTGCATATCAAACAATTCACCAAAGTTCTGCAGAATATTAAAGACTTGTGCACGTATTTGCATAAATATTTAGACAATAAACCAAAGTGCCATAATAAGCACCCGAGCATTGTCACATTGCTATTCGCTTCCATATTTCGTGTGAATCTTCGCAGATGCCAAGTGGCGTTCGAGAGCTTTTCAATTTCCTTTTGAGTATGGTATTCAGTTTGACAAGTTGTTATTGTCAAGGTGTGCAAAAATCAAATAATCGGATTGTTGCCACCGACGAAGAAGTTATGAAATTGATCTTTTGCTTGATTTCCTATTGGAGACAATACAAAAGTGAGTTGCTTTGCTCATATTTAAAATTATTTTACAAAACGGGGTGGAAAAAGCGTGTATAAATACCAATTGACGAATTCCATTTCCAGACTTGGTAAGGTGATTAACATCGATAACAAAACGTGAAACATAACTGTATCATTATATTCAACATCATTTATATTTGCTTTCAGCATTCAGCATTTCAGGTTCGAAAAAACTTGACAATTGTTTGAAGCTTTAAATCTTTGCGAATTCTAACGAGCCAAGAAGGCATAAAGATCTGCCAATGATTTTTTTTAAATCTGACTGTATGAACCAAATTTATTTAGTTTTGTTTAGTTTAGTTTATTATTTAGTGAAGCTAGAGACTAGATAACGATTTTTAATATTAACAAAAACGTTAGTGTGTGGATTAGACCAAACAGGTTCGCCTGAACGAATTAAGAGGACGACAATATTTGTATTTGGTTTGCACCTATGGTTATAACAGCATTTGTAATTAAAAGCAGACTCAAATTTATTTTATGTTTGCACATAAATCCAGGTAAGCATGAGTAAACTGGGCTCAAGTACTGTACTATACTGGCAGCTAACTGCACACTCTGAATCTGAATATGTGGGCTTGTGGTTTTCCCCATATATTTCTCACCCTAACTAGTCTATTCGGAACGCCAATACCAAAGTTAGAAACACTCAACCTGACACTTGACAGACTTAAGGAGCAAACACTTTTGGCCCCTGCATGTGCTGGCTGGCAGCCCTGTTTCTAAATGGCCTTACCAGATAAGTTGCGACCCCTGGCAAATACACCCACAGCGGACCCAACCTGACATAACTTAGTCGAGCATTTTTAAATGGTCCTTAACTAAGCTTTTTATCAAAACGCTCCATTTTGCATTTATTTTCAAGTTGAAAACGCTTTTTCTTCCATGGAAAATTTTCTATTTTAATTCCTTTTAATTTTTATTTTAATTTGCGTTTTCGTTTTATGGCAAGGACCGAGTGCTTGAATTAAAGTCGAACGCAGACCAACAACCGCTGCCGTACGCGCTCAAGGACCCTAGATAATTATGTACGAGGACACATAGCAAGAGCAGCTTGAGTCAGATAACCAAAAGCCCAAGCCCAAGCCCCAAAGAGATTGCCTTGGCCTGGCGGAGAGGCAGCCACTGCCTAATGCTTAATGTGCCTTTAATTAGTGGAATGACAAAAAACCAACCATAAAATCAACTTAGGTTGCAAGTGCCCCATCGTCCGCCCCCCACTTCTGCCGCCCCCCCTTTGTCAAGAGGCATGCTTGGCATGCAAAATGTTTGCAATGCTGCGTAGCCTCAATTAAATGACCTTGCATAAATTAGATATCAGCGACGGCAGCTGATGCTAACCGCTGCCTACCCTGGAAATATGGTAAGGGAGGGGGCTCATTCAATATCCAGGCATTTAAGAAGTGATTACCTAGAGCAGCGGGCAGCTAGCCCCGAGGACGTATTTCAATTTGCGCCGTCTAACTGCGGCTTATAGTTTGACATTTCGTCACCGGACCCCGCTTAAAGTTAACCAGCTAATGTCTTAGCCTTTATGCAAATTCATAGCTAACAACTGCCGGCATTTCGGCTTAAAGCATGTTTCCCCTTCTGTGTTTTGTTTCGGTCTACACGTTGCGTTTTTCGATCTGAAAATAGCCGTACAAATGCTTTTTACCTTGTGCTATATTTTCGTTTCTTTCTGCATTAAGGTCACACTAAGAAGCACAGAGTTATGGCTTCCACTTCCTCTGTTACTTTTAAGGGAATACGTCAATGGGCTTTGCGTTAGCTTTTAATACTTTGGTAAGGGATACGACTACTGTGTACTGCGGTTCTTATATGAAAAATATTTGTATACATATATTCTCGGAACAGAGAGGTTTTAAATTAAATCCACGAGGAAATAAAAATCGCATGAATATTAAAATATTTAAGCTCCAATATTTCAAAGCTTTTAAAAAACTGATATTTTGTAAATGAAAATAAAAAACACAAATTATATTATAGTTAACTGACTTTGGGAAACAATCGATGACTTTATCAATTGTATGAGTCATGCGATCCCAGATCGTTAAATATAAAGCTTATATATATATATATATATATATATATATATATATATATATACATATATATATATATATATAAATTGTAGTAGGACAAATACATAAACACATACATATATATAACAACAGATAACATAATATCCAACTAATAACATAATCCAACTAGTTCTTTGTCAATTGATAAAAACTTATATTATAAAATATTTATATAATTTCTGTTATATATATTTTTCTGTTATACAAAATTACGTTCATACGAACAGGCGGACGGCGATTGCACAAACCCAATATACTCTCATAAACGAGTTTAACAACACTTCAAAGTGAAAAGTAGGAGAGAGAGAGAGAGAAAAAATAAAAATGGAAACAACCTGATCCTTCAACACATTTTTCTCCGACTTCAACTTCAACTTTTGGACGGTTTTTGTTACCCGGAACTGCAGGTTTTTCGATTTTTGTGGTTCGCTTTGTTTACGGAGACTTTTCTTTGCGGATTTTTTGGTTTTTAGTTGCATACTACTGTGAGTGCTTTTTTCATTCCGTTTTTGCATTTTCGTGTCTACTTTGGCTTGTTCGCGTGTGTCTCTGGGCCAAAGTCACGAGGCTGAGGTGACAACAACAACAACAACAGAGACAACAACAACAATGATAACGACAACGAGAACGACAGCGAAAACCCAAGGCGCACAGTGGGCAAAATCAGCGTAAATGAAAGGCATATCAAAGTATGTCGAGTTCATATGACACTGGGACACTGTCATTGTTCCTGTCATTCGCTCTCTTTCCCTCCTCCTGAGAAATAGCTAGTCTCTCAGCGGGCATTGGTGTTGTTGTTGGTGTCGCCGAGTTTTGTGCCTTGGCCTGGCCTGGCCTGGCCTGGCTACCGCGCGCTGTGTCCTCGACTGTCAAGCTGACAGCTGTTTGTCGCATTTCGGGCATTTTATCATCTCCTACTACTGCGCTGGCAAAGAGTTCTTCTCAACCCTCTCAGTGCTTGTCGGCGAGTTGGTTTTGATGGGGCGGATTAAGTTTTGCAGCATTTCTTCCTCCCGCACTAATTGAAACGAACATTTTCTGTATTCTGCCTGGTGAATCGGCCCACCCACCTTATCCCCAAGTCCGTCGGCAACCACAAGTCATTCGAGTGCGTTTTTGTTGTTTGTTCTGCGTAGGATTTCTACTCTTCTTTTGCTCTGTGAGCTCTACTTTAGTGATTATTTGTGTGCTTTCAGACAGTCGTAACGTTTGTTTCTCGTATCTAAATATATGTATACATAAACGTTCATTAAATATAAGCTTGGTAGACATAGATTTTTTTGTATATCGATATGTCATATTTAAGATGAACTTTAAAAAAATGGTGTCCGACTTTTTCAATGCATTAAATGTATTGCATCTTAAAATTTTTATACCTTTACCTTTACCTTTACCTAACCCTTAACAATATTGTATAAATCAGTTGTTTTGACCATATACAACAGGCAGAAGTAGACATATCCGACACATGTGGAAGACAAGCATGATTTAAAGATGCTAGCTGGATTGTAGGTTCTCTTATAGCAATCACTGTATAGAGCCCTGGCTTTTTTAAGTATATTTCGCGGATTATAAAAGCTAAAAAGATATTTGGAGTGTTGGTTCTCGTAAATAAACAAACTGCCCTTATTTGAAAGAAATAAACACATTTGAAAAGAAATAGACTGCAAACCTACAGTTTCGCTAGTGAATAAAAGCGAGTATATCTTTTGCATGCAGACACTGTCAAAGTGCTCTTATAGTATGTAGGCGATGACAGCAATACTGTCCCAAGGTACACACAAGTAATTTGGACTGCAGTTAAGCCAACATTCCGATAACTTTTAATTTACACAACTTTGATAGCAAGCGCGCCCCAGGGCAAACCCTTGCAGCTGCCACGCCCACGCTGGCGTTGCCGTCAGCTAATGCATATTGCATTGGCCAACTAAAATTGCTGTGCGCTGAGTGTGAAACTGACTGTCTTAGTTTTGACTTTCAGTTGAGCGAACGGGGGTCGGAGACGAAGACGGAGCCAGAGCCGTTGGCCGGCTACGTGCCACGCCCCCAACAAGCACGGGATGCTTGTTTGAGTTGCATTCGACGTTGCAGACGTTGTCGTTCGTCGCCGCGTCTCTGAGCAACACAGCTGCTCGCGTTGCAGTTGGCAGCTGTGGGGAGCCTCAGTGTATGTTTGCATGAAAAAAGCAAAGACCATCATCAAAGTTTGCTGTTAATTTAGGGTAAGTGTTGAAAAAGTTCCACAACGAGCTTTACATAAACTGGCTTAATGAGTTTTTCAGCTTGGGCGGCAAGTGTATAAAAATTATGCATAGTTTGCATTTGTGGCAGACCAAAAGCGCGTCTTAAGAGTAGACCAAAGCCAAAGGCATTGAAACCCGCTAAAGCATTGCGAACGAGCAGTTTTTGCGCCATTGTTGAGTGCAAGTTGCACAATAGACCATATGAGAATTAGGTACAAAAAAAGGATACAGGGAAGAAGTGTTTGATAGCAGAAACACATACAGAAAGAATCCAAAGTATTCATATACTTAAAATAGATTACAGTTGAGTGCATTTTCAAAAGTCAGCACTCGACACAATATAAATTCAAAAGCCAAAAGCCGCCCGTCCGGACGCAATTTCAATAAGCCATGGCGCAGCTGGGGGTCGAGAGTTGGGTCAGTTGGTCACACAAATGAAAACGTCATGGTTTAGGCACACACACGAAATGCCAACTTTGCAATTTGCAATTTAACTTGGGAAGCCACAAACTGAAGTAAACACTGCCAGACTGGGTCTCTGCCAAGTAAACAAATCCCTGTGCCCCCCCTCCCCAAAGAAAGGCTAAAGTGTTGATTTTGAACTTACTCTTTGTATTGAAAGTATAGTAAATACCCGAATAGAAAATGGCAAAAATCTTGGCAACAATTTTCCCTTTGAATTCACATTTATGTGCCTCACCCAACACATCGCCGGGCCACACATGGCGTATGCGTAATATTCGATTTGTTTCCTTCCCAAGCTATTCAGCTGTCACATGTGCGTGCGCACATTTGTGGCGAAGTCTTTTGATTTACGAAAAGACTGTAGATTAAGCAAAGAATACTTCCACGTGTGATGCTTATAAAACAAATTGAAAGCGTAAGCAAAACCAAATTTCGAGTCCTAACGTCATAAGTCAAGTTTATTATTTCGGAGGTGTGAGAAAAACTCGTCGGCTATTTGTTATCGAAGTATCCATGATGTGGAATATATATATATGTATATATATAAATAAAAAAACAAAAATACCATATATATATATATATATATATATATATATATATATATATATATATGGTATTTTTGTTTTTTTATTTTACCATACCAATACCATATACCATATATATATATATATATATATATATATATATATATATATATACATATGGTATTTTTGTTTTTTATTTTATTTATTTATTTAATATGTTGGCAGATCAAGTGTCAACGTAAGTAAAATGTATAAAATCAATGAAATGTAATGTAAAGAACATTTCTGCTTAGACTTGTTAGTCTTATTTAACTGTTTTCTGAAGAGAAAACTTGAATCCAAAATAACCAAAACTTTTTAATTTTGGTGGCAAGATTCTGTAAAATGTTTTTATCTACCAAAACCGATTTTTCCTCCGTAAATGCGTGATGCTTTCTTATAGTCTTCATGATGACAATAAAAAACGGGCGTAGGGTACTTCTTTTGTAATACATACACTATTTAAACGACGAACATTAACGATTCTATTTATAAATATTGGAAATTCTAAACAATAATTTTTATTTATAGCTTAAAGATATTTTCTTGGGATCTGTTAACGTTGACTATTAAAAAATATTTTCGTAAAATATAAGCTCGAAATGCATATTGAAAAATGTAGAAAATGTTTTTTAAAAAATATTGTAAATTCAAAACCAATATCAAAAAGATAATTGAAATATGCCTTAATAATAGAAAATAAAATCTTTATAAATGAAAGTAGCTATGTTAAGGTAGAGCTCTAATGCTGTACAATCGTTAAATTTTGTATTTATAATATTTAAAATCAATCGACAAGAAATTTCAATTACATTGCTCAATCTAACAAAGTCATTTATCAAAAAAACAGATTAAACCTTAAAATTATGCACTATTAAAGTTATTCTCAAATGAGAAAACAAATTGCACTAAGCCACAACATCAAACCCAACTTGATTCACGGCAATTTATTTAAACAGTCCCAATAGTTTGCTTAAACTGGTTTTTCAGGTGACAACACTTTTCATGAGACATTTAAAATTGATTTCATTTGGCATTTCGAGCATGATGTAGAATAGACTGGGCAGCCCTTCATGCAATCAAAACTGTTTACGGCTTTCGTAAACCAACAAATGTCAAATGGCTCGGATACTGGCCAAGCCAGAATTGCTTTTACCTTTATCAAATTTACTTATTAAATAACAGAGAGAACAACCCTGTCTGGCTAAAATAGAGGAAAACATGTTGAACGACTTCAAAATACTTTATAGACAGGGGTTTTTTTAAGCATTTTAAAAGTGTATAATATTATAATAAAAAACTAAGCTATCATAATATTTTTTACCAAAACATCTTGTTGTAATAGTTTATTGATATATGTGAATACAAGTTTATATCTCGATCGTTGTAGACCCGGTGTTCATTCGATGGCAACTAACTCCAGTTTTGCATATCGATTGTATCGATTAAAAGAGTTGCCACATAGTGAGCTGTGCAGTGTGTTGCCATATGCATCTCCAATACTTCCCCTCAAATGGCACCATACTAATTTATCTGCTGGATGCCCAATGTTGCTATACAGGAGTCATGCTTTACTGCTCCTAAGCCTTTGGTTAGTACATCTGCAGGCATCTCGGTTGTTGGCATGTAGTTAATGCAGACATCACCTTTCTCCACAAGCTCTCTTATAAAATGGTGACGGATGTCGACGTGTTTTGTGCGCTTGTGAAATATTGGGATTTCTTGTAAGCTGGCTGGCTCCCTGATTGTCATTGAAGATTATTGTAGTACGTAGCTGGCCCATGATTTCACGTAGAAAACTTCTCAGGTGAACAGCTTCTTTTGAAGACTCGGAGATCGCCATATACTCCGCTTCTGTGGTGGATAACGCAACGGTCTGTTGCTTTCGGCACTCCCAGGATATAGCAGCGTTTGCCAACTTAAATGCGAAACCTGTAAAAGATCTTCGATCATCAGTATTAGCGGCCCAGTCAGCATCGGCATAGCCGACTAGATCTTTGCCACTTCTTTGATATACCAAGCCATACTTTTGAGTACCCTTTAAGTATCGTAGTACTCGTTTAGCTGCAATCCAGTGTTGTTTGCCATAGTTTGTGTTGTATTGACTAAGTACACTTACAGCATGTGCTATGTCGGGACGCGTTGAAACTGCTAACCACATCAGAGCGCCAACCAAACTTTGATACGGAATTTTAGAGACTTCTTCTTTTTCAACTTCAGAATTTGGGACACATGTTGACTGATAGTTTCTCGCTTGTGGCAATAGGCGTGCTTGCTGGCTTGCAATTCTCCATGTTGAACCGTTTCAGAATGTCCCCAATGTACTTTGGCTGGCTCATTTCAAATGCGTTTTTCTCCTTGTGTTGCCGAAATTCGATTCCCAGACAGTACGACAATTTTCCTAAATCTTTCATTTCAAAATTGCTCATCAGCACAGATTTAAGGTCTTTTAGCATTTGGATATCGTTAGTTGCAACAATCAAATCATCTACATACAGTGACACAATGATGATATTGCTTCCTTTTCTTTTCAAATAGACGCATGGATCAGCACAAAGAGGTTTCAGATCCATTTCCTTTAGCTTGTTGTCTAGTTTCTTGTACCACTGACGCCCACTCTGCTTTAATCCGTATAAAGCCTTTCTTAATTTGCAAACTTTTCCTTGGCCGTACATTTGCTTTTCTTTGCCTGTCAATATCTCGTTGAATTCTGGAGGAACGCTAATGTATATGTCTTCATCAATATCTCCATTTAAATACGCGCTGTTAAAATCGAACTGATATACGTCCAAACCAAATTCGACAGCAATTGCAATTAGGGCTCGTATCGATCCGATTCGAGCCACCGGAGAGAACGTTTCATTGTAGTCAATTCCCTCGCGTTGTGTGAATCCTTTTGCCACGAGTCGTGCCTTGTGGCAATCCACTTCTCCGCCTTGTTTATACTTGGTCCGCAGAACCCATTTGGTCTCAATTACCTTTTGCTTCTCCTGGCGCGTTACTACTTCCCAGGTATTATTCTTTTGCAATGCTTTGTACTCATTTAACATTGCCCTTTTCCATTCGGTAGCATTCGGACCCTTCAGCGCCATAGTTGCAGTAATATCGTTGGTACTGTTAATTAGTGATGCGGCCTCATAAAATTCATCTTCAGTTTCAGGATCGGTCTCCGGACTGTGTGCTTCGGCTTGTGCTGGAAATACTTGGTTGTACATTAATTTCGGTCGACCAGGTGTTTACCTGTTTTCAACTTTCGAGGTCTTCCCGGGCCACGCCTTATGGGAACTTGCTCGCTGGCTTCCTCTTCGGTTGAATCCTCGTGATCTTCTTCTTGGTCCATGGTCGTGTACTCTGCATCGATGACTTCTTGTATTTCAGCAAACTCTTCAAATCTGCACTCCTTTCCAAATAGATTGGTGAAGACAACGTCGCGGCTTTTAATTACGGTTCGGGCATCAGGATCATATAGTCTATATGCTTTGGCGTCATTGCAGTATCCTATAAATATGCATCGTCTTGATTTTGGGGTGAACTTACTCTTTGGGCGTTTTTCGAGCGAATACACAATTTGCCCGAATGTACGCAAGTGCTTGACAATTGGAACGCGTCTGTTCCATAACATAAATGGTGTTTCGCCACACAGGCTTCTAGATGGACATCTGTTACGTATATAGTTTGCCGTGTTTACTGCTTCAGCCCAATAGCTCGGCGGTAATCCTGCTTGAATCATCAAACAGCGTGCGTGCCATTTCCACAAGAGTTCGGTTTTTGCGCTCTGCAGTTCCGTTTTGCTGTGGAGTGTATTCTACCGAATATTCGTGTTTGATTCCAGCTGTCACCAGATAACTTTTGAACTTGTTGTTCGTATATTCGGTGCCATTGTCTGATCGGAGTGTCTTTAGTTTTTGCCCAGTCTTGCGCTCAACGTAGTTCTTAAACTCTACGAACTTCTGAAAGACTTCAGATTTGCTTTTTATAGTGTAAAGCTCACACCATTTCGTATGGTCATCTATGAAGGTCAAAAAGTACCGGCTGCCTCCATGACTGGCTATGCGCATTGGGCCACAGACATCGCTGTGCACAAGCTCCAGTGTTTCTTTTGACTTCTGACTGCATATGGGGAAAGGCTTTTGAGAATGCTTCCCCTTGATGCATACTTCGCAGATTGGTAGATTTTCCTTAATGGAAACTGTGCCTACTCCTTGGATTCTACCCTTTTGTATGACTTCTTTCAAATCCTTTTCATTTAGATTTAGATGCCCTAAACGTTCATGCCATTCCTTAATGCTATTTTGCTTGCTAGCAATTATCTGACTGCATTCGCCTATTTCTTCTACATAATACAAGTCTTGCTTGCGACGAGCAGTGAAAACTGTCTTTCCGTTTGATTCCCTTATGATTTCAGCACCACTTCTTTTAAACAATATGTTGAAACCATGGTCACATATCTTTGAAACTGACAATAAGTTTTCTCTCAAATCTGGTACGTACAATGTGTTTGTTAGATTAACTGAATACTCCTTTCTTGGTTTAAATGGCACTAAGCCATGCCCGTTTATTTCAGTAGACGCATTGTTTGCTAACTTCAGCTCTGGACACTTTGCTGCAATCAGCTGGTCAAACCTCCCTTTCTGTGAGCACATGTGAGATGTCGCACCAGAGTCTAGACACCATCCTTTGAAGGTGTTGCAAGTAGAGTTCGCTATTTCTGCGTACATGCTTTCGTTTGACTTATTAATTTCCCTATTTCCATTTTGGTTCTTTGGTTCTTTGATCTACATTCTGCTGCTTTGTGTCCTAATTTTCCACAATTGTAACACTTGTACTTTATTTTCTTATGCCATTCTTTTGGCATATTACTTTTACCCTTCTTGTGTACCAGCAATGCACCAGGCAACGATTTATCTATATTTCTATTTCGTGCCTCATATTCGTTAAGTAACTTTATTTTAAGTTCTTCCGGGGAAATCAAATTATTCTGAGTTTCAATTGCGATTCTGAATTGCTCATATTCTTCTGGAATGCTATACAGCAGCAATATCGCCAACAAATCGTTAATATTCACTAGTTCTACCTCGTTTATTTTGTCCACTAAGTCAAAAAAAGTATCAACGTGGTTTCTCATGTCGCCCCCGTGATCCATTTTTAGTAGAATTAACGACTTTAATAGTGTTGCTTTACGAGCTGTACCCGTGGACTGATAAATGCTATGCAATTTCGTCCACACTTCGTTTGAGGTTACACAATTTTTAATTTGCTTTAACTCCGATGTTGACATATGCCAAAATTAAGTCTGATTTTGCCTTCGCGTCTTCATCGTCCCACTGTGCAGCATTTTGTTCTGTCTTTACGTAATTTCCGTTTACGTATTTCCACGAACCAGATTTTATTAACAATGCTTGCATATGTATTTTCCATGTGTCAAAATTGTCTTTGCCCAAAGGCTCCACACGTATGCTTGTAACACTCATTTTTATTTCATGTATGTATGTATGTATACCGAATTTCACAACTTTTTTATTTTGGAAACTGTCAAAAATTTGCGCACTTTTTGCTACACAAGCAACGAGACTAACGAAGCTACACAAGCAACGAGAGCTGCAATACACACACAACGATCACGACTGTTTCAATGGCGCCACACAGGCGGCCACAATCTTGCTTTTCGAATTTTTCTGCACGCACTTTTGCTGTGCGTTTCGTAGAATATATTTCTTCACACTAAAACTTCTTTTGTTTCACACTCAATGTCTTTTTTGCACTTTCTTAAATCACTTGCGCAGTGGGAAGTGTTGCTTGGCCCATAACCTGTTGTAATAGTTTATTGATATATGTGAATACAAGTTTATATCTCGATCGTTGTAGACCCGGTGTTCATTCGATGGCAACTAACTCCAGTTTTGCATATCGATTGTATCGATTAAAAGAGTTGCCACATAGTGAGCTGTGCAGTGTGTTGCCATATGCATCTCCAATACATCTAATATAAGTTGATATTCTACAAATTTAGCTGAAAAGTTTGGCAATCAGACAAGTTAAAACTGTTCATACAATACCTAATAGATATTATTAAGTTATTGGGTGTATTTACACATAATATACTAAATTCGCGTAAATGACTGAGTTCAAGACACAAATTTAATATAATATTAATTTATTTATAATTTAAAAGAAAAAATATATCATTGCATTTAGCAAAGAGTATTTGTGATTCTAGCTGTTTTTAAATTATGTTTTTCTATCAAGAAAATCTAGTTAAAGCGTTTCCCAGCTAAAAGTTTCAAAATCTTCAAAACTTTGAATAAATGATTATACTATACATAATTCATTATACATATACATAGCTGATGTTGTGAATTGCGATACATTTGACAGACTAAATAGAAAACGTGATTGCGTCTTAGGCCACTTTGGTTTTAACTTGCCATGGATTTCCTTTTAGATTATTTGTTATATTTGGGCATTGAAGCGCTTGACAAACATAGCGCTCTGTTTGAGACTGTCTGCCTTTCTGTCTGGTTGCCAGTAGCTGGAGAGATAACCTAGCTGATTGTTGCCCTTTTACTTGCTACTGCCAATTACAAAAGGCTGAAGTTACACAGCAGATGGCATGGTTATTTGTATTGTATAGGGGTCGTGGTACTTACCACCCAATATGCCATTTAAATAGGCCGAGGCATTCAGGCCGCGTCCTTTCTTCATCATCAATTGCTCATCGACAAGCAGCAGGCGCGACGAGGAGGAGGACAGAGGAGGATGTTGTTGTGCCTGCTGAGAGCCCGAATGGATCTGGCTTATAACGGGTCCCTCGTACAATTCCATATCGTCGTGATTGCGAAACAGATTGTGCCTGGCTATCACATCCTCCATTCCAGCACGATGTAGCTCCGGTATCAGACGCAGCCAAATGGAGAGTTGGTGAGCCCGAAAGTGATTCTTAATGCGCGGCTTCATGCCTTTAAGATTGTCGATATGTGTGTTGACGTTTTGAGAAAGAAACAAAAAAACCAGAAAAAGCGAAAACAAAAGCGTTAATATAAACATCTTCATTTCAATGTGACGGGCGGTATTCATGAATGCATATCCCACCCTAGTGGCAACTATTTTAGTTGCTAACTGTTGCTGCTTTTATTGTTGTTGTTGTTGTTTTTGTTAGGGCACTTTCAAGACATTTGCATGCCAGAAAGGTGAGACACCTTGGAATTGAGGGCACCTCATCCACATTCACCTACTCGTCTAGCTTGATGTTTTGTTTATTTAACTGACTGAGCTGCTTAATTTTTGATGCCTTCAGCTGCGTCGTTGGGTGGGGGTTTATTTAGGGCTGTGCTTTGCCTTTCACTTTGCGTTTTTGCCTTGGCTAAGCCAATGGGGCTAAGTATGTGCTTTCGTTTCAGTTTGTTTATTGAGCAATCAAAGCATATGATATGAATAACTATTTGATGTTGCCTACTTACTATATTTATCGTTTTGGAAATCTATTTAGCTTAAAATAAAATGACCCACAAGGACAGATACTGTCTTATGATGCTAAATTGTTGGCTCTTTTCAACAAATAATATTTAACAAAAGTTTTCTGATGGGCAATTTGTGGTTATCAATTGCGAATGTACATATTATACTGGTTCACAAAGTAAAATGTATTTTGTGCAATGTCCGTTTTCATCTTTTTAATGGTTGCTGGGTTTGGTTAACAGCGGATATCAGTTTTAGAGTCACTACAGTCACCAAATTTGGTAGTAATGACTTCCTCTAAATATCAAATATGTCAGCCCCACAAATAAGTAAAATCTATATTTTCTAAATATTTAAGATTGAAAGTTATTTCTTTGAGCTTACAATAATAATTAAAACCTTTTCGAAGTTGTAATAAGCCTGTTAACGCTTATTACGCATTGATTATTGAGATTTGATATTCGTCAAATAAAGTATTTCAATATCTTGGTTACTCACATCAAGTTTTTTCAGACAGATTACGGGTGACGGGCTCTTCTAAAGATAGCACAGCAATTTATTTATTCAGGCATATATCTTGGGGCGGGTAAACCGAAAAAACCCATATCACCCACAATTTTCGGATGACTTCCTTTAAAAATCGAACAGAACAATTTCAGTTACGCCAACTTCCGCCCGCCCGAATTAAAAAATGTATATATTTCCAAAATACTAAAGATAATATTCGACTGTCTTGACCTATTATTATACAGTGAACGGATATTGCGCAATCGGATACACCAGACTTCAACGATTTTACTTGATTTTTTTTTTGGTAAAGTATTAAAATACTTGTAAAGTCTACATTACTATGAACGCTTATAGCGACACTGTAAGTGACCTCGAGGGGAGAGACGTAATAAAGAGGCTCTAAAGCAGATCCTTCAGGGACAGGAGCCCTATTTTATTGTAGCAGCTATTAACCCTGCTGTCAGTAATAATGGCGACACATAACAGAAATATGTTGAAATACAAAAATAATTTGTGGCTTCAAGACAATAAAACAGAAACAGAAAAAGTTTACATGCATTGAAAACAAGGCAAACCTAATTATTCATTTGTTTTTTCGTCACTCTTGCTACAAGCTGCAGTTTTTATTTTAAATATTTATCTTAAGTAAAATTTTAATTCTCAAAAGAAATAAATCCGTCTTTAAAGAAAGTCATATAATTTTCTGGCAAATAAATGCAAATGTAATCAATTCCATATACTGTCCCTTTGATCTCTCAAAATATAGGTTATTTCAACCAGGTGTCCTGAGACGCACAAACAACTCAGAAATTGACGCGCTCCACTGCAGTAGAAGTGGTGGCAACAAGAGTCGGCGCGAATAGGTGAATAAATGCTGCACGCACTTGAGCACTGCATAATTCACGCAACAGAACATTCAACTCAGACTTCAATGGCATACATAAGTTATCCTTACGAGCATTTTGAGCATTTGTGTGCTCGTGATGTGTGCGCTTTCAATTTGCGAGGAATGCGCCTTTGTGCTGGGGCCATTCTGGGAACAGCTGTGCATTGCGTATTCACATAATACGATTCGATTTCGATTTCAATTTCAGTTTTTTTAGCATATCAAATCAAAACTCACAATCATGCGTATGCGTTAGCAAATCTTTGCAACTACATACTTTGAGCGTATTGTATGTCAATGTCTGAGAGCATTCAGAGATATTTCAAGAACGCCCCTGGGGCGTGGCACGGGCCAAACATAGGGACTGGGCCGAGTGCGTCAGATGTCGCTCACAGCATGTCCTTTCAATTAAAATCAAACAGAAAGCACGTTACATACCAGTCCACCTGCTAACAAATGCGTAAAGTGCGTGTGGATGCGTGTTCCTTTCAGCTACTCCCTTATCATCGTCTTTGATTCGCCCAAAATATATAACAAACAGGTAGGTTCACGCACAGGGCGCTACAACATTCATTGGCCCAACCAATTCTAACACGACTTTCGCGTGTTTGTCCTTTTAACTGGCTGTCATGTAAGTCGATGTTTTTATTTTCTATAAAAAGGCACTTCGATTTTGCTTCCTTGATAAAATAACACAAATATTTAACTCTTAGCTGCGAATTCAACGGAAAATTTGCTTAATGCTTCGAATAAAAACTGTATGCACAAGCAGTTTCCTACAAAATAATTAGTCTTAAATGAGTTTTGTATTTTTAAAATTTGTATGCCAATATATAAAAAGTAATTGAATTAATGGCAGCTGATGTAAGGGCATTCATATTTCATTATTGTTCCGGTACAATTTTCTAAAATATAAATTGTTTTCGTGTTTTCGATGTTGCTAGGCACAACAGTGTGAAAAATTTGAACCTAATAACATTCGGGTACATTTGACATGACGCAACGGGCATCGCTGTTGGCACACATAACGCTTTATGTTCATGTCGTTGTCTGGTTCCCCAATGACACCCTACACCAAAAACTCTGATAGGCATATTGCTGTTGTAGGTGAATAAATTTTGACCAACGTAATGTATACATGTAACTACTTATGTTGGGAGTGATCAAACGATATTATTTTACATTTTATTTGTCTTCAAAATAGCTGCGATATCTATCAATTTATAATTTATGCAGGATAAATCCAGTTCGTTGATGTCCTTAACCTTGCAAAATATTATGTGCTGTGGCCTGGGTTTGATATCGCCTCCCCTTTTTGTGTTATCGCTGGTAGGCAACCTTTAACTGTACATCGCTTCGGCTACGCCCCGCACTTTGTTTGCATGTTTATTTATTTTTTTCTCTCCTTTTTTGCCTTTTTTAAAATTTAAATTAAATTTGACTTCTTTTTGCAATGCTCACATTTTAAAGCATTCTCAAATTTGTTGCTTTTATCTGGCCATTCCGAGAATTCTTTATTCTTTTTTACTGTGTGTTCAAATTGCTCTAAACAAATTGTTACGCGTACGTTGTGTTATCTGCGTAAATTTTCTACCCTCTACTTATAACAAAGGCATAAAAAGGTATATTGAAGTTGCGCAAGTGCGTGTTGTAGGTAAAATGATATATCTCCAGGCTATTTGCTTTTGCTTTTATAGTCTGAAAACGATGGGACCTAATTTCTGCATTTATTTATGACGTCAACCAGATTGTAGGAAACCCAAGAATCGAAAAGTATTCAAAGTAAATTCAAGCTTTTGCAGTCTCACCTATTTCCAAATACTTTTGATGCAATGGATCATAATTCTCCCACGTTATGCTGCGAAAACGATTGCGCTCCTTTGAAACGGGCAATACTGAGTCCTGGCGATGATGTTCATTCGGATTGCTGAAAGAGGGGAGATAGAAAGAGGAAGAGAGTATGGAGGACAGTTTAGTTGTCAGTGCATCTGCTGTTGTTGGACATATATATATATATACATATAGTTTTTTCTCTTTTAGACGGCTGCGCGCATAAAAAGAAAATCCTTAAAAGCAGCTAAGTTTATTTCTTAGCAGCACCTGCTGCCCGTATTGTAAAACTGTTGCAACAAAGCGTTGCAGCTGTTCGTGGAACCACTTTCTTCCCACAGACAATCAGCGCTAAGTGTTGCGCACACGAGAAAAGTGTTTAGAATAGCGGAAGCTATGTCGCTTGGATGACATATTACGGTAAGTGGGTAAGCGTTGAGTGGGCCTTTGACAGAGGGGGCTGGGTCTGGGAGGACAGAGGAACGGGTAACAACAATAACTCAGCTTACCCGGTGCGCGCGAAATTCGTCCAGAAAATCATGACAGCCTCTGACAGTGCCGTCTCCGACTTGGTATAGTTCTGCGGAAAGTGGCTAAAGCCATCCACAAGCGGTGCACCAAATATGTACGGCAAGTCCTCACCATGCACCGTACCCATGCGCTGCGGATAGTCGCCGTCTTTGGTCTGGTAGTCGAACACATAGAAATAGCAGCGACCCGCCGGCTGCGTCGAAGCTGCCGAAGTGGAGGCGGCCGCATTGGCAGCCCCGCTGGGCGTCGCCGAGCTCACTGGCGGCGGCGAATTGGCTGCCAGAATGTCCCCAGTGCGCACTATGGGCGCCACGAACTGGGCATCGGACAGCGCTGCCACGGCCGTATCGCGTGTGTTAATCGGATGCTGTGAGGTGCGATCCCAGTCTGTGTACTCGTTGACAATCTGTGCACGGAAAAATTATTCACAATTTATAAAAGTTAAGTGCTAATTAGCTGAAATGCAAGTTGATTCATAATTTGATGGAATACCACAGCACATATTTCAATATACAATTCTTCATACTTGCAATTATCTAACAAGTTGGTGTTGATTTTTCACAACAAATATAAATACCATCATATACAGTACGTTCCGTTCATATGCTCTGACGAAACTATTCTGAATTAATTGCATAAAATCAAAATGTTTATTAATGCAATTGCTTACATACTATAAAATATGTACACCGGAAATATCAAGCATTGCGTTTATGCAACAATATATATATAAAATATGTCAGGACTTGTTCTGTAGTATTGTTTGACCCTTCTCAGCAACAAGCTGTTATCTATCTTACAAACTCAGGGGCTTATTATGAAAATTATTGACCTACTGATACTTTATATTTAAAAAATGTTAAAAATAATTTACTTTTTATGTAGAAATATTCAGTGTTAAAAGATCCCAGATATTTGAATTTCTCGTTCAGCATTTGCAGCGCATTTCATTGTCTTTAGGCCTAAATCGAACAGAGCTATCAGCTGCAAACTTATCTACATACACACTCCCTCACACATACACACACACGCTCATATGAGAGGGAGATGTACAAACAGTTCTGGCTTAACAGATGCATACATATGTATGTTTAAATGTACACCAAGTCAAATCCTGGCAGGATTACAGGCGGATTTCTGATGCTGCTGCTGCTGCTGTTTGCTGTGGTTATTATTATTTTTGCCATCGTGAGTGTGGGCTTTTAAAAGGACCACAAAATGCATCTGTAAAATCGATGTCATGCATAATTTAAAACCCGAAAGGGCGTAACACAAGTTAACCCGACAATTTTTGATTATACAAAAAAGCTATGGCACATTTTACATAACCTTTCATCTGCAAGCAGTTTTATTGCAAAAACTAATATAGTACGGATCATGTACTTCCCCCTCCTCATTTACGAAACAATTTTTTTTTTAAAATTTAGAAATGCAAAGTTATATTCTCGGATCCATAGATCCCATGTTTCAAACGCCCATAACTTTGTCAAAACTGAATCGACTTTCATGTTTGATGGCATTTTTTCCATGGTTTGTCCTCTAGATTGACTCTGCATTTCATATATATTCATTATTGAAAATAAAATTTTTTCGATTTTTTCCAAAAAAAGCATGTACTCCCCCTACTTATTTTTAAAAAATTTTTTTTTCAAAATTTAGAATTGCAAATTTATATTTTTAATCGATTGTGGATGTCACAATTAGTATAAAAAACAACATTAAAACCGATTCTGAGGAGGTCAAAATTTTTGTCAAAAATCGTGCAAAAATTGATAAAAATTTTGACATGTAAAGTTCTCGGATCCATAGCTCCCATGTTTCGAACGCCCATAACTTTGTCAAAACTGAACCGATTTTCATGTTTGATAGCTTTTTTTCCATGGTTTGTCCTCTAGATTAATCCTGCATTTAAAATATATTGCTTTCCTGTAATATATATTCCAAATAAGGTGCCTCTGGCTCAAAAACTGTGAGAGATATAGCCATTTCCGATTTTTTAGGGCGGGGCCACTGGAGTGCGTTCTAGTGGGCGTGGGATATCAAGGTCTCAATCTTCGTCATGTTATCGATTTAGCGGCCTCCCAGTGGGCGTGGCACAAAAATCCTAACCCTTTGTCTGCAGCGGGTATACACGAGTATATATTCAAAGTTTGAAATCTCTAGCTTCAATAGCGGCGAAAAAAATAGCTTTTATACGGACAGACGGACGGACAACAAGATGGACATTGCATAAACCCAATATATTCTTTTCACTTTGTGAACAAGTAAAAAAATGCTAAAAAATAATTTTACCATATCAGAACTTATAGATTTCAGCGCTTTTAAATTTTGGCTTTTGAATAAGGTTATGAGAGGTTTAAGTCACATTCGCACACTTCCTTTTGAATACAGAATTCTATTAATGATATGCTCGCATGTATACATCAAGTATATCATTTCTGCAGATTCATTTCTTAAGCTTTCGAGAGATGTGCTTGATACATGTGGTACATATGAGGACACAATATATGCCATTACTGAATGCATTATAAACCTCATCGCGGAATTGCAGCGAGCTTGACATTTGCCGTTGGCAGCGCACGAGTATAATGAAGTAAAATAAATACGAATGTATGTGCTATAATCGTGATATATGCGTTGGCAATTTACGGCTCCTTGTTGTGTGCTTGTGTGTATCTGTGCGCACTTAAAGCACACACAGATACAGACGAACACTTGGTTTTAATATGGCAAATGGTGACAACGTCGACTGGCGATGACGATGTGTCTCAGGCTAAGAATGGGGACGACTGTTGTCGTTGGATGCTGCTGTTGCTACTGTGATTTGGGTTAAGTGTAGCCTGTACGTTTTTAAGTAGGTGTGCGTAGCACATACATAACTACATACATATATATACCTACATACGCGTACAAGTCTCAGTGTCCTTGCCAATGCACGTATATATACAAACGGTACACACACACACACCACCACCACATACACATTTATAACAGCCTTACACATTTGCCAAATAAAGCGTGTTAATGTTTTGGCTGCAATGGCGTGTTAACTGCCTTCCATTTCGCTCGCTTGCGCATTACAAAAAATAAAAACAAAACCAACGCGCATAAAATAAATACAAACGAAAAATGCGAAACAACAACAACAAAAACAACAAGAACAACAACAACAACGGGAACATCCACGCAAAATAGAATAAAACGTTGAAAGGCTGCAGCGCATGTACACAAAATGAAATTCAGCCTTCGTTTCTGCCTATTTGTAGTTGCAAATGTAACTCATACGCAACGTGTTACGTACGGGCACTTATAATTACAGTTACACTTGCACAGCGACGGGCGTGCGAATATTTTAATTGACTTTTTCCTCCTTTTACGTTTGAATGTTCTGTGTGCCTCTGCTTTTCATGTAAAATATTTTTGTTTTAAGTTTTCCCGTGTACTTTTCAAGGTGGGCCATTGAAATTATACATTTGGTTAAATAAAAGGCTAAATAGTAAATGATATAAGCAAACAATGATTCGGATAAAAATGAAAACAATTAAATACTTCTTTTCAAATGTGAAAAAAATATTGACAAATTTCTAAAGCTTTAAAAAAAACGTAAGCAAATGACTAACAGAGGCATTAATAGTCATTGTAAATATATTTTTATATGTGTATACACGGTTTGAGAATTTGTAACTTTATTTTAGCTTGTTGTTCACGCAGTAAAAAAGTATATTGGGTTTGTGTAATGTCCGTCTTATTGTCGGTATATCTATCCGTATGAACACAATTTTTCTCGCTGCTATTGAAACTAAAATTTGGATACGCCCACTGGGGGCGTGTTAATTGGATACAATTTATGTATCTTCCTTCATTAAAGGCGAAAAGCACACAAAATTTTGGACGGAGTGCTCGGCCACTCCCGCCCCCTACAAATTACAATATAAATAGTTTCCTGAGATAAAAATAAAGACAGTAAGGGTGACCAAAAGTTTTTAGTAAGATTAAATAGTTAAACGTTTTCATTATTTTTAACTAAATAAAATAAATTTTTAAAAATATATTGAAATATAAAATATATAGATTTAAATAAACATGCCGACTTAAATAATAGTAAAGATGTAAAGCTATTTTTTCTATTTGATTCGTTTTGTTTACAAGAAAAGTTAGTTGCTGATGCATTAACATACCTCCGTACTAGTAATAATATTTTTCTGTACTAACCTTTAGGTAAAGCAACATTTAAAAGCACAAATTTACATTGTTTAATTAAATTGTTAACTTTATACTTCGTAGATACAAGTCAGAGACTTACACCTTTACGGTATTGTACTTTCAGACTGTTACGTAGTTGAGTTTAAAGGTCTGCAAAGTTTTTGCCGCAAAAGAAATTAAAACCCCAAATTAAAAAGAAAAAGAAAAGTTGTACAGCAACTTATAGGGCTGGACAACAGAGTAAAATAGTAGACTTCAGATAAGGCAACGCACTAACTGATGCCAAAAAGCGCCTGTACTTTCATCCTGTCATCCCAGCTGGGACTACAAGTGCACCGCAAGGAAGCTACAATCTGATTAGAAGATTTATGTGGCGGACTCCAAACCGCAGCCTTAGAATTACCCTTACACCGGGGTTCGCAGATACCCGGCCTATTCTGGTGTGGCATTTTTGGCATGGCAAATTGTGAAGTTGGTGGAGGGTACTTATAGGCAGGACGTACTCACCGTATAGAATATCTCATTGAGGTGGTAGCTGTAAGCGTTGCGCACATAAGTGCGTATTATTTTATCACGTCTATCGCCTTCGAAGCCATTTTGTATGTCGTGGGCGCTGAAGCGCCAAATGGATTCGCCAGTGACAACGCCGAAGAGTACGTCATAATGTCCGACAATGTTGGCCGTGGCAGCGGCGCCTCCAAAGTAGCCAGCGTCACCGCCAAAAGCGGAGCCAGCTCCGGATCCGCCGCTATTGCCACCGGGTGCCTGGGCGCCAGCATCGGCCGATGAACGTTTCGAGTTGCGCGTCATTAAATCATCGATATCGAGATTGGAATGTCCGGGTCGTATGACAACGCCATCAACCTAAATTGAAATTGAGAGCCGGGTGGCAAAAGTAAACAAAAAGTAAAGCATTCAATTGTTGTTGTACTTGAAATACACATTTAAAGTGCGGCAGAAAGCAAGTGAAGTAAGTAATAAAGTTCGTCAGGGCGTAAGTTAGGGACTAGATGAACCAAGAAGATGGACAAACGAAAATCGGCGTGAAAAAATGTCAATTTAAAACACAAAATAACACAATAGGCAAACACTAAATAAGAAACTAGAAACAACATTACTCGAGCAATTGATGTATGAGTTCTCCGAATGAAAGCGTTGACAAGATAGCTTTCGACATAGGGATAAGCGCTAAAGATTTCAGCTCTTTGGTGAGCTTTCCAATTTGAGCTTATCACATTATTGTTTCCTACTTATTACTGTTAACAGTACAGTTTTAGCACAGTATTACGGACTTTTTTAATATGGTGTAGAATTTGTGTATTGGTTGTAACAAAATAGACAAATACACTCTATTTTACACCGCTTACTACATAAAATTTTGACAGCAATGTACATTTTAGGAAAAAATATGGCCCTCATGTCTCTAAATAGTTGTAAAATTTTCTGAGCAAATTGGGTGTTCTGCGTGTATATAAGTTCTAATACAAAATAAAGCTTTAATCAAGATATTAATTTTATAGTAACCGTACAAAGATTTTGATTAAATTTGTATATTTAATTTAACTGGCATACTTAATGTAGTAATTTCATGGGCAATTGGGGCTCGTGCAATGATTTACCCATTTTTAATGGATTCAGGGTATTAAAATGCTTTATACCTTGTTTCGGCGTCAACTTACCGATGGGCCAAACGACGTTAGAAAATTTGGCGCCTGTATATCGGCGCCATATAAATCCTCTAATGGCACATCCCTTAGGCAGTCCACAATCTGCTCATGATGTCTGTTCAAATCTTCGGGTATGGTGCAATTAACCTCTTTGGCCAGCTTGATGGCAAACAGCACAGGATCCTCGACCAGTGCCCAGGAGGAATACGCAGATCCTGACATGAGTATGGCCCGGTGGAAGAGTCCACGCACCATTGTGGGCGAAGTCATCAGATAATTGATGCAGGCGGCGCCCGTGCCATGACCCGCCAGGGTAACAACATTTGGATCGCCGCCAAACTTTTGTATGTTCTGTTGTATCCAATGCAGCGCCGCCATCTGATCCATCAGCCCATAATTAGCGACACGTGCGTGGGCATGCGGACTGGGATTGGCATTGAGGAAGCCTGGCATATAGAGGAGAGAATGGGGCAGAGAAGTTCCGCTTAATTATGTATGCAGACCATAAAACACTTGCAATTTTCTTACCCAATATGCCCAGTCGGTAATTAAGCGTTACTACGACCACTTCGCCATAGCTGGCCAGCACACTCCCATCGTAGGGATTGCCGCTGCTCCACTCAAAGGACTCGCCGTGAATGAAGACGATGACGGGCAGCTTCTTCTCATTAGCGCCAGCTGTCGAAACAAAAACAAACAAAAGGCAGAGTTGCAGAAAAGCAATACACACAACATAATATGAGAAAATATATTCATTATTAAATTTTCAAAATGAACTATCATTTATTTCATTATAAATACAGAATACATACAAGCATACAATATGAATGTATATACATATGTACATAGAGTCGCGCGTGGCACCCCACATAGCTCTTGCTCTCATTTTTTACGACCGAAGAGAGTAAGATTGCTGAGAGCGGAAGCTAAGTGCCGAGCGAGCGAAATAGTGCTAAGCTCTTTGGTCTCACTGCACAGCAGCAATATCTTGTAGAACCCCGTATAATGTGTCTCGATCGCACTGCATGGCGCTGCTTGAAATCTCGTGGCACCCTTTGCATTTATTTTTGTTTGAATCAAGAATATATCTACTTTATGGGGTCTGAGCTGTTTGTTTTTTGGTTTTTGTAAAATTCAGCACACATTTGTATAATGATCGGCTAATAGGTCTTTTTGTGTTGCCTGCGATCGGGTTCAATCTCGTTTTAAAATCTCTACTCCTGTTTTAGCACCCTTCATGGAACAGTTATTGATGGAAACTTGTCGTTTTTCATCAGATAGTTGGATAATTTCTGCTACTAACCATACAACATAAATAGAAAGCAATTTGAATTTTTCTTACCATTCACAGGTGAAAATATATTGAGGTATAAACAATCTTCGGATTGATTTTCTAAAAATGGCAGCAATCTTTTTAAGTACTCCAAACGACCTTTGGGCATCTTCTCCAAGGCAGCGGTTTCATTCTGAATATTGGGCAATCGCTGCGGGCACACAGGACTGTATTTATCCGAGATGCGTATCCCGTCCCAGGGCGCCGGTGCACGCGTTGGGCTAAAACTGAAATACGAATAATCCCATGGGGTGGAAGAAGTTACTGAGGCGAATGGACATTTGAAAGCATTCGTTATAAATAGCACATACCGGTTTTGTTTGGTTGGTGGAGTCGCATACGGCACGCCAAGGAACACCTCCACCGAGCGCAGAAACCGAAAGTTGTCCAGGGGTAGAATCATACCATGCAAACGCCCATAGCGAGTTTGGACAATGCGATGTCCTGGCCGGGCACCGTTGTAGACGTCGTGCGTGGATGCAGAGGCGTAGCCAAGCAGGCCAATAAATGCAGCCGACAGCAGCAGCATCAGCCGCAGTTGCTGCAGTAGCTGTGGGGAATCCCACATGCTCAACACGTTCAACACCCTTTAGTTTCTAATCGCTGTTGCGTGGAACCACAGTTACACGGAATACACTATCTGTAATCGATTGTTGTACTGGATTGGCCTTGATAGTCAGCTTCCAAAGGAATACTATTCATCTTCCTAGAGTTTTCCTCGGCCTGAAAATTGTATAATTCGTATTGAAAAACAATCAGCACAACATTTATGCAACTGTATGTAGTTAATAATGTTAATGTTAATATAGAATGTTTGATAACAGTTAGAGAGCACTAAAATAAATTGAAAATTGAAATCAAGACTCTTCAATGAACAGGCTGCCAGACCCACGGGCACATTACAATATTGCATATACATGTAGAAATATGAATAAGTGTGCGTGCACACTCATCCCGAAAAACTTTTCTTGCAAGCGCACCCGCTTCTAAGTACCCTCACCACGAGTTATTAATCAAAATACCAAGATTTCACGCCAAAGTGGCGAACCCTTTGCATATTTTACTGCACTTTGCAAGCGAAAGGGAAGTAAAGCGACCGAAAATTGATATTTCTTCAGTGTTCAGTGTTCTGCAGTGTGAGGGAGAAAATTGCAAGAGATCTTCTATCTCCCTTAATCCACACTAAGCAAATGGGAATAGAAAGAATAGAAAAGAAGAATAAACAAAAATTGTTTTTGCATTTTGGGCAATAGAAATTTTGAGCAATTTGTGTTTTCGTTTTGTGTTTGCAGATCCATCGCCACGCACCATAACGCTGCTATAGCCATGAATGCCTCTGAATTCCGCTCCGTTACTTTAGTGCCGAAAGAATTATCAAACTTATGAACCAACACATATAAATTATTCAAATAAACTATTATTAATAACATTGCGTAACATTATCAATTAAGTTGGCTGGTGACGCGTTGATACGCAATTCGAATTGCTTATGTGTGAGTGAGTTAGCATGAGAAACAAGATACAGACTCTAGTCGAAGGCGCCGACTAGGGGATACCCTTAACCCTGTGTTTTCACACAGTTCAACTCCCTTGCATTCATACATATGTGCATTCACAAGAACACACATACACACACACACGGTGCAATTTAATTTTTAGTACGTAATCGGATCATTCAAAGCTATGTACAAACCAAAGCGCAAGTCTGCAGTATTTAAGTGTTCGATCCACTTATATACTTATATTCACATATATTATTTAAGGTGTCGGAGATACTTTGTTTTGGTTGTTACATACATTTGCAAAAATCCAGTATACCCTTTTAAATGGGTTCAGAGTACAAAAACACATCTACAAATAAGCAAATTTCTTTTCCTATAGATAGGCGGAAAGAATGGTTTATAAAACGAGAAAAAATTTTGAGATAAGCAATTATGTATGTATATTTTATTAATATTTCTCAAAACTTCTTTGCAACAAACAAAATACAGCGTTCATGAGCGAATTCCAATCAGTGGCATTCTGGTGTTCGTGCGGTTTAGTGAAAATGTTCGGTCGCTCAGCTTGGATTGTGATATTTTTAGTGAGCGAGGCAATCTCAGAGAATACAAATTGCTTCCATAGATGCGAAGAAAATGATGAATGCATGAAAGAAAGCCTTTTCTGTAATGGCATAAACAATTGTCCACATGGGAGCGATGAGTCCTCGATGATATGCAAAGAAATTAGTAGGGAAAGTCCAGATATATTCTTTTGTGCCTACGGGGGCCAAATTACTGATACCAATAAGTGCGATGGAGTGGTTGACTGTGCCGATAAATCGGATGAATCGCCCAGACTGTGCTTGGACGAACATATATTTTATGAAAATATTCGTGGCATATGTGATAAGTACGTGAAAAATATAACAAATAAGAGCAATACGCTAAATTAATCTTGAATAGCATTGGTTAATTATATTAATATTTGATGATCAGCCAAAAATATCTGTTATCTGTGGGGTGACAAAGACTATCCCAACAAACATAAATAAAAATTGCCATATGTTTCTGTGCATTTATGCAATAGGCGGAAGCTTTATAATATAGAAGTTGATTGCTGATGATATTTTGAATAAATTGATTGAGTAATCGTCTTAGGTGGGGTCGAATATGTCACCTTCTGACTGTTAATTATGTTTGCGCAACTTCATTGTGAGGGCCTCTAGTCGGGAGCGCCAGGCTAGGGGATACTCTGAACCCACATACATTTAACCCCCTTGTATGTATGCACACATATATAAAATCACACACACACACACGTACACGTACACACGTACAATAATCCAAAAATCCAGTGGTTTTTTGTGGAACAATGGAACAGGCATAGCCGCAAGTGCAATCGCTGGAACCAGATGGAATGGCGGCTCAAAAAGAATACTGTCTGATAGTCACAATAGACGTAAAAAACGCGTTCAACCCGGCGATCTTGCACTGCATCATGGAGGCCCTAGCTGAGTTCCATGTACCTGCAAACCTACTGCGGATTATACACAGCTACTTCCAGAGCAGGATCCTAAAATACGACACCAGCGAGTTATCGGAAGAGCACTACGTGACTGGAGGCGTACCTCAAGACTCAATGCTGGGCCCCATATTGTGTATGACGGCATCTTCCGACTGGTTCTGCCTGACGGTGTCCAGAGAGTAGGTTTCGCGGACTACGTGGCAGTTGTGGTTGTGGCCAAGGAGCACCATTGTGCAGAGCTAAGGTGTAGTTAAGCCATCGCGAAGGTCAAACAGTGGCTGTCTTACGTTGGAGCTAGCTCCCCAAAAAACCGAAGCCGTACTGATCAGCAGCCAAGAGTCTGTTGAGACAGCCACCATCACAGTGGCCAACACCAGGATCCTCTCCACGAGGGCCATTAAACACCTGGGAGTTATGCTGGACGCCAGACTCGAGACCTGGCTTGATTATGCCGAATACACGGGGACCGAACCAGTGGAAAAGAATTCTCCTCACCAGCGTTAACAGAGCAACTATGCTCTACATGGCAGAGGCGCTGGGATTCTTCTACCAAAGGGCGATGGACACACCGCCTTATCCCAAATATTTATGCGTGGACTAGCAGGATGCATGGCCAGGTATACTTCTACCTCACCCAGATCCAAAGTGGGCACGGCATTTTCCCCAGCTATCTGTTCCGCTTTGCTCATGGAGCAGTCGCCACTTGCAGATGGTGCGGCGATGGCTACATTGAGGGTGCTGAGCACACCACTTTCAACTGTGCGCATTTCACAGTCCAACGCCACGCGACTAGAGGAAACCGTTCATAGTGAAATTTAGGTGGAAAACTTCGTTCTACTTATGCTTGAAATCAGCACCAACTTTGCGGCAGTCGTCATGACTGAATTACGCATAGTGGAATGCGAACGGAGAGGACAGATGGAGTAGGATCGACGATGGCTTCCACGAAGGAATACCTCACGGTCGCATCGCGGAAGTCCTTCGTGTATACACCATTAATCCCAATCAATCCCATATCATATATACATATATATATATATATATAAGTTAGGTAACATTATATAGCGCCAAAAAATTAATTAAAAAAAAACACACAATAATTCACGCCCAAGTATTACATTCGATTTTTATAGATATTAATGAAACGGTGCAAAATATCGACAAAAAATTGTAAACTATAATATATACACTTTAAGGTGTCTAAGATGCTGCCTTCTGCCTGTTAGATTCATTTGCACTAAACCATTATACCTTGATTTATTCATTTTCTATGGTTTCAGGGTATAAAAAGCCAGACACCGTTAATACATAATTTGACAGTAACAAACTCTATATCCATAAAACAATCTATTATTACTATCTCTGAAACTATCAGCATCAACAGCAATAAGCACACCACCACCACGAAGAGAAACGCGATCTTTCCTATGATAGTATGCTAGTTCCTTTGTTAAGTTTTTAACAAAAACATTTTATTTGCAGGGATGAAATTGAGTGTATGCCAGGCGAATGCTTTCCAAAGAACATAATGTGCAATGGAGTCATCGAATGCAGGAACGGACGGGACGAGTCTGTGGAGCTTTGTATGGTACATTGTCCCGATCATCGGTTTCAATGTGGCAATGGCCAATGCATAGCTATGGAGAATGTTTGCAATAATAAATTCGATTGCGCCGATGGTACCGACGAGATGTCATCTATTTGTGAAGACGAAGAGAACTGGAGAGGAATAACACCGAAAGCCTGTGTCGAACCTACAGATAGAGGCCTGCGATTTGCAGGGGACATCAAATATCGTGAGAACCACACAGGCCGATATGTATATTCCAATGATCCGGTTCGCTTTGAGTGCTACGATCGCAGCGCTAAAATGTTCGGCAATCAGTGGGATGTATGCCTAAATACGGGTGAATGGCGAGTCAATGAGACGGAATGCCGAGCAAAGCCTAGGAACCTCAATCCGAACACAAACGGAATTTCCGGATGCCCAATAAATACATATGACGAGAATCTTCTGCTCATCCACAAGTGCGACGGGGACGACTGTCGCACTCAAGTCAAACCGCCTTTAAATGAGGTGACAGTTCAGTTTAAATGCAAGAGCGGCTACACTATGTTACCATATGAATTTGACACACACAAATTTATATGCAGGGGCAAGAAATGGAGCTCAAATGAGAAAATCAATTATACGGATCCAGAATGTGTCAGTGAGTACGCCTAAAATAGCAATCAAACGGGCTTATGGGATAATTGTATGTTTTTTTATATTTACGCAGAGCCTTGCAGTCGGAAGGCATTATTTTGCAGTTATTCAATGGCTCCCATTTGCACTTATGGGAGCGAAGAGAGCCATGACTGCGAAAGCCTGGAATCGGTACTGCCAGGTTCCGTAGCAAGGTTCTACTGCACAAATGGATTCAGCAGAAACACCGAAATAAATGAATTAAAAATACAGTGTCAGGAAGACGGAAGTTGGACAAGTCGGCCAGACATGGATCAGTTCTGTCAACTACCTTGTGGCACGCAGGGACGTTTGAAATCTCCACTAACAACAAATGCGCTCGCAGTAAAACCCGAGAACACACCGTGGACTGTTGCCATTTATGTGTGGAAGGAGTACGACTTCGAGTATTCATGTAGTGGGGTACGGATTAAGGTCGATTTAGTGTTAACTGCCGCACACTGCGTTACCAAAAAGAACACAACGCTACCCCTCCCAACTATGGACTTGCGGGTGGGAAGTGCACTTAGTAATAGCTTTAAATTAACTGAAACTGGTGGATGGACAGTTGATGCCGTACAAGTTAATCCGTAAGTACTTTCAAATTGGGGTTTAGACTAAACCAAATCGACCCCACATAAGTAATTAATTCGTTTTCTTTTTATAAATAGGGCCTATAACCATAGAGAAATTATTAGCGATATCGCTATTCTAAAATTCAATATACCATATAAATCGACAGATGTGCCAAGAGTCATTTGCCTGCCTTGGCTTCTCAATAACAATACGCCGAATTTAAAGTCCGATGTAATTGGCGAGGTGAGCTCGTGGAATATAACGAACGAACTTATAAACCTGACCATGGCTGCCGCCACAATAACAGAGGAGAACAAAACTGATGATATCTTGCGTATTGAAATATTATATAATCATAAAGTCTGCAAAGGTGATAGTGGCAGCGGCTTTACTGCCTCTTGTTATGATCAGAATAATCGCAAGATTGAGCAGACTTGCTTGTACGGCGTGGTGAGTTATTCAGATAGAGGCGCGGATAAGGAAGAATGCGCGCTTAATGTTGCTGTCTCAGATATACGTCATCCCAATAATATGGATTTTATTAGAGAATACCTAATGAATTCTAAAACATGTAATGGTAATTAAATATAAAAATTCAGCGATCACCAGTTCGAAATTACCTAAATCATTTTCTCAATAAATTATTACAAAATGAGAACTTTAGGTGTTTCATTTACATCTGATATCAATAATAATAAAAATAACTAACACTTAAATGTTTCATAATCCAGTATTCCCATTGTTTTTATTTAAAATTCAAGAAGTTTAAGTTGCAATTTTTTAAAACAACTTTCAAATCGAACGACAATTGTGCTGTATATTCAAGTGCTTAGATTTGCATACTCCTTCATAAAGTGAACAGAGTTATTGGTTTTGCTCAATACCTATCTTGCTGTCTGTTCGTCTATCCGTGTGAATGCAAGCTTTGTTTCCGCTTTTCAAGCTAGATTCTTTTGAAGTTAGAAACTTCGGTTATATACAAAAATCAGGGCTAATTTCACCAAATTGATGACATTTAAAAATTTAGTCAAAACTTATTCAGCCATGACCACTTCTACCTCTACAAATTTTAGAAATATTTAGAAACATTACACTTAATGATTTTTATATCTTAAACCCATTGAAAATGAATTAAAATGGTATAATGGTCTTGTGCAAATTGATGTGACAGGCAATAGAAGGCATCTCTGACTCCATAAACTATATATATTCTTGATCAGCGTCAATAGCCAAGTCGATCTAGACCTGTGCGTCTGTCCGTTTGCCCGTCCGTTTGTATAAAAGCGTCGATCTCAAAGACTTCAAAAGCTTGAAAATAGAAGCTTGTTTTTTAAGTTCGTGTATACCACACGCAGATAATTCAAATTATCGATAATTCGTTCGTTTTCATACTATTAATATGTATCGGTTTTTTTTTCGATTTTTTAAATTGTGTTTAATATATCCCCATGTCGCTCCATTATCAATAAAAAAACAAGACCGACTTGAGTTAATCAGGACTTTTTGTTTTAGTTTTAATGGTGATATAAAACACATTCAGAGATGTCAAAGGTATATCAGGGTTTTGTGCATATCGATATTTTGAGTTTCTCATTTTAAATGATGAATTACATGTTGCTATCGATAGTCAAATAGAAAATAGACATTCTTATAGTGCTAGATTTTTGGTAATTGTTTAATGTAGGTCCCGTAGATAAAAAAGGTGCACATTAATCGGGGGTAATTCTTCGTTTTAGTCAGCGTTTGTATAGAGCGTCCAAATAAGTCGGTGGCAGCGCGATACAACAGGTTTTTCGATTTTGATACCAATTGGCGATAAATATTTGATAGGTATGGACTGTCGCCAAGATGGGCAAATAAGAGTTGCGCAATATCGATTAAATTCATTACAAATTTAGTATTTTCGGTTTGGCGCAAATTGATACGTATTTAAAAGCAAATAGAAACTAAGAGTATGATCATAATGAAATTTTCAGGGCTTAAAAATAGCATTGAAATCTATGTACAAACCAAAGCGCATGTCCGTAGTTTTTTGCATATATGGGGCGAATGGGGGAGGTATCCAAAATCCGAAATATTCCTTACCTGCGTATGCTTCACGCGAACAGTTTGAATCAATTTGGTGGCTCTACCTCAAAAAACCGATAATTATCGATAATACGAAAATGTGACGACTTAACGGTGATTTGATAAAAACTTCATGTGCTTGTGGTATACACGAACTAAAAAGTCCAAGTTCAGCTTTCTAGTTTCTGCAGTCTCCGAAATCGACGCTTTCATACAGACGGACGGACAGACAGAAGGACAGGGTTAGATCGACTCGGCTGGTGATGCTGATCATGAATATATATACTTTATGTGGTCGGAGACGCCTCCTCCTGCCTGTTACATACAGTTGCACAAAACCATTATACCCTGATTTACCCATTTTCAATGGGTTCAGGGTGTAAAAACGCATTTCAAATATTACTGACTTGCGCTTTTCTTTATAGATTTGAATGCTTTTGTAAAGTCTCGAAAATTCTCTTAGTTTAGAAGGTTTTCAATAATTTTGAGTAATGTGCGAAGTATGCGGCGTGTGTGTATTTTTGATTTTGCGTTTGTATCTATTAATAGAAAGAACTAGCAGTGTATTTAAGGACAGCTCGCATTTGGATTCAGAGTATCTACTAGTCGGGTGGTGCCGATGCTGATCAACAATTTATTTATACTTTATTGAATCGGAAATGCCCCTTCTGCATGTAACATACATTTGCACCGAACCATTATACACTTCTTTACCCTTTTTCAAAGAGTTCATGGTATAACAACAAGCTCCACTTAACACAAGATCCAACTTCTTTCTGTACCAAACTTTTTTAACAGTTATTGTGAGGTTACAATAATCGTTTAGTCCGTTCTTAACTGTGGTTAGTTTTGTAATGTGGAAGAGTATTGCGCAACCAACTACAACGTACTTGTACTTCTTTCAATTAATTCACATAGCCGGTGTCATCGCGGAGTTGGGGCAATGTATTAAATGATAGATTAAAGTAAACTTCACAGTTCTAATCATTATTGAAATCCAGTTCAAACATTTCCTATTGTTTCCAATATAATCATTGAATATTTTCACAATATATTTTTATAGGCCGTTATGCGCAGAGTATTTAATTTTCTAGTTACACTACGAAAGGTGCGGCCCAAGCCTTGCCTTGAAACCGTTGTTACCGCCAACTCGCAGAGTGTGGAGGAGAGTTCAACTGTGGTGCGACATTCAGTAGACTTGAAGGGTAATGTATTGAAACTATCCAACTACGGGACGGTTGGGGCACAACCAGCAGCGCAGGCCACCGAGCTGCTCTGGCAGAATCTGAAGCGTGTGCTACAAATGAGCAATGGGCAACAGGAGCCGCCAGCGTGCACCTACGCGGCGGACATTGATGCAGGGATCATGGTGGATGTGCTAGAGGCGCAGCGTTTTGTGAGCGATTTGTTCGCGGCTATGGACGTGCCTGACGAGGCAGCCAGCGAAATGGCCGATGCTCTGATTGCCGCCGATTACATGGGTCAACGGAGCTTGGGCATTCATCGTCTGCCCGCCATCGTGACCGACTTGCTCAACTGTACGGTCAACGCTCGCGTGAAGCCAAAGGTGCTGAGCGAGCGCGAGGCGCTGGCTCTGGTGGACGGACAGAATGCGCCCGGGCCGGTGGTGGCCAACTTCTGCATGGATCTGGCCATGCGCAAGGCGCGCAATCAGGGCATCGGGTATGTGGCAGCACGTCACTCCAACAATATTGGAATTGCATCGTGGTACGCCAGTCAGGCGCTGACGCAGCGCATGATTGGCATCTGTATGTCGAATAGTTCGCCCATTCTGGTGCCCAGCGGCGGAATTGAACCGTTGCTGGGCGGGAATTCGATTGCCTGTGTGGCGGGCAGCTCGCAGGAGCAATTCCTTATGAATCTGGGCATGTCCGCCTTCCCCATTGAGCAGCTGGAGCTGGAGTACTGCAATGGGTATTTGCGCCAGCTGCCCGACAATCTGGCATTGGACTGCAGCGGGAAGCCCACAACCTGTGTCGCAGAGGCGCTGCGCGCCCAGAGACTGCGCCCTTTACGCCTGAGCACAAAGGCTTTGGACTGGCCGCCATGGTGGACATACTCTGTGGGGTGATGACGGGCGCCCGCTTCGCAACGCATCTGCGCCGTCGCGGCCTTTTCAACGCGGACAACGAGGTTGCCGATCTGGGCCAGGTCTATATAGCCATTGATCCCATGCACTTTTGCGTGTCCTTTGAGGAGCGGCTCGCCGACTTTCATCAGCTGCTGCGCAAAGCTATTCCTTGCGAGCCAACGCAGCCTCCATTGATCCCCGGTGACAGGGAGCTGCAGCATATGCAGATGGTAGACGATCAGGGCGGGTTGATCCTGTCGCCGTGCACGCTCAGCGTGCTACTGGAGCTTGGCGAGCGCTTCAACATTGATGCGCTCAGGACGTACAATCCATTAACGTAAATATGAGAGCTGGGACACACGTAAATATCAAGTGTAGCAAACACTTTGGAAGAAGTGCAAGTACAAGGATAATCAAGCTTAAGTACACTAAGAGATACTAAAATCATTAAAAAACAATTATAATTTCAAGCTAACTTGCGACGTCAAATAAATCAAACAACAGCAGCAAACCAACAGGTGAGCTTTAATTTATTGTGCGTCATAATATTAAATTGTTCTATTGTGGATGGCGTTTTTATAGGGTATAATGGTTTTGTGCAAATGTACGTAACAGACAGAAGGTGGCATTTTTGACCCCTTAAAATATATATATTCCTGATCTGCAACACTAGCCGAGCCGGTCTAGCCATGTCCGTTTATAAACAATGTATAATAATTTTAGCATTAGAAATTAATTGAAAAGCCATAGGGATTCGAAAAATGTTTAGTTTATACTTAGTTCAGAATATATGTTAGGAGAACATTAAAATTTGTTATGTTAAAATGTTAATAATTCCTCAGTATACCGTAGACATATTTCGAGTAAATGCCGCATCTTTAAATTTTACAAAAGTTTAAATATAAAATTCGTGCCTAGCAAGTAACGGCGACTACTAATTGCAATTTATATGCATTAATTATTCAACAAGTTCAAAATAATCAACCGACTGTCGCGGTCTTTACTTTTACGGGTTTCGCGTGTAATAAAACACGACCCGATGCGAAACTGTGTGGGACTTGTTGCCACTTGCTACGCGTAAAGGTGAGTGAAAGTAAACACCTGCTTCAACTAAGTATAGCAAAATGCTCGATATTTGTGAATTTGTGTGCGTGTGCTAGTAGTAACAAGTGGGGGAACGAAAGATGGCGAATCGATAAAGAGAAAGCAAGGAGAAATCATCTAAATAAATGGCAGAATGATTAATTTGATTTCGACACAAGCGCAGCTCATCAGCCCCCGGCCGACACGCCGTATGAGTAATAAGCGTAAACTTTTTATGACAGCCGCCAAGGTGTCCCGATGTCCTGGTAAATTATGGCACCTTCTTCAATGTCGGTTTCTATTATATGCGTCATCGATAGTCCCAGCAATCGCTGCCTACCGCTGCTGTTCCCTACATCCCCTTCAGTTGAAGCTGCGCACGTGACTGAGCCGTCTGCCGAGGCGGTATTTGGACTACTCATATTGCTTCGATTGTTGTTGTTCCTGTCTAGATTTACGGCATTGTAATCGCTTATTATTTGTGGCAATGACAAGTGAAAGTCGCTTTGCGGGGATAACAGACCACTCTCGTCGCGACGGCGCGACATTGGCGCCTGGGCACTCACTTTTAACTCATTTATCTTCATTGAATTGATTTTTGTCCTCTGACGGTGTCTAACGTAAGAAATCACTTGATTGATATGGTCCGGTACTGATTATTGCGTGAAGTTGACTGCTCAACGGTATATAAGCTAAGGAAGTGTGCCCTATTTCGAAATATATATTTTATTCACAGTTTTCGGCTGCCTTAAGCTTTTGTTACACAGTGAGCGAGTCGGTTAAACTCTTAGTAAACCATTTTCATTCGTTAGAGTATATCTTCAGCTATGCGGAGTAGAGTGTCGGCCTGACTTTTTGTCCGTGTGTATATAAAGGGATTATCTAAGGCCAAATATTAAATATTAAATACTAAATTTAACAGGTAATTTTTTGATCTACAAATCTTAAGGTCCTTAACTTAAAAGATCACATTTTAAAGTCACAGACTCACTGTCATTAACACCATGGTATGTTTTCAATTTGTTTTCCCAACTTTTATACTGCTAGACTGTGAACAGAGTATTGCGGAGACGGCTATTTTACGTGTTTTTGATAAATGCTTCCAAAATAATATTTGTATGTAAAAAAAACATAAATTTTTTGAATAGAAACGTAGAAAATATTGTGCGCTATCGCTTGTGGGTATCTTATATTACATTAAAAAATCATGCGACGGCTAAAAAAAGGGCTAAAAAACAATCCGTTACGATATGTTTTGGGCAGTTCTTTTCTCTTGAATTGACAACTTAAGCTCATTTTGCTTTGTTAGGTTGTTCTTTCTGCTTGATTTACCTTCTGAGAATTCTCTATATGAACGTATGTGTCAGGCTCACACTTCTGTTCCAGATGGGCATTGCTGACGCCAGCGCTTTTCTTTTATGACTGCTGCCAGTTGTTGTTATTGTTGATGTTGTTGTTGTCCTTCTTTACAATAATCCACAGTGTTCTGACTGGCTGCTGTTGTTGATTTTATCAATGTCCGTCCATGGCCTTGCCGAAGTCCAGCAAAAGCAGCAGTAAAAATCCTTTTCTTTTAAACGCGCGTATCCCTTATGTTTGTTTTTCTTTTTTTATTTATTTTTCGTTTTGCCGTTTAGGTGTTCTCCTACATACACATTAACTCACTCTCACACGTATTGGGAAACCGTTTTTTGTAGATTTTCCTGCTGATTAATATATATCGTATAACAAACAAGAATTTTATTTTCTTTTTGTCGACATTATATTTTATTGCGTTGCATTTCGTCCAGATATATTATTGGCACATTGGCGAATCCTTTGGATATTAAATATTTTACTTAAGTTGATGTGCAGCAATTTTCGTTATATTTTCTAATAGTAATAATAAACGCAATTTTATCTGAATATTTTTGATTGGGTTCTTTATTAATTTTTTCCTTTCAGCTACTTTACCGCATATTTTTTCACTTGTTCGCTTAAAAGCATATAACAGAAATTATTTATATGTATTATTTATTCATGTAGTTAAAGTGTGAATTGTATTTAAAGTTTAAAATTGAGGTTTTCTTTTTCCCTGCAACATGTGATGATTGTATTGCAATGAAATTTATCCCAATATATTTAAAATTGTTGATCTGATCATTCGGCGTTTTAAAGTTTGTTGTTTTTATTTAGTTTGTTTATATATGCAAAAATTAAATAAATTGTACTGTAAAAACTTCGTGACAAAATATGGCAAACAAAACTATTTAAAGTAATGTATTTATCTTAATAATATTAAAACAAATAATTAAAAAAATTATTGTTACTTTAAATTTCCATATGTTTAAGGTTGCCATAAATTTGACTTGGAGAATGTTAAGAACGTTACAAAGGCAATAGAAACTTTTTAGTCCTCAAAAGCTATAAAATAAAAACAAAAATAAAATTATGCCAAATTTTTTTTTTAATTTAAAGATTTCACCTATGACTAAGGATTCTGTTTTTGTTTGATTGATTATACATAGTCTGTATGATTTTATAGTTTAGTAAAATCAAATCATGTTGTTGGCATTATGCGGGCTTCATTATCGTTTTCCCAGTGCCTTTTGGCGTGCATAGTTATTCTAAGCGCAGCGATTAAATTTACAGCGGCGTAATTGCATGCAAGGTAAAATCACACACGAAAGGGCGTGCAATTGCTTTAATTAAACGCAAACGTCAATGACCGTTAAGTGGGGTGTGCAAGTGTGTGCATGAGTGTAAAATTGGGCTGCATACTTTTGGGCGCCAATGATACGAATAGCTTGAAGACAACGCGAACTTGCTGAAAAGAGCGACAGCTACAACAATTTTGCGACGCGGCTTTTCAACGGTAATGCCAGGCTAAGCCACACACGCAGGCAGACGCGCCTAGAATTCGGCAACACTTTTCTTCGATTTGCGTGAAGGCATTTTGCCTCAACAATTTTGAACGGCCCGCTTTAGTGGGCTGCTGGCCCTCTTTTCATTTGTTGCTGTTGGCCGCTTGGCCAATCAGACACACACACACACACACATACACACACGCACTCAGTGTGTCACACACAGATACTGGCCACGGGCATATAGGCGCTGCACCGGTTCACTTGTGTCCACGACGCACGAATGAATTCCAACGACTGAAAGTAACTGTCGTCGCACGCCAAGCTCTTGGCTGCCAGACAGCAACTGCTGCTATGTGGGCTAAGCTTTATTTTCTGAGAGAAAAGAGCGAGAGAGAACGACAAAGAGAGAAATGGCAAGCCACGAAGTAAGAGAACGAGAGAGTCCTGGAAGTGGAATGTATTCGGCATAGCGAGTTTTCGCTCTTACACTCCACTCTTCAATCTTTCAACAGCTGTTTAACCCGAGGTTTGTGTTGCTTAAAGAAGTTAATTTCGTTCCGTGTTTTTCAATTTTTCCTTAACATGTTTCTGTTATTGGGGCAGGTAATGGTTAAAGTCTTTGTTTGATTTAAAAAATCTTTTCGAATAAAAGCCTTAATCTTTTGGGCAAGTTTAGTTAAACGAATCTTTACATAAAAAATAAGTGATCAATTTTAATCAACGGGGTTTGGATAACCTCATACGTTTAATCACAAAAATACATTCTTTGTTTTTAACTATTCACTCATATACAAATATATAAGCTACCAAAATTTGTATGTTTAATTAATGCTTGTGCTTTTTGAGCACTATGGGTGTTTAAAGGGTATTCCATATACATATATATGCCGTCCGGTCGTCTGAAACGCTGTTTGTGTGTGTATGCATTATTTTTGTGTTTGTATACATTGACGGATGTATGAATTTTTGTTACAACAACGCCACGCTGATCAGAGTATTTCGAAGTTGGGTCCCTTCGAGTTCAGATTATAATCACATTATACTAAATTGAAAATTAAAAATAAAATAAAAATATTTTTTAATAAGTTTTCTTTTGTTATACAACGTTATATTATCATAATTTTAAAATTTATAAATATACTGCAGCTCCCGAAATTATTTCTGGACACGGATCACAGTCTAATACTCACGCCAATACAAATCTGACTGGACATGGATGTCCTTCAGAATTCCAATGCCCCGCAGCCAGCAGCTTTAATGAATGGCGACAAATCAACTGTGCGAATGTGTTGCGCGCTAAACGTGCGTGTGATTTGACCACATTTTCTGTGCTGGCATTAAAAATCCTGTCAAAGATGAAGCAGATAGCGAGAAGACAAAAAACCAACGAAAATAACTGTGCGGGCTGCCAAGGACAGCACATAATTGAAAGCTAAAAGTGAAAGAAAAACGAACACAAAAAAAAAACAGAGTAAATAAATAAGTAGAGTAAAGTTAAGTGTGTACGGCATAGAAACAGACGAAAATAATCGTATGGCATATATCAAGCGGGCCGACTTATTACTGTAATTTTATGATACATGAACAATAAATAAATATACGGGTAAAGATGTTTATAAAAACGATGAAAAGTCATCAAAGCAAATGATGACAGCATCTGCTTAAGTTATGAATATAACGCATACGCCGTGCTGACCGCCTTCACAGTGCGTATATAATGCAGACATTTCTGTTTGTAAATGTTTTAAGGCGTATTTTATTACTAAACCGACAATTCAATGCACGCAAAATATCGCATATATACGAACATATATATTTATATATCATCGTATTTCGGTATATGGGAATGTGGTTGTGTGTATATGTATTAGTATTTAGAGTGCTGCTTTAGTTGAATAGATAAGCGTGTAACTAATACACAAACATAAATCAAATTATTTTCCATTTAATTTGGGGTTTTCGAGCGCTGAGAAAAGCAAGAAACCATGAGGCTTTGTTAAGCCCACAAATGGTGTAACGGCTACACAAGGGTAGAAAAGTAATTGTGAAGATTTTATACAAACATACATATATATTAAGTGGGCTAAAATAATCTATGTACCATGTGCATAGGTATGTGTGTCTTTCTTTAATTTATGGGCATTTCAAAATACCGAGGATTAAAAACCCCGTTTCCGAAGTCCGTGAACTCTAGGGATTGAGAGCCCAATGGGTAAATTTATTCTTTGAGGGAAAGTAAGAATGCTTTAGTCGGGAATGACCGACTGCGAAATATACTATGACCAGAGACCTTAACATATTGATATTCAAACTTCATGTTATCATTTTTTACATAAAAATTACAAATTTTTACTTGAACAACTTCTAAGTACATTCTATATAAAATATAAAGAAGTATCAGATAGGCGCATTTATATGAGTATAAAAAAAACATGTTTTAAGATCGATATTGGTTGTCATAAAAAAAGAGCAAGATATGAGAAACAACAAATTATAAACTTGTTCTATGTATGCTATGGGGGAACTTTTGCATTAAATTGTAAATTACTTGCTGATATAGTTTCAGCGTTCGCTGTGCCTATACAGACGGAAATATTTAAATATTTAAATATTTAAACTCAGATAGTTGTCCTGTTTAAAAATATATTTAATTTAAATGGTTGATGTTACTTCCCTATGCATGTCACATGCTTTCGTACAAAACTATTATATCCCATTTTTAATGGATACATTGTATAAATTTCAGAAATAAAACTTTTTGAAGCCTCATATGATTTTCATTCGTATTCGTTCATATTATTTTGTAGATTTGGTACTATATAATTTATTTTATGGAATGCAAATTTATGTCTCGCAAATTTATGAACATGAAAATTATAATATTTTAAAATTATCTTAATAATATAATCAAGATCATGGAAGTCAGTGCTATATAAAAGAAATTAATGAAAAAATTTCTGTATTTTTCAGAATTAGAGGGTTTATTACATCTGATTATTCTTTTTTTTATGTATAAATATGTAATAATAATAATATTAATAAAAATAAAAATTAAAAGCATTCATAAATAATTTTAAAATGATATGTATTTATATAAAATAGTAAAATGTTAAACAAATACACATATATTATAATATTATCAGAGGTTTTTCAATGTCAAAAGTCGAGTTTTTTAATTCACCAAGCTTTGAAGGTCACTCTAAAAGCAGAAAAATGATTATGATAAATGTTTTTGCCACATCCACGAAACGCCGTCATTGAGCCCAACCACTCAAATGGTTGATTTATGTCGCAAAAATTTGTTGGCCCGACATCCCGTAACGAGACAGAAATCAGTGTAGGAAAATCAGAACGCGAATTTAACAGCCAAACGGGTTTGTTACAAATTAAATATTTAATTAATGCCATTAATAAGAACAACCCAAAGCTGGCAGAAGCAAGCAGTGTGAAGGGAGAAAGGCTCTTACAGAAACCGCGGCCACAAAATGTCGACATGGAAAATTTAACGCGCAATTGAAGTTTACAGCCGCAAATTGTAGCTGGCCTACAGCGATTTTTTGGCTGAGAGCTGCCGGCCCGCAAAACGAAACTTTGCAATTTGCTACAAATTGGAAAATGTTCGCTGGCATTTTTTGCGGCGGCAGACAATGCGCACTTCGTACTTAATGCATAGCCACGGCTCAAATCACGGGCCGCACTTTAATTGTTGATTATACAATTGGTATTGCAGTCGCATAAAATATTCAACTTGAGGAATTTTTCATAGCACGCACAGACCGCAGAGGTGTCAGGCGCGAGTAGGCGGGCCAAGTACAGTCATGGTCGAGATGGTGGCCATCATGGTGGATCAGACGCATTTTTCAGAGCCCCACATAAAAGTGTAATTAAATTCGCGTGTCGCAAATTTAATTGTTTTTTAATGAATAAAAGGCGAATTCATTGTGTTTTATATGACAAGTGAAACAGCTGCATTTGATAGGCATCCGGCAGCCGACGAAATACTACCAGCCGGGAGGAGGCCCACAATTCGCTCGGATGAAGATTCGCATCGTAACCCTCGCCAACTAGTTCTGTTTTTCCAAGTTCTTTTTTTATCTCGGCATTAATTTAAAAATTATTTTTATATTTTTTATTTTGGAATTTTCTTTCTATATCACATTGACTGGTAGTTACCAAAATTTAATTCTTTGCCTTTCCGATGTTGAAAGACTTTAAATATAATTTAAAATACGGCCAGCCATGTGGCCAAGTTTCATTTTTAATCAATTCCTATTGTAAATTTGGAATATGAAAAAAATAAATTAAAATCTCAATTAATCTCAATTATATATTAATATTCTGTTATTCATTTGCTTAAGAGCTCATGCCAATTCAAAATAGCCCTTTAAGATTTTTATGTGTTTGATTTATTATGATTTTGATTGATTTTGATTTATATGATAAATCGTCCAACAAATTTTTTATATTAATTTTATTTCTTGAAAAGTGAATAATAATAATAAAGCACTTATACAATAAATTAATATCCTAATGTCTTCGCCATCGGCATATTTTTGAAAAAGTAATTGAATTTATAGATCTAATGCAAATAATGCACGATAATATAAAAATTTATCGACAACCATTTCCGAACTATTAAAATGTGCAATAAATCAATAATAAAAAAAACCATGATTTACGATATGCCAGCACGGAACGCTGGCTGTCTTGGCGTCCCAGCCATACGATACTGCAATATACTATATTTCCACATATATACAAATAGTATGTGTATTTAAATATTTACTTCTGCTCACATAGATATACCGACATGTGTAATATTCACAGAGACACCACATAAAGGCGAGTCGAAGGCGACTAGTGACAAAAAGTGGGAAAAGAGGAAAATAGGTTGAGGCGGCAGGGTGAGGAAAAATATGCAAAGAGTTGTGACCGAAAAGGGCAGCGAATTCTAGCCCCAATGTGGACTGGCTGGATTTCCGCTAGAGCATTCGCCCAGCCTTTACTTATTGGCGCACTTTGCTTCTTTTACGGTCGCATGAATTTTCGAGCAGCTTCACTTCCTGTTATATTAGCCGGAAATTGCAACAGAAATATTACGTGCACACTCATACACACACAAACGTACGCATACTACTATGCATCTTGGCGGCATATGTATGGCATTTGTATGCAAATTTCAGTTGAATAATTTTGATATATTTGTGCTAGGGGTATCACGATGCGTATGCGTATGCGCTATGCCAACTATTTGCTTCCAAAGGCGTTTTCAGTCAATTCCTGCCATTCGTTTGCATTGCCAACTTGTTTTCGCTCCCGTCGTACAATCGTTGGCAGCACACAGCTTATCCTTCCCATAGGCACACATTCTGCTCGGTGGCGGCTGAATTTATGTTGTTTTGTTTATGGGCCACATGAAACCAAAGAAATTGTGACTGTCGTTGAGTGATTTTTAGACGTGGTCAGGTGCAGCCAGTTGAGGCATGTTGGAATTCTCCCTGCATTCGTATTCTGCATCTTATATGTTACATTTGCATATTTTGCGTACAACTAACTCAGAACTGGAAAATCTAAGATATGCACAACATTTATAGCACAAATAACTTACTAAGATGATAATTTTAAATGTGACTTCAGGCTTTCATATAAATTAAGCCATTTTCAATTAACATTTTAACACTCAGATCGTCTTTATATTAAATAATTCCGAGCATAAACTAGTTTTTATAAATACTTTTTTAAGCAAAGATATAATAGTCACAAAATTTTCTTCTCAGTCAAGCGTTGGAAAATTTCTGATAATTTCGGTAAAGGAATATCGATAAACGGGCCAATCCAATATATCCGAACCATGCCGACTATTAAAAAAATGCATTATTATAATTTTATTTATTCATAAGAATACCATTACCAGTTACAAATAAAAAAATTATTGACTGTCTGATGTCGAAATAACATAAAAATTTGCATATATTGTTAAACAAAAAACATGAACACAGATGTTTACACCAGCTTTGTACTTTTGGCACTCACCGTAATAATGGAAATTCACTTTTGTTAATTTTCCGATATCTAAATAAATTTCAGAACATTGCTATAACGTTTTTGCCAACCTTCACTTGGAATTGATTGTCACCGCGAAAGAATAAAATACATAATGGAAGAGAGAGAGAGAGAGAGAGAGAGTGTATGCGAAAAATATTAATTAAGTCAATCCTCTATTAATTAATTATTCGTTAAAGAAAAACTGACTAACGGTTAAAGCGATTCGATTGACAATCTGACGGATAATTATTTTGTGGCTTATTTATTCTAATTGTGCTTGTGACTTTAATAGCTCAAATTTTACTCCGGGCAGTCTACAATGCTGCCTCATCAGGACAACCGCGATTAACAGACTATCAAGTTAAGCGGCGAGTTGTTGGCACGCCTACCCAAAGGATCCAGTCCCCGAACTATATACAACAATGCGCTGAATGTTCAGCGTAATGCCCAGAGGAAATTGACATAATTTAAAATATAGAAGAGCTGCACAGCGCAGCAGAATCGGCGAATGATGCCAAATAGGCAGCACAATGTCGCGACAAGACTGAACCGGGCTAATAAATGTCACCAGATGGCGAAACGGAAAAAAGCGAATGGCAACAAAAGTAATTGCGAATGAGGCGGGGCGCATAACGGTAATCGAGAGTCGAAGCTAAGGCCGTTGCCGCTGCGTCGTCAGCATAAAAGTTTTATTAAATGATTAAGCTAAAGCGGCAGTCGAAAGGCGGCAGCCTGAAAGTAGGCAACGATATTTGTCAAAATTTGCTTTGCCGCGTTGCGTATACGACGCATTGCCGCGCGCAACGCACACACACACACACACACGCTGGACAGGGACTTTTGAATTTTTGATAGCCTTGCCCTTGTCTCTGATTTCTCTCACTGCCCATCGCCGACCCATTCCACAGCTTATTAAATATAACACTAACATAGAACGCCTTCGCTTTCATTTTCGTCTCGGCTGGCGATGACGATGGCGGTGGCGAGGCGACACTCATGAATTATTCAGTGCGTAGTCCCTGATCCCTGCAATTTCTTTTGTCTTTGCGGCGTCGCTCGGCCGTCAACAGTTGCGCCCCCTCCCCAGCATCATATTCGTTTTTGCTGTTGCTCTTAATTTTGATGTAAAAAATGCACTGCAATTTATTTTAATAGGCTTTTTGTAAACAAATCTTTCCTTTTTTTCTGTGTTGTGTGTTTGAGCTCATAATCTTTCCATAACTTACCTGCTTCCGTCTGTCGGCGGGAAGTGTGTGTCTTTTAAACGCATTAAAAATGTTGAGAATTTCCCTGCATATATGCGTTAGCATAATCTCAATGTGGGGAGCCTTCCTTTTTCACTTGCTCGTTTGTTTTCCCCTTGTCTCTACCTTGCGAGCACGACCGAAGTTTAATTACCTTGAAAGCTTTGCATATCGTGCGGCATTTCCGTTATGTCACATAATTTTTATTGTTAATGAGACATTTTTTTGGGGTCTTTGGAATTCATTACATTGTTATCTTAAATTGATTGGGCGCAATTAACTTTTCAGACTCTTAATTAAACAAAATTGCCAATTAACTTTAACTTTCGATTATAAATGGTTCGTTTACACTCAAGAATAAACTGGGAATTAACTCAATATTGAAAATGAATAAAAAGAAGCAAAGCAAATGTGGAAACATATGCTGAGTGTATTCTGAGTTAAATTGAACTAATGCAGACACATTCTTATTTCTAAATTCATTTCGATTTATGTTAGGTAATGTAAGATAATGAATAATAATAAAAATTTACTATCATTCATTGCTTATTTTTTAACTAAGCTACAAAAGGTGTCTTCTAAGTTTTTCCCAGTACTCGTCGAAATTTATATGCTCGTGCTTACTCGCATCTGATTAACTTTTGAGATTTTCTTGAAGGTCTTTTAAAGCTTCAGAGCAAGAGTGATCGATTATTTTTTAGTTTTGAGCCAATATATATTCTGGTTACTCCCGCTCAAATCACTAAATTGTGAGCACCCACAATTTTAGATCTACAGCTACCTTATTTGGCCATTTTTTCTGCCGCGTTCACACCCACCCCAAATTATGAAGGAGTCAATATCTTATACAGTTTTAAAAGTACTGTTTAAGATTTACTCCTTGAGGATTGATAGACGACTAAAATGTTTTTTGTTGCTATTAAATGATGTGTTTATAACGGACCATTTTTTTAATATGCTTGTTATTTTTAATACTTTTGTCACCGGATGAGATATTATTTTTGTTCTCACAGTCAACTAAAAGCCACTATTTGTACAGCTCTACAGTATTTAACTAACCGATCTTGCGAAGTTACAATGTCTATAAATTGTTAATCATTTGCAGAGAAGATTCAATTTACCAATTAAGTAGAATTTTTATCGTTGTATTCTATTCACATATTTGAGGAGTGGGAATTCATTTAATAAGTTCACGATAGTCGGATGTTGCCCAAAAGTTTTCCGAAGTGGATGCATAACTGGCAGAGTTCTCAACTTCCGCCTGGTCAGGGGCCTGACACTGGTTCTGCACCAGTTTGGCATTCTATATCCTCATGTATCTGAATCGTTTCGTTTGCCAAGATTAGTGCCGCAGTCACCGCGACAATTCACGAGGCCCAACTTGAACATATTTCCGCTTCCGGCTGCTTGCTGAATACAATTAGCATGCGCCCTGCGGATGCTCAGGCCACACCCACATGGCAATTCGTGCAGCGACGCCTCTGGTGTGTTTGGGGCAGCCAACAAAAGCTTATGCATAAATTATGAGCAGAGCTGCCAGATAAGTGCGATAAATTATCAAACACCAAAAGGCCCAAATGCAATCTGGTGCAGCCGACCTTCCTCTTTGCTCTACTCTGCTCTTAGGTAGTCTCTGTTCCTTATTTTCTTTCCACTCACACATACGCACACATTCATGCACTTTGCATTAACAGCCAGAGGTTTTGTTTCGGGTGTTAAGAAAAAATTACGCACAAACAATGTCAAAAGCACACACCCACAACACACACACATGTCTTTTGTATTGTCTTAAGCAGCCGGTTGGCCTTTTAGCAGTTGTTGTTGTTGTTGCAGCTGCCGTTGTTTTTGTAGCCAACGCCAGAGCTTGTCAGGAAACGGAAGTTTCAACGCGCACCGGAAATTATTGTTTAGCCTTATTGTTTAGACTGCTTTAGAAATTTGTTTGTCGAATCATTTTCATTCATTCAGTTTCTTCGTTTCGCATTCGAGTCGACTGCTCTGCCGCTTCGTTATTGCCTACTGCCTGCGCTGCTCGTTAGTTTTCGCCGTCTAATTTTCTGGGCGTGTTTATGCCTGCAAATTTATGGCAGTCAAAATGTTAGACCAGCATTGCGTGTGAGCACTCACACACTCGCACAAAGGAAGCCGAAAGCCAAAGCTTAACTCATAAACATTCTGATTCATATGCAGACGTTGCCTCCCAGGCACAGAAAATGTTCTGCATTGAAAATTGTTTTTCGGTGCAAGAGGAGAGTCTGTAAAGAATTCAATATGCCCTTATCAACTGTAGTCCGAGCTAATAAAATTGCTTTGAGTTCTTTGCACTTGCATTTCCAAATAAATAAACAACACATTTCGTAGCGTTAGGGCTAACTTTATTAAATTTGACGAATTTAAAGATCAAAAGTTCGTGGGCCACATGCGCTTCTACCCAACTTTATAACCCATATCTCACTCAACTTAAAAGCCACTCGACCCAAAACATATTTAAGAGATACTACAGCCTAGTGGTTAGGTTTTCACATGCATTTGGATCCATTCGAAGTGCATAAGTCTGACTGAAACGAAACCTTGTCGATATTTAGTGAGTTTTAAAAAAGTTTAAAGTAAAATGTTTTATTTATAGATACTTTATTAATTACTGATACAGAATAAACCTCAAATGTAGTTTGACTAACAATTTGCTATATTCCTGAAAATTAAACCATTAAATTAAACTTAGATGACAGAATATCAATAATAATAAGTACCAAAGACGTACTATCTTCCTTAGCAATATCTGTTAACTCACTTAATATGTGACAAACGACACATTGACTAACGAATGCAGTGTCAGAGCTTTCAGTTCTCGGTTGTCTTGAATGTACCCAACAGAAATGAAGTGCAATTCGAATGAAATTGAAATGTGAAATGCGCCTGATTCAGTTGCCACATCGATCTTATTTCGAAACAGAGGCAGCCGAATATATTGTGGACTAAAAAAGGCTGAATACAGTAAGAAAAGGAGAGCCAAATGCAATGAACCGCACATGGCCTTGGTAGCTGAAGCGTTGCAGGCGGAGCTTGAACTGAGGTGTGTTGAACGCTTTAATTTGATTGCCATTACTAGAAGCTGAAATGAAATCTGACTGGGGAGTGGAATTGGGACTGACAATAGATGGAGGATGTGGCCAAGGTTCTGCATGCAATTAACGAACCTAATGGGCATGCCTCGCATCAGAGGGCGCTTGTCACAGGGACAAATCGTTTAAATTGCCCAGCCAGAAACAGACATTCAAACACACTTAAGCCAAGCTGCACTTTAAGCCATTTAAATATTTATATTAAAATATTCATCTACTATATAAGAGAGCGAAAAACGAAAAATCTCAGATAAACGCTGCTTTTCATTTGCTTTCTGTTGCTTGAGAAACATTTCTTTTTCAATTTGTGTCGCGTCTTCTGCGTCCTGGCTACCCTAACTAAAACTGCACTAAATGTGACAAGATGTCCGTTTCCATCCCTAAGTCTGTCTTTGACTGTCTGGCCCCGAGAAAATTGCCCTCTCCTGGCGTGGCACGGCCACTGGAAGAGCCTTCTAACTGCGTACGATTCTCCCTAGCTAACTTGACGTTTTCTTCGTTTACAAAGTCCGTCGAGTCAGTCCAGCTCAGTGTCCTGTGCGGAGCTGTCTGCTTTGTCCTTTGTCCTTTATCAGTCACTCAGTAGGGCAGTCAGTCGGCCACGCTATGCATTTTACAGCACTTGACATTTGCCTCTCTCTGTGTCTATCTCATTCTCTCTCTCTCTCGCTCTCTGTCTCTCTTTAGATTGCCTAAGTTTCAGCTGTTTTTATTTGTTATTGCAACTTGGCCCAAATGGATGTCAGAGTCATAGTCTGAATTCGTCGCTTAAAAATAATTGTCGGTCTTAAAATAGGTTTACATATGAAATGTATTATATTTTGGGATTTGGTTGGATTAAGAAGAAGGAGTAAAAAGAATAGTAATACCCCGATTGCAAAAGACATTCCATGATATGTAACATACTTCACTATGTGATTGAGTGAACTAAACGGTTTACCATTCTATTTATGTACTTGCTTATAGTTTACAATTTCTGAATAATTCTTTATCTTCGACATTATTCGAACAGAGTATGTCAGAAAATTGTTAAACGTCTGCGCAAGAAATAAAAACGTATGATCTATAAAGAGCCTTAACGACTGTTTGCAGCTCGCAACAACTTAAGTGAACTCACTATAAATAACATGCATTTTAACCCCTCTTGATCCCTGGCAAAAACACAACTTAATCTATAAAAGAAGAGTTTTTGTTGTGCCTTCCATGAACAGAGGAGCCCATTCAGACAGACATATGTATATTTTAACCCAGTTACTGATACTGGTATCCTTTTATTCAGTAATACAGAACAGGGACCTCGATGCGGACACGGACACGGACATTTAAGCTACAACAATACAATAACAATAACAATAACAACATCAACGTCATCACCGCAACAACAAAAATAAAATGAATCTATGGCAAAGCGCAAATAATGGCGTTGATATTTGATGCATACAACGTACCATAGAGCACCCCATGTGTGTGTGTACGTGTGTGCCTGTATTTGTGAGTGCCATTTATCCTGATGCAGCATACAGTGTGGCCGCTGGTTGCAATGTGGGCGCTGTATAGGAATTACCTGTGTTTAAGTTGGAGCGTAAATTAAACACAGCAGCTGCTGACATGCGACGATGGATCGACAAAGGTATTGGCCAAGGGGCTGAAGGATAGGTAATAGAGGGCCTCCAGGTGTGGCAACTTTTATGGAGCTGCAGATAGTAGCATAGCTCACGACATATGCCATAGATAATTTATGCTTAAAACGCGTGCCGACCTGCAAGCCCAAGTTCTCAATGGTACAAATATATACATGTGTGAGACTGTGTTGGTGTGTGTTCGACCTAACTTGTGTTTGTTTGACCAAAGACAAATGAAGCTTTAGTCCAGGCATGGCAACAGATCGGATTCCAGTGGTTGGCAAAGCACTTTGTCCCTGGGCGCCGATTTAAAAGGGGCTACAAAAAAATTTTAGTTGCTGGTCAGCATCTTCTGTTAAATATATTTAAGACAAAAAGAGTTAAATAGACCAGATATATCACCGCTCAGAAAGGTCTCAGGCATTTAGGATAACAGCATAACTCGTCAAACAAGGATCAGGGGTAATTATCTCTCACCTTAAAATAGAAAACAGTTGCTTCAAAACTGAATCGGGTTATAATACATTTGTTCACGCTGGGGTTGAGAACATACAAACGCAGCCCACAAAAAAAAACAGATTATAACATTAACAGTTTATTAGTAAACTTGTAAAATGTGCTTATAAGAATAAAATAAAAATGTTTGAAACCCGGTCTTATTCGAGAATTGCAAAAAATTGTCCTTTAAACAATTTTCTAACTTAATATTTTTTTGGTAATACCAATTTCTATCCCAAATAGTTGATATTGATTTCTTACTCTGTTCTTAAAGTGAAAAAGAGTATATTTGATTTATGCAATGCGCTTCTTGTATGCATGCAATTTTTGTATAGAGTGTGCCGCAGTAAGTTACACTTGACTTCAACATTCATGTATCCCCTTGGTAAGTTCATATTGGAGTTCAGATTTTACTCTCAAATAATTGTTAATTAACTATAACTTTAATCCTTCAGTTACTATAATAGTCAAGTGGTGGTATGCAAAAAACCCGAAATAACGACAAACTGATCAAGCATAAAAGCCACTTAGCCCGCGCTTTGAAATTTCAATAAGCCTTATTTAGATTTACACAACGTTCTTTTAATTAATATATGTATTAAGGTGACCTTCTTACAATTATCATAAAACCAGATTAAATCAGATAAAAAGGTATTCTGCTTCCTGATTGCGAAATAAATACTTGTTTTATTAATTTATTTAAAAAATAAATAAAAATTATAGGAAATTCATTGGCCGCACCTTAAGTGCTGAAACGTCCCTGTAGTTGAAGGTAGAGTCCATGCTGCAGCAGCTTTGGAATGGCAGTTCTGCTGTGCTGCTGTTTTGCTGTCCTGCAGCATACCAATGAGCTCACAAACTCTTGTATTACATCAAAATCCCTCATCGGAAGACTTTGCGGATGCAGCTGCTAAATGATGTCCCTTTGTTACCCAGGATGGGGGATGAACTGGTCGTGCCTTGACGGGTGGAAGGCGTGACCAGACTATATCAAACATGCTCCATGGGGCTGTGAAAGCCGCAAAAATGTGCAGCCCAATTGATGGCTTGGGCTCGCTTATTGATTTTTAGAAAACATAATAAGTGTAAAGATTCCATTTAAAGTTGAAGCAACAATTTAGCCCGGAGCCTTTGTATTTTCTGTTAAGTTGCGAATAAATTTAACTGTCACTCTATGTACACATATATGTATGTTTGCATAGATGTTCATACATTGTGCATCCGTTTTTGAAATTCTTTTACTGTATATTCTCGGGTAAGCATACAACAAATAAAACGCTATGGAATACAACAGAATAGAACGCAAAAGAACACAACAAAACACTAACCAAACACAACAAGCTTAAACATTTATGCCTTCTGCCGCGTATAGAGATGATGATTTATGCATTTCTCCTATGTGCCACATTGTTGAAATATACACACACACACACACACACACACACACACACATACACAGCTTTTTGCATTGTCTGAGCACGTGATGCAACACCCATGCAGATACAGAAAGCAGATTATATATGTATGTAAATTTAGCGACGTTGGTTTGAGTTTTATACGGACAGTTGACCCAATACGTGACACACACTGGGAACTGCAGAAGCCTTTGAGGTGTAACTCTAGACAGCTGCAAGCTTTTTATTCGCGTAAGCCTGCAACCTTTTCAAAGCTGCTCAAATCGTGTTGCATATTGAATTCTTTGTGAAAAATACAAGCTCAGCAACATAGCCCTGTCTTTTTATTGAGGGTTCAAAAACGCTTTTACCTGCATTTTGTTGCCAAACAATTCTAAAAAAGTGTAAATATGTTATTTAAATAATTCACAGAATTTACCTGCTGGACTTACAAATAGTTATGAGCGCAGGGAAACTGATGTGCTGTGACTTTTATGAACCCAATAAAATCCCGGACGCACATACGTCGCGTATTTAGGAAGAGATGAGAAGAGACGTATATTTTTTACTATGTTCCAGTTAGTTTAGTTTATAATTTGTTCCTTTATATCAACACAAGGTTTTCTGAGTATATTAAATTTACATAGTAATATTGAATGCTGTACGTGAACTTCCTGACATATGGTATCTGAGATATGTTTAAAAGCCAGATCAAAAAACCAAAATGTTTCGATTTCAGGAATGAATCGAGACAGAAACTTTAAAACCAAATTTCAAGTCTCAAGCTCTAATAGTCACAAACAAAGTCGGATGTGGCCAGATCGTCGTGATACTGACTTTGAGGTCGGAGATGGCCTCTTTCTCCTCAGAGTATTAAAGCTAAGATATAAATGTTTTATATGAGTTATTATATATTGGTTGATTTGCAACTTAATTTGTACTTTCCTTTTGTAACCCACATTTCCTGGTGTCCGTAATTGGCAATCAACGCTATGATTTTTAGCTGCAAATGTAACTGATAATTCAAATAAGAAAACATAACCCGCGTGCGCCAATGAAATTACAAGCTTCTATTTAATAGTCTTAGATTTGTAGAAAAAGGTCGAAGAAACGCAAAGTTAATTGGCTCCAGCACTAAGACAGTGCGCCGGAGTGCAGGTGGACTGGGCGGACAGTATAAATGCATTCACAACCAGGCAATCAAACAAACCAACCGCGCAGCAACAACAACAACCACTGAAACTTAGCCAGCTGCAACTGTGGCAAATTAAATGCAGCGCAAGTGGATCTGAATCCATCCACATAGCCGTGGGTCGTGTTCGCCGGTTTGCTTTGGCTTGGCTTGAGACCGAATGAAATTAAAAGCGAATGTCAGGACAGGGCATAAGCGCTAAATTCAATTTATTTAGTTCAAACTGTAGCAGGGCAAAAGGCAAGGGCAACGAAAACAACAGCAATGGCAACAGCAACAACAGCAGTTGCAACAGCAACAACAGCGACAGCGACAGCGACATCAACAGCAACAGCAGCAGCAACAGCAGCAGCTGCCATTTGCTCTTAGAGTAGCTGCCTTCCATTTACTGTTTATGCTGCTGGTAGGCGGCAGGTGGGTTGGCGGGCAGTCAGCTGAAACTTGGCTCGTTGCGCCACCGGAAGTTGCACGGCCCGACGCTGTCCGCCATTTTATGCTGTGCAAAGCGGGTCGAAACTAAACGAAACGTAAAACCGTTTCCATCTACATAATGGGATCAATTCAATTATAAAACCAGTTTACCCGGCTGTCCCTGCAAAACGCAGAACCCAGAACCTAGAACCACCAACCTATTCCAATCCGAAATCTACCACATACAGCCAACATTTTTGGCTGGGTTTTTGTTGTTCTTATTGTTGTTGTTGCTAGTGTTGCTATTGCTGTTGCTGGGCGTGGCTTACGTTTGGTGCGCGATTCGCCAGCGCTCCCGCTGTCATATGATGAATAGCTTGAAATGGATTTGATTCATTTAACTGTTGCCGCCTGGCATTCCTGGTGCTCCCGAGGCCACTGCTGCTGTTGCACACAATTTGTATGGAGCGAATCACAATGTTCACAAACAGCTGCAGCAAACATAAAACTGATTTAGTAAAGTGTGTTAGACCCAGAGATACCCAGTGCCTATCCTAAACTTGTCTGGGATGTTAAGAATGCCTTCGAAAATTTCGAATTTAATGTAAATAAATTTATATTAAACGAAAACATGTCTCTCTGAAAGAGTTGTAAATGTCTCCTTTTATCTGTAAAAAACATTTTTTGGGAAGAGAGCAGGGTATAAAATTTAAATATGCGAAAAACGGCAACTGTCATAGATACCCACATTGACAGTTGGCGTGGGAGCCAATCAAAAGTGTAAAATGTGTTGAATTTTTGTTATATTTGAAAAACAGAAATGCAATTCAATCTACTAAAATGAAAATTTGAATTTAACCATGCAGCAATATGCTATTTAAGTATGAATGCCCACTAACTGATTGACTGCCTAAGTTATTATATGCCACAGAACGTTGATTTGATTACATTCGCATCACTTCAGCACTAGGACGGAACCCACAATAAGACAGACTTAAGTTGCAGTTGGCATTATTTTCAGAGATCCTCATAGATACTCATTAAAGGTGTGTTTCAACAATGCCAGCATTTTTTTAAAGAATGTTTTCAATTTTTCAGTTTTCAATGAATCCTACAGATTTTACGATGTGAAAAAATTATATTGGTTTTGTGAAAAGGTCCATTCTGCAGTTTATTCATTCATTTGTCTGGTCGGCAGTTGATATGATCGCCATTTTTCGTGCCGCTATTGATGTTGAAAACTTGTAACTTTGTATAGAAATAGACTTACGATTAACCGAAGTTCGTTTTTTTTTGTGTGCTTTAAATACAAACGGAAAATATGCGAACAAAAAATGTATATATAAAGTTATATAGTACATGAATTATGTTAACGAATTTCACATTTCCCGATAAAATAAATTTTTGTAATTATATTCATGAAGAACTAAAACTGAGGACATGCTTATATCTGTTTAGAACATCTTTTTTACTTCTTATTTTTATTTTTGGCAAAGTGTATAGAAAACCCAAAATTGGAAGTTTCAATAGTACAAAAACAAGTTTTCGCAATAAACTTAATTGAATAATCACAACGGACAAATTAAAAGCGAATATGAGAATAATCCGACTAGAAGATACCCTGAACCCAGCTTTTCTTTTCACACGTACACACACACACGCGCATACTCACACAAACACACGACCCAACTTACTTAAACTTACGTGAACTTACTTAAATTTTGTAGCTCTTATAGACCGGTAGACGGACGGGCATGGCTGGCTCTTTAGAACTTGGTTATCGTCTTAAAATCATACTTTCCACATCGGAAATGCTTTGTGCAGTTTTACCCATTTTCAATGGCTTCAGGATATAATAACAGGCGAAGCAAAATGAATTAACCAAGAAAAATATAAAGATGGCTGTTACCTTTTTTTCTTTTACAGTTCATAAAAATTATATATCATTGAGTATAATATTTTTATTGCCTTTCAATTACAATTACTTTTGGCTATGCCAGCCATTTTATTGTGTATTTCGGAAGACGTTGCGTATGATTAATTAACTTAACTGCCTGCTGCGTTGCGCATACGACATGTGTGGCAGTCACTTCCAGGACTGTGTCGTGTGCTTCGTAGTATGTTGTGATGGTTATCTAGTCTTGGCGTACTCAAATGGGTTTCAGTATCGCGCTGCTGCACTTTAGCCATATACCATACAACTTGACTGCCAACTATCAAAACTGTCTGCAGCAGCAAAAACTTTAGACTTGATGCCATTATGTATTAGTGTGTGTGTGCTTAGGTTGTCCAAACTTTATTTGAAACACTTGCCATGCAGCAGCCACCAAAGTTCCTTTTCGTGCGGTTGTTGAGCCAACATCAACAGCAACAACAATAGCAGCAATAAGAGCAGAAACAAGCGCAACAATATCGCCTGCTTAGAAGCAGTTTTCAAGTCAGGCAGCCATTTTAATTGATATGGCCCTCTATACACACATACACACATATTCTCGGGTATATGTAGTTTGTCACCATGCACACTGGAAGGGGCGAAAGCGCAGAGTGTTTTGGGAGAATGTGTGCGTGTTTTTGATTGCTGACTTGTTTATTATAAAATTTTTATGCTTCCCTCTCCTCTTGGCTTTTTCTTATTTGCGTGTAACAAAATAAAGTTCAAAATTAATTTTGAAAGTTTTGACCACTTTTGTGTGTGGGTGTATAAGGATCGTGGCTACGCCCCACATTTCGTTCAGTGCCTCCCAGGTCCTGTTGCCAGTAAATTGACTTGAGTTGAAGACAGGCGCGCCCCAGGCGGCAGTCACATAATGAGAATATTTATCGGTCTAAACATTTTTGATGCCATGATTTGTTGCTTTTATTTCGGTTCATTTTGCGTTTTGTGCTCTTCGGTTTTTCGTTTTACATTGTGCGTGAGTACGTTCTGACTTCTTGTGTCGGCGTTTTCCTCAACTTTTTATTCTGCACAAATTAAGCGTATTTTCATTTTTTTTAACATGTTGCGTATTGTGTTCCTTTTAATTAGAAAACATTTTGGGTCGCTTGTATATTCGTTTTTGTTTGCATTTTTCTAATTAGAAATTTTATGCCCCCATCCCTCCCCACAGCCGCTTGAATGGCGTTCGCACACGGCAAATAATAAATAATAAATAATCGGCGGCGCGCTTTTATACATTTGTCGCTTAATTAGAATTCCACGTGGGTAGCTCAAATCCCCACGATACGTCGGAGTGTTTTCCTACGTGCCGCTGACTATAGCAGGCTATGAAACCCGCATACGACATGGCCCTCCCTCTGCGCCCAACATTCTTGACATCTTTGTCATGTGCGTGGCTCTCATAAACAACATCGCAAACTATTAAATTGACTAATTAGGCGATATGTGTAGCCCTCTCGCACATTATGCACACACGCATGCATTGCAGATGCGCTGCCACCTCCAACCTGTGCATATTTAATGCTGCCCCCTCGTAGCCACTTGTGTGTCTAACGTAGAGGTTAAGGAGTCACATAAGGAGCGAGTTGTGTGGCTGTGGCACCAAACAATCTGAATTGTGGTCGTAAACGAATTACCTTTGTAGAAGTTGTAAAGCATATAGATAATACAGAATTTCAAGATAACAGTTATACTCGTTCACGAAGTGAAAAGAGTTTATTGGGTTTATGCAAAGTCAGATTAAGTGTCAAGGCCGGGAGTTCTTTTTCATCAATTTCAATTAGATAGATTATTGAAGACCTCCTCTAAGAATTGCAAGAAAATTTGTTTAGTTTCGTCCCCTGAGGACGCCGATAAAATCCATATATCTTCGGGGCAAAATCGTGCGAGTTTTGAAAAAAAAAAACAAAACTTATCTGCATATACTAATAATTAATTTATCAAATTTGCCTAATTTGGTGTATCGATTTCTCATAGGAAACTTATTCGGATAGAATTTCAGATTCCAGATAGATTTGATCAAACAATTTTCTGAGTGTAATCGGACAGCTACTGGAACATCATGCAAGTGTTAGCGATAAATAGTCCTCTGCTTCATTATTTCTACTTATGAGGGGCTTGGCAATTATTTTATATTTATTGGCTGTTTTCTGTTTCCTTTTCCGCAACCAGCAAATGACCTCTGAGAACTTGTTTTATTCTTTAAACCTTCAAATCTAAAAGCACTGCTTGGTTGCAGCCTTTCTTAGCAGCATGCATCAATGGATGCCTAACAATCAGGGGGACTAACACGCTTCTCCCAGAGGCCGACAGTACAAAAAGTGTACCCCAATTTCGATCTATGGTAACAATGCAGTCAGCCGCAGGCCGCTTGCTCGCTGTGGCGCCAAAGGGGAGACAACACAAAAACTTTCCCATACAAGGCAATTAGCGTGCGGCCTGCACCGCCCCGGGGCAATCGCACAACAATCGAAATAGTGGCTGGTGACATGTCGGCAAATGCGAAAAGTTGCCAAAAGGCATTATCGGCCGCACAGGCAGAGCACACACCGCCCACTTTAGCTTTCGTAACGGGGTTAAGTCAACCGGGGCGAGGGCCTGACCTGCCATTGCGTCTGCCACGCTGCCAATCCTGCCCCGGCTCAAGTCAATGCAACCCTTTTGGGTGTCCGCTTCGCTGTGCTCAATTGTTGCATAATCCCGCAGACCCAGCCCGGTATAATTGTCGGTGCTTATGCTGTGGCGTGAGTGGGATGCGGGGCGCAGGTGAAAGGGGGCAGGAAAAGCGCATCATTCCCTCAGCCAAGGGCATCGTTCCCTACTCATTGAGCAGCTCAGCCGCAGCTGAGTGCAAAAGCTGCGTGGATCATGAGAGGGGGTTTGCGGCAGGCGGGTGGGTAATGTAAACCAGCGGGAACCAATTATATACGGAACAAGGATGGGGAAGGTGAGCTGATTGCCTAGTACTCGCCATAAATACAACGGTCGGCGAGAAGGAGCCAACGCCATGGGCGGAAAATTCACAATTGGTACGTGGAATTGGGCCAGTTGGAAGTCCGCCGAAAACATTGATTGCCTTCGCTCTTTGCTGGGAAACATGGAAACACATGGAAATGGATGTGGTAAATCAGTGTTTTATCAATTTAATTTTAGGTAGGTCACCTGAATTAATATAAATCTGATTTTTAAACAAATATATATATATGCGCATCTTTGTTTAATAAATGGCAGAAAATCTTAGCTATGTGGGTTAGATAATAGAAATTGTTGAATAGTTAATTGTTGATTTGCAACGGTGTGATGAAGAGCTATCGATTGTGGCTAAGCTAATCGATAAGAAGCTCTTTTTTCGCTCATCCGGCTGATCTTATTTCTGCTTCTGATACCCAATAAAAGTCTATTTCGCTCGCACTTTTTGCTACTGCCAATAAAACAGTAAGAAATGAAAACTAATACGGCATCGAAAACTCTGCTCCTTACTGGTTAACCAGCCACGCCTGACTAATCTCAATCCAGGGTAGCCCGACCTAAGCTAACCTCATTTTTGGGTAGCTTTATCCTAACGAAGCCAATTGCTGCGTCAGCTCCATCGTGATCCAATCCCAAGGGTTGACCTAACCAAAACACCAAGACAGGTTGATTGTTGAACCGAGGGTCGAAACAAAGAAACAGGCGCGGGGTCGTGGGGTCGTGGGGTGCGACACGACTTGCAAAACCAACTGCAGTTAGTTAGAGATTGGCACTGGGTGAGCAGGGAGCATTGTTTGATGCCCACTCGGCTGCACAGCTTCGAGTTGATTTTGATTAATTTGTTTGCTTTCACTAAGCAATTTGCACGCGGCGCCAGCATGAGCAGGACAGTCGGGCCTGGCCTAACCTAGTCGTAGATGGCACAGATAGCAGATAGAGTTATAGCCAGGTGACGGCAATGGACCAGAAACTCAGTGTGCTTAACACATTCGCCCAACTGCAATGCGTATGTTTGCGTTTTGCGTGTTGAACGGAGGGTTCACTGGAGGCAACTCTTGTTGTTTGCTCCGGATGGGGAGTGGGACTGGGAACGGGTAGCGCTGCGCAGGGGTTGCAGCGGTCGGAATACGGATGTGCGCACATTTGTTAGCTGCCAGGGGATTATGGAACAAACGCCAGAGTATTTACCGCCGCCTCTGGTCCGCATCAGTCGCTTGCCTCCGCGCTGCTCTGGTGCGGGTCCTGTCTACTGTGGAGGCAGCTTGGCAACCAGCAGGGATATAGATTGGGGCTTGGATCGGTGGCTGCGGGCTGCAAATTGCAGTGCGTTGCGTGTCTCTGCCAGCACTGACAGCTGAAACCGTGGCAACATCAGATGCTTGTTAAACAATTGTTAACAAATTTCACAAACGAAACCACCAAAATGGCCCTGCTTCCTCTTCCCCAGCGCCTCCTGTTGAAACCACCAGTTGTAAAACAGTTTGTGTAATCTGTCAAACTGACAAAACTAAATGATAAAACTTCTTCGCGCACTAACAAACTAATTTAATATTTTGTTAGTAGCCTGGGCATCCATTATGGCTCTCAGTTGAAATGCAAAAAATATTTATCGATAAAGTTAATCACACCGAAACGGGCGGAAAAAATAGACAAAAAGTTGGCGCTTAACTTTTAAGGCCAATCTACATAAAAAGTTCTAAACACAAATTATTCTAATTGACATCATCCAAAACCTGGTTACTCGACATTGCGATACCCCATTAAAACATGAATGGAAATAGTTATGTTTTTTTGTAAAGTGTTTTTTATTTAAAATTTTGTTTTCCAATGAATTTGGAGATTAGTCCAGTATTTTTATACTCGTTCACAAAGTGAAAGGAGTATATTGGGTTTGTGCAATGTCCGTCTCTACACCATTTTTTTGGAATACATACTCGTGTATACCCGCGTCAGACAAAGTGTTGATATTTTTGTGCCACGCCCACTAGGAGGCTGGCAAATCGATAACATGACAATCGCAAATCGATTAAAGGTAAATGTGTCCCACAATTTTAAAGCTAGAGGCACCAAATTTGGTATATAGATTGCTGATGACCCCGTCAATAATTACGACCTTGATATTTTATTGATATCATATCCGTTGATATCATAATTGTGACAACAACAATCGCTTAAAAATGCAATTTGCATTTCTAAATTTAGTAACTTGAGTAACTACTGCGTACTGTGAATGAGTATTGCGCAGTCGGCTACGTCCGACTGCAACGTTCTTAGTTGTTAATATTATGGTTCCTGCATAAACATATGTTGTGTTCTACAGGGTATTCAAGTCTACATTATTACGTTCTCGTTCTCGGTTGTTGATGTTGTTTCTGTTTTCATTTTTCTTTTTTTCTACCCAAACTGCCTGTCAATTAATTTTCCGACCATCAATTGGTGGCAACACCTTTTCTATGTTAAGTTCAAAAGAAACTTTGACAGGAACAGGAACTTTTTGCTTTCGACTTAATTTGACTTTGATTCATAGAATAATTTTTTCAACAACTTGTTCAAGTTAATTAAATATATTTTACGAGCGTAGGAGATTAAAAAAAGTTTTCATTAGTTGCTAATGTGGGCTTTAACTTTAATTGAAATTATGTAGCACATTTTTAAACTGATGTAAATTTTTTTATAGAACGGAAATTAATTTTTATAAAAAACAACATCATTTGAAGCAATGCATCAAAATGTAACTGAATTTAAGAGGAGTGAGTTAAAGAGGGATCTTTACTTATAAAAAAATATTGACCACTAACTGTTAAGCAACTACTTAGTTTGACAATATACCATTAAGTAAGAGGTATCCTTAAAACAAAAGAAGAAGATGCAATTAGAGCTATTTCGTAAGTAGCAAACAAATGGCATTACATTAACTACATTTTTCCTCTAAATTACTAATTTACTCGAAATGTAGCCTTAAATAATTAAATTCAAGGAATATAAACATGTATATATCTGCTGTAGACCGATTGCAGTTTCCCCTACTCAAAGTCAGCATTTTGGTAATCGGGCACATAACATTCCAACTTTGTTTTTGCTCACTTTTCCGCAGTTCTGGTGCAGACGCCGCTTAGCGTCGGTCGCCGAAGCGCATAATCAGGTCCCGACGCAGAGTTTCTAGAATGTGGGTCGTGCAACGTGCCGCAATATTTTAGAGACAGCAACAACAAATCGAGCGCTAAAATCAATGCAATCAATAAAAGTGTGCCACACCTCGGCGCGGCACGGGACCTGGCAGCTGCCCGGCCAACCGTGCGATGTCAGAAGGCAGGAACCTGTGAGCTGTTCACGCCCATCCCACCACCCACATTCCTGCTCCACCCCTGGCACTGCACTGCCAATCATGGTTGCCGTATACAATTTCCACATACTGCAGCTCATTTGGGGGTCCTGGCGAGCATCGTCGGCGCCAGCCTGCGGCGGACAAGGCAACGAACTTCAGCGTTGACTGCGTGTTAGCCTTCAGTTTGCCATGCCCCATTATAAATGCAGGTGAGATCCTGAACACACATACGTATACAGATATGTGTGTGTTACGTATTTGTACGTGTAAAATACACACATGAGACAAATTTCAGGTAAACACACTCGAGTTGCCTGGCGGGCCGACTGCCCGTCTTTCTGACTTCCTGACTGTCGAAAAAGCCATTACCTCTGCAGCAGGCGTCGCAGCAGAGGCGTGCCAAGGCCACGTGAAGGATTCGGATTCATTTACACCGCCGCAGGAGTCTGGCAAGTGTGCAAAGCGCCATTAGTAGCTTTGCTTATAAGGATCGTCAACCGGTTGGCTGGTCGATTGCAAGGGATTCTAAATTAAGATAAATGTGCCGTTGCCTAGAAGCATCCCGCTGCCCAACCCAGCCCTTGCCACGCGTGTGCTATTGAAAGCGACACGTGGGAAAAATGAAAATGCTAGCCTGAAATATTTGATGCCAATTTTTCTTGCCTCTCATCTCCTTGCATTTAAATTTATATAAATGTTGCCTATTTGCAGCGTAATTTGTTTCGCGCTTAAAGTGCCACCCAGTCCTTCAATATCCACTGCACCCAGTCTGCCGCTTGCCGCAATCTTAAAGACTACGCGCAGGTCACGCGGGCCATTTTAAAAGCAGCCCCAGCAATGGCATCCGTTCAATTTGCATTTTCTCTGTGCGCCGTGGCAAAATGCGTTCTAAGGATTATTTAAATATTTGTCATAGGAAAATGACGTGCGGGCTGGGCTGCAGCAGATGCAAATGTGCCCCTAGTCACCTGTCACAAGCATGCAGCTGTACACTGGAATCAAAAGCAAGTGTGAGTGAAAAAATAATTTTTATTTTAATGCCAATAAGAACAAGAGATGAAACTAGAATTAGAAATAAAAAACCGGTTTGCAACAATGCACTTATTTCTTCTTATTATCAATCATTTATTATTAACATATTACATTATTAACATAATTTATTAAAATCTTTTGCACACTCTAAGTACCCTATAACTTATTTGCATTTTTTAATATATTACGCTGTACCCGTTAAGAAAATGTATGTAAAATGCAAAAGGGAGACGTCACCGTGCCTAGAATGGATATAGCCAAGTACATTTAGAATGTACTTAAACCTTAAAACGATATTCCCGGGAGGCTAATAAATCTTCAACTAAGATAACTTGTCTTCGCTAATTTTATAAAAATTTGTTTACTTGGCCTTAAACTCATTTTAAACCAGCCTTGGCTCTTGCTTAACCGAATCCCATCCCAGGAAAATGCGCAACTTTGTTTACATTGCTTGTACTTCGCTGCTTAAACTGGTGGTTGCCGACATTCCAGGACTGCATCCTGATATTCCAGCATCTCGGCATGGACTTCAAACCCCGTCCGCAACCAACTGCATGGACATTGGCACGCCAACTAGATATGCTTGCAGGACATGCACCAAATACGTGTAGTATTTGTGTGGGACTTTCAATCTGTGTGAGGATGCGGTCGTGTGTATGTGTGTGTCGCTATTCTTACTCGGCCGGGTCTGGTTGCTTTGTTGTGGGAATGCAATATCAAAATATTTTGCATATTTTAAGTAATTGCAATTGGTGGTGGCTGATGGTCAGATTTCGGCTATTGATCAGATTGGTGTTGTTCTTGCCAATGATTTTCATACCTTTTTAAACAAGAGTAAGTTCGATTTAATAATATAAATAATGGTGACATTTGACAGCATTAAAATGTGTTTTTTATCTGCCTCTAACTTTTACGGTCTCAGCTTCATTCCCCACAACAATCAAAAATCAACGTCATTCCCATGAGTTGCGCTTTCAAACATTTTCAACAAAACTCGTTACGCCGTCAAATGGAAATTGGATGAATGTGAATATAAAACTAGAGACAATCCACGCATAAGTCAAATGCTTGAACTTCAGCGAGGGTTTCTTACTGCTTCATGGTTTAGCTGAGAGGGGAAATCTTTATTATAAAACATTTGATTTAGTTCTTTTTTATTTATCTGACAATATATGGTAAGGGAAATAATTAATGTAGAGTATGAAATACATTAAATTTTGTGAATCACAACGTATTTATTTAAAAAGGAACAAAGAAGGTGCTGGTTTCAGAAGAGTTAAAGGTGAGAATTAAAGGAATTGAGTTAAAGGTGTGAACACATCTCAGGTAGTTCAACATAGTGAAACATTTTTTCTAATCAGGACTCTATTAAACTTCAAATACAGCTTTTGACTTTCAAAAATATAAATGTTATACTATATCTTTGTACTAATATTGTTCAATTATGCTGACCATCTGCCTGTCGCATCGACCTCAGACAAGATCTCTCTACAAGAGCTAGAGACTATAGACCAAAAGTTTGACTTAAGTCCCTTTATATTATATGCCCATTGGGCACATTCGATTAGATCACTGGTTGTACTACTTGTATTTTTTTTATTTTATTTATTTTGCATAAATTTTTTTTAATTGCTTCTCAAAATATACCGCTTCAATGTGTTTCGAAAACTTGTACGGTAACCCTCGCATAAGGAAATGGCCACTTACACATGCAGTTAGCTAGATGCCAAAACCTGACAGACGCACATACGCAGAGGTAGAAAATTTTTGGCATGCCAAACGACTTGCATTGAGCGATTTTGACAGCTGTCATTTTGTTGGACGTCTGCATAGCGAATCGGCCCTCTGTTTGTTGTGTTTGACTTGCTGTCTCGAGGCACCGACAATTCATTTAAGCCCTCACGTTAGCCAAGGCGCCCGTTAAACTTCCCAACGTCTTTATGTGCGCTGCCTTATGATAAGAAAACGAAAGAGAGAGAGTTGAAATTGTTGAAAACGAGAATTATAACTTTAAGTGGCATTTGAATGGAATGTGGCTGATATACATTAGAGTCCCATGGTTGCGAAATCTTTTTGAAAATATTTGAGCTTAATTCGAGTCCCTATTTTCCACATAGGGACTTTCAAATTTCTTGTATGCCAGTATGCACATAGAGCAGCATTGCATTATTTACAATGTGAACACACCAGTTTGCTGTAATTAAAGTGAACTTTTACTTACCGGGTTCTTACCATTAAATATTTAATAGTATTGCTGCTTTGGCAACAAATATTGGTTAAGCTAATAACATATGAATAGATAATAATAATTGTTTGGGGAATAAGTAAAGCCTTAATTATTTAAAGATGTATATAATCAACCGGCTAGACCTTAGTTTGTGTTCAGAAAATAAAACCTACCTAATTTTCATTAAAAAACATCTTGAACGACCTTTACATTACATTACATCTTTCAGCTACAGTTGAATATTATAAACCGATTTTATTTTTTAAAGATATTTGTTTACATTGTTGCGCTCATCTCAAATGTGTCGTCTCTTTGTAGAAAGAGTTATTTACACTAAAATGAATGTAAGAAGTTGTCCAACATCAGAATTTTATTGATAGTGTTTTTGATAAAATTGTACTATACATCAAGATGATCCGCATTTGATTCTATCTTCAGCTTTTAAGGGACAAAAATATTAAAATAGAAATTAATAATTATTTTGCAATTTGAGTGTTTCTTATAATTGGTTTAATTTTTTGGTTTATAAAAGTAAACTTTACTACAATCAAGTTTTTTTTTAAATTCCAAAAGAAGCTCCACTGACAGCCCATGTAGTATTCAGTTCTGGCCCGTTTGTATTTCGTCAGCATTCCTACCACATCGTCAGCATTATTGCCAGCCATCAAGCTGTCAAGTCATCAATGTGCAGCACGGAATTAATATGCACGTGCCAGATCCTGTGAACAAGGAGCAGTGGCCAGAGACAAGCTTCTAACTCAGCTACATCATCCGCATCATAATCACCATGAAATGCATGACTCTATCGCAGCTATGATTCAAACGGGCGAAATGTTCGACTAAAGACCGCATAATGTGCGAAACTTCCGCAAACGTAGTCACAGCACCCCTTTGGCACAATCTCCTCCCCGACACTGCCGCACCTGCAATTCTTTTGGGTTTGCGCGAACTCATTTCATTTGCTCTTTGCGAATACTTTTTGCTGACTTTGCGCGTTTGTACCTGGAAAAGTGTTGACCTCTGCGTTGCAATGGGCACACACATACCGGCGCATACACCGCCTTCAGCAATCTCACACAGATTGCCGTGGTTCAGAGACCTCAGCAACTTAGCCTTGCAAATATCTTTAATGGAATCATTATCGGCCTGTTCCTTATGCGTTTCGCATTTTCAAATAGTTTTCCAGCTGGATGGGCTTGTCCCTACGCGGTGCATTCATTTAGTTCAATATCAACAAGCTTTGCATACTTCAAGGCGCATTTGGTGCAGCCAATCTAGAGCCCAAAAATAATTTCGAATATAAAAGAAATTGGCAAATAATGGTGTTTTATTTTAGATTCAAATTCAGAACGTTAATACGTTACGTACAAAACCTTTATAACGAGCGTTTTAAATAGAATTTGATTTAAGTTAATTTATTACACTAGCTTACACCAAATATGTCCCTTGTCAAATTGAGTTCTTTAGACATATTAACGGAATCATATAATTTAACATTTTATAAGAAACAATATATAATTTTACAGATTTTTTAAGTTTATAACTATTTTCAATTAAAATGGCTTTCATCTCAAAAGCAACTTATTAATAATAAACCTACAACTCTTTGTGTACTTTTTTTATTTTAACCAACTGCAAATCGTTAATGTATTGCATAGTCCGAACAAACCTTTTTGTAAATTCCTATAACTCATGATTTTTATCCGAGTTTATTTTTGCGTGCTGCATTTATTCATTTGGATTATATATGCTAATAAGTACCTACAAAAAGTGGAAAGCAAAAAGAGTTTATGGGAATATTTCAAAATCGAGTATTTTCAGGATCAACTTAGTTATACAAATTCTGGAAAAACAATTAAGTCATTTAGTTCATTGGGTCTCTGCCTACAGAATAAATAATGCAAAGTACAAAGTAATCCATTGGCAGTAGCAGAGTGGAACAGCTCATTTTCAATTTACCAAATCTGCTCTCAGGCGTCCTCATCCCGTCTGTCGTCGTGTCTATCACAACTCTTGGAATGAAAATTCCATCAGCGCTAAATGCAAGTGATACTTAACTATTCATTAGCTAAAGCACTGCACATATATTTGAAATGCATACCCCCCACCCCACGCACACACTCTCACACGTACACACCCACACAGCTGCACCTTGGCTCATGGGAAGCTGTTGACAACTTGCGTGGCCCGTTTGTGCATTGACATTCAATGGAAATGCTTTTCCCCAGCGCAATTACAATTAAAATATAGGGGCGCATAAAGGCGTGGCAACGCCCACAACCAGCAATCCCATGAAGCTGGCAGCAAACGCAGTGCGCTAATTGCAAATTTATTGACTGCAATAAATGTCAGCGTTGCTTCAAGTTGCATTAAACTGATGCAGTCAGGAGAAGAGCGGTTATTGCACATGACGCAATTATTGGTATTCGACTTTGAATTAAATCGGATTGTGGCATTGATTTCTCTATTTACACTAAAGTTGAGAATAAATCGTTTTGGGACTTTCACAATTGACCAATGTGATTGGCATTGGTAATCACGCAGTAGATTTTTTTATTCTGAGCGAATGCCAATAAGAAATGCGAATGCTTTCATTCATTGAAATTACCGCCTTTTTCAATTTAAGATCTTAAAACAACCAACTTCATTCATATTCTTAATACATATATCCGATTTTTGAACCATTGGGATAGCTCTTTGATAGTAGCGAAAATACCTTAAAGGTTCTTTAAGTATTGTTTGTTCGACTGACGTTTAATGCACTGGCAACCCGTTAAGCATGTGCGGAAATAACGGAACCACTGAATGCAATTAACGACCACCGAACTCCACTGAAACCTCGCGAGTGCGTAGTCAATTGTAATTACGGACAATAGCAATAACACTGCGAGCCAGTGCACCAAATGGAATTAATTAAAATTGTTTCAGAACCCGCATGTGAGTAAGATAATAACAACAAGAAAACGAAATTCATTAAAGAATGCTATCACTGAGACTGGTAGACTAGGCGAATGCCCTGTATCAACGCATAAAATACAAAAACAAAAAAACAAATAAGGAGCTGTAGCCGGGAGCGCCCAACTGGGAGATATCCTAAACCCTTTCTTCACATATATTTCAACCCCCTGCATTCAAACACACATACACAAAATCACACACAAATTCACGCTTTTAATTCACTTAACTTAAATAAATTTTGAACTAAGGGCATGATCTTAACGGAATTTGTACAATTACAAATTTGAAATAAATTTGAAATTTACAAATCTATGTACAAACCAAAGCGCAAGTCTGTAGTATTCATATCACTTTATTAGGGGAAGAGAGAGCTCTGAGGAGAACACGTGATAAAGGCTATTATAGCGTAGGCAGAAGTAGCAAAAGTGTCATAGTAACAATTTAATTATATAATGTCAACAAGGGTATTTAGACAACCGCATTAGATTTGTTCTTTCCGGTTTCATTCTGTGAGCGCTTCAATTATTCTGCAAATCTATATTAATGAATCGAAACATAAGAGAAGAAAATACACGACCACAAAATTGACACAATTGGCTTAATAAAAACCCAACCAGTCTTACCTTAAAGCCAAAACGCTGAAGTTTAGGTTATTGAAAAAATCCAACGCATAAATCAAGCCATAAGCTGTCTCTGGATTATTAATATGCTCAGGAAAAAGTCGTTTATGATTTATTGGCATTAGACAAACGCCAAATGGGCAAACCCCAATTCTGGAAAGCCCCACGGTTAGGAAAGACGATTGGCAGAGCCAGCGGCGCTCAGAAAGGTACCTGGTATGTGCCACAAGAGATTATAATCGTGCACACAGGTGTATTTGTGTGTGTGTGTGTGTGTGTTTGTGTGTGGGTAACAAGTCAATTTGTAGTGCAAATTCACGCAGTTTATGCAAGCACAAATCAATTTCGTTTGCTGAACGTTAGCCACAGATGAATTGTGCGCATTTTAATGAATGTCCTGGCCAAAAAGCAGCTACATGCAGCACTCTATGTGTGATTGTGTGTGTGTTGTCTTTTAAAACGAGGAAATCAAACAACTACATCCGGTGGCCAACTCACAATCTAATACACCTCGTACTTTCAAAAATCGAATGGGATATTCCAACCTCTGACAAGATTAACGGTTTCATTATAAAGTACATTAAAGTTTTGTATACGTTTTAAAAAAGTTAAAATATTATTATTTCTAAATCTTCAGTCCAGCGTTCTAAAGTTGACCCTGAAAGAGACAATATCAAATTCATCTCCATAAACTATTTTTTTTCGTTTCCGAGCTATAAAATTCAAATTTGGAATGTGAGCTTTTTTACAATAAGCACAGAACAAGTTGTTTTTTTACATGATTATTTGCTTAATATTTTTGAGAACATCTTGGAAGATCCACGAATAGTGAAATTTTTAATAGAAAAAAAAGAAATAGCGCAGATTTTACTAAAATTCTCCTTAGAGGAGTATATACCTATAACTAGCTATATGACAATATTTAGTATTTGAATAGCAGTTTAAGGCTCTAAAAGCCTCATAACGTCAGAAATATAAACAAAGAAGTGTTTTAAGAATACATTTTCTCAATAGTAGTGACAAGGGAAGAATACGAGATGTGCGTAAACTGTTTTCAATGGCTTGTTGCGTGCGTGTTTGTGTGTCTAAGTCTAAGTGCGATTATTTCGACGTTTCGATGCTGGTTACAGGGTATCTGCTGGAAGTGCAGCTGTAAATAGTGCAACCATACTTGTTACCACTGGAAACAACATTCTTAATTACTTTTTCAAATTACCCCTTTCTATTAAAAATATTCAAATATTAAATTTTCGATTCTGTTTAAGCTCCTTACGTTATGATTTCTGCACTGAAAATATATTTTACATTTTTGTGCATGACTCCTTGTAAAACTCGTACTCGTACTCATTGCACTTGCTCTTTAAGGGGCATCTCATAGTCGGTCGACAGCAGCGAGGTCACTTGTTACACGGATTGTTTCTGTTGCCCGGTTTTGTGTTTATTGCTACGGCTTTCAACTGGCATTTGCCGTACTTGGTGTTAGGCCAAAAGCAACGTTAGCAACAACAACAATAACGAGTACAAGTTCGACTTCGACGTTGGTTCCGGTTTTTGGTTGTGGTTTTGGCTAGGGGCTTCAACTTGGTTTATGATTGCAGCAAGCCGTTGGCTGGCAATTATTGCTCGGGTTGCTAGTCGAGTAATAGATGGGTAACGAGAGAGAGAGAGAGAAAGAAAGAGGGAGAGAACAAGCGTTTAATGCGCTTGGTTTAGTGCCATTTGCCACGTTGCTTTGTTTACAGTCCATAGTCGTGGTGCAGTTGAGCATGAAATATGTTGGAAGTGCTTGAGCAAGGTCCCAGTTCCCGGCCAAAATTCGGTTTCGTGTCGTGCTTTGCGCAGATCACAAATACCAGGACGTCGAGTGACAGGGGTACACAATCCGCTTAAGAACTATGCACACCTCAGATGCTTGAGCTCGAGTAACATCGTCTGGCAACTTTTTGCCCGATATGAACCGTTTCATTTACTTTGAAGTCCAGGTGTGGCCCGAGTTCGGGCTGCGGATGTGTATCGGAATCGTCTGTAGTCTTACTTCAACCACTGCATTGCAGCTATAAATTGTTACAAAGTTTCAGCAATTAGGCAGAAAAATATGTTGTGCAAGTTCTGCGCTCTGCGCTCTGCATTGTGCTATAAACCGCATCACCAAAAACAACAGCAATGTGGCCGGCAACAAAATAAATACCCTTGCATGTTTAAGCCAAATAATAATAAAGGAAACAGCTGTATTTGCTGTTGTATTTGTTGCTGCCATTTACATTGGCCTGATAAAACCCCTGCCACACACTCCTCTCGTGCTCAGTTTGCTCGATTTTTCTGTTTGTGGCCTTTTTATTTTGCTTCTGTTGCTTTCATTTCTTCGGGAATTTGTTAGAAATTATGGCCAACAAATAAAGCTCAACCATTTTGCTAGAAGCAACGAGGCGGACAGACGGAATGTTAAAAGCACTGCCAAAGGAAGTGAAAGTAAAACTACACAGATAAGCCCTAATATAAACAAATATACCATGTATAGGAGAGGAGGAGTTGCCTTAATTAATTTAAAGCAAAATTGCAATACTGAAAGCAAATACAACAAATCATGCTGTTCTCTGTAGATGGATACAGTACTATCCTTGTCAAGAACTCGCAACACAGTTTTTGCTCTATATATATTTTATTTGTTTAAGTTAAAAGAATGACTTTACGCATAGTGAATGAACTTTACTTCTTGTTTATAAGTCCATACGAACTCTTCCATTTTTATTTGTTTATATGCAAAATGTTTAATTGTTCAAACCAATTTTATAATACCTTTTTGAATTTATGCCAGAAAATAATTGCTCCTGTGTTGTACAGAGCGGCGATATTATTATTCAACTTTATTTGATATATGGACAAAAACAATAGAAAATTAAATTGCTGTAGACAAGCCAAATAAATCTTATCGTCCTAAAAAGTCAACAAGTGAATATGAAGAATCGAAAAAACATTCGATTCGAACAATAAATTTCTAAACAAATAAAACATATAAAGTAATGATTTATTTACACATTTCTTTAGACGGGTAATTACACAAATTAGTGAACAATTCAATTGAATGATATAAATAATTACAAAGCCTTTAGTACATATTTTTGCAGACAAAACAAGAAGAAAAACAAAGAAATTGAATGGAATTCCATTGCGATAAATACAAATAACAATAAATAATCATTGTGAACACAATAAATATAAATATATATAAATAAAATAAATGCAATGGAACATCAGCGAAGCCGGTAGCACATGCCACGCCCACTGGTCCAGCAGGGTGTATCCGAAGTACCTACGAATGGGGAAAGTCCACAATTGTCATTGTCAACTTTGGCTGCCAATAAATTATATTATTAGAGCATTTTGTGTGAGTGTGTGTGGGGGAGGGGAGGGGGAGGGGGGAATGTGCAGAAAACTATTCGTAATCAGCATTTCTCTCCATGTGTGTGTGTGCGTATACCACACTCTGCGTATGTGTGCATTGCGTGCGTATTTGTTACAACAATTGTCACCATAAATAAAATTAAATGTTAGACGGAGAGGGCACCCGGCTGACAGTCAGACACACGCATTCATACACACACAAAGTACCTGTCAGTGGCTGTCAAAGTGACCATTTCATTTAATGCAAACGCATCGCTCGCTTGTTTTTACCCTCGACAAGTGGAAATTAAACACAATCTTCACACGCACGCACAATTGACTGGGTTGTGGTTTCGTCAAAGCTCTGGGCAACTATCGCTCTCGCTCTTTCTCGCTTTTCTGACTTGGTGGATCATTGAACTGGACCCACACGCAATGGGACGCACAGAGTTGTTCCTGCGAGGACCCAACTCGACATAAGGTGGCATTTGCCATTTTCATTTATCCGTGTGACAAAATTCGCATTTGCCGTAGCTTGGAATATTTGTTTTGTCACCTTTATTTAGCTTGTAGTTTGCGGTTTTCCCGGAAGGCGCAGCCCTTTCAGAAGATAGCCAGCCAGACTGTAGATAAAGATGTAGTCTACACTGATCAAAAAAGCGAAGCATCTTAGTATCTAAAACATTGATCTCAAAGAAAAAAAAATAAATCTCTGTGAGAAGACTTTTGTAAAATTCGAATAAGCGTGTCATTTTCATTTTTTTTTAACAAATGAATCATCAGAGATAAACTTATAGACATCTACATCATTTTTATATGTATTTACTTGACTATGGGATAATTCTCCTTGTTTGATTGCCTGAAAGATACTTAGAATATTCTACGATTTTTTTAATGTTGCTCAAATCATTCTCAAGTTTCTTGCAGTGTATACCATCAGTTTGTCTTACGGTGTCCACATTGTGTATCTACACACACAAACACTCATATATATACCAACACACACACACGCAAAGAGAGAAATGGCCTTGACATTTCTTATGCTTATCGCTGTCAGTGCAGGCATTGAAATTGTAATTTGTGTAATCTCGGGCGGGCAACGAGCAGCCGAAGTAAAGACAAAGAAATAAAGGTGTACTCCGCCATATGTGTGTGTGTGTGTGTGTGTGTTGGAGTACGACTCTATTTGTTAAAGTGTTGCGGGGGTGTGCAAAAATCACTTAATCCGCGTGGCAGCTGCGTCTGCGGCTTTGTCGTGTTTTTTCCTAATTAACAGCAAAATAATGATAATCCGATGCGAAGGGCAAAAAACACATTGCGTGAAAGAAACAACTTGATGTTTATATTAAAAGTAATTAATTAATTTATTTCATAATATATAAATTACATTTAGAGTGGCCTGCGCTGCGCCTTGCAGTGCTTAAATCATAAAAACCGCCAAAAAATATAAATATACAAATCAACTTTGTGTTAACTAATTTGTTTTTGGTGTATCTGCGTGGGTGTGGGCGTAAGTGTGTGTGTGTGCGTGTATACCTGACCGTGTTGATTGTCGCTTTACATGTGGCGCGTGTTGCTGAAGCCACCATGGCCCGCCTGGGAGGCGCCCTTGTTGAAGCCCATCTGCAGGTTCAGCTCACCCTCGTGAGCGCGCAGCTGCTCCTCGGTGAAGGTACGCTCGTTCTTGTCGGCCATCTTGGGGCCCAGAGTGGGGCCAGTGAACTCGGGATGCTTTTGTGTCTATCGGAGAGATAGTAAGTGTACAATTGACAGTATCCAAAAGCAGAAACTTACGATGCGACCCAGGGCATACAGCGAAAGGGTGACTTGTGGAATATTACGACGTTCGAAGAGATCGGCAGTTTGGAATATCTCTTCCTCGGGCACGCCGTACTTCTTGACTGCCGCCTGGAAACGCTGGATGTTCTCCATCAGCTGGAAGTTGGTGCCGCGCTCTTGGATCTTCTTAACGGAGCCGGGGGCCAGCTTGTTGGCCAGCTTGCATAGCCAGATGCCGTCCTTGAGGATATCCTCGTACTGGCCGCTGGGCACCTTCTCGCCGATCACGGCGAAGACCCAGTTAAGCACCTCCTGTTCCTGTTCCTTGTTGCGTGGCTGCAACAGAGAAAACCGATACCATGAACTAAGTGCCAAACAAATCAATTTGCTGTAATTGTATACAATTCGGTAAACTCGTCGGTTTGCCCAACCCTACAACAAGCTGGGCGCCTTTGTCTAAAAATAAACAAGCAAATCTCATAGATTGTCCGCGCACGGCCGAAAGTCAGCGGAATGGAGACTTAATTTGTATTTTTTTTCACTTGGCAAATGTGCGCAAAGCTTAGACTAAATTGCGACTAGGCAGCGCCCGACCAACTGCTGGACCTTAGGCCCCAACAGGGGCATAAACCTCTGGTAAATTGCGTTTAAGCTCGGCACCCACTTCAAATGACTGGCATGTGCCCTAGACAACAACAAAGTGAAACAGAAAAAGCGAGAACAAAAAAAAACAAATGCAAAAACAAAAATGAAAACGAATTAAAGTACATTCATTTTCCAATTAATTAATTTCGATTTTAATGGCGCGGCACGTGAAAAGCTCAACTGAAGCCGCGGTCAACGGAACCGTCAGTCGCCTCGACAGGCGTCGTAGTTTATGTGACAGTTTCTGCTGACGGTGAAAGCCACTAACTGTTTAATTGAAATTTACTTTGAGCTCGGCTGACAATGCTGCTCCTGATTTTGGGTCAATTTGGGTGTATTTCGAGCATAGTAATCGGTGAACCCAGATCGTGAAATATATTTAACTTAATTTACCTAAAAAAAAGTGGCTGCTACGAATATTTGTCTGAAGTTCAGATATTTTGATAAATAATTATTGCAAAGTATTACGATGGGCATTTATTGTATAAATTAAAAAATAAATTATTAAATTTTACTTTGACTACAATAGTACAATATGCACTATTTAAAAGCTGTTCTTTTGTTTGAACACATTTAATGGGCGGAATATTTTGTTAATTGTCTGGCAATTTATACCCGAAAGGAAATCGAATTAACTCAACTAGTTCTGCTAATTAAAACCAGTGCGGTTCTTGCAATATTTATGTTTGGATTGTGGAACATCGGGTTGTATACGCAACAATTGAATCATTGAACAATGTGCAATAATTTAATTGATATCGCATGGGAAGAGCATTCATTAATATTTTGCATATTTATGCGAATTTATTGTGCTTTATATTCGGCGCTGTGGCTTTTGTTTGTACATATATTTTAAGCTGTCATTGGATTTGTGGCCAAATGTGCAAATAGAATAAATTTTGGAAATTGCGCTACCAAAACCAAACTGCCCGCGAAATGTCAAAATTAGAAAATATGCCCATTAAATATTATTATAAGTGATTGTTCATGGGATCATGGCATATATGTTTCCAAATACCGTTCGCACATTTTAACTGAAATAATAATTATTTTATAATTTTGTTTTTAATTAATTTTTATTTTGTGCAGCATCTTTGCATTTCAATGTGTTTGCATCTGTGTGAATATTTATGGAGTTGCCGACGGCACTGCGATACTTCACGGTCGACCATTGTTTAAAAATACTTCTTTATTATTATTTCTACTTATATATTTATTTATTTATTTACGCCCTTGTTTGGTCGACATTTTAACTTGAACCGAACCATGCTTCAATGGCAGCCAATGAAGCGTAGGCATTTTAATGAATTGCACATCAATTTGCATTCGCAATGGATTCGATTTTAATTTCACGAATCGAACGCCAATGTCCCACTCTTACTGTGAATTCCTGTTTGCCCTTTTTGCTTTTAATTTATAATTGAATATACAAATAAAAAAACAGTTATTGCCCTTACCGCTGATACAACTGTTCTCCTACTTCGATAGGGTCTCATGTTATTAATTGGTATATCTGCTTACCCGCCTGTGACAATCTTTATAGTTGATAACTCGAAAAGTGTTGCCAATCGAATACGTGATAAGCTTGGTCGTTGATATGTTGAGGATTAACGTGTTATTAATATTGTAGTAATGTAAGCTTTGTAGTTACAAGCCAATCGGTTTGGTTTCCACTTAGAGACACAAGGAACACATAATGTTAAGATAATAGTTTTTTTATAATACAAGAATATATATATATATAACTATATATATTATGAATTGTTAAAAACTCAATATGTTAATTTAAATTTTTTGCTATAGTTGCATATATAATTATTAAACTACCACTTCTGTAAGTAATAATTTATTATTATCTCTGCACATATATATTTATGAAAGTAAATTAACTTTAGTTAAGTTTCTATGATATATATTTTTTAAAGCTTCAACAAATTAAAATTTCATAAGATCATGTTCCCTTGCAATTGCGATTGTATTTAAATATGAATCCGCAATACTTTTTGTGCACTTGACGCGCCCTGTGCGGTGGCCTTCCTGCCAGCGCCAAAATGTCGACTACATGGACAACCATGACCTTCAAATAACCCTCAATTTGTGCTGTAGGCGACCCGTTTTCACTTTACAGTTTTCAGTTTTTTCAGCTGTTTGCCTTTTTTCGGCCGCGCGCATAAATAAAAATTTTCATTTGAACATAAAGATAAACGTTCATTTTTGCGTTTTTTTGTTGAGCGCCAAAAAGTGTTGACGTTTGTGTGTTTTGTTGCTGTTGCTGCTGACTTTGTTATTGTTGTTGTTGTTGTTATTATTTCAATTTGTCATTTGGACCACTGCCAATTGGCGGCCGCCGCTCAACATTAACCAGCAAATGAAATAAAAATGTGCATGCGGCGCCCACACGACTAAACAGACCATTCAACAGCGGGCGACCGGGAAATTATAATTTTACTCTTGTTCTTACTGTTATGTCTTAGGTTTGGTTAAATGTAGAAAGCATACCCTAGATCGACCTTAAAGTGATATCGTCCAATTTAATAAGTTTGTGATTAAAAGGCCGTACAGTTCCCAAAATAAGAAACAAGTGCAAAATCACAATATTTTTGTATACAACATTATCAATTAAATTTTAGAGTGAAGATTTTAGCTTGGCTGTATACCAAAGGAATCTGGGAGTCAAACGAAATGACTGATGGTTCGATGGTTTTAGTGATAAAATCTATTATTTAGAGTATACAGGCTAATTTACATTACATTTTGTATTTTGGTGTGCGCTTTTATGGTTTTTGTATTGTTGCCAAGAAAATGGCAGACGCCGGTCAATAATTTCCCAGGGTCGTCCTCGCTGTGCAACAGTTTGTTTGCAAGCTATAAACAAAAGTTGCTAGCCAAAAAAAAACTATATAATAGTCCAAGTTTATAATAATGATGTCATTACAATACATACACACTTTAATTAAAACTGCAATTTATTCTGCTAAAAATTATTATGGCAACTGTAGAGATATAATAATTTAGGTGATCAGAAGATTGTTTTGTAATTAATTTTTCAAAATTACATTTAAATAATAATTAAGTTTATAGTTTAAAAAACGAGTTTCTTAATGTTACTTACTGGTGTGTATAACTTGAAAAAATTGCATATTGCATGAATAAAATAGTTTAAGTAAATAAACAAATAATAACTTGACAGAAAATACAATAATTAGTTACACAAGTTACCCTTGCAACTAAAAAACTCCACTTATTGAGGAATCGCTAGAATTTTTACAATTTTCAAATATTCGCTTATATTTGTATTGTCTGTTTTTTAATTTTTTTGTGTACAGGCACAAAAAAGGATTACAATCATTGAATTAATATTATATGCATTGAATTTTCAGCGCAAAAAATTCCATATCTTCATGTAGCAGTGAAATATAAAATGGAAAAACTAAAATGTATATGTACCATTCTTAACTGTAGCAGAGGTGAATGATATTCGGGACTGTGGACCCATTCTCATCGATCCACGACTGACAGCACATAATTTATGACATGTGAGTGGTAGGTGTAACAGACCTTGGGGGGATTTAAGGCCCAGCCCATGGCGAAAATGTCAACAAAGTGATTTTTTATTTTAATTTACAGAAAAAGCAAAGAAGCGCAAATATGATATGCGAGAATGAATTATGGCCACACCAGCTGCCCATAGTGGGTGTAAAAAGTGCTTGAAATGTGCCAGAATTGTGCGCGAGGCGTAAAATGGATATATTTGTATATTTATATTATAACCGAATATACATACTGTATCTATGCTATACAGAAGATTGCCTCTGTATTTATTGTTGCCTATTTAAATATTTAATCAATAAAGAATTTAATTTTAATGAAATCGCCAAACATTGCGTACTTTGCAAATATATGTTTTGTTTTTTAATTGCTTCGAATCGAACAACAAATTGCATCATGTGTAATATAGCGTTGTAATTGACATATGTGACATTATTATATTATGTGATTTTGGATTATAATATGTGATTCTGCAAAAAAAAAACTATTGCATTGCATTACTCGAGCACCTGTAACTAATTAAAAAGGCGTACATGTATTATATATATATACATATATATATATATATATATATATATATATATATATATAATATATATATATATATATATATATATATATATATATATACTTTTTTAAAATATTTTTAATGTTTTTATAAGATTCAGACTTTTTAAAGTTAAAGAACTGCTAAGAACTTTTGGAATCTGAGGGTATTTCTAAGTCTAGCATCATTAAACACTATCTAATTGCACGATTGTATCGCATTCAGTGTTGAGTGTACAAGGAATTTCAAAATTATTTGTAGATTTTCATCAGTTCGTGACTTTAATGGTATTTCCACAGTTCAAACTTTTATTATTCTCGCAATCTTTTCATTTATTGTGAATTTATTTCATAAATGCATTAAGTTAAAATCTTATAAACAGCCAGATGCTTGTTTTCAACGGAAGCTTCATAGTGCTTATACAGTAAACTGATCCTATGAAGAATCAACAGTCTGTAAAACTTTTTATAAATAGATTTATTAAAAGGTTGCTTTTTATTTGCCAGTCCTAATTAAATTCAGTTATTTTATTCATTTTGTTTGGATATGTAGATATATCCTTAGGCTATATCAAGAAATGCTCAAGCTATTCAGTAGTAATAATATCAAATATATTAGATTGTCAAGTCAGCACCAACAATTTAATGACACAAAATTTGAAAATATAACTTTTTGTTGACACATTTTATATTTAATTTTTAAACTTTGTATAACGTTTTTTTTTAAATAGTAATTTTTTTCACTTACAGCCATTGTATGTTTAGAATGAAAAATGCAAACAAATCTGATGAGCAGTGCGCGACTTTGGCGAGCAAAATATAATTTTCGACTGACGCAAGTTGCTGAAACAGTTTTCCATTTATCCTAAGAGCCCATAGATAATTTACGAAAATGCTGAAAATGTTTTAGGTTAGCCTAATGCCACTGCCAGCATCGGCATCGGCATCGACAGCGACAGCGACGCTAACGCCAACGCAGCATTGGCCATTAGACGCAGACTCGGCTGCTTTTTTGAATGCCAAAATCGCCAGAAATAAAGCCAATGTAGGAGGCTGCGGACAAATAAATTTAGATATGAGCAGCGGAAGCTCTTCATGACGTCATAACGACAACAATAACAACAACAAGAAGATATTTCAAACTATTACAAAAATATATAATTAAATTGAATCTTACGCAGAAGTGTGCCCCGTTCTAGTGCCAGAAAACGAAAACTATTTTCCTTTCGCTTTCCGACCACATACACTTAAAGCAATTTGCCAGCAATATTGTTATGTCCTGAGTGCTCATTTGTATGCGATGGAAATTTATATAGATAAAATATATACAAAATACACATATACCATTTGTGAGTAGGCGCTTTTGGATGTCAAGTTCAGGTGTATAATATTTGTTTAGCTTATAACTAATTGCACATTTTTGATTAATTTTCGCGCATCTACTACACTTGCAGCTAATTTCAAAAACGACGTTGACTTTGAATTTTTTATTTATTTTTTCGACGGCGTTTGCCAAAAAATTCGCTAATTTGTTTTTAGCTTATGGCAAATTTCTTTTCTGTTCACGCTTCATTTCGACCAAATTGACGCGCCACATGAAGGTCACGCAAAATGTAATTGTAATTTCAATTAAAAGTTTTTTAGCATTCAAAAATGCAAACAATTTCACTAAAAGCAAAAATATTTCACTACTTGCGCCTCACCACATTCAAGATGAAGGCACAACGTGTTGGAAAATTTGTCGTTCCATTTGTTTATTTAAAACCAATTAAATTATCTAGCAAAACATTTTGATCAAGTTCAAGTTGAAGTGTGATGCCATTGAACGAATTTTAAGATACTTCCACAAATAAATAAACAAAGCATATATATAGACTCGTTCGTTTCACACCTGGCTCATAAAATTTCACACATCTGACGTTTATTTTGGGTGGGTATCCACCTATTTGTTTGTTGATATTCTCGCGGGTCAGAATAAGGGAAGGTAGGCAAGAAAAATAATTAATTTTATATGGTTTTAATATATCGGTTGGAGTCATGAAGAATTCTTGAATCAACAAAGGTTGCACACATTATATCGATTTTAGTTATGTTTTTAGTTTGTGGAAGAGATTGACTATATTGTTAATACTGCTTACCTTTAATTTCTGTAAGCGACAACTATATAAACAACATAAAATGCTAATCTTCGGGGTGCCGAACATGAAATACCCTTGCAGACACAAATCAGGTGCGCGCTATATTATTATTATTTATTATTTATTTGTAATACAAAAATTAAAAATTAAATTAATTTATTTTGTATAAGAAGTGTTGTGTTGTTTTCTGGAAGTTGATGCAAGTTTTTTGAGTTGACATAGAAACAGACAGATAGGCATAAGAAGTTATTTCGATTTAGCTCGTCGACCTGATTGAGAATATAAAATCTTTTACATATTTTGGAAAAATTCAAATAATTTTTGCAAACGTAACAAGTTTGTATTTATATTTGCATTATTTTCACATTTGAATAAAAATAAAAATATATTATATAAGCAAATTAATGTTACGATAAATGTGATATATGTAGTAAATTCTTTTGATTCTGCCTTAAAAACTTCAATGAAAATACAAAACTGTTAGAAAAAACAAGAAAAAACGTTTCAATCGGGTGTAACCAACTGCGAAATACTCGTTTACAATCTTATACCTCAAATCAGTGAGCTTCCACATTTAGTTTTCGGAAAATTTTTTTTGTTATTTGTAGGGGTTGAAGTTAAAGTTGAAGTCGGCTGGACAACAAGGCGGACATTGCATAAAACTAATATACGCTTTGTATTTTGTGACGGAGTATAATAAAACGACTATACCTACGTAACAGAATTTTCATAGAATTTTTAAAGCAAACAGCTGCCAAGGATGCAATCAAAATTAATTGAGCGACCCAGAGCTCAGTGCCAGCTTACATGTGTGCGTGTAAATATGTACACCCATATGTATGCATATATTGGTCTGCTGTGTTAGTATGTGTCAAAAAGAAGGCGTTGACGTGGGCGTCCACATATCGACCTACAAAAAAACATGATGCTCTGACAAGTGGTGGTCCGCCTGTACATATATTTGTTTGCTAAGAGCCAGAAAGCCAGCAAAAAACATTTGTGTAAAGAGCATCAGATTTATGAGAACATAATAGTGGATACATATATATTTCTTGTTTATTTCTTTATCATGAGGACACTTAAATTCTCTTTATAGAGAAATTTATAGAATGAATATTCATAAAATATAATTAACATATAGATATTTCAAAAAAATTAGACAAATTGTAAAGTAGACGAGATAGTATTTTGACAAACAGAAAATCAAATTAAAAATTTGATTAAAAAATGAACTATTTAAAATATAAATCTAGTAGAAAAAAATAGAATTTATTATATAACACTATGCTTTCTTGCGCATGCCATATTTACTTTTCATTAAATCCCATATTTTAATTGATTATTTGTTTGAGCGAAAAAATGTATAATGCTTTTTATTGAAGAGTATTCAAATAAGTAAGCAGCTGTTTTTTTTTATCTCGGGCTGATACAAACAACTGTTGCTCATAAATAAGCAAAATTGGCTTTTAAAACAAGAGGCGAAAACGAAGCTGTTTTTATCATGTCTGCTCCCAAATCCGCAAAATGTTTATCGATAATTATGTTCAAGGATAACCGCACTTGAATCGAGGTCAATTGTACATGGCGCTCACCACCCACATATCTACTTCATCATTTATACCAAATTGTATCTAACAGATTCGATTTAATTTTCTGCATACATTTCTGTTCTGTCTTCTGTTACATCCACCAAACTGTGCTAGTTAATTATCTGTTCTAGGTGTTGACTATTAATTTTTTATTTTCAAACTCCATTTTGTTTCAAAATGTTCTTAATTAAAATATGAAATAAAAGCCGAGCAGAACCGTCGTTGATCTGGGACCTGCCGTACAAAAAATTAGAGGCACAAATTTTTGTTCTAGTTGACCTGTATGTATATGTTATATCTATATCTATATGTTATTTGGTAGTGGTTCAAGACATAAAAAAGGAAGTTTCTAAATCTAAGTTTAACTACATATTTAAAGTGGTTTTTAAACTTCCACGAGTTGTTGATCAGTATTATAAAATTCAATTTTTTATTTGAGATTCAAGGAAAATTTTTGTAAAGGAATAGTTAAATTTATGTCGAATTTACAAAATGTGGCATCAACTTTATTTGCTTTACGCTGATATACACTAAAATCAAATATAGACTGAAGAAAATGTTTTATAAATATATTCAATATATATTAAGAAATATAAAATACTTGTAACAGAACTGACAAAGTGCCTAACAATATAGTTGATAAACTGCTGTAAAATTACCTATAAACATCATGTTCCCATATATTTTCGAGTAACTACCACAACATAGAAACGGTTCCACTGTAAAAAGCAACGCCAAGAAAGAAAAAATAAAACTATGGTCCTGCGCTGCCCTGCCATATCCTGCCCAATATTTTGCATCGCGATGCGCATTGCTATTCAAATCACCCCATGGCACTTGGTGCTGGTGCTGTTATCTGCTGCTGACTTATGCAGTGTGGTCTTTTCTTTCGAGCTGCCACTAAGTAATTCCCCTGGCTGCTTGGCTCCGGATGTTTATCTCTGGCCGGCGCCAACAAAGAGAGACGAATTTCAATTTAAATAATTTCGTGAGCATATCTTCAACGCGCTTTTCGGGTTTTAGCTTGCTCCGCTCTCTTTTTAGTTTTCTGTTAGCTGCAAGTCCAGTGAAATAGTTGAATAAATATTAAAAACTAAAAAAGATAGCTGCAAAATATTCAAGCTGCAGGCACTCACAAACAATTTACGATATAAATACATAAATATATAGCACATATGTACACTTAGAGATAACTTTACCAATTCGTTCAGAATAATAATTTGAAACACATATTTTCATAAATATCATGCTTGATTCTATAACCATTAGCAGACGGCAATTGATTGATTGTAATGAGCACAACATATTCATTACCAGATTTTTTGATAGACAAGTACAAGTATCTTAGACTAAGTATTTTAAGTAAGTATTTTAGTATTACATTTTCATATATGTGTATTTTGTTATCAAGTTAGAAAATGTGCATCCTTATTTTTCGTTGAGTGTACCTGTATATATGTAATATGTAAATATAAAAACATATACATGTAGTTGTTTCTATTTGTTTTCTCTAAGCTGCTTGAGGCTATATTTTTGAGTGTATCTGTATCTACAAGTACTGCTGCTATGCCATTTTATATTTTACCCCAGGCAATTTTTTAATAAGTCACACCATTTGCATTGTAGATTTGGAACGAACTTCTGCTTTCCCACTCTATGCAACTGCATCGTGTAAACAATTTGTTGTATCATGTTTTAGCTATTAGTAAACATTTTGCTTTATTTATTTTCAGAATTTCCCACCCATTTCCGCAGCGTGCCCACCCAGAGCTCGTTTTTTTGTATTCTGGCACAAATTTCACGACAGCTGCCATATGTTACCCATCGGCTTCGGGTTCAATAAATACAATTTTACCCTATATAAAACACATACATACAATAAAAACATATATATCTTTTTGTTATGCTGTGAGCATATTTACTATGTTGCAAACTTCTGCGCAGCATGTTCCACATTTTTTTGTAGTGTCTATTTTGTGATTTTCTATTAACAATTCTGACAGCTACTATGTGGCGCAGTTTATTTGTTGTATCTTGTTAATAATATAGTCTTTGCTTTTTATTGCTTTAAATATGGGAAAATATAGAGAAAAAACAATAAACTGTTTCCTATTTATTTTGGATCGGTTAAACAGGTTATTATATATTTTTTATGTAGATCTTTAACAATATTAATGAAACCAATCGGACGAAAATGTAACTTTCACCAACAAACTTGAAATCCCATTTTCCATTCAAAGAGATTGGTTTTTTGAAACTCTTAATTCACATATCCAAAAAAAAACTAGCTTGCAGTCTTGGTTTACAGCCAAAAAATATTTACAACCGTTTTACATGTAGTATGAAAACTGTAATACAAACTTTTGTCAATTAACAATAAGTCATATGTATAATTGCACACATTTGCTCAACACCATTAAACCCTAATTTGATTCAATATAATGGGTACAGGGATCACAAAACAAAAAAAAAAGTTGATGGGAAAAAATTAATGAACTAGTTTTACTAGCAAACAACGTAATGTTCCGCACGCTCACAAACACAATGAAAGATGCATGTGTATATGTAAATGAAATTTCTTTGCATTCGTGCAAGCAAATGCATTTAAACATAAACATGCTTAAGCTCTTTTCGGCATTACCTTCCTCCTTTCTTGCAGCGGAGTCCTCTTTAAGTTGGGTTCCATCTCCATCCCCGGCTAGGTGATAGAGACTGAGCCAATATGTGTGTGTGTCTGTGTGTCGCATTGTCTGTGTGTGTGGCATCTTTGTAATCACTTTATTTTGCATATGTGAACGCAGTTAAGTGTATAAGCTTGTGCGAGAAGATCCTATATGTGTGCTTGTGAGTGTGTATGACAGTGTACTCTGTAAATAAATTGCAAAAATATTTTAAAGGTTGCCACAGCCACGTCGCTCTCGGGTCTCAGCTTCAGTATCTACCCAAATGAAATAAAACTAAGGACGACGACGGGGGGAAAGCACTGCAGGGAGGGACAAGGCAAGACAAGACAAGGAGTATAAAGTTGCTCGAGGATTTGTAAAATTTATCGTAGACATCATTATGCAACTATTTCACTAGCTCACGCCCGCTCGGAGCTGCCTCACACGCTTCCCCCTCGCTCCACCACCGGGCAACAGCAGTTGCAATATGTAAGTGACTATCGTGCTGCTGATGCGGGGACTGGAGCCCGGTCGGGGTATGGTCCAGGCATTTTTGCATTTCACGTTTTACATTGGCAAAATCGCTTTTAAAATGCAAAAAACTCCCTTCTAAATTATTCAAAACATAAGCCATGATGTATAGTATGTTGAGAAAACTAACGAAACGCTCACAGCGTGGCAGTGGAGAACGGTAGCTGTTCGGCAGCAGTGGCTAATACTAAGAAAAGGGAAACATTTTACAGCTAAGAACTGTTGCTAAAAATGTCTCTGCATTATTGTTGTATATTCCTAATTGGATGAATTGCCAATATATTAGCTCAAATTCTTGTTTTTTATATTTAAGTTATGGCACTAACAACTCTGTAAATAAAATTATTATTAGTATTAGTTTTCTTCATGATATGCAAATGCAAAATTAACAGTTTTTATAATTTTGTGTCGCAGTGTTCACTAATGCAATGTAGCATTATTTTATTATCTCTAATAAAATCGACGTCAGGCTCGGTTTAGTCTGTTTAACCAATGAAATAAATATCTTTAAAATCATAAGTTTTTGCGGCGTTGATTACATTAGGTAACAATTGAAACGTGCTGTAGAATTTTGGGCGCCCATATCAAACGCATTTAGTATAAACGCAAATAAAATATTGCCCAACCTGGAGATCCAGAGGAATTGAAGATAATACGTTTGCAACGACCGCTAAGGGTCCCTACTCAGCGCTTGGCAGCCATAAAAACGTGCAAAATGAATCATTATAAATAACAATAAACGAGACGTAAGCCATATTTCAGCCATAATAGCTAATAAAACACACAGAAAAGTGGCCAGCAGACCTGGTAATCATGCAAGCATAACAGCAGCGGCATCTCCATGTCCGACTTCATTTCAAATGATAAAGGAATGCCACAAAAAGGTTGCACGCCTAACAATGAATTGACCCGACACGAAAATAAAAACGGAAAAACAGAAAAACAATGTAAAAACCGAAACATAAAACAGTCCAAAAACTGAGCCTTGACATTCAAACTGAACAATAGAAGGGAACCCCAACAAAAAAAAAATTATGCTCACGGCTGCTTTTTGTGTTTATTCGGGCGTCAAGTTTTGCGTCTTTTACCTTCCGGCTGACCACGTGGCCCTCGCCAGTATGCAATGTCTGCCCACTCCGCTCCGGTCAAGTCGAAGCAGCAACTGCGAATGCGACTCCGACTGGGACTGTTGCTCGTATATTTCACGCTCGAACGTCTTTGGGGTCACACAAATCCGATTTACATGCAAATAAATAAAATTCATGTCGAACTTCGAGTTGCAGACAATAAATTTTTGAGTGCGCTTCAGCAGCGCCGCCAACCAAAAATATCACAAAGTGAAAAGAAAGGAGAGAGCATGGCGAAACCGTACGCCCAGCAGAGGACACTCGATGGGTCTTTGGTTTCAGTCCTCAATTCATTTTACTTATTTACCTTCACATTCCAGGCAGCCGCAACTACGCGCTGTGAAATTATATTTATAATGAATGTGATCTGGCGATTTTCTACTTCCCTAGCTAATGTAACATATGCACATGAGTACGAAAACTTCCGACTTTTATTTGTCGACAGCCAAAAATTGCCAAACTGTGACTCAAATAAAAATTTCCTTCATCATTCTTCCTCTTCAATAAATGGAATAAAATTGGGTGTACTCATTTTCATATTCCTCATATATTTCATATTTTATTTATTATTTAACTTTAACTTTAGAGAACCGAGAACTGAAACGATTTTTTCAATTGAATACAAAATGCATTTTAAAAGTTTGTAATTTTTTTATGTTTTAAGTATTGTGTATGTAATAAAACAAAATTATAAGGAAAGAATTTAGAGCCAAGAACTTGTTTTATCCCAAAATAAGTTAGATATTTTCCAAATATGTCGAGAATGCCGGTCGGGCAAATGCAATTCGGATAAAATGGCCTGTTAGTTTTAGAAAATGCAGTTATTTGTTTTAGGCTTTATATTGTTTGTCTAATATCCCTCAAATTATTTGTGTTTTTTTTTTTTGATATCAGCAGGATTTGTTTGACGATTTAATAAGTAAATAGTTGAAATTTTTACATATAACTAAAACTAACTCACTAAAGTAACTGCATTGGACCAAACAAGGATATTTCATACAAAAATATCTTTGTTAATGTTGACAAAATGCGCAAAATGAAATTTTTGATCAATTATTTAACTTAACTCTTTATTATGGAAAAGACAGGTGTGTAATGCAATGCATTTCAATAATCTCACGAAACTCGAAAGGTGTGGACCAAAATTTATGCGCTTAATTTACCGGTAATAAAATGCACAACAACTACGGGAAAAAATGACAAAATGCTAAACTACGGCAACTAAAACAAAGAACGAAATAACGGTCCAACAATATAAGAAACGATTATTTTTTATTATTTTAAAATTGTCTCAAATGGAGTGGGAGAGAGAAGGAAAAGGAGAGCGAAGGGAGTGGCAGCTGACATCGTTGTTGCTATCTGCGTGATTTTTGTTGTTGCACAGGTAACTGTCTCCTGTTCCCTCTGTATGTGTGTGTGCTGTGATGAGAATGTAAATTACCCGGAAAATGCGACATATACAGGAACAACAACAGTCGCAGCAGCAGTAGCAGCAACAACTACAACAAGAAGGGGCGAACACATCGCATCAGCTACGCGGACAACTAGCAGGAAGACGGTTGTGGTGCGGGGAGCGTTGCTGTTGCCACAAATGGCTGCCGCTGTCAACTAAAGTGTAAAAAAATGGCAGCTTGAGCGTTGAAAGCACCGGAAGCAGCCCACACTGGCAAGCCGAGGTCGAGGCTTTTGCCATCCCATCCCACCTTCCACAGCCCGCGCCCTGGCAACAGACAACAATGTAGCATAATGGCGGTAACATTGAGTGCCTACATAAGTCCTTTTAATTTGAATATTTTACGGTCGCAACTTAGGCGCCTACCCATGCATGTGTGTGTCCCATTGTAGATATATAAAATATATTTGTGTGTGTGTGTATAAGATTTAAGACGCCAATGGAAAAGGAGAGAGTGTTACAAGAGCTGTGCCTAAAACGTGCGCCGCAATAAGAACGACTAAAAAACCAAAATCTTGAGCACGTGTTGCAATTGTCAAGTGTCAGAGGCAACTAGAAAGCAAACCGACTAAGGCTAACAGCGTGTTCTATGTGTGTATGTGCGCGACGCAGTGACAACCGGAAGCGGAAATGACGGAACTGCGTGTGAGGTGAGGCTCATGTAATCACCAAAATGAAATATTGAAGTTATCGTGGTGTCGTTAAGGTGTTGTCTGCCTAGCTTCCTCGAGGGGTTTGTGGCTTCTGCTTATCGCTGGATCTTCAATGCCCTTGCGACCCCCATTTTCCTTTAAGCCAAGTGTTACTGCTGAGAGGAATATTTAAATAAAAATATTCCAATAGAACACCAGCAAAAAATGTAAAGAGATAACATTATTAAAGGATCACTTATAAATTTATTTATTTTTTTTACTTATAATTGATTTCATAATAGTTTTTTATTTGGTGATTTTCAAAAATTATATTAATACCTAGTTGGCTTATTTTTAAGACAGGATATGCGCCGGTAATTTTTATATATGCGGCAAACTTGGCATATATTGAAAATTTGACTCCACTCTCGTACTCATTATCTTATTAAATCGGACGCTCCCGACTGGAGCCTTCTCACTTGTTTTTCTGTCTAGTTTCAAAAATTAACATAGTTTAAGTGTTTAAACAAATTCTTTAATAATACAACACTGTAAGAGTGCTATAAATACGTATGAATCTTGAAATCTTTTTTTGTGTTTATTGACAATGAAACTAAACTTCATTAAATTAGATCATTCCCTATATTCTCAATTTTTAGTTTCTGACATTCAGTGTATAAAATAAGGTGTTAAATTTTATGTTTTTTCCAGTTGGTTTTTTATTTCATATCATATCGTAAGTTATACCCAAGAACTGATAGCAGGTGAGAATAATAAATCCTATATCTAATTTTGAGACTGTATACTTTAAATGCTCACTCAAAATATAATATTCAATATCGAATTCCCCTTAATTTGAATCATACTCATTAATTTATTTCGTTCATTCTTACCTTACTTGTTATAGCGAAGGAGAGAAATGTTAAAAGCCTTTAATAAACAAGAATGTTTTGCTAACAGAGTACTCCTATTAAGAAGTAATATATTGTAGGCTGCATAAATTGAAATTTAAGATATCAGACCTACATGAAATCAAACTCAGTTGGTTACCAAAGCGACCTAAATGTGAGTGATGGCAATTGATTTGTGTGCCTTTAATGTCACTTTGAAATAGCAAAAATAACAAGCTCTACCTATGTCAGTGTGTCTCGGAATGTTGTGTGTGTAAGCTTAACTTATCAAGATCCAATAAGCGTTAGATAAACAACGTGGAATGAGAACTGCCACTGGAAATTGCGCGCACAAATATATTGGAGATGCAAAAAATGACACACAACCAATAAACATGTTCATCATACGCCACGTAAACGGATATACAATAATAATAATAATAAAAAGAGCGGGACCTAAAGAAATACATTAAAAAGTCAAATAGGCATCGTCATGGATTTTATTTCTTTTTTTTTTTTAGATTTCTCGGCTTTTTGCCTTTTCCTGCCTGTCTACTGCTTTGGGGTGTTTGTTTTTCACTGCTCTTGTAAATTGTAAAGTGTAATAAAAAGTGTCGCCAAAGTCTTCTACTTTGCGATTTTCATTACCAGAAATTGTACAGGGAAATAATAAACATTACTTGCGACAGTTGATTTTGCAGGTGATGTGCCAATGCCAAAATATATTAGCACTTATCGATAAATCATTTTGTGAATTCCTTACGGAAAACATGAAATGGCAGAGTTTGTATAAGTTTTTATTATAAAGTAAATTAGAGCTGTACAAAAATTTTAGGAGCTTGAAGAAATTTGAAGGATTGGGATTTGAATAAAAACTTTTTGACTGCTGCGTAAGGCCAGTTAAGTACATTACGATATCTCTAAATTCACACCACAATAGTCACAAATTTGATTCCCTTACAACGTAACAATAACGAACTTTTGTGGCAAAAAGGCCCGATAGTTTTTATAATCCCTAATGTCCCTGAATGCGCTGCCCAAATTAGCTTTTGTTCATCAGTCTGTGACTTGCAGGTTGAGATGTCATATCTAAACATAATATATTTAAGCTCTTTATACATATTATATATCTTATTAAAAAACATATTAAATAATTTTTTAAAAAAAACATAACCAAATTAATTGTGTCAGTGGTTAATTTTGAATTTATTTGAATTCCATACCACATCAAATAAAACATTTAATTATAATAAAGTGGGAGAGTTGTAAATATTTATTGCAACTTAAACGAAAGGAAAGGATTTGGGATGAATTTCCCTGCCTCTAATTTGTTTTTCGCCATGCAGAGACGATTCGAAGGCATTTCGAACATTCACATGCCAAGTCAGCCGTACAACCAACGGTCTGAAAGTTTAAAGTTTTTAGATGCGTATGCCACGATGTAGCCTTGGTTACCGAATGTGAGTGTGGCAGCAGCTTTGCCAAAATATTTTAAGATACGCTTTTGTTTTTGCTGGTGTTCGCGTTGCCCAGCTGCGTTGCCTTTGTCTTGAAGACGCTTTAAATTGTATCCTTTTGGCAATTTACCACAGGGATGGTGCTAGTAAAAGAGAGAAGCTAAGAGAGAGGAAAGAGAAAAAGAGCGAAAAAAACCATACAATTTCCGTTTTAACTGCGCGCTTTCAAGTGTTTGTCGTGCACGCGGCGTATACGCAATTTAGCCGTGCCTTCGGCCCGACTTTAATGACAGTCTAGCTGAGTATGGCTGTGTTTGCTTGCCCCCGTTTTCCCCGCGGCTATCACTTATGCACGCTCATTTAGCCCTTAAATACATTTCGTAGATGTAACTAAACGCTGCTGATTAATTTTCCATGGTGCTTCAATCTGCACACCGTTGCCAGCTCTTCCTGAAGTTCCTCCTCTTTCTTTCTCTCTTTGCCTCTACACATATAAATATGTTGGCAACTTGGCAGCAAAAAAAGAAACGAGAGAACCCCGGAGATTTGTTAGTTGTAATTTGTATCTTTTTTTAACATAAAGTTGAGCTTTCATTTAATTAAGGAAAAAATGTTAGGGTACGATGTAGAAAAGACAAGAGGGCAACACAGTTGTATCGACATTAAGGCTATTTGAACTACAGGTATACTTTTACATGAAAGTGGAACTAGCTCAATAAAAAGCCTGAAAACTGACATAACTGCTAACAAAAAAATATACTATCATTATCCAGAGTGTTAGCGGTTGCTTGTCAACTGTAAGATTTAATTTTAGTATTCTTAATAAATTTCGTTTTAGTTAAATTTAAATTTTTTAGGTTAGAAACGAAAATGGGTAACACAAAACCTTTAAATGATCGTCTTACATACTAACTTAAAACTAATCAACTAGGATTACGAAGGTGTACTTGATTTAACAGTTTAATATATTCTTAAGTAATCAATTGAAGTTTCAGTGCATTTCTTATTGTTATAAAGATGTGTGATGTGAGTTGATATATTGTTAAACGGTTTGAACTGCTGTCATTTTATATAGTCATTTTGTGTTCGTGTAATATGGAAGGTTTAATAGAAGTTTAAGAAGTTTGTTTTCGCACACCTGGAGTTTTTTGATGTGTGATTTGGCGCAACGGGCCCAAGTGAATGAGCCATACATTATGATAGGTATGAATGTTGTTTTAAAAAGGATATGTTTATTTTCAGTTGATTAAAATTGTATCTTTTATCTACATATTATTTTTATAATAACCAAGCAGTCCTCGATAAAGTGTGTGTCTTACCCAAAGGACATATCAGCAAGTGATATTTAAAAATAGTTCCATTGACCATTATACTATATTATATACTATTATACTATTATACTATATTCCTATACTTTAAATAATAAAAATAAAAACAATAATAATAATACTATACAAATTTATTTTAGATGCATGTCTGCCAATTCGACATTAGTTAAAGATATAAGTAGATATTTCAACCGGACACACCAAATTCCTTTCCTATTATAAGACAGCTTGTCAAAGAAGAAAAAAAAGATAGTATAATGGAAATAGATGGTCGACATTGACGCAATGCAACCGGAAGTGCATGCGGCGCAGACTGGAAACGACAGCAGCCGCAATAACTGCAGTAAAGCAAGCAAGCGTATAGTAGAAAATATTCGATTCAGCGATTTATTGATGTGCGAAAAACGAGAATGATTTTTAAAACTTTAATCTGCCGTATGTCTGCCAGATGTGTTCACAAAATACTGCACATATGTGTAAATGCATTTTCCGGCATTGCATGGCTTTAACGCCAGCAATGGCTATATATTCTGCGAGTGCAACGAGCCTAGTGTCCTATTAAAAAAAGAGTGAAAATCTGATGCTTTAAGAGACAGTTTCCTTTTAAATCAGGATTTATTTATGGATATTTAAAAAAATTTTATTCTGTAAATGTTTTGTCTAGGATTAACGTTCAGTGGTGGAGGTTAAATTGCATAAAATTATATTTTGTTTATTGTTTCTAAAATAAAATAATAAAAAAAACATTTCAGTTGTCCAAATATATGTTATAGTCAAAACGCGGTTGACTCCAGAAATTAAGTTTTTAAATTTCTTACAATTCACAAGCTTACCTAACGTATAGCAGAAACCCGCGCCTTTTTCTAACTTGTGGTCAAACTAAATTCAGTTTATATAATTTGACAAAAGTTTTTTGCATATAAATATAAATGTGTGTCCTTAACGACTTTGAAAATTAAAATTTCACACTTTTAAATGATTTGTACTTGATTTTTGTACTCTGCGTTAGTCCTTGGGGAAATCAATAAGTATTTTTCATTAAAATTGTGTAATTTGTAGTAAATTGAAATCAAAATATTTGCAAGTATTATTATTATTAATATTATTAGAATCGGATATGAACTATCAAAAAATTTTAAAAGCTCTGGTTTCTATAAACGCCGGAGAACTTAGAAAAATTATCTTTAAAGGAGTGGGATCTTTATGTTATATTAGAATATTCAAGTTTTTTTAAGATTTAAAAGTTAAGATAAGCAAAGATTTTCAATAGAATATCAATATATTCAACCGATTTTAATTTTACTCGTCGCAGTTTTCTTATACATTTTTAATTTAATTAGACAACTTTTAAGTGCTCTGTTTTTAAATATACTCTAAATTCAGCTGATTGCGAGATTGTTTGGTCGTTACATTTCCGAGTACGCACTGAGCACATCAATAATGCAGACAGCGGGGAAAGTTTTTCAAAATGAAACGCACATACTCAAACACACCCACACGATACTTCAAGAAGTTAATGATTCGCGTGAAAATCAATTTTATATTTTATGAGTCAACTTTCTGTTGGCAAAATTTTCGCACACAAAATGTAACAAAAAATTAAACTGAGGGCCAAGTGTAAGCGAAGGCTTTGTTAACTGTTTAGCGGCTTGATGACTACAAAGGGGGTTTGCGACGGAAATTTAATGTTGTCTGCGGCTGTGTCTTTATACCCTGCACTTAAAGGTCGGAGTGCTTTAAACAAGAGTAAAAAAAAACAAAAGAAAATGCTATATAAGAATCGTTTAACAAGTATATATTTAACAAGTATAAATAAAGTAAACATACTTTCCATTTCTGATATTTTTTAAACTTCAATAAAAATACAAGAGATTTTTGTCAAATTTATTATATTGTATGTTCGTACGTTTTATGTACGCTCTTGCGGGATATCTAATGGTCGTGTTGTTGGGTTTTTTGCAAGATTTTCACTTGCAACGCACTGGCTGCCACATTCTGGAGTGCAGACTCATGTGCGTGAAGGTGGGCCATATAAATGCAAATGGCTTATGAAAATAATTTGCCAGTAAATTATAAATTTATGGTAAATTGCATATTGAGGGATTTTTCATTTTCGGGCCATCTGCCGCTGCCTCTTAGTCGGCTCCATTGTTGTTTGCAATAAAGAGCGACATCCACCTGCCCCGACCCCACGCACCTCTCCTCGCTCTGTTCTCTCTGTTGTTTGGCCGCTGGCAGATGTGTAAATTTTTATTTCTTATCACCGTGATAGCGTTAAATGGAAATTTTTCTTTTAAATAATTGCGTGTTTAAGGTGAAATTTCTTATGTGTCGGAAATGATTACAGTCCAATGTAGGCGACGTCGAGTGCCGAGAGACGTAAATTAAATAAACGTTTGTGCTCTCTTTGCGTTGGTTCTTTCTCGCCCCACTGAGACGATCGTGTAATAAGCAGGCTTACTGCAAAGGCTTAAGTACCAATCCGCATTCCCCTCGCAACATAGGCACCACACCTGCGACGTCTTAATGTGAGTGCCTGCGGTTCCGGTGCGACTGTAATTCATTGTAAATGTGCAAAAATTGTAATGAAAGCTTTTGTCAGCCTTCAATAAGAGGGAAATGCATTTGAATCGCGTGATTATGGAAGGACTAAGTGCTTCGTAAAATGGGAATCGAACCAATAAAAAAAATGCAGACAACAGTTGGGCATTTAGATGGAAAATATGACTGATTCAACGCTTGGTTAAAGTAATGTCTACGTATATTTATTGTTCCTATTGAAGTAGCGAGAAATAATAAATGAAGGCACTTGGGAATAACAAACAAATCGCACAACTCTTTGACATATATATAACCATTAAAATGATAAAAGTAATAAATAAATAAAATATTCAAGAAATACTTTTACAAGGCTCAAAGAGACAAGAAAGTTTTAACGAATAATTGTGAGTACTTACAACGAAACAAAAATTTGATAAATGGTATTAAAAATAATATAAAATTATACTACATTTATATAGACGTTACGGTGTAACGTTTTAATCTAATATTACTAAGTCACGAAAGAAATCATAAATTAAATGAATTCTTAAATTAAAAAAAATCAATATTAATAATATTTTTAATATATTAAACTGTATCGATAAAGTATTAAAATAAAATGTAAGTTCAAAATGTGACCATCTATCAGCACATCAGTCTTCGTAATTGAATCACGTTGAACTATTAAAGAACATTAACCGTTATCAATATGATAGTTTTAAAGAATACTTTGCCTAAGATTCCATAGAATAAAGGCACCTGTACAGAGTATGCACACTCACTTCCAAATTTATAAATATAATTAATAAATATTCCCTTCTATTGCACTATAAATGGCACTGTACTGAGACCTTTCAGCCTGTGATATTGGTTATCATCAGTGATCATGTGACCTTTCTCAAAATTGTCACATGTATATGTTTACTTCAATATATAAAAATATATAATTTTAAATTGTGCGGCACATTATATGTTCTAAAATGAGGCCCAGTAACCATCTCAAGTTGATCCTTTCAAATGTGGTTGCCATCGGCACTATTATCATATTGAAAAATCGGTTATTAGCCATACGCGATAGCGAAATTAAATAGCTAAAATAAGATGATCAATAAAAGCCTCTGGTACAATTAATAAAAATTGCTGCTTTTAGTTATTCCTTGGTGTTATCGAAATGCTTTGCTGATTGACTGCTACGTAGACCTTTTAGTCACACAGTCCATTAACTAGCAGGTACAGAAATCCCAGCTGTTCACTTTGGACCTAAACTGGAGGTGGGAGACCGGATTTATTCAATACATGGAGTACCTTTAACTTTTGTTTTGCTGCCAAAATTCTTTCCAATTTTCCATGCTATTTACAAAATGAACGAAGTAAGAACCAAACAAACAAATTGCCAGAGAAAACTTTGTGCGTTTCCCTCGTTTCGGTTTGCGAAAGTGGAAATGCAATTTTGTGCAAGGTGAAGCTGGAGGATACTGTGGAAGTAGCTTTTGTTGCGATTTCTTTTCCTTTTTAAGGGGTTGCATGTATTCCTTTGTTGGTCATTAAATTACATTTAAACTTCTTATATGAGTTTGCTTTGCGATTCTTTTTGATTGTCTATCAGGCTGTGTTTGTTCTGCTGACTTCCATTCTTACCATTTGTCCATTGTAATTTTGTGAGTCACTGTATGTTCCCCCTTTGCTCCTCGATAATCCTATGTTGGGAGCAGCAAACGCAAACTTCCCCTTAAGGTATAAAAATTTTTTTCAAAATGGTAGTAAAGTCAATAACGTTAATACGGAGCTCAGTCTGAAGTTAAAAATACCAAAGTACGGACTTAAATAAATATACTTGTCTATAGATATCTCTTACTCGCCGTTTTCAAGTTGTTTTTGATTATACTTTGGTTGATCAAGGATAACTGATTTTTTGATTAGAAGCGAAATATCACATTTTATTAATTGTCCATGGCGTTGATTCCCGCATAAAATCATTTACAAATTGCAGTTCCATTTAATGAGAATCATAGGGAAATGCTGAATCTCGTTCACCTAGCCACAAATCCTTTTTTTCTGCTCACTAATTTAGCGCCATTTGCTTATTTGATGGTCGTTGGCGTTGATTACAGGACGGCAGGACGACAGGAGCGGTGCCTGGTGGCCTTCATTAAGGGCATTTGCAGAATTCATTGCCAGCGAAAAGAGGAAAGAAAGGGAATTAATTCACGCGTCTGAAGGAAAACTCAAGTTGGGCTGAAGGTGGCCTCAGAGGATGCAGAATGAAAATCATTGGAACGTTAAATTTAAATTAACATACTTAATTTTCTGAACGCACTTGCACACACAAACTTACATACACTCACTCGTATACACGCGCTCTAAATGAATTGCGACAATTGATTTTCGAGTAATTAGCACTTTTCAAGTCGACGCTCATTTCGCCAACGGCTGTTGCCCCTTAACGTCTTTTTGGAACCTCCCTTCGACCTCGCCCCCTGCGGCAGGCAGTATAGAAATGATGGCGATGCCAATTTCAGACGTTGGCAACATTTGTCAGGAAGTGCGTTAAATTTCACGGAAATTGACGTTAATGAAAATGCCAAAAAGCAAATAGTTTCAATTACCGAACAGGCCTGTGAAGCCGAGCCGTTACGGCGTCTTGTGTTCATAATGGATTTATGCGACGTATATGTGATTTTTGCTTACATCACAAACGGCAACAGCTGTTTATTGAGTACACAAATGAATAAACTTGTATACTTGCATATGATTGGCTGCTATCAGAATCAGTTAAGGACTCTTTACATCTTTGCTGGCAGAACTCTTGTGTGATAAATCTACTTTGCGAGGAAAAATTCCAAGTGCTTGCGACTTCGGGGATTTCGGTGTCAAATGAGCCCTTAATTGTGTGCTTGAGGAAAGATAATAATGACATGAATTTAATAATGGCTTATTCCTATTGCGTGCCATTCAAATGAATGTCAAGAACAGACTTCTCTCATATCAACTCAACACGGGCAGCAGCTCCTGTTCTGCCATTGGCATTGGCACCGGCCATAGGCGTACTTCAGCCGCACTCGTTCACGTAACTGTCAGTTCGCTAAGCGCAGCTCACAATCAACACACACATGCTACACACAGATACATGTATGCAAACATTAAGTGCACTTGTCATGTGTCGGCCGTTGCCTAAAGTTGTTCCTGTTGCTGTTATTGTGGCTTTATTAGCACCACCCGTTTAGATAGCTGACCAACTAAGCTCTGGATTTTTCCATTTTATGCATACGTTGAAATCGTCGAAATTATGAGTGCACCTATCAAGTAATTTAATTGGTCAGTACTTGAATCCAAAACATTATTATAGCAAAATTATTTTATTTTTCTTAGCATATTAACTTACTTCCACCGATTTGTTTCCAAAGCTCTTCTAATATTGTATATTTTTTACTTTTGTGAATTATCATATTTACCTTTGTTTTTATAAATTCTTCATTGCATAAATGTCTTCCACTTCATACACTTTTTCTTTTGTTTATGCATTCCACTTTCTGTGCTTTTGCATTTCTTTGTTCTTATATTGCATAATATACAAAAAACATATCGCATACGTCTAATCAAAATTACAATTTTTCTGAGTAAAATTAATCAAACGTTTTTTTGTTTTTAACAAATTCATCGGAGGCCTAATTTTAGTATAATTTGATAACGTAAAAGTTTAGTCGAGAGCGCCCGACTAGGGGATATACTGGGCCCATACGCATGTATGAAAAAAACGCTATGATATAATACTATGGCCTTGCGCTTTGGTTTGTACATTGATTTCAATGCTCTTGCTAAGCCCTGAAAATTACGATCATGCATTTAGTTTAGTTGAGGCGTGCGTTTGCATGCGTGAGTGTACGTGTAAAATTGCGTATGAATATGCAAAGGGGCTTTAATGGGCTTCCGGCAGCTGATAGCTATGTTCAGGATATCCCATAGTCGGACGAACCCGACTAGACCACTTTTACTTGTTTTACTAAAGATATTCATTTAATTTAATCAGTCCAAATTAATTGACCACCGAGGGCAGTCGGCTTAGCTGCAAACATATACATATTTTGATGTTGTTGTATCATATATATAATTTTATTTTCATATATATATAAAGACCTATTAAATAAATACGTTATGGGGTCAGAGATGTCTCCTCGTGCCTATTATATACAGTTGCACAAAACCATTATGGAGTATACAAATTAAAAGAGGGAGTTCGGGGAGAAAAACTGATTCGAACTTTTTCCTATCCATCTAATCGGCATTCGATACATAAAAGCACGGGTAATGCCGGATTACTTGTGCTACTAAACATACAACATAAATGCTTAGAATAAACTTCGAAATGTCTTTTTCTTACCATTAAAAGGTGAAGATACATTGAGCTATAAACTTTCGCAGAAAGCGAATCAATAATATAATATCATAAACACCGTAGCCTGGTGTTCATAAAACCAAATTTTTCTTCTTTCTTTTCTACATAATACACATATCTAATAATAATAATATATATAAACTAAGCTGATTTTTGATATCGCCGAGAATACGACTAATCTGAAAGTTGAATTGGGCAGCAGCCCATTACTCAATTCGCGAGATCAGTTTGAAACTAAAAGCACATGTTTAAAGATTAGCTAAACACCAAAAATTCTTATCGGCTTTTAGTTTTACACACGTCTTGAAAACATATAAAATGCCCTGCCGTAGAGCGAATTTCTATCAGTTTGACTCTGTTACTTGTGCGATTTATTTGTAAAAAATGTTCGGTCGATCAGCTTGGATCGTTCTAGTATTTTTAGTATATCTAGTGTCCGAAGCAGTCTCATACAACTCCCATAGCTTAAATAAATGTGAAGAAAATGGAGAGTACATGATGAACAGCCTTTTCTGTAATGGCAAAATCGATTGTCCACATGGAAGCGATGAGTCCTCCATGCAGTGCAAAGATAGAAATAGGGACAGTCACACATTCTTTTGTGCCTACGGGGGTCAAATTAATGACACCAAAAAGTGCGATGGAGTGATTGACTGTGCCGATAAATCGGATGAATCGCCCAGACTGTGCTTGGACGATCAAATATTTTATGAAAATATTCGTGGCAAATGTGATAAGTACGTGAGCAATACATTTAACACATTAAATACAATATGCTAAATCTATGTTGGAGTCACGAAGATTTAACGTTAGGGTGTTAACGCGTTTCAGGTTTAACGCGTATCAGGTTTATAATGCTGCATAAACATCCAGCAGAATGAGGACCTGGAAGATTTCCTTATCTCTCTCTCACACTCTCTAGGGTTAAGCTAGGGTATGGGTTATATTTTTTTAGTTCTTAGAGCACGCGAAATTTATAAAATTGATTATGTAAGTCTGGGCGCAATTGGCACACGGCGAAATTTGGAAAGGCACCCCCAATTACCGACTCAGACCGAAAGCCGGAGTCAAGAGCGTGCTTCGCCTTTGTGCCTAACACCAGCGTTCTCTGAGAATAAGTTACATGTTACACAAAATCACAAACACACACACACCCAAATTCACGCCGCTGCGCTTGGTACCACTTTGGAAACTAAGTTCGTGAATATCTTTTAAACTAGGAGCATGAACTTAATGAACATTTTGCTACATACTAAGGGTATTGAAATCTACCTACAGACCAAAAACCAAAGTCTCTAGTATTTGAATTTCGTTTTTTCATATATGGGGGAGGTATACAAAATCCCAAATATATTTAGGCTGCGTATGCTTTACGCGAACATTTTGAACCAAATTTGGTGGAGATATGCTATGAAAACTATAAAAAAATCAAGTCTAAATTGAAAAACTATAAACGCGAACTGCGTATTGTATTACATTATCTAATGTCGTCAAGCTGTTGTAGTTTCCGAGATTGCTGCGTTCATACAGACGGACTGACGGGCACGGCTAAATCAATTCAGCTCGTCGTTCTCATCATGATATATATATATATATATATATATATATATATATATATATATATATATATATATATAAGCAATATATATATATATATATATATATATATATATATATATATATATATATATATATATATATATATATATATATATATATACTTTATGGGGTCTGAGATGCTTCGTTCTGCCTGTTACATTTGCACAAAACCATTATACCCTTTTTACCCATTTTTAATGAGTATAAAAATTATAAAAACCCGATAATTTTCGATAATTGGAAAACCAGACGAGCTATCCATTATTCGAAATAAGGTTCATCTGCGTGGTAGACACGAACTTAAAAAGTCCAAGTTCTGCTATCTAGCTTTTGTAGTCCCCGAAGGAAAAGCGTTTATTCCCGACCGACTAGTGATGCTGATCAAGAATATATATATATGGGGTCGCAATTGCCTCCTTCTACCTTTTACATACATTTGCATAAAACCATTATACCCTGCTTTACCCATTTTCAATGGTTTCAGATTATTAATTCTATAATTTGTCATATTCTGTCATAATACTTTTCCCAAGAGTGTTTACTAATAATTAAATTAATAATTGGAAACTAAGTAAAAATAATAACTTTATGAGCATCGTCACACTCGTCACACTATCAGTTGATTAAGCGCAAACAGCCACGTTTACATTTCTAAGAATTAGAAAACGTCTGGCAAGTCATAGCCACTTATTAATCAAGTTGAACAATACGAATTAATGTATAAAATGCCTGTAGGCACCACCTAATGCACAAAAGTATACTACGATTGAGTGATTCCTAAATTCACATTAAGATATATGGATTATCGAATTGCCCCGCCCTCAGTGGGCGTAGCCGATTTCTTTTACACTTTATCTCACGCAGATATATACGTCAATATATTCCAAGTTTCAAGTCTCTACCCTCAATGGCGGCGACAAATAATGCGCTCATACGGACGGACAGACGGACAGCAAGACGCACATTGCACAAACTCAATATAATTTTTTCACGTCATAAACGAGTATATATCAGCAACATCAGCAATAATCACACCACCACAACGAAGAAAAACGCGATCTTTCCTATGATAGTATGCTAGTTCCTTTGTCAAGTTTTTAACAAAAACATTTTATTTGCAGGGATGAAATTGAGTGTATGCCAGGCGAATGCTTTCCAAAGAACATAATGTGCAATGGAGTCATCGAATGCAGGAACGGACGGGACGAGTCTGTGGAGCTTTGTATGGTACATTGTCCCGATCATCGGTTTCAATGTGGCAATGGCCAATGCATAGCTATGGAGAATGTTTGCAATAATAAATTCGATTGCGCCGATGGTACCGACGAGATGTCATCTATTTGTGAAGACGAAGAGAACTGGAGAGGAATAACACCGAAAGCCTGTGTCGAACCTACAGATAGAGGCCTGCGATTTGCAGGGGACATCAAATATCGTGAGAACTACACAGGCCGATATGTATATTCCAATGATCCGGTTCGCTTTGAGTGCTACGATCGCAGCGCCAAAATGTTCGGCAGTCAGTGGGATGTATGCCTAAATACGGGTGAATGGCGACTCAATGAGACGGAATGCCGAGCAAAGCCTAGGAACCTCAATCCGAACACAAACGGAATTTCCGGATGCCCAATAAATACATATGACGAGAATCTGCTGCTCATCCACAAGTGCGACCAGGACGACTGTCGCACTCAAGTCAAACCGCCTTTAAACGAGGTGACAGTTCAGTTTAAATGCAAGAGTGGCTACACTCTGTTACCATATCAATTTGACGAACACATATTTACATGCAGGGGCAAGAAATGGAGCTCAAATGAGAAAATCAATTATACGGATCCAGAATGTGTCAGTGAGTACGCCTAAAATAGCAATCAAACGGGCTTATGGGATAATTGTATGTTTTTTTATATTTACGCAGAGCCTTGCAGTCGGAAGGCATTATTTTGCAGTTATTCAATGGCTCCCATTTGCACTTATGGGAGCGAAGAGAGCCATGACTGCGAAAGCCTGGAATCGGTACTGCCAGGTTCCGTAGCAAGGTTCTACTGCAAACCTGGATTCATAAGAAACACCGAAATAATTGAATTAAAAATACAGTGTCAGGAAGACGGAAGTTGGACAAGTCGGCCAGACATGGATCAGTTCTGTCAACTACCTTGTGGCACGCAGGGACGTTTGAAATATCTATTAACAAGAAATGTTCTCGAAGTAAAACCCGATATCGAACCGTGGACTGTTGCTATTTATGTGTGGAAGGAGAACGACTTCGAGTATTCATGTAGTGGGGTACGGATTACGGCCGACTTAGTGTTAACTGCTGCACACTGCGTTACCAAAAATTACACAACGTTACCCCTCCCAGCTATGGACTTGCGGGTGGGAAGTGCACTTTGTAATAGCTTTAAATTAACTGAAAATGATGGATGGAAAGTTGATGCCGTACAAGTTAATCCGTACGTACTTTCAAATTGGGGTTTAGACTAAACCAAATCGACCCCATAGAAGTAATTAATTCGTTTTCCTTTTATAAATAGGGCCTATAACCATAAAGAAATTATTAGCGATATCGCTATTCTAAAATTAAATATACTAAATGAATCGACAGATGTGCCAAGAGTCATTTGCCTGCCTTGGCTTCCCAATTACGATACGCCGAATTTAACGTCCGATGTAATTGGCGAGGTGAGCTCGTGGAATATAACGAACGAACTTATAAACCCAACCATAGCTGCCGCCAGAATAACAGAGGAGAACAAAAGTGATGGTATCTTGCATATTGAAATATTATATAATCAAAAAGTCTGCAAAGGTGATAGTGGCAGCGGCTTTACTGCCTCTTGTTATGATCAGAATAATCGCAAGATTGAGCAGACTTGCTTGTACGGCGTGGTGAGTTATTCAGATAGAGGCGAGGATAAGGAAGGATGCGCGCATAATGTTGCTGTCTCAGATATACGTCATCCCAATAATATAGATTTTATTAGGAAATACCTAATGAATTCCAAAACATGTAATGGCAATTAAATATAAAAATTCATCGTTCACCAATTTCGAATTTACTTACATCAATTGCACAATATATTGTCAGTGAAACATGTAACAAATAAAGAAATTATTTTTTGGTGCCATAGAATACATCCTTATTTGACATAATAAAAATTCTTAAGCCACAAACCCTGAACTCATTGAAAATGGGTTAATAAGGTAAATTTGATTTGCGGAAATGTATGTAACAGGCCGAAGAAGGCATCTCCCACCCCATAAAGTATATACATATATTCTTTATCACTAGTCGAGTCGATCTAGCCGTGTTCGTCTGTCTGTATGTCTGTGCGTCCGTCTGTATGAACGCTTCGCTTTCGGAGACTACAAATGCATGAGAGCTGAACTTGGACTTTTTAAGTTGCTCCGTCTAGTTGTCCCATTATCTCCCATTATTATATGTGAGACAAATGCTAGTCTTTAATAAATTGGCCAATTGATAAGCTTGAAAGTATCATAGGCGATTACTTTTATGTGTCCAAATGCCATACGCGAAATCTTAATTGTATTTCCTAACTTCCAATTTAAATGGCAACATGTGAACTGACAGATAAGACTTAACATAGCTGCCCCACATAGTTCCCCATTCACCCCAGCACTCTTTTGCATAGATGTGGCACAATTGCCGCAGGTTAAAATGTTTAGGGTTATCTACAGTGTCATCATTAACCGCAATCAGCGCATATTCTGTGCCAAATGACAAACAATGTGCGATTCTTTATGCGGCAGGTGCTTGCCAAAGCCCCGGCTGGGGAATTAGGTAGAACAACAAAACAACAAAACTTTTATTTAATCTGTTGATCTGCTCATGTGACAGTGCTGGCCCAACTGGGTGGGGAAGAAGTCGAGACTTTTTCTTCTTGGCACTCAACTTTTCCGAAGAAATTTTAAGACAGCTTAAAGATTTTTTCCACCCAATGTTCAAAACAAAAAACGGAAAAAACAAGATAAGTGGCAGGAAAAAATGCGCGAGAAAGTCATATGACGCACTTAAAATACTCTAAATGAAATTGGTTCACTAAATTCAGTCTTACAAGCGGCTTCTTTTTGATACAATATTTGTAATTGTTTACAATTTAATGTTTTTATAATTTTTTTTATAATTTCACTAGGAAATATAATGCTATAGATAAGATATTTACGTAAAATTCAAATAAATTACATTATTTGTTTTATTAATTTGTTTTGTTTTATTAATCAAATTCTAATTTAATAAAATCCAATGTGCCCTAACTTACAAATAATGTATCCCATACAAAAAGGTATTGAAAATAAAATCATATTTTTCATTTTTCGCTTTAAAACTGCACTTAGCTGGCATAGCTGTTAGTAGTTAGGGTATACAATAAACAAAGGAGGCGTGTGACTTCGTTTTTCTACGGTATACGACTACGGGTTGCAAAGTGCGCCAGAGGCTCTTTGCTGCTTTGGGGTCTTCATCGTCATCCGCATCGTCCTCGTCGTCGTCATCAGGTCCGTCCGCTTACCTTCGACGCCTTTCCAGGCTTAATGCGCCTTGGCAAGTTGGGCTGTTGGGAGAGCTGGCACAAACGCTGGCGGCAACCATCTAAAAGTTTTGCGCTTGTTGCGAAAAGCACACGCGGCGTGTTAAAATCTTATCAACAAATACAGAAGTCTCTGTCTTAGTATATATGTTTGTGTGTGTGTGTGTGTGTATGTGTGTGTGTTGGAGGCAAATTAAAAGCAAAATGCGTTAATCATGAGTAGAGTTGAGAGAGAGTTTTCTTACACAACACAATTTAATTTACGTTAAACGAGCTCACGCCGTCGATTAAAGCAGCTGAGTCCGCTTCGCCACTCCTTATTTCATTCATATGCAACAACAGAAACTTTTACACGCGTCGTCGCCTTCTAATGTGTGTCAAAAGGTAACTTTGGGCCAAAGTTTCTTCGATGTCTTAGCATTAAACAAAGGCAGCGAAACAACTGCCAACGAGAATTCAAGGATATGTGCCTAATCCAGACTGACAGCCGCACGTAACCAAGCAATGGCAACAAGCAAGAGATAAGAAAACTGCAAGTTTCCCTTTTGCCTCGACTCAAGCTAAAGTTTTGATAAATAACCCGAACAGAAATAAGACTAACAAGTGTTGCTCAGATTCGGTTACTGGATGTAATGAGAAATATCGGAACCGTTTTCTCTAGTATTTTTATATATTTCAAGGACCATAAAGCAATTTAACATACAAATTATAACACGTCTAGGAAACTATTAATAATTCCATAATAGAAAACCACTTCAATACCTCTACAATAAATAAAATATATATGAATGAAATCGAAATCGTAATGGAAAGTAAAACAAAAAGCAACGGCAGTTGCTATAAAAAAATGTCAATCATTTTAATTAATTAATTAATTAATAATTGAATTAAGCTCATCAAGTCTCTGCGATCGATGCGGCAGATTATCTGTCTGATCAATTACATATTTATTTTTTACTCGTTCAAAAAGTGAAAAGAGTATATTAGGTTTGTGCAAAGCCCATCTGGTTGCCCGTCCGTCCGTATGAACGCAATTTTTTCGCCGCTGTTGAAGCTAGCGACTTGAAACTTGGACTGTATACTCGTGTATACCCGCGTCAGACAAAGTTTGAGAATTTTGTGCCACGCCCAATGGGAGGCTGGCAAATCGATAACATGATGGTCGCAAATCGATAAAAGGTTAATATTTCCCACAATATTAAAACTAAAGTCACAATAGGCGTTTGAAATATGAGAGCTATGGATCCGAGAGACATGTCAAAATTTTTATCAATTTTGGCATGATTTTTGACAAAAATTTGACACCCTCAAAATAGGTTTTAATGTTGATTTTTATACTAATTGCGACAACAACAATCGATTTAAAATATAAATTTGTTTTTTTAATATTTTTCGAATATGATTAAGGGGGAAAACAGGATATTTAATCAAAAAATCCGAAAAATTTTATTTTTAAGAATAAATTTATTTGAAATATAGAATCAATATAGAGGACAAAACATGAAAAGAATACGGTTCAGTTTTGACAATGTTATGAGTGTTTGAAATTTGGGAGCTATGGATTCGAGAGATTTACATGTCAAAATATTTGTCAATTTTAGCATAATTTTTGACATAAAATTTGACCCCTTCAGATTTGGTTTTAATGATGTTTTTATACTATTTGAGGCAACCACAATCGATTAATATTATAGATTAGCATTTCTAAACTTAAAACCAAATTTTTTCGAAAATGAGTAAGGGGGAGTATATGATATTATATATATATATATCAAAAAATCAAAAAAAATGTTATTTTCAATAATGAATATATTTGAAACGCAGAATCAATCTAAAGAACACACCATGAAAAAATGCTATCAAACATGAAAATCGGCTAAATTTTCACAAAGTTGTGGGCGTTTGAAAAACGGGAAACGGAACATGTCAACATTTTCGTAAATTTTTGCATGATTTTTCACAAAAAATCTATTATCTAATAATATAATAATTTAATATAATATATAATCTAATAATAAATCCAAAATCTATAACAATACTATACTATAACAAATTTGTATAAAATGTTGAGTTGTTGACTTCTTGGTGTGGAATACTTTAATTCCTGTAGGGAACGCGCAAAAATTTACGTTGACTGACTTATTTACACTGCACTGCAGGAATTAAGTGAGTGCATCATCCGCTGCCACAGGGAGTTTATTTGTTTAATTTGGTGACACCGCCAGTCGTCACCCTTCCTCGCTGCCCCTGCTCCACCTTACTTTTGTGCGTAGTGTTTGTGAGGCATTTTGTTATTGCCTTCATAGAAGCGATGGCTGGCGCTGATGGGTTTTTAGGCTGCCAACACACAAGCTACAAAGAGCAGAGCTACAAATGCAACCGCACACACAGTCACACACACACAGACGAACACACATGGAGTCCCAGCCACACGCTCTCTCTCTCTCTCTCTCTCTGCTCTGTACTTGACAAACTAAGCACACATATTATTTACACTTTTGAACGCGCAACGTTGCGGCACGTTGAGTTTGCAACGCATTTGCGCCTCGCATTTTATGAATTCATTTCCGTTCATTTACGCCTGATGTGACGACACGACGACGACGACGAGTCGAGCCTCCGAAGCGACGTCAGTTAGCAGAGCCTGTAATTAAGTTAAACTGCCTGACGAGCGGCAAGCATCGCGTTCCAGCATCCAAGGGGTTGGCCTTTATGCCTGCCCCAGGCAGTTGCAATTACATTTAGCCCTATCAAAAATATGCGCTGCCAGGTTAGCATTGTTGTGGCAGGACCCAGGTGTGAAGTGGGATAATGCCGGCATAGAAGCCTTCCAACTGGCACCCTAGGCTGAATAAAGAAGCGTCTGGCTGGAATTTCTTATGGTTAAAGTTGCCCCTGTACTTCGCTGTATTTGTTGCTACCTCGCATTAGGCTTACTCTTTAGTAAGCATGCATTACTTTGTGTTATTTATTTGGATTGCAATAAGAAATATATAAAAGATTTTTGATAAGTGTTAAATAAATAAAAGTGCTCTAGTCGAGGATACTTGACTTGGAGATTTACAGATTTACTGTATTTACAGACATAAATGTGGTAAAGTATACATATATTAAAACTATGTCCTGGTGCAAACTCCAACAACAGCAGCTGTGCGAAAGAAAAATAAAAATCAAAAACTAGTAAGAGATCTTCACTCGGAATTTCCCGACAAAGTTATGAATACTGAGTCCCCAGCTCCGCAACAAGCAAAAACATGCACACACTTTACTCAGCAACTGTGCATCTTCTACTTCACTATGCCCCACACTATAGAAAGTGCAAACCTGAATAACAAATTTCTAAAATGACAATTATTTTTGATCTGTATATACTATATGTGAATTTATATAACAATTTTGGCGTCTCTTTCCTTATAGTTTCTGAGATATAATCAAAACATCTATTTAAAAAGCTGATATTTAGTTATTTAAAGCGCAGAATGACGACAATGCCTCATTTTGCCGGTCCTAAGTTGGCACAAAACCATTATATCCCTGATTAAAAATAATGTTAATTGAGTTTTAAATGTATCGTTACGTGTAACTTAAATTTGAAGTCAATTGCATCTTAAATGTTCTTAATTTATTGGTACTTTTCGCACTAAAGCATACTGCATACATAATACATTGTTTTATTATCTTGTGATTTTTTAAGCTCTATAAACAGTCCCTTTCACAAAAACGAAATTCTATTAAACACAAATAATTGTAACATACACACATATAATGTTTGTATCATAGAAGTAAGAATGTCAGTGTCGAAAATATTTGACTCCTTGCTCCCTAAAATGTTGTAAAATAGGGATTATAGAAAATTAGAAATAAGCGGAAGCTGAAAAATCCGCCAACACCAATTCAATATGTACTTATGTTCACTTACACAGTGGGTATTGTATTAAGGATAATTAAGATGCACCAGGATTGAAAATGTCTCCCCTTCTGCCTGTTACAAACAGTTCAGATGGGAACTTTGTAAAGAACAATACATTTTTCGTATTGTGTATTTAGAGTAGCGTTAAAATACACATACATAAATAAGTACTAAAGTAAATTCACTAGTGTCAAAAACAATGCACAACACTCGAGGCGTTATGACGAAAATTGGCAAGTAACCCAAAAGTAACGAAGCCAACATGTAATCTCACAATGTGATGGATAATGACATACCCTTCAGTAAATGTGAAAACAATGGATCCATTTAATGTGCTATAAATGTACAAATCTAATATATTATATTATGAAAAATATTTTTTATATATCCTTATTGTGCTAGTAAATAGTAATATAATTACAAAAGTTGTATTCTTTGAGTGCAGGGTATAAAAAGTAATTTATGAGATGGTGTCGAGATAAAGAAGGGAGATGGTGGTATCTTGGCAACGGCTTTGTATAAGCCGCAACAAAAAACGCGTCACACATGCGCCATTATTAAACCCATCCATACCCTTGTGTGTGCATGCGTGTGTGTACGTGCGTGTGTGCGCGTGAGTGAGACGAGTGTGGAGGAACAAAGCGTGGAGCAGAATATTAATTAATTTCTTTAACGCGCGCTCGAGCACCACAACAATGAGTGGCACAATGCGCTGTGATGTAGCAGCTCCTAGAATTATGCTATAAATATTTTACTTGCCATATTAATGCGATACTGGCGACAAGGGCAGCGGCGACGGCGACGGCGACGCCATCGTAATGAATTTCAATATGGCGTCAGTCAACCCTAGGCGCATCGCTGCCGCTATACCAGTCCCAATCCCAGCCCAGTCCTTTGTGTCTGTCTCTGTTTGCGTTCGGTCATGTGTGTGGCTTCTTGAAAAATCCTTGAAATCCTTGCACTTGATGGCTGTTAATTAAAATCCGCTTAGAAAACTGTCGCCCTGCCGAGTCAAAAACCTCGCCACGCACTCACAACTTTCAAGTGCCTTAAAATCGCGTGCATTTTAAATGGATCCTCGTGTAGCGTCTGCAACATGTCGAAACTAATTCAAGTCCCAGATACTCATACCTTTCATTCGGTTCTCCACATAAGCAAATTATTCTTTTGTATGCTTTAGGGGCCGCGAGCGTTGACTTTCCTTGAAAAGACGCCCGCATCTGTCTGTTACATTGGGGGTTCGTTGGGCTTCTTAGGCTTATATCTCATGCTAGTCGCATTTAAAATGTCAACTAAGAGCAGTTCAAGAGAAAAGTTTTATCTGTCATTTCAATTGCTGTCTAGAGAGTTACAGGAGAGAGAGAGAGAGAGCAGACTGAGAAATAATACCACACACAAACACACACCGATGTATGTGATACGTCACATATATATTTAAGCCCTCGAGTTGTTTTTTATTTTCCTTGGGTTTTTACACTCGCTCACAAAGTGAGAAGAGTATATTGGGTTTGTGTAATGCCCGTCCGATTGTCCTTTTAAACGAATATATGCATCTTTTTTCAGAGTTATTGACGCTTGAGACTTGAAACATAGAATATATACTTGTAGTTATCTGTTTCAGACAAACTGTTAAGATTTTGTGCACCGCCCAGAGGCTGGCTGGCGAATCGATAACATGTCGATACACCCAAATCGAATATCGATAATGTGAATATTAAAAGCTAGCAATATTGGAGCAAGAGTCACAAACTTTGCTACCTTGATATCCCGGCGCCGAGACAAAAAACTATATATTGCCAAAATAACAATAATAATTAAGCTGTTATTGTTCTGTGAACGAGCATTCCGCAGCCAGTTATTTCCGACTGCAACGTTCTTGTTTGTTAAGTTTTGTTTCTTTGCACGTTTCTCTGTTGTGATTTATTATACCCTGTACCCGTTGTATGTGGGAAAACAAAGTCATAGTAGCCTTGTGCAATGGTTTGTGACAGGCAGAAGAAAGTAGCTCCGCCCCTATAAAGTATAAACATATATTCTTGATCAGGACTACTGGTTGAGTCCGGTGAATCATCTCCATCTGTATAAATGCGAGCGACAGATTTCAGATCAAATAAAATAAAATTGTTCCGTACCATACGCCATTTTGTTCTCTCGATATCTCGGCCCAATTCCTTAACATCGATGAATATCTATTTAAAACATATTATTTAAGCAAATCTTGAATATTGTCTTCTCGTAAGAAATGTTCAGTCCGAGAATAGATATGCTCGCAGTCCGAACATTCAGATTGCAATGATAAGAATAACGTTATAATGCCCATATTGAATAATCTGAGCTGATTTTAAAGTACGGTTGAAGTGTATGTATTTAATTTAATGCATCTATTATGATCCAGAACGTATTTTCAAAGAACACTTTAAGAAATATCTTGACTCTGCCTTGTTAACTCTTTGTCCTTATATAGAATTGATATACATTGTCTTAATCGCGATTTCCTTATATACTTTACCATCTAGTTTACGTTGCCTAAGCTTAGCTGATTGAAGAGCAACAAAAAGTTAATAGTAAGCCCAGACCTAAACGGACTGGCCAGACATTTCAATTTTCGACACACTCGCTGTGCCCTTAACAATTACCCTACAAAGCAACACACAAAAACGCCGAGCAGTCCAAAGTATTCGCAAAAACCAGGACTCGGCATGACTTTGGTTTTGGTGTTTTTCTTCGCATGGCCAATGGTGCTGCCACTGGAAGTGGAATTGGCACTCGGCAAGGGGCTCAGTGGCAAATGACATTACGTTCCATTATCGCCCAGACGGCGGACGCTCAGTCCGAGCGAGTGAAGTGGCAATGGGGAAAAAAGAAACCGCCGCGCTTACATTAAAAAGCCAGCGGCATTGGGAAGGGGTTCGAGCTGGGTGCCAAATAAAAAGAGCCACAAAATCCATTCAGACACAGCCAGTGGCAACGCCTTTCAGTCGCGAGCATTTCCAAACTTCTCACCCGAAAGTCCCTTTTAAGGGCGCGCATAAAAGTTACTTCCTGTCGCCTGGCGGCAGGAAAAGCCGGAAAAAGGCTAACAAAACTATTAAAATGCCGGCGACACCATACACGACACACACCAATATATAGAAACATATATATATTATTTATTTCCCTTCCGCCCCTCCCCATTTGGTTTCTATGTGTCTGACTGGAACAGTGTGCTTATAGTTTTATTGCGTTACGTTTGGCTTTCCTATTTTTGGGGGCTCTGTCTGCGGCCCAAAGCGGAAATAGAAATCCTTTAACAGGGAATTGTGAAATAAATTTTTCACTTTACCAACAATTTCATGTGTTCCACGTCCAATGAAACTGGAGCCGCCTGCAGCTCAGTCGTGCATGTTGCCCTAATGACGCGCAACGCCGCGTGGACGCGCTCCTCCCAGCCTCCTGCTCCAAGTACCGAATGGGCATTTTGTTTTACTTTTAACCCAAGCCGGAGCCAAAACTGGAGCTGCATTTGGCAAGCGACAAAGTAAATGAGCGTGGTGCTAGCCTCCGGCTGTGTTGGTAGTCCGGCTTGGGCCTGACCCTGCACCCGAGCCTGGTCGGAGCCCATTGAATGTCCTATGACTTTATTTGCGTTTCGTTGTTGCTTTTGTTGTGTGGCGCATTATGTTGCCTTTGGTATTTATTTGTTGCATATCCGCTCTGCCTGGCTTAGTCATTAGACCCAAGGCGTAAGGTTTATAAAATTCTGCTAACAATTTGTAAACGAATTTTAGCTGTGGGCTTTTAGCTTCAAAGCCTTCTAGGTATATTAGGGCTCAGATAAAATAGGCTTGGATTAAAATTCGCTGGAATGAATTTGGCTAAAAATTGGATTTAATATATCTCAAGTCGGTGTAAAGAGAAAAGTAAAATCCTTTCGTATTTATATTATTAGCTTTGAATAAATGATTATAAAAGGCTGATGAAAATTTTTTTAAAATCTGTGTACTGTTTCTATACTTTTTATTGATTGAATAAACATAAATGCACCACTGAACATAAATAAAGGTTTATGGAGGTTATGATTCCATTATTATAACGGAAAGGTAATGACTTTAAATCTTTTTCCTGAGGAAATCTTCCAATTTATTTGTATCAGTATTTAAGTAAGAACATAACTAAGCTACAAATAAAATTTGAAAATCTGGATCTGAATCAGAGGTAAACGACGTCTGGGCCACAAATTTTAAATATGTGTTTAAATTTAGTTATATTAAAGACATAAAATAGAGTGTTCTTATGCTTTTTGGAACAAGAAAACCGAAACCTTACTAAAGTATAATATTTTTCTTAATAAAATTCTATTTAGCCAAATTCCTTAAAAAAGTCCAGCAAAAAATTCCAGAAGCAAAAGTCTCCGTCATGTTAAATAATTTGAATATGGTATTCCTTAAGTGCTATGCACGACGATTTATCAGACAGCCCAGCAAAGTATTTCATTTAAATTTTTGTGCGACAAGCAGCAACTTGGAAATTAATAAAAAACAAGAAACACAGGATTGGTCAAAAAGCAGAGCGAAAAGGAAGAGAGAGCAGCAGCTGACACTCACCTGGAGGAGCATATGGCTCCAACTACATTGGGCCCAAAAACGCTTGCCACTTAATTTAGCAGATTTACATAAAGGAGCCCGCCCGGCCGATGAGTTCTCCCCGGAACAACGCAGAGCCTCACAGCGGCTGCAGGTGCAAGTCAGCATCAGAGACGATGTCATTATGTATTATGTGGTGACTGGCTGGCTGACGGCAAGGCGGGGCGGGCTAGGGCGGGATGCCTACGGAACTTTACAATGGCGGTGACAAACTTTTGCGATTACAAAAAAAAAAATGTTGTGCATATGTTTGGGGCTCGTAGCGCCGCAGTTTTCTTTATTATTTTGGTTTTTATTCGTGTTTAATAAAAACAGAAAATGCGCTTAAGCTATTAAAAAAGTATTTAGAAAGTATTTCGAGGCAGCCATCCTTGGGGCGAACATTTTTTAAGTCACTGCAGGTGTGCGCCCCCAGTAATGCCTCCCTCATCTTCCCCTTGAAATAGGTGACAGGAAGAAAAACTCCAGTTGGAAGATAAATTACAGGTCCCCATGATTAATGATTGTAAATAGGTCGACCCGGCAGCGTGGTCCCCATCTTGAACTTGGCTATGTGAATTTATATGAAGTTTGCTAAAGTTCCAATAAATATTTGAAATTACATATTTACAGCTGAAAGTCGTCTGCATAAATTTAAATGTATTCACACTCATTATAGGACTTGTGAGTGCTAAGTAGTTGACCATAATTGGCTTAATGGGCTTGAGACCTACAAAAGCTGAACTGAAAGCTAGCTAGTACTTGGACACCCAAGAGTTTAATGAGATTAATTGCAATAAGGGAATGGCATCTGTCAAAATTAAGCGCTTTAATTAAGTTTGATATTTCTCAGTAATTGCACCAGTAAGGAATTACTTAAAATTTTTAACTTTAGCTAAATAATCGTTACATACAATATAGTTTTAAAGCAATTAATTTATAAAAATGTTTAATCACATGCTTAAAAATTAATTACCCAATTTTCTGAAGTTCAATTTTATAAAAAATACGAAATTAAAAAAAAAACTTTTAAGAACATTAGGTAGATGTATCCACTTCATTTCACATATCACAAAAATCAAAATTAAAATTTAAAAATTTTAAATTAATTGTCTTGTGGTAACAATCTTAGTCGTCAACAATAATGAATTACAATTAAGATTTGCTTACTTGATGTAAACTGTTGTTAGTGCATATATAGGATACCAAAAACAGAGTAGATGGCTGGTTGCATTGTTTCCCATTGAAATTATTATATTTAAAACCAGATTTTCCGTTATTTTCGAAGCACAAATATTTATCTTTAAATTTGTTTATTATGCGAAAATCAATTGAAAACCGTATTTGTTTTATTTTGTTTTCAGAAAATGAGTAATGTGTTTTAAAATAGACCAAAAATTATTGTGCGCAATAGATTGAGCATTTGCCGGGGACAAACAAGGTTCGATACTAAGCGCACATACACACAAACTCACAACACTAACATACACAGACCAACTTTGACAAATACAAACACAAATGTGTGCCGGTTACCAAATGGCTTTATTGCAATTGACACAAAAAATTCTAGAATGAAAACAACCGTACACAGGAAATCAAACACACACACACACTTTCAGGCGCATATACACGCGAAACAGAAAAGTGAGCAAGGACATGAAGAGGGGTGCCAAGTGGAGGGAGGGAAATTCGCATATAAACAGAGCGAAAGCGACGCCACCGTCAACGAGTAGCGCAAATGACAACAAAGGAATTTTTCAATATTGCAGTGCGTTGCGTATACGCGCCGTCGGCCAAAACAAATAAAATTAAACAAAGCGACAGAGTTACGAATGCGTTACGTGGGTTGGAGGGCGACTTACGGGCGGTGAAGGGTATGCAAAGCTGACAAAAGTTTGGGGTGCAGGGTGCGGCAATTTTCGGGGAGACTCTTCTTGCAGTTCGCTGTTTGCGCAACGTCTGCGAAACGGAAGCAAAGCACAGGCGGAAGTAATTGATTTGCGTGTGTGCGTGTGTGTTAGCGGGTGTATATTTGTGTGTGTGTGTGTAAAGTTGTGTGTACTGTTGTTTGTGAGCTATGCAAATGCGTAACATGAATGCAAACACCAACAAAGTGACAGAAGTTTGCGCAATATTTGTAAAATATCGTTTTAAACGAAAGCAATATCCAAGCTCATAAAATTCGAAATACTCTTACCCTTGGAAGAGCCTCCTAAGTAAATTAATTGGATATTGGATATGTAGTTATCTAATTGTGAAATATTTTCATTCATTAAATAATTGCATATATCTTACACACTGCTGAATTAGAGAATGGTGTATATAACTAATGCCGCATTTAAAATAGAGTGCAATTTCCAAATGTGGTTTACATTGCAATAAAAGAGAAACCATATGAAATACAAATCCCCACCCAATGAAAGTTCAATTAATGTTTTAAAGTGTAAGTTAAATAGCCGGCATCTCTATAACATGTTTGAATATGTAAACACAAACACAATAAAAACACAATTTAACATCGTTGGGAATTTTAGCAATGCATTTGCAATTAAAATGAAACACTTGCCAAAACGGATATTTTGTTGCCAGCTGCATGGGAACTTAATTAAGCAAAAACTATTTAACCACAATTATAATTAACAAAATATGGTCCAATCACTGGAAAAATGCTGCACCTAGCATAACATGAAAATATATAAATATATCTACTAACAACGGCTGCGAAATTTCGTGCCCGCAATGTGTTTAATTTTATTAAGATACACGCAATGCGAATTTTAATTTCGATTGAGCAGCGTTGCAGAAAATTTGTCACGTTTCCAAATGAAGCTGAATTGTTGCCGGCAAATAAGATTTGCAATTATTTTTAAAATCATTTCATATAAAATATATTTTCCAAATATACTTTAAGCTTATCGATTTAAAAATTAAAGATATTTGAAGAATCATTAATGTATTAGTGATAATCCAGTTCCTGTACGCTGCTTTTTTATTAAACTTAAATATAAACATAAATTAAGCTTGTTTTAATGAATTCGTAAAAAATTTAAAAAATGAATAAAGGCAAAAGTGCTCCTTAAATTATTGCTACGACTCTTATAACTCTATTTGTCAATTATCAATGTCAGCATATAATGTAATTAATTTAGTGTCGGATGTCATGTCGGGTGTCGTGGCCTTATAGTATCAATACAATATACCCATGCCCATCTGACTGACTGTATTGATCTACTAATGCATCAGATATCAGTTATAACATTTTATTATTGTTTTTTATTAGAAACCTGTTTACTAGTAATGAGCTTAAGTGAGTTTTAAAATATTTACGCACGAAAACAATAAAAATACAGGTAGAATTTTCATGTACATGTGTGTATGTCTATTTTAGCTGAGGCTATAAACAACTTTACGACTAATCAAACAGCAGCTGGAACATAAACACACAGTTATTGCTGGTGAAAATCTATCTGCATCAATTCACACCAAAACAACAGTTGGCAATAGCCACTGGTCAATGGGGAGCCAGCTACAGACCGGGGAGAAAGAAAGAGCATTGACATTGGAAACAACAGTGATTGATATCACTTGTCGATATTTCATAAAATGTTGATTTGTTCATTTCATTGTTTACATGCATCACAATTGCCAGTTACACACACACACACACGCACACACTTACACCTAAATCGCTAAGCACACGCACATGCAGAGCAAAGCCCGTGTGTGGGTTTGTTTTTATTGCCCGGATAAGCGGCGCGTTCTGTCCGCAGCAGGTTCACATTATTTGTGCCTCCATCTTTGATTGTAAAATGAATGCCAGTTGTTCAAGTTGTTGTTCTTTTTATTGTTGCTGGGTGTGCTGTTATTTTCGATTTTGTTATTTTTGTGCCAGCGAAGGCAACGCATTCATCAATTTAACAGCAGGACATTGAAGAAGGCAGAAAACGCCGCCAGACGCAAATTCCTGATTATGTTTTTCCACTTTTTCAAAGCTTTCCATTTTTTTGTTTGTTTTGTTTTATGTGCTGTTCTATTTCGTTGCTAGCAACTAAAAAATCTACAGATATAAGGCACTCTTTTTTCTAGCGCATTAATATGCGCATAAATATAGGTTCCTTTTCTTTTACATTTTTTGCTTCTCCTTATCATCATGACGATTTTTCCATATTTCTGGCTCTACTTTGAGTTGCAAACAATGAACTGCGGTTCGATTGCCATTAACACTCAAGTTACTGCTATGAATTGAAATTTCAATGTGGCAGAAAGGAACAATTAATTTGTAAGTAAATGTTACATTTTACTAAATTACTATTTGTCCAAAAAGTAGATTTTGTTACTGCAGACGCTCAACTGAATTTCATTCCTTTTCTTATACTAAGGCGTCAAATTAGTGACACAAAAAACTGCATTGTTGTTTAAATTACTTTTCTGTCGAATAAAAATCAACTTATAAGCATGTCTTATTTAATGTTATTTATTTTTATTAACTGTAACACCAACTCGATTCACAATTCAAATAAATTAATAAACCGACAAACCGTTAAAAGCCGTACTTATAATTACTTAACTTTTCCGCTTTTTTTGCTCATGCACATACATCTAACGGTTCTTACCCCACAAAAAGTAGGGAAACTCGTGTAGCCAATTTCGATGTGTTTCAAACTGCCAGTCAACAAAGTTGCAACACGCTCGTGTCGGGTTGGGCCGAGATGTAAAAGCAGAATGTAAAGTAAAACCTACACGCAACGAGAATATTTTATTTGCACTACCAAGTAAAAGAAAAATTACGCATACGCCCCGTCGTGCAATCACAAGCAGCTGGCACGCACAGCCCTCTGAGAGCAGCTGTGTGTGGATGTGTGTTTGTGTGTTTTGCGTTTTGCATGCTTCACGTGTGTTTGTGTTCGAGCATAGCTGAAAGTTGGCAAAGATAAATACAAATAGGAAAGTTTTTAACATCAAATGTGCTGGCAATTATAGTAGAAACGTAGATAGCTTGGACAGGTTGGTCGGCGGACATGCTGGTTGTGTGGGTTTTTTACGTGTCTCATGCATAAAGCAAATGCTAATTGAATTCCCTGATACGAGTAAGGGTCAAACAAAGTTTGGCACTGACCAGTACCGGAAATGAGTGGCCGAGTTAGAACTGACCACAGCATCTATGGTTCCCCCTGTTGTCGTTGTTGCTGCCCTATTCCTGGTGTACGACCTCACCTCAACACAGCCACAAACATTAGATGCGCTTGTGATACACATCATCGAACCCAGCTCTGGCCAGCCCTTTCTCCGGCTACTCCTTCGCTACCCGTCAGCGCATTCAACAGCCATTTATCCTGTTGGTATATCTATGACAGCACAGATAGTGTGCGTGTGTGTCGCCAATTTCACTTTGCTGCACTCTGCTATTGATGAGCCAGCATTTATACTTGTCGTTCTGTGTCGAGACGATATATATCGGCTGCAGTAGTCCTGCTCGGTTACATGCACTTGATGATGGCTTTTCAAAGTGTGCTTGGCCTTAAGTCTTGCGTTGAACGTATCAACTTGGCGTTAAGTTATTTGAGTGTGGCCAAGCGCAGCCGACCAGGGACTGAAACAGCAGCCTGTGATTTATAATTTTGGCCCGTGTAGGATATTGAACGGCAGCCTTCACTCTGTCGGCCCCCGTCCGTAACTTATTTGGCCTTTAAAATGTATGTTTTCTGCTCCAGCAACATAGAATATAAATATTTGAAAATGATGCGACCTTAATGCCTACAAAGCTTAGCTCCGCTTTTGAATGTATCTGTTTGCAGTTTTTGTTGTTGTTTTGTTGCTGGTTGCGGCAAACGCAAATGCAAGCCGCTTATGTGTGTAATCCCAGGTCAGCGGCTTATTCGGATTTTGACCAATGCAACACACCCAGTCAATTGTTTTACGTAGCACTCTTTTTATTGTTTTTTTTTTATTTCAATTGCCTTTTGCCAGGTGCTTGTTGCTAGTGCAGTCTACTACAACTCTACTCCTAGTTTTCGCCATCCCCTCTCCGGCTATATTTCATGCCAGTTGCCTGTCAGCTTTCAGTCTAAATCAAGTTGCATAACAGGCTCTAATTAATGAGCCAGACCAAAAGCAAGCTCTCATATTGGCTCATAAATTATATTGTCTATCATTCTTAACGCTTTTAAAACTAGTTCAGAGCGTAACGGAGGAAAACTTTAAATATACTAAGTTGATAAAAAAATAAGCAAAGTACTTATGAAGTGCACGAAGTTTACTTTTAAGATTGGTGAGTTATATTTCAAATTAATTTAGTTGCTATTAGATCAGTTTGGAAAACTTTTGCAAATACTTTACATGATGAAATTATTATCTTATGTAATTAATTCAATATTTACTTTAATCTTTGACTTAGCTCATCAGCTGGTCGTTTAGTTATATAATCATAAATAATAATATAATAAATAAATTCGATAATGTTGCGTTTCTCAAATAATTAAAATAGTTTCCTCATAATTGTACTGCTCGGTTCTATATGATAATGTTGATAAGATTTTGTGCAAATATGAAGCCCATTGAGTAATAAGATTAAGAGTAATAAGATGTATAACTATATAATGACATACATCAGAAAGTCACATAGTTGATGCGAAAGGAGTACATACTTAATGGGATCTAATAGCTGGATTTGTATAATCCATTATACATTTTTAGCCATTTTTGGTTGGTATAGAATATAATAACGAAATCGCGCTATTCGTATTATGTATCTTTAAAGCAAATACAATTTTTGTCACTCAAAAATTTTGAAAAGAGATATATAATTTATGTCACACACATATAATTAATCTACATTTTGTGGTCGAGCCTTACAATGTTTTATAGAGCAGTATTTTTTAGCATTTATTTACTGCTGAGCTTTTGATTAAACATACTCGTTTGTTGTAAGTATGTTGCCCTCAATGTTATCCCTAATCTCACTCGAACCCATGTAAAATGCGGTCCCTTGCTTTGTTCTAATGAAAAATGGCCTGTTGCAACAATGTTGCTTGGCGGGTCATAAAACTTGTGCAGCTTCAACAATAACAACAATGACCATAACAACTGCACAAAATTCCCACAAAATGCGGCACATTGCAGTTGCTTATCTATGCGCCGTCTATTTTCTTAATTTCACCATCGCGCTAGTTGGTTTTATTTCTTGGTTTCGTTCTTCCTTTCCTTCTCTTCCTCTGAATATCTGGCACAAGTGGACAACTTAATTTTCCAGGGTGCACCATTCAGCAGAGCTGATGCTGAAGTTGAAGCTTCTGGACGTTCATTTTCCTGTTGTTGTTGTATTTCGTAATTAACGCTCTTTTTTGTGCTTTGCATTTATGGGCTGGTTGCGTTGGGTGTTCGTGAAGATGTTTGTCGCTTTCTCAACCTCATTAATTTTAATTCCAGTTCATCTCCGTTTTTTTTATATTTTTTATACCGAAAGAAATGAAAACTGCCCGATAATTCAGTGGGCATAAAGACAGCAAAAATTAGCATAGATTATAAGGGGCTCGTGTCAGGTTCCTTTGCCAGTGAATTTTCCTGCAGCAGGAAAAACCAATTGTTTACCATGATTAAGAGCTTGTTATTATTGTTGCGGATATATTTCAAGCTAAGTTTATTGGCTTAATAAAATCGAGTTAAATATGGTCAAGTGATTCTAGAAAGGGAATTATGCAATGTTAGCTTGATTAAAAAAGTAAGTAAACATTTTAGAAAAACTTAAATAAATAGACCAAGTGAAGTTTTAAATTCATTTGGGTAACATTTATTAAAATAAATTAATTTTAATGTAGCTTGTTTATTGAAAATGTTCTTGAGCATCTTAACATACTGAAGATACATTTGACTTATATTATGTCATATCCTATCCAATCGTAGCAGACGATTGGGAAGGTGGATTGGATGCTTGAATTTAGATAAGGTACATATTAAAAAAGCTCAAGGATTTTTTGATTATTTTAGGCCTTCTTAGAACATATCTGAAATAAATAACGAAGAATACCTTTTCGCACATTGTACCCTTGTTTAACTATTTTCGATGGCTACAGGAAATAAAAACAGATATATAATACATTTTCTCGCAGACACTGCGAATGCCTAATAGTATACGCTACAACTCCCATGGAGTTGAATATTTTATTAATTGCTTTGTCTTCTTTAGGAACATCTCCAGCTCCAGTATTAAGAAATCTTATGCATTTCATTACATTAGAGCAATCTGCATGCAGTTTTATAACTTTATTTTTCAATTAGCCATTTCTCAATTCGCTTTTGGCTTCGAGTGACGGCGACGTCATACGCCAAATGTCTAAGGCACGCAGACGAGATTGCCTTTTCATGAAGACTTGGAGGCTCATTCCCGGCAAGTCTGTGCTCAAGTACTTTATCTTTTTGTCCGTTTGCTGTAAAACTTTTTGCATGGCGCTGATGGAGTGTTCCGAAGGCTCTTGGGCTGTCTATGCCATCCGTTCCGTCTCCTGGTTTGCTGAAGTTGCGCATCGCTTTATCATTTTGCATTCTGTTGGCGCCCAGCTCGACCCACACACTTGATTATGTGCATTTACAGTGAAATTAATTTCTACTTTACACTTGCAAAATAAAAAAAAAGATAACAACAACAACAAAATTTCAAACGACTAAAAACGAGAAAGTTTCGTGTCGCTTGCGGCTTTGCACTGACAATTAGCAAAGGAAGGGAAAAAATAAAATAAAAATCTTCGTGGCCATAAAAGTTGCCCCGAAAAATGGTCGCAAATGTTGCCATTTGTGAAAAGAGTAGTCTTTCCCCGTCCTCCCGCAGAGCGTGTTGCCCCAAGCCAGCGGCCCGCCTCGTAAGCCGCTTATCAAAATGCGTTTTTGTCGCCTTGTCTTCTTTTTGGGCAACTCACGCCCATTTCATCATATAAGCTGTGCGTTCGAGTATATGAAATTTATTTTCAAACTTTTAACGAGCTTCGCTTTGCATTTGCGCTGCAGTCCAATGAAAAATCGGATTAATTACATGTGCGGCAGACATTGCTACTGGTTTACTCGCAACTTTGGTGCGGCGAGTGTAAATAATCGGGTTTGTTGCCGGATCTGTCTGCCTGAACTTCGGTTTGAAGTGCATAATTGATAGATACGAGTTTGCTCTCCTTTTATCGGATATAAACGTCACGATATCATAATGTCAGCCACTTATGGAGAAAAGTCATTAGCCGGAAACAAAGTCTGAATATATTGAATCCGCAGTTAAGCAAATTTTTTAATGAATTGATTGCGCGGTTAAGTCGGAATCTGTCTTGTCCAAAGTATTTGAAATTTATGAAATTTACCAAAGTTTAATTAAATAGTAAGTCTTGCAAAAAGAGAGGTCGATAATTCATTAACTATTATATGTAAAAATAAGTGACGTGTGGTATGAATGCAATTGTTATCTTAAAATTTTGAGTATGCGGTTATTCCACACAAGCAAACAAATTAGCTGCATATCTTATCGTAATTGATATAATTACTGTACAAGTTTGGTGATTTGCAAAACAAACAATTTAAAATGTAATTTAAGTTCCTTATTTAACATTTTCTATGACACGAAATATAACTGAACTTATGCAGTAAATTGAAGCAGAATATGCCAATATATTACAAAAATGTCTTGTATCTCAAAGACTTAAGTGACTTGATGAATAAAAATGTGTTAACCGTTCCAATTGATTTAGACAAGTAAGAAGTGGAGTTTTTTCACCTATTCTCTATGGACAAGCCGGTCATCAAGCCATCAAGTTAAATTTGTTCACGTTCAAGTAAAGTCAAATATAATACAGTTTTATTTACAACCTGTTACAGCGTCAGTTCTAACACATGCTTAAATGTAATTTCCCGTAAAACAGCAAACCGAAAGGGCAACACAAATAAAAAAAATAGAATGAAACATAACCCAAAAACGAAATGAATAATGAGCCTGGCAAAGGATAAAGCGCGACCGCAGCAGCAACAGCAACATCAGCAGCAATAAACACAGCGAGGCAACATCAACAACACCATCAGCAACAACAACATCGCCAAACACGATAAAGAATGGGCAGTCGGGGGGGAAAAAACCTTTTTATTGATGCTTTTACATGTCATAAAATATTTTTATAACATACTTTGAGGCGCAGTCCGACACATTTTGTAAATGCTGTGCAAAATAAGCAACATTAGAGAGTCGCAAATACATACACACCCAAACACACAAACATGCACAACCAACTCGGGCGCTATTCGAGCCCACGCAATAAGAACAAAAAAACAAATTATATAGTGGCCTTAGCATTAACATGAAAGCCAACACGAATAAAATTTTAACAATTTGAACTCTTCTCTTTCTGGAGAACCTCACTTTGATGCCAGGGGCGGATTGCGCACCATTTTTTTAGGCCACACTTACATACACCTACAAATTCGATTTAGACTTCAGACACAACCAACTCTGAATAACTTTGTGCAACCAAACAATAATTAATGCGTGCGTTGATAAATGGGTGTATGCTGTCACACAAACTTCGTAGAGTTCATACAAAAGTCCAGTCAGTAAATTCATTCAACCAAAAAGTTTTCATCTTACATTAAAAACTTTAAATAAACGCGAATGTTCCGCTTCGCTTAAACCCAGTTAGGATTTATTTTATTGTTTTCAAATACACTTAGGACAGCTTAAACAATAAATGAAGATATTCAATTTTGGGAAATTCGTTTAATTCCTATTCGTGCATTTGTCACGAAAGTAAACAAGCATAAGTGCCACAGTCGAGAGTTCCCAACTGGGATATACCCAGCACCCAGATTCGTTTAGTTAGTTATATACATACAAACATAAAAGCACGCATAAACATTTTGAAATATTTTATGCAAATTAAATATTCATTAATACTCCTAATTTACGCATTTTTAACCTTTAATCTTTTATCTAAAAATGAAAAAAGGGTGTCTTTTGTAGCATATACTGAAAATTAATTCCGATGTTTTGATTTTGTGTAAATACTGGCACTTAGGTTGGTTGATTTAAGTTGTTTTAAAAGCAACTGGAAACCCAAAACAAAATAATTACTTTTCTGCTTTGAATTATTGTTTTCGTTAAGCAATGAAAAATTTGTATTTGCTAAATAATATTTAAATTCTGGTTGGTTGTTGCGTTTTCATTTTCGGTAGACTAAGATAAAATTTGCTTTGAATTTTATAAAAGCATAGGGATAATGAATATTAAAAAAGATCCAAAATGCTCATGACGTGCAGAGTAAGTCAGGCGACTAAACCACGTATTCAGTGCTGAAACATTAGATATGGGAATGGTAATATTATATTTTATATGTACAGCATTAAAACTTTCATATTTGATTAATTACTTTGGGGAATTTTAATTAACAAATTTCTATGCATTTGTGCTTGGTTGATGGTTACTCTCTAGACCATGTTTCTTGGTATCCTGGTGGCGACTTTAAAGCCCTTCTACGTTGGTGCATTTAAATTTGTTAGAGCGTTGGCAATTTGACTGACAGGCTATGTCAAAGGGCGCGTGTGCCTAATACGCAGAAGACGTGCTGCTGTACAAAACAAGCATAATAAACGTCAGAGTGCGAAAAAAATAAGAAAAAAATAAGAAGGGTTGCCTTTCTTGCATCGTGCATCAAAACGCCATAAAGAACATGTTGGCGAGCCAATAAAGCGTAGACAACAGTGAAACGACGAAAACCGACAACTAAATGAACTGCAGCCGCCTCAGCGGCAACATATACAGACTCTGTTGTGTCCAAAAAGGGGTCACGTCTCAGAAAAACATGCACACACGACAGCAACAGCAACAGCGACAAAGACACAACGACACACGACTTTGCTGCTGCCGATCGAGCGATAGACATCGCACACGTTCATCTTGCCAGAGGCTCGGGTTCAGGTTCAGGTTCGGGCTTGGGTCACAAAATGGCGAACGGGCAGAGGGCTTCGGTGAGGAAGCTCAAATTTCGGTACGTGAGGTCATTTGGTAAATGTTTTAACAATTTAGATAAAGTTAACACATTTCTTTAGAGGCTGCCTCTGCCAAAAATGTAAAAAGAACTTTGCAGCGCACTGCAAATGGGCATAAAATTAGTTGGGTCAGTCGTTGGGCGCACACGTCTGCGGATGTGACCAGGACAGCTGCCAGTCGGCGGATGCCCTTGACACACACACACACACACACACACACACGCACATGAAATGGCATAGCACAATGAACTTGGCCTTTAGTTGGGCATGCACAAACGTTTATTATGTTGATAAGAAAAGCAAAACACAACACAGCAAAGCAAAAGCACAAAAAACGGCAAACGCTCATTTGCCTGTAATTTAGTGCTGAGCAGCGCTGTGACTGATAACCGAACGGACGGACAAAGGGACTAAAAAGGGTCTGCTGCTTGACATGCAGATGGGCTTGCGATGCTCATAATTTACTCAAATTTACATCTGCCAAATCTGAGAGTGCATCTGCCACTGGTTTAACCGCGCACTTTAAGGCCACTTTAAAGTTGGCCCAAAAGTCGGGCAAGTGAACTACATGCGCCGCATGCAATTTGCATAACGAGTACTGTCAACTGAATTGCGGAAATTTGAGGCCGTAAACGTGCGCTACTCGACTGAATATGCGATTCGCCTATTGCTTTGTTATAGCAGGCGGGGCGTATGAGTGATTTTCTCTACTTCGCACGCAACAATGGCCGAAACGTGTGAACTGTTAAAACATTTAACCATCTTTACCTTTCTCTTTTTATGACTAGTGAAACTTATAATTTTTAAAGTACATTGTTAGAAATTGTTTATTAAATTGGTTTGCTAGGATACATTGCCATATGGTCCAATTAATTTCATGATTAATATTCGCTAGATGATAGAAAATATGTAAAAAAAACCTATATGTTTAAAAGTTTAATTGAATTGATAAGAACACTTTATAGAAATGAGAAAAAATAAACATTTACAAGTAGTATTTGCAACAGAACTAAAAAAAATAAAAGTTATTAAACTGTTATTACCATTAACAGAGCGTTAGTTGTCTTAAGGAAATAAGATAGTATATCATTGAGTTTCAAAAATATGTAAAACAAATTTAATTGAAAATTTCCAAAACTATTCGCATGCACCCCAAATATTTATCTGGTTACAAAATGACAATTGCCTGGTTGACAAATGGCAAATGACAATCCGCTGCCAAATGGCAGGCTCACAGTGTGACCTCATCTAACCATTTACAAAGGAGCCAACCGAAGGACTACGTGCAGCAGCCCCGACTGCGCGCCGCAATCAGAGTATATACTCGAAATCGCATTGCAGTGCATCAGTTCCGGGCCTGGGACAGTGGCAGCAAATTCACAAACAAATGGCAAATAGCCTCGAACCACGCATCCGTTTACTAGAAGCAGCTGCCGGCGTGTGCATTCAATGTTTGTTTTTGAAACTGTCACAAAATATCTGTGCTGATTCGCAACAAGCCGAATGTTGGCTCTGTCATCCTTGTGCAACACAGGGCATCTCTAGCTTAATTAAGAGGCTCGGGCTTACCTATAAAAATATATGAAAAATATACATAAAAACATATATGAATCATTTCCACATTTATATTCGACTTTGTCCGATTGTTCATACTTTTAAATTTTATATAAATATTGTAAGTGTTGTACTAGGATTCTTAAAATTGTTTAGTGAATATATATTCATATCATATAATAATATCAATCATTAAATAAACTGCAAATATAATTTAATCTTTTGTCTTCTTCAACCGACTATTTATGTCACAATGTCAACACATTATCCACATACTTATGGCACGTTGATGGTGCCTAACGTGAATTGCATTCTCCAACTTTAACTAATAGTGTGCTGTGGTCGACATATTGCACAATGTTCTTAAGCAGAGGACACCATGCTGTTGCATTTCGTTGAAATGGACAATGCCTACCGCAAGTAGCTTTTATCTTATGTTTCGGTGTTTGCCTTGTCGGAAGTTGTCCGTTTGCCATTGTGAAGAGCTGTTAGAAAGCAATAATGGAGATAAAGAATGCAATCGTTGACCAGTTAGAAAAAACTTAAGCTATCAAATGCTAAGAAACACAGACTGGGTCATTACAATTACATAACAACAATAAATGGAAATATGTATATATGTAAATATGTATGTATGTGTGTAAATATGTATGTAATATATTTAAAAATCAGCAAAAGTATATAACGTTCTTAATAAGTATGTATGTAGAAGAGTATTAGCGATGACCTTACGTTTTAAAGGTTACAATGGCATAAAGAACATAAGCCAAGTAGTTGATGATATTACATTATAATTTAGCTAATTGGTTAAGTCAAATTTAATGTTAAATTTCTCGTTGCCGAATTGAAAATAATATATTGGGTTTGTGCAATGTCCGTCCGTGTGTCCTTCTGTACGGGTGAACGCATTTTACTTTTATTTTGCCGCCATAGACGCTGGAGACTCGTAACTTGAAATATATATTCGTGTAAACCAGCGTTTGCAAAGTGTACAAGTTTTTTAGCTTCGCCCCTGCTGGAGTGGCAATTCAATTAAATCTATTTATCTCCCTCTTTTATTTATACATTTCTCGCTTTCCATTTATCTATATTTTTTCAAACAACCAATAATAACTGAAAACGATACTGTTTTAACCCATTATTGTACTCTGAACGAGTATTGCGCTGTCGGTTACACTAGAACGTTGAAGTTCTTACTTGTTGTTTTATTTAATATTGGAAATGAAACGTCTCAATAAACCGTTTTCTTTTTTGGAGTAGTATTTTCAGTTTACAAAATAGCAATTACACTTTCTGCATTCAAAATTCAATGTTTTACATTTGGTTTGAAACTTTTTACTACTTTACAGTATTTGCACAGCCTTGCTTCATTCTCCTTTTTGTTACCTAGTTTCTTGGTTCTTTTGAACTTTTGCAATATACTATACAATATACTAATTTAATATGCTTCAAAAATAAAACAATGAGAAAAAAATAAATATAACGTTTACTAGTGCAGTGAAAAGTGCAATTGAAAATAATTGATTTAATTTTTAAAATATTATTTCAGATCTACATTTTCTCTTAAATAATCCTCAAATCGATTAGTTAGTTTTGGTGTATGAGCCTCTTAATGGTATTAAAAATATCTTTATAAAATAATCATGTAATGCATTGATAAAAGTATATTTATTCATTTACATTTATTTTCGCTTAGCTCTGCATCGCATTCCCATTGTCTATGATTATTTGAAAATTACCAGCACCCAAAATGGCCACAAATTGTGCTTTTATTGTGCATCGTAATTGCAAATGAAAACTCTTAAAAACTAAGGAAAACTCAATTGAAAAGCAACTGACACAGGGCTGAGAGCCCGGACGATCCATTCATTATGCAGGCCATGTGCAAAGTGCAAAGTATTCGAGTGGCAGGAGCAGTCGCAGAACCAGCAGGAGTACTTATAAAATGGCTGGAGGAAACAGCTTCTGCCATGGCTACAACTAGGGCTCCGATTCCGACAAGGAGCGCTGCCACGAACATTGGCATCGAAACGTTTCAGGCAAAAAGACAAGGAGACGGACAGACAGACAGATAGACAGATAGACAGAGAAAAGGACGGACGGTCAGAGCGAAGGAAGAGATTTCCATAGCATAGCGAAAATGAACATGCGGATTCCTGTTGTTGTTCTTGTTGTGCACATGAAAATGAAAGCAGAGCGGTTTCTGGGCGAGTGCTCGAGAAATAATTTTAATTTTTTTCCCTAGGCGCCCGCTCGGCTGTTAGCATTTTGATTATACTTTCAAATGGAATTTACAGAAATTTCGAGTTAGTTGAACGCGGCATAAACTGCATTTAATTATTAATAGCAATAACAACAAACAGCATCAGCACCAGCCAAAACAATGGGCTCTAGTATTCAGCATGAATCGCAGGGAATACTCCCATTCATTTTCTGCTAAAGTAATTTTACCAAAAAAAAAAAAAAATAAAAACAAAACCAAAATAAAAGAGAAAAATAAATAAATGGGGTTAAGTGTGTCGACAAAACGAAAACGTAGTCCAGCCGCTCTTGACCATTGACCTGAGAGTTGGGGTTTTCGAGCTGAGCCTCTGCATATTCCATGGATTTCAGTTTGCATGACGTGCTGACTGACTGCCAGAGCCATGGGATAATCGAACATTTCTGCTTTTTTATTGTATTGTGCTGTTTTATGTTGTGTTTTCTTTTGCCCAATTCGAATTCTGGTTCAAATTCAGAATTCATTGTTTGCCGCATTCGTTTTGCAATTCAGGCCATGTATCGAGTGCTTGGCAGGCAATTCCAATTTTGGTTTAAAGTTCAGTTAGCGCCAGAAGAGAGTCAATCGTCAAGAGCTTTGTAGTTGCCTATTTCTGAATAACAACAGCAATTTCAGAGCCCACACTACCCATTTTACAAGTTCGAATTTTAAGTTGAAGAAAAAGGAATGCGCACTGCAACGAATCGAGATAATTATTAGCATATTCAGAGAAAATATATACGAGATACCCTCGCCTATAAGTAGAGACTTCACACTTAAGCCTTAAGCCTACACAGTTACCCCTCGATGAAAGTAATTTCCGTTTGGCACACAGAAGCTGCTAAACTCAATTCAACCTTAATTAATCATATGGATTTGTTTAGAAATTGGAGAATTACGCATATACTAGCGACGTACACGGATAGTAGTTACCGATTATTATGATGAACAAGCGCAGTCAACAGTAACTAATAAGCAAGCAGTCCTTCTCCTGCCCAAGCCTCGATAGCACACATGTGCCTTTGGTTGCATTTGCTGGCCATCACACACTCTCGGAAGGCCACTCCATCACAAACTGCCTTACTTTCACATTTCACTTTCAATACGGGCCACACCTTGTACGCCACCGCCCTGCGGCCAACTTGTCTGTTTGTTTACGGCATTCTCGGTGCTCGGTTCTCGATGCTCGGTGCTTGGTTCTGTTCAGGCGCATGTATTTAAGCGATTTTGTTTACACGCGTGTTAAATGATATTTGGGTCGAGCTCCTCTCCATGTTGCTTCTGCGGTGGCACCATGTTTTTTGGCACAATGTGTGTGTGTGGGTGTACGTGGTGTGTGTGTCGGATCGGAAGGACCCTGTAGATGTTAGGTCTCTGGAGCTTGTTGTTACTGACCGTTTCCGCGAAAATGTGGAAACACGGTTACACGCTCGTTTTGATTAAGTCAAAGGTTTGGTAGGTTCACTGAAAATGCTTAAAGCGCGGACTCAGTCGTACACTCAGAGAAATTTGTCTTTTGAAATCCAAAAAATTGCGTAGATTTCGTTCTTGATTGTTCTAAAATTAAATATAAATTAACATTGATTTTAATTTTCATGTTCATCACTTCTTTGTATCCGTTATGAATTTTTAAATTTTAAATTATAACAAGCCTCATATAAAATAAATTTGATTTATATGATAAGCAGTGAAAAATTCGTTGGTTTTTTCTTTGAGTGCAATTATGGTATTATTTAATTATTAAGAAAATGTTCAGACTATTAAAAGTGTGAAATGATCCGTAAACGTAAATATAGTAAGTTAGTTAGTAAGTTTTCATTATTTATTAGATGCAGGGCATTAAAACAACACATAAATTAAATACGTAGGTATTGAGACATTACCTTTCGCCTTATATACATTGGCATACATATTTATAATAGAAACCTCTCGAGTTTAACTGCAATCTGCGAGTATGTTGCATGTCATAGGTCGGACAAATAACCACAAAACCAATTCAAGTTGTGCCCAACAAGCAGGTCTCTTAACCCCAAAGTGATATGAAGAGCGGCGCAACAAGCAAGAAAACTTTGACCAAATCCACAACGATGATGACGATGATGGTGATGGGGCTGAGTAAGTATGTGGAAAATCGGAGAGCAGAACAAAGTTAGACAAGGCAACAAAAGCAAGAACAACACCAGGCAAAATATCTACACTAAACCTGAATGTGTAGCAATTTGCTAAACAAGAAAATAATTGACTTGCCACAATGTGAGGCATGCGAGGCAAGCGAAATTCAACAAGAGCCAACTTAAAGGCACAACACTAAATTGAATTTTAGCCCACTTAAGTATGCAACACTTTTTGCCGGCCGCCACAACAAGAGCCGCCGCCGCCCACTTGAGCGGCAAATGGGGTGAAAAAACGGGTTGCGCGAAAAGCGCATGACATAAAAATGAATGCGCTTAAACGAAGCTCATGATGGTCATAATGATCACGATGGTCATGATGCTGATGAGATTATGTTGATAGCCAGACATGGGCATGGTAGAGCAGTTGTAGCTGTTGTTGCCGTTGTGCTGTTGATGTTGATAAGTGGAACTTGAACGTCAACAACGCATGAGGGCACCAAATGCAGCGACCGATAAGATAAATTAATTCAAGTGTCCCGTTGGACTCCCAAGTACCAAACTACCCACTGACCATATTAATGAACATCATTTTTTGATCCCAGCCCCGGCGACGGCCATCAAAGGCATGCATAATGATTTGGCTGTCGGCTTATGAAATGCGAAAATCAACGAGCGCCCACGTCTCTCAATTGCCTCCTAAATTATGTTATCAGACTCGAATGCCAGCGACTGCGAGCAATCGCCAGACGGGACACCAGCCGGTTACGGTCCATGTGGGTGGCATGTCAACAAGCCCAGGACACGCGTCACCAATTGCGTGCCTGATTTACCATCCGAATTGAGACCATGACAAAGGCAGCACCTCCCACCCATATGCCCCAATAACGCTCGAGACATGCCTGTTGCCAGACCGAGCCTAGTCCAAAGCCACTGGCTTTGGTGGCTTTGGACCCCGCCGCTCCAAAGAGAACTGCAAATTGCAATTTCGACTAACTGGCAAGTGAACCAAAATTCTTAGTCGGTCTTTTGTACGCCATGGCATCTCCCAACATGCTAATTTCGGCTAATTGGATAAGAAGAATTCTGTAATCTAATTTTGTATGTGTGATGGATGGAGTGATTGGCATCATCATCATCCGCTAAGCAATGCATACACACTGTCAAATTAAACATGATTATTAAAGAAAAATAAAACTCTACTAATATATTTATATCCGCGTATCCTAGGTTTTGTTTGCAGCCAGAGAACCAGATACACAAAACGTATTCCAGCTTGTGTCTCAAATTATTCCACTTTTCCTATTAGATTTAAGCAAAACCTACATATTTTTAAAGATTAAAACTTTTAAAATGTGACTTTAATATTGCTGCAGATTTATCTGGTCTAGACTTTCGTATCTCCTTGACATGCTACATGACTAGATTACTCTTACTTACTATGTACTTTTCTCCTCAAATTGACGAATTTTAATCTGTTGACATTGTTCTTGACAACTGCAGACACAATGGAGAATCTACAGTGGTGTAGGAAATTGAGTCGTGCGTGGTCAATATGTCAATGGTTACAAAGGGCTTGCAATACGCCGGCAAACAGGCCAAGAAAATTGCCCAATTAGAGAAGGTTTCTAATTGAGAGCCCACATATCAAATTGTTTTTATTTGTTAAGCTGTGCATAATTTTATGTAAGCAAGAATTGTTATTTACCTGGTTAACAGCTGCGTCAGCAGGCACCGGGCCAGCTTCTAATTCAATTGCAATTTCAACGCCAGAACGCGGAACCGGACCAGGTCCCGACCCGGACCCGGACCCAGACACAGACCCTGACTCGGTCATATGCATTCATGGCAACCTCAACATCTTTGTTGAAGTGCAACATGCAAAGGACACTCGACGTGGGTCCGGGGTGCAGCAGAGGACGGCGGCCAGTGCAAAGGATTGAGCCAGCACCGGCGACGACTCACAACGCTCCCGACCGCACCGCAACGCAGCACGTCTCGCTCTCAACGCACAAGCACAAGAGTCATAATGCAAATATGCCATAAACTCAAAATGTCAGAGCAAAGTGCAACGAGAGTAACGATGAGGCCGAGCAACCGACAGCAGCCAGGACACGAAGGAGATGAGGTGCGGGCACCGAAACAGGAACGGGTGGCTCACAAGTTGAAGGGGGAGAACAAAAGCACCATGATGTGGCATTGTCTTTGTTTTTGCTATTGTTTTGTAGCCGAGCAGCCTGCCTGGGATTGATGGATGGCAAATCGGTGGAGAACGGAACGTGAAGCACCACAATCAACGTCATTATCTGATGGCATTGAGCGTGCTTAAATTGTCACCTCAAAAGGAAACTGCAAGGGTGAGAGAGGGAGACGGACACACACAGAGAAGACAAAGTGAGCATGGGTGGAGGAGACAAACATGGGGAAAATTTCAATTAAATTTTCGGCTTAAATATTTTGTTGTTAAAGCAACCAAAATCTGTTAAATGAAACATGCGACATTTTCATAAATTAACGTTGCTGAGTCAACGAACAGTCAGGACGAGCCGAAGGCAGATTATCTTTTTGTTGGAGGGGATGTCCTGCACAGTTTTGTATTTTTATTCGTGTCCGACTGCAGCTTAGAGCTTTGTGTGGTTACTAAATTGGCTTAATTAATGCAAAATACTTTCGTAAATTGAGCACAAGCAAATGGGATCAAACTTGTATTTAATAAGCCTCTATTTTGCTGTATTAGTACCTTATGCCAAAATGGGGATTTTGTGGGGCACACTGACCATACGCTAACATACGCTTTATGCAGATGAAAAGGTAACCCAACGAACTAAGAGGCTTACAACTCAGCTTAATTTATAACGATTGAAAAGAGTTTTGGGGAAAAATAAACTTAACTTTTTAACTTTAACTAAACCCACCTCATGTCCTTTAGTCGTCCAAATATTTATGAAAAGTTAAAATAGTTAAATATTATGCACACTGCAATCATGATGAAACAGAGACTTGATTTGGATTGCTCGAAATTATAAGCGTTTCGATATAATTATTTTTCCCCTGAACTTGTGTTCTCTATTTTCAATAGCTTGGATTACAAAATTTTTTTAAGAATGGCTTTTTATCTAAATGCTAAGAGTTCGTTTAAAAAACATAAGTTAGTTAAATATATATACCAATTATAAGAAAGTTAACATTTTTAAAAAATAATAGCTACATCACCAGTACGTTTGGTATAGAGCCAGCCTGCTTACCTGTACACTATCTTCTAAGATAGGTCACTAAAAAAAATCGCACAAAATAATTTATTTCTACACACTTAGGTCAAATCTTAAAGCTCAATGCTTTTGAATATTACCCTCGCTGTCACAGTTATATTTTCCGGACAAACCCTTTTGAGTAGTTACTTGGAAATCATTTAGGTGCGGGGGCTGAAATATAACAAGTATTATTAGGATAATCGGAACGATGATTACGATTTAGCAGCGAGTATTTGTATGTTTCCGGTGCTGCTGCTTCTGGTAAGCCGGAAGGAGTTGAAAACGTGCAACAAGCTCGACAAACATGAAACGGTTAATATCCGTGCAGGGATTCGCAGCACAGAGTCAAGCACAATAAGTAATGGGCTTAATGAAAAACAATGAAAGGTTTTGCGGCATCCAACACCCTGCCCATCCTTTGGCTTCTGGCGCCGTCTGCACTAATGAACATAAAACGTGCGGTGGGATTCATGCGATGCGTACACAGTGCATTACACAAGAATCTATACGCACACACAAAGACCAGTTTATATAGTATATGTATATATATTATAAATATGGCAAGCGTGTTGGCACAGACCGACACATTAATTATGAGAAATTAGTTATTGATGTGGCTCCTGCGTGAATGTTGCCAAATCACGTGGCGAAAGTTCATTTCGACAGACGCAGCCATTAAAATGAGCAATGGCCCAACGCATCGGCGCAATTCATTACATTACGTAACGTGTTACGTTACGTAACTGGCTGTCATAACTTTCTGGCTGGGAGCTAATTACAGTTTTTAGGTTTACAGGTTACAAGTTTCGCATGTAAACAAATGCGCAGCTTGCATTACGCCTTATAACTGCGAACTAAAAATAACTAATTACAGCCTTACACCGCGCTGTCTACGGGTTTTGGCCATTTATAAAATATTTAAGACACTGCATTCGTGACGAAGTCATGTAATTTATTTGAAACAACATCCTCTTAGTAAAGAATTTCTTTAATCTTTTTAAATTGTTATCCATCTATTATATATTTTGGACAATGCGAATTAAAACTTTTGTACAATATCATTATTTACTGCTTCTACCTATAAAAAATCAAAAGAATTTTACCAAACCAATCTCGAAAAAAATCAACATGGAAACCAACTAACTCATCAACACACAATCTTCAAACAATATATATTGTATAATTGAAAATCAATATGAAAATCTTCTTACAAACCTTAAGCAAATACAAGATTAGAGTAACACAATGAAAATGTTCAAAAATATGAAGAAAAGAAAAGCAGCTCACAATTTCAATTAAAATAAATTCGTACTAGGTTACATGTGTACGAAAAATACATATTTACAAATGAACAATTTTTTTGGAGTACAAAAGCTGCCCAAACAGTACCAAAACTTAATTAAAAAACAATAATTGAAAAACGATTTTTCATTGCAAGTTACAAAATTGGCAATTCAATTGGTGGCATGGAAGTCTACCCATAAATCTCAAAGGGTTGCTATCTTAGATAATAAATACAAAAATATGATAATTTCAAATTTGTTGTTGCAATTAATTTGAACTTATTAGTTCTACTCGAAGTATTCAACACTTAAATCGAATGAAAATGTAATTCTCAAACTGGAGTCGATGCACCAAATCCAAACCCATCCAGGCTAACAACTATTTTAAGTTGTCAAAAATATATAGCTCCAATTCGGTCTGGGCAGAGTCACACAAATAGCTCCAATCAGGCAAAGAGCGAGGGCTTGGACTCGCCCTCAGATAAAGTTGTCATTAATTTTTACGATATTTGCCAAGTTTAATGCATTTTGCTGATGCTTGCGCACAAGTTTAATGAAGGCAAACGCATGAGGTCCCCTAAGTGACGCTTGGAAAAGGCGATCTGCGGGCCGAGACGGGGTGGGGTGCTCAATATTCTGCATATTTCTTCGTTAGCTCAGCTCAGTCCACATGTGCCACAAATGTAAAGTTGTTGAAGGCACAAAAAGCACAAACCACTGCACGCAGGATTCTGCAGGAAGCTCAGCACACACAGGCGTCGAATGGGGGAGGGGTATTGACAGGGTGGGGGCACATTGGCAAATGCTTATCATGAAATGTTTCAAAAGCACTTTGCAGTTTGCCTGCCCGGGTGCAGACGCAGACGGCCAACTAGACAGCGCTAAGGTTAATGGCATAAAGTTTATCTGCAATTACGATATGCCCTGGCAATCAAGTGGGCACGCCCCCTAACGTAGCCCCCAATACCGTTGCCTGCCATTTCGCACAGCTAAGTAAATATTTATTACTCTATTTTAAAATGCACTTTAATGACATTGACGTTGACGACGTGGAGAATGAATAGGTTGATGGCGATGCTGAAGTTGTGGTAGATGATGATGTTCGTGTTGATGCTGATGCCGATGCTGATATGGTCATGGACATTGATTGACATTATGTGCAGCTCACTTCAAGACTTGATTTCAATTTTCCGTTATAATGGATTTTATGTGAAATAGTTAGCAAACTGATTTCTTACTGCTTGTTGGCGGAATTCCGAGCGCGCTATAAGGATAATTTAGCATAGTCGTAAATAAATAATAAAATGGGACTAATTAAAACATTAACTTTCGAAATGAACAAAACTTGTAAATTTAAAATTTTTTTTGTCTAAATCGAGAGCATACACTAAGCATACAAATTACTTTAAAAATAAAACTAAGTTCTATCGTAATTAAATTTGCATGCTCACTTGCACGTTGTTAAAATGGTTTATTTTAATCTGCCAGTTTTTCTCTCCTGTTTGTATAATTTACAGTCTTAAACAATTTAGTGTAAATTAGATTAAATTCAGATTTGCTCGGTAATAATTCAATTTTGAAAATATACCCAAAACTGTCACAACAAACGGTTGTCTGCACGCCAGACCGAAATGAAAATTTCTATTTGTCTCACAGTGAAATTCAATTAATCAAAAAATGGGACGAGACGCGCCCAGATACAGATACAGAGGCAGACTCGGAGAATGAGACAGGGGCAGAGACAGAGGTTGCGGCATGGATCACCGTCCGTTGGCATCGCACACAGCAGACGAAGACGACAAGAACATCATATTGCATCAGAAAGTAAGCAAACGATAATTTATCATTTTCATGTCCATATACACACATATATGTACCTAAATACATGCATACATACGCACCGAGCCAAGCAAATACAATTGCTTTACACCCACACACCCATACACCTACACACGTACACATACAGAAGGCGAGGCCGCACCATTTTTGAATTGAAAGTGGGCAAAAGGATTGCCGGGCAGCGCAGCAGCGTCCTGGACAACGCTAAGCCCGAAAAAGCTGAAACATGCAAAGCGGCTCAGCCCAAGACTTGTCTTTGCAGCAGCCTGACAGAAGCACGTCTGCACGGCATGGCCAAAAACAAAGTTGGCCACTGACCGGATCAAGAGGCTGCTTTCTAGCTAAGGCGGGAGTTGCCCTAGATATACATATATACATACTACATGTCATGCAAACGATTATAAAATCATCATTTATCACATTATGTCACACTCGTTACCAGACGGCCTGGCGACAGTCTGATGGGCCTGAATCCTGGGCTCTGACCTAACCTCGACGGGTTTTGGCCCGACTGATGTATGTATGAAAACGAAATAATGACGTCATGTGATATATGACACGTACCTAGCCCACATTTTATAAAGGCATTACAAGCGACACATAATCATATTAGAGCACCCTACGAACAGTCCATTAAGGGGGTTAGACTGAAAAATGTAAGGAAAATGCAACCTTTTGATACTAAACAATCCATAAGCTAATCATTTATTTATATTTTCAGAGTGACACCTGTTACTTACTGTTAGAAAGTATATATATATATATATATGTATATATTTATTTTTTTATTAAACTTTACTCCTTACAAGCCTTGCTTGTAAATACTATATAAAAAGAACTTCCAGGATGAAATATATAATTGCTCTTTCTTTCTTTTATTATAAAGTAAACATTTGTTGCTCAAGCAACTTTTGTTTTGACTAAATACGTACTTGTGTAAGGTAAATTAAATATAATTTTAAAAGTTTGGGTTAAGGCTTTTATCACTGTTTATTTTGAATATGCATTCACTGTCAAGCAACTATATAGATGTCATGAACTTTCGAGCTCACCCTTTCCTAATATCTAACGGGCAGTTATAGTTATTATTTTATAGGTTTCTGGAAAAACTTTTTGCTGCATTTGTGAATATTTGATTCCCGCACCAGCTGGTCCTTGATCTCTGTTTTCACCTTTCGAAGCGAAAAGGCAAACTATCCAGCACACTGGAAGCAGGTGAGGAAACAAACGTCGTAGTTAAAACTTAGAAATATCCTAAGGGAACCGTCAATGACAGTAAGTAAAAGTAATTTTCTAACTATGTCTCTTGTCGCTCGCTCCTTTTCATTTCTTTCTTTTTCTTCCTTTTTTGCCCATATTGAGCAAACCCCAAATGCAACTTTCACTTGGCTTCGTGTGACATTAAACTTTACGTAAAATGTTTTTGCACCTTGACTGAGTGTTTGTCTGAGTTTTCTCAGCTGGAAAACTCAAAATGTGTCCCACCAGCGCTTGTTTGAAGTTTTTCAAAGCTGGAGAATCAACCAGGACGCAAAATGTTCGTAGCAGTGTTGAGCAGCAGCGGTTTGCAACACTGCTAATGTCAGGTCATCAAAGCTGAAAGCGTTTTAAGCTCGTTCTTAGTATAAATGCATTTCTTAGATGTTTTCACTTGAAAAGTGTCAGCCAGCAGGGCGAATCGGCGTCAGAGACTGGGAACGGAATGAGGACTCGAACCAGGACTGGACAGTTACGCGCTCTGCTGTCAACACGTCAGTCGAGTCCAAAAGCAATTTGTCAAGCAGTTGTGATTGACAGCTAAGGCGACGCAGCGATGCATGAAGCGCCCCGAACACACGCTGAGCCGGAAATACGCAACATAAACAAAATGGCGACACACACAAGCGCACACACGCACAAGCGCACAAATATATATTTTGCTATGCTAACCGAAGAGCCTGAGGCTCCTGTCAAAAGCTACACACATTCGTCGCACATGCCGAACACTTATTTGGCCAAGGAAACTCAATTGTTTAATATTTCGTAAAGGCTATCGAAGCGTTCAAATTAATATTCAATTATGCTGAAATAAGTTTATCAACAATTTGCTGTCAACTATTTGAGTTGAGTTGAGTTGATTTGAGTATTCAGCAGGCGCTACAAATCAATCGATATAACTCCAGGTGCTATCAGTTCCAGTTGTACGAACTCTATACACATTATTGCATGTTTTAGGCTCACCTGCACATACAAAATGAAGTCGCCGTTGGCAATGTTTATCACACATACATTGCTTTCAGTGCCCTAATGAGCATTAATTTAATACAGCTTTTCCTTTATATGCTGCCAGTTAGACCTTGTAAGAAGATATTTGTTGACTGCAAATTGCGAACCAATTGATTAGCGTTGATTGCGAAATTTTGACATGAGCTTAATGTGTTTGATATATGTATGTATGTAAGGCTGGTATTGACTGTAGTTAAATATTTGATCACAGGATGCACAGCTCCAAATCAAACCGACTGCGTAATACTAGTTCACATTATAATCACAAGCAAAACATTTATTTTTGCGCATAAAAAATAATTTTAAAATATAATTTAAAGATAATAATAATTTAAAAAATATAAGCAATCGTTAAAAACTGGAAGCAAATTCTAATAATGACGAAAACTAAAATTAATATTTATGGTTTAAATATAATGGTTTAAAATTTATGTATCTATAATTTGATGTATCTGGCTTTAAATATAAAGGAGAGATAAAGATTGTATTAATTTTCTAAAAACGTTTAAGCTCTTATTCATTAAAAAATATCACAAAATGTTGCTTGATTCTTAGAAAAGGTTATCGGTGGATCACATGGTAATTTTGGTAGCTCTTGATGTTAATCTTACGCGTGTATTTCAAGTTTTAAGTAAGTACTCAATCAAATCACTTTTCGAAAAGATATTTTTAAGCAGTTGCATTAGTATATTAGTCATGTAATAGTTATTAATATTTACTGCTGAATGTGCTTTTTGTGTATACAATATTAACGTTTGACATATAAACAAGTATGATCAGTTGAAGCCCTATAACTTCTCCATCAATGTAAGACATTAAAGCTTATGACCTATTTATCTGATTTGCTTTCAAATTAATGGAATTGATAAAGAAATAAAAATAAAAAGCAGACCAGAGGAAAGCAGATAGCATTTATTACGAGCGTCTTTGTGAGGTTTTTATATAACATTTTACAGATTGCTGCAAACCATTTTGAATGTTCCTTTTTTATGCCACAACATGGGATAGCATCCTGACCCGGTGTGATCCTGTGTGTTATCAAGCAGACATAATGGCCTTCCGGCCACAACTTTGGAATTCGAATAGCATCCATCAGTCAGCTTTGACCTGCAACTGAGTGAGGTGCAAGGATGATAAACACATGGCTTTGTCTGTGACGAAATAAATGTGGCAACACAAATACTAAAAGCTTCGACCACAGGTGGAGGGTGTTAAAGGTCAGCAGTGTCGAAAATATAATTAAAGATCCGGCCCATAAAGGAAAATGAAATTCTTGGCCCTGTCCCTGGCATGCTAGCAACACATTTCAAAAATTAATTTAAACTTTTCCCACATTTACTCATTAGCGGCAAGTTTTGGCCATACTCTAAGACCCCTATAGGCGTACATAAGAGCTGCAAACTTGCAGCTCAACAAGTTTTCCAGGGTTGCCAGGGCAGCGTGAGGGTGTAACTAATTTGCCTCTGATTTGTGTGTAGGCAACAGCAGCAGAGCGCACTTTCCTAAAGATTTATTCGAGTTGACTAAAGTAACATAATTTGCGAATAACGCTTCGTTATTTTCCACCCTCCAATCCCCTTCCTACGCATTACACAATGCAAAATGGCTGCCAACTTAAGCCAAGCTGCGCTGCACGAAAAATATAAAAAATATGAACAGAAATATACCAAAAATGATTTAAAAACTGCGCCAGGTAGGCTTCAAACGAACAATGCACCTTACTCTCCCCCACCCTTCCTCACCAACTTGCCTTGCCACGTTCGCAAGTTGTCCGTAAATAACTTTTTTCCACTTGGGCCGCGACTTTCAGTTGCATTAGTTGCATAAGTCGGCGCAGGCCATAGCTCTGGTTTGGCCGACTTCAGAAAGAGTTTGGCGCGAGAACAGGCACCCAGGGCTGGGAGACCATAAATCACGCACGCCTTGTCGGTGTGTGTGTGTGTGTGTGTGTGTGAGTGTATGCAGAGTAAATTTTAAGCCGATTTCCGTTACATTGCCATGCCATTTCGAGTGTCGTCTAAAGTCATCTCAAGGCATTGCGGTCATCAAGCAAAAAAAAAAGAAAGAGCACCAACAACAACAGAAGAAAGCACTTAAATGTTATTGCCTTGAAAATGCGTATACTCTACATTGAAAAGTCTCTACATTGGGAAGAAAAGAAACAAAGCTTCCCAAAGCGAAACTATAAGTGTAAAGTCTTTAGTGAAAAGATTATAGACTTAAACGTTTAGTATGGACATCAACTAACATAATTTGTAACCATTAAAACTTTTACTTTCTCTTCGCTTTTATTGTTGTAATCAAAAACTAGATGTTTAACGTATTTCAAATATAAGCGTTCCATTAAAATAAAAAAAACCTATTGTGCCCCACACAATTATATTATCTACAACGTTTTATTATTATTCTATATGTTTCTGTAAGAAGAAGAGAAACATATTAAAAACTAAAAAGTAAGAACGTTGCGGTCGAGTGTAACCAACGTTGCAATACTCGTTCACATTGTAATGACAACTAAAACAAGTAGGAGACACCCTGTATAAAGCATATCTTGAACACGAGATCTTTCGTATTTTTAAAAACACCAAATGAAGTAAAAATAAAAACTAAAAACACATTATATTATAATTAATTCAAGTATTTTAAAACTTGTTTTAAGCTATAAATTATATAAAATTAAAATACGAATTATACAAAATTCCGTACTTTATACTAATGAATCAAGTCCTAAAGGGCCTGTTTTCTCTCTCTTACTGTCATTGGTAAATGCAAAATTTCAAACGCATCACATTTTGCAACAAAATTCAGTCACTTCTCGCCTAGTTAACTGGGCCCACTCTCTGTGCCTGCTCTCATCAAAATCAAATAAATATTGTGTATACGCCGCATGGGCGATAAAAGCCGCGTGTCAAGTACCCCATAAATTCGAGAAGAAACCGCACAATAAACAAGCTTAGCCAGCAGCAACTCAGAGGGTCATCTAGAGCTTGTTGTGTATGTGGCTGTGACTATAGATGTATGTAGTATGAGTATGTACTGAGAGAATGCTCAAATAACTCATGCCAAAATGGCTTAGCCAAAGAGAGGCAACAAAAAATTTAATAGAGTACTTAATGCATAAAATATGAACATAAAAGTTGCGGCCAGACCACGCATCGAGCCCTCAAGTTGTGGGCGCATAAAAACTAGCAGCAAGTTGCGTGCGCCTTGAACTACACATGCAGGAAAGGAGCGGGGTCAGGGGCAACGGCTCCAATTTAATTGCGTTCAAAATTGTGTAAATTGAATTTTTAACGCCCAGTTGAGCAGCAGCCCACATACATGCATAGTTACACGCATGTGAACAGAGTCCTGCGTCCTGCGTCCGGTATCCAGGGTGGCCCGAACGGAAATGGAGTTATTTCACACGCATGCAGCGGGGGGGCCTGGAGGGGCTCGGGTCTGGCGGAGTGTTCGCCATCTTGTTATGTGGCGTGTCGTAGGCCATGTTTTATTTGGAAACAGCGTGGCGCTGCAAATTTTCCACTATCTTGGGCGTAATCTGGTTGGGCCATATGAAGGGCATGTCCGAAAACAAAAACAAGGGTTATGCCCCGCCTCAGATCTTGGCGCATTATGCAGACAAATGGCTTTTTAAATTGCTTGCGTGTGGCCAAACTGTCTGGCAGTCTGGCCTTCTGTCTCGCTGTCCCACTTGCTCTCCCACCCACGTCCTTTCCCGCTATCTCCGTCCGTCCGTCTGGCAGCGTTTGCGCATTTACATGTTGATTTGATATATGAGTCGCTGCCATACCATCAATCAGTCTCTCTATTGGCAAATGGCATGCGGGCGCCCCATGGCAACTGCTGACACCGCCATCGCCAGCGCCATCGACGTCGACAGCGACAGCGACGTCGACTTTGACGCCAGCAACGACACCGATAGCGTTGCATTTACGCACATCGTTAAGCCACGATGACTGCCACTTTCATGAGCGATACTCTGCCATATAGTGCTAACATTCCTGCCACGCCGTTGATTCATTTGTCAGCTCCTCTCACGATTTGTTCTGAATGCAATTAATGATTCAGCATATATCGCAACTGTACAAAAGCTCTAGCAATCGAGCGAAAATAAATGTCTAAGCTGAATTTTATGATACAAAAAAGTTGTTCTAAATAAGCATGAAATATTTCAATTATATTTGTTGAGATTTACAAAGGCCTTTGCATTTATGCATTTAGTTGTTATCAATCGAACAAAAAAAGGAATAATCATTAATAAAGCAAGTAATATCTATATTAAGGCATTGTAAACCATAATTAAAGTCAGATTAGATAACCATCTCGTATAATGAAACCATCATAAAAATAGGATATTACATTTTTATGTTAACTGTTTCTTTTTGTTTCTATAAGAATAGAATACATGATCTGCGAACAACGAGTCTCGAAAGTGTTAATTTAGTTTTTATGATATGATTACATGTTGCTAAAAATGTTGTCAAAACGGGCATCAATGCAAACAGAATAACAAATATTTAACATCAACAAGATACATTAACTTGTTAAGAATCATTGTCAATAATCAGTATATATATATTGTACAATACATGAAAAGTATATTATATACTCCTGTGTGTTCGGAGCCAATGAAATGTAATAAGCTCACAATTCCTATAAGCACAGTGCAACAAAAGCTTCTCTTCTAATTCCCTTTGTTTGATGGCGCGCCAAAGCTCATCAGCTTGAAAATTACCATCATCAAAGCGTTGTCAACGAAACCATGAAAGCCTTCCGAATAGCCCGTGACATGGAGTTGATGGCACTATCATGAAAACAGGACACCAAAAGCGAAAACCACTCCAACAATGCACACAAGGGAATAGTACACAACCAACTCCTTTGATTAATTGCGTTCAATAATGGAGTCGAAGTACAGAATGACGAACGTCAATCATATTAAGCAAATGACTTTAAGGATCACGTTCTGTCAATATTAATTCATAATGTAAAGCTCTATTATATGCTTCAAATCAAAATCAATCTAATTGTCGCTTAACTATGAAGGTAAGAGTCATGCACTCTATTTTATTTAAAAGCATATCATAGGATACTATTTATAAGCGATAAATACTCGTCGGGAAAAATTCGGTCGCTGGGGAATACCTTGGCATACAAGCTCATGAGCATAGAATAAAAAAAATGTCAACGTTTTTATTTTTTGGTAAAAAACAACTTAGTATAATAATAATTTTTAGCTAATATTTTGAAATTAGGAATAACCTTAAAAAAAATATTTTTGCAATTTTAATTATTACCAAGTAAGAACGTTGCAGTCGGATGTAACCGACTACGATTCTGCATTTAAATTTAATTCGTATTTGAAAATAATTGTTTTTCGATTTTTTAATTAATTTTTGACAACGTTATGAGACTTTAAAATCTATCAAGTAAGGTTTTGGGAACTTTACAAGTCTAAATTTTTGTCAATTTTGGCATGATTTTTGACAGAAAAATCGACCCCCTCAGAATCACTTTTAAAGTTGCGATTTATACTAATTTGAGTACTCGCAATCGATTAAAAATAAAAGTTCGCGATTCTAAATCAAAAAAAAAAAAAAATTTTCAAAATAAGTAAGGGGGAGTAAAGGATATTTTTAGAAAAAGAATCGAAAAAAAATTATTTTCAAATGCGAATTAAATTTAAATGCAGAATCAATCTAGAGTTTACTCCATGAAGAAAATGGTAAACATCGTGAAAATCGGGAAATTTTTGACAAAGTTATGAGGCTTTAAAATCAATCAGGTATGGTTTTGGAAACTTTACATGTCAAAATTTTTGTCAATTTTGGCATGATTTTTGACAGAAAAATCGACCCCCTCAGAATCACTTTTAAAGTTGCGTTTTATACTAATTTGAGTACTCGCAATCTATCAAAAATAAAAGTTCGCGATTCTAAATCAAAAAAAAATTTTTTTTTCAAAATAAGTAAGGGGGGAGTAAAGGATATTTTTAGAAAAAAAATCGAAAAAAAATTATTTTCAAATGCGAATTAAATTTAAATGCAGAATCAATCTAGAGTTTACTCCATGAAAAAAATGGTAAACATCGTGAAAATCGGGCAATTTTTGACAAAGTTATGAGGCTTTAAAATCAATCAAATATGGTTTTGGGAACTTTACATGTCTAAATTTTTGTCTATTCCGTTCCAGTAACCAATTCCAAGGTCCTGCAAATTGGTCGTCGCCACGTTGCTCAATTAAATGGCAAATGTTCCTTTTCCGGGAAACAAAAGTATGGTCTGCCGAGCGAAAATGTCTTATATTTTTACTCTGTTTACACAGTTTACGGGTACATTCGTTTTTTGCATCACTTCCATATTTCGAATTTAAATTCATTTTAAAAAATATCGAAAAATTGAGAAATCTTTGTCATTCTCTAATTCACTCAGCGGATTCACATGGTTTAAGCTTTTACTCATCAGTGAACAGAGTATTGCGGAGTCCATTTCAATCGACTATAAATTTCTCACATTTGAGAGGTTCTGTTCTGTTTGAGAGGATAAATTAAATTTACGATTTTATTTTGAACTGCTACACAGTAAAGGCCAAAGGCTTTTGACGCCTACTGAGACAACATATAGGAAGGGGGAGTGAAAGTTATAGTGAACCGTGGGCGCTAACAAGTCAAAGTGCTTTTGAAGTCACACACACTCGCATACCCACAATAAATGCGTATATTAAAACTTTATTGCCTCGAAAAGTTCCGGAAAATGCTTGAAAAATTAAAGGTCATTGTTGCCTCTTTCCCCTCCATTCGTTTGTATGTATGATCAAATTTATATACGTATATAAAAACATTAATGTGCTGTTGATTTTTGGAAACGCTCTTTACAGCTGGACTTTTATTTCTGCTGCTGTTGTTGTTTTATGTGATTTTGTTTCTTGGCAATCGTTAAATGTGCCAATTGCAAGATGTCCACCGGACAATCGCTGCGAAATAAACGCACACAAAGGTCGAGAAACAATACAACATGGACAACAAAAATATATGAAAGCAAAAGGGATTAAATCAATATTTTCCATTTAGCACAAAAGAAACTGCAACAAAAGGCTAAATCTATTTTATTCCCTATAAATTTGTTGCAAAACAAAATAGTTCAGCACTTTGTAGAAAATAAAAATTTAACGAAATTGTTTGCTTTAGAAAAACAAAAAGTAACACATGTTTCGAAATAGATAAAAAAGAGAATATTTGAATTCACATTTAGCCAACTCTTAAAGAACTCTGAATTTTTTCATGAATCAAGCGGCGTTGAATAAAAATCTTTTTAAAAAAAATTGATTTTTTTTAATTTAATGTACAAGCCATGCTTTTAGCTCTTAAATTTGAATCTGGGCAAAATGCAGCCGTAAATGCGAGATTACTAATGTGCAGGCAATGTTTTTGCCTTTGTTTTGCTTGCTTATCGATTTTACACTCATATGCAAGTATGTACACACATGCGTGGTTGTTTTCACATTTGATATTTTTTTAACAGTTTATGCCTTTGTCATCATGCTTTTATGGGTCCGTGCTGCTTCTTTGTCTTCGTCATTGTTATTTTACAGCTCACAAAAACAAACCGTAACAACAACAGCAACATACACACACACATATACATACGCATCTCGAATAACACTTTTCATAGTCATTGGGAACGGCGCGCACTTTTGTAATAAAAACCAAAAGAGCAGAATAAGATTCATGAAAAGGCATTAACACATGCGGCGTATACGTAATGTGCAACCATGACTTTTACATTGGCTGAAGTGAATTTGTATGGGTACATGGATGGGCTTGAGAATAATTGTTTGTACCGGCTCTAATTGGGCTATCATTGGGTAATCATATTTCATATGTGAGTAGGTGCCGGTGGACAGTAGGATAGATAGTAAGACGGGCATTACACAAATCCAACCTTTTTCACTTCGTGAATGAGTAGAAAAATTATTGAGCTGCCAAAAAAATGGATGAATGCACACGTGTTATTTAATACATATTCATATTTTTTTAAATATATTCTTATTAATTTCCAATGCAAATATTAATAAATTGGTTAAAAAGAGGCAGCTTTTTCCATTTTTTGCTTTAATTTCACTGCACCCAAAAAGTCAGAGAGAATTTTTTGCTTGCATTCGTACTATTTTTCCACTTGAATAAACCAATCAATAGAATTGCATGCCATGATGAATAATATAAAACGCAAATAAAAAACAATATTGAAAATTCTAAAGAACATAAAAGCAATCGAGGGTATATTACAAAAGCCCAAAGAGCGACGACCAACAATAGTATTAAGAACGCTTTTGAACTTTCCGCTTGACCAAACCAATTAAAATCATAAATTTTCAGTGCCTGTGATAAAATATCGTTCAAAAACATCAACAAGTCTTCGTATTTAATATATAACTTATATATACATGTACACATGTATACATATCGAACAATCCATTTCAAGCTTCATGGATATTTGCTTTGCAGCTTCACATGGAATAAATTTTGGGGGCTCATAAAAATTTCACGCGAGAACGCGTAAAAGTACCAAATAGTAAATAAATAAATAAAAAGAAGGAATGCCCATATTTGGCGCCCTCGACTAGGGGGTGCCCTACATGTAGCTGTATGATATTGTCAACTAAATACAGAAAATTCTTTACTTTGGTGAAATATGAAAGATGCAATTTATTTGCCATATCTGATAGATAAGAACCTAACAGTTGGTTATACCGATATAGTTTTGGCATCACAAGTGCATGATATGCATGCATCCTATTGTTTGTTTTTATTGGTAGAGGGTATACAACAAATATAACGTACACCATAAAATATATGGAATATTCAAGATATTCATAGTGATGTGGTTTGGGGCAAGCAAAGGCAACCACATTTGAAATTGGAATTTTCATAACAAAGCTGAATTCATATTAATATTTTCTTTGTATGAAGCACATATGCACTTCCCATTTATTTCAACTACTCAGAACCTGTCGTAAAATAAATAAATGAGGTTACAAATTGACTTTGTTATGTGGCTTAGTTTATGAACATGGGACAATTTTTCTTTTTGTTTTTGAAAGAATATCATAAAGCCAAATAAAAATGTTGTATTTATTATGTATAACCATGTCAAGACCAGAAAATGGAAACTCTTTAGTCTCCGTCAAATCAACTTAAATAATTTGCCAATCTAAGAATATAACGATTGGCATGGAAATGTTGCTATTTGATCTTGTTCAAATTTAAGACTACTTCAAAAGTTTTAAGCTGCGTTGAAATCAACGCCGCATTCGATGTAAGCCAATACCAAAGAGAAAATGTTCCGAAAATTGCGGCAATCAAGAGTTAACAGTTAACCTTTGAATAGTTCGCCAATTACAGAGCTATTGCATGGACCCACACAAATGGCCATATGAACACGCACAAATACTCACACACGTATACACACAGAGATTAATAAAAGAAGAAGAGCTCTTCGGTAAATCGAAGCATTGGCCATACAAATGGCAATAATTGTTTGGAAAATTGTGGCTCTTAAAAATACATCCGCAGATTCTCATGGGAGACATAACCGCCTCACCGAGAATCGTGTGCGCTTTCATGTTTGCTACTTCCGGTTTCACCATCCATTCATTGAACTGGGCCATGCACGCACACATACACAAGGACACAGGCATATATATATGTGAGCATGTTGGTCGCCATATTGTTTTGGACATGTGCATGTTTTTGATGTCAAGTGGCCTCTCCTTGAAAACAATTATTTTTTTCGTTTTTTCGCTGCTGCTGTTGATGTTGTTGTTGTCCTTTTGAATGTCCCTCCGGCTGTTGGTCTTGGCCTGGTAGTTGTTCCCGCTGCTGTTGTTGTATTGGTTCGAATTGCGTCCATGGCGTCAATTTTGTTGACGTCGTTATCAATTAAGTGACACGTTGCGTAGCAAGGCACAGTTGGCGTCAATTGACTGAACGAAATTGCCAAAGGTGTGAGGGAGCGGGGGCTCAGAGGGGAATGCCCTGGCAATGAGGTCAACTGAACTCTTGGCACTTATGTTTGAGCACAATAACAACTGGCAATCGTCTAGAATAGGCCTTAAGGATATAAAACGATATAAAGTTACTGCTGTATAAATTGCTGCTCGTTGTTGTTGTTACTCACATGAACCATCTCTGTGTATATATTGCATGTGTGTGTATGCCTGTGTGTATATTTCGCAATTTATTTTTCACAAGTTAAATTCCGAAAGCTCCGGAGCAAAGTATACCACTGCACATACTGCTCCATTTACCCAAGCCTTATCAAGAATTTTAATTTGGATTAATGTATAACAACATTTTCACCAATTTAGGTAGAAGTTATTTTTTAAGAAATGTACGCCGCGAATATGTTTTGTTTAGCTTAATTAAATAAATTTTAAATTCAACTTCATGTTCTATTTTCATTGAAATTGTTGGCCAGAAACAACGCATGTATTTTTATCATTATACATTTATATATGCTAAGGCATAAAATCTCTGGAATAGCTTTAGTGTGTAATCTTTAATCTGAATAACGTTAGGATATAGGAATGATATTCGCAAATAATCCGTCCTGCATTTGTTAAATTAATATCTCTATTTCATATTATACTTGTACAGGAGCTAAATTTAGTTACTTGTGAAAAGGCTGAAAGTTCTGCTTAAAAGATAGTTAGAGTGATATAGATGGATATAATTTTATATTACCATTGCCTTACAGACCAAGAATTGTTTATTTAACTTTCGTTTTTCAACTATTTTCCGCCGTGAAAAATAATTTAAATTAAACCTCTCTTAAATGAAATTTTAGATACGTAGATATTTTAAAATAAATGTAAAGTCGATCGAAAAATATACTTTAAATCACAATCAACATAGGGCACATTTTCCATAGATGATTGGATGATAAATAAAAATGTATATTACATAAAGTATCTAGAGTAAATACTTCAACTTCCGAGATTATTCGCAGCTGAAAATATAGTTGATTATAAGTTACAAGCACAAAATTAAATCAAAGTTTAAATTAATTCATATTGTACCGAAAATGTAATCAACAAAGTTTATTGTCAGAATTAAGTGAAAATCAAATTAATTTCCAATTAAATTTCTGCAGTACTTTTGGCTTCTAAATATTTGTGGTAAAGAAATTCATTAATTTGTTACAAGAAACAATTAGTTGCCTAGCAAAGCATTTTTAAATTGAAGCCATTTCTCATTATATTTTAAAACTAATTGGAGATTGCAACGCTTGTCACGAGAAGACAACACCCATATTTTACGGTCTAATTTCGTTGTCATTACAACCTGTTGCCACGTGTGTCCTTGGCCATATATTACGACACGAACTGTAAGTAATCTGGAAGATACAACAACAAGTTTGGTAAGAGGACACACTAAGTAGTGGCCACACCCACAATTATGCATGTCAAATTAACTGTAACTACAGCTTGTAATAGAATAAGTGGCTGGAACAAGAGCGTCGGCAAGAGCCGACACAGAGGAGGGAAGAGGACACCGCACTGTTGCAGAGCCATAAATCTTAGATGCGGCAGCACAGAATCAGCGAGCAGTAACTAATGATGTTCATAATCAGAGGCGCGTGTAAAAGGATAATGGCAAAATGCTGATTAACAACAGGGCTGAATGAGTACAAGCAGACATGAGCCGAGGCATGGCGAGGGGCAGGTGGGCGGAAACAGCTGCTCCATGCACGTAACTAATGGTGGAGCCAATGGATGGTGCGGAGTTGGGAGCCACATCAGCTAACCACAACTTTATTAAACGCAGCCAGTTGCTGCTGATGGAACCGGTGTGCGTGTGTGTGTGTGTGAGTGTGTGTGTGCGTAGCGGAAGTGTCAGCAGTGGACGCCATTAATTTAGCGGAAATAAACAAACAAAATCAACAAAGTAACAGTTAACCGCAAACAAAAGGGGTGGAGCCAAACCAGAATGGGGCGCAGAACTGCTGGTGAACTCCAATCGGCGAACCAGGCGAGTTGCCTGTACTCCGGTACTTGTTTGAACAGGATACGCTTGAGCGCTGTCTGCTTATAATTGGAGCATAAAGTGAAGCTGTAAGAAACGCTCAGGCCGTAAAAGCGCAACAACACAGAAAGCAAGGCAAGAAAATGAATCGAGCCGAAGCAGAAATAACCGGAAGTGGATGTGGATGTGAATCTGGATGTGGCCCTGGCAGCAACAGAGATACATTTACAAGTTGTTGGCTGACTGGCCTCGTTTATTACACACACACACACAAACAAAGACATTTCCACACTCATGTGGCAGTCTTGAGACCCGTTTCCACATAAATAAAACGCCGAGGTTTATGCCAAAAGCCTTTGTCGAGAGTGCCGCGTAGTGCTAATTTATGGCCAAAACACAAGATACTCGCAGTTATACAATGTGCCGGGCCTACTCTTAAGTGTTAGTCCCCTTCACGACTGGAGTTACGTGGCATGCAATGAATTTTTAAGTGATTTTGTTTTATACAAGCTGTGAATATTTTTTCTCTCTTTCTTTACATTCGCTTTTTACGAAAAAAGTAAAGATTCAATTAAACTTATTTATATGTAAATGTACAATTCTTAAACTCCTTTAATATCATTTAATGATTTGGCCTTAAATGTCTTGTTTATACCAATTTGAATATAAATATTTAATTTTGTTCAAGCTATGAACTAACTCTACCAATCAGATGCAACATTTATTGCTACAATTTGGTTAATTGCCAAATAAATACTGCAAGGGTTTCACTGTATTGAAAAAAATTAAACTTTAACTAGTAAACTGTAATACGATTTTATTCTCGATCACTATCAACAGCCGAGTTAATAATTCCACATACGTATATATTTCGAAATATATCGGCCATATAAACGACTAGTCAAAACTTTACTTTAAATTTGAAATCTTATATATTTTTCAAATATCCGGACCAAACCTAGCAACGACCAAATATCACTAGCAACGAGCTACTATTTAAAATATTCTTATATTGTCCGTCAAAAATAAGGTTTGTGTGTGCAACAACTGTCTTTTATATGTATGTTTTCTGCAAGCGTATTGAATCTTCGGCATCCCAAATATAACTGTTGTTTCTCGTTTTCCTGTTATTTTTGCTGTATTAAGAAACGCTATAATATGACATTAATAAGTTTTTAAGATATTTCTTAGTTAAAAGAGAATTGCAGAAAAAATATTATATAGCACCCAAATATAATTAGCCATAGATGAAGCTTTATAGCTCGTTCGTCCTTGAACTGCTCGTAGATATCAAATATTCAAATAGTTAGTCAATTAATAAGAATATTCCTTCATATATATGTAGATGTACTTAGACTAGACTGGTCTTTATAAGTATGAATTTTTAAGTATGAATGTTTTATCAGAAACGCCTTTTTTCCATCTAGTTCACGTCATGAAACATCATCAATAAATATTTGCGGACAAGTCAGCACTTAGGCACTCATGTTTTCGAATGCAATCGTTGTTAATGAGTAGAATTTTTCAGACAAACATATTTGGCACTACAATTTTCTTTATTTTTTAGGTATCTATTCGAAAAAAAAGTCTAAAAAATAAACTAAGCTGCGAGTAAAATGGTATAAGCTCCACCTACCCAACAGGACGTCGACCTTCAGCTTCAAATAAATATAAGAACATATACACGCAATTGTGGTCTTCTATTAAAAATGAGTGGGCTCCATACAAAGTGCAATTGGACCCTTTAGAGATACACTCACAACCCACACACACACAACTACAACACATTTATGAGTATGTATGCAATTATACCATACACGAATTCTTTGCGTGTGCGTCACGACGCGTCGGCAAAGCAAACAATTTTATGGCTTTGGCTATTATTTTTTTTGCCATAAATATTTATTATATTTTTTTTTTTTTTGCCTTTGGTATATTTGGACAAATTGTTAGCGTGACAGCAAAAAGTTTGATAGAGAAACGAAGGAACGGGAGCTGCTAAATTTCGTCGGAGAACGCTTAATCGACAGCTGCCAGTGTGGCCAAAACACTTAAATTTAAGTGCAGTTCTTCGAAAATTTAATACCATTTCCCTAGCTATTACGGATGATAATATATAAAAGTATTACTATCTAATGATTAAAATATTAATTTTCGTCTTGGCTTAATTGCGTTCTAAAAAAGGTAAAGTTCTTAGCCAAAAATATTTCACATTGTTCAAATTTAATAGAATAAATTACGGTTTTTTTAATAAACCAATCCATTTTACTATTTCTAGTAAGCTTAAGTTTATGTAAAAGGAAAGTTCATGAGTTGGATAATGTGGTCGAAATCGGCCCAACCCATTCTACTTATAAAATTCTTGAGTCCCGCTTAATTAACCAAGCGTAACACAAAATTCCATGGCACCCAAATCAGCAACCGAAGTTGCTGAGTCAATACAATTTGGGGTAAAAGAAAGCCCGATGCGGGTTTCTCAAATGATTATGGAAGGGTGACCAGTTCGAAAAGAAAACACATACACACACATACTCACATACACACAGTGTAAATGGGAGCAAGAAAAAGCCGCAAAACTTTCTATTTACTGGAATGAAATTATGCGAAAAGTGTGAGAAGGGTCAATAAATAAATTAACAACTCGCGTTTATCAAGCGGCCCAACCTGCAGAGAGTTTTTAATTATTTGCAAATAAAGGCACCCAAAAGCCCTCCAATTAACGCTGCTCCCACAAAGCAGCCGCCCCACAAAGCCATTGGAAAAGAGAGAACGAAAAAGCGAACAGAGAGAAAAAGTTCCGAAAAATGAACAAATCATAATGAATAAATGTCACACCGGAAGCGACGGAAATCTGAGCAAGTTTCCCATAATGCACAGCATTTCCGTCAAAGTGCCGAAAAGTGGCAACGACCATTACAATGTGACCAGAGCAACGGCAACAATAGAAACAACAACAAGAACGGGAAAGAGCAGTGTGAATGAAGGCGTAAAGGGGTTATCGTCGGAGGGGGACTCTTAATGGAAAACGCTGTTTGGCATAATAAACTTTTTGCGCCCAGTGCAGAGGCCAAAAGCGTGTTGACTTTGTTAATAAGTTCCGTAATAAGTTTTACGGAGCCAAAAGATGGCCAAGGATAAAAATAAACCGCAAGAGCATAAACAACACAAGAAGCGCTTAAAAAAACTGTAATCTCAGTGCAATAAAAAAAAACAGGAAAAACCAACTTAGAAAAGTTTCTTAGTTACCTGGACAAAGAAAAAGATAAAATGCAGCTGACTGGCAAGGTAATTTACCATGTATTATGAGCCAGGAAAAAAGCAAATAAGAACGTCTGGTAAAACCTGCTGCAACATATTTATTCACAGTGTAATACCAACCTAAATAAGCGTGTAGAAATAAGAGACACACAAACATAAATTTGACAAGGTGAAATACCTCACGTTTGAGAGAATTTCAGCCTAGGACCAATGAAAATTGTACCACCATCCCACACGGCAGTCCTACACTTTCAGTTAATTTCTGATTTCTTGATAAAACTCAGCCTAAGTTTAAATTCTAAGAAAAAAGTCTACAAAAAGTCTATAAATAGAACTCATAAATGTGCGTATGTGTATATGTGTAATACTATGTAGGTGTGCCTACAGAAACTGCTTGAATATGCTGCCAAATATTTTTGTGAGATTTTACCACTCTTTTACTTCTTGTAAACTAAAATTGATATCTGTAATTACATATGTATATTTTGTATAGATTAATATAATATTTAGTCACTGCATTAAGGTTGTAATAATCATAAGGACCACTTTGACACTCAACTGTAACGTTCTTATTTGATTTAAATTTAAATTAAATTTAAAAACGTCTATATTTTTGGTTTAAACATGTTTATAAAATGTTTCCAACTAAAAAAAAAGTAGCATATTAAAGTTCCAACAGACCCAGAAAAAGCAAAAAGCCACAGCTTGACTAGACCTCAACTGAAGCAAACCCAACTCAACAAAAAAACCAATAAAAAGAAAAGATGATTAATTTACGCGCCCATTTGTCCATTCGTTTTCGTCCTGGGTGTCCTAGAGTGGCCCTTTGTTTGCACAGTTTCTTTCACAATGGTAACCGAAACTTAATTTGATTAACTCTGAGTAGGTTTCATCCGCCATTGTCTTTCCGGCTGCGGCTCATCAGCAATGCTAACGTTTCCGCTCCCGTTGATAATGATGTGGTTGGTCATCATCTGCGGACACTTGCCTATAAAAAACATGATAGAACAGTTCTATTTTGCGTGTCGAAGCTTAAATACCCTTGCAAATATTTGAGAAGTACCCGATGCATAAACAAACAACAAAATTTTTTAGGCAAATAAATAATTCAAAACACAAATTCTTTTTATATATTTTTTTTTAATCACATTCTCAGTAACCAATAACCCAAACAATACCAAATAACAAAACCCTCTGCAAACGCTTAAAAATTCGATTGAATTTTAAGTGTGTCATTCAGTTGGTATTATATTTTATATAATTTTAGTTTATTGGCCCTGGAAATAGAACTAAGCCGGATGAATGCTAAGTGTTTATGGTTGGGGCGTTCCGAAAGCGTTCGTAAATCGGTTTTATTGTACTTAAAAGCTGTGCTCTATGCGGATAAATCCTGTGAGTGTCCTCGGCATGTAACTGATGGTGCAAGTAGTCAAAAAAATGTTTAATGGAAGGCAATGGCCATTGCGAATCAAACGCGAACTTCGTTGAAATTAATTAAATGTTGAAACTTTCTTCTAATAAATCTTTTTTAGCGTGTATAATCAAATTCGAAAAGGACTTTTAGCCAGCAATTTTTTCAAATGTTTTTTTTTAGACCAATCAATATTATATGAAGGAAATATACTTAAAATTTATGAACAGCGCGGCAAAAATTTGAAGGTTGATTTTCTGTGAGTAAATGGAAAGCTCAAATGTTTTTTTTATCAAATCACAATTCAATTTAGACTACAAATTAAATTTTTTTAAGACAGGCACTTATTTTTACAAATTTTATCAGCCAAATGATTTTGGGCATAAATATTTGTAAATGAATTGGAACACGATTTACCATAAAGAAATGGTCCACGGTTTTCCACCCAGTTTCTCCAAAAAATATGGGGGTATGCAACCTTTAAACGCCGTTTAGTCACGTAATTATAAATGTTTTATATAGAACTTTTGATTTAAATTTAAAGCCAATCGCATATATTTGTGCACTTCTTACATATTTCTTATACTGTTGGTATTAAGTGTTATGTATATATTATATTTAGACATCACGGTACTTCACGCAATACATCACACAATTCATATATTGAAATTTTAAATTAAAATTTTGTATAATTGAATTTTGAAATTTTATCTTTTTATATTCATATTTTTTGTAGCTGAATCTGCCAGCCCTAAAATTTCCGTCAGTTAGCTATAAATCTAGATTCCTTTTCCGGCCACGTATTGGCCACACATGGGCATAAATATAATTTGTTGGCTTTGCAGCTAAGCATTTGTGGCATGCAATTTATTAATTGGCTTGAGAAACACAGAGGTATAGATGCAGGTACAGAAAAAGATACAGATACACGATTGTGCATATGTAAATGGCAAACAGTAGCAGCTGCAGAAGGCAGACAACCAATTTGCAATCTGTTATAAAAAATGTCAACAAATGTAGGGGCATTTGATATTTATATGCATTGCTACCTGCCCGCACACACACCACACAAATTGTGGAAAGTCAAGTGTATTCTTTTGCCGCTTTCTATTTGCATTTGCCAGTGGAGTGTCAATGTGATTGCCCCCGTGTGTATCCGTGTGTGTGTGTGTACATATATGTGAATGTATGTATGTGTGCTTAAGTGTTTACCATGTGGCCATTGCCATTGCTTTTTATGCAGTTGCCTGCAGTAAATGTGGTCCATATGTGGCCCAGACACAAGTTCTCCTGCCCGACCACCCCACCCCCATCTTTCTCCTGCTCGTAGACTCCGTTCCCAGCACGGTAATTGATTATCAAATTCAGCGTTGCATTTGCCGGCACCGCCATTTTGCAAAGCACCGCAGCGTTTGCCACAAAGCCATTCTGCCTGTCCTGCCCTACACAAACACACACATACGCCCATCTATATATACACAAATACTCACATACAGACAGTGCTGCTCCTGCTGAACTCTATGCGAGCTTTTTTTACTATTTTGTTTTTCTAGTTGCCAAAACTTTGGCCCTGCATTTTTTGGCAAGCCGTTAGCTCCTATAGGGGCGTGGCAATATGGAAAAGTAGCAAGCATATTTTTAATGTGCAAAAATCTGTAAAATTTGTGCTATGTCGCTTTGATTGCATTTTCTCAACATATTTTATTGTGTTTGCTCGCCAGATTCTTGTTTCCTATGTTTTTACAGTTTAATGTCTTTCCTGATAGTGGTATATTGTGGTAGCATCTTAAGCTTTTATTTGAATAAAGAGTAATTGTAAAGTACATTTCATATATAAGCTCACAAATTCGATTTAAATCTATAAATAAACAATTTCTTAAAGACCAGCTGATATAATTCCTTCTGCAGGATATTCTGTTAAAGTAAAAATTAGAAAAATTCATTTAATATTTTGTTAGCTGAAAGGTAAGTAAAGCTATATAACGTAAGTATGACACTTAAGAATTTATATTCATATCTCATAGAAATACTTTTCAATAGAGTTCACAAGGAAATTTCACCTCTCCCAAAAAGAATTCCCCAATTTTTATGTGTTTTCTTTAAAATTTTATTTTTATTTCAAAATTATTAATAATATTTCTTTGGGACTGGAACGTTGGCACACCGCAGAAAAATATTTTGATGCTTCCCTGAACAAACGCAAAAGCCATTAAAGCATCTATTATTCAAACAAGACCATTATTGTTATCAATTTTAATTAATTAAAATGAAATTTGGCTGTGGTATCAAATGGAACATTTTTGCAATCAATTGAAATTCAATTAAAATGCGTTGCCAGTTGGCACCGAGCTATTGTTGTTGTGGAAAGCTCACAAATACAAATTCGAAGAGGTTGCGTTTTAGAGGCAAGGGTTAAGCGAGCGTGTGTGTGCGTGGGTGTGTGTGTTTGTGTGCAGCCTAATGGCTTTTACACCCACACAGTGCAACAAAATCCATTAAGTTCAATTAAATTTATTCATCAATTAAAAACAAAAGCTAAACAACAACAAAGCTACATAAAAAGTGAACTTAAATTGATTACGAGCGGAAACGGAAATGCGTGAGTGCCATTCAAGCGGCATGAATGTCCCCAACCCCGTCCCCAACTTATACCCTTTGCCTGCTGCATTGTGCGCAGTAAGCAAGTTAAAGTTATGCGACAGACCCTTCTCCCCCACTCCACTCCGTTCCCATTTCCCTTTCCACAACCAAATATAATAAATTCGGTTATAGCGCAAATTATTCAAGGGAAACGCTTGAATGAATCAATTTGACAGCAGCGCCGCCGGCGACGGCGATGGCTTCGATGACGCGCAACTCGCGGTGACCTTGTGCGGAACTGTACTCGACTCGAAGTATAGCCAGCGGAGAATTTTTATTGTGTGCCACGCCCACTCATCAGCACTCAGCGTCTGCCTGGCATTGCATGAGATTGTGTTCATCAATTAGTTATAAATCACAAGCTTTTACCCATGTATAAGACCCCTTCCAGCCAAGGAAACGATATGTTTGTATGTTCGTATGTGCGGGTGGCTTTATCTAAATGTACGTGTGTGTGTGTGTGTGTAAGCTGTAACAAATTGCAATACATATTTATTGACATGGCATTGCGGTTTTGAGCTGCGACCACAGGGCGTATGTGTCATTTTGTGTGATAACTCGGATTATACTTAGATTAATATAATTTATGGCGGTAACCAACAAGCTTATTTATTTTATATTGTTTTTCAGTATATATATAAATAACAAAAGTTGTAAAATTGCAACCCAAAAAGCCATCGTAATCCGATATTATAATAATAAAATAAAAAAAGGCTTTATAATAAAGGACAAATCAACCAAATACAAATTAATAGCAATAGTAATTGTAATGAAAATAATCATAAAATTAATATTATTTTTAATAATGGCCTCTACAGCTGAGCATTATTCCAAAAATCAAAACAGGACATCGAGTCATCGGTCCGATCTACAATACATGTCAAATCAAATTTATATTAAAACTGCTTGTGCTGACTGCTTTTTTTATCAATATGATGTATATATGTACTGATCCTTTGTTCTTTCCTTTAAAAAACATAATATGTAAAAATTATATGAGGCAAGTATTGAAATTCACTGACTTGTCTGGAAATTATCGTTCACGGTTATATGGCTCAGCCGAACCACGTCAAACTCACTCTAAAACATCTGAGTTTTATGAACTGTGGAAAATCTTCAACATTTAAAGAAAAATCTCTTATGTCTCTTTTTTTTACCTTTCCTTTAAGTATTTTACAAGTGTTGCTTAAGTGTTGACCCAACTGAAAGGATTAATAAATATTTGATGAATTGCAAGAGAAAAGAACAGATTTTATTGAGTAAGAAAAATGCAATAAAAGTTCGTTGAATTAACAAGCTAAAGCTCAGGCAATACCTAAAAAAGTTTATCTGAGCTTTGAAATTATGTTATAAGAACTCTATCACTATATTTTTAAATAAACTGTACATTCAAAAATATATTTTGCATTCACTCCTATGTATTTTTAAATATTGAATCAGTGCTCGGGCTTTATACTATAAAACAGTCATTAGTATAAATATGAATCTATTGAATATATAAATTTAAATGACGTGATTATTTGTTTATCTTTTGCTCAATTGTGAAAAATCATTCTAGATAATATAAGAAATGATTGCTAATGAAAATCTTTCGTTTGCGCTGCTTCTGGTGCTTCCCCTAATCATGTGGTTTGCTCGCAATTTCATTGACCAACTCATTAATCAGCTCATCAAATAAAGAACTACAAAGAGCAACATTATAACAGATTTTGCCGATTCTTTCTTTGATAATCAACCATCTACTCACTATTCACATAACCCATGAGCGCTGCAATGGACGTGGCTGGCAGAACAATCAGAGCATAATTATTTGTATAACTCATTTGGATGTCTGTCAGTCCGGTTGTCTTTTGGCCAGCTTTTCTGCATTTGTTTGTGTGCACTTTTGTTATGTAATTACCGTTGCTATTTGTAGTGAAACGTGGGAAATGGGCACCGAAAGAGGCATAAGGCCAGTTCTCTGGGCTTGTAGCGCCAACTGTTACAACTGTTTATGCTGGCGCTAAGCAAACAATCCGAATAGTTGCACACGTAGACACAGTGGATATTACACACAGACACACTCGTAGTGCAACACTCAACAGCTGACCATCATCATCAGCAATTTGGGTTGTTGCCTGTTTAGTTGTCTGTTTATACCACTTCACCAAATGAAAGAGTATATTGGGTTTGTGCAATCTCCGTCCTGCTATCCGTCCGACTATCCATTGAACTTTGGATAATTATATTTAATCTAAATATCTCCTCTGTTTTAAATTATCATACATCAACTTTTCCAGACAGATTTATAATTTTTATGTACCCACTTTTATATATACCCACTGGGACTTGGCAAATCGATAAAATTCATATTGCTTGAGGACGGATCAACCCCGAAAATCCACATCTCCCACAATTTTAGAGTGTTCGAATAACGCCCTTTATTTCGGCCACTCCGACTCCCGTCCCCATCACTTAAAAAAATTGATATTTTTCCAAAATAACAATAATAATTTAAATCGTTTATTATACTGTGAACGAGTATTGCGCAGTCGGTTACCACCGACTGCAACGTTGTTACTTGTTTGTTGCTGCATTTCCTTTAATTTCCCGCACAACATGCGAAAAAGTCAACAACAAATGCGCAAATGCAATTGCAACAAAAACCGGACAATTGCTGGCTAGCAAGTTAAATACATTCGCCTAAAGCGAACGAGCTCGTGGCCTTTACTGCAGGACAAATTCCAGTGTACAGGACATTCGTGCATAAGCATGTTTAGGTTCGATGTTGCCCTGGTTTGTACGGTAAGCCTAAAGGGCGAAAATGTACGACAGTGATGCATTTTATCAAAGACTGTGTTCAATAAAAAATTAAAGGAAAGTTCTGTTTAATATATTAAACTTCAAATACGCTCAAAAATGTACAAACTATAACAACGGCCTTCGGTGGCTGCAAACTTGTTTTCTTTGGTAACGTTTAAGCAAACAAATTTGAGTTATTTTTTGCAGTTCTAAAATGCTTTAAGATAAACAAAAACAATTGCCTTCAATATCTATCAACGCTCAAATAAGTAAAGGCTTGTAGGCATCAAGTTAGGAGTTGGGAGAAATTTGTTGGTTTCACAATCAATAATTAATGTTTATATATGCAAGTAATTGATACTACTTAATTCTTTACACAGAAATATTACTGAAAATTAAATTAAATATCGATGCCTTCTTACGGCCAAATCTTTATTCTGCAAAACAACAGATATATTTTTAAATAAAAATTAATATTTATTGTTTTTGTATGCAAATCCCAAGTACAGAAAATTAATTGTCAGCCACAATTACCCTGAATTATTAAAGCACTCAAATTTGAAGCAACCATCTATAAATTTATAAGTAAGTATGAACTCAAGAAAATACCCCGGGCTACAAATAGTTTGCTATCAATTTCAACGATTATGATGTCAAATCAATAAGATTTCTATTTAAGCGTAATTTAATTTAAGATTATTGTGGCATCAATGGTTCTAAGTGTAAAATAAATTTGTTGGACGACAGTCACTTAAGCGTCCGCACCACCCACAAGAATAAGTGGCCTTCAACTGGTGAAATTATGTTTAAGATAGTTATTGTAGGTAGGTTAAGCGTTTGTGTTTTCGCATTGTTAAACTAACAACGGTAAACACACTGACGCAAGGGTTTCCTTTCTATTTCAGTATTTAGATTACTGTTGAAATATTTTATTTATATAAATAAAAATATATGCACATTTATAAATTTATTTATAAATTTCGACTGATAAAGGAAATTCATATAATTCATATGTCATGGTCTTCCTTAGCTTCATAACCCCTAAATTAATCAGTTGTAGCACATAAAAGTATATAAGATAAATATGTACTTGTCCATTTATTTTGTTGGCGTCATATTCAAACTTCAAACTATTTAAAAAGCTTTGCCCTAATTTAAAGCATTAAACACACGTCGTTTGTGAAAGATATTGCAACAACTATTTAGAGACCATTTGAAATCTCAAAATTAATAAAATACACGTTTATGCTTATGCTTATGCTTTCCTTTTGGTTCCCAGGTAGAAATACAGATAGTTTAGCCACATAAAACTAACATTCCAAGGTCCTCCTAGAAGCAATACTAATTTACGACTCTTAATTGCAATCCAACAATCATGTACATAAATTAATTTCTACATCAGGAGTCTCTAAATCTTAATAGAATTGAAATAAAACTACTACTGGAAGAATAGTACTTTTGTAATCTGCTATCTAAATAAAACCATTAAAACATTTCAGAGCATCTATGAATGTAGAGAGTATAATAATGTAGATATATAATAATAAGATAAGGTTCATTAATTTAAACAAATATTAGCTAAATAAATACACACATTTACTCAGGAAAGTGCAAGACTTTTCTCAACAAGTAAATTGTTAATGGAAGACAGGGAAAATTTTGGTAACTGTCATAAACAGAAGAAAAGAAAAACAAAGCCAGAAATACAGCCCACGCAATGTGGATATTTGAACTAAGGGAAGAGAGAGAGGAGGCCAAGCTATACCCCAAGGATGATAAGACAATTAGACGATTTTGTAACTGTCATGTCACTAATTTTGTAATGCACGCCGCAAGACATAAAACGCTACAAAGCCAAAGTACTAAAGACAAGTCAAGCATTTGGGCATGCCAGATAAGACCACAGACACAAGTATATATACATCTCTTATATATATAGGGCACATGGACACGAAGTGGTTCGCATTGCGGTTCTTTCTTTTGGTTGTTTGTCTGTGTTTGTTTCAAATTGCAGCGTTGACAACCGACACGTGGTTTGGGCCAAAGTCCGTGTCATTGCGGCATCTTATCATCACATACTTGTGCATATATCCTGCGACTCATTTGTGTAAGGCTAGCTTGATTATAGCCTTTAATTACATGGCCAGTTGGCCGGCCTGCAAATTTAATGTAATTTTACCGTTTTAGTTGCTCGAATTTCAAAACCGTTCGTGCCTGCGGCAGTTGCCTGTAATTTTATTACAGGCTTCTCTGTTCATAAATAATTAATGCCTGCAAGGTATGTAAACTGTGGGTGAACGAATGAGAAACTTATACTATACATACATATACTTATATAATATATATAAATACATGGACTGGTCTCACTTCTATGTTTGCCTGTGAAAATGGGTGTTTAGTTTATGGTCTGTAAATAAATTTGAGTGGGCCTAAGTGTAATTGTGTTTGCCTAAGTTTACAAGTATTCAGTTAGCATATAATATCGCATAATATCATTTGTGGCTGTGTGTGGGGTCGTGTGTGGGATAATGAGTGCAACTAATTTGCACCATGTCGCCCCTAAGGTCAGTCGGTTAACCAATTACGATGCAAATACCCATATCTAAAAATATAAAACTGACGCTCCAAATTAGTTAGCTAAGAGCTTTCTGAGGACCATTTTGTAGCTTTCAGTAGTTTCATAAACTTATACTTTAATTGATACTGTTAAAGTTCCTTAAAAATTGCCGAACTTGCAAAATGAACATATTTAAGGATCTTTTATGGCCCTTTAACATGATCATAATCATAAAGATATAATTAAACCTTTTTTATTATATTATGCCAATACACTTTTATGAACAGTTAGAGAATATGCTAACTTGACATTTGTTGGGACGCAATAACCCCGACATAACAAGAGCTTAGAACATTAAAGAAATTCTAACCAAAGTAACTAATCAAATGTAAAGTTATCTATCAGGGAAGTTTTCGCAAATTATGTTCTGTATATTATAACTAATATAATTTCGCTGTCTGATCGACAATTAAAAATTATACTATAAATAAAATGGTTATAAACCACAAATAATTGAAGACCAATCATTACTTTTTATGAGAAAAAATATTAAGGAAGATGTCCTCTTAAATGATAGGAGTAGGAAATTATAAAAATTACAAAAATAAAATTATATGGCTTAAAAATATGTATTCCCAAGGAAGCTATTCGTTAATATATATGTAGCTCTCGACGTATTTATAAGCAAAATGAGCAATAAGTTTCTAACACTTAATATTATTGCTTGTACGTGTTTTACCAATTTTATGATTCTTGGGAAAGTTTTTTAGGTATGGGACCCATGTAGGAGGCATGAATCTTTAGAATAAGGCGATCTAAACGCTTTTATTGATGATTAGATTGAAAAGATAAAATCAAGACTACCAGAAGAACGTGAAAAAGGACCCAAATATAAAGCTATTAATTTGTTGCCGCACACAGAATTGTATAAATAAATAGTAGTATTTTTCTACATTAGATATTAGTTTCTATTTACATTATCGTGTTTTCTGAAAAATGTTGAAGGATAGGGTTAGAAGCAAATGTTAAATATTTGAATGCAAAATAATAAAATTGATTATTACTTTTTATTTTTCTTATTTTAAAAAATAAATAAAGGTAAGCAATTCTACCAGCTTGTATGCCCAAACTATTATCTATTTATTCGACCATTGCAAGCAACGCTGACCAATTTCAAATTTACAGAGCTCAACACACTTATGATATCTAAATTATTCCAACACATTTACACAAAGCCTTCCCCATAATCAATAAAGACATTAATGAGCACAAGCAGGACTCACGTGGCTTAGTTCCCAGCGCTTTGACAACGGGAGGGCTTATCTTCAAGGCTAATTGCTCTGCCATTATTTGCCAAACAATGCAAAATGCAGTCGACAGTCGACTGTCAAGGAGGAGGGCAAAAATGATATGAAACATTGCTTTATGCCACACGAACTCAAATAATCGTATGAGCAGGTAGAATGCCACAACAATAGCAACATGGCAACATTGCTAGCCAGTTGTTGCATAGGCGTAAATTGGTGTCTAATAAACACATAATCAAGGTTCATTTGCTGCAGGGGCACTAAATTGCATTAGCACAAAGGACGGCCAACCTACACAATCCATACTCACACCAACACTCACACCCACACACCCATCCCACATCCGTTCCCGCCAGCACAACGCACAGTTTACAAACTTGTCGAGAGACACAAATACCAACGCCCCTCTAAGCCCCGGCTAAAAGCAACCCAAATAGGTGACAGTTTAGTTTATAGCCCGTAACAAGCTAAGGCGTATCTGTATTGTATCTGTACATTTGAATGCATGACCACAACAAATGCAACAACGACAACAAATCAACCACAATAACAATAAGGCCAGCTGTGCTTTTGTTTTTAGCTCATGTACTTATAGGTAGTCAAATAAATGGGGAAACTATATTTCCAAAACCATAAATGATTAATTGATAGCAATATTTCGTACATATATGTAAATACCAATTAATATAACGTTTTCGAATCTGTTAGACAAAGGATAAAGTTTGAGCTGAAAATTTAAATAATAATTCACACATAATCGACTAAAGCGATTCTCAGTTTTGAAAATATCTTCCGATGAAAATCTCTTTCACTTTATTTTGGTCGGAAAGGATTATGACCATTTTATTTCATTTATCCAATACCTTTTTATTTCATTAATTGTTTTAATTGAAAGCCTTAGACACTGATAATATATACAAACTTTAAATGGGCTTAAAAACATTTAAATAAGAGTTGCTTGCAGCTTGCAGCTTAAATTAAAGTGACTTTTTTAAGTTATGTTAAGATAGACTGTTTTAGATGTTCTGCTTGTACACTAGCTTCCATTAGTTGAATCGAGAAGGAATGCTCTAGTAGGCTCCAAACCCAAAACCCTTCAAAGCAGATGTCCACAATATACAATACCTGAACTATACTTGAGCTTGCATACCGAATCTCGTCTCTGCCATCCATACCTTCCAAGGCTGCCCTGTGGTACCCGATAATAGCTTTGGGTTGTAGGAATCTTGGATATTTGAGTACCTATCTCGGACAATAGAATTCGCAGTCGCCATCAACACACATAGCGTAGCTGTCGTTCATTGATTTTGAGACCTGAGGCCGAAAGCGACTCACTAATTAAAGCAAAGGTGACAAATGCAAAGCACGTTTGCAGCGAGTGCAACTGAGGTTAATTAATTAAGAGCGAATTCGGAATTCCTGCTAATCTAATCTAATCAGCTAAGTCGAATTGTAATTACAGAAACTGCATTTGTATTTTGAGGATTTGTGATTAGTTTATTCGGAATCACTTAAGATTACTTGTCTCCGTTTGTATTTGGGTGTCTTATGCTTTGGCTGCGATTTTGGGTCAAGGTCGGGCTTAGCTTTCGGTAATTCTTCAATATTGCCTTTGTTGATGGGATTGGAAGCTTCGTCCTCTTCCTCTTCTTCGTCGCTTTCCTCCTCGTACTTCATTGGTTTGACGTCCGTATTGCGATTGGTGCGTATGCCTGGAGCTCGCTTAACTTCAGGAAATGCCACAGGGTTGCTATAACGTGTCTGATCCTGGTCATCGAGAAGGCGTTCGTGTTCGGGTTCAATCGCGTGCAGTGGCATCTCCACGTCGGTGTCATCGGCCGTGCAATGTCGCATGGGCTTCACGCGAGGCTTGCGCTGGTTTTTCTGCTCGCGACGTTTATCCGATTTCTCCTTGCGCTCCTGGGCCTGCTTCTCCTTCACTTTGCGCTCGCGGTCAAGCACTGGATTGGTGCTGAGATCCATGAGGACCTTCACACAGCTATTTAGCGGCTTATAGAAGGCGCGCTTGCGTAAGCCCTGCACATGGCTCTGGCCAAAGTTCGATTCCAGCTTGGGGCGCAGCGTCATCTTATCCTTGATAGAGCCCTGCACATGATAGTAGCTTCCCTGGCGCACATACAACTGATTCTGACCTAAGGGCATGGGGTGCTTCACCACATCAAAGGCCTCGGCGCCAACGTGAAAGGTCTCCGAGCCATCCGACCAGCGCACGATGCGCGCATTCGACTCCTTATATAGCGCCCCCGTTGACTTGTCCTGGCACTCGCGCCAGCGCACGGTTGTCTTTAGTTTGGTGATGAAAGCATCGCGAGATTCCCGGTCTTTGAGATCTTCCGGGCGAAGGGCGTTCTGAAATGTTTGAGCCTCGTAGGCTTCTGGCTCGACGGGCATAAAATGCGGCATACGCAAAAACCTTTCAAGACCATCAACAAAATTATTATCAATTGGCGGCAGCTCGGTCTTGAACTCGGCGGTCAGCCTCTCCTGATACTTATCTTTGCAATACTTTTCGACCTGATCGACCACCTTGTCCAGTTGCGTATCCAGATCCGCCGGCTCGGTGCTCTCCGACTTTGCCAAGACGTCCGCATTGGACATTCCACAAGAATTTTGCGCTTTCTCTGTAGAGGCTGGCAACTCCGTGCTCGAGACACGGATGAGGCTGCTACCGCTGCTGCTACTGCTGCTCCTGCTGCTACTGCTGCTGCCCCTACTGCTGCTCCTGCTGCTGCCACTGCTGCTGCTGCTACTAGAGTTTCTTTTTTCGGTTCCTCTTGGGCATTTCAGAGAATCTTTTGGCAATGAGCTAATCATATTCCTATCGCTCGTAGAAGAATCGACCGTTTTCAACGGAATGGTGGCAAAGGGAGCATGGCCTTCACGAACTTGAACACTTTCATAAATGCGAATTGAATCAAAGTGGTATTATTATATAAAATATTAATGAAAGTTTATTACGTACCCATTTTCAGACTGAGTCAAATTGTTCGCCTTTTTTCGCCCAGCCGTATCTAAGGTTAGAAAATGGTTGAGACTAAAAAATTACATTAATTGGCCTGTTCGTACCCTTTAAGCGACTTTGATTTAGAGACATATTTATTATTACTTCTTATAATATTATCAATAGCTTAGTTCATTTATTTCAAGTTCACTCATAAACTGCCGTGCTGAAAAGTAAAAGGGTTAATATTCATTACTTCTACCTCTTCTTGTTAGCAAACACAGTTGCATTGGAAAGCTGAACTTGTAAAATGTCAAAACAACTCCGAAATCTCACAGTCCGTTAATGGACCGTTTCCACCAGTCGCGTTTCGAGCACACGTCAATGGGAATGCGGTTTTAACAGGTATTATAACGCGCTTTTATAATTTTTAAATGGAAAATTTGTGTTTTGTAAATTACAAATAATTGTCATTGATCGAGAATGAGCAAATAAAAATAGGAAAATGTAAGAAATAAGCTTTATATAATTAAAATATAAATGCATTTAAATGGTTTTGGAGAGCTAATTATGTTGAGCTTAATTGTGTAAAATAAAAAAATATATAAACTATAAACCTTAATTAATTTAAAAGTGTTGGTATGTAACAATTAGGCTGCAATTATTAGATATATATTTTATTTATTATTATTAGATAAAAAGTAAATGATCTGGATTTGTAAGTACATGTAATAAAGTGTAAAAATGACTTGAAATTAATTGCACAAATTCTGTTCTTCAAAATAGAGCTGAAATCGAATGGATCACAAGGCAATAAATGACTTGTAAGCTACTTAAATAAATTAACTTTTATTCAAAAACAATGGTTAGTCTGACACCTGGACATTGCTATTTATAAATTTTAGTTAAACATAAAAGTCGAAATATTTACTTTATACTTTTAAAGTGTCCATATTAGCTTTGATATCCATGCTCTCACACAGACGAATATTTAAACATTTTAAACAGCTTTATCTCACACTTAATAAATAATATTTAACGAATTGCCCGATAAAAATAATGAATGATAAACGCAGACCTTTTAACAATAAGCTTGTAAAATCCGAGAGATCAGCCAAGGATTCACCTGGAACAAGTATTATACGCAAAGTAACGGAAAGATAAATTTGATCAGAAAAATAAATATTTACACCAGATAATTAAATTATCACCAATTAATAAACAAAAGACTATATGAAAACTCAATTACCAATTTATTTTCGAGCCAAAAAAAAACCGTAAGCTCTTGCAACCGCATGATGTGAATTTTTAATGAGCAAATTTAAGTACTTCATGTAAAACATAACTTTATATTTGTACGTAAGGAAAAGTTGACTTAAATAGTTATATAATTTGTTATTGCACCAAAACGCACAACAGACTGAAAATTGTGCTTTTGTACACACTCATTATTATTTAACTTACCTGAACTCAGAATAAGTATAAATGAGATACCTTACCACGGAAATAATACAAAAAACTTTGGCTGCAGTCAAAAAGCAAACAAATGTGCATGGTTCACTTAAAAGAACGAAATAATAAACGTAATTAAATTCGAAATTATTTTAACAACTGACAGTTGACTACATTTTCACAGGATTCGCTGTATTCAAATTTACCAAACCAAGTATATTCTGACGTCAAAAAATAGATTAAAACAATTCGTTTATATGTATCCTATTGTTAAATTCATATGATTTAATTTTTTTGTGTGTTCATGTTTACTAACATTACTTCACGAATTTCCATATTTTACTCCATAGGAATACAATATTATTTAAAAGTACTTGGGACCTGGAACAAAGGGTATTTTTAGTCCAGCATTCCTTTCTAGGCAATTCCTGCGTATTATGTATGCAACTGAAATCGGGTTGCTTTCGTCAGATCTGTGTTACAATACGCGTTTTTATACATAACCCTTTTATGAGCTCTCGATTAATTAAAACTCGACAGCAACAGGCGCTGTCAGTCGGCATCTGTGCGTCAAATTTCCGCATCTGAAATGAATTTTGTCGTTTTACGGCAAAGTGCCTGGACGAATGATTTATTCATAAATGCAGCATACGCTAAGTGCGAAAAAATGCACATGTAACCCAGAAAATTATTGCATATTAACTAGTAAAATAGTTTCATTTGTGAATGCTCGACAATAAGATATTCTATGGCCAGATCTGAAGCTCTCTAATTTACCATAAACCGCACTACATAAGCTACGTTTAACTTACTTGTGTGTTTGCTAAGGTAAAGTTTTCAAAATGGAAAATATGTTTTATAAATAAAATAAAGCACACATAAATACATTATGAAATATTTAGCTAAATAAGTCATCTGTGTCAGGTTTGAGCAAATATGTATGCCAAACTTTTTGTTTTTGTAGTTTATTGTTCGCTTCTTATACATGTTTGTACGTACATGCGCTCTAACCCTTATATATATACCTTTCATTATCATTATAACACTCATTTCAAGCAAGTATATAAGAACAGGGTATATGATCAATGAGTCCGTAATAAAGAGGATGTAATGGCATCAAAGTGAGTAAAAGCTGAAAGGTTTCTAGATTAAAATGCAAATTAAAAATTCGCAAATAAAATTAATATATTGATAATAGCTGACAATAACCAAATTCGGCTATCAAAAGGATGTTGTAGGGCCAAACACGATACTGTCCTACAAAATAAGCAAGAAAACGAATATTTTCTTGTCGGTTATATTTTATATTTAAGAAGCACTAATATTAATTTTTTATAAATGGTCTAAAAATCCTTTTTTATTTTTGTAAAAAAAAAACTGAAACTAACTTAAAAGCTATAATGCTGAGGTCTGTGGATATGTCATTTTGAAGTTTAATTGCATTGTTGTTATATTATCTTTAATTATATAATTTTGGTAAACAATCCATTATCGGGTACTTGATGTGAAATCAATTACACATTGATTTACTTTACTGATTTTAGAGCTTTCTTGTAATTTTTTTGTTCTCAAAAATGTTTGCAGTTTTATGTATATTATATATTGTAACGATAAAATAAGATTATATACAAAATATATTTTTCAATAATATAATGATATTAAAGACATTAAAAAAACAAGTAAGAACGTTGCAGTCGGGCTGACTATGTAATACTCGTTCACAGTAGTTATTATTGTTATTTTGGAATATTATAGAATTTCATATTTCCTACGGGCGACGGTGGCCGTGGTTCAGTAATATATAGTAAATACATAGGTGTCTCAAACAGTATTCAACTTCATTAATTGTACCTAAAAAACTGGAAATTAAAATTTAAACGGAATTTAATTTGAAAACTCAGTGCACCTACACTAGTTTATCTAAGTCCACTTCAAAATAAAGCTAAGTATTTCAATTGGAGAAACAAAAGTGGTAAAAGAAGTCTCAGTGCAACATAAATCCAAGAATAATACCATTTTTATGGCAAACGAGATAAAAACAAACTCTTTGCACATCAGTACTCCAGATGCGAGTAAACGTGGAAACCCCTTTAACAATTTAAAATAATTCCCACAAAGTTTTTCCACAGAATACAGAAAACAAAGGAAAACAAAAGAAAGCGAATGCATATACGTTTGTATGCGTTTTGGTGTGTGTGTTCTTCACTATTTCTGTTTGTTTGGGTGCCTTAAACAGCGCCATTCACGTTTGTTAAACATTAAAATGTAGCTGCTGTTTGAAAAAGCCAACTAAACGTGCACAGACGGCCAGAAAAATGAGTGTATGTCTGCGCATTTCTGTACCAATACACAAACGAACACTGACACACATACGTATACGCAAACACGCACACAAACAACAACACACATAGTGGCTCTTGCCAGATTGCCAGAGGGCAGAGTGAAAAATAAACCAACAGCTAAAATAAATATTAAAATTTGTGCAATAAAATGCTGAGCAATAAAACGAAAACTTAAATTTCTGTGTGTGTGCAAGGTTGTGTGTGTGTGTGTGTGTATGTGTATTTTCTTATAGAGCATGTGCGGAAGTGGCAAGCGCCTCAAGTTGAGAAATATTAAGCTTACATCCATTCCAGACCGCACTCTGTTCTTCTCCGTGTCTGTTGGCCTGTCTGTCTCCCCGTCTGCCTGGCAGTGTTGAAAAGCGCCCTGGGGTGGCAAGTTTATCGCGCTCACTAAATCTGCGGCACGGGCCGGAAGTGCTGCCAAAGTCAAGGAAGTACGGCGGAGCAAAGCGCAGCTGAAAGTAATACAAGTATATGAAGTAATGAGCGGCTGAAAGGCGACCGAGTGCGCATCGCCATCGCCGGAGAGTTGCCGTAAAAATAAGTTTAATATATCCGCATCGAGATTGCCCCAAACGGAAGATGGCGTCTGTTGATAAAGGAATCCACTTTGCGGCTGCTGACTTTGCCCCCAAAGTATGCAACGCTTTCTGCATTTTTCTTTCGCTTTCTTTTTTTGGCAGAGCAAAGCAAACAGCACGAGTCCTGCACAAGTATGTACCTCAGTGTGCGGGCGGAAAGAATAATAGCGCAACACGGAGTGCAGCTAAGAAGTGGCAGCACCTGTACCTGCACACACACACAGACACACACACAAAAACACACACTCACAGCATACCTGAAACCTGCTACCATAGAATTCAATAAAATGCCACACATGATTACAGCGAGGAAAAAAAAGCGAATTCGTTGTTCTTGCTTCTGCCGTAGAATAAGTTCACTTACAGTTTGTACACATATATGTTAAACTGCATTATAAAAAGGGCACCAAGTAAAATGACTTCTCTTATTTGAATTTGTTTATCTTGTAATGAAATGTTATGCATGTTATGCATGGCTGCTAACACAAAAAAAAAAAAGAAATAGCAGCTGTTCGATTTACGAGGCAAAAAAATTCCCATAAACATAGTTTTAGTTCTATCAAGTTATTCTCAATTTTAATTCAAAAATATTTATATTTATATATCTTATAAAGAATTTTTATACTCGTTCACAAAGTGAATAGAGTGTATTGGGTTTGTCTTGCTGTCCGTCCGTTTGTCCGCTCTTGAAGCTAGAGACTTGAAACTTGGCATATATACTCGTGTAAACTATGAAAAAAAATGTAATCAAACATGAAAATCGGTTCAGTTTTGACAAAGTTATGGGCGTTTGAAATATGGGAGCTATGAATCCGGGAGCCTTACATGTCAAAATTTTGTAAATTTTTGCATGATTTTTGACAAAAAAATTGATCCCCTCAGAATCGGTTTTGATGATGTTTTTCATTCTAATTGTGAAAATGTAAATTTGTGTAAATTTGCATTTCTAGATTTAGTAGAACAAATTTTTTTCGAAAATGAGTAAATTCTGTGTACTATAAATGAGTACGATTTAATAAAGACATGCAATTTTGGACTCACCGGTTCGGCTTCGATCTTGTTTGCAGCTTTGGTTTAACCATGTAAATACTCGTACTCTTATTTTTTATCTGTATTTTAAACGCAATAAAAAAATTAAATTTTATTAAAATAATAAATAATGCATGTCATTACAAAAGCCTAATTTCTGTAATTTGTACCAAAAGTTTATCCATTCATTTGTTAAAAAATTCGATTTGATTAAAAGCCTTTTTTTACCATTTCAAATTCAACATACACTTTAACATGCCGTTAAAGCAACAGTAGCTGTTGCCTCATGTCAATGTCATGTCAATTCAAAGCATACGCATATGTGTACCGATGGAAACTCTCTTTAACACACAAATTTTTGTAAGCAACAAAATCATATTTTCCATTAATATTTTGCAATTCTTGTAAATCCTAATAAGCCAGTTATTTTTTTTTTCAACTTTTGATTCTAATATAAACAAAAAATGGATTCTCAATAACTTAAGACTAAGCCCATCTGCGAACAATGTCCCAAAGTGTAGATTCGCCAGTTTACGCTAGTGACGCAAGCAGCGGGGCATGACACATACATAAGTAGTCTAGGGTATATGTACTTACGTACTTGTTGAAATTGTGTCGTTGTTGTTGTTGCTGTTGTTGCTAAACGTCAGTATCAGTCACTGCTGTTTGTTGATTGTTAGGCAAAGCTGGGCAATGCGGGGAGGCAAGGAAATAATTTTATGCTTAGCTCGGAGCGTTGCAGCAGCTACGAGCTCGGCACAAACGGCAAACATGTAACAATAAAGTTTTATGAAACAACAAACAGAAGGGTAACTAGTCTCCTTGCAATGTTGCCAGTCGCTAGTTGCTATTGTTGCAGTTGCTGTTGTTGCTGTTGTTCTTGTTGCGTGTAGTTTCTGGCTGCTGCTGCTGCTGATGTTGCTGCTGCACCTGACGTTGCGTTGAACTCATCTCCGTCTACGGCGTCGTTGCTGCCGGCCATTTCCGTCAGCGAGCGCACTAAGTGCCACCCAAAAACGCACACACACACAAACACAATCGCACACACACACAAACACAGAGGGAGCCTTACTGCAATATAGACACCAATACAACTTTGCCGTTGCAGACGCGTTTCGCATGCAAACTTCACAGTTAATGACGCAACTGTGGCGTGTTTGTAAAGTGTTGAAATTGAAATTATACCTTAGGGGCTGTTTGTAGCTACCCTTTGTTGATGTTGTTGTTGCTGTTGTTGTTGTTGTTGTTGCTGTTGTTGCTCTTTGGATTGTTGCTCTTGCTTTTGCTGCCGCGACTGCTGTTGTTTCAATGCATGAAATGCATTGAAGTGAAGTTGCAGCTACCATAACTGTTGCTGCAGCAGCAATCACAACAATAGCAACAATAATGTTAATGAATGCAAATACATAAGTGCAAGCAACACCAACGAACAGCATCTGCCAGCACCTGCTAACAACAACAACAAACAATCAAAGTTGTCCAAATTGGCTTTCACCTTTGTACACTTAGGTATACAGATCGAAAACTATGTACCAAATGGGGCATGCAATAATAATTATCATATTTAATTAGGACATATTCCCACTATCAGTTCCTTAAAATAATTGAACTTAATTTTAATAATTTAAACGTCTATGGTTGTAGTTTAATATTTCCGTAAAGTTTTCGTAGGATTTGAATTAAGTAGAAGTTTCCACACTCTTACTGCTCTATTCCAGCCATTTCACCATTTTACATTACGGTACGAAATAAAAATATAATGAATTTGATATTAATACAGCCTGCTACACTAAAGTTAGTTTTCTAATGATTCAAAGTGGGAGCGACAGTGGACGTGACCAAAATTCTTCAACTCAACCTTTGGCGGCGGTCATCCGAACACTGTCAGCCAAAATTGATGACTCTAGCTCTAAAATTGTGGGAGATATGGATTTTCGCCGGCACCCGCCCCAACATATATAGATTTTTTATATTTGCAAATCTCCAGTAAGCGTATCGAACATTTTTCTTTTGCGTTCTTTATAGCTGCTCAGTAATGTGTCAGAAAATATTATATGTCAATTGTTTTAAAACTAATGGATATATAAAAATTAAAACGATTTTCCATGCCCCCAGTGGAACGTCCACCAATATACTAATTTCTCTTTCTGAACTAGTTTTATAAATTAGTTGTAAGGAGATTCTCAATAAAAGAAGTAATTTTTCGATCAATTCCATCAGAAAGCGTTAATAGCTTAGTTATACTGATACATATAAAACTTAAGAAGATCTAGTTTTGTAAAACTATTTAAATTAGAAAAAACGTTGCTTGTTGATATGACCCAAGGTGTAGTACTCTATTCACAGTGTTAAAGCGTTTTGTGGGGCCGGCCACAACATTTGGGTCGATTTTTAGTTCAGCTACCTGGAGACTACCACCCAGCTCACCCACCTAGTGGACAGACTGTCCACTAGTCTGTCCAGCAAGTTGAAAATTGCAAAAAACCAATATAGCTCTGTTACCTTTGGAAACAGAATTCAATTTTAAAAAAATTGTAGTTCCCCAATTGCCTTTGCCTTAAATTAATATTTGCCTGAAGAAGGCAGCAATTTCCGGTTGCTATCAATTAGGAAGTCACTATTTCCGCAATCGTATGAAGACACACCTTAATCAGTGTCAAATTGCGACGACAATTAGCAGAAAAATTATAGAGACAGTGAGAAGAAAAAATAGAGAAAGAGAGATAGAGCGAGGGACGTGGAATTTAGAGCTTGACACATGTTCAATTTATGCAATCTCTAATCAACTTGACCCATGTGGCCGCCACGGGGGCATCACATGCCGCAAACAGCTGTGCTTAATTACTTGGAAATGCACCCCGATACAACTAAGAATTGGGACTTTGGTCCCATTGGAGTCATTCACCTTGCCGTCAAAAAACGCAACGCGGGAATCGAATCGAGCAAGTGAATACTCGCTTAACATACTCCTAGTTATTATTTCAGCAGGCGCACGTTCACAATATACTCGTTCATTTAATATTACCACCCGTGGTTTCCATCTGCTGTTGTGTAGTTTATGGGCCAACGCAGCGGGGATGTTAGTCATGGGGGTGGTAGTGGGGGCTGTGGGGCTTGGTAGAAGGCGTCGCGTAGGCGCTGGGAACTGAGGTGTACACATCCCAGTGCTAAAAGGCAAACAAAGGGAAATCAATCTTTGTATGTACTTTCAACATATTGGTAGGCGTATATATATACACACACTCTGACACTAAACCCCACGCACACAGATATGTTGCCCTCGGAATTATGAATTTGAGTGTAAACCGTGTTGTGTGTCCTGCCGCTATCAGGGAATATTTGCCTGCCTTTGTGAACTTTTTTCATATGATTTATGACCTAAATTGTAGGTGCACACACCAGCGTCGCATAATTACTTACACACACACACGCACACAGAAACATATCTCCGCATATGCTTGCGCCTTGGGAACGCAGCAAAGTATGCTACACTTTTGTTTTATAAGTTAATAAGTGGGCGTGGGGAGGCAGACAGCACAATTGCTACACCTTCGCCTGTAATAATGATAACTACATATGTATTTATGCCAGCATGTGCGTGTGTTTTGTATTCCATTGTTTTATTGCTTTCCTATTAATTCAACATGTTTTGTACGAACTTTACGTTCATAAATATTTAATTAAATTGTATATTGTGCACACCAAAAAAAATTTTGTTGTTTATATTTCTTGTGGGATATTTTCTTTGTAAATTTAAAAAAAAACTTTTTATATTCGGTATCTCTTTCATTTATTAAGCCTACTTAGCTAGCTGCTGAATTTTTTATCTGGTTAGTCTTTAATCGCGATATAAGCTCTTAGCCTCCTATACCTCCAATCCCAACTTCCAGCTCATATGGTCGAACTCTTGTTGCATTAGGATTTTCAAATATTCAGCACAAACATCAACATTAAGCTTCTATCGGAATAAAATCTGGTTTTTATATTTATTTAATACCAAACATTTTTACTATTATCTCAACGCCTCTAACAAGATTTTTACAAAATTTATATCATTTCAGACGCAGCAAGGATCTTTTTCTTTTTTGAAACAAATAAAGGCTTTAAATGTATGTTTATTTTTATTTTCCCGTATAAATTTTGCTTTTGTTGATCAAATTTATTGGTTTTTCATTTCATTTCCATTATTTTCGTATTTGTCGCACACGTCGGGCATATTGTGTATTTTATTTTCGAGCTAATAGTTTTATATGTGAAAACCGGTTGGTATAAATATTTTGAATTCGATTTCATATAGAACTACGAATAAAGTGTGTCAGTTTGCTTTATTTTTGAATAAAATTAAATTTGTACAATTCAACGCAGCAATTTAAAACTCTTTGGTTTAAAATGTCTATCGAAATAGGAATTAAAATAAATAAAAAATTTTAGTTCTGAATCTCTCTTTCCATTTGGTCTTAATTTAACAATAGCAGTTTGAAATAGAATAATGAAATCAGTGAATAAAAAAATAAGCCAAACAAAACTCAAACCTAACGATTTTCTCATTCAACTTAATTTCACTCAAATAATACCACAAACTTTGCTCCTAATTAATTGACAGCAGTTGTATATGAAGATACATTTAAAGGTAGCAAACCAATTTTCTAGTTCTTTAACATGCATATTTAAAGTTCTAAAATACAAAATTCAAATTAAACTGCGACTAGCAGTAAAAGAGAAAGAAAGTGAAATCAATTAACAATAGAATGAGCTAAACGCGGCCCTCACTTAGGAGACGTACCCGTATAAATACAGTAAACACAAAGCAAGGAGACAGAAACAGATTACAGATTGAACCGCCTCAATCGATGGATGACCTCCCAGGCCTAAGCAAGCGATAGAAAATCAATGCAAAACAGTTAATTCAGCGTATTTGGCTGGGGGATTAGCCAAATCCAAGCTGTAATCCACAAATGCTGATGCCGATGTGCGGCTAATCCCATTCCGGCCACCGGGCCAGCGACCATATAAAGCCCGGGCAAAGCGAGCACTGATTTTGTCTTGGACTGCGACAGGGCCAGCAAAGTGGCCAAGTGCGCCATGGAGTACAATATAAGTGGCATCGGGAATGTGTCCACTGTGCTGCGACCGGAGGCGAGACAGGCGGCGGAGTCTAGGCTACTGGGCTGGAATGTGCCGCCGGATGAGCTGCGTCACATACCCGAGCACTGGCTAACGTACCCGGAGCCGCCGGAGTCGATGAACTATCTGCTGGGCACTCTCTACATATTCTTCACGCTGATGTCTCTGATTGGCAACGGCCTGGTTATTTGGGTCTTCTCGGCAGCCAAGTCGCTCCGCACACCCTCGAACATACTGGTCATCAATCTGGCCATCTGCGACTTCCTGATGATGAGCAAGACGCCAATCTTCATCTACAACAGCTTCAACCAGGGCTTCGCACTGGGCAACCTTGGTTGCCAGATCTACGGCATCATTGGCTCCTACACGGGCATCGGTGCCGGGGCGACGAACGCCTTCATCGCCTACGATCGCTACAACGTGATCACGCGGCCCATGGAGGGCAAAATGACGCACGGCAAGGCGATAGCCATGATCATCTTTATCTATATGTATGCCACGCCCTTTGTGGTGGCCTGCTACACTGAGACGTGGGGTCGCTTTGTGCCCGAGGGCTATTTGACCTCCTGCACGTTCGACTACCTGACGGACAACTTTGACACGCGCATGTTCGTGGCGACCATCTTCTTCTTCAGCTTCTTCTGCCCGACCACAATGATCCTGTACTACTACAGCCAGATTGTGGGCCACGTATTTAGCCACGAGAAGGCGCTGCGCGACCAGGCCAAGAAGATGAACGTGGAATCGCTGCGGTCCAACGTGGACAAAAACAAGGAGACGGCGGAGATACGCATCGCCAAGGCGGCCATCACCATCTGCTTTCTATTCTTCGTATCGTGGACGCCCTACGGCGTGATGTCGCTGATTGGCGCCTTCGGGGACAAGAATCTGCTGACGCCGGGCGCCACAATGATCCCGGCCTGCACGTGCAAGATGGTGGCCTGCATAGATCCCTTCGTGTACGCCATCAGCCATCCCAGATACCGCATGGAGCTGCAGAAGCGCTGTCCCTGGCTCGCCATCAGCGAGAAGAACCCGGAGTCCACCACGGTGGCCTCCACGACGACCACACAGGAACAGCAGCAAACGACAGCCGCGTAGACAATTTGGAAAACAAAGCTCTGAGACCCTTGATGTATTTGAAAATGGAACCGAACTCAACGCAACTGAACTCGTAATACAAAATGCCAGGAAAATGTTATAACACGAACTCAAACAAATGAACTTATGATTTGTAGCATTCTCTTTAAATAAATAATTAATAAATGCAAGCAACGCGCGAAAAATACCCTGTTTTCACCATTTGCCCAATGGAAATCAAGCAAGTACGAACGTACTTGTTCTCGTGGTGTATAATAAAAACAAGTTTGAATCAAGGACCTACCGCAAGCCAAACTGCGTGTTAAACAGCAGTGCCACAGACCAACCCCTTTAAGTTATGCAACAAAAATTATACGTAATCGTGAAAACTGAAAAAACCGCAAACCATAAACAGCAACGGCACCGACCACTTGATTTCCCATGTGACGAAATTCAATTTAGGTTATGCAACAAGAATTATACAAAATCATTAAAACCTGAAAAAATTATGGAAACATATTTTTTAAAAAATAAAAAAAATGCGTCTGATGCGGGATGCGAACCTAGGTCTTACCGTACTAAAGTGTGCATTGAACAGAATCGCCATCAGCCACTTATTTACAGCTTAAGTTATCAGACAAGAAATATAAGCAATTCTTTAAATAGGCAAACAAAATCGAATAATTGGGAAAACTATAATTAATATGTAAGCTAACATCGCCGACGTTATTATTACTCTACGCAAAATAAACAACATACAAAAATGTTGCTTGCTTATAGAATCGATATTGTTAAAAATCGATTTTAAAAAAATTTGAAGGCGGGAGTGGGCGTTGCCCAATAATTTTAGATTTTCCGCGATATTTAGAAAATGATAAAAATGTTGTGCATATAGCTTTAAAACTGAGAGAAATAGCTTTAATCATGTTGACACGCCCCCATTAGTATAGCCATAAAATCTTAACATGCCAATTTTCGAATAAAATTGTGTTCAGACGGACGGCCAGCAAGATGGGCATTGCACAAACCCAATATACTCTTTTCACTTCGTGATCGAGAATAAAAGCAAAGCGAAAGCAGCGGATGAATTGCAATGCGTGAATGCCAAAAATGTTGTGCTAGTTTCTGCAGAGCGCCACAATGCTTCTTGCAATCCACAACGCAATCCACAGCCAGCAAAGCTCTCTCTCTCTCTCTCTCGACTGGAATGCGAGTGCGCATTCGACACGAAACACTTTGGCATTGAAACACGTGTGGAACTTAGCAGTGCAGCTTGTGGGAGGCATTTCATGGACAGAACATGGCATCCACAGACTGATATCAGCCGGTGGCATATTTAATGCATGAGCCGCATCAAAATCTGAACTTTCGGTTAGCATCCACATGCGCTACACATAGCAAATGTTTCTCTTAAGCCGTAAATCATGCGCTTCACTTAAGGCGCACAAACAATCCATATTACTTATACACTTGCATTTATTTTTGCATTTTTCGTGCTACTTTAATGCTACGCACAGCTTCCACATGGCCTAAAGGCTGTCCGTTTTAACAATTTTGTTTTTTGTTTTTTTTTTGTTATGAGTTCGCCAAAGTGTTGCGTCGTCTGTTTATATGGCGCCTCATTATTATTGTTGTTATTCTCCCCAGTTTCGGCTGGTGTTTGTCTTCATTTCTCTCTTTTTCTATCTGGCCTGCCAGTCAGTGCCTGGCGGCTAGCAGCTATTGCCAGCGCCTTTTCCTGCTCCGCTTTGCGGCTAACCCCAAACCGCACACAGACATCAGCAGCAGCAGCAGCAGCGGCAGCAACGCGAGATGCGAGTGGCGTGTGGCGCTGGCCATAAACCAAAATCGTCCGCAGCCACCAACAGTGGCAAAAGCAAAAACGAAGCAAAATTAATGAAAATCACCCACATATACACACGAACACCCTCAAACACACACACACACACAAAGCGAGACAATTAAAATGGCAGCCACAAACGTCCTTGCGGTGCACGCCAACTGAGCGACTGCCGCCAGAACCGACGACCGAGCACCGAGGACCAAGGACCAAGGACCAAGGACCGACGACCGACAAGCAGTCCCGGCACATTTGTCTTCCACGAATTTCACTTTCGCACTCATTAATTAAGATAATTAGGCCTTTTCGACGCCTTCAGAGTTCAACCTGCCAAATGGCACCCAACAAACGGAACCCCAGCCGCACGAAGGACGACGTCGCAGCCGCAGTCGCAGTCGCAGTCGACATCGACGTCGCGCATTAAGTGACAGTTCGAAGCTTGTAATAGTCCTGGCCGTGGACTGCAATTTTGAACTGCTTGCGTGGGCACTTGAAGCCTTTAATGAGTGCCTTTACCTCACGGTTCGTTGTTCTTAAGTCTGATTGGGCACATGCCCCACACACACTCATACACACACACACACACAACCCTACTCGAGGAAGCTCAAGCACTTGCGGCTCAGTTTTCGGCTTGCGTGTGGCATTCCAGCCCCTCACAACAGTTGACTTATTTATGTACTACACTTGTATTAGCCAGCATGGAAGACCACAAACAGCAGTGGGCCACACAGCAGCCAGTTTCCCATGTAAATGAAAATATATCGCTAACAACGAGTATGCACAATGTATCCAGAATATATACATTTATCAACATATATTCAGTTCTTCTGTTAAATAAGTGGTTATACTGGTCGAATATTTCATTCTTAACTGAAAATGTATTTAATAATTAAAATACAATTAGCTTGGGATTTGTGAAAATTCAAAATATTTAAAAAGGAAAACAATAAAATCGATTTTTACGACAATATTAATTTATAAAAGTTGTTAAATCTTTTCGATGCATTAACAAATATAAATAAAAACAATTCAAATTACTCTTACCAAAAAGTGCCCCACTAGAAGATACCCTGAACCCTGTCCTTACATTTCAACCCTCTTGCATTCTTTCGCACACTTGAACGCACACTTGAATAACTGCATACTAAACAATAAAAAGTCTACAACACAATCTAAAAATAGAACACACAAATGTATGTATGTATGAGTGTATACAAAAATTGCTTTCACTTTCTGCCAATAGGCCTGTCAAATTGTGTCTTCACAGGTTTCTTTAATAACTTCCGTGTTTCATAAAGAATCAACCATATATTTCCACAAAACCATTACACCCTTTTTACTCATTTTCAATAAGTTAGAGGTATAAAACATTTAAAATTGAAAAAAAAATGGCAAAATTGATATAATATAAAAAAAAATGAAGTAAAAACATAATGTTACTGTAGAAATCAAACTCATAATTTTCTTTTATTAAAGCCATTTTTTATGTTAATAATAAGGTTCTGCATATTTGTTGCAGAAACTGTGTATTTTGCAATTGAAATCTGTCAAGCTGTCTTTATTTTTTGCGACTAATTGCGATTTGCATGATTCTTGTCAACTTTCTCTGCCTTTCTGTTTTTTTCGATTACCACAAAGTCCATGTTGCAGGACTAGAATAATGTCCTGCATAGCAATCATCGGTCTAGTCATTTTATGTGGTTCTGTGCCAATGTTTTGGCTCAGCCCAGTCCTGTGCTAGGAGCAGGCGCTGAGTGTACGAGTATTGCGTATACGCCCGCTAGTCCCTCGTTAATTGCAATGTTTGTCATTTGCTTGTCAATTTGCATTTAAATTACAAAATTTAAACGCTATTTTTTTTATTATTTCCTGTTACTAAGTGCGTTGGGTCCTCATACTTTACGACCAGCAAGTGCCACAGTAGGCGGCAGCAGCAGGGCATTTGTCATAGCGACCACGGGCAGTGACAAGTCACTTTGAATGCTATAGACACTCTGACGTATGTCATTTTATGTCACGGTTACACCCACACACACACACACATATATATAGCTGAGAGAGAGGCTTAACCCAATCTTTTGTTTATGCTGCCACGTTGCTCGTTGGCTGGCTAACTCTCAATGAGCATGGCCAGGGTCGGGCAACGATTTTGGCTAATTTTGTTGCAAATTGCTCGACTGTAAAAAAGAGCAACGAAATTGCCGTTTTGTGCCACGGCCCTGCCCATGCCTCACGGCTGGCCTCGAACTTTGCTCTCTGACGCGGACGCGAGATGTTGGGCGCTGTTTGCCGTTTAATTAAAGCGACGCCCACCAAGCGCCATGCGCCAGGCGCCACGTACCACGCACCATCCAGCAAGCTACAGATCCACACACCCCGACACCTCCTGCAGCCCCATCCTGTGCGTGTTGACCTTATTATGTTAACTTTGTGTGCAGTGCATAAACTGTGATAAAAATCGCATATTCTACGCAACGTTGCCTGCCCCACGTTACTTGCCCCTTTTTAAATGTCTATAATTTATGTTGGCCGTTAAACTCGCTGCCTGCTTGGCTCTGCTTGGCTTGGCTTTGGCTTTGGCTTACAACAATTTGATGGCATATAATTATTAGTTCGTATAATTTATGGCTTCATTTTAGCTCACAAAGTTGTGCCAGCTGAGCCAGCCCCAGCCAAGTCCTGTCTTTCTGTATATATATATATATATATATATGTATAGCTCTTGGTACCACTCCACTGATTTATAACTTATTTCACCGAATTTTTTATGAGCTATCAAAAATGCAGCTGCTTTGAATTTTAATAAACATCAGCGACATGCAATATGCAACCGATAAAAATTGCTTTAAAAATAAATCAAATTAAGATTGAGAAATAATTGGATTAAGCTCTAATGTAATTACACTTCAAAAGACATCTTGATTGATTGATTTAGATTTAACAAATTTTCATTGTAGTACTTAAACTAGCAACTCTTCAATATATATGGCTGGACTAAAGGTCATCGCATTGGAGTCGAATCTGGAAAGCTGGCTCGGATGCACACGTGATTTTTTGCAAATACCACAATTTCTGAAGAGCTATTTCACTTTTTACTCCAGACATATTTAAGTCTATCGAAACGTTTTCGTTTCGGATATACTGTGATGCGCCATCATAATCTGTCAATTCGAAGGACTAACTAAATCTGCCAGTATTGTTACTTAAAAATAATAAGCTTCATTAAAAAATACAAACAATGTTTTTTGTAGACTTGAGGACACAAATCAGAAGTAATTGAACTAAAGAATATTAAAAATATTGTCTTGTGTGCTATTCACAGTTTGAAGTCGGTTATATAAGTATTTTGAATGCTCGTAAATAGATCGCCCGCATGCAAATAATTGCGGCAAAGTTTTCCAGGACTCGACCTCCTGCTGGCCTGGCCTGCTGATCTCAGCTCGAAGTGACACCAACTGCATTGCGGTTCGGGCGCGTCAAAAACTATTTGTTCGAGAATTTGTATTTGTTGTTCGTTTTTGTTTTTGTGTGTCAACAAAACAATAGGCCAAAGTGTTGGCCTGTCTAAGGCAGTCACTTGGCTGGCAGCCAACAATTGCAAGGCCCTGCACATAAACACATTCATTTTTCTTGGCCTGCCAGCTAAGTCAAATAGAAAAGGGCAACTAACTAAATTTGACTTTAAAGTCGTGTTGCCAACTCTGACAACCCTGTCATGCCAGACATAATAACATCAAAAATTCAAGCTATGCGCAAAATATTAAAGCACATTTCTCTGTTGTATTAAATCACATTAGTTCGTTATTTAGCTAACATTCTAAATTATGCGCCTAATTAACACAAAACAAATTTTTGCTCTAGTCTGATATTTTCCGCATAAAATTATTTAATATGACGTTATTTACTTTAAATACTATATTTATACTGACAAAACTTTGAGGCTTAGATATTTAGATATAAATTGGCAGAGAATTTTTGTTTAAATAATTGAATACTTGCTGTTTAGGGTGTTTGTTTTAATATGAATAAAACTTTTGATGGATAAAATGTTGAACAAATTTGATGATGCTATATTGTAAGCTAGAAAACGGGAAATGGAACAGATGCAACAGAGCAAATACTGCAAGATATAAATAAATATTATTTCCAAATATTTTCCATTCTGAACAGACTCTGCACATTTACAATGTAATAATACATAGATAAACATAAAACCAATATGAAAGTCATGAAAATTATTATTATTTTAATTTGATCAACGTTTTATAAAAAAAAGTATATGTAATTAGCTTGAATATACTGTATATAAATAAAATGAATAACTTAAAAACTGAAGTGCTTAACTTACTTCTTGATTAATAAAATATATCTACAATTTTAAGTAAGTAAATATATATATATATATAATATATAAATAATAAGTATATTTTCACTAAAATAAACACTATTAATAAACAACTTAAGTTAAGACGCTTGGTATCCGTGTCTTTATATATTATTTGTATCATATAAAGCATTTAAAAAATAATATTTATTCTTATAAAAGAAGCTTTTGATCTATTCAAAAATAAACAAGCTTGGTTTAAAAGAACTATGGCAAGCTCGAAAAAATGTTTTTTTAGAAAAATATGGCAATTAATAAAATCTTTGGTAAACATTTAAGTATGTTTATTTTTACAGATATAACCAATCATGCTTTTTTCAATGGCAAACCCCTTGAGTAAATGTTACTGAAAATATTCATGAATTTGAAGACAAAAGCTTTTCTCGTTTTTGTTAGTAAGCCGCTTGCGGCAAGTTATTTGGCACAACAAATCAATTTCCTATTAGCCTTTCTGTCTCTATATATATATATATATGTATTACTTATATTTGTTTTGCTGGGTTTCTTGCAACATAGGGCAAACTCCCCAATAAGCTCGCCAGAAAATAACTTTTTGCGGTGGGGATTTGAGTGCAAACTATAACAAGACGCTTAAAATATATATAAATAAAAATTTTCAAATTGCAACGTACAGAAAATTGAAAAGTCCTTTGGGCCAATTCCCAAACAACCAAAAACAAATCAGCTAAAAAAAAGCAATAAAACTTTGTGAAGCTCTAAGCTTAAAATACTTTAACAAGTTGAACTTGAAATCGAAATGGAAATCAAAATCGAAATGGAATGGAAATTGAAATGATTTACGTCGCATATGACACAAATGAAAGCCTCGTTCGAGCTGCAGTCGCATGCAAAACTTGCTCCTCAAGCGACCGACTGTAACAACTAACAAGCCTTGATGTTTGCCTAATGCAGCTGCCAACGTTGTCAACTGAAACTCTAACAACTGCTAACTGCTAACTGCTAACAAGCGGCAAATGGCAGCTACTGCTACAACTTGAGCTCGTAAAACTGCCGCCCAAGGACAACTTTTAACAACGTCAGCCAAGGCTAGCGCTCCTTTTGCGGCGAGCAGGCTGGCTGTGGGGGGTGAGGGACTCCAGAGGATAGGTGGAGTGGTAACCGGTTGGGCCATTTGATTTTTACGACCATCGCTAACGAGTTGCACTTGCAGTTGCGCAGCGATGGAAAAGGCTCCGAACAAATAAATACAACGTGGCGTATGAGCAATATATGCCTAAAGAGGCAATCAGCCAGCACCACGTACAGCCCAAAGCGTTTTGTATGCATCATATCACGCATTAAACGCAAATTAAGCTTTGAGCGGGCCCTAAAACATTAGCTATATGCTAATCACCCATGAAAAAAGTTTGCAAATTAAAATCGATTAAGCCTACCAAAAAAGAGACTACATATTTGTGCTAAATCGCTAGAAAAAAATAATTAGTATAAAGACTCAAACATTTACGACCCTAACCATATTGAACACGCACGACTTAACACGACGTATCTGTGTACAAAATCCAATGCCATGCGTGTTCCTGCGTGTCGACGTTGAGAACACTAGCATAACAATAAGACCTAGACAACTAAACAAAAACATGATAATAGTATCGAATAAGAATCTAATTAATCAAATAAAAAAATTTGCTAACATTGAAATTAAGAATTATAAAAATAAAAAAATAAATAAATCATTAACAATATCGATAATTATAAAATTTTTTATTATTATATGTAAAAAATCCGTCACGAGCTTTAATTTACTCATTTACAAAGCGAAAAGAATATATAGGGTTTGTGCAATGTCCGTCTTGCCGTCTATTGAAGCTAGAGACTGATATTTGAACTTGGAATATATACTCGTGTATTCCCGGGTCAGACAAAGTGTTAAGATTTTTGTGGGAGGCTGGTAAATCGATAACATAACGAAATCGATAAAAGATGAATATTTACCATAATATTAAAGTCAGAGCCACCAAATTTGGTAAAATTCCCGGGTACATGAAAGAGGACAAACCATGCAAAAAATGCCATCAAACATGAAAACCGGTTCAGTTTAAAAAAGGTAAAGGGGTTTGAAATATGGGAACTATAGATCCGAGAGCTTCACATGTCAAAATTTTTGTCAATTTTTGTATGATTTTTGACAAAAAATGTGACCCTCTCAGAATCGGTTTTAAAGTTGTTTTATATACTAACTGTGATGACCACAATCGATTAAAAATGTAAATTTGCATTTCTAAATTTTGAAAAAAAAATTTTCGAAAATGAGTAAGGGGGAGTATATGATATTTTATCAAAAGATTCAAAAAATGTAATTTTTTTTTTTAAATTTGGAGTAATATACAAATTCTATATTTTTTGCAGAATAACAACGTTCTTACTTGTTTTTATTTGTCATTTTTTTAAGCAACTATATAATTTCCCTACTTCACAGCATACCTTTCTTATCCTCATGCAAATCTTACAGCCTACACACAATTACACATAAGATGTAACACAGTACATGTCTTAGCCTATAAAAAAAAAATTATGTATTATTAGATTGGGATAAAATAGTTACGATTACATTAAGAGCAATAAACATTAATAGGACAAACTATGTAATCAGGGTTTTTAGTCTAATCATATGATGTGAAACCCAATTTTGCTATTATATTTTTTAAGAACTGTGGAAAGCAATTTTTAAATTTTTAAATTTATTTAAACCAGCCTGCTACACACCAAGTGTCTTAACAAAAAACATGATATTTACATAAAAACTGTTATCAAAACATTTCAACAATGAATCAACATTTCATTTTTATTTGTTACAAAGGTACAATTTTTAACATTCTTTGAAATTAAATTAAGTTGTCAAATATGTACAAAAATTGTACATGCAACTCAGATAAACATTTGCAACTTGATAGTATTTCTATCAATGCGCTAAGCACTTAAGAAACACATACAAAATAATATTTTTACAATCAGGATAAGGACTCAATTCATCACCCCTGGCAACAAATCGTTTGGTTGCAGAATTCATATATTTTCAAAATTATTCTACCTATTACTAAGCTTTCAATGCTTGTGAGCAATGCAAATATTTGGAAATGGTAACGCAAAGGGAAACAATCAATAGAATTCTGTGAATCTGTGAACATTTTACCATAATCTGTAAAAATGCAAAAACAAAGAAAAAGAAAATGCAAAATCAAAAATCAATATGCTGCATTGCATGAAAGCTGGCGTAATTTCTGCACTAAGACGATAAGCGACAGGGCAAAGCTGAAAACTCTGAAAATTCAGAGACTGCAGATACAATGCCTGCATGTCCACACACACGCACACACAGATTACACACACTCAAAGGAAAAAATCATGAATTGTGTATTTAAATCAATGTTTACTTCAAGAACGTTTCGAACAATAAGAGACTTTATATTTTCATTAATTTAAACTTTATTTAACTATATTGTTTTTATATTTTCAACATAAATGGTTGGCTAATATTAATTAATAAACCACAACTTTGATTCAGAACGTAATTTTTCTCTAAGTGCACATATGTGTGTGGCACACATACTCTATATGCTGGCAAGTGTTGCCAACGTCAAGCAAAAACAATTTATTTTTATGTGTCTATGTTTAAAATTAAAGTTTGCATACATCCCGACGAGTCGAAGCAAATCTGCGGGTAGCCTGACAGGCAAACTGGCAAACTGACAAAATGGCAGACTGGCAGAACCGAGTCCTGTTTCTGCTTTGGATTCTGGTTACTGAAAAAGTATTGCCGACAAGTGGAGTCGGAGCCAGAGTCAGTTGCAGCCGCGTTGGCGACGCGTCTCTGACAACTGATGCGATGCCTCTGATTCTGTTGCTGATGCGGACGCGGATGTTGCTGCTGTCACCAAGTCCTCAAGTCATGCGGCATCGATGGCAATTTTATGACAGAAATTCAATTTACCGAACGAAAATATATTAAAAGTTCATAAACTTTCAATCAAATCCATGCTCAAAAATAAATCAAATAGTTTTTAGCATGTTTATAAAAAAGAGACAGACGTAACCCATTGGTAGCTTGAGAAAAACTAATTTAAAGTATTTTGTACTTTTGAATTTTAATACCTGGCATGATTCATCACATAAATTACATTTAAAATTAATTCGATTTTTCAAGTTATAAAAGAGAACAACATTTAAAATGACATATGTAGTTGGGAGCATAAGATAAAAGGCATTTAATTAGAATATATTGTCTCATTTTAAAACAATATTACATTTGCCAGAGTTATTACTTTCGAGATCCCTATGCACAAACCGATTCGTCAAGCTCAATATAAGCTTCGAAATAATTTTTAATAATAATTAATAATTATTAACAATTATTTTCCAATATATAACCTATATTATTTCGAACCTTATATTGTAAATGGATTATTATTATAGAAGATAGTAAACTCAGTCGCTCTCAAAATAAGAATGGTGCTTCTATTTCAATATCGAGTTACTACTGTACCATTCATAACAAAAGGCAAGCGCCATATATGCTCGGAATTTAACCAGACAGTTGCTAGCTGCTAAAGTCGGGGATTTGTGGCCTCATGTATGTTTAGAGCGTACTTAAATGATTTCAATAACTAGTCAGAATCATTAGTTAAGCCACGAGGCACTTAAGCTCGGCTTTGGCCTGGCCCTGATTCAGGCAGGCAGTAACGGATCTGCTGTCATTGAAATGATAAAGCCATTTGACAAAGGCACAAGCGGACAAGTTGAGACGCAAACAGAAATCCCCGCGGCAATGCAACACGTCTGGAGATAACAAAAACCCGCCACAGGGAACGAGCAGCAGTCAGGGGCACGACATATCGGCAAATGTTGCCGCCAAGGAAGACGCAGCTTCCGCTCCGGCCACACGCCTGTCAATCCGGCCACAAAAAAAGGACGGGAAGATAACAATCGAAGCGTTCTCAGGGAACAGCAGCAGCCGTAGCCGCAACAACCGAATGCAAATCACACGGAAGCGAACGTGCCTAGTGCTAGGTCCTCGGTTTGTTAGTACACAGGTTGGGTTTGGCTTTTCATTCGAAGCAGGCATTTTGGCCAGTAAAGAGGTAAATTTATTGCTTATGTATCTCATGCAAATTTAATCCATTCGCTGCCCAGTCTAACAGCGCTTTATAAGTGCAGCATTTGATACCTCAAACAGTGCCTTTTACACCTTTAAGGTTTACACCTTGCCTATTCAATAGCTTATCTGAACACTGAGATTTTCAAAATAATGCCTCTAAGGACCAGTTTGGAATTCATAATACTTATTTTAAGAGCCTCGAGGTGGATAAACAATAAAAGACCAAGTGACCAAAGACATATAATATGAATTATATACGACAGGGTAAAATATACGCTAATGTTTATAGATAAATAGACTAAAGTGCTGGATATGGCCAACTTTCTAAGGTTTAGCTTCGCAATGAGTTTCGCTATACAAATAAATTATACTTAATCATTAAATATTTAAATCTATTAAAGATACAGAAATGATTAAAGCTTTAAATCTTAAACAGTTACTGTAAGCTTTTATTGTTGCATTATAATGAATATTCTACTATTCAAAAACTATGTTTAATAACAAGGCTTTGCTTTGTTCATTGTTTTATTTAAAACTATTATATTTTTTGAACTCAATTAATTGCAGCTTTTTACATAAGCAAAAACTCGGATCTCTAAAGTTATAAAAAAAAAATGTCTTAAAATGTCAGACTACTCCCAAACGGACACTGCACAAAACCAATATATCCATTTTCATTTTGTAAACAGTGTATAAAAACCGTGTATTCTGTGGCGTTGGACTTTTAGCTTTATAATTATATCAATCAAATTAAACTGTTTCTGAGCTTTAATTAAAATATTAATTAATATGCATTGTTAAAATTAAATAATGAAAATGTTTTCATTGAACAGTTTTTATTTTGATATACAGTCAGCAATTATTATTACTTAACACATATACGCAAAGTAAGCACAGTTATATAAGAATATATATGTTTTATGTTGCAATTTAGATAAGAGTTTTAGGAAAAATGAAAGCAAGTGAGTATAATTTTATGAGTGACCTAAACGTGCCAAAATATAATATTTCTGAAACTGCGTAGAAGCCAAGGAAAATAGCTTGGCGACAATTTTGTCTTTGCCAAAAACATTAAGTATAAGACATGTTTCGCTATCCATCAGAGAAAACTACATTTATTTTTGTGATGTAAACAAAAACACTGAAACTTCGACAAGATGCATATGTCGGTTGATTAACTTTGAGGGATTCAAAGGCCGAATCAGTGACGTGCCTGTTCGTTTGAGTTATTTCAAATTAACATTTTGTTGTCAGCCACAAAAGAGGCGCAGTGCCCCGGGCCCCTAATAGCCAATTTTAATGACAACAGCGATTGAATTAAATTATCAATCTACGGACGAACGTAGGGTCAGGCCCAAAAAGGCAGCGCAATCAAATTGATTGTATTTACTTTGACACCAACATCCACAAGCGACGCGTCGGTCACGCGTCCGGGGCCTTGAGTTGGGCTCTGCCCAGGCCTCTATTTGACTTAAATACGGTTTTTGGCTCGTTAAGTGTAACTAACAAGTTTCCAATGTCCTAACGCCGCTGCTATCGGTTGTTTTGGGCGTCCTTATTGTTTGTTTTCTTTTCTCCTCGTCGCTGAATGTCGCACCCAATATATCGCTTGGGCATATTGCTTGGGTTGGCGTATGTCAAGTGGTAAACATGAGCATTTAAAAACAGATTTTTACTTTGTTAAATTTACGAATTTAAATTGAGTGAATTCGGGTATCGAATTTAAATTGAAAATTGGGATCGTTAAAACACATAGACATATTACTTCCTGCATATTTTCAATAGTAAAGTTTTTTTAGTTAACGTTTGGCAAAATGCTGTTAAATTTAACGATTTCAAAATATATTGTATACGAGACATAAAATGGGTAACCTTTATACTTATTATCGGAAAATATTCTTATCTAGATTTATTTTTCACTTTTAACAATGTACATGTTTATAATGTTTATATTATATAAAGATAATTTATACTTTACAAAAATAATTACCAGTAATACATAAGTTTGTAGCATTAACTTATAATAGAAAATATTTTTATTACATACATATTTACTATCTATTTTATTCATTAGATTTCAGTTTCCAAATTTTAAATTACCATAAAAATTATTTCGTTAAAGAGCCAGGACTTTTAATCTATAAGCTTGCTTTTATAAATTTATAAAAATAAATATGCTTTACATTTGCCATATTTTGAATTCCAATTTATATTATATTTTATAGTATTATTTTATGCGGTCACATACTTAACTATATAACTGAAACTAATTAAGCCGCCCCATTATAACATATTCTTTTGCAATTATTTCGCTGTAGCGCATTATAGATGTCATCTATAGTCAAAACACTCATCCTATTGGCAACCCACTCGGACTTGAACAACTCTCAGTTTGATCACGGACATTCCACAGGCGGCACGTTACGACGTGAGCCCCTTTAAAGAGAGGTGGAAAAAGTAAAAACAAAATAATAAAATGCATACACAATAAATAAATAAAAGCATAAAATAATCATGTCACGTGCGAATTGATTGAATTTCTTCCGACGCCATTTTGTTTCGACCGGAAGAAGCCACCGCGCTTGGCCTTTTTTCTGACAACCAGCCCCCAAAAACGGACAGTGTCGGCTTTTTCCCTTTTCTCGCTCGACACAGTCGTTTCATTTAATGGCCACAGACAAAAGGTATTTAATTTAATGCCCGCCACTTGGGCAGGTAATTTGAGCTATGAGCACTCGCTACACTCGCAGAAAAATCGCTTTGGTTCAGCTGTGCGCCAATGTGGACCCAAAAAAGAACCCCTATATTCCAATCGAAAAGGCAAGAATGCCAATATACATGCTGGGCACAATGTGAGCAATCAACAAAAACCGCGGCTTAGATCGTGACAAAAAAGCCAAAATCCCCAGAACACGTCTATGTATGGGTGTCTATGTATGTGCGTGTGTGCGTGTGTCCAGCCAGCGTGTGGCATTAAGCCATTTTTTTCGCAATATAAAAAGAGCATTTATTTATTTGTTCAAGCCCAACTATATTATACCCGAACCCAGTTATAAGGAAATATAGATAGGTCTTGGAGATTGGTTTCAAATTTTTAATAATATTTTAATTAAATTTGGTAAAAACTGAGAATGTATTTAAATATTGAGTCAATTTTGAGCTTTAGAAGTTATTTTATCTACTCAATTAAACCCTTCTTAAAGAAGCTTTAAATTTAAATATATTTACTTTTTAAATTTTAGTATTAAATTCAGATTGTGTTATCATTATATGAACCCAATATAGCCCTTTTATTTTAAGGGTAAGGGTATCAAAATCTCCCTGCGTTGCACGCGAAGACGAGGTTTTTTCAAACGAATTTCAAAATTATCGTTTTTATGCTTCCGCACCGAGAAATCTGCCCAAAAAGTGCCCAGCAAAATTGTTAAAGTCTGCGTGCACATAAAAGCCAACACTTTGATTGCCACGCCCACGCCCCTGGCCCAGAATGGCCCTTCCTGTTCCCTCCTAGTCAAATTCCCAGTTGCTGTTCAGTTTGGCTCACTCCATGGATTCAAACTGCCATTGTTATTGTTTCACTTGCAATGAAGGTGTCATCATATTTTTTCAATTTCATGCTGATTTTTTGTGTGGTTTTTGCTTACATTGAAATATGTGCAAATGGAGGCGGTTTTACGGTTTTGGTTCAGTCTGGTCTTGGATTGTATGATCTGTACGAAATTACAAGGCCAACTGATATTGGCACAATAAATATAGTAGAATTTGCGGAAGCAAAGAATACGCAAGTCGACTCAAGGCAAACACAAAATAGTAATTATTGTTCAATTTTAAAGCTGCTTTTAAAATAAAAATAGTACTTGATATGCCCCAGGGAAAATTGCGTAGTGTGTTCTGATGGCTTTCCTGCAGCTCGCTGAAAAGTCAGCAGAAATATGAACGCGTGTTTGTTGAGGAAAAAATGCTTGTTGCACTTTATGGGCCAGTTCAGCTTCGGCTGAAGAGAGAGGGGCAAACAGAAAAAAGATCCGAGAATTCCCAGTAGTTTCGAGTAAAAGAGAAAGTATGACACGCACACACACAAAAACACTCTCCCACATACACACACACACAGACACAGGCACACACACACATCTAAGACGAACACGAACACTTGCAGTAAAAGCACGAAAAACTCGTTACAGAAACCGTTAGTTTTTCAATTATGGCGCGTAGATTAGTATTTGAAAGCCATGCAGCTAGTGTGCGGGTATGTGTGTGCGAATCTGCGTAAATGTGGCGTACGAGCGAGCGGAGAGCCATTATTGGATTTTGGCTTTCTGCAGTGGCGCTTCCATTGCGACTGGACATTGCTAAAGGTGATGGCAAAAAACTTTCTGACAGGCGCACAATAACTTTGAATAAGAAGAACGTGCAGTGCTCTGTGGGCGAAACCTTGCAGCTGCAATTTTCCATTCAACTTGGGTTTATGGTTCGGTCCCATTTTCGAAGCCAGAAGTATTTATGCCACTAGCTGAGCTAGCGTCTGCGAGCATCGGACTAATTTCACAACCATAACGCATACGCCGTGTTGTGCGCCTGCAATTATCACGGTGCAGTCAACTTTACTAATACCTTCGAAATAGGGGTCGTTATCGTAGGTTTATTACCGTTAATGAGACTTCAATTTAGTATTGTTTTATTGCAAAACAGATTTTCCCGTGATATAACTCAATTTATTAAAAATCAAATGTAATCCTTAAACTGGTCTGAAATGCCCCGATTAAGTTCTATAAACTATAAAGTGGTTATGGTTTAATTATAAAATGTATTACATTAAATAAAAATGTAATTTAAAAATATGAAAATTAATTAAAAATTTGTAAAAACTATGATATATTAGAATTAAATACCATTGCCCAAATTTGATAACATTTTTGATGCTGAGTATGTAACTTTTGACTTCTGATGGCCACAAATGCCTTTGGCAATATGAAATTGTTCTCACTTTAGAAATGAAATTAATAAAATTATTCGATTTAAAACTATGTTAGTTTGTGAGCTATTTTACTGAAAATCTTACTTTTCAATACACAGAACTAGCAGAAAAGTTAAAGAATGCGAAGTACTTTAAGTAGCTAGCTCTGTTTATCGCAATGTCTTCGGCTTAGTATTCTTTTATGCGTTTTTATTGTGGAGCACTCCATGCAGTTATCGCTGCGGCAGTCGCAGCAGCAATCGTAGTGGCAGTGGCAGTCGTACTCATTTTATTGTTCATTGAACGGACTTACGTGTGAACTACTAGGCGACAACAACTTATGCCATTTCCGCTTCCGACGACCTGAGCTCAACCACAGTGGCTGCAGCCATAGCCCCACAATGGGCAATGCCAAGAAACGGAACACAATTGTGAGGTCATGTATGTGACAAACAATAAAGACGATAACTTACTGCGCGCTGCTTAAGAGAGCAACGGAGTTGTAAAGCGCACAGAGCGGCACAAGACGGAAACGGAAATGCCCCATGTAGGTGTGTGTTCGCTCTTTGTGTGCGCGTTAGCAAGTACGAGTGTGCACACACACACAGGTGTACGTGTATGCGATTACTTTAAAAATAAAATTAGGTTTTCATTTTTAACACAACATTTTTCAAAAGTTAAGTTTATTTTGCTGAAAGAAAATATTGTTGCCGTCGTCATAAGCTTTGACTTTTGTTTAGGTGCAACAGCAGCAACGCCACAACAACAACAACACTGAACTTATGCAGCAGCTGTGTTGCCAGTTGCCAGTTGACCGTTGCCAGTAACACAGCAACTTGGGGCAAAAGTTTTGTTTGTCCCCACACTTAAAAAGTCGTAAAATGCACATTCCGCATAAAAACCACAGTTTGAAATTATGGCCTCACTGCATATAGAGCGTAGGGTGTCTCGGCCATTCTTTTCTCATATTGGACTCCGTCCTGCCCCTGGGATGTATCACATTTGCAGTTTAAAGTTGGACGTGCTTTTATCTTTAATGCATTCTACGTTAACTTTTCTATTTTCTTTCTTTTATTCTCAATAGCCTATCGCGGTTTCCCAAATTCACGCGAGTCCCATTGGATGCCTTTCTTTTGTTTGTAACTATTTTGTAATTTGACTAAGAGTTGAAAGCATTAATGACTATCGCAATCGGAATTATTCTTGGTAAGTTAAGAGGTTAAGAAATGGAAAGTTGAAAAGAATTGTTAAAACAACTCAAAATTTGATAAAATCAATTCCTCAGCGTTTGCGAAAGTTCATTGACGTCAAGAGAAGATTTAATTTTTTATTAAAATTGCTCTTGTTAAATCAAGATTTTGCTTTTATCCTCTTTTTCCAAACAATAATGTATTAACCAAACTTTTGACCTCCAACATAAATCAAATTAAATACAATCATCTAAAATCTAATTTTTAATATAATTAATTTTTAGAAATTTATTGCAAATTTCTTAAAACTTCGAAAGGCTCAAAGCGTCAAATTTTAAAAATGAAAAAATTAAAAGTGTAAAATTTTTTTGATTTACAATATAGTTTTAATATTAAGCGAACCATTATCAATTAGTCAGCAGATGAAAGCAAAGTATATTTTAATAAAATTTATAAATATGCGTGATTAACTTAACCGGAACCAAAATATCTTTTAGGGAAAACAGCTGTTCTGCAGCAAAGGGAAAACACTTTCATCGAGAGAAAAGTCAACTTTCTGGCGAAGGTTTGCCCTGTCAAAACACAAAAACAGCGCAGAGAAAACATATCGAGCAAAGTTGTCGAACCGCAGATACCGCCATCGAAACGAGGAACCCTAAGGAAAAACCATTCGTTGCGAAAGTTTGCAGCTTGAGTTACGTCCTTAAAGACTTTGCTGACCTGCTTAATTCCTTGCCGCGACTCGTGCTGAGCTGTAAAAACCAAAATCAAATTTAAATTCAGCCGAGCTTCTTTTTGTCCCCCGAGTGAACACTGGGTACCACCTGTTGGATGTCAGTGACCCCCGTTCCCCCCATCAAATTAAACTTTTTTAATACATAACGTTATTTTTACGTTTAGACCGCGAATCGACCATTAACTCGCATAAGGCTCGTAAACGTAATGGCAACTTTGCTCTGCCGACCCGATGAAACGTCTGAGGCTAATGGCAAGACTTTGCCATGATGAAAAGATCCGCCCCTCATCAACGCCCCCTTGCCGAGCTGTGGTAAGCAAATGTTTTGACCGCAGGATAGGTCCGCTTATCAGCAATGTGGTGGCAGTTATTGTTATTGCTGCCTCTGCTGCTGCTGCTGCTGTTGTTGTTGTTGGTATTAGCAGCACATTATTACAGTTATTTATGCCCCACTACCCCCTCCATTATCACTGGGCCATTGACCACCAAACGCAAGCAGGTGCTTAAATTTCCGCTTTAAATGTGTTTAGCAACAGCTTTCAATAATTCTTTGCACAAGTTTTAATTAGCTTGGTTTAAATGTTGCCGTTTGAAACGGAAATTAATCGTACACGACAAAATTGCATAAAGTACATATTATACAATATTTATATTCACTGAATGTTTGGTTAATAAATATTTAATTGGAATATCTCTGTTCAGTGAGATCAAACCTTCGAATATAAACAGTAAAAAGTTTTAAATTAACAACATTTTGGTTTTTATATATAACAACGACAAAAGAAATTAATTTTAAGCCAAATTGCAATTAAAACTTTTTGAGTAAAAAATTAAGTGGTTCTCTATGACTTTGAAAGCGAAATTGGCATTAAATTAAATGCACAATTGCAACCCAGATTAAATTAAATTTTGAGTATAAACCAAAATTGACATTTAAATAAAAGCAGGGTAGAGTAGCAGCAACTGTAAATTCTTTATGCATTTGCATTCTATGATGCTCGCTTACTTTTCATACAAGCAAGCAACGTAGGCCGAATTATTACATATTATTATTTTGCGAAGTGAACTTTACTTTTACAATCGTCATTTCATAAGTCGACAAGCGATTCAATCAATTGCAAAACACAAAATTTGAACATGTTAATGTCAGTGAAATGTTTTTATTTTCTTATTTAACATTGCGGTTAAGTCAAACAAAATATAAATTTTTGACAGAAATTTTTTAAACTTTTTTCACTTTTAAATTAAATCCAGCCTGCAATTGAATCAAATCCTCGGGTGTAAACAATTTTGGTATTCAATTGAATTGATTTGATTGGATTGGACTCAAGTACAATAAGAAAATAACAATGCCACAAGGAGTTCAATCGTAACCAAGATTTTTTACTCTGTACTAATAATACAATTTTTATTTTTATTACTATCCATAATTCTAAGACTGTTATTTGTATTTATATTAAGCCAGCATAATATGGGGTAAATAAATAAATTTAGGAGTGTGCGGATTAGGATCTAGCACAAACAATATGCTGCTTGTTAATTTTAAAGAAACTTAAAGTTACTCACTATAAAGATACTTTCATTGATTGTTATTCGAATTGGTTAATATAAAATCGGTATAGTTGGGAGTCTTCAATTATTTTGAGACCAACGCAACACCCAACGCATTTAAAGTTAGTCTACTCATGTAGACCAATCAATTTACAATTTAACCGAATTACATTATACAAATTTAAATAAGTATTAAAAACTACAATTAATTCCGATTATTTATGTTAACATGATCTTTAACATAACTCAAATAAAAGTTAAGTTATTGCCGGGTGAACTACTTTTTATTCTTTACTCGGAAGAATTTAAGAATAAATAAAAGAGTACATAGCCTTATTAAAGAGCCTTATGCGTATTTTAAATAATTAAATCCATATGTAATTTACATCATTTATCTATGACTCACAAATTCAATAATTCGGAGAATGTCAGACAAAAAAGTATATTTTCCTTTGTAAGACGCAGTATGATGATATAATATAAGCCAGAATAAGCCAGTTTCTATTGCTAGCGTTGAGACATTGTCAATTTGTCAAGGGCTCAGTGTCGTGCACAGCTCGCCCTCTTAAGTTCCACACCAAGTCAACCTTCAGCTAAAATCTTGGTCATTTCGACAACCGAGAACATATTGTTGCACAGTTTTTAAAATAAAATTAAGTAGAAATTCTCAACGCATGAAGAGACGACTTCGGCCTGGCGTCCTGGCGTCCTGGCGTCCTTGACTGTCAGCCAGAGTACACACATACACAGACACGCACACTTCAAACAATGCAAGACAGGCGAAGCAGCAGAAAAACTTCCTAGTTGAGTATGAAGTGAAGATGTTGCCACACTCACACACACAGATGACACGAAGATAGTTAAAGTGCCGCAATAGACAGACCAACACAGGCAAACACACACAGGCTTGAAGTGCTGTTGTGTCCTGTTCGTGATTCCCTTGGCTCGTTGGCCGTTTGAGCAGCCGGGAAATATGCCACAATTGCAACATAACTTTGCAGCTTATTATTTTTTATTGCAGCTAATAAGCTTGACTTGCCGGTTAATGGCGCATTTCCGTTTCCGCTGCGTTCACCACCGCACACACAAAACCTGTCGTAAAGTTTATAATGAAAATATTTTCAGCTTAGTGCTGACATGAAGGGAAAATTGCAAAGCCAACATGTTGTTGCACAGCGCTGTATCTAGAACTACAAAGCCCTAAACACACATTGACAGCCGCTCACAAACAAACACACATACATACACACACACACACACACGCTTTCTTAAAGCCGTCTGTATGTGTTTGCGTGTTTTTCTATATCTTGCTGTTTTCTACACTTTTGAGCTTATTAAAATAAAATTTGCCGCACTTTTCATTTATTTTATTTTCACATATTTCCTTATTGAAACTTTCAGACTCGTGACGGGTCTTTCCTTCTCTGAAGTGTGCTGGCAAATGGCCCCATTTGGTTGGCATAGCGTCTAACAATAAAAAGAAACACGCCCACTTTGTTTTTGTTGTCTGTTTATTGCATTTTCTGTGCTTTTTGTTCAGCCTCGACAGTGTTCAGGCTGTGAGTGTGTGGGTGTGCTGGTGTGTTTGTAGCTCATTTGTGTGTTTGACCGGAAGTTGTTATGTCCCCAGAAACGCCGCATGTAAACGTGCCCCTCTCCCACACCTGTCCAACCACTGCTGAACATGCTCTGACATTTGGTTATGTTTTGTTGTCTAAGCTTTGTGGAGGCTTTAATAGATGCTATTCAACGAAAGGCATTTAGCTTATATGGTATTATTAAAGTATATTGTTTGACTTAAATTCGTCAAAAGAAAATATGTTGAAGTTTTAAAATTATTTAACAGAACATAACTTATTGCAACCCCACTTTATCTTGCCCTGACTTTCCATAACATAAACATCAACATAAACTTATACTAACATTGTACTAAGATCACCACACTAACATAGATCAAACAAAACATTAGCCCTAAAACCTTTTTAATTGTATTAGTATTATTTTTTTAAATTTTTAATATTAAAGGTACTTTACTTATTAATAAATGTTAAGAACATTTTTTTCATAGTTCAGTTCAAATAAAAGCACCACTGCAACTTTCAGCTTTCAATTCCCACAAAGAAATAAATTCTTTTATCTTTGAAGCCCATTCTTTTTTGTACACTAACATTATCCTTCGTCTTTTCGATTACGCCCTACTTAAAAACTGTGTTAAAAAATGGTAAGCACAGACAATGTTCAAAATTAAGGTTTTTTTTGTTGGTTAATAAATTTTTAATGTAAATTAAAAAAATACAAACCTTTGTAATATTTCTTTAACTTTAAATTGAGATCAAAACAAACATAAGAAATCTGAATAAGCTTTACACAAATGAATGTGCTTCATAGTTTCGACGGATGACGGTCCTGGATTAAAAGCATTATGAATACATTTTTCATTTCAAAAAGAATAACAGCATATACACTTAAACTCTACTACTATATCCACACATTCGGACTTATTATCATATGAGCTACTATACGGCATGAAAAAGCTCGAAAATTAAAACTCGTTGTTCTGATGATCTATTTAATGCTCACCAATTATATTTCAATTTATTGTCAGGCTTTGGACACATAATTGTATAATTATTTTATAAATTAACCCAAATGGTCAACTATGCGTAAATAAAAAACAACAATATTAATCCGCCACAATCGAAAGCATTAATCTTTTACTTAATAGTCCCAAACAATTACGCACATATAATCATCCGTGCTCAAACATATATGCATGCCAATTAAAACTAAAAATTAAAGAGCGGAATAAAAATAAAAACACAAATGAAATTATAAATGGTTGGGCGTGACAAACGAGCAAAAAAGCACCCCCAGGGAAAATATATGCGTACACTACATGGATCCGCCAGCCCCGAGGAAGAGCGCGATAAAAGAGAGCTCTGTGCTTTTGTGAGAAGTCAAAAGTTATGCGAAAAGTTGCGTTTAACAATTCGTTTGATAAGAGTTCCCAATAGCCCAGGCCACAGCTTCTGGTTCGAATTTGGAGCTTAATTTATAACAACATTCGCTTTGCTGCGCCAAAAGGTTGCCAAATCTCTGACACTTGCACTCCGGCCATTATTTTGGCATTCGGCCAACAGGAACTAGACAAGAAGAAGAAGAATAAAACTCAATGCACTTACAATACCAACAAACCTATATCAAGTAAGAAACTTTGCAAGTTTTCTTCAAAACAAACCGCAAAAATTCATGTCGCTGGTTAGCTACAATGCAAATAAAGATAAAAGTGGAGAAGAATAGTAGATGCCAGTTGAAAAAATAAAAAATTACTGCTACTTTAACACCACTTTGATATTGATGTTGGTCGAGTCGGGTTCTTCTTTGCTCTGATTTTTGACTTGCCTCTTTACGACTTGCCTTTCTGGTTCGTTCTCGCAAAGTTTTCGTACACTTTATGATTTTAGCATAAACTTTTGTCAGTTCGGCTTTGTGCTTGTATTTCTTCGCCCCACTTTTATATATTTGGTCCAGCCTGACATTATGTTTGCTGCCAAACCTTATTGATGATTATGATCCTATGAACGTATTGGACCTTTTCTAAAGGGTGCAAGAGTTCTCTTTATTTATATATTTATTATATATGTTGCATACAATGGCGTGCACCAAGCATAAATAGTATATATTTTATTTATCAGCACTTTTCCTATAGATCATCGTTATTAGCCTTTTAATTTGTTTTATTGTTAATTTAAGTTAAGCATACATATTTCCCTAACATTAAGCAAGAAATGCGCTTTACAAAGACCAAACGAAGAAAGAAACCTCCATTAAAACTCAATGAAAATAAATCACGAAAGTCCTTCAATAGATACAACTAGACACGCCTCGCAAACTACCAACAAATGTGATGCTTTAAGACATTGTCCAAACAGACAGGCAAATTATACGCACAAGCAATAACAATTTATATGGCTGGAGACATTTTAACTGCAGCGTACGTGCCTCTAAGCTGGGGGCGTGCTAAAGGTGCGACAACCTTGGTGAAGACAGAAGCATTTCGAAATTAACGATAATTGACAGAATAAACGACAAGTTGATCTGCTGAGCTGCTTTGCTGCTTCTCTCGCTGGCAACGGCAGCATTGGACATTGGCCATGAGATAATAGCCAGTGACATTAGAAGCCAATAAATAAGAGAACGAACACAAACAGCATCCCAAACGTGCAGGCAACGCGGCGGATGCGCAACATAAACGTATATGTATATAGTTGCTCTTACAAATAAATACACGAGGGTCGCTTTTAAAATATTAAGCACATATTAAATACAATTATAATGATATATGATATAACCAAACTAATTTTACAAAGACCTTCCATTAGAAAAATGTTATAAATTCAAACATTCATAACATATTGTATACTCATTTTGCATAATAAATAAAAAAATAAATTATTTTTCTTATTAAATAGGGAATTTGTTGACAAATGTTTAAGTTTAAAATAATGTAGTAAGTACAAAACATAGTATCAAAATAAATATAAATGAATCAATTTTAAAGTTATTCTTTTAGTGTTAAATTAAAATTCGTAAGCTGGCCCTGCTTGAGATCAAATTTTAAAATCAACATCAATTTTTTTGTGTATTTGAATATTATATTGAGATAAAATATAATAACGATCCCAATAAAGGAATTATTCTGAGATTTAAAGCAAATAATAAAATACACTCTTTTTCAGCATGTGAAAAGACTTAAATATATCTACATATCTACGACTCAATCCTGCAATTTCTTTAAATATTATAAAACTTTATTAAGAACATAACAATTTATTAATTTTTCATCAATCAAAATCAAAGGAATTTATTCGATTTATGGTTTCTATTATGTAAACTAATTGGCAAGTACAACACAAAGGATCCTAAAATAGTATGAAAATTTTGATTTTATAGCACGCAAATAGGATCGTTGCCTTCCGAGCTGGCGCCTTTGTTAACTGACTCTTAATATAGGCGTCAAACACATTTAACGCTTAATTACTTTAGAAGGCAACCGGAGATGGAAGGTAGATTGGGCAGGTGGGGCAAGGAGGCCCCACAAACTTTCACTTGCTAATTGGACAGCCTTTTGCAGCGTGTTAATTTAACTGCCCCTCAACGCGCTCTGTTAATCAAGGCAGCGAGTGCTGATGTTCCTCCTGCATTTGGCTACGTGTACGAGACGTTAAATGATGTCAAATTCGATATGCGACAGCTATATTAACTATATAAAATGTCAGTCGACACGTGTGTGAGTTTATTAAAATAATTAAAACTGATTTGTCGTAAATTATATTGAGTAGTCAACGTTAAGGAATCTTTCGCCCACTCAATTTACTTTCGTCTGTCATGCACGACTCTGTCATTCAATTATGCGATACGTAATGCCAGTAGAACGACTAGAAATGTGAGTACGTGACTTGTGGGCTCTGTGGCTTTTGCTGTCATCTCAAATTGAAGTACTCAAATTTTCAATATTTTTTATTTAAGCACAAGAGTCGCGATAAAAGTAAGTCGGAAAAGCAAGTACCGGTTTTAGTTTCAGTTAGCGGAAATAATGTAATATGACACAGCATCAAAAATTTAAGTTCTTTGCACACATTTGTTACACATTTAATTGGTTGTCTAAATACTAGGATGATACACACTGATTTGAGTGTTTCTTTCTATCTAGTTATTGATTACCCAAAAAATCAGCGAAATTCAATCGAATGGCACTTTCTTTCATTATAAATCCAAGTACAATCGGCACAGGATTCGTCCCTTTATTTTATTTAAAGATTACAAATATAAATTATTATTGATTACCGTTTAAGGCCCTGCCAGCCATAGCTAAATTTATAAAAATAAATAAATAAATTATTGATGTCATATTCGTTAGTGTTGCATAAATAAGAACACAATTCATGAAATAAGCACAAAAACAAAATGAAGGGAGCAGGAAATAAGCGGAATACGTTCTTAATGGAAGTGAATAGACTCAATACTTTATTCCGGGTATTATGAAATTTAAGAAATTTAACAGAAAACTTGATTGATTGATTACGCAGTTCTTGCTTTTTTCTCTAGATGTTAGGCATTACAAAGTACATGCGAATTTTGCTGCTTGCTTTTGCGATCTCTCCGAAATTTTTCTTTTTGATTGCTTCTGATTCAAAGCTTCCACACGGCTTGGCAATTAACTATGCACCAAAATGCAAAAATTTCCACAGACTTTGTTGCACATTCATCGAACTATCGTCGGTACGAGCCGCCTGCTTGACGTTGATGCCTGCATTTGGGGCAACCGCCAGTGATTTGTGTGCATGGAACGAGAAGCAAGTTTGGGTTTGCCCTTGCAGGCTTTGTTTTTGGGACTTATGCGTTCATATGTTGCATACGTCGAGCAACCAGAATTTGCGGCTTAGCCACAGCCCGCCAAGCAATGAATATTGGCAATATTTTGGCTTTCGGTGTTTACAAGTTTGCCAGGCTCTTCTACTGGCAAATGAATTCTTGCAGCCCACAAGTGTTTCACGTTGTTCTTTCAAAGCCGCATAATTGGCAAATACGCAATCAGAGGTCCAACAGCACCGATTCCCAATAGACAAATGTATCGTTACCCACAAAACCGGAAATGAAACTTATTCCAATTGAATTAAAAACCTTAAATTGCGCTTTAAATTGTTCTATGGTCTTTTTAATGTGTACAAGTCAAACCAGATGCCAGATATAGTTAAAGGTAATTAAAAATATTTTTTCTGATATTTGTATAGTTCTTACTTAATTATTTCCAGGCCTTAACCATTAGCTTTTAAGGATTTTAGGAGAAGCACATCTTTGGATGAATTCAAGAAATTATATAAAGTTTAATTGTTCAACCAATTTTTAAGCGAAATCTTGAAAACGAAGTTAATACTCCCGTCCACCTGACCGCTAAATATAAACTTAATTTTATAGTATCCCATAGGTAAAATTTCTGGAATGCCATCACCGGTAAACAAACACTGTTCTAACTTATATACATTCTGTGGTAAGGGCGGCTTAAATCCAGCTCCGAAGTCTGGAAAATTTGAGCATTGAGCAATATTTTTATAAACGTCATTGTAAAAGCTATTGAAAAAGTCAAAAATCCGCATCTTATGGATTCGATAGGGTAATTGTTGGTTCGCGTATGTCGCCGCTGAAGCAACGGAAACTCAAACACTCAATCTGCCGAATAAAAAATACAATCACTTGCTTCTGTCCCAAAGCACTTTGGTCTTACCATCGTGGTCTCATCAGCATCGAATTTCAAGTCGATTACACCCGACACACTTATTTCCTTACGTGACTTGCGGAATACTTGAAAACTCATGTTTAATTTCTTCTCATCCGAGCTGTAGCTCTCTACAGACACTATCTCAAAGTCCCAGTTGCGCTATATATTAAATATAAGGTGTAGAAGTTGCATGAAATCTAAAGTACCGCCAATTGCCTCACCATGCTGACACAGCTATCCATTTGAAGTATGCATAATATCCACGAGAAAACGACAACAATCAGGTCGTTAGAAAACATTACACTGACATCAAGTTTAATGTATATGTTTAATGACTGCCGCGGCCAGATCGGTGACATGTTTATATATCATTTTCTAACAAAATAGCGACTGAAATTAAGCGCACTTGTCAACTTTATCTAACTATCAAAATAAATAATAGCTTAGATAAAAAATACAATAATGTCAAATTTCGATAGATGTACTTCAGATTTTAAACAGTTTTAAAAAGTTATTATTATTTAACAAAATTCATAAACTTAATTTTTCAATATGAATTTATAACGGACTTGCCCTTATATAAATATAAATAAAAAAGAATTAAATATAAACATGCTCAAAATATATCCAGATTTTAATGATCATTTAATTTAATTTATTTTAGTTTAAATTTAAATATTTAATGTTTGTTTTTGTATGTTTCTTATCAAAATGAATAACAATTTACGTGAACCAACAACTCGTAAAAGTATAGAGTATAGAGCGGAATATCCAGCATTCATGACTAAACTATTATTTACGTGGATGTCAAATTATCAATTTTGATTTAAATTAACAAGTTTTTTAACACGCTATCGAATTATTATAGTGTTTATATTGTTTTTTAAATGGGTAGCGCTACCACGCAAAGATAAAACTATTTGAATTTTAAAAAATTTTACAAATTTTAACTACAATTCAGAACTGGAATATGGATTTTAAATTGTTGAATATTTTACTCTAACTGGAAGTTCCTTTTCCTAATGGAATTGAGGTGAATAAGAAGAAATTGAGAAATGGCATGCCCCAACTTTATTACTCTATCATTGTTATAAATTTTAAATATAAATAAAATGGTATAAATAACAACTAATTCTCAACATGTGTATCGCGATCGCGAATATTACTATTTTTACATTTTAGCTATTATTCTTATTCGACCCCTTGATTACACTAGTTTACACAATTTTAAACATTTTTCTTTTAATATTACGACGTTAGAGAACATTTATATAACTGTTAACTTGGTTTACTAATCACTATCGCTGTTAGAGGAAATCTCCTGCGCCTCTTCCTCTTTATTATTGTCCTGATGGCTGCTGTCATTTGCATCGACATCATCATCGTCTAACTCTTCAGAGGGTGCTGTTTTCAGGCGTGCTATCAGCTCCTTGGCGGGATTAAATATGCCATTCGTTTGCTGTGAGCAAATTATGCAGCGCTGCGACTTCTTGTACTGGGCCAGCGCACATTTCTCACAGAAGTAATGTTTGCACCTGAAATTTTTTGTGCATTCCATTAGTTTAATTAAAGAACTGCATTTTGAGCGCACTTACTTGGTCACGACAGGATTAGTGAAGCTCTGTCTGCATATGTAGCACCTGAATGGCAAGGTTTCCTCGTCCGAATGAATCTCGTATTTGTCATCACCATCCGAGTCACAATCGCCACGCCGTTGTGCCTCGTGATCCATTTCTAGTTGCCAGCCGGCCTTGTAGTCGCTGCGATCGTGCAAGAACTTGCAACTGTCACCAAAGCCGCAATAGCCCGTCTCCTTGTAATCTTTGCAAATGTCCGGCTGATAGTCCCAACGTACGGTAGCACGCAGATGCGCCGGTGCACGCATGGGTCCATTCCTCACCATGCCCGAGCTGGCATTGCCCACCACCGTGTCTTTCTTCTTGTAGTACTGCGCATAGTTATTAATGCCTCGATAGATCTTATCGTCTTCTTTGCCCTCCAGTTCCTCATTGATTTTGACTGAGCGCGCGTGTATCGCCTGGGCATCCCGATCCAATTCTGTGTCAATTTCATTAACAGCAGTTGCGCCCTGATCTTGCGGCCCGCTGGAAATCGCCTCGCGTTTCGATTTATATGCCACACCCACCGTACTATCGCCAGCCATGTCCGCATCACTGGCTGATGAATCGACGCCCACAGTGCCGGCTTCTGGCCTTCGCTTGGCTAATGTTTTGGTGCTTTGGAAGTTGGGATTTGTTCGCTTCCGCCGATTTTCGGCTCGAAGTAAGGCACTGGTTTTACTTTGTCGCTCCTCGTCGCTGCTCTTTGCTGTGGTGTAAGTTTCTCGTTAAAGCTTTGCTTTTCATTTCTTTTTGCGCCAATTTTGCGCTTCGTGCTTACCCGAATCGTTGCTGCTGCTACTGACTTTTTTCGCCGCATGCCGGCCCCTTTGTTGATATTGCGCTTCTTAAAGCCAAATGTAGACGTACTAGGCACCTCTTCGGACATCGTGTTACAATTAATATATCTAATTATTAACAAACAATAAGCTTGACGCCGGCTTATTTACTTACTCGTGTGTTTAGCAACGATTTAGTGTTGCACAAATGGAATAACGCATTTTGCAACACAGTTCTGTAATGCCAGGGCTGCACGTTGCTCTGGAACCTGTTGCTCCTTATTTAAAATAAATTGGTCCCTGGTTCCGGTATAGCAACAATATTTATTGGTTCACTTTATTGTGCTACTTATCACCAACAAAATTGATTTTTAAAATATCTACATAAGTAAATATTCTCTTTTACCTATTGCAGATATTTTACTATTATTTTGATTGTAGAACATGAATCTCGAACTGGTGTCCAGCACAAAATGCTTCGAAGGCGAGCAGCGTGTCTATAAGCATAGCTCCAGCATTTTGGATTGCGATATGACCTTTGGCGTTTTCCTACCACCCGGGGCCGTTGAAGATAAGACCCAATGCCCAGTGCTTTACTTTTTGAGCGGCTTGACGTGCACGCACGAGAACTTTGTGCAGAAGAGTGGTTTCCAAGAAACCGCAGCCAAAAACGGCCTCATCGTGGTGAATCCCGACACCTCGCCACGTGGAGTGGAGCTGCCCGGCCAGGACGATGCTTATGACTTTGGCAGTGGTGCCGGATTTTATGTGGACGCCACCGAGGCACCTTGGTCGAAGCACTACAAGATGTACAGCTATGTAACGCAGGAGTTGCCTGAATTGATCAATGCCAATTTTCCTACATTGCCTGGCAAAAGGGGCATCTTCGGCCACAGCATGGGCGGACATGGCGCACTGATTTGCGCCCTAAAGAATCCCGGCCTGTATCAATCGGTCTCCGCATTCGCACCAATAGCGAATCCGTCGGAATGCCCATGGGGACAGAAGGCCTTTACCGGCTACCTGGGCGCCAAAACTGACGACTGGAAGCAGTGGGATGCCACCAGCCTAGTCTCCAAATATGCCAGCACACCCCAGGAGCTGTTTATCGACCAGGGATCGACCGACAACTTTCTGATCGGCAAACAATTGCTGCCAGAAAAACTGCTGGCAGCAGCTGCTCCCAACGATCACATTCAGACCATATTCAAGCAACGGGAGGGATATGACCACAGCTATTTTTATATAGCCACCTTCATAGCCGAGCATATTGAATATCATGCCAAGTTGCTGAAGGCCTAAGTAAAAACTTATATGTCGAAATGTGAATTTGTCAAACGTTATATTCACGAATAAAATCTGTACATACACATCTGCGTGGACAATTTCTGAAGGTTGAACAATGTCAATAAATTAGGTTCTCAGGTTATCTGTTCACAAACCTGATCTGACACAGTAGCTACCCCATTTGTCGTTTCATTAGTACCATAAAGTTAAAACAATATCATTTTGTCACAAATACTGTGTAGGTCATAGTTTTATTAGGGTTCAATAACAAATGCATATTTATGAAATTGTATCGATTATTCTTTCCAAAATCAACAAAAAAACAATTCAAGGTATACGAAATGCCTTTTAGGAGTTATGATAGAAGTACGTACCGGTGTTTCAAGCCGCACTGTCCACTAAATCAATGTAATTGTACATCGACTGTGCGATTTAAATATCTGAAACATTTCAGAATCCAAATAAATTAGTATGTTTTACAACTTTTTCAATATGGTAATAAAAAAAATCAACGCCACAATTTGTATTAAATACACGCGACGTCTGCAACTCATCTCCATTCCATTAGGGCTCTGCCATAAGACACTATATATTGGAAATCCGTAAGATTTCTAGATTCGTCTTAAATTCTGGCCGCAACTGAAAAAGTGGCACAAAAAGATGATCATAGTCTCATTTGGAACTTTTGCAGCTTGGATCCTGTGAAGTAACCCACCTTTCAATTTAATATCTGCGTGCTGGATCAAAAATTATCCAACGCGCCTCCACGCAGGCCTGGAATTATGAAACAAAACTTAAACATCAAAGCCAAAGGGCTCCTTCAGTGGGCTGGCGTTCTATCATAAACTCCACGGGCTAAACTGATCAAATTTTAAAATTGTCATAATGGAAAGAATTATATCGATTCACAAAATAAAGAACGAGTACGTTCGAATACCTTAAACTTAGAATGCTTAACACTCCTTAACAAAATACTTAATAAAACGCATAAATCTATAGACTTGCAATGCATCCGCTGTCTGTGTTGATCAAATACTCCTCATCCTGCAGCAACTGCGTTGGCGGAGTGCGACTCGGGCTCCAGTCGCAGCTTGGATTGAAACAGTTCTCCGCGAACTTATTGAAGTAGCTGTGGTCGTCAATAAGTGCCACTGTTTTCATTGCAGGCTGGCATTCGTGTAGTCCAAAGCTGTGCTCGTCCAGAAGTCGGGTTGAGTTCTCATCCTCGTACGCTGGCGTTGGCTGATAATCTGTTAATAAATCATCGATAAAATCATTCCATGAACTTGTTGCCGGCGGATTTAAAAATAGGTCTGCGGCTACACTACCATTCTCGGAGTGCAGCAAGCCGGGCAAAACGGTTGTCTCCATTGGCTGCTCGTAGCTGCTGCTTGAATAGGTTGATATTAGGGAGCCGTCGGGCGAAACAGCGCGATTGTCCGGGGATGCAATGCCCACATTTGAACGCACATTTTTGGCATCCTTGTGATTGCCCAACATGTCCTTCAGATATTGGCACTCTTTCTCGAGCTTTTGTGTCAACTTAAACTGCTTCTTTAGAGCTTTCAGCAGGGATCTGTTTGTGCTGCGGGTCTCATCGAGCTCCTTCTCGACAGCTTCCATGTACGCCTTCTTCTTGCGACGATTTTCGCGCGCAAGCAACGCATTTCTGTTGTACACGTTGGGATCTGGTCGCCTAGTCGGCAGCCGAACAGCTCCGCTTTTGCGTTTTCCGCCCTCCCCCTCGGCGACATCTTTAGCGCCCTTCGACGCCTTTCCTTTTATGTGCTCCGCTAGTTCCGTGGATATGTTGGAGTCGCTGTCGCTCTCGGAACTGCTTGCGTCAACATTCGTTTTGCATTGGTATTGAGCGACCAATTTCATAAATTCCTCCATTTTGTTTAGTTTTGCAAGCAGGTAAAATGTTTACTATTATGTGCTCTATGTCTCGATAGATCCTTGACTTGTACGTTACCTTTTATATGTATATTAAACTTTACTCTACAAACGCAAATATTATTAAACAAACTCTCCTTTCTATTGTGAAATTGCAAACGTTTAAAGCGAGAAATGACGCATCGTGTTTGCGAAAACTAGCGATGTAATCAAACATCGCCAAGTCGACAGACCTGCCTTATTTATATCGATACTCCGTCTCGATAGCTCGATATGGGAATTTAATTTATCGGTTGCTTTTATTCGATTGCCCAATTTATTTAAATTCTAAGCGCCTTATACTACAATATATGACCAAGTTATCAGATTAAGTCGCTGTTTATTACAAAAACAAACAAACTCATATAATCTTTTGACCTGTTGAACAACAAGAAGAAATAAATGAATAAATACTTATAGGCAATGGGTTTATGTGCTGATGATCTGAACACAATATTTATTTACAGATTCATATAATTTTAAAGAATTCAGACTCTCCGTGAATTGCGCACAAATATAATCAAAATGAGGAAGTTGTATACTTTAAATTTTTAACAATTATAATTTAGCTCGCTCTGTTCATATAGAGTTTAATGACTGGCATGAGATCACTCAACTCAAACTGATCTTAATGGCAATCACAGTTTTTTGTGATAAACAAATCCATTAAACTGAGGCAAAGGAAAGGCACAGAACTACTCGCAGTGCGTAAATAATGTCACGTGAACTGGATTGGAGGGGCATATTCCCGTTCAGTGCACACGATAAGCATGCAAATGTGTGTAAATTGAGAAAATTGAGATTTGTATTTAAGCGATACCCTGCATATAAATCTTGGATACAGGTATCCCAAGTCAGATTTAAGCATAAGTGCTAATTTTCGAAAATTGAGCTAAGAAAGTTAAGCCTTGTCGCAAAAAATTAACGTCAATTTAATGAAACGCCTTTACACTTTCTGCTAAAGTCGCTAATTTGATCATAAGTATTTGAGCCGCCCACACTTTATATAATTATTTGTCTCTCAGCAGCCCCCAGAGAGGGGATAAATGTCACTATAACTGCCTCAAACTAAATGACACAATCCGACGCGTGTCTCTCAAACGCCGCCCATTCCCAGACCCATCCGGACCCGGCCCCCAATAGTCCCCAGTGCCACTGAGAGACATCTGTCGCCGGCCCCCTCATTGCCATTTTAACCTACCAATACAACGAAGTGCACTTCAAGCTCGTTTGCTTTTTTAAAACACATTAATTTAAGTGTGGGATGAGTGATTCCCATCGGCACAATATAGTCTAAATCGCACGTACATGCTGTATATGTATTTGCTTTTTGTATCTGTGTGCCACCGGCTATTGTTCATCGGCTTCGTTGCGAGCTTGACATGTATATAAAGGTGATAAATCTCGCAGTCTGGAATTCAGTTCAATTCTAACTCGACTCAAAGCCGGTTTACGTGAAATTTCGTTTGTTGCTCGAGACTTTTTGGAATATTGGAATTTTAAAATGCGTTTCGCTCTGTTTACCATTCTTGGTAATTAACTATATATAATACAAGAATATATAATATGACAATAAAAAGAAGTTGGCATTGTAATAGCTCTGAAAGTGACGTGAGCTTCTATTCCAATGAAAAATTTTAATAAATGTTTTTCACTACACATATTAAGAGTTTTAAGGTGAGGTGAGGTATAGGGAAAATTTATTAATGTATCAAATAACGTCGCAAAACAGTAAAGCCAAAAAATACATGATGTGCCAATAATTTTGTGTTTTTCTTCGTATCTAGAATATACTTCTAGATACCACAGGTACTATATATATCGCCTGCGTGCACTGAGATGTGCATGTATTATAAATGCACAGACGTTTTCTTTATTATTATTATAATTATAATCATTTGGATATAGTTATAAAGCACTTATTCTTGTTCAGTTTCTTAATTACTTGACAGTTGGAAAACTTATCCAACAAGGACTTCCATTTTTATACTCGTTTCCAAAGTGAAAAGAGTATATTGAGTTGGCGCAATGCCGCAAATCATCGCTACGGTTAAGTTGCAACTTGCAACTTGCAAATATACTATATATGTATATGCATACGCCTCAGATGAAATATTGCGATTTTTTAGATACTTCTACATGAGGAATTGACAAATGTCTATAATTAAAAAAATATAAATTTCAACGAATTTAAGGATAGAGCTTAAATTGCAGTTAAAATGTGATGCCTTAGAGGTTACGATACTAATTAGAAATGTTTTCGACTGTTGCTGTTACACTGTGCACGAGTATTACGTAGTCGATAACACCCGACTGCAATTTTCTCCTCTTGTTCACGTTTATAATAGCCAAATCTCTCAGTAAATACAAATTCTAAATGCTCGCAGTTCACAGCAAACTGACCTTTCCAACAACTTTCAAGATTAGGCACAGATGTGGGAATAAACATTTATATACCTAGAATGAAAATAGCAATAGGAATATTATTAATAATTGCAACATGCAAGGAAATTCAAAAAATCGATATAAATTAAAATGTATACATATATATTTCAAATGCATTTTTCATTTAATGGCTTAGCTCTGTGCCTGATGGCATTCGTCCTCGCCAGCCCAGCCAAGGACTCCAAGAAGCAGGCCAACAGCTGTGTTCGCTCCTGCGGGGATGACTACGAGCCCGTCTGCGCCAAGGCCAGCAAGAGCAGCAACAAGGAGCGCCTGCTCACATTCGGCAGCTCCTGCGTTATGGCCAACTACAATTGCCAACACGCTGACGACCGTAAGGTGTTGCGCAACCCAATCTGAACGGGAATCTAATTTAGTTTTCTATTTGCAGCATTCGAGGTCAAGTCAAAGGGCGAGTGCGGCGGCGGCGTCAGCGTGCGTCTATCGTAAAAACCTTCTTACCAAATGAAAATAAAGGAGAAATGAATAATCTTACATTCTTATGGCACAACTAATAAAGCGCTTTTATATACAGATAAACAGTTTATTTTTTATTCATACATATGCATATACTCTATAAGCTTAAATTTGTAAAACTCAAAATTTAAGTGACTGACACACTGCATACTGCCTTTCTCACAATACTTGTAAGGAGCAAAGTAGCTACCCCCCTTGACGCCCACAACAAACACACTCACACCCATACATCGCTTAGATAGGTTCAGTTCTAGAAAGTTCTCTCTGCACTGGTCGGAAATCACACGGTCAATCTGTGAAAATAGACAATGTTCAAGTAAAATGGGGTCTACAATTTATAGAACTACTTACACAGCCAGCGCGCACATAAACATACTAAAATCCAATGCAAAATAATATATGTATGTTTGTATATTGTTGTTATCTATTATAGATTGCCTATTGCTGTTGTTAATATGTAACTTGAATATATATATTTTTTATATGCCTGTGGCACTTTAAATCGCCTCCTTCTTCTGCTGCTTGACTTTGTAGTCGGCCAAGGCGGCTTTGATGGCATCCTCGGCGAGCATGGAGCAGTGCAGCTTAACGGGCGGCAGACGCAGCTCCTTGGCAATGTCCGTGTTCTTTAGCTTGCCAGCCTCATCGATGGACTTGCCCTTCACCCACTCCGTGGCCAGAGAGCTGCTGGCAATCGCCGAGCCGCAGCCAAATGTCTTGAACTTGGCATCAACGATTTTGCCATTCTCGTCCACTTTGATTTGCAATTTCATCACATCGCCGCAGGCAGGCGCTCCAACCAGCCCAGTGCCGACGGTCACATCCTTCTTGTCCAGCGAGCCCACGTTGCGTGGGTTCTCGTAGTGCTCGACCACCTATGAAAGCAAATTAATCAATAAGCAAGATATTAGCACGTAATTGTTATCTTTGAGCGTGATAACGTGGTACAGTACAAAATAAAAACAAACGGCGATGCATCTAAATATATAGTATATACAGATATTACGAAAGAACTTTCGATGCGGCCAAAATATTAAAGTGAAACTTACATTTTCATGGTACAGTGCCACTGGCACGCTCTGCACTCGACGCAGCTGAGCTTGCAGCAGTCGTGTCGACTTTCGGATCAAAGACATATTTAATAAAAAATTTCACTTGCCGCGAACCAACTGATTGTAAATAGAATTGTTGTGAAATGACAACACGAGAAGGGTCGAACTCAAACACACGGCGTACTGCGTAGTTTTTATCGAACCAGCTCAATGAACTAGCGTTCCAATTGAACTTGTTCACGGTTGTCAGAAGCAACAAACATATGCCATCTATGTATGTACATATTAAAGTTGTACATCGTAGTTTAAATAAAAAAATTAGCTTTTTGTTGCATATATATTGATAAATAAATTATGTTTTTTTGTAATTAAAACAAATTTTGGACGATAATATGAATAAAACGACCGATGAGATATAATATGGGATTTAATTCGTTCCGTCAGTTCAGTGAGTAGTTCGTTCAGAACGAATCGGTCCACTCTAGTGCCAACACGTTGATCAACACTTAAGCAAAATACCGCAAATAACAAAAAACTTGACAAAATATTAAAGAGTAATAAAGAAAGCCCAAAACAAGTGTAAATCATGTCAAAGGTGACGGTACAGGACATAGAGGCTGTAGATGATTATTGGGGCCCAACGTTTCGCTCCATACTCGAAGGTATATTTACTTCTCAACTGACAAAGTTCGTCATCATTTCGCTTGAATAACGCCCACTCCAACCGCAGGCAACAACAGCAAAGCAATTAGTGAGCAATTGGACCAGCGGGTTCGCAGCCACGACAAGGAGATCGAGCGCATATGCAATCTGTACTATCAGGGCTTTATCGATTCCATACAGGAGCTGCTGCAGGTGCGCACGCAGGCCAAGCAGCTCCACGACGAAGTCCATTCGCTGGACACATCGCTCCGCACGATAAGCGCCTCGTTAATACAGCAGGGCAATGAGCTGGTCCGTGCACGCCAGATCGAATCGAATGTGGCTAGTGCGATTGAAGCGCTTAAATCCTGCCTGCCCGCCTTGGACTGCTACATGAAGTTCACGCAACAGGCGAAGAACAAGCAATACTATCAGGCACTGCGCACCCTGGAAACGCTCGAAACGGAGCATCTGTCGCGTCTGCAGCGACACAACTATCGTTTCGCAACGCAAATTCAAACACAGATACCCATCATCAAGGAGAACATACGGCGATCGGCGGCTGCCGATTTTCGTGAGTTCCTTGAGAACATACGAAAATTCTCGCCACGCATTGGCGAGCTGGCCATCACGCACACAAAACAGCTGCAAAAGCGCGACATTAATGCCATTATACAGGAGCACATTCAGCAGGGCAACAACGGCGACGGCGCCGGTGACGATGACGGCGGCAGTGTCAGCGCACAGGATTTAATCGATTTCTCACCCATTTATCGCTGCCTCCACATCTATATGGTGCTCGGGCAGCGGGAATACTTTGAGAAGGACTATCGCCAACAGCGACGCGATCAGTCCAAGCTGGTGCTGCAACCCCCGCCAAATATGCACGACAATCTGGAGGCGTACAAGACGTACATATGTGCAATTGTTGGCTTCTTTGTGGTTGAGGATCATGTTAAGAACACCGCTGGCGATGTCGTCACCAGCAGCTACCTCGAGGAGCTGTGGTCAACGTCGCTGACCAAGTTTGTCAATGAGATCAGCATGAGCTCCTCCTCCTGCACCGATCCGAATATACTGTTGCGCATCAAGAACCTCATTATGCTGTCTATTAACACCTTCAAGTGTTACGGTTATACGGTACAAATTCTCTGGGAGTTGCTGCACGACATGCGCGATCATTACAACGAGGTGAGCTCACACGGAGATCTCTTTCAACGGTATCTAAATTCTATTCCACTTGCTTGACAGGTGCTGCTGCAACGTTGGGTTCATGTTTTCCGTGAGATTCTGGATAAGGAGCAATTCGTGCCCATGGTGGTGGAGAATGTGGAGGAGTATGAGTGCATTATTGAGCGATTTCCGTTTCACTCCGAGCAGCTGGAGAATGCGCCGTTCCCCAAACACTTTCCCTTTTCGCGCATGGTGCCGGAGGTGTATCACCAGGCCAAGGAATTTATGTACGCCTGCATGAAGTTCGCCGAGGAGCTGACACTCTCACCCAACGAGGTGGCCGCCATGGTACGCAAGGCGGCCAATTTGCTGCTCACGCGCAGCTTTAGCGGCTGCCTTTCGGTGGTCTTCCGGCAGCCGAGCATAACTCTGATTCAGCTGATACAGATCATCATTGATACACAGTATCTGGACAAGGCGGGACCTTTTCTCGATGAGTTCGTATGCCACATGACCAACACGGAGCGAAGTATTTCCCAGACGCCGTCGGCCATGTTTCATGTGGCACGCCAGGACGCCGAAAAACAGGTTGCGGTGCGCATCTGCTTTAAAATCGACGAATTCTTCGAGCTGAGCGCCTATGACTGGCTGCTGGTGGAGCCGCCAGGCATTGCGTCCGCTTTTATCACGGACATGATCTCCTATTTGAAGAGCACCTTCGATAACTTTTCGTACAAGCTGCCCCACATTGCACAGGCCGCCTGCCGTCGCACCTGTGAGCACATTGCCGACAAGATCTATTCCATACTGTACGACGAGGAGGTCAAGCAGATCTCAACTGGCGCACTTACCCAAATTAATTTGGATCTGATGCAGTGCGAGTTCTTTGCCGCCTCGGAGCCGGTGCCGGGCCTGCACGAAGGCGAGCTGAGCAAATACTTTCAGCGTAATCGCCAACTGCTCGATTTACTAATATTGGAGGAGTGGAGCACGTATTTCCATGACTATGGCAAGCAGGAGAATCGTTACCATTTAGTACAGCCGCAGTCCATAATTGTTATACTAGAGAAAATACGCGAGGCGGACAAGAAGCCAATTTTCTCGCTGGTGCGCAAAAATGATAAGAAAAAACTTTTGGAAACGGTTCTCAAGCAGCTGAAACATATAGCCGAGCGACAGAGTTAGGATATGCCTATATAATAGGATATTCCTAGGCATTATAGAATAAACGAGGCTTAATTAAGTAGCCTTTATTTTGTTTATAGGCTTATTTAAGAGCAGCACGAAATAACTATGAAATGATAAAGCTCCTAAAAAATACAATAACAGCAAAAATGAAATAAGTTGAAAGAAAAATTTAAGATTTTCTAAAAAAAAGAAACAACAAATACTAAGTTTATAAAAAGTTGTACCTTTTAAACTTTAAAAATGATATGAAATTTCGAACACAATTTGAAGTATTTTTTAAATATTTTATTTGAGAATTTTTTCAAATCAAGAATATACACTATATTTATGTATATTCATGTTCAATACGCAAATCTACATTATCTTTAGTGTATTTATTGCTATTTATATCAAATTTAAGCACATTTATTGCAACTATTTCATTTGGGCTTGCATGTTATTTCATTGTTTCACGAACTTTATTTTCGTAGTTAATTCCCGTTTGCTTTATGGAAGTTTTTGTAGCTTTTAATCTGATTTTTCCCTTAAATGATGTAAAAACGTATTTAGAATTTTGAATTTCATATATGTATGTACAGAAAAAGCGTATTAACGTTCAGCTGCAAAATTAAAAAGAGAGAAAAAAAACACAAACATAAAAAACGAAAGAAAGAGCTAATAACAAATTTGTATATATAATATATATGTACGTTTACGTGTGTGTGTGTGTGTGAGTGGATATATTCCAGAAAATCTAGTAAATTAATTTCTATGTTACGTATCGTATATGCATCATTCCGGATTGCTTTTGTCAACTTTTCGTCTCCAGATGCTTGGGCGCATCCGCGTATGTGAACTTCAAACGGAACGCCTCAGCGAGCAGCACATTTATTTGGCGATCGGACCAATTATGCGTTGGCAGATTTTGTAGCAGCAACATGAGACCCTATCGAACATAAAAAAATATATGAATAATCTGAGATAAATCGAGGTTTTGTGTGGTTTACCTGAAAGTCATTCTGTTGCATTAGCTGCTCCTTCCAGTGTAGCAGAAATGCCGCACACACATACAAATGAAACAGCGCAAATCCATCGGATTCGGCCAGATATGTGTCCCACAAACGGATTGTGCAGTGCAGAGGCAGTTCGCGTGTCAGTAAATTGTTCATCCAACGAAATGAGAATTGTAAATAGTCAACGCCATGAGTCTGTAGATGACGATGCAGATTGACTAAGCAAAAAAAGAGAATGAAACAAATTACATACTTATATAATATTGTTTGCATTTAACAAAGAGGTAATTAGCTTTCAAGCAAAACGTAGCGATGCAATATCAAAATCGGCAAAATATATGACATTTATGCAAATTAAATTTGTATTCATTGCTTGCACGCCAAAACTGAAATGTTTGCTTGTTATAATAATACATTCCAATTTTGTCAGGAAATGCCCAATTGAAAAAGAAATCTCCCAATCCATAGGTATGCAATATATGTATACAGCCTAATCAGTATCAACAGCCGAGTCAACATAGTTATAGTTCCTCTGTTTGTCTGGCTGGTTCACTGGAAACCTGGCTATCAGTAAAAGCTATCTTGACAATAAAGTTGGCATTTTTATATCATAGCAAATGTGATTATTTACAAACATCTTTCATCATAAAACTTTGCATAAGTTGGCTGGATCAGACCACAGAATCATATAGCTGCTAACAATCGGTCGTAAAATAAGTCTTAGTACGAACATATTTTTAAGATTCTCAGAACTTGGCAATTAAGTGTCATTATGCTCCTAATATAGCTACAAAATAGGGCCAATATCGAACCACTATAACATATAGGAGCCATAGGAACAACATTTTTTTTTTAAATCAGCCTGCGATATCATATAGTTCCCACAGAAACCAAGTCTTCTGAAGACTATACTTTGTGTTATGATGCTTACCATCAATACGTTGTATAAGATCCTTGAGTTGATTCACCTTCTCTTGTATGCCCAGCTGTGCAAATATATAATTATCCTGTATGCAATCGAGAAACTTGGATAGGCACCAAAATGAATCGGCTTCAATAATGTTGCGAGTCTCTTCCGGCAGCTGCGACATATTATATTTCTCTAGATCCGTGTCCGGTGAGAGTGCCTCCTGCAGAAAGACGATAAAGAAGGGCGTAACCAGATCATTGATGCCCTGCACGTAGCCAGAGGCGGGATGACGTATGGCCCAAATGAAGAGCACACGCTCAAACATTTCCTGTACGAGCTTCTGCTGGAAGAGCGGTATTTGAGGATTCATGCGCGGCACATCGATATGTATCTGACGATAAGTGTCCTGCTGCGTCTCATCCTGACTGTCCACTTTAAAGTAATTGTGTCGGAGATCCTGATATCCCTGCCGTTTGCTCTCCAGCACCGCATTCCGCCGTTCGCCCGATGGTGGCAAATATTTGGACAACAAACGCCAGCTTACAGCGCGCATCTGCCAGGAGTTTAAAGTTATATTGAATGTTGATCTATTGTCCAATTTTGGGAGCTTACCTTGCGCGGCACGCCCGACCAGCTGAGCTTTTTGAGCGCCACCAGATCAAGTTGCGGCGAATCGAGCAACAATTGAAATTTTTCAATTTTCGTCTCATATTCACCATCCTGCGAATTGGAGCTAATCTTCTGCAACTGCGGTCTGCCCGGATAGTTACGCAATCGAGATCTGTAAATTGTGCAATGATAGAACGGTTTCAAGATTCAATTCGAAACGGAAATTGCTGCCGCAGTTGGTGTTTGCACAACTGGCGAAAGGTCGTTGACTACATTCCGCACCTGTTTTCGTTGCTGTCATGCGACGGTCTGCGTTCCTCCTTACTGTATTCCGCATAGCCAGCACCGGTTGCCATCAGATCCGCATTGCTCACGTGGGCGTCGCTGGCCTCGTTGTTTGTGACGTGGTTTTGATTGCTGCGCGAATGCGTTTCGATGACATTCAGCGCCACCGTTTGTGACACTTGCCGCGATATGCGTGTGGCATCTGCAAAGTTAACGGGTCATTCAAATGACAACTTCCAAGCTGAAATTTTCGTTTAACATTTCTTGTTTACCTCCAACTGCCGCGGCAGCTGCTGCTTCGGTGCTGCTAATGATGCAGAATTCATCATCGCCCGTATCCCAGGCATCGCTCACCGATTGCTGATAATCGCGAAAGGTGGAGACCATGCCGCCACCGTTGCCACGGTCACGCTGCAGCGCAGCACCGGCGCCTGACCTGCTGTCAGAGTTGTCGTGAAAATCGCGTTTCGGACTGGGCCTTCCGGGCACTGCGCGGCCGCTATTTTTCCAGAACGATGTTGAATTTGTCAAAATGCTTGCTGCTGGCCTTGGTCCCGTTTTAGTGCTGTGTGTTGCCGCAATTAGTTCGCCTGGGTTTGCTGTTGTCGGTTCAATTTTTGATTTTTCTCCAGTTTGCCCTACATTATTGTCCATAATAAATATCGAAGTACGATGTCAGTGTCAGCGTCATTGCATTCGTAACTGTGTGACCAGCTGTATGCGAGCACAAAAATGCTGTGTTTACTAGAAATTGCTGGTGGGGTATTTATGTGCACAGGGCAGATTGGTAACACTGCAGCTGCAAGAAGTTCGATATAATTGACGCTAGTGTTGTACAACGCAGCTCAATATAAAGAGCCAGTTCCGCCGAACGTATCCTTCACTTAGTTAAAGTTATATTACATATATTGTATAATTTACTTATCAACAATGCACTAAATCGTTCTTTACAATAAAAATGCTATTTTCTTTTTGTTCTTTAATTTGGTATATCTATAATTTAATTTCGTATTTAAGACTGGCGCTATAAAAGCATTAACAATAAAAGAATTTTAAATAGAAAAAATGATAAATATGAACATTTAATAAAATAAATCATCAAGAATAAATTAAAATTTTAATACTACAATTTTGAAAGTTATTATGTTAAGTGTCACCCAGTTTACTTATTAAAGATGTTTCAATTTATATTACAGTCACGATTGTGATCAGCCGTGACTAAGTAGCAGATTCGTATTTATTTGCGCACTTTTTGGCATTTGGTCACACTGCAATTGAAACGAGTATTATTTGGTGTGATAAGGCAACAAATTTCATTATTCTAAGTAATATTGCGTACCGAACAATGCGCCAAACGGATCAGCACACGCAATAATGGCCGACAAAATGCAAAAACAAGAGGAGATCACAACGCGCCTCAAGAAGATCTTCGACCTTTTTCTGCACGACAACTTTTCAACAACCGACAGTGTTTACTTTGAAAAGCTCATATCGCACTTGCAGGCTAAGGGTAAGTGTTGTGTGCGCGCGTGTGTGCGCGTGTGTCTGTAGTGCAACAGGCGGCATTTCTAATATATATATGTGTATGTTCCCATAGAGAATGCCTTTGTGCTGCAGTTGCCGTTCGTCACGGATTGGGTGGACAAATGCCTGACACTGATCAGCGATGATTTCCACAGAGTGCATCCCAAGGTGATATCGTTCATGCTTAATCTGATCAGCTTCATGACGTCCAACGAGTGGATGGTGGTACGTCTCCGCGAGCTGGACATTATGCACAGGTAGGCTACTATAATTCCCTATCCCATATTATTGTTCACATCATTGTTCCGTTCTATAGAGTTGTCTTCTTTATGCAGGCGCAGGAGCGCCACTTCAGTCCATCGATTAAACTGAGCGGAATACGCGTCATGAAGGCCGTCACCAAATATAGCATGGGCCTGGCATTTCTGCGCATGCAACGCTCTTGGACGCTGCTTATTCACTACAGCAACAACGAGCACACCCTGTATGTGGTGCGCGAGGCGCGTCAATTGCTCTACGAAATGCTCTACAAGTTCTGCGACAAGATGCATGATGAGGCTGTCACACTGGAGATATTGGCGGAGATTATGAAGCCCATACACGATAATGTCTATATCGAGCATATCAATGAGGAGCACATCCATGTCAGTGTCGATGACAATGAGCTGCTGCACAAGATCTCCTCATCGGTGGATCTACTCAGCTATATCCTGCAACAGACGCTGGTAAGCGAGGAGCGCACAAGAATTGTTGCCCTGCTGCGAGATCATCACAATCTGGAAATAAACATTTGGAAGCTGGTGGAAATGACGCACAATAAATACTTTACGGAGAAGATGCTTGGCGCGCTCTGTAGCTATCATTTTGCATGCCTGGTGCATGAGAAAATCTTGAATCCGGATTGCGTCGAGCCGCCGGAACAGTTCACCGAGTTTGGGCTGTCGTTCTTTAATCTCATGAAGTTCTGCATACAGCGCTTTGATGGCGTTAACTTTGTCAATATGGCCGAACTGCATCACATACTGTGGAAGAAGTTGGGCACAAGAGCGCCCAAGGAAATCATCATCCAGGATCAGCGTGTCTCATTTGAGAATCAATTGATTTGCTTTCACATGTTGCCGCTGCTCTTCTCCATGAAGTTTGCCATGAAAATGGCCGATGAATCGAAGAGCGAACTCTTCGATACGTACATCATGAAACTTTTGGAAATGTCGTGCGAGCAAACGTTACGTTTATGCTACAGCCTCCGCGATGCGTTCATCACACCCGAGGGCCATACCAATAATTGTTTATTCACACCAGAGTTGGCCCGAAAGTGCGTGCACAGCATACTCTCGCTGGAGCACGTGCTGGACCGGGAGCAGGCGGTTATCGTTTGCCAGGCGCTGCTCTATGCCCTGCGTGAGGTTGTCGCGTTCAATCATTCCACCAAGGAGCACATAGAACCAGAGGATTGTCACGGCGCCAGTTCATCCAATAATTATTCGGATATCTATCCACGTGGCACTGAGGCTATTATCAAGGATCCAAAGGTCTTACATTCGGTTATGGTTGGATTGCGTACACTTATCGAGCGTTTCAAGATCACGTGGAAGGAGTCTGTGGAGACGATTGGTCTGGTCAATTGCCTGGCCTTTGTGCTGGAAAACTGCAACATGGATCCGACCGTGGGTAGAACCAAAATAAATTTAAACGCAAACACTATTTTAATATTTATGATCAATTTACAGTGCACGGTGGAGGCCCTGAAGCTGGTCCAACTAGCTGTGGAGCATTTCCTGTCGCCAAACATGGCACTGCTCGTGGACAATCTGCAGGGCTCGGCCTTGGTTTGCCTGGGACCCATCATAGTGAAGCGCATGCACGATACCGCGTGGGAAGTGCGCGATTCTGCCCTGGAGCTGACCACATCCATTGCCTGCATCTCTCGCATTAGTAGGTGTCTGTGACGTAGTATGGTGCCCAATTAATATTTGTTTATATATTTTACAGAATTCCCCGCATTCCAGCAATTTCTAATCGATGGCAAAATTGCACCGATTGTTTATGAAATGGCCAAGCACGATGGCGAGCCATATGTGCGCGCCTCCGCCTACAAATGCCTGTCCAAAATGGTGCCGATCAATGCGCTGTGGGAGAACAGTCTCAGTCAATTGGATCTGGTGGTAAAACGGCAGCGATACAATATAAAATCTATCAGTACATATTAATATATTATATTAATGCATTATAGGATCACCTGCTGTATGTGCTGTATCGCGAGAACGATGATATTGTGCGCGCCGAGGCCATACTAACGCTATCGAAGATCTATGATCATCGCAAGATACCCAGCAAATATAAGAATACGTTATTCTCAACGCTCAACTATTGTGTCGTCGGTGATCATCATTGGGAGGTGAAGGTGAATGCTCTATGCTTTTGGCGCATGGAGTTTAATCGTCAATTGAACAATCAAGGCATGATCGATGGCGCCTTTCCCACCGTCACCTTCTCCAAGGAGCACAAAAAGATTGTAACGCTAACCAGACGTGAGATCAAGCTGCGCGTGGCCAAAGTCTTGGCGGAGGTGCAACAATATGGCTACTATGGTATTATACTAAAGTGTCTGCAAGAGGAGTATGCCAAGGAGGTGCTGAAGCTAATTGTGACCGGCATAAAGATGATGAATGAGAAACTGAATGAATATGACTTTGAGATGATATTGAACGATATTGAATCACTGACGCCGCCCGTGAACAGCGCCAATTCGACCTTTCCCTCTACGCCGGAGGAACCAATGTCCGTGGAGGCCGTCGAAGATGTTGCCCCAGTGAATGCGGAGCAGGCCGATGATGTTATCGAATCTATATTGAATGCTCAGGATGTGCAGCTATTGGAAAAGACATTTCGGTCGCAAATGCAAATCAATAATGAGGATAAAGAGAAGCGTCATATTGATGAGTTCTACTACAAACAGTTTGCCGTTTCTGTGCGCGAGTGGAAAGCGGAAATTAGTAAATTTGATTTGGATAAATTGGTCCAACAGCAGGAGGAATGGTTTGATTGCAACGATAATCTGGTTTGTTTGCTGGATGATATTCTAAATGCGATAAAACGTGATGATAATATGGTTTCCGATTGTTATTAATTAAGTCAAAGCTTTATAATGTTAAACTTTTGAGTCTGTTTTTAAGCAAAAGAAAAAAATGATTTCCTATGAATTAAATAAAATATATTCACATTACGTTCAACTATTTCCGATAAGTTTAATGAATGTTAAGAGTCTAATAAGGTCACACGGCTTTTAAAGAATAACAGTAAGCTAACAGCTCATTTGAGTAAAAGACTGTAGCCTGTTATGCGATTAACATAACCAAGCAAATATAAAAATTATTTCCTTAAGTATATTTTTCCGTTATCTATAGAGAGAAAGTAGGCAATAAGAATTACATCGTTATTGCTACTGTTTGTAATGTTAAGCATTACGTGCGATGTTTTGCATTGAAGCGTTGTTCGTCAAGCTCCCATCTCTAATTTCAGTATTTTCAGCATATCATAAGCCGGTCACACTGTTTGATGGTTCGTTAGTCATGGTGGAAAATTCGAGGAGAGCGTACATATGCGCAAGAATAAGCTAAGAAGAAAAAAGTTGAATATTGATTAAAATTTCTGCAAAAAAATATATATATGTAATTATATATTGTAAATGTCTTTAATTTAAGTGATATAAATCAAATATTTGTGTAACCTTTAATATTTTAATACGCGTCAAAGTACAACGAGTGAAGCTAATCGCACACAAAGAAAACAAGAAGCAAAAGCACCAACTACAAATTAGAAAAAAAAGCAAAAGCAAAACTTTTCTTGTGTGTGGCACAACAACCAGATTGCTAATGCCTGTAGTCGTCGTGTACTTTGCGAGAATAAAACAAATTAAAATTAAAATTTAAAGAAAACAACGTTAAACAAAACCGAATCAGAATCAGTTAATAGTGTGATTTTTTTGAGCCTTTGTCTGTAAGTGAGAGGAGAAAGCTTTAAGCGGAATCCCTTTAAGCAAACATCCCGTCGCCATTTTGAAAGTGATTTACATACATACAAATATAAATATATACGTACATACACATAACCAAACATCAAAATAAAATCAACAACAACAAAAAACAATCCAATTTCCCTCTATAGAATAACTATCGCAAAATTGTTATTAAGCTGGCAACAGTGAAAACAAGGCAACTTTTAAATATAAATGCAATTAATTTGTAATAATCAGTATAACAAAAAGTGGCAAAGAAAAACCCCCCGGAGCTGCAAAGCAATCAATAACTGCGACATACATACAGTCGTCTTCTTCACTCTCATACCGCTACTTTAAAACCAGCGAGTGTGCGAGCGAGCTAGAGATTGCAGCAAAAGCAGCAGCGCCAACAAGATTTGTGTGAAAAGGTTTACAACTCAAAGTAAGTCGCAATTGTATTAGTAAATGATATATATGTATGTTGATTCATTAGTTCAGGTATACACGTTTTGACGTCGTCACACAAACGTTTTTAAAAAGAAAAAGAAAAAACCGCAATTGTGCATCATAAAAAAGAATGTACGTGTTAATAGAGCTAAAATTAATGCTCATTGTTGACGCAAATGAGGTTGTCGCAATTTGTTAAAAATGTGCTAAAATGGTAGAAATTTACCAACTGTTTTTTATTTTTTCCTCCAAGTGACAACCATGAACATAAATAGAACACATACCGTAAACGCATACATATGCATAAAATGCGGGTCGCAAAGCTTTTATGCATTTCTGCTTCGCATATGTTTGCATGTGTGCGCGTGTGTGTACGTTATATTTATGCATTTGTGTGTGTACTCGCGTTACTTATTGTCACCGATTCTTTTTTGCTCAACCATGTTCTTTCGTTTGTTTTTCTTTCTATTTTCACCTATCTCCACCACAATGAACAGGACCCGGCCCCGGCTTGGATGACAGCTACTACGACGATAAGGCAAGAGAAAAGAGGCGAGACGAAGAGAAGCAAGGCAAGAGAGAGTTTGAGTAAAATTAGTGCTAAGGAGGATAGCCTAACAAAAAGAGATAAATCAACAGACTGATAAACAATACATAAAGTTAAAAGTTAAACTATATAAAGTATATAACTAAAGCTGTATATAAAAACGAGACGCAAACCAAACGCAGCTATAACAACAATAAGAAAAGGAAGAGAAAAACGAACGTTCTACGTGAGCACGCCGCCCGTTTGCCGCTAGGAGAAGGAGAAGAAGGAGTAGTCGGAGAAGAAAGCAGCAGTAGCATCGTCAAATTGAAAACCAAAGCGACGAGCACAACGGAGACGGCGGAGAGCGAAAGCGCAGGCAGCGACGTTAGCAGAGGTTTGCGTTTGTTATCGATAAATAATACATAATAAAAACAACAAAAATTGATTTTAAGTGCGTGTGATATTTAACGTTAAGCATTAATTTAGCGAATAACCAAAAACAAAAAAAGGCAAAAAAGCAGAAATTTTAACAAGCAGAAAGAGCAAGAGATAGAGAGAGAAAAGCGCGCGCTTTTGGGTAAAGCTCAGTTTAAATTTAAAGAAGCAACAGCAACAACATCAGTGTTGTAAAGCTTTTTGGCAGAGAAAGCGGAGAAAAACAAAAATTACTATGACATACTCGCACAATAGCGTTAGAAACAACATTAAAATGACAACAGCATCAGCAACAAAGTCCATACGCTTGAAAAAGGGCGCAACAACACCCCCACCATCATCAACAACAACAACCCAACCCACAGCGAACACAGCTGCAACAACACCAACAGCAATAGAAACAACAACAACACCTTTGGTAACTGCACATTCCAACAGTATTGCCAGCAGTACAAACTTCAACAACAACAGCAACAATCAGCACTTCCATCAACCAGCTTTAAGCACCTCGCCCACACACTGCACGCCCACCACGCCCAACAATCGCATGCAGCAGCAGCAGCGTCTGCAATCCCAATCCGCTGGCGCCAATCAGCGCAGTCGCCAGCACCGTCAATCACCGCAGCAAATGAACGTTGGCGGCGGCGCCGGAGGCTTCTTTTGCAAACAATAGTCGGCGGAATGGCGGCGGCAGCGGTGGACGCTCGCCACAGGCAACAACAACAGCAGCATCACCAACAACAACAACAGCAATGATGATGGTGCGCCAATCGCCGGCTACAATTTTGGGCGGTGGCTTCTCACCGTCAGCCGCTGCTGCCGGCACATTTGGCTCGGCGCGCAAACAACGGCGCAGTCCAACAACAACAACAGCGAGTAGTTGTTTTGTCGTGGGCGGTAAAATATCGCCACAGCAAGCTCTAATCCCCACCGCATTGACGCATTTTGCGGGCAGCAAGTGCTTCGATGCACCGGCCCCGACGGCACTGCCCAAGCCGCCGCAGCACTGGACGCTGTCGAAAAGCGAGGAGAAACTGGTGGCCAGCAGCGCTGGTCCAGCATTGCAGAGTCTGTTGCGCGGCGACAGATGCAGTGCGTCCAAATTACAGCTGGGCGGTGGCAGCAACGGCGGTGGCGTCGTTGGTTATGTGGTGAAGTCGTCCAAGCGCAATCTTCTGGATGACTTTGATACGCACAATCTGAAACTGTTGTTGAACGTGCAGTCGTAACGCAGGAATAACAATTACAACAACCACAAACTGAACATGGAGGACCCAAAATGAACCCGTCAATGACTTAAAAGAGAGAATGGAAAAAAAACGAAAAACTACAAAAATCAAAAATATATAAAAATTGTAAAAAACTACACACAAAAAAAAACAAAAAAAAAACAAAACTACAAATCATTTAAACTGAAAATTTGAACTTTTTTAAACAAAACAAAAAAAATAATTAAAAAAAGGATGAGTAATGTTTGTGATCTCAAATGTATCATAAAACAGCAACAAAATTGAGAAGCTAAAAAACAAAAAAAAAAACGAAAAAAAATGCAAAATTAAAAAGGAAGAAAGTAAACAAATGGAAAACAACAACCAACAACAACTGTCCTCACATAACAACAACGACAACAACAAAAGATACACAACAAAAAAGATGCAAAATTCGACGTTGGCAACAACAGAAAAAAATATAAAATTCAGCTCTAAACTTCAATATGCAAACTTTGAAAGGCCAATCGACAAATTATTAAAAACCAAAAAAAAAACCTTAAAAAAAACAATTTTTGGACGCTTGGCTAGAAAGAAGTTTCTGGAAGAAACAGCGAAAAGGAGACGGCTCTATATGTATGTATAACAGATACAACTTCACAACTGAACATTGTTTTTTAATAAACGTGATACGCAAATAGACTTGAAAAAGATAATGTAATTAATAAGTAAAATTATAAATTATATAAAAATATGTATGATGTATTTATGAGTAATTAAAAACAAACAAACGACGCTAGAAGCGCATACATAAGTACAGCTTATGTTTACTTATATATTCCCCAAGCGGACAACATGTGCAAAGTACCTTAAAGCGAAAGAGAAGATGAAGCAGAAGAAGTAAAAGAAAACTGTTGAGAGATGAGCACACACAAAAACACATAGAACGAGTATGGAAAATTTAATTAAAATAAAAACAATAAAATACAAACATTAATAATGATAATGATGATAATAATAAAAAAATAATAAAGATAATAATACCACCCACCAAATCACAAAAGACTAATTCAACAAAACAAAAAAAAAGTAAAGGAAAAGAAAAACTCAACGACAAACTCAACGCTGCAGCAGCAGCGCAAAATGCATTCAACTTGCCTAAAACTTTATAAAAATGAAACAAAAGTAACCTTAAAAAACTACAACTAAAATATAAAAAACTCAACGGCCTCTCTACCTTAAGATATCATATAAACATAGACACACTCTTTCACACATACACAGACACACTTACACAAGCGCCAGCCTCACGTATTTTGTACACCTAATTTGAAAGCATGAAACTTCCATTAATTTTAGTTTTTAAAACGAATACACTACAAGAAAACATAATTGTAAAACACACAAAACAAAATGGCTTTAAATTCTAATTTACAAATTCTTGAATTGTACATAATATAAACTGTATAAAAACCTATATATTTATATATATTAAAAAGAAATTTGTCAAAATGTTAAATGCAATTTGTTTTGTAGGCGGCGCAAACATTTTTATTTTAATTCAAATAATTTGTCTTTGCGCCCCAATAAGAAAAAAATAATTTGTAAAAATAATTGTAAAACTTTGTTGCAATCCCCCCAGAAAAAATATGCTTTATGTAAGATGATAATATGCTAAGAGTTGGAGAGGAAGATGAAGAGAAAAAAAATACTACTACTTTTTATGTAAAACTATTCGTTGATGCTCATATATTCAAAATAACATTTATAGAAAAAAACACTTGAACCCAGTACCTTATTTTCATTATTAGCATTTAATATTAATTGTTAATAATTAATATGTATGTAAATTATTTAAGCAAAAGTTCCCCAAACTAAAACCCCCCTAAAAATAACCAAAGTTATTTGTATTTTGCGTATGAAAAAACAACAACAAAAGAAGAGCAGCGTGAGTCTTGTTGTTCAAATTCTTTTTTCGATTTTTTTTTGCCAATTTGAATTGGTCTCTTGCGTGATAAGCCAAAAGAAAGAAAAAAAAACAAAATGAAAAATTCAAGCACAATTTAAGTTTTTCAATACAATACTAAAAGTTTATTGTTTATCTTTTCGCTACAACTAAATTATACAAACAAAAAAAGAGAAAAAAGAAAAACATTACGAAGTGAAAGATGATATGTTAGTTTTTAATGTTGAAAAGAAAAGCCAAAAAAGTCATGCACTATTGTTTAGGTTTACTTGAGAGCAAGTTGTCATATATATTGGTAGCTTTAAAGCTTGTGTCCTTCAAGTTACACACACACACACACACACACATACATGTACCATACATACACAAACATATACACATATACACTATACTACTAAGAGTATTTTATGAAGAAAAGCGTTTCGAGCAGTGCTCGAACACTAGCCAACAAACTAAAAGTAAATTCCCCCTTTCCATTTCCCTCTCACCACAACACAAACATACATACATACATACAGAATGAGGTAGAAGAAGAAGCAGAGTACTTGTCGCGCAGAATTTTGCATTTTTTTAAGAGTGTAAGCTAAAAAATATAAAAAACATTTGTTACTGGACGTCAATTTAAGCAAAACGTACATTTGATAAACATATGAAAACCAAAAGTAAAAAAACAACCATCAAAATAATACAAACCCAATAGTTGAAAACAAACTCTCCAAAACAAAATAGTTTATTTTTTTTACTTACTTTCGAGTCGTGCACGATAACTTTGACAACTTTTTAAAATAAAAATAAAATAAAAAATACACCAATCAGTACAAATTAATTTCCATTTTAAAGTTCGGGCCCATAAGAACGGGTCCCAGAACAAAGTTGTGCGCACGATTCGAAATTAATTAAAAAATAAATAAGAAAAAGTCTTTTTAAAAAGAATTCATTTAATTTTTTTTTAATTTTATTTAATGACGTTTTGAATAACAACAACAAAATATTGTATTGAAGTTCGAATATTATTTTTACAATTTTTAAGCAGAATATTTGTCGGTCTTACATATATATACAAAAATATATTTTATAATTTCTCCATTGATCTAATTTACAATTTAATTTGCAATTTTTTGTGATACTTTGCTATATAATTTTAAATCCGGATTATATATATATTATAAATATATATTTTCAAAATAAAATTAAAAAAAAACTGAAGAAATATGTGAATGAAAGAGAAAAACAATAACAAAAACCCCGAACACACAATTACCCTAAATGGACCATATAAAAAGAAAAGTAAAGAAACTGTAAAAGCAATATTGGAATTGTGTTAAAATCATGTCAACTTGTAACATTTGTAAAAAAACAAAACGAAAAGAAAGATAAAAAGAGAACAACCCAAACAACAAAACAATAGAAAAAAAACAAAAATAAACAATTGTACACTGCTTTCGTAAAGTAATTTATTGAAGCTTTGTATAATTAACCAAAAAAAATCCCAATATTTGTGTTTTTTATTTGCTTTCAACATTTTTAGCTCCCCCTGCCCCTTCCCAGCCAACCGACAACGCAGCTTAACGGCATATTCTTCTCATACTACAAATGTAAGGACGCATGGCTTCCACATGTTTTCACACGCACTCACTCACATGTTTCTGGCACAATTTATAGGGTAGCACTACCCACTATTGAGAGATCTAGAAGTTACGCAAAGTGCACTTCCGTTATTCGGCGCATTAACGAAGCAGCGCCCTTTAATTTACATTGCTAGCTTGCTGTATGCACTAAAAATACGGATCCATCCCAAGTTTCATTAAGATTGTGGTTGTACGATTTTAAGAGCAAAATTGTTACAAGTGCGAAGCGACAAAACTGTGACGTCACAATTCTTTACTTCTATGTAGAAGATCCACAAATGATTTACACATGATCCACATGCAGAAACGCCATATTTTGTGAGAGAGCTACTACAAAAAAATGCAATGTGGGCGAACAATAAGCGTTGACGATTTATTTTGGTCTTTATGAAACTGTAAATACCCTTGCAGAGACGAAGAACACAGCGTTTCTAAACTTATATTTGTAGGTATGTACATGTATGTTTATATGTATATAGTCTAAAAATAATGCCACAATTGTGTATTAAGTCCTTAAACATTTTCTTTCTGCAAGGGTTTAAGTACAACAAATTTTATGTATTTAAACATAACCCAAAACCTGCACAATCATCATGAAAAGCAGTTTGTGATTTAATTATGCACATGGAATAATTTGTACTTAATATAAACGCTGTATTAGCTTTATATAGAAGATGAAAACCCAACACTAAGCACAATCCTTAAGCTGGTCCCGCGGCTTCCTATTCCTTCCCCTCTTCCCCCAAAACTATGAAACAAAGAGATTGAGAAATTTTCAAACAAAAACCAACAACTTGAACGTATACGGATGCGCGCTGTGGCACGACGGAGGTTATGCAAACATCATTGAATTTTGACTAAGAGGTAAGTGGGTAATACCCCCTGAAACTCAGTGTCAAACCAAAGGCAATAAGAGATATGTCCATATGTATGTATGCATACATATACATATAACAAAGCACATAAAACTGGTATACTACGCTCTACTAAATTAACATACATACATATGTATGTACATAGATAAATGTGTATGATCATGAGTCATTTCACACGGTTTCTTTAAACTAGTATTAGCTGGCATAGTTATATATATATAGGTACATTCATACATACAAATATACAAGTGTGTGAGTCTGTGGATACTTTTGGTAGTTTGTCTCTTTGTGACAAAGGCATAACAAAAGCAAAACAAACGAAGCAACAGGCAACTGTAAACTAGCCTCGCATCACTTTCGGCTCTTCGCGACGTGAAGCTGCAAAAAAAACCACAGTCTACCATAAAGAAGAGGAAGAACCGATCGCTGCATAGTTGTATTAAACGTTGTCGCAAAAATAAAAACTGGATTTACGCACACTAACGAAATGTGCTTTAAAGCACACATACAAATATTAACATGTACACACGTGTAACTGTATGTATGTATTTGCATTTTATTTCAACATGCGAAAAAATAACGATTTTCGTGCCCTGTGGAAATACAGACAGACATAATCGGGCAAAATCAATATGCATTATATATATATACATACATACATATTTATTTTTAAATACAAATAAATAAGCATACATACATACATATGTATGTATGTATGATTGTAAATGTGTCGGCTGGTTACGGGCATTAAACAAGATTTGATATGCACACATATGTACATCAACACTCATGTAATATATACATGTGTATGTTTTTACATGTAGTTTGGCTTACTATGCATTTTTTAAGCAAGCACAATCTACAGATTTGCACATACATACACACTATTCATGTATATACATACATAGCTTTCTTTTATACTGATCTGGAGTTTTGAATGTGTGTACATGCCAGCAGTTATGTTGTATGTATGTCATATATGAACATATGTATGCGAGCGTAAATGTGTGTGTTGTATATGATATACCCATATATGTAAAGTGGTTCACAGCTTATTGGAACAGGACTGGATCAAGGGTAGTTAAAACGTGCATTTTTTCTTTCCAATAGACCTACATACATATGTATGTATTTATGTATGTATGTGGTTATAGGTCTTGTCCAATAAGTATGGAATTGAATTGGAGATATTTGATTTTTCCTTTTATTAATTAAATTAAAATTTCAAGTTATTAGTATGGCCTGGTTCAAAAAGCCATGAGCCACTGTATGCTCATGCCTTTAAAATTGAGATAGTGTGTATGTCTGTATGTATGTTCGGTATTTCAAAGCAAACGCGTAAACAATTTTTATTTGTTTTGTTTTTCTTTTCTGCTGCTGCTGCTATTCTTCTTTTATGGTGCTGTGCTTGCGATAATTGCAATCAACGAGAAACTGTGCAGACAAACAGGGGGGCAGGGGGCTCGCACGCACACACACGTGCATGTAGCGTATGTATTGTACCTACGTATGTATGTGTAGTAAGGCATAGACAACTCGACGTTGACGTTGGTTCGCAAACGTTTGCGTTTTTCGTGCGCGCTCTTTCCAACTAACGCGCGCTCCCCTCACCCCATTGGCCGCCTGCTGCCCACGTCCGGCGCGATAGCGAATCCGAGTTCATGTTAGTTAAAGAAAAACAACACAAAAATTAAACAAGAGTGCTCTAGTCGGGAGTACCTGACCGGGAGATACCCTGTTGCGAGCTGCCGCATGCAAAATACATAGGTATACATATATAGTCAGATATATGTGCACTCTCTCAGGACCCTGCTAGTCATCCTGATCAAGAATATATATGCATATACTATATATAGCCGAAGTAGTTTTCTTCTGTCTTTTTTTTACATATATTTCGACAAAGTGTACGCTTGCTTACCTATTTTCAACGGGTACGGGTGTAAAAAAATTAAAAACAACTCAAAACGCCTAGAAAAAACGAAAACTGAAAACAACAAGATGGGCGCTAAGCGTAGCGTTTGTGCGCGGTGGTCCGTAGTTGTCTACGCAATTTCTATCTGTAAGATACATAAAGGCATACACACTGACAAAAATACATACTGATATGTATGTTCATGCGTATTTTTATAAGTGCGTAAATACATACATACATATGTACGCTTTAATATACCCCACACGCGCACGTACACACACATACATTAACACGGGCGTCGCTCATTTTTACAAGCTTTGTGCGTTGCTCTTTAACGGAGATACACACACACACATTCATATTTATGCAGCATGTAGCTGTGTGAACGTGTGCGCGCATACGTACGTATGTGTGCGACATACGTAAATGCTGAAAAATATAAAAATAATTTTGAATACAATGTCTGTTTGTATTTTTGTTTATGCGTAAATATATATGTATGTATATACAAATGTGTGTAGGGATGTATGTATGTATATGGGCACGTATGCCAACGGCTTTTTCAAGCTGTGGAATAATTTATTTTTTGCTGCGCAATTTCTACTATTGATTTGCCCGTTGCTGTTTTTGTTTGTTTCGCGTTACTATTTTTTGTTGTTGCTTTTTTACTTTTCGCTTCAAATGGTTGCCGCTGCGCTGTTGACGTCGCAGTCGGCAGACTGCTTGATGCAAATGCATGCGTGTGTGTAGTTGTGTGTATATTCATTTATATGGTATGGCATAGAAAGCTTTGGTCGCTTACGTTCACACGTTATCACTACACGCACACACACATATGCATTTGTGTATATTGTACTTTTCTGTAGCAATCAGCACATGTACTTGCTCAAAATGGCAGACTAATCAAATGGCAAACTTATAAACACAAGCAGATGCAAACACACTGAAAAAAAATTATTGGAGATAAAAATAAAATTATGAAGAAAAAAAGATTAGAAAGTAAATACTAATGGAAAATATGCGAATGTACATAGGTATACTAATATTGTATATGTATGTACATGAACATATTTCTATTGCGGGGCCATGGATTAATTTAGTTTTATAAAGTATATTAAGTACTTCAGCTGGCCTACGTGACTTACGACAAGCTCAAGCAAAACACCATAATCGTTGAAAAAAGAACAAAAAACAACATGTAAATACATAGTATAAATGTATGTCTGCATGTATATATGTATGTACATATCTATATATGTATGTATGTACATATATACATATGTACACATGAGTGTGACTGTGCCCACTAAGCTACAATTTTCCAAGCCATGCAGCCTTAATTTACATACATACATACATGTGCAGCAACATATATATGTGCATATGTATGCGTATATGTATAAACCAATACACATATGTGTATATACATATATATATGTGTGTCTGTATATGCTCAAACAGTTATTAGATGCTTTTACGGGATTTAGTCACGTGTCGCGTGTTTCTAATATTCAAAACTAAAACTTTAAGCACATAGACACACAAACATAAGTATATGGCTATATGTATGTGTGCTTGCTTGAATATTTTACTGTATGCATACATATAATGAAGTACAATGCGGGACATATGAATATGGCGTCTTGTTATACAATTTCCAATGGGTGACAAAAGAATGCGTACGTGTAAATATATATATGTATTTATATATGTATATATATGTATATATTATATTAATTTTTGTAAAGGTTTTTTAATTATATTATTTTACTATGTTAATGGGTATTTTCATGATGCTTTAAACCTTTTGACCTATTTATATGTATGTATATGTTGTAAAAAACGGTTAGGAATATATTTAATTTTTTATTATTGTTATTCTTTAATATTTGATAAATACATTAATTATTAAAAGTTAGATAAACTTATAATCCTATACTAACAGATAGTTAGAAAACTATTTTAACTATTTAACTTTTTTAACTATTTTACTTTTATTTTAATAGTAAAGGATGTTTCGTCTTCGACTTAGGAAAAAATTATATGCTGTATAGCCTGGGATTCGAACCGTATATTTATTTTTATACACACATTGTATGTATGCTATTAGTTTTATATTTTGACAATTAATAAAAATAAACTGCGCTAAACTAATCTTTGCTCAAGTTTCTATAGATTCCCATGGCGATAAGTGCTCGAGCCTGAGCCGAGAAAATTGTGTAGTATTTCTTGAAAATTTGTATAGAGTGCAATCCACGTGACTTGCGAATTGCCTGATCTGGAGGTCATAGAAAAATTGACCCCTGCCGACAGCCGCCTGCCGCCTGACATTCATTCAGTAGTAAAAATCTCGCTTATCAGTTGAAATGAACTCGCCGCGGGATGCCGATAAGACAGCGGGCCTAATATTAGATGGTGTGATCGAACTTGGGCTCAGTTCAACTGTTTCCAGCTACGTTTCAAGATGTGCCAAGCCATCACAATTGCCGCTTGGCTGCTCCTGGGCCTTGAGCTGTGCCAGGCAAGTCTGAATATATCCAACCATATCAAGTACTAATATACTTATTAAAATTCAAATTATAGGCAAATGTCATCTTTCAATTCTCCCTCGATTTCCATGTGAAAGAGCCCGAAAATGCCAGCGAGCCCTTCAACGCGACCATCTTGGTGGATAAGAATCGGGTGTCCCTGGAGGCGTATGAGCCATCGTCGACGACGCCCTGGTCCGAGCAGGACAAATTCAGTCAGGCCGCAATTCAGCATTTGTTGGACACGAAACGGGTGGTGCAACAGTTCAATGTGGAGCTAACCCCCCTGGTGGGGCGCAGCAACGATTTGGCCGCACGCCTCAAGCGCACCATGCGCTATGTGAACGATGTGGATGCCAACCTGGAGAATGGCCATCTGGCGCAGCACGTCGACCAGTTGCGCAACTACGTCGCCCTCGTGGACAGCCTGCAGTCGCCAACCAGAACAGCCGATAGACGCAGCCTGGAATACGTCCTGCTCAAGCTGGCCGTGGAGAAGCATCAGTTGTTGGCCCAGCAAGTGGAGGTGGCCGCCTATCTGCAGCTGGCGGACGCGGCTTGGCAGCGATATAAGAGCACCCAGGTCGTGGTGGCAGAGAGCTGAGTCCAGTGAACAGCGGGGGGAATGGGGAAAGGTTTTCTTCAGGCTGCCTAAATTAGGCAGGTATAAGATATTCTTGTAATACTTAACAGTTTTCGGGCGCTAATTCCGATGTTTGTAGATTAGTTAATGTTGGATCTATGTTAAGCTTGCAAGTTGCCAAGTATAGTTAAGAACATATCTGTAAACTGTCCAAAAATTCAATGCTTTGGTTAACGATTCGAATCAATGCTTAATCTTTGAGTTCAGTTGGTGCACCTGACTTTCCGCATCAATAAGATCAAGTATTGCTGTGAACGTTAGTCACATTAATTAAAATATAAAACAAAAATAAAAATATTTATTATTTTTAGGAAAAATATTTTGTTGTTTTTTATCAGTTGTTGTTTATGTTTAATTCATATCCAAGAGAATTCTCAATACCACAGTCTGGCAGTTAAAATTTCTTGTTAAAATTTTCCGTTAAACTGAAATTAAAGCAAACCATTAAGAAAGAGGAAAAAAATAGAAAATGGTCTGATTGGGGTTATATTATATGGTTAAAGATTCCGGTTAATGTTTGATATTATTTTTTTTGGCTTCAAACCAGTTTGGTTTAAATCGATAGAGATAATACATTTGGAAAAATAAAAACTAAATTTCTTATAGATAGTTCCCAACTGAGCTATATAATATAGCATTCACATGCTAAAAAGAATTAGTTTTTTACGGAGAACATTGTAGAGCTTGTAATTGGTCAGCTTTAGACATGGAAACAAACCAGTTTCTTAATAAAATATTAAATTTTTGTTTTAAAAAGTTCTTCAAGATTGGTTCGGATATTTAAAAAAAGGAAGTGTTTTGTACGCAAAAAAAAATTTTGCAACCAATCGCTTTAATGGCAGCTATGTATATGATATAGTGGTCTGACTCGGACGATTCCGATATATCTGCGCTTGTAACAAAAAGAAGAACGTATGCATAGTTTCAAGAAAATTGTTTTAAAACTTAGATTTTTTAGATAAATAACTATCTAGAAAATATCTACTGAGTACATTGTATGGTTTATGATGAAGGGGTATTAAAATTTATGATTTAGCGTAACATTTATATAAAGTCGCAGTTAAGACCTGTTGGGTATTTATGCATAGAGTGCGTCCCATAGAGCGCGCCCGAACAAAGGCTCCTATTCCAAAAATTAAAAAATAAGAATGCCCCGAAAAGACTTCCTGTTGGTGCGATTTTGGTGTTCCACTGCGAAGTTCGGCATTGCTACAGGTACCACGAGTTGAGTGTGGTATTCATCTGACCCAAATCTCCCCTGGGCCGGTCCCTGTCGGTCTTTGGTCGGGGGAATACGTTACACACGCTGGGAATACGTTATGCGAGGAGGCTTCAGGTAGTCGGCAGACAAAGGCAACGGCGCAGAAAGTGCCCCGCAACAGCTGCCAGAGCCGTTGTTAATGTGCACCAACGTCGACAACAGACGGCGCAATAGGGTCCTCCGCTACCCACCCCTCTCCGCAGTCCTGAAATTATCGAAACGTGAAACCACGACGATAACGTATAAAATATATACATACACTTATATGGATAACTGGATTTCGGTGCTGCCATCAAAAGAAGCTAGTTTTTAGGGACATATTTTCTAAAATGCTAAATCTGCTATATTTTTTTAAACAATACAAAATTAATAAATAAAACGTTTATCTGTGCATTTTTAAGAAATAATATATTTTTTTGATAAATTTGTTTTTGCCAGCTATGCCAACAAAAGAAGAAGTGTGTTAAGCTGGACGTAATGACGTTGTATGTTATTTTAGGATATATTTCTTAGAAATCTGTTTTTATTATACTAATTTGTTTTGCCAACGAAAAACATACATTTATATCAAGTAAAAATGAATGTATTTTTTTAAAAACCTGAAAATATTGTAGGTAATTTTAAGATAATTTTTATATTAATAATATTAGATGAACATTTTCAGACAAAAGATAACAATGATTAAAAATAAACAAAATTAAAAAGATTGGTAATATAAACGCATATTATCATTATTCCTATATTTATAAAGTAGAAGCACAATCTGGTTAATATTATTTTATTTAAATCTGTTTAAAAAAACGAAAAAACCAAAAGGACGCTTTTTGGCCTTTAAAATAGCCAGATTTAACGGAAAGAACTGCCATCACTGTTTGATTTGTACATAAATGACATGAGGGTTGGTACACACATATCCGCACGCAGGGGTACTTTTATCTCAAATATGTAATACTCAATCACTTATTTTGTTCACGGTGAGCCTTAACGCTCAATTATGCTGTTAATAAGATCGCCTACCATATGTGAAGTAGTCGCATGGTTGCCACTTCAAAAATAAGGAGAAAACATGTAAAGTGCCGTTATTTTTTAGGTATAATTTTGTTAAATGTTTTTATTTAAAAATATGCAAATACATTTAATTTTCAATTTTTAATATATTAAATGGAAACTAAAAAATCGGTTGAAATAAGGATATAATAGCATAGGTTTCTGTATGTTTAGAAAGTAGGTACTTATAGTAGCTAAATACGTTAATATGAATAGTGATTCGGTGTATAACATAGCACATATGGTACATCTATACATCTGTACCATATGTGACAATAAAACTTGTACCTAAATATTGCAAAAGCCCATTAATAGATGACGCCAAAAGATTGGGTTTTTTAAAAATGATTTCATGTTCCTTGGTACACACGCTTACGAGGTTTAGTTAATTGCAATTTTGTGTCCCCCAACCTTGGCTTTATAAATATGCAAGTTTTATAAGCAATTCCATTATAGTCTTTTTTAACCACTGTATTCAAAATGTCAATACCAGGGCTGCCATGCATGTATCGATAGTTACAGCTTACCGATAAATTGCTCCCCAGGCTAATCGTAAACACAAATACATAAATATTTGTTTGCCTATCTTTTTATTGCTAGCATTATATTTATAAGTAAAAAAACAATAAAACTATTTTCTGTTATAGAACCAGGGCCTCATTTATATTCAAATCTTTCTGCCCTTTTACATTTCCGGTCACATTCGTAATCCTTTAGCAATTGCTTATTTTTGTTATATTATTTACTGACTTTAAAGCTATAGTTGCCTAATTTAATTGGGTTTGCTGCTTTTTTCAATTTGGCTTGACATGCCGCAGTATTTTTAACACTTCGATTTGAAAATCCAGTTTCTGATCGGTGCTCATGCGCTGCATATGCGGCTTAATGCTATCAAAGAATGCCTGATCGGGATCAGGATCAGCAGTCGTTGTGGCCGCCGCAGAAGGTGCCGTTACGTTTTACATTATTCAGTTCGCTGGCCGCATCGCATTTAGCGGAGGGAGTTGCCAATGTTGAGGTATCTGTTGTGTAGGTTAGGCTATCCATCACCGTGTGGAATCCGTCCTCAGCTAATCCGCTGGCCTCGTCACGTGTGGCTTCATAATCCGGCGATGTGCTGCGGTTCGCCGAGTCGCATTGCCGCTTGGCCGGCGTTCGCGGGAGGCGCAATTGTTTGCGTTTCAATGCCGCCTTTGGCAGCTCCGTCGTCTCCTTCGGCGTCTGCTCATCCTCTGCCTTGACTTCCAGCAGAAAGCTAAGCTCCTTTTCGTATATGTAGGAGGCACGTGAGATCTCCTCGCCGCTTTGACGCAATCGATGCACGCGCAAATAACTGTCGCGCGTATTTTTCCATCGTTTTAGCAACGTTTTTGCTGCGAGTAAGCAGAGCAAAATGTAAACATATAAATTTGTCTCTTTTTCGGTTGTTATTTAGTACTGAATGTTATACTTACTGATTTCCTGCTTTTCCGTGGCGCTGGCTGCTTCAAAACTCTTGCACAGCTGTTGGCCAATCTGCTGCCAGGCCTGATCGCGCAATTCGCGATTGTGGAAATTCTCGTGCTCCCGATCCCAAATGATGCCATGTTTTTTAACAGCATCAATGAAATCGTACATGGAGTACCTGACATTAATGCCAGCGGTTTTCAACATTTTGTGATTGCCCATCGCTATTAAATGTTTGTGTTTATGCGGCACCTGCTTGTTGTTGTTTGCATGTAGTATGTGTGTGCGTGCAAAAACGCGCGCGCAAACAAGTGCTGACTACTAAAACAGCTCAGAACTGAAACGAGACGCGTGCGAAAAACGCTAGCAAAGCGCACAGCACTCGCTCACAGAGTTGCCTGACTGTTAAAATAAAGACGTGCAATAATAGTTATTTTTATTTTTTTGAAGTAGGAATTGTAGTCACGTCAGTCATTATCAAAATTTATTCACGATGAACATTATATATGTATTATAAAATTTAAAATAAAATGAAATTAATCTTTTTTGTAATACATTTGATATTTAATTCAATTTCTGCACCGGGAAATATGAAATAATATTGTACTTTGTATTTTCATTCTACACAGTAACGTGCGTTGATTATTCATAATTTGTATGTAAGGCAATAAAGCTCTTCTTTTAAATAAAAGTAATTAATTTTAGAAAGGATAAAAAAATGTTTTGCTAGCTAAGCTGCGGCAGTTGCTGTTAGAGTTGCCAGATAACCGAAATAAAAACGCACTCGTTTGTGTTATGAAAAATAATGTTTCATTTGTATTTATTAAACATTAGGCATAGGTCAGTTATTATATAGATTGTTCAATAGGTGCAACAAAAAAGCCAGCGATTTATGACCAGTAATACATGTGAAAAGTGTGTTAAGTTAAGAGAGAAATGCAAGTGAATGTTTGCGAAACGCATTGAGTGTGTTTGCGTTTCTTTGTTGCTGATGTTTAGTGTTGTGTATTTTGTTTGTAACTGTTTGCTTTTATAAGTGTATTTCTTTTTATTTAGTTTTCATTCTGTACTTTACATGGGCCTGCCCATACCACGGCCCATGCCCATGCCGCCACCAGCCATAGGCGGCTCGCCGGCCTTGGGGCTCTTTATTGTCTCATCGACGGACAGAATCATGCAGGCGGCCTCCGCGGCAGCGCTGGTGCATTTATCTTAATCACCGATGGCTCCCACACGCACTGCTCAAAATTGTCGGAAATATCCTCCTTGGTGATATCAACGCCGAACCATTGGCCACCTGTGCAAAAATAAGAATAAAATAATTGATAAATATATATTTTCCTATATTGCAAAAATATCGCATAAAAAAACATTCAAATGGTTGCACGTTCTCGCGCCTCTCGCGCACATCTCTAGCATGGTTTACAATTTCCGTCGCGTTTGCAACTCTGTTGAAAAAATGCCCGCGCGCAAGACAAAGCAACAGATATGCAGACGCTTGCATAGTGCGAAAGAGCACACACTAGGCACACGAGGCTGCCGAACGAAAGAGCTGCAAGACAAACACGCGTTAGCCGAAGAAACTTCATTTGCTGGGCAGAAAATTCTCAACAGATAAAATAACAAAATAAATTTAAATATAATTTAAATATATGAATCATGTCCACTTCGGGACGCAACGCAAGCAGCAGCTAAAGCCGCGCCAGGATGTGCAGCGTTCGCCGGTAAAGCGTCACAGTTTGGATACGAAAACGGAACCTTTGCTGGCCAACAGCTACCCCCTGGCCGACTACGACTGTGTGGACATAAAACCCGATCTCACCGAACTCCAGCTGCAGCTGGCGATGGCCACACCGAGCGATGCGACGATGCCAGCAACGGCGCCGCCAACGGCAACGGCAACATCGCCGGATGGCCCAAAACTGGAGCTGGAGCAGCAAAGCGATTCGGATGAGGACGGCTATTCGGAGATAAATTTTGGTGCAGCGCACGATGTCTTTTGCGAGGGTAAGCCTGAACACATATATAAAATACAAGTAGAATGAGTTAAAGTCGTCTAGATAGCCAGTGAGGGGTTGGCTTATTTTTAAAATAATTCGTTTTACTTTGATAGAAACTGTTTGAAACCGTTGGGAAGATTAAAAATTATATGCCTGACCGGGGAGGTGTAGGGGCAGGGGGAGTAAAGGTTTTTCTAAAAAAATGTGAAACTCAAACAGGACAACTAATTTTAGATATATATAATTCAAAGTGTGTTTAAAACAAGCTGTATTAACACCCACTTCCTTGTTTTAGACGAAGTGGATGACTATGATCCGGAGTGGACAGCGCACCAGATAACGCCGCGTCTAATATTTAAATTCAATACGCCATCGGGCCAAACGGGTCTCAAGGCGCAGCGCAAGCTGACCTGCCCGCTGTACTACTTCAATCAGCTGCTCGGGAATCGCGTCGAGTTCTTTGCCCAGCTCGCGACTGGCTGCAATAGACGCAGCGCCAAGTTGAAGACCAGAGCCGAGGAGATGGAAACATTTGTGGGTCTTTGCCTGCTGCTGACCGACGTGAAGCTGCCGCAACTGGACGACTATTGGAGCGATCAGATGTATCAAGGATTTGTGGGCTTTGGATCGAAAATGTCGCAACAGCGCTTCTTGGCGCTGCTGCAATCGTTCACCTTTGAGAGGCTGCCAGGAGAAGGAGCAGCAGGAGATGCAGGAGCATGCAAAGATGCGGGCGATGCAGGCCATTTGCTTAACTTTTACAATGCGCGCATGTCGGAGCTATATTCGTGCGGGCAGCAGCTGGTGCTCAAAGAGCCCATCGTCCACTGGAAGGGCAAGTTTAGCTATCACCACGAGCTGCCCACCAAGCAGCGCAACAATGCGCTAATGCTGCATGTGCTGAGCGAGCACAGTGGACTGATAATACGCATACTGCCGGAGCTGGTGACCCAACAGTTGCCGCGCAATTCACGGCAGCTGGTGGCACAGCGTTGCGAGCTGGTGCAGCAGCTGCTGCAGGAGCATCAGCATCGTGGGCACAGTCTCTATGTGTGCAAATATTATGGCAGCTATGGGTTGGCCTATGAGCTGGCCAAGGTGGGCACCTACTGCAGCGGGATGCTGGACAGAAATCGCTATGGCAACAGCAAGGATTTGGTTTACCAGCAGCTGACTCCGAATAGTGTCGCCAACAGATATGCCACGCCCCTGATGATGGTCAAGTGGCGGCGTCGCGAGAAGTGCGTGTATTTCTACAGTTCGGATTGCCTGGCCATCTACGCCAAGGAGATGTCCATGCAGAAGGCCAATTCCCGACCGAAGCTCATACAGGAGATGGACTTTCAGCTGCGAACGGCACAGTCCACACGCCAGCAGCTTATTAACCATCAGGCCAACTGTGGGGGTTTGGACCGACAGCAACAGTTGGCCATCTTTGTGCTCAACATGCTCGTCATCAATGCCCATCTGCTCTATGTGGCCAATGCGCAGCCGACGCGCGCCTATAACATGGGCAGCGAAGCCATCAAATTGAAAACTTATGCGGAGGTTCGTGTGGCCATCATCAAATCGCTGATCCGCGAGGAGACACCTGCAGCGCCCACAGTCGCACCATCACCACCTGCCGCAGTCAAGAGCGTGCGAACGGAGCCACCAGCCAAGCGTTTCTCATCCGGCTTACCCGTGGCCGCGGTCGCGGATCTCAAACACGAGCTGGTGTGTATAAGGAAAAATGGAAAATCGGCGCGCAAGAATTGCCGACATTGCCACAAGGGCGGCATGTTACAGTTTACCAAGTACAGGTGCAACGTTTGCCCGGATTCGCCGGGACTCTGTGTGAATCCCTGCTTTCGTCTGTGGCACGAGCTCCTGGAGCAGCAGAACGCAAAAGTTTCAAATTGAATTTAAATCGGGAGAAAATAAGTGACAAAATTGAAAGTAATTGTAACAGTAAGAAGTGAGAGAATATATGATATATATCATAAATTATGTAGAGTTCAAAGTAATTGTAGATTTTTGATGTCGAAAGATAAAGAGAATCTACACCAAGCGGAAATATAAAAAAAAACGTTGAAGTTCAGTTACCATACAAGTTAGATTCTAAAAGTCTGTCGTCTATTATATTTAAGAACATATGGTGGAAAGGCAAATTAAAGGACAAGCAAAAGAAGAAAAGTACAAGTTTATTTCGACATGCCGAAAATTAAATAAATTTCATTACATTAACCAAACATTGATCAAAATGTCTACAAAAGATTATAATACTGTATGACAAAATATTATAATACCCTGTGTAAGGTTATACAATTGACGAGAAATAAAATGTATTAATGTATTAAATGTATCATATATAGTTCTGTGCCAAGAAAATATGTATTAAAAAGAAACTAGAACAGAAACAGTAGGGAGAGAATATATTATATTCTTTGTTATAGTTAGAGAATATATTCTGCTTATTTGGTAAAACGGGAAAAATAGTTATCTCCAGGGTGCCAACAATTTATTATCCTTGCAGAAAAATTGACGACGTCCGACAGATATCGACAGTTAAAGGTGTTTACAGAAAAAAAATTATTGTGCTTAAATGTTAGGGACGCTCACAATTGCCAAGATGTATGACGATATTTTTGACCGTCTGTTCCTATCTGAGATATTTGTTATTGTGGTCTGATATTTTCCTAATATTTGCAAGGGGACACTCGCAATTGTCAAGTTTCATCTTAGATATTTTAAAATATAACAAACGATTTTCAAATGCTAGAGACCTAAACTTTTCGACTAGAGATTCTTCCAATCGAAACGCAGAAAAAGTTTAACATAACATATCGGAGACTATAAGAGCTAGAGCCATTACTTAGTTTATTATGTTCCCGTAAAGCAGACGCATATCAAGAATATTTCGGATTTTGGATACCTTCCCCGACTTTCGTTTTGGTTTTGTATATAGATTTGAATGCTCTTATTAAGTACAGACAGCTTCATGAAGATTAATAAGTTTTCATGGGGGCGCTCCCGACTAGAGCTTCCTGACTTGTTATATTAATGTAAAGCTTATCAGCCATATCTCAGCTATCTCAGGTAAGTTTGTAACGGATCGATCGAATTGAATTAATTCGATTTTGCGCATTTTCGACCTAGGGGTTTACTTTCGACTAAATCTTTGCAGAGATCTTTAAAAATTAGTTCAACAATGTTCCACTTTAAACAAATCAGTGGCAATTTAAATAAATGCGACCGGACAGAATATTTCACTCACCTTGGGCATGTTTCTGGCGCAGCTTGTTGAGAATGTTGGTCGCATCGAAGCCGGCATTGTCGCACAGCTGACGCGGTATGATCTCCAAGCCCTTGGCAATGGCAGCAATCAGCAGCTGCTCCTTGCCGGCAATGGTGCGCGAATAGTCGCGCAGCACCTTGGACAGTTCCATTTCGATGGCACCGCCGCCGGCAACAACAGAATCGTGCTGAATGGTGCGACGCACAATCATGATGGCGTCATGCAGCGAGCGCTCGGTCTCCTCCAGGAACTGTTCGGCGCCGCCGCGTAGAATCAGAGTGCTGGTCCTGGCATTGGGACAGCCTGCGATCGCAATAAGATTAGATATGGATAATGCCTATATAGATATATATAGGGATAAGTGCGCACCTTGGAATAGATTGAAGCGATCGCCGCCCACTTGACACTCCTCGAAACGTTCGCACAGACCGAGCACATTGGCTTTGATGTCATTCGCTGTGGTCATGACGGCACCGCCGCAGGCCTTCATCGTACGCTTGAGATCCTCCTCGGGGACGCGGCCGGCGCAGAAAATGTCTCGATCGGCGAAATACTGTGTGGCCACATCACCGATGGGCAGCTTGGAGAGCACCACATTGGCGCCGGATTCATGAATTTTGGCCAATTTATTGTACAATATCTGCCATTCGGCATCAACGATTTTTTGATACTCTTTCACATTGTCCACACGAATCTCGGCGTTATCACGCTCGGCCTTCAGTTCCAGTTCAATGTTCAGCAAGGCAATTTTGCAATTCTCATAGGATTTGGGCGCCATCTCGAAGCCGGCATAGGAGAAGGTCTTCTTGAAGGCAACGCCCGAGACCAGCTTGGATTCCTCCAGCGAACCACCAGCGACTTTCTTGATGCCAATCATATTCAGCGGCAGCAGCTCATCCAACGAGAGGACGGCGTCAACCACAATTTTGGCAAAGAAATCCTTTTGCTGATGTATCAGCTTCGAGGACATGGCCGTCGCGGCGCATTTCTCAAGCAAGGAACGCTGCTCTTCCTTCGATTGATTCTCAATGCGCACGGCCATCGTATTGATCTTCTCCATGCACAGCTGCAGCGCCTTACGAATGGCCTTGATAATAATGCGCGGATGCACGCCTTCCTCAACAAAGGGTTTGACTTGCTTGAGGAATTCGCCAGCCAGCAGTACAACCGATGTGGTACCATCGCCAACCTGTTGATTAAGTCACATGATCGGGTTCTTTATTTTAAAAGCGAGAATCTGAGAACTTACCTCGGCGTCCTGTGACTTGGCAATGTCCACCAATGTTTTGGCAGCGGGATGCACAATCTCGAGGAGTTTCATGATGGTTGCGCCATCATTTGATATGGTCGCCTTGCCCTGTGCATCCACGATCAGTTTGTCCATGCCGCGAGGACCCAATGTGGTGCGCACAGCGTCCACAATCGATTGGCAGGCATTGATATTCGATACCAGTTGCGGTTTGCCCTGCGACGTGTCGGTGCCTTCCTTCAGGAGCACAATTTGTGGCTGCTGCAAAGCGAAAACACCAAACAATTAGTCAGCCGTTCTACACGTTTAGAGACGCGCGGGGTGAGCAGCAGCAGCAGGGGGAATGTCAGTTTTGCGAGAAGCTTCTTTGCAGGTTATGTTTCGTGTGTGCCGCATGATGCACAGCTCCATTCAAATGCAATACAATAAAATTATGTTGCATGCGTTATAAATTTATTTGCACTTCAATTAAAAGCAACATTGGATTAATTACAATCACGAGGCGCACATGGCACACAATTACTTAAATGGTATTTACTAAATTTATACACTATTTGTGTTGCATTCGCATTTCAATCAATAATTTACACCTTTACTAACCATATTTAAGTGATGGTATTTGCCGTTTTACTTTAATATTAGCTAAAACAATCAATTTTGGTAGCAGACAGGCGGCAATATGATTTTTTTCACGTTTTCCGCAATGAGTAAGCGGCAGAGCAGCGGGCTATCGATAGTGCTATTGAAAATATGTGCAGAGTTGCATGGCTAATGTACTTTAAACAATGTATCGCAAGCACTGTTTGTTCTTATCGATATTTCAGCAAATGTTGTTTTATCGATGAAAGTGCAGCCGATATTGTTAGTGTGAGGCTGTGACGTATACGTTGACCAGATTAAACGTTAGTTTAAATTCAGCACAATCCCCGTAACAAAAAGTTTCGTTTTTTATATGAGTTTTGCAATGAGTCGTACATGTTTTTAAATAGCTTAAAATTATATGAAATTGATTAAAGTACGTGTTAAACACCCTTTTATAGCTTAATACTGTTGACAACAGTTCTTTAATTGCCCTCTTTTACACAAACTCCAAATATATATTATCTTGATATTTATATAAATAATATTATTTTTAATTATTTAAATAAATATTTATTGCTGTCTTCCATCGATAAATATCAATTTGCAACTCCATTTTTGGTTAAATTTCGTTTAGACAAACACTTGACAAACAAATTTAGGCTTACTTTCATAACGAGCATTAATAAAAACAATGTTATTTTTTTTTATTATGTGGGTAAGTAAAAAGTGGAAGAAGCGTAGAAAACAAAGAAGAAGTGACGCTTGGGACGTGTTTTTATTTTAAGGTCGAATTTGTTCCGTTCTGAATATTGCAAACATTTGCACAACTTGAGCATATCCTTTTTAAACTCATTTTCAATATGCACAGGGTAAAAAACTTCGTTTATTGTGTGAAAATTTTTGTGAAAATTATTTCAAAATTATTTTAGTCAATTTTATTATTAATCAATTAAAGCGAGGTCAGTAACACTTATTATATTCGTACCGTTCAGATGGCTCAGCCAGCTAAGCCAGCGGGTAAAACAGCAGATTTCGAGACGGCCATTGGTGAATGCGGTTTCGGTTTATTTAATATATTTATTATGATCAGTGCTATGCCGTGTCTCTCGGCCATGGTCTTCTCCGCCTCGTCCATGTCCTACGTAATGCCCACAGCTGAGTGCGAGCTAAAGCTGACGGTGGAGGACAAGGGCCTACTGAACGCTGTGACCTATGCAGGTGAGAGCTATAGAACGCATCGAGGACGACTTCTAATTCAGCGCTGCAGGCATGATTATCTCAGCCATACCGTGGGGCTTTGTGGCGGATACGATGGGACGTCGCTTGGTCCTGATCACTGGCGGTTGGATTGATGGCATCTTCGTACTGTGCTCGGCCCTCAGTCAGAACTCCTCGCAGCTGATGATCTGCAAGTTCTTCGACGGCCTAGTGTGGGTATCGCGTCACAGGCCCGTGCTGTGCCCATTGATATGATTTTCCCTGTTTCGTCTGCAGCGTCTGCGGTCCATTCGCTGTGGTCGTCAGCTATCTGGCCGAGTTCCATGGCAAGTCGCACAGGCACTATATTATGCTCTTTGTCGGATTGAGTATTTCTCTTGGAGCTGTCACATTGCCGCTGATGGCATATTTTTTACTGCCGGTGCACATTTATTTCAATCTGGGTCAACTGCATTGTAGGTTGATCTTTGATCATAAAATCGAAACCGACTGAACTGATCAAATCACATTTGCAGTTCACACCTGGCAGATCTTTTTGGCGCTGACCGCACTGCCCAGCATTGCAAGTGGCTTTCTGCACATCTTTCTGCCCGAGAGCCCCAAGTTCCTTATGTCCCAGGGCAACTACACCGAGGCCCTGGCCACCTTGCGGCGCATGTACGCCATGAACAAGAGAAAGAGCCGAGACTCTTATCCGGTAAGTTAGCCATAGCCTATAGTTCCGCTTTGAGTGTCTTCCTTCTGCGGCCACCACAAGATCACGACTCTAACGGATGCCACCCCGGAGCGAGTCGAGCTGCAAGATCCGAGCAAACGCCTCACGATCGGAGAGCGTTTCGGCAAGGCCAAGCTGAAATTTGTCAACGGCATGAAGCAGCTGAAGCCCATGTTTAGCTACCCATTACTGGGTCTATCCCTGCGCGTGTATTGCCTGCACTTTTGCCAAATCATGTGGTAAATAGACTTTAGAAATGGGCGCGTGACGTTCCCTTCATTAATGCGAATCAAGTGTATTTTTATACTCTTTACCCATTGATCTCAGAGGTTAGAGTTTGAAATTTTGTTTTTAAGCAGATCAAGTTGCGAATTATCGATAACCGATCCCGATTTCCTAAAATCTTTAAAAGTATACATCAACCTTAGAATTTTAAGCTTATCTCGTAGATTACAAGAGACACCTCTTTTGGTTCACATGAAATTATCATTTTATTGTTCAAACTCTTATTGGTGCTGCCTTTGAGCTAAGGCAATATACAATTTTGGATTTGCAATTTTCCCAAGAACCTAAATTAAACCAAACTATTTTATTCTATAATACAAACTGGTTCCTGCTAAATTATTTTTAGTTTAAACAAATATTTTTATTGCCAATTTCCCCTTGATTACAAGCAAAATTTTCACGAATTTAGTTTTCAGATATAGTTTATTTGTATTGCGAATTTAGTTTTTAAGATAGTTTATTTGTATTAATAAATGCAAAAATATACACTGCAGGATATTCGATTTCGATATTCGGATATATGATTTAGTTTCATTTTTTTTTCATATTTATTTATGATAGCTGAAAGATTTTATATTTTACTCATATCTAATGAAGAAATTAAATTTACTACCAATATTGTGAAACTTCTTATGAACATCATTTAAATTTGTACTTTTGCCCATACTCGAGCACGTCACGCACCTATCTCTAATACATCCCAACATCGTAATGATATATAGTTGCTTAGCTACGTATCTTTTGGCAGCGTGAACTCGGTGCGTCTGTGGCTACCACAGATCTTTGCGACGATGCACACGTTCGAGGTGCAGGGCATCCACGACAGGAGCATGTGCTCGGTGCTGGAGCACAATTCGAAGCGGCGCCACGGCGAGACCGCAACGAAGGAGGAATGCGACATAGTAGGTAGGGGGTCCATTGACCAGAGTTTCAAGCATTAAGGTAATTAAATCCGAACGTATAGCATCAGCAACCGGACACGTATAGGGACAACATAATCGTGGCCACCATTGGGCTAGTTGGATTTCTGCTCATATTTCCCCTGCTGAGCATCCGCGGCGTCGCCAATCACATACTGAGTGAGATTTGAATTAATTTGAATTTGCCTATTGGCATGACCTGCGGCTCTTGTTTTTCTACACAGAGGTCAGTCTCTTTATATGCACCTTCCTGGTGGGTGGCCTGTATTTTGCCAACACGACGATAGCCACGCTCCTTTTGGCCTCGGTCTATTTGACGGTAATGGGCATCTGTGCTTCCGCAGTTATTGGGATGTGTGTGGTGGTGTTTCCCACTGCGATGAGGTATGACTGTAGTTTAATTAACTAATAACTAACAGCAGCAGCTCTACGCTGTGCTTCATTGTAGAACAATGGTTCTATTACTAATTATGACATTCGGGCGTTTGGGTTCGGTGGCTGGAAATATTTTACTGCCCTTTTTCATACAAATCAGCTGTTGGGCGCCTTTTCTCTGGCTTGCGATTTTAATGGCGAGTAAGTACAGTACAATTTGCATATGTTATTCCTTAACTTTTATCTCTTCCTTAACTTTTAATAGTTGCATTTGTCTTTTCTTTGTTCTTGAATGTGGATGTACAACAGTCATTAAACTAATTTATTTATTGGTATGGTTACGAGACTATAAATAAAAGGATTAAAACAAAATATTAAAATAATATGTATACTTCTTAATGCATCACGTGATTGTATAAAAATATTTATTTAAATGTTGGGCATCTGTATCTTTGCAAATTTATATTAAATGAGGGCACAGCTTTTACATCTCATTGTGCTCTTTTTATTCTTCTATTCAGCTTTAATTTGGGGTCTGCTCAATGCCCTCTCACAGCTAAGCCACGTCGCTATATAATACCTATATAAACACACATACATTCATAAAACTTTCAATTTAGGTAAGCATTGCGGACAATTTTATAGTAGCAACAAAACTTTGCTTTATAAAATGTTTATTTTTATTTATTTTTTAATTCTTTTATAAAAAGTATAAAATTGCATCTCCTAAAGTTTATTAATAATAATTGTAGACGTAAATCTAAATGCTAAATGGATCTTCTAGTAACCAAGATCATGCTGCGTATATTGCTTTATTTTTTTCAGATGTCTACTTCCAAACAAGTGAGAACGGTGCAGTCGGTTGCAGCCGACTGCGTAATACTCATTCACAGTACACAGTACTTATTCATTTTTGAAAATTTTTTTTTCAAAATTTATAAATGCAACTGTAAATTTTTAATCTATTGAACTTGTTTCAATTAGTATAAAAAACGACATTAGAATTGATGCAGAGGGGGTCAAATCTGTTGTCAAAAATCATGCCATAATTGACAAATATTGTAAAATGTAAAGCATTCGTATCTATAGCTTTCAAATTTCAAACGCCCATAACTTTGTCAAATCTAAGCCGATTTTCAGGTTTGATGGAATTTTTTTATGGTTTGTCCTCCAGATTGATTCTGCATTTCAAATATATTCACTATTGAAAATAAAATTTTTTTTTGATTTTTTTGATAAATATATCATGTACTCCCCCCTTACTCATTTTCGAAAATTTTTTTTTTCAAAATTTAGAAATGCAAATTTTCATTTTTAATCGATTGTGGTTGTCACAATAAGTATAAAAAACAACATTAAAACCGATTCTGAGGGGGTCAAATTTTTTGTCAAAAATCATGCAAAAATTTACAAAAATTTTGACATGTAAAACTCTTGGACCCATAGCCCCCATATTTCAAACGCCCATAACTTTGTCAAATCTAAACCGATTTTCATGTTTGATGTCATTTTTTTCATGGTTTGTTCTCCAGATTGATTCTGCATTTCAAATATATTCGCTATTGAAAATAAATTTTTTTTTTGATTTTTTGATAAAATATCATGTACTCCCCCTTACTCATTTTCGAAAATTTTTTTTCAAAATTTTGAATTGCAAATTTATATTTTTAATCGATTGTGGTTGTCACAATAAGTATAAAAAACAACATTAAAACCGATTCTGAGGAGGTACAATTTTTTGTCAAAAATCATGCAAAAATTGACAAAAATTTTAACACGTAAAGCATTCGGATATATAGCTTTCATATTTCAAACACCCATAACTTTGTCAAATCTGAACCAATTTTCATGTTTGTTTCATATTCCAAATATGGAGCTTCTAGCTCAAAAACTGTGGGAGACATAGCCATGTCCGATTTTTTAAAACGGGTGCGCGGGGGTCATTCTAGTGGCCGTAGCCGCGATATCAAGGTCACACTTTTTGAGGGTTATTAGCAATATACATACCAAATGTGGTGCCCTTTAATCTTGAGGGAAATATTCATATTATTGATTGTGATCGTCATGTTATCGATTTGCCAGCCTCCCAGTGGGCGTGGCACAAAAATCTCAACACTTGGTCTGACTCGGGTATACAGGAGTATATATTCCAAGTTTGAAGTCTTTAGCTTCAATAGCGGCGAATAAACTTGCGTTCATACGGACAGACGGTCAGACAGCAAGACGGACATTGCACAAGTATAGTGAGTATAAAAATACCGTGGATCAGTTTATGGTTGAGGCCTTGGCTCGTCACATTATTTAAAATGTTTTTAATTTTTAAATAAGAAGAATATCTACGGACCGCAAATAACAGTAATATTAATAACTGTTTAATAAAGTTAGCTAAGAAACAGGATTACTCCAATGTCTCTATTTTAAGTACAGCTCTCTAAAAATTCAATAAACTAAACTAAACGAAACAATTGTATTTATAATTTTTTAATTACAACTTAAACTCTTATTTCTTACTTTTATTTATAAGTTAAAAAATAATAATTCAATTAATTTTATAGTTTATTTAAAGATCTGTTATGCTTTTTTTATCTTCTCAATAAAAATTGAATTTGTAGTTATTTTGTAACTTTTATTATTAAAACTTGACAAGACGTAAACTTGATTTAGTCATAAATAATTGTTACATAAAAGCTATATAGTAGCGTGCACCTACCCTTTAACTGTAAAATACATTATTTTAACTTTACTTTAACTTTGTCTAGGATTAATGGAACATTTAAAAAGTATATGTAAAGCACACTAAATGGTATATATTAATCAAGTCAGTCAAGCGTGCTTTGGATAATTCAAGCTAATTACCTTTTAATCACGACAAAGTAAACGTTGATTAATTTATTTTCTCATCCGAAGCCCCACACTCCAGTTGTGGCCAGCATGCAGCTGTCATCAATTAATTAGCCAATGCAAAAACGAAATTGAGCTTGCGCTTGAATGGTTGCCAAAGTGGTTTTACACAGCAAATATCAAATAAGTAAATATTATTTTGGCTATGGGAAAGGAAAACTTTTGTTTTGTTGCCACAAAAGTGTAGCGCATAAATCAAGAAAAGTGACCATGTTGTCACTAGTTTGTTGCCTGTTGCTCTGCTGAAGACAAGACAAACACAGCATATGGCTATCTAAACAATATATATATATATATATATATAATACATATAAGTTTGTGTATATTTCAGGAAAAGAAAAGAACCTTATTATTTTCACTGCCATCTCAACCGCTCAGCGCCATTTACAGTTTGCCATGTCACTTGCAACCCATTTCTCATGCTGTCAAAGCAAAGTCAAGTGGTAATTGACACATGTTGACTTGTGGAAGACACCAAGTGTTCTGTTTCTGCAGCTTCCTGCTTGGCTTCATATGAAATCGAAATTAATAGTGTGCGGTTTTGATATCTAGCACTGGACCAATCAATTTGGGATTCACATCCAAGTTAATTAATTGTACAACTGAGAGCCTTTAATAAACTATGAGGACTCGGAATTCTTAGAAACTTTCTCTCTAATAGCCAACCAACTAAAAAGCTTTTCTCGTCAAGCTAAGTTAGGTTTTTAAAAAAATATCAATTAAACATATGAAAACTAAAATTGTTATATAATAAACTTTTCACAAACATTTTAAAGTCTGCAATTTAACAGAAAATGTTGATATTTTTAACTTTTCTCATTGCTTTATTTAACAAGTTTCTTATACTTTGGCATCTTGATGCTCTGGTCTTATTATTTATAAGATTGGATGAGGTTCTCTTTCCTTATTAGCACATAAAGCCACCTTTCCTTTTGTTTTCCTGCTTTCCATCTGTTGAGTACGGCACATGCTCCAAAAGTGTTTCCATCTTGTTGCAGCAAATGCTGAATCCAGTAGAATTTCAAGCTTAATTGGACTGATGTTGACAGTGACAAAAATACTGTTTCGAAATGAGTTTTCTAGGAATTGTGGGCTGCTGTGTTACGAAGAGCAGAGCTTGGGCACGATATGTGCATCATATATTTTAATTCGGCTTATTATTGGATGATGAGGCGACTAATAGAGTTCGACTCGTTGCTAATATTGCCGGAATTGTCGATATATGTGATATGTGTATCCTCTTTTATACCCTGAACACATTGCAAGTGGGTAAAAAGGGTATAATGGTTTTGTGCAAAAGTAGGAGTCAGGAGTCATCTCCGATCAGGACGACGAGCTGAGTCGATTTAGCCAAATGGGTGACTGCCAAAAAGGTAAGATTGAACAGCTTTCTTTTAAATGGAAGATCATATAGATTTTAATATAGAATCCTATGTAAGATTCCCCAATATTCATATATTAATATTAATTATGACATTGTATTTCGAATCACTGTTTTCAACTTCTATATTTTAAATAAAAGTTCGTAGAGTTCATGTATTAATTCTGTTTACTAAGTGATTGATAAATGCGCAAAAATTATGCTAAATTTTGACACTTTTATATGCATATGCATACCTAAGTTGGACTGTAGAGAGAGAGATAGTGAGAGTGCATTATTAAGTGTGTCTCCAGACTGCGTTCTATAAAACCAAAATACAACAAACGCGCATAAATTTAACATAATAAACATGTTGGAAACGGTATGAATATAAACAAGAGAGCGTTCCTCCGAAAATGTGCAAATATGTTTGGGGCGGGCGTTGATGAGTGTGTTTATGCATTTTGTTGTTGGTGTTAGTGTGTGTTAGGGCGTGTGGGGCGTGGTTATGGGCAGGTCATAGCAAATGTACGCCATAAACTAAACGCCACAACAAAACCAACAACAACAGCAACGACAACATAAAAAAAACCTACGAAACGAGGATGCATATGCGTGCCTATTAGGAGGGGAGCTGTGTGTGTGTGTGTGGGTGCAGGAGACGTGTGTGTAGGAGTTAGCTTGGTAGTGAGGCCTGTATAAATGTCCAAATGGGCAGTCATAATCTGAAATGTGCAAATACATGGGCACGCACACACATAAACCGTTAGATATGCAGACAGGCAAACCCACTCAAGGATTTGCAGAGTTTGGCCAACACAAATACAAAAGCAATACACAAGCAGACAAACAAACAAACGGACACTTACACGACCCACACATTTACACTGTCATGGCCCACTGTCCTTGTCCATGTCCTCTATAATGATTTACAGGTCATTCATCATATCAACACGCAGCGAGAAATTTATTTGCCGCAGCCGCAGCCTAAACACAAACCAAAGGCAATAAGTGCAGACAGCAATAACAATGCTGCCAGCAAATTAGAGAGCACTAGTAGTCGCGCCTCTATTCTCTCTTTCTCACTCTCTCTATCTAGCTCTCAATGGCTGCTATAAAATGTTGCCAGCAACATGCTGATAGCAATTATTAGTGACTTCTCTCAACAGGTTGTGTAAATGTTGCTATGCCAGCAAGAGTGTGTGGGTGTCTGTGCGTCTGTGTGGCCGATGTTGATGTTGCCCTGCTCATGGCTATGCCGTCTTGACGTTCGCGTCGGATATTTTGTAGTCACAATGTAAAGCGGGCAGTCGTCGGCAGCACTCGTAGCACCAAAGTTCACGCGGAAACCGAGCTCAACGAACGGTACAAAGCCCTGCTATTGGGTTTTAATGAGAGTACGTTGGTGCTGGTGTTGCTGTACCTAAGTCCTAAGATGAAACAAAAGATTCAGGCAAGGAAATTTAAAAAAAAAGAAAAATTGTGTAATTCCATTAAGAAAATTTAATAAAATAAATAAAATAAATTCAGTGTATTTAAATCTGTGTCTGTTATGTATCTCAAAAATAATGTTAAACAAATGTGAAATATTTGAAAAATACGCGTTAAATCAAGTTTTCGTTGGTTTCCGTGAAAATTAAGTTGTATCGGTAATTTAATTCAAACCAACTAATAATTAATTAATGTGATAAACTGTTAATAAAATTAAATGTTCTGTGTGAATAAAATATAGATTACTTTATTAAATTGTAGTATATATATACATATATATATATAAGAGTTATCATTTAATGAAATATAGCTCATGTTGTGTATAATGAACCAATGAAACTAATTAAAAATAATTCAATTAAATTGAACTGAAATAATATACTAAGGCTTAAAAGAAAATAATGATTAGAAAAATTATTTGGCCCTAAAACAAATGTACCAATAAATTAAAAAAAATAAAAAATAAAATAAAATGAAACATTGCGTATTCGCAATTTTATAATTGATAAGTTTCGCAAAGTGACAGCATAGCAATGCATGTGGTATTTTGTTCGGTGCATCCGCAATGACTGGTTGTTTGCCACGCCCACTCATGGACATGTTTGAATATTCATAAAGACGATTCAACGTGTACACGCAGCACCAAACTCGCTTAATCTTTAAGCGGCAAGCGAAAGAGTTAAGACTCAAGCGGGTAATTAAAATCCGCAAATTGGCATGTGCATCTTCTGCTGCTGCTGCAACTGCTGCATCTCCTGCTGTTGTCCAACAGACATCACGTTCTCTACACTGGCTGCCTGGTGTGCCACAAAGAATTCTATGGGATTATTGTGAGATAATATGCCGCCAACCGTGCGCGTTTATTACGCAACCAGTAATTAACGTTCCCCCGCATCTCGTCCGTGGAATACGTTGAATTGCGTATCGCATCTCCTCACATAAGAAAATAGAATGTCGGAAATTGTGGATACGGAACTGCTGGTGAATTGCACAATTCTCGCCGTGCGTCGCTTCGAGCTGAACACCATTGTCAACACAACGCTATTGAATAGCCTCAACCGCACCGAGGTGGTCAGCCTGTTGTCCGGCATCATCGAGAATCGAGATAATCTGGACAGCATCAATGCGGCAAAGTGAGTCTGAATAGTTCGGTGGAACCACAATTCATCACTACATCGCCCAAGTCACCCACATCTATGCAAAATTTCCATCATTCCTATGTCATTTTCTCACTTTTCATTAGAACTTACCCGCCCTTGGCGTCGTTAATATGCGAAAAATTCGCAGAAAATTTGCTGCCGAGTTGTACACAGCAATTGATTAGGGGGAGGGAAATAACACCGAAGTTATACAAATGGTGACCCACCGCTGGACTTCATTTCCGGTAATGTCACTCAGCGGGCTTTCAATAACAGCCACCGATTATTGCATGGAAAACGGTTTAAGTATGAAATTGTTCCGGGAACAGGAAAAGTGTTACTAATAGAGCTAAGCGAATTGTGGGAGAACATCTTGAATTTATTTAAATGTGAATAAAAATTAAATTATGGATTGCAATTTAGAAATAGTTTCATTTCATATTTTGCGTAATTAATGTTCGATACGATTTCTATCTTTGGAGAGACTAATACTTAATACTTACTTAATACTCTTTATCTATGGTAATTATTTTCTGGCCAATTGACATTTGAAATACTTATAAATGCATTTTTAATGTGTGGTCAGGGCAATACGCAAACAAAAACAAGTATGAACGTTGCAGTCGGATGTAACCGACTGCGTATACTCGTTCACAGCATAGAAGTTATTATTTTTATTTTGGAAAAAAATATAATTTTTAAATTTTAGCCATTTCCGATTTTTTAATACGAGGGCACCAGGGGGCGTTCTAGTGGGCGTGGCCGGATAATCAAGATCGCAATTTGTGGAGGAGGTCACTAGCAATATATATACCAAATTTGCTAACTCTAAATTTTAATATTGTGGGAAATATTGAGTTTTTATCGATTTGCGATTTGAGGTGTATCGACCTGTTATTGATTTGCCAGCCTCCCAGTGGGCGTGGCACAAAAATTTTAGCACTTTGTCTGAAGCAGTATGTATACAAGTATATTTCCAAAATTTCAAGTTTCTGTCTTCAATAGCGCTGAAAAATATTGGGTTCATCCGGACAGACGGACGGACAGCATGACGGACATTGCACAAAACCAATATACTAGTTTCAATTCCTGAGCGAGTATAATTAACGTGAATCATTAAATGTTGAAGTGTCGAATAACTCAAAGTTTCATTATAATAACTATTTGCATTAAGGGTTAAGTTCTTGAGAACTGATCGTTATTACTTGGTTCTGGGAAAGTCTTTTGTTCTGGATTCATGTGAATTCACATTCCTAAGAATTTCAAGTACTGTTAAATGCCAGTTGGTATTAAATTTTAACATTAATTATGTAAATGAGAATTTAGTAATATTATTATACATAATATACAATGAATATTATGTCAATAGAAATAATAAATAATACGGCTGTTAATATTTTGTAAATAAGTTTTAAATGGATAAATCGCTTTAAGTCTCTTTTTATAGAATTTTCTTAAATTACTTCCGTAATATATGTGTGTTGGTTGGGCATGGGAAGACAAACATGTTCTCAATAGTGCAAATAAAGTAACAATAGAGAAAGCTCTTCATGTAAAGCAGACGAAACGCAAATAAAGCACATGTGCCAGTAATGCAAAAAACTTGTTGAGTTCACGCTGAGAAAAGTGGGACAAAAGGAAGAACAAGTTATTTTTAACTTTGCTAATGTTAAATATGCTTTAAAAAGCGGTGATTAAATTTCAACCAATTAAGTAAAATCTAATAAACTCAAATTTTATTTAACAGAAAAAACGTTATTACTCAAATAATAATATAAGCTACACATATATATGTATTATCTAAACATAACATTCGTAGAACAATTAGTAAACCCACTGCTATTAAATAACATTACCGAGTATTTTCCGTTGGCTATTGAATTTCCCAGTATATATAAATCAAATGAGTAACGCGCTGTATTTTCCCACATATAATCTTTTCAAAGCGCACTAACAAAATAACTTTACAAATTTGTAACACTTCTCCGCAATTTAACACTTTCCAATGCCTCCATATAAACTATCACACCACGTTTTGTAAAACTTTTTCGATTATGTTCTTTGTATTGTGTCGGTGAACAACTCAATTAACAGGCAAGAATTTTACCTTTGTGAGTGCTAGGACTAGAAGATATCCTGTGCACAGGCTGAAAGTCTGACAAAGTTTGACTTAACAGAATTAAACTTTAATTATTCCTGTTAACTGCTCTTAACTTATTAGCTATTTTTTTTTTTTTTTGCTAGCTTTAAGAAAATACTTTAAACATTTTGCTTGCATTCGAGATACCAAAAGCCAGCAGCGACCGTGAATACTCGAACTATATTAAATTTTTGGAATAGCATCGCTTTTAATTGGTTTCAAATTTGTCAATGAATTTTTGAGTTGTGCTGTGAATTATTTGTTGTTGGTGCCAGTCAGATTTAACATGCCGCCAAATCCTTTGCACCACAAAAACAACGGGTCTTTTGAACTTTAGTGATTTGCTTATACCCTGTGCTTTTAAAGAAGAACATAACAGACATTAGAGGATATACATGAGTATTTATTTATATAAATATATAGGTGAAAATCCATAATGACAAGTTCGACTTATTCTTCTTAATGTTTATGTTTATTGTCCGATCTTTATAAAATATATGTGGTCACAGATGTCTTTTTCTGCCTGTTTCATGCAATTCCACAAATTCTTTGCACTCTTTTTACACATGTTACATGTGTACAGGGTATACAAATTTTTAAATGGAATTAATCTAATTTAGTCGCAATTGATGCAAATTGTGATAGTAAAATGCACTTAAAGGGTAATTTAATAACCCTTTAACATTTTAAAATCAATTTCAAGTTTGTAACAATTAAATAAAAGCAAAACTAACTTTTAAATTTAAATATATTGCATATTGACAGTTGGAAAAGTAAGTCAGTATTAAATCGAGGCGATTTTTGAAAGTAGCTGACTTATATGAATTTAAATTTAATAATTGACTATAGTAAGTGGCAAATAATAATATATTTCAAAATTATATTAAATTTATTTTCTGCAGCTTAAGTCAAATAATAAAATATTAACAGAATTTACCCGGCATTGCCCAGCCTTTTTTATCTAATAAAATTTGTGAATAGATATTTCTAATTTGTTTTGATGCAACGACCAAAAGTTGGCGCCATGAATCACAAAAAAAGCAACAGTAAAGAAAACAACGAATATATTTTACACCGCCAAGGCTCCATAAGCTCCGAGCCTGGTGCACCACATCAAGTGATGTCGACACATACCATTCGTCAGTGTCCTTTTATTACCTTGTCCGGCGAGCTGTCATTAAGTATACGCTAAACAAGAAACTCATTACCTCCTGAGCAAAGAATTATATTGTTTGCTTGAAATGAGCCGAGTGTTTGCATACAAATTAATACAACCTGGAAAAGTGAAGGTTTTCAAGGCATTTAATTAAAAAAAATTTTTTTTTCTTTTTAATATTGGTGTGATGCTCTGGCTAAAAAATTTAACAGGGGTTTAATTTTTTTGATATTGAAGTTTGCACTTTCGTCCTAGTAGTTTTGAAGTAAAAATAAAATACAACGAAGTTAAAAGATAATCGGTTTAAAATTTAAAATAAGTAGTATTGAAAAATCTTTTTACAGCCCATTAATCATTAATCATTCATTCAGGTCATACGCTTTTATATTTGCATATAGATAGATGCATCTTATGGTCGGTGTTCCTTTTACGAAATTTTGTAGGGTACATAACACCAATGGAAGTGTCGCAAACAAACACACAAATAGGTACAAATATAAGCCGCGGCTTTCCGAAATGCGGAAATTTGCAAATTGCTTTTCAGCTGTCACGCAGCTGAACAACAGCGCGCAACGACAAATGATTAAATTCAGACCGAAAATCTATCCGACAATCCCCAGAAAAACTTTGACAAACAGGCCAGCACCAACTAGAAAACGCCAAGGGAAAAACTTTCGCAAAATATGAACAGATAACAAATAGAAAAAAATATGTTAAGGATTTATTTAGTCAGCTTTGCAGTGTGGCTGTGTGCAAAGTAAATTGGCGTTCTTTATGTAGACTGGTCAGCTTTGCGCTGTGTGGTTGTGGGTGTGCAGGTGTGTGTGTGCGTGCCTACACTTGCCCCTGCTCCTCTCTTGACTGTGTCCAAGTTAAGCTCATTATGAGGCCTGTGGCATGCGGCTTAGACGCCCCCCCAATTGGCAGCATTTGCAACTTGACCTCCCCTCCATCTCCTGCACTTGTCTAGCACCGATTACTGCGCTTTTATTTGTATATCTGAAGTAACTTTATGAGAGGCGTCCCGCTTAAGTGCCGAACACGGTGCGTATGCGTACTTTTGTAGTAGGAGGCATACCAGGCCGTAAGTGCACATTATGTGAGAGTCTTGGGGTTAAAGCTGACAAAAAATAACATTTTTTTTTTGGCAATTTTATGTTTATGACTTTTCATACGCTTATTGATTTTGATGCGCATCGAATGACAAGGACGAGATGGGACACACATTCCATTTTGGCCATTGGGCAGCTTTGGTATTTCGTATTTTTATGGTCGGGTCTCAAATCCAATCACAATTTATATGTGCGCATAAAAATAATTTAAAGTACTTCAAGCTGAACACTGGTAGCAAAAGCCAAGCGAAACTGTTTGGCTTAAGCCCGGACAACAACAAAACGTTCTGACGGAAAGGAAGACAAAGGATAACTCGTTTGGCCAAATGCGTTTTATGTGTTTGCGTTCCCAAGTAAATGTAATGCTAGCCAAATGCCAACAATGGCGTTGGGTGTGGCTTGAAAAATACTCGCAATTATGTTGCCCTCCTTCGTGTTACCCACTTCAAGGTTGATAAAGTATCCGTCCGTCCACTTGGCCCTTGGTAAAATTTGCATATGACAAATTTTTCAATTAAGAATTTTTTTCTGGTTGTACATTGGCCAAAAATGTTTTCGTTTTTATGGGGCTCCTGTTGAACGGGTGGCGACAATTATTGCTAAAGGACATTGTGCGAAGGGAGTAGACAAAGGGGCAAAGAGGCGAACAGAATTCTGATGAAGAATACAACTTGATACAAATAAGTGGGCTATTAGTTGCTGCGTATGCGCAACTATTGAATACCCTATGCAAGAGCCTATTTTTTTAAAATTTTTTTAATAAAGCAGAGTTACTTGCTTTCAAAAAATGCCAAAAAATAGTTAATTTACATTTGTTAATTTACATTTGAATATTTCTAAACCATCGTCAAATTATTTATAATTGATCTGCAGCATTGAGTATGTTATCACCACTTTTAAAAGTTTTTCAATACCATGTTCCATGGAAACTGAGAAATTTTTAAATTTAATCAATAATGTGTGTAGATACAACTAAAAATATTTATAGTGCTTCCTTGTGTTAAGTGTCTTTTCTTTCAAACCTATTTTTATAATTGTGTAAAACATATATCGATTGGTATAATAAAGAGAAAAGCTGAGATTTTTTAATACATACATATAAATTAATAAATTGTTCATATCATATTTTCTATATTTTAGTTTTATTATTATATTTTATATAACTTTATTATGAATTAATTTGAATATTATTTTATTATTAATTTTAAAAAAAATTTACACTTATAAATATAGGGGCATTACCAATAAATATTTTATTTCTGCTCTAAATTCCAGGCTACTAAAAGCATGTTGTGATGCCATCAGAGTGCTATAAATAATTTCAGTTAATTGTCTGCACCGTAGGACCTAAAACCTTTTACACTTAAATTTAAATTGAATACAATCATTGTTTACATAGGGCTTAAAGCATTAGCGACCACTTAATGAAAACAATTCAGAGTTCCTGAATTTTCATCAGCATTGTTCAGTTTCTCTTCAACACTTCCGATAGCGTTCTCTAAATAGGGACTGAAAGTGGGAGACACAAAAACAATGAACTACGACAATCCGAACCCATAAATCCAAATTGAAATGGGCCACATTTGCATTGCATCGGTTGGGGGGTTGCGAACGTGCCTCGAAATTGTGTGTTGGACCCAACATACTATATACGTATACGCATGTATGTATGTATGTTAAGGGTCATTGTTTTTGCGGCTGGCTGTCGATAATAATGAGGCTGATGATGCGACTGCGTGGTCGTGGTTTTGACAACGGAACTCGCCTTGGCCATTTGTCAAGCATCGGTGGGCATTAAAGGATTGGGATAACGTTGAAGGCATCAATTTTAGCGAAATGGATTTCAAAAATAGATTGCTTCGTTTCGAAATATTGTCAATTTGCTGGGTAAATATTTTAGCATCAATCCAAGCCGAAACTCAAATTAAAATATTAATTTAGTTGTATAATGACTGCAGCTATAAATGCATAAAGTTAATTAAGAAACTTTTGTGTTTGAGGTACTTGGGTACTTAGATGGCCTTATAATATTTTCACTAAAAGGCAAAGGACATTTTATATTAATTTTTTTGTAGCACTACTTAAGAGTTTTGTGGCCGCTCTTAGAAAGTTGAATTGATTTTAGATAGCGCCTCAAGCTCGTACTTAAATTTCACGCTGACTAATGAAGTTTTTAAGAACGTGATGCTCAACTTTTATTCACCTAGTTTCGTGAGCATCATTACTTGAGCATCATAAGTTGTCGACTTCACTTAGCAACAGTCACCAACTTTCCCAGCTGCTATTTGCAACTTTCCGCATGCATCTCTGTTGCGACACTGCCGCACCTTGGGCGGTAAATGCGGTTGCCTCCACAGCGACTACCAATGTGACAAAGGCAACAAACCACAAGCCTCTCAATTTGGTCTGCATTGCCGGTTTGTTCAACATTCATGAAATATGCAGACTAAAATAGTAAATGGCAGCAGCCCCAACAGTCACGCACTGCAACTGAAGTTCATATAAAATGCGCCAGCAAATTGCCAACAACTTTTGGCTGACATGTTAAATATGAAATATACTCGTTGCTATCCGTACCTAAATCTAAGGGCCGACGGCTATGTTACAGCTTTATTAATGACGAGTACCGCGCGTCAGTTTTGCCGCTGCGAAGAAACTATTTAATTGAATAATTTGTGCTGTTTAATGACGGCAATTTGCTGTCGGTGGCACTCGTGCTTACCTTTACTTTAATCGTGTATAATATGTATATAATAACTTGTCAGACAAAGTTGTGCGGTAAATTATAGCGGGGTGAACTATGATTGATGTTAATTTCCTTATGGCCGCAATTTACCTTAAACGCTGAAATGTAGGCAACATTATTTTAAGTGAGCGCTAATAGCGCCGTTTTCAAGTACTTATTTGTGTGATTGATATTGCTATCGATTTCCATACAAAAATACTTGATTACTAAATTGCTTTAAATTGGTAATGAATAATATTGATAAATTATTAATATGTTTTTTGAAAAACGTGAAATTCAAATGCCTTTTATTTGGTTTGCTCGCTTTAGTTTTTTTCGTTGTTTGACTCGTTCAAATTCTAAACAAGTTCAAGATTCAAACAAATAGCAAGGTGTTTGCAGGCGTTTGTAAACTTTACAGTTAATTTTTTAGTATATATAAAATTGTCATTTATGATCGACATATTACATTACTATTATTATTACTATAAACAAACTTCAAATTTAAGTTTTTGGTTTGAATCAGATTCAAGAGTTAAGTACAGAAAATACGGGTTCAACATATAATTCAAACTTTAAAGAGCCAGTATCATATCATTTAATTATTTCAATTTCTTTGAGTCTCTTGCTAGCAAACAGCTTTTTATATCCAAGAAATGCAATAGCTTTGTAATCAGTGCAGATTTGCATTGGAACTTTCTAAAATGTCAAAAACATTTCCTTTGCTTTGCCACATCTGCCCCACAATAGTTTTTTCACAGTTTTTCTGGAAATTTTTATTTTTTATTTATTTTTGTTCGGTGCTGCGTCTTAAATTTGCATAAAAAGCAAAATTGATTGCGTGCCAAGTAAAAAGCTGTCGATGCCAAATTTACTTCCAAGAAATGTCCAAGAAATTCTCAGTATTTCCGTGCGTCCTTTTAACTGCCAAATTTCCTTGGTGCCTTACAAAATAAAATACTTTGAAAAATTAAAATAATAATAGTGGAAATGACGCCGTCATTATCTCGTAATTATGGCACAAAAGGAAAACAAAACGTGTCTGCCAACAAAATAATTTGTAGTCCTGGCTTGGGCTTCCGGGCAACCACTTATAACAGCTTATTTTTTATTACAGCAATTATTCATTGTGTTTCTTAAATTGAAATACCTAGCACGGCTTTATAATAAAGCCAAAGTTAATCGGGCCTTTACAAAATTCGCGAATTAGGATAATCAACTTCAATCTTGGCCTAAATTAGGCTGTAATTAATTTGAACCTGCCTACCAAGATAGCAACAATGAGGATTACTTTATGGGTCTGGCTGTCAGCTGCAGTCAACAGTCACACGCATTTTGGTTCAAAATATATGGCTTTCAAGCTTTTTTTGTTTTTATTCGTGACAGTCACAACAAACAGCAATTATCATAATTGCATGCGGGCTAAAGTTGTGTCTGTTGTGCGCTGGGCTCAGAGATGAGCGCAACACGACAGACTCGAAAATCAATAGATAAGTTTTTTTTGAGTTTTTTTAAATTTTGTTTGAATATGTATTATATAATTTCATCGATTTTCGAAGCTTTTTTCTTAAATTTTCGACTAAGTTGTTCATTTTTTTGCCCATCATCAGACTATCATCTTTTTATGAGCTTAACAAATTTGTTTAATTTTATCTAATATAAAATTGATACGGTTCGATAATTTTATTATGGGATCTATACCTAAAGGTGAATTTTCCAAAAAAAAATATAACTTTGAATCTTTGAAAATAGGTTGTCAACAGATTCAATAAAGACAATAAAGTTCTATACAACAGTTGTTCAACCTCAAAGATATGTGATATGTGATTAAAAATGCAACAAAATTAGTTGGAAGAATGAATGGAGTAGTTTCAACTTACATGCTTTTACTTTAAAATATTCTAATTCTAATTATAATAATATATTGAGCATTGTTCGGTTTCGCGATACCAAATAAAGACTTACGTATTCACATATATACATTTTTAAAATTTTATTTTTAGTATAAAATACAAGACAAAAATATTTAGGTATAATTAATAATGTACATATTTACATAAAAATTTTGTTTTTGCTCAATAAGCCAACGTTTGTCCAGCCAGCTTACTTGTATATTTTGATATTATATAATCATATTTTATTGGTTTTTTGTGGGATCGTGTTGTCGCTTGTCGTCTTGATGTCGGTAACACATAAAATATGTTAAATTTATTTTAATAATATATATTCATATTTTGTTCAGTGCTTAAGTTTTTTGTGCCACGAAACGAATGCACGACACGCACCCTTCTCTAGTTGGGGTTTCGCCTTTTGTTGCTGCCACAATAGGCAACACAAATTGCATGCCACTCATAAGCAGACAATAATTAAGAGCTTCCGTTTCCTTATCCCTGAAGAATTTTTCCACCGACAGCTAAATAAGTTAAGGGTTGAGGTCTGAACGGGGTTGGAGTTTTGCGTCACTTCGCAGTTGCCGCTGAAATGCAATTATGCAAATTAAAAGCAGATATTTTCAATTTACAGTAAACTCATATATTTATTATGCACGCACATACATATGCAAATTCCCATGCATAAAATTGAGTTAAAATTAAAACAATATGAAAAAAGTAAAATGAACAGCATTCGCAGGAAATTAGCGCAGTCATCGAAATGCGAATTTTCGAGTATGCATTAAATGTTGTTTGAACGAATGGCATAATTAGCCAATTGTAAGCCGTTTGTTTTGCACACGAGTTGGCCAAGAGGCAATTTCAACAACAACAAGCACACAAACTGTTTGTCCTGCGACCCCACCACGAATACTATCCTAGCTGTGTTATCCTTGTAAAAGTCCTAGACGTATCTGACTTACGTTAATTGTCTACCATTGTTACAAGCGAGCCAACAACAACGTAACTAGGACTCGAGCACACATCTTGTGCGATAATCAAATCGATATTGTATTTGCTTAAACTAATTGAGTAAATTACGAGTATGTGTGGATTGCTAAACATATAATTAAATGCGAAATTTATATGTAGTTCAAGCTTAAATGAATTAGTTCATTGAAGCAGACATGACGGCAAGAAGTCGAAAAGATTATCTCGAAAATATAATCAGTTTCATTTAAGCACAATTGATTAACTTCAGTTAGAGCTGCTTCTAGGCGTATCTGATAAATCAGATTTTTAAAGAGCTTCAAAGAACTTCTTCCCATATTTGTTTGAAATGAAATAACATTGCTAAATTCGAATGTTACAGATTACAGTAAAAAAAACAATACACTTGCGGACCTGTTAAATTCACTGTTTCTTTCGTTTTAAAGTCTTGTATACCTAAAGTTGAGCGCTTTTGTATAAAATAAACATTGAGGAGCATAAGCTTACAGAGTCAATATTATTTTAAGGCCGCATTATCCGCTTTTCTAGATCTTTAAGATTTGAGTGTAGTTGTTGTAAACGACATTATGCTTGCAACTTGAATGTTATCGATTATTTGAGTTGCAACTTGCAATACAACAAACAAAGAAAGAGTCATGAAGAAAAAGTAACTCGTCTGACTTGTTGGCATGCCTTTTTTTCTTATCTCCCTGTATTTCTTTCCTTCTGCCAAAAAGGCTCGGATAAAAACGCATTATGCAAATGCGGTTATATTTATTTGAATTTTATATTTCAAATGTTCAAGCGGAGACCACGCAAAGAAATTTGATTTTAATTATGAATATCTTATTAAAAGATAAACGGTTTAGAAGCAGGGCTAAATGAATAAAATAGCCCTGCAGCTTTGCAAAGTTCTATTTCGCAGCTTCAAAGTCACAAGCAATTAAATGGATTATTAATACTAAAGTTGAAATTATCTATATAGCAAATAAAACAAAAAAGGCAAACGCAAATTGCTGAGAGCCATTTACATTTTATCAAAAATAATAATTTGTATAAAGATTATATGGTAAGCTCAATTAGCTAATTAATTTGAAATTAATTATGATGCCTGTTAACCACATAAAAGCCAAACAGCAAAAATAACATAAATATACAAAAGTGTGTGGTCGCATTTGATTGATGAACGAACAGTGGAATAGAAAAATAAAAATAGATTTATTGGCAACGAGAGCAAAGTGCAGTGAAGAGTTATCCAAATCAACTTTTGATTCGTGCACCTACAAAAATGGGGTTAAAATGAAAACATAATGTTGAGCAAAGTGTGTGGGAGAGTGTATGGGTGGGCGGGTGTTTATGTCAACACTTACGTTTGTGTGCGAGAACCCTAGAGAATACGTGCTATGTTTATATTCGTTCACGAAGAAAAAGAGTATATTGGATTTGTGCAAGGATCGTCTTACTGTCCGTCCGTTTGTATGAACGGAATTTTTGCTTGTTGATTTGATAGGTTAGGTTATTAGATAACTTAACTCGAATTTCGCTTCATCAAAAAATAAAGGTTCAGGTCGTTGATATCTAACACGCGGTTTAGGTGTCAATTGTGACCGCAACGAGAAAAACTTTTTGGGGTTTTTATACTCATTTATTATTATTATTATTAATATAAATACACAACGTGCTAGGGTATATATTTTAGTTATTATTACACTGAGAACGAGTATTGCGCTATATGTTATACCCGACTGCACTTGTTTAGAGCTGCTAATGTTCAATATTCGCGACTATCAATCTTCTTGACATAAGCGTTAGTTGTGTATTCTTGAACATTTAAACAGATAATGTAGTTGTACTTTTATCAACTATTTCTGGTATATTAATTTTAAAGTTTTAAACATAAATAAACTGTTACAAAAAGAGTTCGATAGATATAATTGGGGGAAAAATGCATCACTTGTTTATATATATATATATATATATATATATATATATATATATATAAAGTCCCCGTTTAACTAAATTGAGTAATTCTACATATCTATATAATTTAGTATAATATAATGATATATTATATTAAATTATATACCTATGTAATTATAGAAGTACTCATTTTAATTAAACGCGGACTTTAGGCCAGATGGAGAATATTCTCTGGTCAATATTTTCTGAATATAATAGACTTTTGTTCCTTTTCGGCCTATAATAAGGATCTCTGCTAGTCAAGCATTCGAAAGAACATAATTGTCACTTGTTAGAAAAAATATACGTTGTACGTGTAATAAATTCCAAATAGTTTTCGCCCCGTGTACAGGGAATCTGCTAGTCAAGCACTCACCGATAGACTCTTTCTACATGCTTAAAATTATGTATTTGCTATTTCCAGCAAAATTCTGTACAGGCAGCTGAAAGGAAAATATATAATTTCACAAATGATTGCTCATACGACCCGTAGTGATTGTATAAGTGCAAAAGTACTTTTCGTTCTGCGATTACCAGTTACCTTAAAAAATTGCTTACTGAAATTGCTTAATTGAAGAGAAAATATATTGCGGACCATTAATTGCTCATACGACATGTTGCATGTGTAATAATTGAAGGGTACTTTTTAACTTTTGTACAGAGTATCTGATAATCAAGCACTTTAAACAGTTTTCATCTGCTTGAAACTATGTATGTGGGATTTCCAGAGAAACTCATTGCCAAGTGAAAGGTAAACAATATTACGCGCAATTGATTGCTCATACGTCACGTTGCGCACTGCCACAAGACCTTCATAAGTCAGGAAACAGCTTGTGGAGCTGTGGCTTGCAACAACAATGAGGGATTTCCCTAATTAATAAGCCAAAGCTTCAATTTTCCACTAATCAGCATGCAGTTGGAGAGCACTTAAGCTCAGCTCCAACCGCCCACTAATTAACGAAATCACAAATTGCTACTGCCACGTATGTGCTTATCAGTTCAAAAGGCGGGCTTGCAGTCTCAAGTGAGTTTCTAAATTTAAACTGGAGTGCTTTTGAAAGGATTGTTGCTCATTTCCGCCGGCAAGTGAATGCTGCTGAAATGAAATCACTTAAAACTACGATTCAATTTGCTGCGTTATTGTGATTCTACTTCATCAGCAGTTTCCTCCTTTTTATTTTTACTTGCAATTTTACTCATCTTGAGCTTCATTGATTTTTCATTGTTATTTTAGAGCTTCTTTGTCCTCGTATAAAAAACGAAAAGTTTGTTGCGTCTGTAGAAAAATCAAACATCAGCTTGTGTGCCAAAAATTAAATTAATGTCCGCAGCTGGTTTATATATGTGTACGTATGTTTCTTTCAAATGTCCTTGAGCTACGTCTTAAAGGAGATAGCCTAAAAGTTTAAAAATCAAAAAAAAATCTCAGGTTTTTTGTTAATTTGTTTTATATAAAAATATACTTTCTAAACTCAAAAAAAGTCAAACATCGCCCTAAAAATAAAAAGTTCGAAATTTCCATTTACTACTTAATAGTAAAAATGTTATCTACAATTTAGGACAATTTTCATTGTAATGACTTTTAGTGCCTTTTGCTTTTCGAGTAAATCCAAATTATTAAATCTCGAGCTGCCATGGAAACAATCGAGAACAGACAAAAATCAAAGTATGCTAATTGGCAGAAAGTTTGGCTGTTGCATTAAAGCCCTGTTGTTTGGTCCAGAAAATATAGGATAAAAAACTGAAAATGTAAAGGGATATTTCTGTTTGCAAGGGTATTTAATATTCGGCGAGTTACAACTATTCACCCGGAATTTCCAATTTAAAACTGCTAAATATATAGTAAAAAATAAAAAACGAGGATTTCTGGTCGGCAACTCCAAATTTAATTAGTTTGCTGACATATCGATACGCTGTGTACTATTTTAAATCTCTAAACAAACAATTTAAAATTTGACCAAGTGACTTGATTCAGGTAAACACAGGACGCACCACAAATCCAACAGTAATAACAACAACTACGCAAACAACAACAACAAGATCAACAACACTTAAATCATGTTGAAAAAGAAATTCTTTGAAATCTCGATTTAGACATGAGCGTGCATGTGTTTGGTATGCAGTTTTATTGAACCCACTGTTGCGTAAATTTATTTGTATTTTGATACACATACGATGCACATACATACACACGCATACATATACGCAAACACACGCACATGTACAAATCGCTTTCAAAGGATTTTGTTGAAACTCCTATTTGCGATTGCTGTGCATATTGGAAGACAGTTTTCATTTGTTTTTTTTATATATGCACATACATATATTAATTTCTTGTTACGTCTCTCTTCTTTTCTCATTTTCGCTCTTATTGCAGGGACTTTCTCACTGAATGTCTATTTCCATCGCCAACGCGTCCATATGAATTGCCATGGGAACAGAAAACGATATGGGCCATTGTATTTGGCCTGATGATGTTTGTGGCCATTGCGGGCAATGGAATTGTTCTGTGGATTGTAACAGGTAAGCTCTTAATAGCTAAACGGTTTAAAGTTGCAACCATAGTTGGCGCTTTCAAGCGCATTTGGCCCGTGTGAACATGTGTGCCAACAGCATCGAGTATACGCCACATGGACGCTTGGCTGCATCGATTGTTGGCAATGCTTTCAAGGGCGAGGAAACTAATATCCGTTGGCTTTGTCTTTGCTGTCACGTCTCACGTTTTGGCCGTTTTCTCGTTTTGTTTGCAGGACATCGCAGCATGCGCACGGTTACAAATTATTTCCTGTTGAACCTCAGCATCGCTGACCTGCTAATGTCCTCCTTGAATTGTGTCTTCAACTTTATATTCATGGTGAATTCGGATTGGCCATTTGGCTCGATTTATTGCACCATCAACAATTTTGTGGCCAACGTAACGGTTTCAACATCGGTCTTCACCCTCGTTGCCATCTCGTTCGACAGGTAAATGCTGAGTGTTTTGCCATAATCTTCATTGCACCTATATCCGCATCCGCATCCGCATCCGCATTCGCATCGCCGCTTGCATCGGCATTCACATCCACATCCGTTTTGTGTCTTTGCAGATATATTGCTATTGTACATCCTTTAAAACGGCGCACATCGCGCCGCAAAGTGCGATTCATACTGGTCCTGATCTGGGCACTGAGTGCTGTCCTCTCGCGCCCTGCCTCCTCTACTCCAGCATCATGACAAAGCAGTAAGTGTAGTGCTTCTACAATATCTATGACCTTGTCGGCTTTGCAAAGTCAGCGACAGGCAGTTAAAGCAGCGGCAGCAGCAGCAGCAGCCAGGGCAATAGCCGCCACATATTTTGTTTATTTTTCGCTTTTTCCTACCTGCCAACCAGCAATAAACATAAAGAACTTTGTAAGATGTAGCTCAAAATACTTTTCACGTAGATACTTTTTCACACGAACACCGCCTGCAGCGCAGCCGCCCGCTGTGGACTCTACGCGTATCCACATCGATTCGATGATGCCCCAACATGGGGCAGATAGCGCCAACACCCATAACTCCAACACGCATATAAGGTATCATTATGCGTGGCCGTCGATCCGGGCATCTCAGCCTAAGCAAGGCGACTACACTTCCATTTGAAATTTACGCAAATTTCCTCACTTCAATGAACCAAATGGCAAATTCACCTAATATAATTGAAGCATATTTCATTTAGCGCGGCTGACTGACTAGCACCAAACGCTCTTGACATAAGCCGTTGCCAAGGGTAATAGACCATGGCCCTAATAAATAAATTTGCTCATATCGAAATATGTATCTACATGTATATGTATATATATATATATATTATGGCGGCTAATCTGTAGACAAGTGGAGGCAAAAGCTAAAAGGGCAAAGTTGAAGCATTTTGGTAAGGCATCTACACTCACAAGTTGAGTTGTGAATACGATTAGAGCTGGGATTTATTGTATGTTTTGGGTTCTGGGCCCAAAGGTGAAAATGATTGATAAATATGGTAAATTGCTTAAGCATATTTGCTGAGTGTACAAGTAAGATTTAAGCTTGGCTATGATTTAGAAACGAACACTCAGAGAATAAAAGGTATATCTTAATTAAATCAAGTATAAGAGTTTACAAAATTTGGCCAAGTTGAAAGTTTCTTAACCTCAGAACAAAGTTCTTAGCACAAATAAAGGACTAAAATATTGTGCTAGAGCAGCACTCAGTACTCTATAATTGTAGGGAACACAATTAATTTCGAAACTTTGCAAGGCTTCACCGTTATTTCACTTTCTTTGAGAGCAGCGACATAATAAGAAAATTGAAGACTTCTATTTATTAAATTTTACTTTAAAAGTTTTACCCTTACATTTTTGCAATATGGAAATTTAATTTAATAAATTACAGCAATTTGTTGTTTTTTTAGTGTAAAATTTTTAAGTAAGGTAATTTAAAATATAGTAATTTTTATTAAACCGATTGTAATCATTGGCGGAGCTCCAAACGAGTTTAAATTAACGTAATTTGAGTGCTTACGTTTATAATGGTCGTTAAATATTGAAAATAGTAAATTTAATGTTCGCAGGAGTCGCTCGACAATTCCCAAACTAATTACCTGTCTGTCAGTTGCATTCTTAATGGATCCCGGATTGGTTACTAACAAATTGTCGCCGGCGGAGACAACTCTTTTAAGTGCTCCCGCCCGACGCATACAATTTGCGATACTTTTCCAAATTAGGTTTTCAATTTGCCGTCAAAACGGCATGAATACATTTCATGCTTAAATGCGGCAAAAAACCCCTTTAACATGCCTCTTTTCCGTTTGGACAATCTTCTTGTTTAACTTTAGGGCGTGATAATATTTAAGGGCACTTTGGGTTAGGTTCACTTTTAGTAATTAAATGATGATGAAAGTGTTGTGCGAGCCAGAAACGCCAACACCTTTAAGCATAATATAAATTACAGTTAGGCGCTGCGAAAGTTTTGTTTACCGTAAAATTTCAAGTAATTACCGTCGGCTAAGATAACGGAAGATGATTTATAATTACTTGACAGTTATTACAACGGAAAATCACGAACAGTTTGCTTCATGATGTGGCCCGACGGACGTTATCCAACATCCATGACCGACTATGTGTAAGTATTTGAAAAATATGACCGTGAGCTAACCTCAAGTGTTAATTATTGCTAGTTATAATGTGACTATATTGGTGTTGACCTACGGCATACCCATGATTGTAATGCTGATATGCTACTCGCTGATGGGTCGAGTTCTCTGGGGCAGTCGGTCCATTGGCGAGAACACAGAACGTCAGATTGAATCGATGAAGTCGAAGCGAAAGGTCGTTCGCATGTTTATTGCGATTGTCTCGATATTCGCCATCTGCTGGCTGCCGTATCATATGTTCTTCATCTATGCCTATCACAACAACCAGGTGGCATCCACGAAGTACGTGCAGCACATGTATCTGGGCTTCTACTGGCTGGCCATGTCCAATGCAATGGTGAATCCCATTATCTACTACTGGATGAACAAGAGGTAAGGCAGAGGGTACTTGGAAAGTATTAAAATTGTTGTGAATTCATAAATTGTGTAAAATATGCTAAATGAAAAGAAGAAATATACAAAAACGAGAGAAACCTAAATTGAAATGATTATTAGAAATAAAATGAAAAATAAGAAATAAATGAAAAGAAACTAGTGACCATCTAGGAGATGCCATGTACTCAGTTCCGAACCGAATTACCTTCTCTGCACACAGACACAAACACGCTTTTTTCTTTACTTACCCCCACAGTATGCAAAATACGAAATTGCATAGGAATAAATATGGCATCCAAATGTGTATATAAACCAATATATACAATATATGCAATACAAAATATATATTTATTTCAACAAAAATGATCGATTTTATTTATACATTTGTACAAAACATTTATACCCCTTCTTAACCATTTCGAATGGGTACAGGGTATAGTAAGTGGAAATAATAATGCTTGAAGAAATAACGCAAATTAATACGCCAACTTTATTGTTTTGATTTCATTTGGGTTTTCCTCTTCCCACAGATTTCGGATGTACTTTCAACGGATCATATTTTGCTGCTGTCTGGGCTTGGTGCGCTACAGATACGACTCGCCCAAGAGCAGGCAGGCAAACAAGAACAGCTCCAATCGAAATACAAGAGGTAGGTACGCAGAGTCTGTGTAAGTATTTCTGTCATCTGATTTTCGCAATCGAAATGTGCAGCCGAGACCAAAAGCCAGTGGAAGCGGAGCACAATGGAAACCCAAATCCAGCAGGTGCCTAACGCAGCATCGCGCGAGCGGCAGGCGGGCGTGCAGGGGCTGAACCACACGGCCGTGGAATGCATCGTCGAGCGCCCATTGGATAACAATAGCTCGCCCATTTGCCTGTCCATTAACAACAGTTCTGGTGAACGGCAGCGCGTAAGAATTAAATATATTTCATGTGATGAGGATAACAATCCCATCGATGAAGGTTCCGAAAACAGCAGCAGTCACGGTCACGGTCACGCTCACAGACATGGCCACGCCCACAAACACGGGCGCAGTAACAGCCAAAAGGCGACGGCGATTCAACAACTGTGATGGGACGATTCTTTCAAAGAGCCAATCAAAATTAAAAGAATTTCATTGTAAATACGAAATACGAATTTCTGGTTGTCAGCAGCTAAAAAATCCCAAAAGAAAAATAAGTATGAAATTATAAGTATTTTCGAGTGAAATCTAATACGTTCTTAAGCATTCTAATTGTACTTACTTATGTGCAATATGTAATAAATAACATCATCGAAGAGCTGTAAGTTTTAGCTGTTTTATAAATATACACTACAATATACATACATATTTATGTATATCCCAATGTTTGTTGTATTCACATGCTCAACTAAGCTAATTACAGCCTCAATTTTAAATAAATTGTTAAATAGCTAATTTTCATTTATTTATTTTTCCATTTTTTCCACTCTTGACCGGAAAATAGTGCGCATTGCAATGCAAAATTCGAACTCTATTACTAACAGTTACATATATTTCTGTCCATGACACTGATATCTCTAAAATTTATGTATAATATATATATGTAATATATATATAAACATATATAAACATGTGTATTAGTCTAAGTTGTAAATAAATTGTAAAAACTTTGTGAAATTTTAAACAGCTGTTGAATTTTTTTATTTTAATTACGTAATTCAATTCTAAAAGGTAATTTTCTAACTTTCGACTTTCACTATTTTATTACTGAAACATTGGAATGGACATATTCATGCAGCCTTAATATACTTATTTAGTTAAATAAATAGGTACAACAGAAAGGTTTATCTTTATTACCAAAATTTCATAAATTACATATCTTTTTACTGGGGTAAAAAGCCCTTCGACCGAGTTTCTTAAAGGAAATATTGTTAAAAAAATTAATAAAACAATCTCATGTAATCTAGCTTATTGCTGTATTTTAAAACATTGTTTTCCATTAATACATATTTCTTTTGCAATCTTTGAAAACTTTTTGGAACGTATTATTAATTATTTTGGATACTTTTTATTTCTAATTACATTACACATTTAATTTTTAAAAGAAATATCACTCTATAAATTTATAAACTAATTATAACAAACAAGATAAAGAAATCATATACAAATTTGTTACTCCTTTTGGGATGATAGTGTATTTTTCGATGGAATGGGCATATAATAAAAATTTCCTAAAGCTACTTAAATATTCGAAAATTATCTACTTAAGTTGCTCAAAGCAGAATTACACTGGCTTTTAATATATTAATTTATATTAATATATGCAAAAATATATTGTGTGATATTTTTGCAAAAGACTTTTACGCTTCAGAGCATTAATTCATATTAATTCGCTTGCCTAGTTTTAATGCCTGATTAAATAGTAAGGAAGCTGACCTGAAACAATCCTTTATAATATTATTAAATAATTTGGGAAAAATTTGGAATTCAATGGATACAATGAATACAAAAACGCAGCTTCAGGCTATACAGGCATTCAAAGTACTCTATTAAATATATTTTCCGGACGCTCAATGGGAATCTTGCCAAGGGTCTTCGTTTGGGACATAATGAATGCAAATGAATTTGCCGCCAAACTGTCATTCATTCAACATTCGCAGAGGATACTTTTGCATTTGAAGTGTATTTCAAATATATACAAATAGTATTAAAAGACTTTCACAACACAAAACACACGGACAAAACTTGCGTATTGAAAAGTTCACTTAAAAGGGTCACATTAAATTAAATGAAAATCTAAATTTAAGTATGTGTTGAGGTAAGCAACAAATGAACTAAAAGTGCACTCAGAAAAGAGAGAAAGCATTTAAATAAATGGGAATAAATTAAATAAATTAGATTTATATTGGTTAAAAAATTCTTATAGTAAGAATCTTTTCGTATTTTCCTTCAATAATTAAACTAGATACAGTTTAAAAACGAAAAAACGTTTAATTTTAAGAATAGCATTTTCATTAACATAAATCTTTGAAATATTCCAATGTTCAGCATAAATGTGTATGTAGATTACAGATGTTTTTAAAAGGAATAATTGTATTTTGGTTATGGAAATTTGATTGTGGCAAAGAAAATGCTTTAAAGAAGGTTTTATAAAATAAATATTTTTTACAAAAATATTAAAGACAGGTTAACATTTGCCCTTGTCTATTTCTCCGAATTTTTGTTTCACTGTGGGATTCGAATTCCAAGAAATATTTCTTTCAGTTAGGTTATTCGGACAGCTCGACCAGGGTCAAGATCACAGAGTACCACATTTGGTGCGAGTGGTTGAAGTGGTGCGACAGCAGAATGTGTGGGCTAAATGAGTTGAGCAGCATTTGTAAAATAATTTCGAGGAATAAAGATGAATCGTTTTCAAAGGAATTGAGTCGAACTGGTTTTCGTATTTGCTGCGGCAAAAGTCATAAATCCTTTAAGCCATACGGTCATATATTAATAATCAAATTTAATCACAGCATACTGAAATGCTCTAAGCTATTTGTAAACAGTAGAAAACCATTTCCCACTGACTTTTCAGTAATTTTCTGTCTCGGCAACATTATAGCGCGCAAATTGTCTGTTGTGCTAACTTGGCGATAAGCCCTATTTACTGTTGTATATGCGCAGTTTGTTGTTTTGTATCCTACAACACATTTAGCGTAATAGGATTTTATGGGTTTTATGGCCAAACAGAGAAATCGCAAGAGTAGAAGGTACTGAGAGAGAGAGAGAATAATGCGGAGATGGAAGAGAGTATGAGCAGCACATAGAAAAAATTCCACTGAAATATCATTTAACGGTATGAAAGCATAAAATAACAATTTGCATAATAAAATGATTTTCGCTTAGCGGTTTGTAACACGCTGTCATCGTATCGAGTTTTTTGCACTCATTTCAGATGATTGTCATGACTGCAAAGGCAGGCCTACAAACTCCGTCGAAAAGAATCCCTTTACGCTTACATACGAATACTTGACAGATATCCTATGCTTCTTCTGCCCTGCCACGTTGCCCAAGCAACAGACATCACACATTCAACAGTCGACAGTCGATAACTGTGTGTGTGTGTGTGTGTGTGTGTGTAGCAAAAGGGGCCATTTACGCCTACCAAGCTGTAGCTGCTTGTTGTCACATTAAATAGCCATGAATTCCCTCAATGGTATGCACAACATATGTTGGTAAGAAGTCTATAAAATAACAAATAAGAACGTTGCAGTCGGACGTAACCGATTGCGTAAAATACGTTCACAGTACACAGAAATTATTATTTTTTACCCTTATTTAAAAGACCACTAATCTAGTTCTAAAACTTTAGAAGATATACCCATTTGCGATTTTTCAAGGCGGGTTGCTGAAGGGCGTTCTAGTGGGCATGGCCGGGATATCAAGGTCGCAACTTTTGGAAGAGGTCACCTGCAAAATATATAGCAAATTTGGTGACTAACTTTAAAATTGTGCGAAATATTCGCCTTTAATCGATTTGCGATTTCAGGTGTATCGACATGTTGTCGATTTACCCCCAGTGGGAGTGGCAGATATAATATATAACATATATAACATATATCCAAAATTTCAAGTCTCTATCTTCAATAGCGCCTAAAAAATATTGCGTTCATTCGGACAGGCGGACAAATAAAGCTGCAATTTCAGTGAACACGAAACCAGTTTGCTATCTAATTGGCAATTTTATATAAATGATTGTGTTATTCAACAATTTATCTGATATTCTAGGAATTCAAGGTCAACAATTGGCGACTACTCGGCTTATTAATTATTCCATAACAATGGAAATTTTTGGCTGCCAAGAAATGTTCACCTTTCGATTGATTTAATCTCCTTGCGAAACTCATAATAATTTACTTAATTGTTACACTAGCAGCTGCGTGATAAGGAAGTCGAATTAAAGAGAAGAGCAAAATAGCAGTAATTAAATAAAAAGTTCTTAAACAAATGGAAAAGTTTTCTTTGCATTAACCCAATTCATAAAATATAAGGTCGAGTTGAATATTCGAATAGATAGCACATTAATAAACTTTACAATGTTATCTTTTCGTTTTATGACCAGAGTATAAAAAACCAATACAGTAGTCAGAAACAGAAACGTTGCTATATGGTTTTGCAAAGTAAATATTTCTATATAAATTTTTTCTGAATTATAATTCTGAAAATATGTAATTCAATACATAGAAGCAACTGCAGAAGATATAAACCACGAAGGACTCTTCGTTCTTTGTCCGGTCCAAGTACCGGTAAACCAAACCCCACTTCAGTTTGAAGGACCGACAAACTGCCAGCCAAATAATTTGTCCAGTTTTAATGTCGGGAGGTTAAATGCTTGTATCTGCTTGTATCTGTACACTGACTGAAAGTGGAGCCCTCCTTAAATTTAAATTGCCTTTAAATATTATGTTTAAAGATGTGGCAGAGAAATGCTAAACAAATGTTGAGACATCCGCGACACAAAAGCTGAGGAGCTTGATAGGGTGAATATTTCCGAAAAAATAGGGAACATAATAAATCAACTAATGCGGTAAGAAATTTGTCGAATTTTTATTATATTTCACATTTTCTGACTTATTGTCTTGAGGGACACATTCACAAAAATATAGAAAATAAAGCAAATATGCCTATATTAAATAGACTCAAGAAGCTGCAACGGAATTTCAATTTTATATAGCAAAAGGGCTTATTGAAGCATAAACCGCTCAAAATTCTCATACAAAATAAATTACATCTTTTGCATTCCACCTGTACTCTTGGTATTTAAACAGAGCGTTAATTTGACATCATGTTTTGGTAGGTGAGGCAATCAGTTTGACATAGGTCGTGCGTGTAATACAAAATATTTCTATAGATATTCGGGCGAAATTATTTTCTCTTTACTCGAATACCAATACAAATGTCATGTCACTGTCAAATGCAAAAGTTATCCTAAATTGTGTTTTACGTATGAAATTCTTATATCAAATTCGCAATCGCATTTGATTGCAGATATTTATACCCTGTACTCATTGCAAATGGTTTAAAAAGGATATCAATAGGTTTTGCAAATGTAAAAGCCAGAATGTGGCAATATCGATCTCCGAATGTGTATATATATATTACGGTTTTGAGACGGTTTAGCAATGTTAATCGGTCTGACAGGAGCTTAAAGAGCTCAATTTTTACTCAATGTTTTCCATGGTTAAAGAACGTGGTTTTGGGATCATGAAGTGAGGTGTTTGCTCGAACCTTGGTTCGTCACATTCTTTCAAATTAATCAAGTAAGAACATTGCAGTCGGACGTAACCGACTGCGTATACTCATTCACAGTACATCGAATTTTTGTAATTTTTGTACCTTGATTTAAAGGGGGTGACCACTAATTTGGGTTTACATTTTTCTTTGTAATGAAATTAAACCAACCTTGATAGAAACACGTGAATGCCAATTTTACAAAAACTAAATATTTTCAGGTGTGGAAACAGCCTTCAGAGGTAGGTTTTTAACGATAATTCACTGATGGCCACAGGATATCTGTTAGTCGGCCACTCTTGACTGGAGCACTCACATGTTGTGCTATAGACTGATGCGCAGGAAATCTATATCGAATATGGAGTCAATGTGACACAAAAAAGAAAATCAAATTCGCACAGCCGAGGGCGTGGAGAGCAAATGGACGGGTTGACATGGAGGTGAAGTTCGGTTGGCCTGCGATTCAGATTGGAATTCTGTAACGAATTCACAGTCATCGAATGTGGATACGAATATATTTGTATTTATTTTAAACCGTTTAATGAGTAAACAAAAGCTAATTAGCAAGTAAGAATGCTGTTGACAAGACGGTATAGTCAATACCCTTTATACCCTTTACCCATATAGATAGCAAATTTATTTCTATGTGTATAGCCATCAGCAATCATCACTCTTTATGCATTTAATTTTTATATACATTTGATTAGCGTCTGTTAGTCGTGTGTAGTCTAGGATTTGTACAGCTAAGCAAGTTGAAGGATATTTATATAGAGGCAAACGTTTATGTTTTAACAAGTAGAGGGTATGATTAATGATTTAATTTTAATTTTAATTAATATTTTAATTAATTGGCAACTGACAGTAATCGAACTTTTCTGTTCTGTTAATTACCAATCAGTTATAGTTAAAATTGAGATTTGTGGAGTTCCCTCTTGACAGATAAAACAAATTTAATAGTACAACGATATCATACCTATTTTCAGACCTTGGGAATGGAGTTTCGATAAATAAGTTTAAAGCGCGCAGTCCTTGGTAGATTAGTTCTCTAAATGCCTACACATTTTGAAAATGGGTAAAGAGGATTTAATGGTGCAAATGTATGTAACAGGCACAAAGAAGATAAAGTGATTATAAAGTGTTTATATTCTTACTCAGGATCAACAGCCGAGTCATTTAGATATGTCCATCCGTCCGTCTGTTCAATTTCATCTCCTATCTCCTAGCTGCTATTTTATAGTCGTGAATAAGTCTAGCCGAGTAAGACAGTAGACTGTTTGTTTTTGACTTTTCTGATAAAAGCTTATATGTTGTAGGCACCGTAGGTCATAGTAGTCGAAATAGCATTTACAACAGTGTCAGTATTACAACACAAGTTTAAAAGCAAGTATCATTCAGTCAAAGGATCTTATCTGCTCTCAACATATATATTTCGTAAAAATCTAATAAATTTATTTCAAAATGATTGGAATACTTGTAAATAAAACATCTCTTGGCGTTATGGCTGGCTTGGCCAGTGCCGCGCTCGTTGGCTATTGCCTCTATTTCGATAGCAAGAGACGCGGTCATCCTGAATTCAAGAAGAATCTGTACGAGCGTCGTCGCCGCAATCGAAAATCTGATGAGCACGAGGGCATGCCGATTTTAACTGATCAGCGTTCAATTGAACGATATTTCATGCAGGAAATCCACAAGGGGGAGCTTCTCATCACCGAGGGTAACTTTGAGCGCGGCGCTGACCATTTGATGAATGCAATTGTTGTGTGCAATAAACCTGGCAAACTACTCAGCGTTCTGCAGTCCACATTGCCAGTGGAGGTGTTTTCTTTACTCGTATACAAGTTGAACAACTATAACATGAATGCCCAGAGGCTACCAAGTATGTCCGATAATTTAATGACTGGATTAGTTGCTGACGACGGCAGTGTCGAATGAGCCGAAGCATTTAATTCTAAAATGCCAAATTTCTGTTTGTTGTTTCCACATTCAAGATAAATTAAAAAAAAAACAACAAACATTAATCTTTTATGAAGATCAACTAATATTCTGCTTTTTGACTACCCCCTAATTGCCCAAATGTTGCCTTTAAGTGCTTAGCATACTTTTCAGCGCATTTCGCTGAATGGAAATCAACTTTTTAGTGTGTGTGTATCAGAGCGAACAATTTAATTGGGAAATAAAAAGTAAAAATACTTTAGTTAACCATGCTCGTTTAGGAGATACTTTATAACCAGACCGGAAGTGGTAAGAGAAATTGATAGACCAAGGATAATATGACAAAGAATTAGAATTCCTTTTATTATTCTAGATCTCGCAATTTATCAATTCGGTACCTGATTAGGAATTAATATTTATAAGCTCGCAACCTATCGATCTATGAAAAATTCAAAAAAAATCTTTATTCTTTTCATTTGGAAATCATTTTAATATTATATATAAAATACCTGTTTTTTATTATATGTATTTAGGAAGTAGTCTGCCTCTGGCTTATACAAATAAACGAACCCAATATGTATATAATAAAAAAAGCTTTCCAAGGGTATAAGGTGTATGCAAAAATTAGGTTTAAGCGCTATATCTATTTCTTGACACGCGATGAAATGAGTTTTCATACAAGGTCTTACGCGTTCAACTTAAGTTCAATGGCAGATGGCACATGATATATTAGTACGATGAATTGGAGACTATAGCTCTTATAGTCTAGAAAATATGCTAAGAAAACTAAGAAAAAATTAAATATCACAATCGATTTTCATCGATATTAGTGAAACAGTGCAAAATATCTACAAAAATGGATAAACTCGTATTGCGTATTGTATTATAGAATTTATAGTCGTTTAGTTTGGGTGTCTAGCTATTGTAGTTTCCGAGATTGGTGCGTTCATACAGATAGAGGGACGGACAGAGGCTAGATCGACTTAGCTCGTCGTCCTGATCAAGAATATATATACTTTATGGGGTCTGAGAAGCTTCCTTCTGCCTGTTACATGTATTTGTACAAAACCATTAGACCCTTTTTACCTATATATTTAATGGGTGCAGGGTATAAAAACAAAAACAATACGGATTTTCTACAAAACAATTTAAATTCGTAACACATTACATAATGAAATTGTAATACTCTTCGCAAGAGTATACAATTTGTAAAAGTTTTTCCGTGATAATTGGTGCTGTTCTTGGCGCTGTAGCTGCCCAAATTATAAATGAGAAAATGGCGATAGACTCGTAATACTTCAACTTGCGAGCACATACTTTTCCAGTTGTTTTAAAAGTATCAGCAAAGTTTGCAATTAATGTCTTTAATTATAATGCTGGACATCGCATTCGCTATTATTGACTTATTGCTAGCTCAGTGCAAATCAAGTTTCTCATTAATTTTCCGAATTTAGCACATTTGGCTGCTCGGTTGTAATTCCGCCCGGCAGGTTCAACACAATCGCTTGGCAAAACAATTAAAAGCTGATTTTGCACACAGTTCCAGTGTCAGAATTAGCAAGATATTTGCATTGTCGACGCCTGGTCCATTGTGGCCATGTCTCTGTTCTTGATTTGCTTGGGGTTGACTGCTCACATAGAAAATGACTGCCAGTGTCTTTCCGGTTGCATAAATATATCTCGAACTCGACAGACGAATAAACCGCTCGCTAGGGAGTGGCAGAGCTTAGCCCAGAGAAGAGGAGGCGGTGGAGAGATATAGCTGGTGTCCGACCCTGTCCGGTTGATATCCTGACTCTGGTTGTGTGCATAATTTGGCACCACGTCGACCCCAACGCACAAGACATTTGTCATTAGCAGCAAACGCCGCATGGCCAAGACAGTGCGGGTATTGACTGAAACTCAGTGGCCCATGCTTCCCCCTTCCCTTTCCGCACCTGCCGTAAAGTGAGCTTTAAACTAGGCGAATGCAAAGTTTCGACTACTGTTTGCCCTGGGTCCTGGCTATGGTAAAGCGATGCCATCGTGTTGGCTAATAAAGAAACACGCTCCGTATATTAACCCCAAGCACCAAGCTGACACATCTCACGGTACTTAGACAAGGGCAACATTTGTTTGAATCATGGCTATGGAAAGGTCGTTAATCTGTAAAAAGTTGGGTCACGTATTCTGGCATGGCTTTTGCTTGGACTTCTATGCGGGACCTTTGATTTGTGTTCGGTTTTGGGAACAAATTCCAGATTAGCTCGAGACAGTTTTTCTACATTCTGTATTCACAGCTTTCGTAGCGTTTTTACGAGTTTCAGTGCACATTTCGCAAAGGGCTGCCAATGGAATTCAACTGTACATTATATTGCACACAGTCGTGGCTATTTATTTGTTGGAATTCGCTCGCTGTTTGCGCTGTGGCCCAGACAACAAAATGCACGGCAGCGTAATTACATAATGCGCCGCTTATCCGTCCCATTGTCCTGCAATTACGAGATAGGAAATGACGCGCGTGCGAATGGAAGGAGACGGCGCCAACTGAGTCAAGGATGCGTCGGAGGCGTCAGTCTCAGCGCCGTTTTGTTGTCAGACTAATTTCCAAATTGAGCTACAGGGAACAGGCAACAACAGAGTTCCATTAGAATGTGCACAAAAAGATTCAGCGTGGCCCAAAAACATTATCTAATTTAATGAAAAATTATTTGATATCTTTGTTGTCCTGACAGCCTCAACTTTGACATTAATCTAGCCATGTCAAAGCGGCAGCAGTACCAGACACAGCCGTATCCAGTTGTCAGCATTCACAATACTTATCATACCTACATAATGTATATATATTAATTATATTCGCCAATCTAACTTTGTTATCGTTGATATGGTCATTAAAAAAGCTAAAATGGGAAATGTCAGTGAAAAAGTTTTTCGTAATAAAGAGAAGCATAAAAAAATATATTTTTTTCATAGCATTAATATTGTGCTTTTGAATAATAATTTCTCAGAAAATAAATCATTACATTTTATTTCATTTTTTGCACGGTTTTTATTCGTTTTATTTTTGTTTATTTTATTTTATAGTAAATATTACGCACATAACTTTACATTTTGGTTGAACTCATAGCAAATTAATAAAAGACTTCAACAATATTCCGCATAAAATAAAAAAAATGCAATCCATTTTGGCCAAATTTGAATTTTTCAGGCCGCGTGGTCCCAGAGCAAAACACATGTTTACTTGCATAAACAACAAGAAAAATATATCTACCTTCAGCGTGCTGAACTCTTAATACTCTTCATTGTTCTTTTCACAGCTATGCGAATTAATAAAAGTTTAATTGGGGTACCTTTATAGGAATAGTGTCTTAGAATTCTAACCATTTTTCCAAAAATAGTTAGTAAATAAGTTTTACGAGTTTCATGTAAAACCTTAATTATCAACCTCTTCATATTTATATATGTATATTTTAGCTAATTGGTTCCAAATGATTAAAATTAAAAGCCCTACACATTTCGTCACAAAATGAACATCCCTTTCCTAAGTGTATTAAAAAAAATATAATAAACAGTGACAATGGCAGCAGTACAAAAAATAGTTTGCTCTTTTACACTTACCCTACTACATATTTGTATACCCTGTACCAAGCCCTAAAGATATAAAGCAGGAAGGGTATTTTAAAATTGTAAAATAGTAAAATTGTATAATTCTTAAAAGTATGTAAAAGTCGGAAGGAGTCAAATCAGTTTCTACCAATCAAAGAGACATTAATATTCTAGCCGTGTTTTTTGTAAATCAAGCTTGAAATATTTTTGATACCGTACAACGCATTTTCAAAACTCAATTGTAAACCTCACTTTAAATGACTGTGCTACCCACATTGTTCGGTATAGGGTATCTGGTAATCCAGAATTCCGGGCCTAGGCATTAGTGTTTATTTGTTTTTTTGTTCAGCCTTCGACGAGGAAAGTAACAAAACTCCCAACACATTTTACACAGCACAGACATTTATTTTCCAACTGCAGATATAAGAGTGTCTCCCTGCGTGCAATGTGTGCGTATGTGTGTGCGTATGTGTGTGCGTATGTGTGTGCGTATGTGTGTGCGTATGTATAGTGGTTTGTGTCTGTCAAGTTGTATTTCATATTTTTTTCAGTTTTTCGCACGTTCCACAATTTGTACCCTCAGCTGTTTTGAATTACATTTTTATGTTTGCGTTCTGAAGTGAAAAGTCAGTGAAACTACAGAAAACTCGTAATTTTCGTCTGCCTCTTGTACAATTGTACGACCCTACAGAAAACATATGGAAATGAACTGTAATGACCCGAAGCAAACAGCTTGTAATAACAGACTGAACATTACTATAGGTAAAATATGTGTGAAAGGTACAATTGACCGTGGATTCGAGGCTTAAATAATATTTTTGTGAAGTTTTTATTAAATTTTCTGCCTCAAAATAAGATGTTGCAGATTTAATATGATATACCTTTAAGTTTGTTTTACTTTATGTGAATGAAATAAATACGGATATAATTTAATTTTATTAAGAAATAAATAGAATACAATTTGTTATTAAGTATAAGTATAATTAAGTACAAACAGCAAAAGGCTTACGAAAGCGGCATAAAAATCTACAGACAGACAGAGCAAAAAAGACCCACGCAGGATTTTCTTCGAACTTCAGAGTAAGCCAGCATATTAAAAGTGACATTGAGTTCTTTAAATTTGTACTTATTTTCAACTTGAGGCGAAAGTTTTCCTTTCAATATGGCAGAAGATAGTGAAGGCTGATAAGATCTTTACTTTCGGGAAATCAATTTCAAAGCAAAAACAGTTTTTGTACGAGGCTAATAATAATGTTTCACAATAGTCAGCAAGTACTTAAAGCTTTAATGAAGCTCAAAGGTTATATAGAAACTTTTTGTAGTACGCTTTTAAAGCATTAAATTCATTTCTCTTTTAGTCTACGGGTAATTTTAGTTCAGGTGTGCGCCAATCTTAAGTCTTACATAGCCACTTGGTCTTCATAAAACACCAAGTTTTATGACTTTAATTTTAACTACGCCCAGCTAAAGTATATAAAAGCCCCCAACATCATCACAACACAACAAAAACACCAACAAAAACACCAACATAAAAAACAACAACAAAACAGCACAACAGCTGCAATGTGGGGCAGTCTGCAAAGTTTTGAAAAGGAAATGCGCTTGCCGACTTATTGCTGCCTCTTCTACTTTGGGTGCATGTGTGTGTGTGGGGGGTGTTTAATTGGTATGAGTGTGTGTGTGCGTACCCTCTATTTTTTATATACCCTGTAGGCAAGGAATTTCTCAGAACGGTTGTCATAAAGTTGTGGCTATGCGGCTTACAGCTGTAAATTGGCATAATCCTAAAAGGTGCATATTCTTGATGAGGACCAAATGCATCAGCTTAGCCCAAGTGTGCACATTTTCCACTTTTCTTTCGTCTATCAGGAGAAAGTGGCCCATTCAAGGCAAGTTTTTAAAGTGTAGTTAACTACATAAGAGTTCGGCTTAAAAAAAACAAGGAAGAATAGATAAGAATTAGTATTTCTTGGCGAGTACATTTACGACCATTTACCATTTACGTACATTTACCTAACCACCGACTTGTTTTTGGGTTTGCAGACATGGTGACTAATTTAATTTTAGTATTATTCATATAAACTAATAATTTTCGCTTAAAAAGTTTTAAAAACGAAAACAAATTTCTAATGTTTTTCCTAAATACAATCAGAGTACAAAAAAGAAACACTTTTAATGATGTAAAGATTATATAGGTACATAAGTTTGTTAAAGTACGTCACACCTGCTAACAGGGCACCTTGTAGTCAAGCATACTCTGTTGTTTTCTGCATTTTGTCGGCTTCTGCTAGTTGCGCACTTTTCATGCGGAAGGAATGAGACAGGAGGCGAGTTTGAAATTGTTTGCACGCTGGGTATGTCGTCAAAGGATTTGCGTCATAGAGCCCACCCAGTACTTGCATAGTTTCGCCAAAGTTCTCATAGTTGCCCGACAGCTGCAAAAATTATTTTTGTAGTTGATTTTGAAGTCAGCGATGGGTACATCAGTTGACCAACCCAGAGTCTTTGAGTTAAACAGCTCGTCAAGCATTTGAGCATGCGAAAACAATAACTCTATCTAATTTTCTGTTCTCTGTTTGGTTTCGTTTTGCACCGAAGTGTCTATCATTATTTATTTCGCTTGACATGAGCAGGTATTAAAGCAAACAACCACAGAATTGAAATTTGCTTTCGATGCGTCTCGGATGACTGCGGTGGCGCACCTCAGGCCAAGTGGCTTTGGCCCAGAGCATGCATGAGGCTAACAAGTGCAAGCGGAAGGAAGGTGAAGATTAATGGCATGTGAGCTATCTCCTGGCACGTTCAGGAGGTTGCATTTTACTTCGTCCGCCCCGGTAGCTGGCAAGTTGTTTACCATCGCCACATTGCCACATCCAACCAGAACTAAATGTGCCAGTGAACTCCTTGGGTCAAGGCTTGGAATGAAGTTATGGCACTAACCCCGCAATTCAATTAACTGCTCCAGTTGGCACTGAACTATGACATTTGAGGATTTAAGGATTCAATTGAATTGTTGCACAAACGAGAAGGGATTGATTTATGCTAAAATGCACCTTTGCCGGTGAATGATTTATCTATGTGTTTCAGTCATACGGGTAACCAAACAACAGGTTTTTAATAATAATAATAAATAAAAATAAATAAAAAATATTAAATTCTCTTTAAGTTTTATTTTTATTGTTGCACATGTTTAATTATAAATACTTGAAATTATCTTATTATTATATCGTTGTTATGACTTGTCTGTGCAACATGCCATGAATTTTTTAAATAATTTACTTGATATAACAAAAAAAATAATTTTGTAGTTTTTTCACTAAAATAAGTAACGAGATCTCAGTTGCTAGAACCTGCTTTTAGTGCCTCTTTATCCTCAAATAATTTTTGTCACGTGATACGCCTATTGGAAGCGTGGTAATTAATATTCTATAGAACTCCCTCAAAATTGTTCAAAATTGTCGTCAGATTATGCAAATCGAACAAATTTTTAGACCGCGAAATTCCATATCTGCCACAACTTTAGAGCTAGAGACGTCAAATTTAGCAGATAGTTCGGATTTCCTCCTGGAGCGGAAAATTGTTAGACATACTCCCAATCCTACAGAATACAAAAACCTATATTTTCCAAAATAACAATAATAATCAGGAACTCGTTCGACTGGCTTAAGCTGTGAACGAGTATTGCGTAGTCGATTACACCCGATAGCCTCCTTCTTTCTTGTTTTTATTTTTATATTTGAAAAATAAGCTTATGAATCTATTTAAAACATTATAAAAACCCAATCAAGGATAACAATCACAAATGCAAAAGCACAACAATTTCTGTGTCAAAAAGTTTATTCAAAATAATAAGATCATTTGCTTTCCAATTTGCATGAACGAAAATAAACAAAAATATAAAATTTCAAGGACTGGCTGGCTTTATTTATATGTCTTTTATCTACGTCTATGCCACACCCGAATACAATTCCATATGGAAGCCGTATCCCCTTACACTTCATTGAATCTGAAAAAGGAAACAAGGGAAATGCATAGAGGGGCTCACACTCGCACTTGTCTTGTATTCGTTTTCTTGTTGCAAACAACAATAATAATAATAAGAACGCACAACGAACTGGGGCGTCTTATGCATAAATTTGAAATGTAAATAATGAAGCAGCGCAAAACAAATTTTTAATATTATAATAAACAAGATAACAAACAATAATGTAATATGATAGGTACAGTCAACAATGTTCAAAAGCCCCCGCCCCGATTCCGCTTCATAAATATTTATGAGCTCTAAAGTCCGCATAAAATAATTTGGATTATGTATATATGTATATATTTTTTGTCTAGAAACATTTCCAGGCGCCGACTACACTTTTTGTTATTGAAATTTATTAGTTATACAATCTTATTAAACTTTACACAATTTAAATAAATTACAGACATTACAGCTACTTAAAATCTCTCTGCATCACATTATTGGCCTGAAATGTGATGTCATCTATTTAAAAAAAAACAATTGCTTTCGTCCGGACAAACGATCAGACGAACAGACGGACAGTGACAAAATTTTGAAATGTAAAAATTCCCGAGATATAGCTCCTACATTTCAAAAAAATATTTTTTCAAAATTTAGAAATGCAAATTATTATTATTTATCGGTTGTGCTTGTCACAATTAGTATAAAAAACAACAACAACCGATTCTGAAGAGGTCAAATTTTTTGTCAAAAATCATGCAAAAATCATGCATTCTGCATTTCAAATATATTCATTATTGAAAATAAATTTTTTTGATTTTTTGATAAAATATCATGTACTCCCCCTTACTCATTTTCGAAAATTTTTTTTTTCAAAATTTAGAAATGCAAATTTATATTTTTATTTGATTGTGGTTGTCACACTTAGTATAAAAAACAACATTAAAACCGATTCTGAGGGGGTTAAATTTTTTGTCAAAAATCATTCAAAAATTTACGACAATTTTGACATGTAAAGCATTTGGATCTATAGCTTTCATATTTCAAACGTCCATAACTTTGTCAAATCTTACCCGATTGTCATGTTTAATGGCATTTTTTTCATGGTTTGTCTTCCAGATTGATTCTACATTTCAAATATATTCATTATTGAAAATAAATTTTTTTTGATTTTTTGATAAAATATCATGTACTCCCCCCTTACTCATTTTCGAAAATTTTTTTTTTCAAAATTTAGAAATGCAAATTTATATTTTTATTTGATTGTGGTTGTCACACTTAGTATAAAAAACAACATTAAAACCGATTCTGAGAAGGTCAAATTTTTTGTCAAAAATCACGCAAAATATTACAAAAATTTTGACATGTAAAGCACTCGGATCTATGGGTCCCATATTTCAATCGCCCATAATTTTGTCAAATCTTAACCGATTATCATGTTTGATGGTATTTTTGTCATGGTTTGGGGACCTTTCCAGTAATATATATTCTAAATATGGGGCCTCTAGTTCAAAAACTATGAGATATATTGGTATTGATGCTATTGCTATTGTTACTAAATTTGTTCGTACCATTAAATACCATTAAAACGATGTACCGGTTTTAAACAAAATACTGATAATATACATACATAGCATACATCGAATTCACAATTTTTTGAATATGCCAACTGGACGCGTGGTAAATCAATTCAATTCATATATCTCGGGGCGGGTAAGCTGCGAAATTCCATATCTTCCACAAGCTTAAGTCACCAAACTTGCAGACAGTATTCGAATGACCTCCCTAAAGATCGGTTCGAAATATGTTGGCTATTTCCGGCCCCACAAACTGCAAAAATAGATATTTTACCAAAATAATAATTAAGACCGTTCTCGAGTGTTTTAAGCTGTTTTTACACTGTCAATGAGTTTGCAAAGTCGGAAACAGTCGACAATGACGTTTTTACTTTTTTTAGCGTTTTTGGCTTCCATCTAAAGTTAGTGGCTTAGCTTTGTGACAGCTGTTGAAAGGTACTTTGTCTTAATATAGAAAAGTCTTTTACCTGAGAGATGGAAGAAACTTTAACGAACATGTATAAAATATTTACTGGCGAAAATGTGCCTCGGCTTATTACAATGAACAACTTTATATAGCCCATATAAGGCAGCATTTATAGAAATCATTTTTTGGATAGATCGAGAAAACAAATAGGCAACTCAATACAATTTTTTTGTGCCACTTTGTGAACAGTTAAAAAATAAATAGTGCAAACGATGAAAGAGTTGATTAGAGGCGTAGAGAGGATAATTGGCATGCATACTTGTACTAACATATAACGAGGCAATCCCCTCTGGCTTAGCTCGAAGCATGCTAACAATTATGGTTTTATGTGTTCCATTTCTTTGTCAGCCTCTCGTTTGTGTGAGCTTTACAAAGTTTTAATTAGGGCCGTGTCGGACTGCAGCATATTTCGTCGCCCCGACTGTGTCCAATATATATTATTTACTTGTTCCTGCAACCAATATGGGCCTGCCCATATTCACCGCTTGGCCAGTTGAAATCGCATATTATCAACTTTTGCGTGGAGGGTGTTAAAGAGAGGTGGTGCCTGCGTAAATGTTTAAGAAAAAGCTATTAAAGCAGCGTCCAGATATTTCCACATGCACAAATACATAAATGTGAAAAAGTAAAAAAAAAAACAGAAGGAAACAAACAAATAAAGGAAGAGCAAAAACAGTTTCGAAATTCGTTTTGCGGTTGATTTTCTGTCACTTTATTTTATGTTCCTCGCTGTCGGACAAGAAATTTATGAGCCACAATAATGTTGATTTAATATTTATTGCACAATTGCCACAGTGAAATGTCTGTATTTTATAAGATTGGTTGCGAAAAATGTGCACATATATGGTATGTACATGTATATACTGAGAAATTAAGTTTACTTATTTAGTTAATATTTTTTATATCTGCCCTGGGATTTGGCTGCAAAACTAAATTTTTATTTTCAGCTTACACGTTTTTATGGCCCACACGCATTTGCTGTTTGAAACTTGACCATAAACTTAAAAGCACATTAATTGAAATGAAATGATTTTAGTGGTAGCCGAAATGAATTTTTGGTTTCCCAACTAATCTCTAATGCACTTTCCTAGGCTCGGCTGCACTAGACAATTTCACAAGTTTATGGCGCGCAGTTAATGACCCCGAAAACAATCCAGATTTAGATGACAAAAGAGACAATTTGGAAAGACAAGTGGTATTTGACGAGGAACGAGGTTGATGTAAAAGTTAAGAAAAGTACATTGAATTTTACTAAAGACCTTCTCTGACCAGTTTAACAAAGCGTTCTTTTTGTTGCCGCAGCCATCAGATTTATTTTCCAAACAGAAAAGGACCCCACAGTCTTTAACTTGGCCAAAAAGCATCATTCATGGTTTTTTCTTTGTTTACTGTTCAATTTGTTACAAAAAATTTAAAAAAATTTGAATCCTGGTTCGAATCCTAGGCTGATGTCTTAGACGAAGACTATAAAGACAACATAAACATTAATTAAGTTAAATTAATTTTTGTTACTGAAAAAGCAAAAAAAAAAAAACGGATCCTTAAAAAGCTAATAAACTTGGTAAGCGTATCATAAACTTAATTATTTCTTTGGGAGTCAACGTCAAACTCAAGCCACATTAAATAAAAACCTCCTGTGGAAAGTTTAATAACATTTTTTGTTAGACAAGTGTATTACACACACAAGTATGTTGTAAACACGACTCAAACTTGATCCCAAAAATATGTTATATGCAATTTATTTGCAGGTCCTTCGCATTGGCCTTGTGTAAAACGAACTTATGTTCAACAGCAGCTGAAATTGAAAAAAATCATTTTCACAGAATTCACATTGGTAATAGAAATGCAATATAGAACATACCAGCCAACGCTTTTTGAGTGGCTTTAGTTCCCTCTATTTTTCTATTTGCGTAGCAAATCTGAGCACATGCTAGGGGATTTTAAACTATCTCAAAATGCAAATATTTAAAACTAAGTTGAAATCGGTTGGTTTCTGGGGTTTAGGGATTTAGTAGAACATTTATTTAAATTAAACGAACCAGCGGGCAAACAGTTAAGTAGCCACAAACTGGTCGCAAACACGGCTCAAAATGGCGATGGCTAACAAATTTTCACTTTGTGCTTCTGTAAAATTGTACTTTTTATCTCAAAAGTTTGGTATGCAGTAATTTTTTTTATTTACGTTTTTTTGGGGAGTTGCTGCTGCAGGAACATGTTCCATTTAGAATGCTTGGGGATTTGGCTGGTCAAACATTGCCAAAAAGTTAGTGGCTGCAAAAGCAAAGGACGAGAGTCGGGATAATGTTAATGTTTACTTCGTGTAAACATTGTCGTTTATATATTTATATATATGTACGTATTTTTTATAAATATAGATGGGTCCCCATCCATTACCAATGCTCTTTTGGCGGCAGCCTCATCTGCGTCGCGCAAACTTTTCCTTAGTCAGTTGGCGCAAATGGCAATTAGGCCAAAATGTGCCTGCTCTGGGGTTGGTTAGGAAATCAGCCCAGATGCCATTTGAAGTGTTTACATCTACGCAGACAGCCGAGAGTTGTGATATAACAGGCAGCTGTGGCACTTGACGCAGATAGGTGGCAAATATGCTAGACTCTATGCAAATTTATGTCAGGGACGTGACACGACACTTACATGCGTGCCTGTATTAAACAGGTTAGATATTTTCCAAGCGAGATTGAGTCACGTTTCATAAAATTATATGTGGTTAACAGAGCAAACAGTTTAACAAGGAGTCCAACCAGCTAATAATAAAATAATTTACTTTTCAAGTGAGAAACATGAGTAAATTATTAACCAAATAAAATGCTTGAATAGATTTTATTTCCAGTTCAGTGAAATAGTTTCCTTAAGTTTTCCAGTCTTTTAGTTTGCATTTCCAAATATACATACTAAATTATTCACCTTAAGCAAGTCATTAGCCTACTTTCTTTCGCTTAGCACACAGCAAAGTTAATGAAGTTGAATTAAAGTTTTGCAACAAAAACATAAAATCATTTTGCTTCATTTAAAGCAGGAATTTAGTGCTTAAGCTAATCATCAAATGGACTTAGATTGCCTACATTAAACTTTATCTTTACAATAAAATATAAAATGTAGACTGTGGGTCTGCTTAGAAAACTTTTTTTTTACCCTAAAGCCATTGAAATGGGTAAAAAGGGTAACATAGTTTTGTGCAAATGTATGTAAAAAGCAGACTCCATAAAGTATATATTATTGATCAGAACGGCTAACTCATTCGATTTAACCATGTCCGTCCGTCCATCTTTTTGACTATAGATTCTCCTACAGTGCGAATGTTTGTGTGTGTTTGTGTGTATGTGCGTTTGTGTATGTATGCAAGCTACGTTTTAATGTAAGTAAAGAAAGTTCGCAGCTGGGTTCAGGATATCTACTAGTTGGGCACTTCCGTATTCTTACTTGTTTGTTTTTGTTATGTCGTGTTATGTTGCAAATAATCTATAACAGCAGAAAATTTGAATATATTCTGGATCAGTATCAATATCCGAGTCGCTCTAGAGATGTTCAGAGCTAGAGATAAATTTGAAATATAAGTTTTAAATTCCATTCGAAGTTATCTTCCCGACCTATGAACCTAAGCTCACCCCCACATTAAAAATGTTTATATGTATCTATACCGTCCAGTCCACCTGGCATATTTCAACTACCATATCCGTTTTATTTCCTCTGTTCACTAACGCCTTACAACACTGGTAAAAATCACCCACCACCCATTTTGGCTTTAATGTCATCAGCTTGGCCACACTTCCCGCTCAATATCAACTTTAATAAATGCACAAAGTTTATAAATTTACCTCAAATTGCTGTCCCTGCTGGCAGTCCAATAAAGACCACCCCTTGAAATTATTAAAAAAAAAAAACAATAAGCATATACAAAAGTACGCGTATGTTTGTGTGTGTGACAGCATAAGGCGCAGAGTTCCCTCGTGCTTTGGCTCAATCGTGTGTTCGCAGAGAAAATCAAATCGCTTGTGAAGTCGAAATAATTTAATTTGTGCAGCCTGCCTGCAAGCATATTCATTGAGATCTACATTTTATGTCGCCTTTCAAGATGAATTAAGCATTTAAAATGCTTCACAATGTAACTCTTGAACTTTCACCTCAACCTCAGCGCAGCGAGTTGACTTCAGCGACAAAGGGCAGAAAACATTTTCTTTGACACGCAATTTGTGTTCCATTTTTTCGGTAATTTAAATGCTTCAGCCAACGCAGTCGTAAACTTTCTTTGACAAATTGCGAGCTTAGCTGCCGCTGGAGTTCCAGTAGAATCAAATGAGAACAAGCGCTGGTTGGGAGCCGCATCAAAAGCGGAGCAAAAGCCCATAAACAGTTCGACTTTAATATACCCGACGAATTTACCACAAAAAGAAGGATCGTATCTAGTAATATAAAGAATAGACAGATGGAGGAATCTCTCTCTCTCTCTCTCTAAATATTACAAATCAGTTAGAGGTATATATTATATAGAGAAAGATACCACTTAACTCAAATTTGTAATAACTTTTTATAAGAAAAAAAGAAAAGAATTCTGACGAAATTTATATGTAAAGGTACTTTGGATCTTTATAATATGTGTCTTCACGTCGACTTTGAGAATTAATATGTTCTTCATGTTAGGCGATATCCTAACATAATATACCCTTTACTTTCGCCAGTATGGATATAATCATACGTTAATGCAACCAGACACGTTTTGAGAGTCTGGCAGCCAGCCCGCTGATTTCGGCCTTTGCTTTTATTTCGTTGCGACATAAGCGGCTTAATTGCGAGCCTTTTGATGGGCGACTCGTAAAAAGAACGATATGAATCGGAATCGAGCGTCGTTCATCACATAAAAACCAATCCAGAGAAAAATATCACATGTCCTACTCTGCTGACATGCCAGCCACAATCATTTTGTTATGTGGGTATCGTTGTCAAGTTTGTGAAGTTAAATGTTCAAGTCTACATTAATTGAATACTCGTCTGTAGTTAACGCCGGAGCAGCTATATGAATTGCAAGCCAAGCAATTCATTTGATTGTGGCTTGCAAAAGTGTGAAAATTATCAGGCAACAGGCTTGTAGTAGAGAGTGCTCGACTAGGAGATACGGTGTATGATAAACGTTCGAAGAAGAAAGCAAGAACATAAAGAAAATACTTTAAAATAGTAAAAGTCGCATAACATAAGCCTGTTTTTTTTAGATTATTGTCAAATGTTCAGGATAAATATAAAAGACATCTTTGAGATTTGACCTGAATTGGTTTTTATTGATTAACATTTAACCGTTTTACGAAATTAACTTTATTATTAGAAGAGGCAGGGATCACAAAGACGCCAACCTAACGACTTGAACAGACGAAAGTACTTTTCTGCCTGTAACATACATATTCTTTTACAGGGTACACAATTATAAAAGATTCCCTGGGCAAAACACAAACAACCACAGTTGACACTGGGAACGTGCCAAGATATTTGTGTACCGATAACTATTTGTCACTTGGAATGTCTCCCCCGGGTGAGGCCCCATAATAATCAATTTGTGCGTTCAGAAAGAAGAGAAATTTAAAGTCAAATGGAATCTCAAAATCAAATACATGCACTACTTGAGGGTTTAAATATGATATGTGCTTTTGTCAAAAGAAATTTCTGGTAAAGCATTCTGAAAGCATTTTAATATGAAGTATTGAAGGCCACGTACAATTCGTGCGTATAACGGTTGACATCAAAATACATGAAATATTATTTAAATTAAATTTTAACTTTGTATTAAATTTTTCCTCATTTTCATCTTTTGCGCGGTGAAAGAGAAATCCTTTCTTAATTGATGCTATTTATATGTTGTTAAATTTACAGGCATCATTGAGAAAAATTACCCACCTTACCCTTTTCATTAGTATGAACTGAAACACAAATTGCAAACCATTTTTGCATCCACAGAAAGCTCATTTACGCTTCGCATCGCAGCACAAGTGAGATGAGGTATTTAAAACAGTCAAGAAAAAACGAAGCATGAAAGTATTTAACTGCCAGGAGCTTTGTTTATTTTCTCACTCGGTTCCGCGGCATCAAATCGCGTATTTAATGCTAAAGTTGATTAAAGAAGTTAACTCAAAGATGAGCTGTTGTATAGCTTGTGGCACCGAAGAGAAACAGAAATTCATTTGTCCATGAGTGTAATTATAAAGGGTCTAGTTAACTTGTGGAAAGATTTATCTAGCTCAAAGCTCAACTCTTGACAGATAGTTCTTAGAGTACTAAAAGGATTCTACCAGGAGATCGAATATGCTTGCTGTTAGTTAATTTGGCTTGCAAGTTTTCTACCCTCTGTTCAGGTTAAACAGCAAGGACAAAGTCACTGTGTAAAGTACACGCTAAGCTATTTTTCTTAGCACAAAATAACAAGCTGTATTTTGCTTTTCTAATTAGTAAAGTCAAAGGCTAAAAATAACAAAGGACAACTGCTATTTTTGCCAAATTGCTGGCTTACCAACTAAAAGGATATTGTTGCCAAAACGAAAACCTTTCAATTTTAATTAGCCAAAAGAAAAGTAATCCACAATGCCACAGGAATGCCCCTAAATAAAATAAACTAGTACAGTGATATCAAAACAGATTTAACACGAAAAAAGCTATTACTAGCATGTTAAATTGAATTACTTTAATTTAATATAATACTTAAAAATTTAATGTAGCTAAATATAAAATTAAATGCATATAGAATATTATATAAAGGAAAGGTATTTTTAATGAAATTCTATTTATATTCATGGTATTATATTGCAGTTGACTATTATAATCTGGTCTGATGAGTACAATCTGTATTATATGTATTCAATATATATTTAAAAATTGTATGATAATATTTATAAAATAAAATAAATAAAATACTTCTTTTTATGCAAAATTTAGATTTAGTTTAAATTTATTTTTATTAGTAGTACTAGTAGTATTAATTAACTAATTAATTATTTATTTACCTATCATAACTACAAAAATCACTTGATAATTTCATTACACTAATAAGTATTAGATTTATATATATTTTATATGTAATAAAATGTTTCCATAATATTTTTTAATTATTTTGAACACTGTAAGGTTTACTGTACTTGTACCATACTTGAAAACTAACAGTTAGTCGAGCTCAAAAAAATGTATATCCACAAACTTACTTTGGCTGTAGCCGAACCATTGATGCGCTTAACTGATAGTCCTTTGGTGTAACTACGAGTCAAGTCCAATAACACTTTGACGAAAATGCCAGATCGATATCGCGAGCTCGCATAAATTGATGAAACAGCTAAATGGACTGCCAAATGGGCCAAAATTGTCATTTAGTCCTTTCTTTCACTTCAACTTGCAATGCTAAACATTTATTGACACGAAGGTAATGTTCTGCAAAGCATAAACGAAAGATAAATGACCATGGAGCCGCACTTTCATACTGTGGGGGATGTGCTTAAGTCGACAAAGTTTTGCAGCAAGTATGTACGTTACGATACGGCAGTTGGTCAAAAACCGCAGGGCCACGTCAGGGCTCATATAACTGGAACGACAGTTAATTAAAGGCTTCAGTTAGTCAAAAGCATGAATATTCTTCTGGGCATTTTACTGGAAAACAGGTAAGGAAACGCAGAAGTCTTTGTGCTATTTAAAAAAATTAATTAAAAAGCAAACTCTTCTCGGCGACGTAGGTATTAAAACACTAGCATATAATTAAATGTGCAAATAACAGAAACCCAGGCAAAGACCAAATATATTTAAAAGATGATAAAAATGGCATCTCGTTAGTTAAATAATATACTAAATATAACCATTGTTTGTGTTATATTGAATATGAAAAAATATGAATATATTTAATTTAATTAGGATAATTTTTATTTAGGAACAAGGTAGAATAGAAAAACTATAGTTAATATACTTCTTTAAATACATCTTAAGCTGTCAGAATCTGCTTTCTGAAACTCAGGTCGTATTTATTGGCTAATTAATATTAAATCTTAAAGGATACAAATTCATCTAACTTCACTTACATACACTTAACACTTATTGTTTTCTTAATAACTTTTTAATAACTCCATTTTGTACAGGATATAGAAATTTTCTGGTAATGTTGAACGAATTTTTATATTCAAATGATATTTGGTGCCTTCTGACAGTATTTATACAACAACAAGATGGACATGAGAAAAGTGATGTAAAAAAAATTGGCGATTGACGTCAAGCGCAACATTTAAATATAAATTAAAACATGTTTAGAGCCGCTTTGATGTATTTTTAGATTCCATTAACGAAGACTGAAATGTTTGACAGTGAACTGGAGTCTCGTCTATCTATTTAAGTCAAGTTAAATATCGATTTACTTTTGAAATGTAAGCTGCGAAATATTATAGACGAAAGGTGAAACACCAAATGGGTGGAGTTTTGAAAATATCTAATTTACCGTCTAAGCCAAGTACTTGGTGTACAATAATTTTCAATATAATTAAATAGAAGAGATAATTTAAATTTATATTTTATTATAACGCAATTGTTTAAGCAAATACATAAATAAATGTCATATCGTGTCTGCGTAATTTTTGCTAAATTACACGATTATATTTGCGGAAGAGAATATAGAAAAGAATTTGCATAAGTTTATGCAGAGAAAAAATCTGTAAAATATTTATGCATTCTTATAAATTTAGTAGCACATTTTTTGGCGCTGGCGTCGCCGCTGGCGCTTGGAAGAATGATTTAATTAGGAAATATGTAAAAGAGTAAAAGCTCCCCAAACTACACAATGAAGCTACGTGTTAAGCGAGTATTCCTAATTGAGATTCTATAGAAGCTTTCAGCATTTGCACAGTTAGTTAAACAAACAGCAGGCTTGTTGCGGGTGGTAAGGAAGCTAAATAATTCCTATTTGTTTAATGCTGCACGTCGATTTGACAGCTAACCAGACCCAGTCACGCCTCTTGCCTGTCGCTTTTATGGCCCGCACGTCGCAATTGCAAATAGAAAAGAAAATTCTTCACATTTCGTTTGCCCCCCATCCACTCTCCAATCAACACCATCGAACCAGTTTTGTGGCATGCTCCTTGGCCTGGCGCATGTTCCCAATTGCACAGCAAAGCAGCATTTAACTGATGTCCCGCCAACGCTTCGTTGCCTAAATCAAAGTATAAAATGTTGTCTAGCAGGTGCCAAAACGAATACCAACCGCACCACCAAAAGGCACAAGTTGAAAAAACGTTTTATATTAGAAGCATTAACAAATGCAAAAGCAAGAAAGAAAGAGAGAGAGAGAGAGAGTTAAATGTGTCCTAAATATTTTGCATGTCAAAGAGCATTTAAATTTAAGCCATGGAAACTTTATGGGAAATGTATAATAGGAATATTATTAAAGTTATTTTGTTTTTATTTCAACTCAATTTTTTTCATTGTAATTAGTTTTTTATTTCAGGCCTTTTAAATAAAAATATATTTGAAATAATTATTAACCTTCAAAAAATATAAACTTTTATGGAAAGATATTTAAATCAAAGGAGTAAATATAAGTAAATATATATATTTACTTGTATTCGCATTATTTTTTGTTGAACTAACGTTGCGTATACGTAATACTCCAATTTATTTAAAATCAAAACTATAAATATCTAATAAAATGTTTAATACCTCTATGGTTAGAATTATTATTACTTTAATTCAATTTTTAGCTTTAAACTTACATTTTACAGAGCTTTTTTTAAATTAACAAAAAAACTTATCAATTATTTTTATTTGTAAAACGTATACATTACTACATCAAAGGATTTTAAAGCTATTTAAATCAAAAGAAATGTATTCAACTACTTTTCAACTTCATGGCATCATTTGCAGCTCAGCTGAGGGACATCAGTGCGTATACGTCATACGCACAGTAAATCATACGCTTGGCATGATAAATGGTTCCCGCGAGAGGGCCATTGCCAAAGTATTCCTCTTCCGATTGTATCCGAGCAATTGCCGTGATTCCTTTCTGTGACCCAAATGTCTGAAACGGCCAGCAACTAATGTAGCTACATAATGGCAAAGGAAGCCAAAACAAGACGGTGTTGAAGATATAAATGGAAGCACTTAGTGTATGTCACTAGTAGAAGTAGCTTAATAGTAGAATTATTTTATCCAAATCCTGCTTGCAACTATTACATTTGAAATTAAAATATATTGCATAGAAATTTCATCAAGTTTAAAGTTTAAGTGGATTTCAACTTGTTCACCTCAAATGGGGCAATGACATGACCGACTGCTCATAAATAAATAATGTTTTGGGAGACCGCTCTTAAAAACAAATTGACTGGAAAAAGGAGGTCGACAGAGGTAAACCGAGTGTGCAAATGTTTGGACATTGGTCAAGATTGTTTATTTACTTGATTTGTGTGATATTTTATGCCTCTCTTGGAGTTAACACCTGTCCGCCCCTTTATCTTTCCTCCCATCTGGCCTTTGAGCAATGCAGTACGTGCTCATTAGGTGTTTCCTCACCTGACCACGTGTATTTACACTTATCAAGTTTACTTAGTAAGCCACACAATTTCGGTTTTGTAATGGAAGTTCCATTGTACTATGGTTGTATTTGTTTTAAATTATTTTTCTCTTCCATTATGTATGACTTTACATTTTTAAAGAACATTAAACAGGCACACAAAGTAATTTAAAGTGTAATTTAATTTCTCAGCGGGAGCATTATTTTTATTGATTGTTTATGCTTTGTTACATTTAAAAAATATGCTTTTACTATTTGCAGAAAAACGTACCTTTGTATTTACATAACTTTAACTTATGTAATTGCAGCCAATGGACTTTAATATTTGTTAGCTATGCGTTGAAATTAAATACTTAAAATTAAACACTGAACTCGCGCTATAGCTTGCAAAGAATTTTGTAATATATACATTTTTTATTGCTGTCCAGTCAAAGTTAACATGATGCAACGAACAGATTTTTGCGTGTATACCCTGTGCCCATTAAAATAAAGTAAAAGGGTTATATAGGGTTTTTGCAAATATATGTCACCATAAAACAACTCCGATCCCAAAACAGTAAAATATGAGGATTTCACTTTGTTCTGGATGTCTGTTTTTATGTAGCATATATTCAAGTTAAATAATATATTAAGAGTACATATTTATAATGGTAAAAAAAAGTTTTGCGGCTATTTGTATTTTAAGAATTTACACAACATTCAATTCCATCATTCCATATTTTAAGGCGCAATAGAGAGAATTTTGAGATATTATGTATCCACTGGCCTACTTTTGTTTTCGTCTACCTTTTGGTAAAATTTTTGTTATTTCTTTTGTTTTCATTCCCTGCAGTCTTTAGTCGTATCGTATTCGATAGCTTTACTCTACATACAACTGCTAAGGTTATGAACGGCAACTATAAAATGGAAATTGTTTTTAGATTTTCTACTTCTATCTGTATCGAGTTGATTACAAAGTATATCCTAGTTGAGCCTCTGAACACCCCCTCTGTACACTTAAGCGTTCGCACACATTTTCCTTGCAACGTTCGTTATACGTATGTGCATATCATGAAAGGGAGCACATGCAACTGATACTCGCTCAGGTGTGTAAGGGGGGAAGGATGCTGTCGGTGCCAAGTAACACAAAATTTGCTGAATTTTGCACGTTTTGTTTGTCTTCAAAATTAGAGCAGGGAACTCAACTGAGGTATGAAACTAACCTGACAGATGCTGCAGGTGCTGTTGTTGTTACTTCCGTGATGCACGGCAAAAGGCAAACGGTCTTAAAGCACAAAGATTTAACACACTGTCTGTTGTCAGTGTTCGAACCAATTAATCAGAATGCGTCACTTGAAACGAGCGGCCCAGCGCAAAGGGCAAAAGCAAGAGCAGCTAGCTTCAATTTATTCACTTTCCGTGGCTCTTATCAAGTCGCAATCGGGACACTACAAAGGACATTGCAGTGGTCGCCGGGCAAGTTACAGCCAAGCGCGTAAACTGGTTAAATAAGCGCAAAATGTGCACAAACAAAGGGCCAGAGATAAAAAAGAAGGCGAAAAAATAATTTCAGAGTTTGTTTTGGAACCGTTTTCTTGCCTTACTTAGCTGATTTATTTCAGTTCTTCAGACTTTTCAGACTTTTTTTTCAAATATTTAATTAAATTTAAGCCCAGCTGTAGGTTGTTAACAGCAACAGCAGCAACTAATGCCGAAGTAGAAGCAACAGCAGTCATTTGGTTAACTCAGATAATGATAATGCCAGTGCGCAACTGAGTCTGACAACTTGATAATCTTTTGCGGGCAAGTCTCATGCGACAGCATATGGCATTTGATGAAACATAAAAATTGTCAAATGCCGCTGACAGCTGTCAACGGCGCTGTAAATATCCCCTGGAGCCAGGATAAGGCTCAAGCCCTACATTAAACGAGCCACTGCACAAGGGCAAAATACGCATTGCGCATACGTCATGTGGTACGTAGAGACAACGGCAATGCGCATTTTAATATGGGCTAATGCATGGGATGCGACATTCGTATGACCGCTTTAAAAGAAAACCACACCATTAACCAGTGCCCACTACACAACGGCCATTGATAAATGGAATATATATTATATTTTCTATATCTACCTTCGTTTAATCTACTCAGCTGATTCAAAGACATGGTTGTCATTGGCAGCTGAGTTAATCTCAGCTTTGACAATCTTGCGTAAGCAAAGGCAAATAATAATAGGGAGAATTAAGGCAAATAAAAATAAATTCGACAAATAATAATAGCATTTCTAAGTGTTCAAGTGCTTGTACGGCAGTATATATTAGTAAAATGCTTTTATATTTGTAATTCTATGTGCAGCTATATATATTTTATTTATATTTGTACATATATAAATATGGATGTGGAAGCTAGGTTGTTAAATTTTTCACTTGTCTTTGTCATGGGATGAAAATGGCTGAAAATGCGGTTGTAGATAATTGGTCGTCTTAAGGTACGTTCCTAGATCTGTTTTTCAATTAAATTATTGGGAAATGAGAACACATCATATATCACCGATTTTGAATATCTTAATTTGAATTGAATATACTAATTTTTATTATAATTAATATAAGTCTTATAATTACAAGTGTTCTTATTATAATTCTTACTACTAGTATTATTATTATTTTATGAATGGAATATAGTTATAAACTATCTTTCGAACTATTTTAATAAATATAATAATACAATAAATAGCATTGGATAATATAGCTTCAGGTAAGATGACACTACATACATTTAATTAATTACACTCTTTTTCTATTTTTCCAAGGATTAGTCAAGCTTTCTAATTGAGTATAGCTGTATTATCGGGAGCTCTTCTAGGGTATAGCAAAAATGTCATCGCAATAGAAAACTGTGTCGCATAAAGGATTCATTTACAACCATAAAACGAAGCTAAAATGCTTTTGTTGTCTTTATTTTGTTGTTGTTTAAGCTAGCGCTGTTTATTCTTGGCAAATAATTGTTGAGAAGTCTCTAATATTTTATATGGAAGTTGTAACTTGAAGGCGGTGTTAACGCATTTTGCTTTTATGTATAAATTACAGAAATGTTTTTCTTTGTCTTGGGTTCCAAGAAGTTTTACCATTGAACAAATAAATGAAAATAATGCGAAAATGATTGCTGGAACACATATGATTGTAAGGACCATAAATAACACAGGCGGACGCTTAGCAAATTAACTCGTATATCATTGCCTATTATGGACCCCAAATTGCGGCAATTACCAACACTTTTCGACCGTACCCGTAGCCTGAACCCAAAATATGTGTTTGCGACCACCCGCAGGATATTCATTATCGCAAGCACATTAGGCGCTCCTTATAAGGAATATTACAAATAAAGGCAGATGGCGCTGTGAAAGAAATAGTAAAAATTTTGGATATTTGCAATGACTAGCAAATATTCTGTAATGGTATAGAAAGTGCGTTTCGACCTTGAAGCGACTTTCGACTAGCAGCAGTAGAGCCAGAACAATGCCCTAATAAGCTCTGGACACTTGCCTGGACATTCATTAAGTCTCGACCACAAGCATTCAACTAAATATTACCAAGCGAATCCAAATGTCAACAAGGTCATTAGGGAAAGCATCGATCACACAGATACATACGCACACAATAAAAAGGGTCCAATGATTGCTGAGCTTGTCTTCGCTGAGTTCAGTACAATCTCTGTCCAGCAATGCTTAATTAAATCCCCCAAAACAAAGTTTATTTCACTTTCACTCTTTGAGCGCCTGTCAAATTAATGTTTAACACTACTTCCTGCGCAAGTTTGCGGCAAGGACGAAAATATTTTCCTTGTGCACAATATGGCCAGCTATTACGAGCTATATTTGGCAAGCTATTAGACAGAAATCCGCTGGGATCCTCCATAAAATGGTCAGCAAATAGTTTGCCCGTATATATTGCTGGTCGCAAGTATATAGATATAAAGCTGAGCTCACTTAACTTGCTGCAAAAACTTGTTGCATGGATTTATAATCAGACGGGAGCTTAACAGCTGTGGCGGATAACTTTTGGCGCAAGATAATATTTAGGTACTTTCAAGTACATATATAAAAGTCTTTAAGTTTTATACAAACTTTAATATTCAACTATTGTATGGAATTTAAAGTTTAATTTCGTTTTCTTTTCTGTTCTCATAAATGCAATCTAAAAAGCGAGGATTCCTTTAAAGTTCTTAGCCAAAAATGTACAGGCACAAAAATGTATTAAGTCTTCATAAATACAAAACAATATTTTTTTAAATCAATTTAAATATATTATGTTATTTTAAGTAAACTGAAACATGAGCATATTACTACAAATAAATTTAAAATTTTAATACCAGTTAGTTGGTTAAAAACAATATTGTTAAAATTGCCGAAATCATTAAAAGTATTTTGTATTTTTATAGGTTTTTAATTATTTTATCGCCTTTTAATTTTCATGACTTTCAGAACAAATAATAGATGATTTTAAAGTCGATATTAAATATGCTGTAAAAAACTGTGTAGATATTGTATTTGCCTGATTATTTATATAATCATTATATATCGCTTCTTCTTTTAAAATCTAAATGTCAACTTTGTGTATATAACATAAATACAAATATAAATTCTAAATTTGTATATCAGTGCCTTATTCGACTATAAATAACTAGCAACTGTCATTTGGTAACGGATTTTTAGTAAAAGCCTGAAAAGTCGATAGTGCTATCAGTCACACTATATATTATCCAGCCAAAATTGGCACGCCCAATTCGCTTAGCTGCTTAGCTGCCTTCACCGCAGCGACTGTGGAGCCTGTGTCAATAGCGAAAATGAAATATTATGCCGCGAGCTGGATACTGGATAAATCAGGGTATAATGGTTTTATGCAAATGTATGTAATAGGCGGAATGAGGCATCTCCGACCCCATAAAGTTTATGTATTCTTGCTCAGTATCAATAGCCGGGTCAATTTATCGGTTATGGCAGAAACTATAAGAAATAGAGTTAGAAAATTTGGTTCAATATGTTCTCGTGAACCATACGAAAATTAGGAATATTTCGGATTTTGGACTTACCTGACTTATCCAAAAAAATTGCATTAAAATCATGCTTTTAGTTTGGAAGTTATTCTCGAATTTAGCTTCTATATTGGGGACCAAGGGGTTGAAATGTATGTAAAGACAGGGGTCAGGGTATCCCCTTGTCGGGAGCTCCCGACCTTGTTGGTTGATGTTTCTTTTATTTTGTTATTTATGTATCTACAGCTAGACGACGGGCAAGGATACAAAATACACACAAGTCCTTTTAAGCCGCACGACGGGCAACATTTTCATTTGTCAGTGGCCCTGGCTCAACTCTCACCTGGAGCCGGTGGAGCCTGCCGGATGCCGTTCATCCTTGACAACAGCTGATTAAGCTCATTTATCAAAAATGACTTACAAGCCAGCCAACAAGCTGCCATTGTATTAAGTTGCGGCTTAAAGCATTCAGTTGCTCAGTTGCTACCCCTTCATCTCCTCCCCCAGCTTTCGACCCGCTGTGGGCTGTGTACCTCTATATTGGGTAGCAATCTCCACAGCTGAAGTCAATATTTATATTGTTCTTTACAATTCGAACTCAACCGTCAGCGATTCACTTAACTTGAAAGACACTGGCACAAAATAAGGCATCGGTTGGAGGGCTTCAACAAATTTAAAATTTGAAAAGTTTTCGCACATCAATTTGAAAAGGCAAACACATAATCATTAAAGTTTTAATTGCATTGTTGAAATTGTTCTTCTGCATGGCAAGAGAATTCGTTTCTTAATGTAGACAATAAGATGCAGAGAAATTACACAGCATATAAAAGGAAAATATCGAAAAAGGCAAATTTTTAAAAATTTATACGAAAAGGAATAAATATGGAGGATAGAGAATAAGCGAGTGAGTCGATTTGTTCAGCTCCTGTTCTGATTTTCTGTGCGAGTCTTTGCACTTTTGCTATGCATTTTGTTATGCAAGCGTTTTTTTTTTGTTTAATTGTCTAACTGTTATTCTCACTTTTTGTCTAACTCCTACGAATATCGGACGCCATTCTTTGCGATTTTCGCAATATTACATTAAGTCAACTTAAATTGAATTGATTATTAAGCAATCAACCTGATATGCTTTTAAATTATTCGCCTCCTCTTGACATTTTGCAGGGCATCTCCTAGTCGAGTTTGTTTAATAAGCGCAATGGAGAAACGTATCCATTCAGACAGAAACGACATTCCACTAAATTTCTCCCATGTTAGGTACACAAATAGAACACACTTCATCCTTAACTCAACTACCTGAGTGTTCGCACTTTGCGACGAACGCATGTTGTGTATAGGCCCAAAAGCGTAAGTAGCAGGAAACTTTTACGACTGTCTCTTTCGAAGTCATATGAAATTCACTTTCACATTTATCAAATAGTTGGAAACATTCTGCATTTCGACCTGGAGCAGAGCGCCAGACAACTAACCGTTAGAACACGCCGCTTATTTTTTTACGGATGCTGTCTCCGGGGATTTGTGGCAAGTCGTCCTTCACTTTGCTCGTGCCGTGTAACATATTTGTGGTGTTGACAGGCCAAACAAACTTTGAATGAGTAATCTGAGCATTTGTCGTACAAATTGTTGGCAATTTTTTCAATCAGTCTTCTCTTTTTTCCTTTCCTATTTTGAATTTCAGTGGAAATTCATTTATTGTCTCGACATAGTCAACTTTTTATTGCACACATCCACGCGTTTTGCCAGTCTGTCAAGCATTTAATACATAAAATGCTTTCAGTCGCCTGTCTGCCTGAGTATACGAGATCAAAAATTAAGTGGGAATTCAAGCTACGAAACATATTTTCCAAAAATTTATAAAGATAACCTTTTGAAAATTTGATTTTGTTCAGCCCTTATCGCTTGAAAATTATTCACAATTTACAAACAACAAGTACTGTATACCATACATTTTATACTCGTTCACAAAGTGAAAAGAGTATATTGGTTTTGTGCAATGTTCGTCAAGCTGTCCGTCTGACCGTCTGTCCGTCTGTCCGATGATAGGAACTTTTTTCAGCGCTATTGAAGAAAGAGACTTGAAATTTTGGATATATACTTGTTGTTATCTGCTTCAGAGAAAGTGTTAAGATTTTTGCGCAACGCCCACTGGGAGGCTGGCATATCCATAACATGTCGATACAACTCAAATTGCAAAACAACCATCTTGCGTTCAGTCTCCTCGACAACAGTCTCTACACCCACCAATTGAATAGATTCCACCAATTGGACCTGCCTTCCAGGCCCCAGTAAGCGTATCACTGACGCAATCGGATTACATGTCAATTCCTATTTTCTCGCAATTTACTTATTATCACTTCAGATAGATTGTAAATAAAAACAAACAAGAAAAAAAACAACAGCAGGGAAAAATTCCTAATATTTTATGCAAATAGAAAACATATTTATAAAAAAAAAAAACATTAAACTTTACAGCTTTCTATTGCCATATAGAAGAACACGCTGTATATATATTGTTATTACACGGTAATGAGTACTGCGCAGTCAGTTACACCCGACAGCGACGTTTTTAATTCAGTTTTTATAAAAATCAAAAGATACGCCCACCATTTGTTGATTAATATTATCATGCAATGCAAAGCATTTGCTACATTCTTGCTATTCATTTAGTTTCATAAATATGAGCAATTTTTATACTCGTTCACGAAGTGAAAAGAGTATATTGGTTTTGTGCAATGTCCGTCATGCTGTCCGTCCGTCTGTCCGTATGAACGCAATATTTTTCACACAATTTTAAAGCTAGAGAGCTAGGTATGTAGATTGCTGGTGACCTCCCCAAGAGATTGCAACCTTGATATCCTGACCACGCCTACTAGAACGCCCCCCAGCCACCCCATAAAATCGGAAACGGCTATATCTCCCACAGTTTTCAAGTTAGAAGCACCAAATTTTCAAGGTAAAAAATGGCTGATCACACCCTTTAAAGATCCACTCCCGCCCACTTCCGCCCCCGCAAATCGCGAAAATCGATATCGATACTGTGAGCGAGTATACGACGTCGGTTACGTCCGACTGCAACGTTCTTACTTCAACCTTTAAATCATTTGACAAATAGTCGACTAAACAGTTGAATTGAGCTCGAGTTGCGATTCAGATCGTTGAGCTCTCTCGAATTCTAGCAGAAATGTTTCGCTATTTGTTGCTTTGCTTGCTGATAGCGCCCCAAGTATTTGGTGAGGTTGATGTTATTTTAATATTACAAACTCAAGTAAAAGCTAATTTTAAATTTACAAAAAACAAATTGTCGATTCATGTCCAGCCGATTGTGCATACCAATGGTTTGAATGCAGGAACAATACAACGCCTTTAAATTGCGGAGCAGTCGAGAACAAAGGATGGGTAAAATTGAGCAAACTGTGTAATGGGATCAAGGACTGTGCCGATGGCAGCGACGAGACAATTATGAATTGCAAACTGCATCCATCACTGGAGCGGCTCTACACCTTCCATTGTGCCAGCGGAGCGGCGATCATGGATAGTCACACTTGCGATAAATTCCCGGACTGTTGGGATAAATCAGATGAGCTTGATTGTGATTATAGTTTAGCGTCCACTTCTCGACAAGGCAATTGCAGGTAGGTAGATATCATAAATTGAACTAAGAAGAACGGGGGAGCCGAAGTTTAAATGCCCTTGCAGACATTTAAAAGATATAATTATCTACTGTTTTTCCAAAAATCAATATTTGATTTACTTTTGGCTATATTACATAGTAATTGGCTATATTTTCTCACATGGTTGAAACATAGTAACCCCCACAAAACGGAGTTTATAAAGTATAAAAAAGTTATAATATATAAGTTATAAGTTATATATATATTTTTGAGTAATATGCTGAAGGTGTCCCATGCTGATAAGATATTGTTCTAAGCATAATGATGATTGAAATTTCAAAACTTGGTCAGCATAATTTGAAAAACATAACAGTTTTGAATACAAAAACCAAGCAATCGATATAGTTGTCCGATCCGGTCGAAAGAGACAAGCTAGTATGGCTATATTGGTTATATAAACCGCCTGCAAGGATATAAAGTGATTTTAAGCTGATAGCATTTGGAGGTTTACAACATTATAGCCTGGAATTCGAGTCCGTATCGTCACCTTGCACTTGCCTAACCAAATGGCCTTATATAATTGCAGTCCGTCGGAAATGGAATGTCTGCCAGGTGAATGTATTCCCTCCAGTTTAGTGTGCAACCACCAAATCGACTGCTCTAATGGCCTCGATGAGTCCATAGAGGTGTGCTATACGCTTTGTGAAGAAAAGGAATTTCAGTGCGGTTATGGATTATGCATTGCTGAAGAAAACCTTTGTGACAACAAGCCCGATTGTCTGGATGGTGCTGACGAGCTGTTAAATGTGTGCGAGGATATAAAGAATTATAAGCCAACGCCATACCGCAATTGCACCGAGCCACAGGCAGGGGTGCTGTCACCCAAATTTGCCAGGGATACCAAATATCAAATATACCGCGGCAACAAATATGTCTGGCCCAATAATCCAGTTCATTTCACATGTCCAGGTCCGACAAAGCTCACGGGCGCAGAGTGGAACGTGTGCCAGGTCGACGGCAGTTGGCATCACGCATTGCCTCAGTGTAAACCTTAATTTACTCAAGTTATTGATTTTGATTGTGGAATTGAAAATATATATTTTGCACTGTGTTTATTATAAATTAACAACAGAATAAAAACATTATAGTTTTGCTTAGGCTGCGCTATCTCCTACAAAATATTGCAAAATAGTTTTTTCGTTTGGTATGGTTTGGTAATTTTATTTATTTTTAAATAAACTGTCAACAAATGTATAATTTAATTAAACTAAAAATAAAATAAACACAAGAAAAAAAATATAAGTGAAAGGGAAAATAAAACAAATAGTCGATTGGCGATATAAGCAGATTGAAGAAGCCAAACTTCTTGTTAAAAAGATGTGGCTTACCTTAATTTCGTCACAGCAACCATTAACCCAGCGGCCCTGATGACCCTGATTAAGAACATCCCGATATATTGTAAGTATATATGAACCAGCCATCGAACAGAATATGTTTTTCCATATCTGTATGCCAAATAATACACTTTTATCATATAAGTTTATAAAAAATACGTTCCATTCCATTCCACTTGACATTGCTTTTGCCTGCAACGTTATAACCCCATGTCATACCACATTTTAGGTTTTCTGTTGCCCGAAACAAAACACCCGCTGACGCATACTGATTTGTGCTAGCCGGGACTTTTGGGCAGAAGTTTCATTTCCGTTTCCGTGGCACATTTTATTTGCTTGGATTATGCGGCTATTTTGGGCGACAAGTTCGTTTGCCCTTTTTGGTGTTCGAGTTTTTTATCAACTCATTTCTGCCTGAATACACAATACACACAAATGGACCCAACAGCTAAAACATACATACATATTATGTTTCGCCATTTCTGGTATTGACCATTTTTGTTATCCTTTACGTAAAATATTTCTGGTTATTCTACTGTTGCTCACTTCACTGTTTCCACTTGAGCCAACATTTCAAATTGTGTATTTATGCCTCAAGTTATGCTAATTTCGTAAATTCCATTTGTGAATTGTTTATAATTCACTTAGAAAGGATTCCGTTTTTAAGTGGGTCTATTCTAATGTACATACATTTAAAGTACCGTTTCAATTTATTTCGACCACATTTTAAAGATACCAAATTTCAAATTGAAGAAAAAAATATTTGTGTCATGTATGCTATGGCTTTAACTTGATGTTTCTATAATCTTGACTATGGGGTTTCAAAAGGCATAAGAATTAAGTTATATTTATATTCTAAATTAAGTCCTAGTAATTTTCAGAATTTCGAATGTCATTCAATATTTATAAGAGCTCAATTATTTCCAAGCTCTCATTTCCCGGTCAAAGTTGATGTTCATATCAGCAACTTTCGTTTGCCCATTCTCTAGTCAACCGAATGCACAACAATAGGCATCATATCATCGACCAATTGACAGCACTACTCAAGAATATAATAAAAACAATTATCAGCTGTGAGTAGATTGACATTGACTTAATTAACAACACTACCATTATATTTTTACTTAGTTACTCTCAGAGAAATAAGCAAATAAAATAAAACAATTGGCAAACTTTGCAAACGAGACTGCCACAATTAAATAAAATAAGCTGCAATGATATTTAAGGTGAGGGTACTTAATCTTCAATAACCCGATGATAACAAAATTCTGTAGTATAAACATTTGATGTCGTTTGCTTGAATAATTATAATACGTGCAAATTTTACTCATACGCTGTTTTTAATAGAAAGCCATAGGCCACAACCGAGGTAAGTAGATGGATCATAACAAAAAAGAATGCTGCAATAATTGTGGCAGATAGTACATATTCGTCGGAGAGTACATTTTCCGCGCGACGGTGGTGTATTATGGTGCTTCCATAAAACGTTAGGGGTAATGTGTACATGAAGCTCAATGAGTCAGCGAGGATCAGAAAGTTTAGAATTTTGATAGAGTGCACGACTACGATAAATAATATATAACAAATGATAAAGACAATTGTTGTCATCAGCATAAAAGTATAGCCAGGTAGACAGGCAACTGGCAAAAATGCGCCCATCAGGTACAAAAAGAAGTTAGCCACAAGAATGGCCAGAACAATAATGGCGGCATGACTCGTCGTTAGACGGTTCCAATCGTAGCATATAGTGCACAGTGTCGTGCACTCCACAGTGACACTCCCGAGCGTCCAATTGATGGGAAACCTGTTGAAGAGCTCTGTAAAGACCAACAGGGTCAGGCATATCAGCCCGATCACCAGCCATATAAAACCCGGCACAGGCGCAGAGTCGCCCAAGTCAAATTTCACTGTCCTGATAACGACCATTTGGGCCAAGCCACAGAGCACAAACAGGCCAGCAGTTAAGTAGATCTTTTCTAGCCGAATCGCTCTTCTGGTGGTCAAATATAACGCACCCTCATCGCTCTTGCTCTCCGGTGCAGTTTCCATTCTGTGTTCTCTTCAACTTCACTTTAAAGTTATTACAAATTTTGATATAGTTGACATCATTTTCAATGTGCTTAAAATTATAAACTAAATAAAGCTTCCAGTTAGCTATTTTTTCGCTTCTTAACAAATCATTTCATAGTACCCATTAACCGGCTCTTTCACACCGTGCAGCTGTGAAATGTTCACACTAATCAATGCCACGTGCTAGGCCTCTTGCAATGTGCTCTCACCTGACACTTGGACATGTTTACACATGCCCTCTGACCTCAGCCCGGCTTTGTGACAGTTTTAGCCTGCTGCCGACGCGACGCGACAGCTGGCCTGAATTTTAATTGGCTTTTAGCGGTAAAGCAAACACATGTTGAAACATCAACAAACACCGCAAAATGTCAAAAAGCTACAAAACGGTTTTACGCCCAAAAGCTAAAAATTAAATTAAATAAACATGAGCGAACAAATGGCACAATCTCACAAATGACAGCCACAAAATGGACAGTTTGGGAACTTTTCAATTGAATCGAAATGAGCAAATTCGGTCTGCTATTGCAACTGCTAGAGGGAAATTACAATGTCTAATGAATCAATTAATATTTACATATAGATCGATGTCTAAAACACACATTTTTTAAATGATGCGTTCCCTTTGCATAGTTTTTGGATATATTTAGTCTTCAAAAGTTTAGCTTGACATATGAAAGGCCTTTGTGGTTAGAAAAACTTAACTTTTAACTGTTATTAAAAATCCTTTCTGGTGCCAAAAAGTGGCAAAACTGTAATTTTGTTTTGCTCAATAATTGACAGTTGGTAAAACCATCTGTTTTATTATACTATAAAATTTACTCTTGACACTATGCTAAAAATATTGCTAACTTAACAGCATAATTTATAGTAAAACCCTTATGTTGTAAAATTGAAACCAAAAGCATACTCCACATGACCAATTTTTAAACCCTTTGAATCATAACTGAAATTAATGCTTTCACATTTTTTTAAATTACGCATTCGCATAGTATTCGAGTGTTCGAGTTTGGTTTGAGCTTCAATCACAAATCCCGCTTATGTAATATTTGGGGATTTACGAGCATTGCTTAGTTAAATGGCCAACATTATTTGTTAATGTCGTTTCAAGATGAGTGTCATAATAAGCTTTGCACTCAAAGCTCTATAAGTGCCCATCAATCCTGAGATAGACGTTCACAATGTCTCAATTTACAATAACAAGGCCCATTGACAGCAATAATAAATCTCTAAGAGATTTGTGCAGAGGCGACACTTGAATGATAATTTTCACAAGCTAAGCACACAGATTATGGTATAAAAAGTTTTTCAATACACATAAGCAATATACCGACAAACCAGAGCTGAGGTCAATTAAATTTGCCCTTCAATAAACCATTCGGTTCAACCAGACAGAATGAATTTCCATGTTATATCAAATTTGTAATATGTATTGTCAAATCAACACAAACGTATAATTAAATAGCGGTAGATTGGCATTTACCAAATTCAATAAACTGTTTTTAGCCAAAATTAGTTGCTTGTGGTTTTGTTAATATAAAAGTGCTTAATCTAAATATAATCCAAGTGTTTTAATTACACATAAAATGATTAATTAAAGGTAAAACGATTTAAATGAATGGGTTGAAATACACATTTGATTTTAATTGCGAACAGGTGGCCACCCTACCTCTGACTTGACTATTTGAAGCGGTAATCCCTCTTAATAATAATATAAAGTTAGCATGTTAACAAGGGAGAAAAGATGTCTTGGTGTTTCCAAAGCTTGAATATTATTACAAGCAACATAATTTAATCAGCTTTAGCACAGGTGTACTGAGTAATCCGTTTTAAATTACATTTGTCTAACAATAGACATAAATTTCGTCTTGTTATCTTTGATGTAGATCTATTTGCGAACAAACAAGTGAAAAACCCACAAGTTGTAAGTGTGGATATGAGTTAGTCAAAAAGGATTCGAAATAAATTTTCAACGACTTGCGACTAAGAAATACTCTCATGTGTGTATGTGTGTGATTTAGTAAATTATTATGCTTTTATCAAAGAAACGTAGAAGAACGTAGAAAGTAAGAAACCAAGTTTCATAATTGTTTTATAGTTCAGTTTTTAATCATACATGTGTGCGAAGCAGCAGTCGGAAATAGTTCTGGGCAGTTAAGAATATGCTATCAAATTAATTGCCCAGTACACAAATATATAATGATATCCTGAATATAAAATGCTTGAATTACCAGCAAGACGTAAAGACTATTGTTTTATCAATTATAATTTGAGGCTCAACCTCATGATCTTAAGACATATTCAATAAAAAATTTGTGGAGACTTGAAGCAATTCGTTATTGTGTGTAACTCTGATTAAGACACGTCAATCAAGTCAGTTCATAAATTATGCCTATATGAATGTACTTGACACGGTTGACACGTCGCAAAAGCTGGCTATTTGTGGAAAAGTGCGTGCCTAAGTAAAAATAGATTTCATATTACATTTCGAGAAAGGCTAAAAAACGTCTTGGAAGTTAACAAATGTCTAAAAATACCTCGGCTTATCGGCTCTAATGCTTTGAGCCGGGACTGCTTTAAATTGCACAAGAATTTAATTTCGGTTATTTAAACGTCTCAGCTGGAAATGTTTCACATCAGGTATGAACAGCGTTAACCGCATTGTCCTCGGCTCTGGTGCCACGTGACACGCAATTGAACAAATAAATCAGTGAGCTAATAAATTTTTAGCAGCGCTTCAGAAACAGTCTAAAACCCGAGCAACACTCGTATAAACATAAATGCCAGCGAACCATTATGAAAGCGAAACTGAACTGGCAGCCAAAAGGAGCTGACTGAAGCTGCAGATAGGGGGCAGAGGTGGAGAACTTCAGACGCCCCGAATTCACGCACACATGAGTATTTGCGGCACTTCCTGTCTTTAAATTGAATCCTGCCGCACCATGCGGCGTATACGTGATTTTTTGGTATATATGCCTGATTTTTTCCGCTCTTCAGGTGGAGATGGTTTAAACTGTACCCTGCTAACAGAGATTTTATTTTTTTTTGAATTTTATTATTAAAGGCCATATCCAGCACCTGTTCTTCCGATTTCCACTTTTTCAGCTATCCATTATTAATTGAAATTGATGCGGAACACACATTTGCAATTTAATTATAAATGTGTCAAAGCATAGCTACATTTTAATGTTTAAATTTTTAGGTATTATTTCAACCAAAACACGCGAGTACTTTTATAAATGCGTTGTAAATGTAAATATAAAAAATATTAATAGAATAGAAAAAGAAAGTTACTCATTTTTAAATCAATTCAAATTTGCATTTGCCTTCGGTTAACTTTAAATTTTTAATTTAAATTCATGACAGACTCCAATCGGAGTTCATGCATACATGTTCCAAAATTACCGCTAATATAACCATATATTGCATAAACGTTGAAGGATTTTGTAAATGCCACTGAATTAAATATTTCTTACGAAATACTTGTGTATTTACTTATAAAGTAAATTTAGCACACATCGTTGACTTTTTATTACGCCAAGTAATTATGATTTAATTAATCCGATTACATATGTAAATTTATATATAGATATGTATGTAACTTTGAAAATACTAGTATTATGACTGCAAAATATTTGTATTTGCTATATAATGAAATTAATTATTCACAACTTGCATAAACGGTGTATTTTGTACTAATTATTTAAGGCATTTAACGTAATTAAATTACATAACCTTGCGAACTTATTAAGAAAGATTGCGCTTTTATTTGTTTTAGCAACATCTTTTTTAATTGTACTCATGAATAATAAATAACATTGATTAAAACTCCACTTATTATGCCCTTTATTCGCGTCAAAGATAAAAGCTTTAAAAGAGGTATACCTTTGTAAAAAATTCGAAGCCACAGACCTGTTCAATATTTCTTGTTGATTTTATTTCCATAAATTACAAAAAGTAAATAAATAAATTAAATAATCCTTTAAAATTTATTCAGAGTCTACCTAATAATGAATGCATTAGCATATTTAACTGATATAAATATGTTACATTTTGATAAGGGTAGAACCTATGAGAACACTAGAAAATATTTAATATTTAGAGTTATGATTTGATTGCTATTATTAAAGTAGAAAAATTTATATTTTTTTATATTATTTATTTTTTAATAAAGTATTTTTCATATATTTTTACATACTATCAAAATCAGCGTGGATTCTTTTCAACCTAAGATTGATAAGATAATTAAATGACTTCCATTAAAATTTATAAATGCTCGCTTAAAGAAATTGTACTTTAAAACACTTTTCAAATTTAAAAGCAATTTAAGAATTATTAATTAATTTCTTTTAAGCCTACACACAACGTTTCTTCTTTTTCCTTTAACTTGCATTGAGCTTTTGTGTTTTTTTTACGTGCGTTTCTTAATTGTACTTAACAATTTGCAGGGCCGTAAACAGTAAAAGCATTTTGCACGGTCGTGCATTTCCAAGGAGCAGCCGCAACTTGGCCTTTATGCGAGACCAGCTAACACAAAGGGTTTTCAGTCGTAGTCCTTCGCAGGAAATATCATGTTATGCTGGTCACCAAAAAACAATAGCGACATACTGATAATAAAAATGCGAAACCGCAACCGAAGGGTGAAGACAACGTAGAGCGCAACGAGAAAATATTAAGGGAGAAAGTTCAACTGCTTTTGCTTTACGCTATTTCTATACAGTTCGCTAGAAACCATGTTCAACATGGTGTGCTCAGCAGAGCTAAAAAAAAATCTACATCTGCTGGTCCCTGTTGACAAGATGTCAAAGAAAACAATAAAACAGACAACCGGTTGGACCCCGGGTTGGTTATTGCCGCGTTTCGCTTTCGTTTGCATAACTTCTCTGCACGTTTCCCTTTGCGACTATTGCAGTTACTTCGTTGTCAAGTCTTGAGATAAAAATAGCTTGGCAATTCAACGAAACCACTTGTCCTGAGTATTTCAACTCACCGAAATAAAATTATTATGGAAGATCAATGTGCAATTTTTTTTTGTGTAATACCCAGTACGTTGCAGGTGAGTGTATAAACATATTATACCTCGTGCATAACCATATTATACTGCTCTTTGGTCTTTTTTTGCAAGGTATAAGAACTTATACTTATTCCGCCCACAGCTTGAATTGATTTCATTTGTGCCCACGCTTGCCTTGATTTCTGCAGGATGTTTAGATGAAATTGATTTTTTCCATTGAACAGCAAGACACTTGCACCCCTTACAACGTAATGAAACTTGCGACGAACTCTTAAAATAAACATTATTTTTCATTAATATGAGCAATTTCTTAGCCTTGTAACACAATACGTTTCATATAAGAGGCTAAAAATAAAACGTGTAACGCATCCTGAATTGTGCGCAATGCGTAATAATAAAACGTGAATGAAGAAAAAAACTTAGTTCAGACTTGCAATTTTAATAAATATTCTCATACACTTTTTATTTTATTTTTTTTTTTTTATTGTTTTCGAAACAATTCATTTAATTAAAGCCTATTAAATTGATTAATACAAGATATAGCTTTAACTTTATAAAAAACTCTCGTTAAATATTAAAAAGAAGGCAGCAAACCGATTTAAGGGCGAACCGCTTTATTTCTTGGTTGAATTCACTGTTGAGTAAATTGATGAATTTTAAATTTCTTTTCTATATACAGCGAATGTGTTTGAATGTTTTTGTTTGCTAGCTATTCAATTGCAATATTAAGATTATTTTTGAGCTGTATACTGCGAAATTCTTGAAACACTTTTAAATGCATTAAATACCTTTTGTATAGCCCATGGTTGTTCGTTTAGTTAAGCGTTCCCGTGAGGTAAGGTAAGCTAATGTAAAGTAACCCCTTGAATCAAGAACATGCAATAAAGACTACATTCCAATTTGCCAACTGCCAATTCCTAGATTTTAGTGGTAAATTCTTACCTTACAGTGCCCAGACAAGCGCACAGTTTTCACGGAATCAATCCCCAATGGCAAAATGTTCCTAAATCTGTTGAGTTATCAATTTCCGAGAACCGACAGCTGGTTTGCCTCTTATTGTGCTCCTTTATCCTGGTGTAATCATTTGTATCCAATTACACGGAACCTTTTACCTGTATAGTGTGGAACTGGTTTAGTTTAGCTGTCTTTATAATAAATATGTGTCACAGGTGAATATTAAAAGCCCCCTCCCCTTGTCTTCGTCCTTGAACAATACCGCACAGCAAGCGCTTTAACAACAATAAACAATAAATGTCGCTGACTGTGCTTCTCGACTGGAGATTAAAAAAAGGGAAAATATCACAAACAAACACCAACAAAGGAAACAAAAACAAAAGCTTCATTTACATGCAAGAATAAGAACACACATAAAAATACCGCCCATCCCCACGGTGGGGCGCAAATTGAGGTAACGAGCAGTATTGTGCCACCCTAATATACTGGTAAATATATTAAAATGCACAAGTGGAGACAGTGTGTGGCCAGCGGGGATATCCGTTAATAGCTGACAGTTGAGTAAATTTAAGGCTGAGTTTTATTCACTTTTTTTTGTTGCTGTTGTTGTTTTCGGTGTTTGGCTATCCCATAAATTTGCTGCAAGGTGCCCATAAATTTTGCCCGTTTAACATTATGAGTGGCAAACGTTAACGCGACCAAGGCATAAATTCATAATGAGATAAGTAACCCAGTAAATGCGTGCCAGGATAATGGCCGCAGGATTATGGTATGTAGTTGTTGTTCATTTGCCTTACAGCTGGTAAATCTACATAAATTTTTATTAAATTGCAAGTACTTCGTTATTGGAGGGGAAACAACAAAGCCAACAAATCAGATAAACACTGCGTTGCCCCTGGCTATGTAAAAATAATTATACCCTGTATCTATGGCACTATGTGTACAACTTTTCGAATCAAATTGAGCAATTGAACACGCGTTTCACCCATTTTAAAAGCATGCAGGCCTACTGGCGAAAAATGTATGAAAAATGCTTTTAAAAATTAAAGAAAAACATTTGGTTCGGGCAAAGCGTTAATCACTGGCAATATTTCCACCTATCTCCCAGGCAGGATGCGAAATAATAATCTACCCCGTGGAAGTTAATAATGCAATAAAAAAACTTATACTAGACATTCTATATCGAACCAGCTATTGATGCTGACCAAGAATATATATTATTTCTGCCTGTTACCGTATTTTACCCAATATCAATGTGTACAAAATATATTATTATATTCAATATATGAACGTACCTACCATGAACGTACTTTTGATACCCTGAATCCATTGTAGAGATAGAACCAAATTTTGTTTCAACAATCATCAATTTTATTTACTTATAATCATATATACAGATACATAGTTATGAATATCTTTTCTTTAAATTTCATTATATTTCGTTATTTGTTTTGATTTAATTCAAACTTAACACTTTTTTTATTGTTAATTAGATACGTTACTTATTCATTACTCATATTCTTTGATAGTTAATAATACTAGATATCCATCAAAATTAATTATAGTCGTTAATTTAGTAGAGACCCTTTGTTCGCCCCCCAAAATGAAGAGGATTTACAGCGGCACCAAAGCACCCAAATACATCAGTGGCACGTGGTCCTGGAACAACAAGACTGACAGTCTGCACTTTGAGCCACACACCGACTTGGCGGATTCGGTGGAGCGCTACATTGATACGAATGGATACAAATTCTTGCGCATAATTAATCCAGAGGAGGAGCTGGTCTTTCGGGAGAAGTTTACGCGTTCCGAGAACTCACTTGATTCAGATTGTGTGCTGATCAGTGATGTGCTCAATTTGGTGATCTTTCTAATGCCCAAAGAGTTTCTGACTAACAAATTCCTTATATTTCTGCACCAGCCAGTAGTTCATACCTTGTTTCATACACTAAACATATACTTTGAGTACTTTCTCCGTTTGGTTGAGTTCGTGCTGATCCGCCGTGATGAGCTGCATGGCGACATGGCCCAGATACAGAGCGATCAGTCAACCGGAACGAAGCGCATATTCTCGATTTACTTGAGCCAATATCGCATGCTGGTTGCACGAAACTATAGCACAATCCTCCAAGGCGATGGCAACATGGCCAAGTTTTACCACATGAATAAGAAAAGCCAAATATCGGACTCGATGAGAGATAGGGTGTTCCACGAACAATTCCTGGCCGTCGCCATACAGATCGTGTGGATAGCCATGCACAGGCGCGCCTACCATGTGATCGAGATGGAGATGAATCGACTGTTCCGCTCCGAACATTTTGTATCTAATCGTCCAGAGTATCTAAAGTTTACGCGCGCGGAGAAAAGTATGCTATATGGGCGCAGGAATAAGATCGTTAACTATCGCTCTCAGAACTCGCCCTTAATTCTGGAGCTACAAAATGTACCCGAAGAGGATCTGCCCATACTTTGGATAGGCGATCGAAAATATCGTGGAACCGACACTCGCATTGCCGCACTTGAGCTAGAGTCGATAATTCCCTGTTCGCAGCTGCATTTGATCGATATGCCCCGAGGCATTTTGGGACATCCGAAGCGCTTTTACGACACGCTCCTTAATCTAAACTGGCATGCGGTGCGCGAGGAGCACTATTCTCTTGATAATGATCCCTACTATATTATACGGCAGCCCAGACTTCAAATACCCAACATTAACGAAACAGAGATACGCAAAATGGCCAAGAATTACGACCATTTCTTTATGCTATATCAGGTCTACGAGCCCTGCAATCGTAAAATGCTCAACAGGTGGCTGAGCCGCGAGAGCATCGTCGGCGTCGGCGCAGAAATCAATCTGAATATTACTTCTCGCTGTCAAAGGGAACTGGAGATAACCTCATATGGCCCTGAAGTGAATCAGATTATAGTGAAATACCTAAAAATAATTTCTAAACTTCGAAAGAGTAACTTCAGTGTTGCTCAGGATGATATGAGCATGGACCGGACATCCAGTCTTAATCAAAATAAATGGAAAAAGCTGGTGAGAAACACTTCTTTAAAAAGTGAAGCGATGAAATGATATACCATTCGATATATAAGTATATCAACGTGTTGCTTCACATTTCAAAGAACAACATCGCCGTATCCTCACAATATATGTATACATATATAGTTGCATGTGTACAGATTCTGTCAATAAATGTACATGTACAAGTGTAAAATACTTTAAAAACGACTAATAAATTGCAGGTACTTTGGAACAAAATCCCTAGAGAATGAAAATTTTCATTATAATATATGACAATGCAAATATGCGTCAAAATAACAGATGGAAAGATTAGCAAAAGCGAACTCTTTAAATTAGGAAATATTACCTATTATACATTAAAGTATTAATATATAATTCCATTCATTCCCATTCCCGAAGTTTTCTAGTCAAATTAAATATAATATTCCCAATCTTTTAAGATTTTATTGCCTTATTGTTATTGTTTTTATAGTAAACTAAAGTATAGCTGTATATTCCTCACATAGTTTATATATAAATAACACAATATTTTTAATGGTTTTAATTAATTTGTGTACTTAAGACAAATTGCAGCAACATACTTTAAAGCAGCACTTACAGATTGTATAAAATACATTTGATTAATAAGTTCTACTGCTTTAAAAATTCGTATAACAAAAATAAACTATAGTTTCGTACCGTTCGTTCATATTTTACCACTATCACTATAAACAAGAAGGGTGAACCCTATCTTTACATTTCAACCCAATTGCATTCATATTTACATATAAAATATCGGAAAAACTTCTAAAGAGCAAGATCTAAGTGAAATTTTCAGCACTTAGGAGCATTTAAATATATTATAAATATATAAAATCCTAAGCGCAAGTCTGTAGAATATAAGCATTATATGTTCGGTGATGCTTCCTTCACACTGTTACATACATTTTCACAAAACCAATATACCCTTTTTAACCATTTTCGATTTTAAGAAATATTATTTCCATTACGACATTTATTTGACATTATTATCTAACCTACCTACACTTGAGCATTCACGTTTGTGTTTTCGTTTAAGTTCAGTCAGTTCATGTAAACTACACACATACAATACAATACATACACAACATACACAACAAAAATATACTTTTTTATAAAAAAGAAAAAGAAAATAAAAAAGAAGCGCCCAAAATGAAGCGTATTTACGCTGATACCTATGTGCCCAAGTACCACAGTGGCAAATGGTCCTGGGACAAGAAATCTGAAAGTCTGCACTTTGAGCCACACAACGACTTGTCAGACGCAAGAGAGCGCTATATTGAGACAAACGGATATAAATTCCTACGCAACATCAATCAAGAAGAGGAGGTGATCTTCCGGCAGGAGTTTGTTCGTAGTGAAACCACATTTGACACGGACACTGTGGTGATCAACGATGTGCGCGATTTGGTGCTATTTTTAATGCCCAAGGAATTTCTGACAATGAAATTTCTGGACTTTATGCACAAGCCTGCTGTGCACAGATTGCTTCATGCTCTTATCATCTACTTCGAGTACTTTCTTCGCATGGTGGAGTTCGTGCTGATCCGTCGCGATGAGCTCCATGGCGACATGGCCCAAATACAAAGCGAACAGACAAGTGAAATGAAGCGCATTTTCTCGATCTACTTGAGTCAATATCGCGTGCTGGTGGCCCGCAACTATAGCGTCATCCTCAAGGGCGAAGGCGATATGTCAGAGTTCTATCACATGCAGGAGATTGTCAATATATCGGCCACCATCAAGGACAAGCACTTTCACGAGCAGTTTCTGGCCGTCGCCATCCAGATCGTTTGGATCACGATGCACAGGCGCGCCTACAATGTGATTGAGATGGAGATGAATCGATTGTTCCGCTCCGATCACTTCGTGAGCTATCGCGCAGAGTATCTGAAGTTTTCACCGTTGGAGCGCAGCCTGCTGTATGGGCGCAATAATAAGATTGTCAACTATCGCACACAGATCTCGCCGTTGATTCAGGAACTGGAGCATATAGCGGAGGAGGATCTGCCCATTCTGTGGATAGGCGAGCGCAAGTATCGGGGCACCGACACTCGCATTGTCCAGATCGAGCTGGAGTATATCGTTCCGGGCCCGCAACTGTTTATGATCGATGTGGCCCACGGCGTTCTAGGACATCCAAAGATTTTATACGACACGATCCTCAACCTGGACTGGCCAGCGGTGCGTTTCGCCAACTACTCCACTGAACATGATCCCTATCACATCGTTCGACAGCCGTATCTGCAAATACCCAAACTTGATGAGGCCAAGGTACGCAAAATATCCAAACACTACGATCAGTTCTTCAGGGTGTTCCGCATCTACGAGCCGATCAATCAGCAGATACTCTCCAAGTGGTGCCGTCGCGAAAAGGTGGTCAACTTTTATCGCAGTGGTGGCGTCTTGCAGGACATCTACGTGCGTTGCCAAAAGGATTTGTCCAGCAGGAGATATGGTCCAACGGTACACAGCATTATTGCCAAATACTTCAAGGTCGTGTCCAGGCTGCGCAAGAACGCTAACATTGGTATATCTGATGACCGATCCAGCAAGGGTACTCTGTGTTTCGGTATGACTAAAGACCGCAAGAAGCGGAAAATAGGCGAAGATCGTTTCTTCGAAGAATAAAAATAAATTGGAATGGGAATGGACACAGAAGATTCTATTTTCTGGTGTTTGATTCGATCAAACATTGGAAAGTAGATAAACATAAACATAAACATAACCATAAATAAACGAGCATACACGAAAACCCAGCCAAACGCTTATGATTTATTCGTGGCTATTGGAATATTAACTGCTAGCAGCGACTGTTATATAAAAATAATCAGCTGATAGGAGGCTCCATTTGTATTATCGTCTGCTCATTCTTGTTCGTTACATCAATGTCTACGGAACTCACACCTCGCACGGTTCCGCCGTATAATCACTTCACGCAAATTGGGGACGCTGTGTTGCGCAGTCGTTCCGAAGAAGTTCCGCCGGGACGCATAGACAGCCAGGAGATCAATGGCATTGTGGATCAAATGGTGAAGGTGCTGCGGCACTATGATTGCGTAGGCGTAGCAGCGCCTCAGCTGGGCGTGCCACTGCGTATCATTGCAATGGAGTTTCGTGAGGGCAAAAAAGAGCAGTTCACGCCCGAAGTTTACGAGCAGCGCAAAATGTCGCCTCTGCCGCTAAGCGTGAGTTCCAGCTCTTAATTAATCGTTTCCATCTACTTTCGCTTTTAATTATTATCATATCTTACACACATAATTAAGGTCTTTATCAATCCGAAGATTGAGATAATCAGTGATGTTCAGCATACGCATCCCGAGGGATGCATGAGCGTGCGTGGTTACTCTGCTCAGGTAGCCCGGTACGATCGCGTTCGAGTCACCGGCATCGGAATGCTTGGAACACCTTCGGAACTGGAACTTGTGGGGTGGAGCGCGCGCATTGCGCAACATGAAATGGATCATTTGAACGGCATCGTTTACATTGACCGCATGGACGTTTCCAGCTTTACATGCCTCACTTGGGCACAGATTAATGCAAGTGGAGGACGCGCTGTGATAGCATTTGATAAATGAACACTAATAATAATACAATTTCAGTGATTTTTAAAGTATTTAAAATTCAAATAAATTTGCTATCAGCGGCTGGTTCATATATAGGTTTTGAACTGATTCAACAAAAACTATCGTAAACATCGCGTAGTGTGACAATCGATAAGTTGGTTGGCCAGCCCTGCTGACAGTAAACGGCCATATTGATTACATAGTGAAGGCACTAGCCTAGAGTTTTATGTTTATTCACAATTTTTAAATACATTTTTATAACTGCAACTGAACATAGTTCAGCTATAGTTATTTAATGAATTATTACATAAAATAAATTTTTGTACAATAAACTTAGTATTAAGGATTTTAAAGATACTAGATACTAGATTATTTTAGAGGGTATCTGAAAGTTGACTAGCTCAAAATAAATATTTTTAATATTGTTACGGTTACGCCGCATGCCAATTTTATATTAAAGGCCTAAAATGCTGCTAAAACTACACAAATTATGTGCACGACACGAGCGATATCTGAGCACCAGCCTAGCGGCGTCGCAATCATTCAGAAAGTGGTACCAGCAGCTCTGGACAACGGAGCGCACAAATCTGCCGCCTTACGGCCACTTCACACAGATCGGAGACCCCGTGCTCCGCGACCGGGCAGCGGAGGTGCCGGCGGAGTATGTGGACAGCAAGGAGATCCAGGCCGTTGTGGATCAGATGGTGTATGTGCTGCGTAAATACGACTGTGTGGGCATTGCGGCTCCACAAATTGGAGTATCCTTGCGGATCATTGCCATGGAATTCAAGCGCAGCATCAAAAAGGACCTGTCCGACGCCACATACAAGGCGCGGCTAATGTCTGAGCTGCCGTTGACTGTAACCAACGAGAACCATATATTTGCATTTACTAAGGCATCTCTAATCCCTCACAGGTGTTCATCAATCCAAAGCTGTCCGTTACCAATTATACAAAGCACAAGCATCCCGAAGGTTGTATGAGTGTGCGCGGTTTCTCCGCGGAAGTGGAACGCTATGAAGGCGTCAAGCTGTCCGGTCTGGACAGACAAGGCACACACTCGGAGCTGGAGCTGAGTGGCTGGAATGCACGTATTGCCCAGCACGAAATGGACCATTTGGAGGGCAAGCTATACACCGATCACATGGACCGGTCCAGTTTCGCGTGCACCTGTTGGGAGACGGTCAACACCAAGTCGGGCCGTGTCGAAATACCTTTTTACAAATAATGAAACACAATTTTTGCTTGTAACCAGGTTGTCCTGCTGCTAAAAATTTGTTTATAGAATGGAAATGTTGATAATTGGCAACTGCTTTCTGCTCACTTTTCTACGGTCATGTACATTCTCAGATTATGATTGGCCGTGCCCAATGCCGTTTTTGCCTTAAAGTACTCCGGGCTGTCCCATAGATCTCTCTTATCCATCATGTATACGAAGAGCTCGTTGTACTCTCGTTGCAACAGTTTGTGTGTGCCGGCGACCTTCTTGCACAGTTCGTCAATAGCCTGGGACAGCTGTTCACGAGCGGCATCAACAACGGCCTCAGCAGTGACTGCGTCAGCCGCTGCCGACTCTGTTGCCTTTGCCCCCTCATGCTGCAGCGTACGCAAATGCATACGCTGATTCTGCCAGTCATCCCACTGTAACTGCAAGCACTTGCCTAAATAATTGAGCACGGCGGTGCGCAAGATGAACTGCCGAATACCGGGATGGGCAATGTTGCGCACGCGCACTCGGAACATGCTAAAACAGTTGCTCAACTCTTCCCTCCAAATGACAATTACATTTGATATTGTTAATACGGCGTGGAGTGCTTAAATAAATAAATCGAGAGGCATCAAATCCTATGTCGAATCATGGCAACCAAACAACAAATCCCAGGTTGCCATGACTCAGATCATTTTTTTAAATATAACATATTCAAAGCTACGCTACGGAATCCCAGTTTGGACAGAGTGGAACAATTGGTCCTTGGCATCGGAAGATATTTTGTGTAGGAGTACATTTTTGATCGCATAAAAGTAAATGTTAATCAAACCGAGATGAGGCAAAAGTTTTTAAAAGGGAACTTGTATGATTTTTACTCGCGTATTAAATTTAAAGCTGGTCACAGGTTATTCCCTAGTCAAAGGCATTCTAACAAAAATTTATAGGGAATCGAAACGTTCATGTGGCGTCGTCTGCATAACCTAACCAAACCATATAAATACGCCCTATATAATGCCGGCTTTATATATATATTTTGAACAATTACGTTTTATTTATTCTGTATTTTTTTCTGCACATAAGATTAGATTACAGTACACGTAATTGTCTTTTTACACGATAGATACGTCCCCAAAAAATGCGTATGAAAAAAGATATTGACTCTATGAAAAAACAGATTAGTTGCAGATCCAAAAAAAGACTTAAAAGCACAATAAACTATATTAAAAAACTCTTGTTAGAGTTAACTTGAGAATTTATTTTTCGTGCTAAAAAATTTAACTCATTAGTATATTATACAAAAATAAAATAAAAAAAGAAGAGAAATGCATATAAAAAAGTGAAACTAATATATTACTATACACAACAATTTATTCGGTTTCTGACAATAGCCGCATACGACTGCAATATCATTGCATATATCATATCATATCGCTTGAACTTTTTTATTATTTTGGAAAAGTATGTCGCTATAATTATCTTTATTTTCCATTGCTGATAATGAAATATAAAAGAAACTCATAAAACATAAAACAAATACATAGTAAATTTAAAATCATGTTAAATCAAATCAATTCGAGAAATTAAGAACATTTTAAACGTATTATTTCGAAATCGTGTAATTTTAATTTATTATAAAATATTTGAGGTATTCACTTGCCTAATAAAAGTAGAAAAACACCTCTAATGTTTTTCATGTTTTAAGACAATTTATTCATACATACAATTTACATCACCAGCAGCTGATGAGAAATAAAATTGGAAAAGAATGCCGCTGGCAGTTGTGCAGCAAATGTAGTGCAGAGATTCTCAGAAAAGTCCCTCGATCTGTCCAGTTTCAGTGTTCAGGTCAATGTCGTAGATGGCGGGACGCGTGGAGAGTCCGGGCATTTTGGTGATATCGCCACACATGGCCACCACAAAACCAGCGCCAGCAGAGACGTAAACATTCTGAACGGTCAGCGTAAAGCCCTTGGGTGCGCCCTTGATGTTGGGGTCGCCAGTTACCGAGCCGGAGGTCTTGGACATGCAGACAGGCAGTTTGCCAAAGCCCTGAACGGGGAAAGAGCAACAAGAGAGTATTTTCAACCATATGCGATGAGAGTGCGTTTATCAGCTTACCGCCTCGGTCAAGCGGTTGACCTGGTCGATGGCTTCCTGGGTGAGTTCCACCTTGCCCGCACCGTACATGGTTTTCGCGACCTTGTTCATTTTGTCCACCAGCGGCAGATCCAGCTCGTAGAGCAGCTGGAACTTGTTCTCCAGCCTGCAGGCCTCGATGACGGCATCGGCGAGCGGCACAGCGCCTGCACCGCCGTCCGACCAGTGGGTGGAGACCACAGCGGCAAAGGCGCCCGCTTTGAGGGCGGCCGCCTTGAGCAGCTCGTGCTCGGCCGCCGTATCGGCGACGTGCGCATTGATGGAGACGACGACGGGCATGCCGAAGGCGCGTCCATTGGCGATGTGCTGCAATAGATTGGGCAGGCCCTGCTCGAGCAGCTCCAGGTTCTCCTCCGTATACTGTTTGTTGAGCGGTGTGCCCGGCGTGACCGGCGCACCGCCGCCGTGCATCTTGATCGCGCGGACCGTTGTCACCAGGACCATGGCGTCGGGCCGACGGCCCGAGTTGCGGCACTTGATGTTGCAGAACTTCTCCATGCCGATGTCGGAGCCGAAGCCCGCCTCGGTGCACACGTAACCCTCGCTGCCCACCAGCTTAAGGCCGATCTCGTCGGCGATGATCGAGTTGCAGCCGTGCGCAATGTTGGCAAACGGACCCGCATGCACCAGCACGGGCGTGCCCTCCAGCGACTGCATCAGATTCGGCTCCAGTGCGTCCTTCAGGAGCACAGCCAGCGCGCCCGTGACGGCCAGATCGTCGGCCGTCACCGGCCGGCCGCACTTGTCAAAGGCCACCACCATGAGGCCCAGCCGGCGCTTCATGTCCGCCAGGCTGCTGGCGAGCGCCAGCACGGCCATAATCTCACTGGCCACCGAAATGGAGAAGCGCGTCTTGCGGCTCATGCCCTTCTCGCTGGGCGACTCGCCGATGGTGATCTCGCGCAGGTGCCTGTCGTTAATGTCCACCACACGCTCCCACATTATCGTAGCGGGATCAACGTTGAGGCGCGCAAAGGCGGTCGCCTCCGACTCGGTCAGCGCATCGGGATCCGTTTTATCGATGCCCAAGCGCTCCAAGCGACGCAGCTGAATGGGACTGAACTTGCGCTGGCCCTTGACCCGCGGCACCAAACGATTGTAGAGAGCGGTGTCCGACTGCGTCGCCTCGTGGAAGATGCGTGTGTCCAGCTGGGCCGCCAGCAGGTTATTGGCCGCCGACACGGCGTGTATGTCGCCCGTTAGATGCAGATTGAACTCCTCCATGGGTATGACCTGAGCGTAGCCGCCGCCGGCGGCGCCGCCCTTGATGCCGAACGTGGGTCCCTGCGACGGCTGACGCAGTGCAGCCATCACATTGCGCTGCCTGTGCGCGCCCAGCGCCTGCACCAGGCCCATCAGCGTGGTGGTCTTGCCCTCGCCGAGTGGCGTCGGCGTTATGCCCGCCACAACCACATAGCTGCCCGACGGCGCCGCCTGCAGACGCTGGAGCACGCTCAGCGCGATCTTTGCCTTCTTGCTGCCGTACAGCGAGACCTCGTTCGGCAGCAGGCCAATCTCCTCGGCGAGCTGGCCAATGTTCTTGGGCCGCTGCGCACGCGCGATGACGATGTCGCTGGGCACGGGCCTGGCCGGACGCAGCGGGAGCAGCTGCAGCGGCCACCTGGTGCACTTGGCGCGCACCGATGCCCGTGCTGCCGAGGCCACCGTGTTCTTCATCAGCATGGCCACTGTCATGGGCCCGACGCCGCCGGGCACTGGCGTCAGATAGCCCGCCACCAGCTTCGCCTGCTCGTAGTCCACGTCGCCCACCAAACGAGTGCCAGTCGCCTTGGTCGCGTCTGCAAGGAACCAAATTGTGTTCAATTCCGAGTTGAGTACTCAGATCTCAAAAGTTCGTTGTGTGCCTCACTCAAAATAATTTCAATAACTAAGCGTCAAACAGCGTGGAAAACAACCAGCTGGGGTCACCGGGCTTATCGGGTTCGCGGCAGGGGTCAAGCGCGGCGATAAGCCGTGGTAAACAACTGCGATTGCTGCGGGAGGCACAAAACGAGCGATGGCCACTCACCTGGCTTCACATTGATGCCACAATCGATGACGACGGCGCCGGGCTTTATCCACGAACCCTTGACCATCTCGGCGACACCGATGCCCACGAGCAGTATGTCGGCGCTGCGCGTAATCTCCTCCAGGTTGCGCGTCTTCGAGTGGCAAACGGTGACCGTGGCATTTGCCCACTTGAGCAGCTCGGCGGCCGGTGTGCCCACAATCTTGCTGCGGCCCAGGACAACGGCCCGGGCGCCGGCAATTTCGACGCCAGTGCGTCGTATCAGCTCCAGGCAGCCCCAAGGTGTGCACGGCAGAAACCCATTCAGATCCCCAATCGCTAGACGACCCTCGTTCACCGTGTGCAGCCCGTCCACATCCTTAGTCGGCGACACGGCGTCCGTGATCCGATGCGCATCGATGGCCGTGTCGCTGTCGAGGGGCATCTGCACGATGATGCCGTGCACCAGGGGATCAGCATTCAGCTCGTTCAGCTGTCGGAGCGAGGGCCGTGAAATTCATTAGCAGCGCTTTACAATTAAGTGTTAATTTTTTTATAAAAACTATTTTTACTCTTGCAGAGGGTATCATTATTTCATCACGAAATGAGTGAAATAACACATAAATAATTTGCTTTCAGGGATAAGATGTGCCGTCATGCTCGTCATCCCGTCTATTTCGACGCTCAGTTATCTAGATGCAGTTTAATTAGGTGTAGATTCATTCTAGTGCGTAATATTGCAGATAACTAATACACCTCATAGCTATAACATAACTTCTTAATTCGTCCAGCATGTAGTCTAAAAAGTTGTCAAAACCTAAATAATATATATTCAATGTAGCTAGCATATAATAAATCTGTCCAGTTTTAGATTCTAGTGTACATAATTTTGAATTTAAATTCTTGAAAACATTGAACATATAATAGCACACACATAAATACCCTAGACCGAACGTATAATTCTTGTATAAAATTAAATTATTTATTAAATATATACTATAGCTTTTATTAGAAAAATAATGTTAGCTAAAGGAACATTCGGTCGAATATTGAAATAAAAAAATTATAAACAAGGTATAATTGGCTCGCAATTGTAAACTGAATAGATTTCAAACCGGAAATTCAAAAATCTAAAATCCAACCAAAAATCAACAAAAAAAAAATAATTATAATAAATTTGATTGCTTTAGTCTCAGTAGCACATACTGTATATGTAAAGAAGAAAATATGTTTTCTTTTGAATAAAATAATTTCTCCTTTAATTTTCCTTCTTTTTTTGAGGCCACGCAAAGAACTACAATGTCGTGTACCTACCAAAGTTTTTTTTATCATTTATTCATGCAAGAGTATTTAATTTTCTTCTATTTTGTTAGCTATTGCATAACAGTTGTTTGACTTTGGCTTGCACGCGCGGCGCCTAAAGCTTACCTTATCGAGCAGCTCCGACTCGGTTATGGAACGGGGCAGCTGAACGTGGACGGCATTGATGCCGATCTCCGTGGCGGCCTTGATCTTCATGCGTATGTAAACGTTGGAGTCCTCGCGGCCGCCCACCTGCACGATGCGTAGTCCGGGCACAAATTGGGCGCCCGAGGCGCGCAGCTCGTTCACCTCCTTGCGCAGCTCCTCGCGTATAGACCTGATTCATAGATAGTATACAGGTGTACGTATATTTATGGGTGTATCACTCACTTGGCCACCGCCGTTCCGGATAGGATTTTCGACTCCACGGTCATCTTGCTGGTCGACTCGGTCGTCCACTCACTGAAAAAACGCACAAGGTGTTGAAGTCTCCGCGCTATGATCGGATTAGGGATGCGTCTCAATAGCAACGCCAACGCTCGCGCAATGCAACTGATTGCCAATCGGCCCTGCCGGGCCTATCTATACCCATATGGCCAAAGCCGTCTATCGCTCGCTAGTCCCGCGCCCGTCGACCGCTCGCTTATCAGTTGCCCCGCGAGCGCACTTCAGATTATTGGGATTCAGGTTTCTCATGGGTCACATCTCCCCGTAAACAAATACGCCAAGATCCCTCTCTCCCCATCCATGGGAGCTGTGACCGCAAAATGACATGCAAGTCGACTCGACATGCGTGGATTAATGGTTTGAAACGAGCGGGAAGGGGACACAAAATCAGATTCGTCATCAGAAATTATCAATTTCATAATATTTGTTAATGGGACGTGTCGTAAAAAGACATACAATTGAAATCAATTGTAATATAAGTAATAATGTTTTAAATAATATCTATCAGAGAGCTGAAAGTTTACAGTGCTCCACGTTTGGAGTTTCAGTTTAAGTTAAGAAAATAAATATGTTTAAGAAAGAAGAAAGGCTGGCCATATCATAATAAAAATTATTTTTTTAAATAATATATTTTTTAAGTAAAATACCTAGGACTTCTATCCTTTTCTCATAATATTACGTTTTAACAAAATAGGTGTTAAAGTAAATGTTTATTAGATGTTCGCAAAAAAAAAAATTAATTGTATTTTTTTGTATTATTGGGAAGTAGCTTAATAGCTATGATAACTGCTTCATAGTATCTGGGGCAAATGTTTGTATATATGTTTAAGTACACACATAAATACTTGTCGCCATAAAAAGTGTAACCAATAATATTTTAATGCTTTAATGTTATTACACTACACTACACTATATTTAAAAATGCCAAATTTCAAATAAGAAATAAATTAAAAAAATTTTGAACGACATAGCTAAGTTTTTTTAAATATTGTGGTTTTAATTAATTTTGCTATTGCAATATGTCAAATTTCTAAAATGATGATATTAAGACCTGGAATTGTAATTAAAAATAATTTAGATACTGCAAGACTTACCGATCAAGTTATTAATTTAAATAATAGAATATTCTTTAGTATTTTAGATATTGTGAAAACTTGAAATTTAGTTTTGTGAAAAATCTAATTAAAGGTATAATATTTTTTTAATTGCTTAATTGTTTTTAAATAAAATTGCAATATGTTGAGAAAGAATACAATATTAATGAAAACTATTCAAAAATTTTAGTTGTATTGAATTTAAATTAAAAAGGAAAAAAATTAAAATCTCTTGAAATCTTGTTTTATTAAAAAAAAAAATGTAAAAACTTCATCCTCGTCTATCTGCCCAACAATTTAAAATCTTAGGTTGGTGATTTATATCCATATCCTATAAGCTAATACTAAAAAATAAACTGAAAAATGTAAAAATTTAAGATTAATTCAGGGCAGTTTCAGTTAAAGCTTATTGAAAATTAATATCCGAAAGAATAAAAATATATTAATTTTAATTTTTGAGGCGCAAGAAAAAACTTAAATTTTTGAATGATTTTAATTTCCTTTTTTTAAGCAACTGTGTATTAAGAAACTGTATTTAAATCAAGTATTTATAGTTTTAGGCGTATTTTAGACCACTGTGCATCTGGTCTAATTCTACTTGCACCCAACTCTGATTTCGTAATATATTAAATATATGAATTTGTTGCGAAACAAACAAGTTCGACGACAACACAAAGTACAAACAATAATAACATCAACGCAAACAAGAACAACAGCAGCTGAAGCCAAACAGATAAACGTGGCTGATCGGAAGGTGCCAATTGGTAAACAGATAACATGCAGAATAGGTAGACGTATTAATTAGCAAATGGAGAGCAATAACAACAGAAACGAAAAATGGCCAGTTGAAGAACACGTGTGGAGCAGATAAAGGGTAACGTTTGCTTTTATTCCTGACCGAGTTTTATAAATGTGTGTTGTAATCTTTACTTAATCTTAATTGCGGCACGCAGCTTGGCCGACCGACTGCGGCTATTGCGAGCGATCTCTGTGGCGTCGGGCAGAATGACGTGACGATGCAGCTGACGCCATTTGGATTGCACAAAGGATTCCACCAGCTCCGGATCGTGGGTGAGATCGTGGCCGCAATACTTGAGCGGCACGGGATTGGCGACGCCCTCGATGACATTGCCGTTGATGTGGCGCTTGACAATGGTGTCCTCCAGCGAGTGAAACGTGATGGCCACCAGGCGGCCCTGGGCGCGCAAAAACTCCAGAGCCAGCAGCATGCCATAGTTGATCTCGTTCAGCTCGTTGTTGACGAAGATCCGCAGCGCCTGAAACGTTTTGGTGGCCGCATGCGCCGGCCGCTGCAGCCTGTCCAGCCGCTGGCCATCGCCCAGCACGGCGGCCACCAGCTCGGCCAGCTGTCGCGTCGTCTCAATGCGCTGCAGTGCGCCGCGTGCCTCCACAATGGCGCGCGCGATCTTCTTGGCCGCCTTCTCCTCGCCATAGACGCGCAGGATGCGCGCCAGATCCGCCTCCTCGACACGGGCCAGCACATCGGCGGCGCTGACACTGCCGCTGCGTCCGCAATCCATCCGCATATCGAGCGGCCCGTTGTGCGCTATGGAAAAGCCGCGGCCAGCCTCGTCGAACTGCATGGAACTGCAGCCGAAGTCGAAGAGCATGCCATCGAAACTGTGCCGCGGCACGTCCAGCGTTTGGAGTAGTTGCGGCAGCTCCGAGAACTTGCCCAGCAGCGGCACCAGACGCCCCGCGTACTCCGGCTCCTGGCTCATGCGCTGGGCCAACTCATGGGCACGCGGATCACGATCCAACGCATAGACGGTGGCCTCCGGGCAGCTGTCCAGCAAGCGACGCGTATGTCCACCGGCGCCAAAGGTCATATCGATGTATTTGCCCCTTGCCACCGGCTGCAGATAGTCAATGGCCGTCTGGCAGAGCACGGGCACGTGCGGAGCAGCAGCTGGTGGGGTGCCAGCCACCGTATAGTTTCGCATTTGTTGTGTTGTCGTTGTTCTTAGTCTAGTCAGGAATTGGCACGTCATTTTGATGGCGTGCGTTGCTCTACTTGCGCTTGCCGCCGCCATCGTTCAGATACTGCAGAAACTCGGAGCTGAGCACCTGGCTGCACTGGGCGGCCGTCAGGCCCGTGGCCGTCGAGTCGTGGCGTCGCAGATACTTCTTGGCGTAGACGTTGTTAGAGATGCGCTCCAAGGCGTCTATTTGCTTGGTCAGCTGCGCAGTGGTTGCGCTGGCGTCTGTCAGCTTGGTGACTTGCTTGCGGATTTGCTCGCCCAGATCCCTTGGTTGGGAGAGAAAGTTTATTTGCGATTTTCAAATGCACGTTTGTGTTCTAGCTGTGATGTTCGTTGCAGCGCAGAGCCATGGAAATTGCAAAAGAGAAACGATGCTAGCCAGGCAATGTATATATATACATATATAAAACAATTGTGGGGCAGATCAGTTGAAATTGATCGGGAAGCGGCTGAAGCGTCATGTGCCTGGTATTACTTGGAACCTTTTTGCGAACCTGATTTAATTTCGTTTCCAGCTTTAAGTAATAGGAAACCACTCAGTTCAATGCGCTGCATTTACGGGTAAAACTTGAGCAAACCACAAAAGAGCGAAACTGTTTACACAATGGAAACGAATCAGATGCACAATCGAGCGGAAAACCTATGTCAATAACAGATGACAGATGATGAAGCCCAGATGACAATCTTGAATTTAATAAGACATAGGAAGCCTCCACAATCCCTAAGCTTTGAAATACCATTCTTATATTAAGCTTTCACCACCTGCATTTTAAGTTGGAATCAAAATACATTTATCTACTTTTTTATAAAGTCACAAAGTATGCAAGTTCTTAAATGTCATTTATAGATCTAGTTTGGTTTTTGTTATAAACTCCTCTACCAAGTTCCTTTAAAGCAATCAATTGAATTCTTAAAATATACAGTCAGTAATTAGTGCTTAAAATTCATTATCAAATTATTTAAATAAAAATTAAAATCGTACACCGTTTTAAATCAACTCTACCAACGCCAGCTGAACAACAAATTTTTTAAAACTTAATTGAACAATTGCCTCGATGTTTGATAGATCAAGATTGAATAACCATTATCAGGAACTTACCTACGGTTAAGTATTTATTACATCTATCTGCCAAGTTAAACTTACAAGCTAATCTTAGATATTCCAAATATTCAAATCAAAAAATAAAGCAATAATTGTACGACTTTATATATACCCTGTATGTGTCCCCTGGTCGGCCGCTTCCGACTAGAGACCCTGCACTTGTAAATAATTTCAGGATATATAAAGAAAAACGAATTAGCTTATCTAAAGGTTTTAAATGTGATCTAATTAATCATGTACTTTTAACATCGCAATGGATAATATGCGATAATCTAAAAAATATTCTGAATTGCATTTTTTTGTGTGCCGAGAATCAAGAAATAATTAAAATAATGATAGATAATGGTAATGAGTAAAGATGATTTTAAAAATCATTCCAATCATTTTAAGTTGTACCTCCTGTTAAATGAACTGCTGAATGGAACTTGAAAATTGAGAAAACTGGTTAAGTTTAAATATCTGCGTTATACTTCCTGTAGATTTTTGGAATAGCAAATCAAGTGATCAATCAAGTCAACCCACATGAATTCTTTAGTTGACATAGCAGCTGCTCTTGGCCCCCACTATGAGAAATTATTCTCACATAACTTCTAAGCTAAGTGCACAATCGCAAAATTCTAAGAAAAAGTCTGAAACACATGAAATATGTAGAATTCGCAAATGTATTCGTGCACATGTATACAAAATTACTTGCGCTTGTTGCCAATTAGCTTGTCAATGTGCTTTTACAGATTGTTAAAGTGCGGTCGTATATTCTAATTTTAATGTGAACCAAACTTGGTGTCTCTAGATTTCGTAATCTGCAAAAAGAGCTTTAAAAATTGGAGATTATAGACATTTTATCTATTTTAGGAAAACGGTCATTTGAAATAATCTTCATCTGCACGTGCCATGAATACGCCTATATTTGAAAAGTTGAAGCCCTTATAGTTTCCGAGGTAGAAAGACGGACTTGACTAGATCTACTCGGCTGTTGACAATAACCAAAGGTTCGTCATATAGCTAAAATGGGGATCGTATGTAGACTTTTGTCGCTTACTGTAAATTTTATGGGGTCGGAGATGTCTGCCACATAATTTGCACACAACCATTATACGCTTTTTAGACATTTTCAATGGATTCAAGGTATGAAAAATCTGGCCCCATTTTTGAGTGAGCGAGGTAAGACAGTCCAAAGATACATTCACCAATTTGCATTACAAATCCTGTAAATTTTTAATAGGAGATATTTAGCAAACTATAACGCATGATATGTGTATCGTACTAGACAACGAGCTCGCTCGTTGAAGACGCCATCTGGTTGATTTGGCCAGGATAAAACCCTGTTAGCCACACTTACGCTGCCGCATCCTCTCCGCCAAGAATAACCGACTCCGGTATCAACTGATAGGCGTACTTGGAAGACATCATGAAATACACACAGTTATAATGCACACAAGCTTAAGAATCAGCTCAAACTAACGAACTGAAAGCCGCCAGCGAAATAAACCGAGGCCAAGATATAGGCCTGGACACGTTCCACAATCCACAACATGCTGTGGAACCTGTGGCAAAACACAGCTTGCAAGAAATCACAACAGCAATGCACAACCACGTTGAACCTAGCCCATTCTGGCCTAAAAAACACAGCAAAATACTTGAAAATGGTTTAAAACAAATACTATGCGTAAATGCAATTGTTGTTAGATAATCACATAAACAAGACGCCGCTGAACGAACAATATGTTGTGTACTTTTGGCATTGCTTACCTGCCGAGTTTTGTTTTTTCTGCTGGCCACTTCTCGAGTACTTTGAGAAATCTTTGGTATTGCGCTGACATGCTTAGTGCAACAATTTGGGTGCAGAAATTAATAATTTTTAGCGCCAAAACAATAACATTGCACGCGCATCACAGCTGAGCAATTGTGTGATTTACAACACTGGTGAATGCGTTTTAGTGCACTGATTGCCAGGGAACGATACTATCGTACGTACAAAATATCGATATACATTAAAAGAGCAGACAGGCGCTTAGAATTATATTTGAATTTAAAAAAGCGACTGCGAGCAAACTAAAAAACAAGAAATATTGACTACCGGTAAATTACTACTTTAAAAATAAATCAAGTTGACAAATACAATAAGAACTTCGGAAGTAAGCGCGAATACATAAATCTATTTAACACTGATTAAAATATTTAAATAGATTTAAATTGTACAAAAAAAACATATGAATACAGTTAAAATATTTAAGTGACATATATATTCCCAAAAATAGAAGAGAAATAATAACACAGGGTACAAGAAGGGTCAACAAAAAATATTCCAACCAATCAGAGAAAAACCGGAATCAAACACCGAGAGAGTCCCAGAGAGAGCAAGAGCGTGACAGAGAGCGCAATAGTGGTAGGCAAAAAACACACACGTAAAAAACATAAACAAGCATTTTTTCACTGCGTTTGCAAGAGTGAGTGAGAGCGAGTGAGAGCAGACACACACACTCGCACACCCAGGTACTTACTCTCACAGCTGCTTGTCGTTTGCAGTGGCATGAAAAAAGTTGAGTGATTTTTTTCAGTCGAGTTTTTGCCACCGAACCGAACGGTTCTTCTTCTTCACACCCCGTCGTTTTTGCCTTTCTCGTTGTGATTTGTTGTTCGCGTACGCACACAGCATGTAAACAACGCGGGGCGAGACGAAGCTCATACCAAAAACAAAACTAGCGTGCAGTAAATCTCGCGACCTCCCCACACCCACTATTTGAAATTAATCAAGGCGCCAAAATTAAGTCGCGCCAAATTCTGCAAAAAAAGAGGCCAGCACAAGTGCAAAAAAAAACACACGAACACGAGTGCATGCGTTGGTGTGTGTATATATTTTTGGCGTGCGCGGCCATTTTTTTCCTTAGCTCTCAAGTCTCTATTTGGATGTGTGTGAGTGCTTAGTGTACTTGAAATTCGTAAGAGGAGAAACCGTAAAACGCACAAATAGACCAAATTTAACAGAAAAAAGTGAGTTGTTTACCTAGATGGGCAAAAATGTGTGTTAAACGCGGAATGTGAATAAACGTAAATATCTACATAAATCCCTATGCCACAAAATTATTGCCTCCTACGAAAAGTGAAAACATAAAATTGCAAAAAAAAAGTTGCGAAAGGATAGCAGGAGGCCGCCACTCCTCTACCAGCCCAATAGGTCACGCATAACACGTGCTTTTTACTACGAAAATATCAACAGAGCCGCGCAAACAGGCAAAAAGAACACAACAATAACAAGAGCTATTTCCAATTGGTTTGTACTTCAAAATGTTTTATTTTTACTTCATTGGGCAAATAGTTTTTTATATATTTTTTTGGCACAGTGGTCAAGTATGAATAGTAAATTAGGCAATTAAAGCAAAACAAAAATACATATAATATTAATAAATATATATAACAGTATATTGATGATTTTGGAAGACTATATATATATATATATATATTTATAAATAAATATATTTAATGTAAATGTTAATAATACAAAATTTTTAACACCGTATTGATAGCATCCAGTAATAAGGATTGTCTCGATATTGGTATCGTAAAGCGTATATATGTATCTCATGCATATAGACTCGTTATTTATTTAATTTTCTTATGAATCCTAAGTATATTTTTTATAAAGCTGTGATTTTTAACCTACGAACATTTTGATTCCTATCTAACATTCAAATAAAAAATTTTCCATTTTAAATTACTTTAAATCAAGTCAAATTTTTCGTATATGTACATAAAAAATGTTTTATAAATGTATACTCAAAAAAATACTCGTTTCTTTTAGCTGCTCTTAAAAATAATTACAAAAATTTTATTAACCATTTCTAGCCAAATTTCAATAAATCAATTTAAGATTTAATTATAATTTTTAATGTTAAATAAGTAATACCGCTTTAAAAACCAATAGTCTGCAAGAATTAAATCAAAATTGTGACACTGTACACCGACGGTTGCCAATATTTCCCGCCCCGCCTGGTCATTGTTTGACTTCTTTATGTTCCATTCATTCGGTGGCGGTTTGTGTGCCGTCTTTTTATCTCCACTGTTTTTTGCTCTCGTGCGCAGCATTTTTTTTTGCACATGTCGCCCCCACCAGCAGTAGAGCAGCCTTTTTCGTTTATTTGCCTTGCACTACAAGCTTTTATTCCGTTTTTTGCAGCTTGCTTCTGTCCGGCTCTTCATTTGTTTATGTTGCTCACTCGCTCGCTCGCGCTCTCTCCCTCTCTTATGCTGTTTAGCTGCGGTCGCTGTTTGCGCTCAATTAATTTTCGTTGATTCGTTTTTTGTACGTTTTGTGTGCGAGTGTGTAAGTGATTGTGTTTGTATATGCATGTGAGTGAGCTCGGTAAATTTTTTTGTGTATACCATTTTTTTATATGCTTCTGAACAGCAACGTTGGCGTTGGCGTTTTTTTTCTTCTTTTTTTTTGGGGCCGGCCGTATGATTTCGTCTTCAGTGTAGTAACATGTGTGTGTGTGTGTGTATGTAAATATGTATGTTCGCATGTGCGTATGTTTATTTGTTTGACGCCACTTTCAATAAATACGAAAATAAACTTCAAATGACAGTTTCTTTTGCGTTTTACATTTGCGTCGCTGACAGAACAACTTTGGCTCCCCGCTCCCCTCTCCAGTCATTGCCTGGTGATCAACAAGCGGCCAGAAGAGCATCTTGTACGTGCCCTGCCCTTTCCCTTCGGCTGACTGTTTAACTGATGGACCGACGTCAGTAGCAACAACAACAACAACCGGTTCTTTTGACCAGCCAGCTATAAAAATGTTTTAAGAAAAAAAAACCAAACCAAACACAAAAAATCCGCTTCTGACGTCAACTGCGCAGCAAGAGCAACAACAATACAGCTACGCAATGCGTCTGTGTGTCAGTGTGTATGTGTGTGTGTGCGTGTCACTCACTCTCTCTCCCACTCAGCTGTGGCTCTCTCTTTTTGCGAGCTAATAACTCAATTTGTTTTATTCCGATGCTACCCGGCGCGCGCCAAATTCTGATTGAATTTCTTTTTTATTGATTTTTATTAAAAAAAAAAAACAAAATAACAAAAACGTGGAAAACCTGGTAATAAAAACGCACGTAAAAAACACGGCAGGCAGCGCAGACACCTGTGACAGGTTTTTGTTTACAAATTTTCACTCATTTTGTTTTTTGTGGGTCAGCAGTGTGTTTCAAAGGATTCAAGAGCTGCACCGTGAGAATTCGCATACACACAGAAACTTATTTGTGCTTTAATGTTGCGCTTTGGTCATGTGAACGTGTTGGGAATTCCGCGTAAGATAATTTTTATAAAATTTGCGTGTGTGAATTATGCCAAATGATAAGCCTTTAAATTAATATTGATAAAAAATAATTATGATTACATGTATCTACCTTGCCATAAGTATAATATGAATTGCGCATATGTATGTGTGATAACTTTTTAGTTATTTTTATTGTCTTACTATAAACATACAGTTGAACATACATGAAGATAAGCGCCTTTATCATATATCAACACACGCTTTTCCGTAAACTAAACTCATTTCTTAACAGTGTTTATAAGCTTAATTACTCATTGTACAGAGATTATTTTTCATTTTAATATAAACATATAAACATAGCTACAATTCCAGGAGCTCGTACTTTATTATGGTTAGTATGTCTTTAAAGTAGATAACATATTTATTTCAATTATTTATTTTTGAATAGTTTAGTGGCAGTGTTTTTAATAGTGTCGAAAATTGACGAAGGGTACGAAAAATGTTTTTTTGTTATTCGAGTTTTTGAAGTAGTCGAGTTTATTAATAAAATATTAATTATAAATAATAAGTGCTCGTTTTAATTATGTTGCTGTTAAATAAACTTTAATATTAGTTGTACAAATTGATTAAAAGCACTTTAAAAAATTAGTTTCTTATATTAACAATTTAAAATAGTTGCCCAATTCGTTAAATACGTTTTACATTGCTGTCATTGTGAACATTTCAAGGAAATGCTTTTATATAAACGAAGTTAAAAATAGATTGCTATAGCTTAAATTACTACAAAATCAATAACAATATGTACATACATCAAATCTTAAAAAAATTGGGACTATTATCTCTATAGCTGTGAGGACCTCAGTAGCTCTTGTTAGTGATTAACATAGAGTTTTTAAAGTAGTCTGAGGTAAATATCCATAGCGTACTGATTAATATAATTGATAGATATACATGTTTATATGCAACCAAATGCGCTATTTATAAATATCCTTCCAACGTGTGTTTATCTAAGAAAATCGAAGGGTTTAAAATTAATAGCGGAAAAAATGTGTTCTTTATTTTAAAGACATTTCCACCAAATCAAGTAGCTGCTTCATATGTACCCATTAGAACTAACAATGAAATGAATTGTATATTCATGTGTTAATATAATGACTGAAATTTAAATCCAATTCTGTTAAATTTTTTCTATAATATACACTCATGGCTTAAATATTAAGTTCATAATCATTCCTATCATATCAATCCTTATCAGTGCATATCTCAAATTTTAATAAAAATATACTTAAGCCTTAATATTTATTACCAACACAAAGAATTCGAATTATTTATTTCAATAAAATGTTAGATATTGGGAAGAGAAGAAAGGGTAGTTATAAATGTGTATTTACTATTTTGACCATGAGTGTACACACCTCATTATTAGACTATCTCCTATTCATCACAATAACAAATATATTACCTAATGTGCTTGTAAACAATTTAAATATATTTTGCATTCACACAAAATTATACCTGATATTCCAAGTATCGTTTATATCGCACGATATTAATCAGTCATTGTATTATATGTAAATATCGAAGTTTGCAGTCAAGTATTGTGCTTTCTGTAGTTCTCAAATGTATACCCAATCAGATAAGAGTAACCCATATATATTTCTTTATTTAACATCTTTCGAGAGGGGTTCATCTTGTGACAGATTAGCAAGTTGTCCCATTTTCGTGTAGTTTTGTTCTTCGGTTCGAGGTGATTGACACGTTCCACTGGCGCCCCTGACTCTGCTGGCCTCCCAGCGCTGCCGGCGCTCCCCACTTGGCCTGCCTCGCTTTCGGTTTCGCTTTTGCGCTTGATGAATTGTGTACAAAAGAAAAGAAGAGAGCAGAATTTTTTATAAATTTAATTTAAATGTTGTGTTGTCACATCGACTTTTTTGCTGGCCACAAGCGCCTTTTTTGTTTATCTTGTGTTTTTTGGCATTGTTTTTTAATGCAATTTTTGGGTTTTTTTTATTTAATTTTTTTAGGTCTGCTTCGCTTGCAAAGTGTTTTTTGTTTTATTTATTGCACGTTTAATTCATAAACAATTAATTAATTCATGCACATTTATGTTAAAGTGCTGAAATTTATGTACAAAAAGACACAAAAACGAAGTGCATATATGAATGCGCATAAAAAACTGAAAGCCCAATGGAAAAAGTAGTTTAACGGTTCTGTCGACTCTACAGAAATTTGCGCCCGAACCGACGGAAGCCTAAATAACAATTACAATATTTCTGTACTTTCAGCACAAAAGCGCAAAGTAAAAGAAAAGAAGAAGCGGCCGTTGTGTAAGTCGCAGCTGCGGGGCCAAGTGTCGAATTCATTTTAGCCACGATCGTCGCCCGGCTCAGTGCCGCTGCCGCCCGCTCTGTCCACACTCTGCCAATCGCCCAGCGTAGCTAGAAAGCCCCAATCTGGACGCACGCACCATCGCCTATCGACCGCTGAACCTGGGCGGGCAGCCGCTTATGGCCGAACTGCCGACGACGACGCCGAACGGCGCAGCCCTCGGTGCTGGTGGGGACTACCTGCACCGCTCCATCGATCAGCTGCGCACGCTGAGCCACCTGACGCAGGCGGATCTGCGCACCGCGCAGCTGGTCCACGAGTACAAGCCCTTCAACATCAGCGAGTTCCGCCAGAACGTTGAGCGTTTGGACTACTCGCTGAAGAACGGCCTGGTGCAGCAGCAGCAAATTCTTGTCGAGCAGCAGCAGCAGCAGCAGCAGCAACAGCAGCAGCATCAGCAGGCGCTTCAGCACGATTCCGAGCAGCGGCAGCCGCAGCAGCAGCAGCAGCAATTGCATCATCAGCCGCAGCTAAAGGGCAACTACAGTGCGCCCAGCTCGCCGCCAACGCCCACACAGATCAGCGAGCAGCAGGAGCAGAAGGTGAGTCTGGCTCTAGGTATAAGGTATACTAACCAGGATTAAGGATCACGTTTAATAAACATATGAATACTTTTTGAGGATATATGAACCAGAGTATTTCGGTTTTGTGTTTTTTTCCTATAATGTATGTGCTCTTGATTTCTGCTCATCAATTTGAGCAATTTTTTACATTACATGCTGAGCAATGTTCTACTCACTTCTAATTTTTGTTTATCTCGATTATCATTAAAGAAAGTTTAATGAAAGGCATTAAATAATGCTATATCGAATAATCGAGAATTGTTCATGTACACTTGTTTAAATAACAAATAATATCTAAGCTTTAAACTGGATCACAAATAAAACAAAATAAAACGGAAACTGTAGCACAAATATTAACAAGCTTTTAACTGAACCACAAGCTAGTTGCCAACAATAGATTATAGACCAACAATAGACTATACCTAAGACTTCACATTGTTGAGAGAATTGGGAGACGTTTATGATTTTATATATTACTGAAATAACCACAAGTGAGGGGATTTTTCATAATCCTGCGAGATGTGGCTGACTATATTAAGTAATAGTAGTATAGGAAATATTTTATAATTATCAAACCTGAATAGCACAAGGCATTTGGCTAAGAAAAACACGACATTTATACTCTAGAAAATAGCTATATTTTAATTACTTATATAACAACATAGCTTTATCTAAAACTCAATAGCTTCTATAATCAAATGTGAATTGAAATGGAAGATGCTATAAAGCACTCAAAAAATAAGAATTTTACATTTGAATAGATTTTTCTTTTGGTAGATTTTTCTTAATTATTAAAATTTCTCAAAGTGGCAATTTGCTGATGAACACTGTATTTATATTAACAAAATATATGAATAGTGGTACAGTAATTGTATGAATATTTTATTGTTAAGTAAATTAAAATGTTTATAAAATGCATAAGGCCGCCGCAATTAACAATGTTATATAAAAATGTCGATATATACAAATCATTGAATCAAAAACAAAATAAATAACAATTATTCATTTCATTCACTTGGATTAGATAGAATTTATCGCAAATTGCATTATTTTTAACTCGAAACCAATAAGTTATAAATATAATTAGAATTTTAAATAATATCTAAGTTAAACATATTTTTCAATATACTAACTACCCTCTTCTCTCGTTTTCTTCAATTTTGCATACATTTTAGTACGATCCGAGCCGGTCGCCCTTCCGGCAGCAGGGTAGCAATGGCAGCAACGGCTCTTCGCCGGAGGATCAGCGCCAGGGCGGCGAGCAGACGAAGCCGTACAAGTGCGGGTCGTGCAGTAAATCGTTCGCCAACTCGTCGTATCTGTCGCAGCACACGCGCATCCATCTGGGCATCAAGCCGTACCGCTGCGAGATCTGCCAGCGCAAGTTCACGCAGCTGTCGCACCTGCAGCAGCACATACGCACCCATACGGGCGACAAGCCGTACAAGTGCCGGCACACCGGCTGCCCCAAGGCCTTCTCGCAGCTGTCCAATCTGCAGTCGCATTCGCGTTGCCATCAGACGGACAAGCCGTTCAAATGCAACTCGTGCTACAAGTGCTTTGGCGACGAGGTGACGCTGCTGGAGCACATACCCAAGCACAAGGACTCGAAGCACCTGAAGACGCACATCTGCCAGCTGTGCGGCAAGTCGTACACGCAGGAGACGTACCTGCAGAAGCATCTGCAGAAGCACGCCGAGAAGGCCGAGAAGCAGCAGCAGCGCCACACGGCGCCCGTTAGCAATCTGCAGCAGCACGTGCCCGCCGGCGGCATTGGACTGAATCTGCAGCGCCAGGCCATGAACGATGCCAATGCCGCGTACTGGGCCAAAATGGGCGCCGACAGCGCCGCCGCCACGCTGGCCGAGGCCATACAGCAGCAGCTGCCGCAGGCCAATGGCAGCTCGTATGCGAACTTTGCGACACTCCAACAGCACCAGCAGCAGCAGCAACAGCAGCAGGAACTGCTGCAGCAGCATCATCAGCGTTTGGCCAATGGCGGCGGCGAAACGCCCGGCCATTCGCACAGTCCGCACGACGAGGCCGGTGAGGATCTGGTGCTGCGCCAGAGCACGCCGCAGCATCATCTGGCACAGCAGCAGCAGCAGCAGCAACAACAACAGCAGCAGCAGCAACAACATCAACAGCAGCAGCAGCAGCAACAACAGGCGGCGCACTCGCATTCACCTGGACCGGGCTCGTCCGCCTTTACGCCGCTGAGCGCCTCCGTTGCGCCGCCGCCCTCGCATCTGCAGCAGCATCGGGTACCGCCTTCGGCCACCGCCGCCTATCTGTATCAGCAGAACGCCGCTGCCGCTGCCGCTGCCGCCTTTCCCACGCAGCTGATCTCGCTGCATCAGATACGCAACTATGCACATCAGCCCGGCGCTGGCCTCATACCCAGCGATCATTTGGCCCTGGGCCTCAGCGCCGTGGCCAAGGAGAAGGCCCAATAGTATCGGGCGCCGGGCCACAAAAGGCAGCTAAAAGAGCAACAGCTACGATGACAACAATAGCATAAGTTACGCCTAAGTTAGGTTTAGTTTAGGTCTTAGCTGAATTGGTTGGCTGTTAATGCCCGGTTTCTCTCTCCCATCTTTGATGTGGCCCTTCAGGCCGTAACTGCAAAGTGTGTGTTACCTGAAGTATACCCAACTAGTTTGTAAAGCTCTTATGCCAAAACACTTTATGGCCAGTTCGGCCCTGTTGTGCTACATCGAAGCCTATTCCGTAACACTCTCCACTGCCTGAAAAAAAAAATATATATATATAAACCCAATCGAAACAGGGCACTAACAGCTTATCCAGAACAGCGCCCGTTTGGACATTATTTTTCCAAGCAAACTCAGGTTTTTCAATTAGCTTTTAAACACACACACACACACTACTTTTCTAACTTATAAGCAATATTTACAAAGGAAAACATAAACGCCTAAAACTCTATTCAGCTCGAAACTTTCAGTATTCTGTAAAACATTTCGAGTGGTTTACAGTTTTTGTTTAAAATGATGCTAGATCTTAAGCCTGTACAACAACCTATAATATAGAGTATCATAGGTGCCGTACAAAGTACTGCGATAGTTATGTCTACACAATTTGTACATACGGTGCACATACATGATATTATGTGCTGTACAAGTCAACGTATCAACGTAGTTAATACAATCATCAATTTGTAACTATAATCCAATCTAATGACTACCAATATGCTAAGAATATTTTATATATTTATGCAACTTGTAAGCAGAGTTGGCACCAGAAGTTTATTTAAAGCAAACAATGTAAAAAACAATAATGAATAAAAATTGAACAATATTTATATATTATGATAATATCGATTTTTAATCCAGTTAACAATTGCAACCACGTTTATACTAAATCTATTGAAATTCCTTTTTGTATTCAAATTTCGAAATGGGCTCTGGCAACCGCAGGGCTTACATTTATCAGCGCTCAAGGATCAAAAGATGCAACGGTGTAGAAAAATGCACGTAATCCGCTTAAGTTGGTCAAAAAGGAAAGTGCACAGGAAACGAAAGGACCTTCGTATACAATATGCTCACAGTTCGACACAAGAGATTTATGTTCTTAGATGTGTGGCATGCAACGTACGCGTTTGTAAACCAAGTGGTACCCTCAGTTCCAGTTCCACTGGAAATCGGAAATATCCAAGACCAGAATTTAATTGGCAACAGCTGCCGTTGCCGCGATTGACGTCGCAGTTTGAAGATTAATGATGGATTTGCCTGAGAGCCAAGCATAATTTGGTTATGAACAGAACAGTTGAATCAAGCTAAATTTAGACATTACAATATACTTTTAAATTACTAGTACTTTGAAACGGATGTGAGACATACTAAAACAATGCTTAGAAATTACTCAGATTTAATGTTCTTTTATACTCTTGCGGGAAGTGTGTTAATGAAGTCATGCAGTATGTAACGGGCTTTTGTAGAATATATATTTGTTAAGAGTATAAGATCTATATGTATGTATGTTTTTTTAAAATCACATCAGTGTTTTTCTTAGAAATTTATCTAATAAAAATGTACAAAACTTTAAGATTAAGATGTTATAAAGGCAATTTCTAATAATAACTAAGTTAAGTAGTAGAAATTTTAAGTATAGAACAATAAACAAGTTTATTTTTTACTTAAATAAAGTATTTTTTATGTATTAGAGTAGTAAATCATTGCATTTTAAAGATTTGCGATAGAAATTGATTATAGTATAGTAAAGACTCTACAATAAAGATGTAGTTTGTGATAAGTTTGTGAGAGTATTTTCTATTCGGCACCCCAAAGATGACTATTCTCTATTCATTTCTTTCTTTTGGGGATTTCTGCTTTTTCGTTTCATAGCAACAGCAAGCTGCTTATAAAGTCTACTAAGTACATCACGAATTTCAACTTATGACTACAAGTGTCCACTTGAAAAACGAGTGCATCAAAGGTTCTCAAATAAAGCTTAAAGATTTTAAGATTTTTCTCGTTGAGCGTGGCTGGAGTTAATAAAAAATAGAATGGAAATAAATTAGATAAATTTATATATATATTATGAAAGGTATAAGAATAAAAATTAAATATGTGAAAGGAATAGGCATAAACTGTAAATATTAAAAGGTTTGTAATATTTAGAAACTTCAAATCGATTATAAATTCTATTCTTACTTTCTTGTTTAAATACCCCTATGTATGTAAATATTTACTATGCATAAAAGAAACCACAAAATACACATCAAATTAATTTCATGCCAAATTAATAAGCAAAAACAAAAACCCAAATCCCTCTACACAAAAAACTAAAAGCCGCGAAGACATCAGAAACCAGTTCCAGTTCTTAACAGGTGTTTAACACAAGCGTCTGAAGCGATTGTTTGAATGCCATTATTAATAAAAGCAAATTGTGTTAAATATACATGAAAAAAAAACAAAACATGGGCAAATAAAAACAAACAAGCAATAAAACAAGCGAAACAAAGAAATTTACGATATTTTTATAGGGCTCAAGTAAGTTCCTTTGATGGGCTCGTTAAAATCCGATAAATGCCAAAACTTCCCCAACAATTGAATGAACAGAAAGAAAAGAAAACGCACCCACGAGAAGTCAATGAAACGCACAGTTTAAAATTGTAAAAGGTCGCAAAAGGGTTGCACAATTGTCTGTTTGTCAACAGCGTTGAGCAGAAAACAAAGAAATTTTAAGGATATTTGTGCGGCATTTTGAGCACGAGTGCGATCCTTAGCAGCCTTTATGTTTTTTACGTTTTTTTTTTTTGCAGAAAAGGCACCCCTACTTTAAGGATTGCCGGCAATAAACCAACAAATCATCGCTAAACCCGTCAAAGATCGGCACACAAAAGACCGAATGGGCAGAATTGGCAACACACCGCAGAGCGGAGCTCGGAAACCGAAACAAAGATCGCCAGACAATGGCAAAATACACCGATCTATAATCGATCATTTGGCAGTTTTCTTTTTTTTTTGGCATTGTGCGAATGCTGAAGAGAAGAAAGCGAAATTTGCCAATTGTTTGTGCAACCCTCTCTTGCTGAAGTGAGATCTCTTTATATCGAGGGCGCTACGCAATGTTTGCCAATAATTTAATTGATAAATGATTTGATTTTTGCCATCTCGCGATCACATCGATCATAAACGCAACGGACCATTCGACTTGGGCCCCATGCGTATGCCTAGCATTGATTAGCATATCAATATACACTATTATAAATGCACTAATGATCATGGGATTGTCTGCGCTGTATATACTTATCTCCGTTATCTCGTCAATGTTTTTTGTTTACCTGATCTCACAGTTTCTGGGGTGGCTCTTATCCGCATATGGGCTGTCTTGTCATTGGGTGCTGAAATCATCACGAAGCTGTTCCTCTTGTCTTCCTCCTTCTGTGCATCATCAGCCTTTGTTATGTTAACTATGAGAAAAAAAAAACGAACTAAGGATCCATCCTGCTACAGGATTCTTGCGCTCACTGTCACTTTTTTTCTTGTCTGGCTGGCATGATCGATATGATAATTAGAATGCAATGCCTGAGGTCACCAAGAGAAAGTGTGTAAGAGCATCTGCTAAGGAGCTGAGACGTTGCACTGTAAAAAACGAGATGAGTTGAAAAAGTGCTTGAACAATTAGAAGATTAATGAAAGGTGAATTTTTTTTCAATTTAATATATTTGGTTTATTTATAGATCTGGTACCCTGTTACTGTATGCTAGCAACTTTTATCAGAGTGACAGGGAAAGGTGAAGGAAAGTAAAATAAAAGATTTTCAAAAATTGAATAGCTTATAAAAAAGTACTTTGTTATTTTAAAAGAGTATTAATTTACATAGGAATTATTGTCAAAAAATATAAAATTGGTATGTATTCATCATACAACATATTAATTAAAAATTTTATAAATATTTATTTTTAAGTTTAATATTCAATTTTCTTAGATCAAAGATTAAAAATATAAGTAATATATTAAAGCAGTAATAATTGTTAATTGAAAGCAAAAAATAAAATATATCATACCTTAAAGGTAAATTAATTATTAATTTAATACATAATTACTAATAAACTTTTTTTGGTATTTATTTTTAGTTTTAATAGTTTAACTTAAAGAAACCCCCATCTTAGGGTGACAAACCTCGTTTCCAGTGCATCCCTGTGTCCCGAAGCATTATGTAAATGAAAATTATTTTGAGTATTGTGTGTGCGTGTGTGATTTCAATGCCAAAAGATAATTTGATGCTGCAGAAAGGCGGCATCAATGCCATCAATAGATTTATGGTTTCTAAACTCCAGACATAATCAAAACACACAAAATTGCTTGAGCGGAGGATCGGAGTGGTTTTGCCATGAGTGCTCAGGGGTTGCACACAACCCTCAGAGCTGAAACGGCTTCAGATGTGAGCCCCAGACCAGCACCCCGCAATTGAGTTTAGCATAAGAAAAGGACTCGGGCTCGAATCCCTTGCGTGTGAAGCCGTTTGTGACTGCGGCGTGCGGGTAAATGTAACCCGTGCATTTTGCTCGGCCTATTCGCAAAATCATTTAGTCGGCATTCAGCGATTCTTATGGATAAACTATTTATGAAATTATTACACAATGCGTACAATATATCGAGTGGGGTGCTCCGATTAGCCCGGCTCGGTTCAGACAGCCAAAGGAGAAGAGGTGTGTATGTTTTTCCCATAACTTCTTGTTGGCTGTGTGCGCCTTTTTGTTGTTCTACCAACTGGCGGTGTTCGGCGATATTCCATTCTTTAGCCATTTTTGCATATTGGTTTCTCCAACGTCTTTGTTCTCCTCATCTCTATTTGTATCTTTGCCATTCAGCTCTTTGTTCGATTCTAATAAGGTGCGATATTGTGAAATTTGATGCGATTTTTGTCTATTATTATATTTTGCACCCTTCCCGTTGGATTCCCTTTTTGCACACTTTTGTGGGCCCTCCATTCTCAAATGCACCTTATACAATGGGTTTAATTGCTGAGGTTTTTGTGGCATTGTTTGCATAGAAATTTGGTTATTATATTTTCATATTGTGTGGCCCAACTGATTATCAATTCGATTGATATGATGTTTATGCCTTTCTATATTTGGGCATATTGCGAAATTTGTGGATTTTTAATTATTGGTTTGATGTGAATTTGCATTGATTAGCAATTTATTGACGATGATCGGTGAGTGACGATAGCGCAATGGATCTGACGTAAAACTTCTAATTTACATTGAGATATGAAAGATAAACATTTAGAAATTTTAAATAGGAGCTCCTGAGTTTCTATACCACTATCTAATCTATAATTTACGTGATATTCTTCGAAATTCTTGGAAAATTTTTTAAATATATATGCCGAGATTAACAAATGCTTGAAGAAAAAGAAAACAAATGTTTAGCTGTGTTGAAGTAAATAAAATATTCATTCTTTATTCACAAAGAGTTAGATACGAAACTGCTTCTTAGTTTTCATATTTTGAACTATAAAAATTTTTATTTTATTAAAATTAGTCATTTAATATTAAAAACAGTTAAATCCGAATTTATTTTTGATTTTTACAATTTACAAGGCTATAGTTATAAGTTATCAAAACAACTTTAATATGGCTTAGCATACACTAGCCTGCTATTATAATCAGATTGCTAGAATTACGAATTCATTTCGATAACTCGTCTATCAAGAACCATTTATTTTAATTCAGTTAAAACACATTTAAATTAGGGGTGAGCTGGTGCTGGTAAGCAAATAATCCGTTAAATCCAAATGTAACGTGGTTATAAATTTAATAAATAAATCGCACCTTTTTAACCTTAACTAATTTATAAATTCTGCAAATTGAAAATTAAAATCATTAATCAAATCGAATCCTCCACAAAAATTCTCCTTTTATAATGTGTAAGAGTGTAACAGTAAAGAAATATGTAACTTTTTTAAGGAACAGCCAAGCTCATTTTCGAAAATAAAAGAAGACTCCAATTTCTTTAAATATTAAACAAAAATATTCTTTTCGAAATATATATATGTGAGGTTCAATTTGTAATATTTTTTGCTATAGGGAGGTCACTCCCAGATTTATTATCATAAATAAAATGTTTCTCTTTTTCCATTTTCCGCTGTTATCCTAATAAAAATATTGAGTCACGTTGTCCGGGGTTCTCTTTAGTTTTTTTTGGTTTAAGAGCATTTCCTGTAAACTTTTTAATTTTTTATTTTTCCATCAACTAGACTAATATTTACATTAGTATTAAAAATTTAACAAACCATTTTATATACCCAACAATTTTAAGCCCTTCAGAGTATCGGTAAAAAAATGTAACGCACGTGTTTCACAAATTCAAAGAGGAACTGCGTAGTTTGTTATCCTGTTTGAAAGCAACCGAAAATTACGCACTAACATAAATTTAATTAACATTTTCACGCAAATCTTCAAGCAAAAAAAAGAGAAAAAACGGAAAAATGTAAAAATGATTTCAATTGTAAAAAGGTTTAGAAATTCAAAAAATATAAAAAATAAAATAAATGTGCTGCAAGCTTCAAAATTACAGTAACGAATTAACAATACTCATTCAAAGTCCTTTCCAAAAAAAACTTGTCACACGGCATTTTAACATATGTACAAAAGGTCTCCTGCGGAAAAAAAAACGCGCTAAAAAACGAGACCCAATTATAAACGACTTTTTTCTGTAGTCAAGCATAAAAAAGCGGCCTTAAAAAAATGGGTTAAAAAAATTGACGAGCTGAATAAAAGGCGCGCATGCAGTAAGGATGCGCTCGCAGGCTGATGATTTTTTTATACGAGAACAGCAAAAAAAAAACAACAACCCAAAAAAGTATGCAACGGGCGGCCTTTGGAAGCTCATTTGAATATTTGGCGCTGGAAATTTTCTCACGTTTTTTCTTCTATTTTACTTGTAGGGCTAAGACTACCCACAGGCCTGGGTGACGATCAAGGATAATAAAAGAAGGACTCACACACACATAAGAAAGACAGCTAGAAAAAAATCCGGATTTTTTTGCCTCATTTCCATGCGGACGCGCTAGGAAATGCTTAAGAAGCGACTCAGCAAAGGGTGAGCACACAAAAGGATAAAAAGCGCTTAATTTATGCACGACACGTTCGCGGATCGGACGTGGCTGGAGAAAAGGGTTGAAAGCGCGATCCTCGCACAGGATATCTGTGCATCCCGCTCGCGCGCTCGCTCATCCGCTGCTCGGCGCGCCCATTTGCATATTTGATCAAGTCCTTTTGTCAAGGGTGCGCCAGGGTCAGCATCATTTTTCATTTTACCAAAAATAAAAAAAATGCTCTTTCAAATAGAAAAATACGCAAATTATTCAAATATTTCCTTAATGCGCAGCCCATAAAACATGTCCTGCGAGTCATAGTCGCATCCTTCGCATGCTTTAATTAATATTAGCCCGAATCAGGAGACTGCTTTAATATACTAAATCGAATCCTTTAAGTTGAATAAATACGGCCCGGTGCTTGCCCATGGCCCGACTGGGTCATCTGCCCAGTTCCCTTATGCTTTGTAGGTAGACAATCTATGCAAATCAAAGCAAGGAGTCAGCCGCAGGCCGTGGACAAACCTACCCTGGGGCATGAAAGGACTTTGAGTTGCGCGGCTGGCGTCTTCCTTTTGATAACGTCTTGGGTTGCTATTTGTTTATCTATTTTACATTTTCGGCCTTTGTGGCGTTTTGTGCGCATTGTAAAAGTTTTAAATCAATATTTGTTCATTAATCATGTTCAATAATTCTAATTATTATAATTTATTTCCAACTCTAATGACGGTGCATGAAATTAAAAAGCAGCTGCGCTTTATGTCCTTTAAAATGGTGGCCTTATATAGTGCTAAAAAATGTAGCTTAATATTAAAAATAGCTTAATATTAAAATAAGAAAAATATATTTAGGAAAAGTGTGGCTTATGTACATGAAGAAAACAAAACATTATTAAAATTACAAATACGAACTAATTGAAATTAAAAAAAATATATATAAAATATTTAAAATATGTTTAAAAATGTATTTGGCGAAAGCAGCACTTAAAATTATATTACCAAATTATATGCTGTTTTATTCGATAATAGTATAGGTAATACAAATATATAACAGATACAAACAAAAATAAAAATGTAGCTCAATATTTAAAATTAAAAATTTCAATTATCAAATAAAACAAATAATATTTTAATTATAAGTGCGGGGCATATATTAACATACATAAAGCAAACCAAAAACAGGTAAGACTGCGTAATATTCGTTTACAGTGCACAGAAGTTATTATTGTTATTTTGGAAAAATATAGAATTCTTATATTATTCCAGGTTTCAAGTGTTTACTCATTTTCGAAATTTGTAGAATGTAGAAATGCAAATTTATATTTTTAATCGATTGTGGTTATCACAATTAGCATAAAAACAACATTAAAACCGATTCTGAGGGTGCCAAATTTTTTTCTAAAATCATGCCAAAATTGACAAACAATTTTACATGTAAAGCTCTCGGATCCATAGCTCCCATATTTCAAACGCCTATACCTTTGTCAAAACTGAGCCGATTTTCATGTTTGATAGCATTATGTTCCAGATTTGTCGTCTAGATTGATTCTGCTTTTCAAATATTATAATTTTTGAAAATAAAATTTTTTGAGTTCATGCGGACAGGAACACGAACATTGCGCAAACCCAATATACTATTTTTAGTTTGTGAACGAGTGTATTTAATATTTATATAAATAAACCAATATAAATAATAAATATAAGTATAAATTTGTAAAATCGTAGTAAAGGAATATATCAATTATATGATGTGAAATATAATAAATGAAATTAATAATTTGTTTCTGTTGATTTATCTAGAAAATGATGACTAATATAAATATAAATATGTATTTAAATATATATATATAAAGGTAATATGCGAAATAAATGAACGTTGTGTTAATAGTTAATATAATTTGATTTTCAGGACCTAATCTAGGCCTGCACAGTGGAAGAAGGGGCCAGTATTAGGAAGTATGCCACAGGTAATTGCACATGAAATTTTCTACAGAAACGTCTTCTGCTTGGTTTGTGATACTTCTGTGCTACAGCTAATTTTAGCATAATACTTCTGTTGATGAACCGTTGTCAAATTGTTAACAGTGCGATTAACAAGATTGCTATAGTATTATCAATAATAAAACGAAATGAATAAATATTTTTTCTTTTGGCCATTTTTAACGGTTTTTCAAAACGATTTTGAATGATTGTCTGGCGATATTCGTGTGCAAACATTCCAAAGTCGTCGCGCAAAATCAATCAAACTATGTGACATCGGGAGATAACAATATAAAAATCCATCAAACGCTATAAAATTAATTAGCAAGCGAAAAATAAATTATGCAAAAATTATACAGTCGCTAAAAATTGGCAAAAATACAAGCCAATACGATTTAATAAGTATGCAGAGAGAGGCGAATTTTCAAATCAAAAAGCTGTTTTTTTTGTGATTAAAATTAATTAATTTACTTAATTACAGGCCCAAGATGAAGCAAGCTGGCGACCCGGCGGCTTGGCCACGTCTGACTGGCCTCACACCAAACTGGTTAACTTGTGCCAAAATTAATTTTTGACAGGTTCATTTATGAAAAAAAATCATAAAATTGTAGAAATGAACGGGGGCAGAGGGGCATTTTAATAGATTGAAAAAATCAGCGCGTTTAAAGTTGCGCTTGTAAACAAAATGAACAATCGACAGTTAAAATTGCTGGCAAGCGTATTAAAAAGAAAAATAATAAGATGAAAGAAATGATTGATTGATTGCCTGTTGATGGAAGTTTAGTAGGAAGAGAAGGGGGGAAAGAGAAGGGGCTGCAAAAGCAGCTATTAACAATTTTGTCAGAGAGTACTACTTGTGTTTTGTTTTAGATAAATTCGCGTATATGTATAATTTATATGTGTAAGTGAAGATTCGGTTTCTAGTTAAACCGGTTAATAATATTTGTGAAAGAATTCAATTTAAAAAAACCGAAAAAAGACAAATGAACTTAGAATTCTTGGAAAACGCTTGTAATGCATTTGTCTTGTGTTTTCTGTTTACCAGGCCTACTTTATCATTTCCCTATATTAAATAAATAAAACTAGTATTCAAATGTCTCTCTACTTTGAGCCAAATTCTATCCCATTCACATCAAAAATTTATTTCATATATTAACTTAACGCAACTCGATTCAATTGCTCGTATATTCTTTATTTAACATTTTCGCATCACAATGCTAACCGGGTGTCCTGATGAGTTGCCTAATCCGCACAAGAATTGTCTGCGGGAGATGCTCAATACGCTGATCTGCAATGATCAGGATGTGAAGCGTTTGAACACTGAGCTGCGGAATCTGCAATTGGAGCTGAAGGAGGAGCTGCGCAAAATTGAGAAGGCCAATGAGAAATGCGGCACTGAGAAGAAGATGGGAAAGACTCGTTTGTGTGAGCCAGATGAGGACCTAACGCAGCTAACCAAGCATATCATCAACCTGGATGAGGTGAAGCATTTCTATACCAAACGCTGCGAGGAAATACGCAAACGCCGGGACAGCATCATCGTCTATGGCAGGCAGTGCCTGCAGGCGTACAACGAGGAGAAGTGCAAGTTTAAGGCCTTCCATGAGAACACCACGGACTATATAAAGCGCACGGCCACCTTGTCCCAGGACCAGGCGGTCATTCATCGCTGCGAGCACGACATTTGCGAGATGCACAAGAGATTCGTCAAGGAGGTGGCCAACCTGAGGCAATGCGAGGCCCTGTTGCAGCCCTTCTTCAGGCTGTTGAGAGAGTCCGATCCGAAGGCCTACTGCGAGTGCTGTTGCCTGAAGGACTACGATTGGTTGCCCCGGGGCAAGAATATGGAAGCGGTCGATGACATCTCCCAAGAGTTGAAGGAAAAGATGGGCAAGACTATGGTGGGCGCCTTCGCACAGCTGCACATTCATATGCCGCAGGATATGTACGGCTTCATAGCCGGCTACCTCATGAATGTGGAACGCAACGAGCAGGAGGTGAAGGAGAAACTGGATCTATTTCAGGATCATGACGAGGTCGAGGTCAAGGAGCTGCCAGATCCCACATATCACTGTGACAGCGAGTGTCGTAAAAACGAATAATTATTACAATTTCAATTAAAATTATCTTGTTCAAATCGGATAGACCTATTCAGGTTGTTGTCAACCGAATTATATCGATTTTAGGCTATTCGATTGGAGTTTTTTTTTATTGAAGTTCTATTATAAATAGAAGATTTTGCTAAGTTCCAAAATTCTTAATCGAACTCACGATTGTCTGATTATTCTGACAAAAACTTTCGATTAAGTACTGAAGATTAAATAGCCTTGCAGACATAAGCCCAAACCCGTTCAGATCCGATCAAATATACATATATCTTGGACTCGGGTAAAAAGCGAAAATCCATGCAAGAATCCCAAAAAAAACAATTATGATTTAGTTAGTTATTCGACCGTTTCCAGCTGTTATTATACTTGAACAACAACACCCGACTGCAATATTCTTACTCGTTTTATTTAACTAAGGTCTCATTGTCCTTAAAATCGTCCAAAAATTAAATTTTCATATCGTTAGTTCCTAGTACATATGTGACAGAGGTACGATTCGGCAGACGCCGACATATATAGTGCCTGAAATGAAAAGTCGGACCCATGCAAAGTTAATGATAGTTTTACTAAGAGATTTGTTTGCATAGCCATCAAAATCAATGTAATAGAAATCGATTAATGGTGCAAAATAAAAAAAACCTTTCATATATATTTCAGAAATGTAAAAAAATTCTATTAAAATTATAAATCAAATTCTAGTAAAATTTCTTCGCTGCCCAAAGCTAATTTCATAAAACTCCATTTGTTGATGGACATCAATTTTTCCTATGCTGAAAAGATTTTGAGTATTTTCTGGGAACCGTGAAGGTAGTCTCAAATGTCTTGTAACTATATATTATAGCAGTCCGATCCAGCTAAAATAATCCTGCTGTTTTCGTCATTAGCGTTGTCTGATTTACGTTTGGAAACCATCCAAAAAAGATTTTGTCTAATACATTTAAATTCACAATTTATTGTTAATTAATACAAATTCACACATATAGATAATATAATTCACAAGATTCTCACACGGTAATAAGTATGTTAGCCTTTAATCGTACAGGTATAAATAATTTATGCTTTAGTATTTTGCTTCACAAAGGAAATCACATTTAGAGTTGTTATTGTTGCATTCTCAGATCATAACTAGGCGACAGGTTAATTCATTCAGGGTTTGGGATCGGATATACAAACGTTGCAACTTAAATTCATATGCGTTTAGATGTGTACTCAAATGCTGGAACCAATTTATTGTGATACTTTCGAGCCAATCCCCTTAAATCGTAACTTAAGACCGCACGTCTACTTATTGTGATATTTTCAAGCCAATCCGCTTAAATCTTAACTTAAGAGCGACATATCTACTTCTTGCGGCGATTGCCGCGCCGCGAACTGCCCGCCGGCTCCTTGTCACTGACGCCGGTGATGGAGGCGCCCGACAGTTCGGTGTTGGCCATTTTCTGCTGTGTATCCAGAAAGAACATGACATCGCGCAGCTGCTCCTTGAGATCGGTCACCTCCTTGTCGTGGTTGTGCTTGAACTCGTTGTACTGCATCTCCAGATTCTTGTATTTGTGATGCCAGGACGTTTGATTGTTCTGAAAGGCCTTGGACAGCTCACGCTCCTCGGTCAGTTGCTTCTGCACCTCCTTGAGCCTGACGTGGAGGTGACGAAAAAGAGTATGAATAGGAGCTACAAGAATCGTATAATAAATGAATCACTTACTTGGTGGCATGGTGCGCCAGTTTGCGCTCTAGATTTTGTTTCTCCTTCAGCACACTCTGCTGCAACTGCTGCATTTCGTCTATCTCGGACTTGGCCTCGTTGGCGTTGACCTTAAAGTCCTGCCACTCCTGCTCCAGGCGTTCCATGCGGTCCTCATAGTACTTGCGCTGCGTGTCCAGCTGTGAGGTCAGCAAATAGGTGAACTCCATCTGCATCGAGTCGATTTTCTCCTCGCGTTCATCCTTCTCCGTATGCGAGGCAACCAGCTTGCCATCGGATTTGTTTTGGAACAGGCGATGCACAAAATTGTCGCCGGCATAATCCCAGACGCTCGAGGTGCCCAGCTGCATGGCAAAGGTGTGATTGGTGGCCCGATAGTGAGCCGCCGCATGGCCGCCCTGATACCGACCACAGCCCACGTGGCCGCAGATCAAGCAAATCCATAGCGAATCGGTGCCCTCGCACTCCATGCACACCGAATCCTCGACTAGCTCTGGTGTCTGCACATGACGGCACACCGGGCAGGTGGAGTCGCCCCACTTCATCAGGCAGCTGGCATGGAAAGCGTGATTGCACAGAATGGTCAAGACGCCGTCGACGCTCTCGTCCATGCGCTCCAGGCACACGGGACAGGTGGGCAACTCTGTGTGGCCCAGCGGCGGTAAATCGTGCTCGCCCCGCTCCACCTCCGACACCCAGACGGCGTGGCAGAGCGAGTCCGGCTCCAGAGAGTTGTAGGCAATGCCATTGTAGGACTTATAGAACTCCAGCGCGGATTCATTCGATCGAAATCTGAGGCGGAAGATATTTGATTTAGCATGCATGCGACTGCTTGACTGATCTTCGGCTTACTCCAGCAGCACCATAAACTGATTGGGACTGCCGTCACGCACGATGCGCACGTGCCGGATCTCGGCATGACACGGCGCAATAAAGTTGAGCAGATCGTGGCAGTTGAGGGTGGCGGGCACGGCCAGCAGACACAGCTGATTGGAAGGCGCTTCCTTGATGGCCTTGCGCTCACTGCAGTGCATTAAATTGTAGAGTATGAGGACTGCGATATGCATTACTCACTTTTTCTTGTAGAGATGTATGATGCCTTTGGTCACTTCGACAATGGGATTGCCCGAGAAGTAGCCGATCTCCTGTGGAAAGTTCGAGGCCGTCTGCACGCCCGTCACCTGTGCGTCGTCGCCGCCGCGTGGGGTTGTCTCGCGGGAGCTGCCCGCCGTCGGACTGTTCGCATGCTGCTGCAGTGCAGCGGCCCAGTTCATCCTGCTGACCTCCTTCTCGTCGGCCAGTTCGCGTGCCCAACGCTGGTTCGTGTACGTCTCGATGACGATGTCGCGCGATTGCCGGAGCCCGCGATCTCGTTCGCGCTCCCTTTGAACGCGCGGATTGGTGGGGTGTTCAGCAGAGACAGCGCCTTCCTGTTCTGCGTAAATAGGCACACACAGAAATTTCTTTGTCTGCTTGAGACTTCGGGCTTGGGTTCATTTACCTGCGCTGGCTTCCAAATCGATTTCGATTTTGATGACACACAGTGAAATGTTTTCTAGCATTACACAGGCATAATTTGAGTCAGGACGATGTGCCAAAAATCATATTATTTCTTAATTTTAAAAGAACTTTACAATTTTCACTACTGATATGCACTACAAAACACTAAATGTGCAACATATGACCAAGGAATTCCAAATTGCGCTACTAAATACCAAAAAAAATACTAGCTGTTATCGATAGCGTGAACTAGTACCAAACCGCACTTGTTCAATCGCTCATAAAATCATCGGTGGCCAACTCTTATGAACGTAAAATGTAACGTACCAGTTTTTAAATCCATTTGATTTTGAAATTGTGTTTTCCAAGTACAGGCATATAAAAAATGTTTTGAATTCGCTTTGTTTGCTTTGTTTTTGCATTTACAAGCACTGTAGCATTGCGGCAATAATCGTTGTTCACGCATTAATTAAAAATAAGAAGTAACAAACTAGTTTTGTTGTGCTTTTAAACTATGTATGCTTTGATACAACTTTGTTGGCCAACGGCTCCTACTTCATTGTCTCCCTCTCTCTCTATCTCTCTCTTGTTCGGTTACTCCCTCCCAATTTACATGTTACGCTAAAGTTTCGCTTTCAATGCCGCCGGGGGGCCGTCAACGCATGGCTCGGCCTGGCTCGTCTCCACTCGGCTCGGCTCAACTTGCTTCGGCTGCAGTTGGCCAAGCACACACAGTACGTAAGCGCATACGTTAAGTTAGTACGTAAGCGTCGCCACTGCGAGTTAGACGTGCTGTCGAAATAGCTGAGCACAAAAAACACGTTCAAATATTCGTCATTTCGTCACCCTCCTACGCGCGCGTAAAAAAACAAACAAAACAAACCAAAGTGAGTGCAATAACGGACAGGCTGTGTTGTTGTTTATTCTATAGTTGTAGTTGTTGTTGTTTGTGCTTGTTGATGTTGCCGCATTGGGCATTAAAAACATAACAAATTAATTGCAATAAACATGTAATTGCAATTACCAAGATTGAACCACAAAATATACGAATGTTGTACATTAAATATTTGCGGCAATTGGCCAGAAATCATTCGTATTGATTTTTATACATTATATATTAATGCCAAAAAAAAAAAATTGGAAAAAATTTTTACAAAAATGTGGCCCAGTCCACGTCTTGGTTCGTTGGTCCGTTACGAGCACATGTAATACACAAACACAAGCACACGCACACATAGTCGCATGGCCATGCTAACAAGCAGGCGCCAACACGCACACACACACACACACACACACACACTAGGCCAGACGTCGTTCGCTTTGGCTGTAACTGACAGCTGCCAAGTGCCAGAGCTTGTCGTCAACAAGTCTATCAAAAGTACGTTTGTCATTTCTGTTGCAATCCACGCCCCTAACCGTCAGGTGGCTGCCGCCCCTCGCCGCCCCTCTACCTACGCAAACTCTTTCTGCTTGCGTGTGTGTGAAATGTCTTTGTGTTTGTCAATTTGGAGTTTGTTTAACTACTAACTATACACTTATTGTTCATGTTGAACCACCGTTCTGCCCTCTACCGCCTTTCCCGCACCCTACTTTCTAAGTGTTTTCACAATTTCATTTGCATTTTTCTGCTGTGCAAATACGCGGTTCATAGTGAAAATCAATTTTATAAGTCCATAAAGGGAGCAAAAATATAAAAACATATGTACATAATATGTATACATATATGTACTACATACAATAGTAGACATAGATGTTTTTATACTCCTTTTTATTATATTATGCAATTTGAGAGGATTATTAAAATTTCTTACGGCTCGGGGCCATAAGTTGAACTTATTCATTTAAAATTTGAACTAACTTTTATTTGCACACATTTTTATACGTTTAAATAAATAATCTTAGCATATACAGTAAATATTTATCATCTGACGCTCTGAAAAAAATAAAAATTTATCTCATGTAACTCCATAAGTATGTGTCATAAAAGTTTAATACACTTTTGCACTTAAATATTTAAAAAGACTTAGCTTAAGAGTAAGCTCTCTATAAAACTTGTTTTGCTTAAAGTTATTTTTGTGCAGCCGTATTTGGGCGATAGGTATTAAAGGCAGGCTATAAAACTGGTTTCATTTGCCCTTTTAAATATTAAATATAGTCTGCTACCAAAAGTATTAATGACTGACAAAGTTTTGTAAGTTTATCTAATTTAAAATAAATAACTAAATTATTTTTGTAACGGCAAAAAGTTTGATTTGTAAAATTTGATCGAAAAAGTAATTTGGTAAAAAATAATATGTGGAAGATGAATATATTTTTAAAAATGTTAGACTAATCTATATCATTAAATTAATATTGAATTAAATCTATAATTAATCTATATTGAAGCAATGAACATTAATGAATTGGTGATTGATTCAACTTTTTTTTGCCGTCGGCCAAATTTAGCATAATTAAAACTATTTTATATATATATTTTTTTATATTAACGTAAGACAACAATGCATTACATTTTTATTTCGTCATGTAAATGAAAATATATAAAATTTTATAATTATATATTTATATAAAATTATATATTTAATTATTATTTCTTTTATAATGCTGTCTTTACAATGCCATAGCAACACATAACAATATTTTTAAGTACTCGAAGCTTACTTTGAATAGTCGCTAAAATTTTTACAGAATGCAATTCGATTTGGGTCAATTGGTTTTATAGTCACGTCCGCCAATTTCAAAATTATGACTATGAGAAAACGCGCATGTTCAATGTGCTGTAAAAAGAATATGAAATTGGCACTTTCAGAGAACGTAAAAAATATTATTGCTATAAACTAAAAATAACCGAGTCCGAGTATTTGAATTGAGAAAGTGTAAGTGAGAGATATGCAGCTTTAAGATGTGCAAATGCAAAAATATTGTTAGTATTAATATTTACCATATATTTATTTTTACTTATTATTACTCTTTTTTATTTAATAGATAATTTTTTATTTATTTTTTTCTTAATATTATTCTACACATTGCACGTTGCATAAATTCAATCATAACTATTAAAAATTCTAATATGAAATGATAGCCTCACTTGGATATATATTGACAAGGCTGTTGATGGGATTTAAAGTAATATACACATATACACATATTTAATATGTGATCTTATATATTTATGTCTTCTACCTTCCAAGATGCATATGCCACCCTCTGTTTTTCCCTACAACATTTGAATATTTTATTTCCACAAACTTGTTATGGGTTCGGGCTATAAAAATAAATGTTGGCTGCTGCGTACATACATACATTTGCCTTAATTTGAAATTGATGCAAAATTCTTCATTTGTTTTTGGCTTGGGTTATACGTATAGTATATAGCGGTAGTAGATTTGTAGATTTGTTCAGAACTGCTGCAGATGCCTGATGAAATACCGCACTGACTTCTGCACGATGTGCTGTTGTTGCTTTATTCAAATTGAGTTGTTGTTTATTCATGCATTTTGTTGCACTTCTGCACGCTCCATTGTTAGACCAACACACACACACACACACATACAATTACGTAGTATGTATATGTATATGCATGTGTAGTCACATTTATTCATTCATGAAGGTCTGCCGCTGCCGTGCCCTGCATAACAGGAGGCTTGACTTGCCCATGCGGGCTGACATTTCCATGGTGGCTGTCAGAGCTCAAGTATCTGTTACGTTTAAATGCCGGTCCAGGCACACACACACGCACACACACACACACACACACACGGAGCTATTCAAACAAACATATGCAAATGTGTTTGTGTGTGTCAGCTGTTTGTTGTGTTAGCCCCAAGTGTGTACTTTCACTTTTTTCTCTCTGTCGTTGCGAAAAACAAAAACTGGCAAAACGACAATCATGACCAGGTTTTTAGTTTTTAAGTCCCAGTCACAGTTTTTGTTGCTGTCGTTGTTGTTGTTGTTGTTTTGGCCGTAAATCATGTATACGCTGTTCAAGCCAAATGATTCAATTGCCATGATTGCAACAGAAAGAGATGGCGCAAAGAAAATCAGACAGAGACAGATTGAGCGAGCGAGCGGGAGAGAAAGCCGGTTCTCGTGTGGCCTTTGCGGCTGCATTGTACATTTGGTCAAGTAACATAATCATAGTGCAAACTGCAGCTGCAGCGGTCAGGAGAGGGCAGCGGTGAGAGCGGCTGCGGCGTACAAATTACAATTGCAACACACGTCAATTAATCGCTTTATCTGCAGGCGCACGAAAATGTGTTTCTGATTGCCACTAGCTTTTGGCCACAATGCTGCACAGAAATACCCCTACGATCAATATTAATCATACGCCTAATTGTTCAATCATATGACCAGCATGTTACGCATACGCCGCGTGCCACGCATTTAACGTGGTAATCAACAGATACAAACAGATAAATATAAATACAAAAATATTCACTAATTACTTCAGTTCAATTATTTTGCAATTAATTCTGACATGAATTAAATCGAGCTTACACAAAAGTTAAAGTAAAATTGGGTAAAAGTGATTATTTTAGCAGCACTATAAATGAACACCTAATTAATCTTAAGCACTATGATTCGCAAATAGTGGTAGCTGCAACTTGTGGCCGACCAGAGCACGTGTCAAAATGATTGATTTGTGCCTAAGAAAACACTGGCCAGAATTTGGCCAATAGCAGCTGCTAACTGGTTTGGTTTCGCCTGGCTTGATGGATGGCAAATTCAGTTTTTGGTTAAGACGTTCTCAAGTAATTGTGTGAACTGATGCTCTTTGCAAAAATTATCTCATAAATAATTCAGAATATATGATTCAATAAAGAAAATTAATTTTCACTATTGAAAAATCAGTAAAATTCAATGGGTGTAGGCTCAAACTAGATTATCTATAGTTAGTTTATTTAATAAAGTATTCCAGATTTTAAGCTAATGGAATAGGATTTTTATTTATTTACGTTTTTCTTAATGTATTTTTGATAAAGGAGTCTAGATTTTGTGTAAAATATAATATAAACCAGTTGAGGGGTATAGTGATAAGTCTATGCAATAAATTGGTTAATTCCAATAAATCATAAATTTATATTTATTCTTTAATTCATATAATCTTATAGAGAATAAAATAATGTGTTATGACTTAAGCTATAAAATTATGTGAAATATGGAATTTATTGGATTTCCAGATGCAGGCGTAGGCTTTGTTTGAAAAAATGAAACAAGTTTAAAGATTGAATTAGAAATAAGTTTAAAAACTTCCTTGAGAGTTTCGACATTCAGAAAACTAACAATAATTCTAGGCTCGGTATAATAGATTGTTACACATTGTAATAATAATGGATTGTGTATTTTCTGATATACAAATAATAGTCCAATGACAATCCATATTAAATAAAAACTACTCAACATTTCAATTCGCATGTTGGTTACTTTTACAGCACACAAAGTTGGCACTAAACGTTGCTTCGCATAAACTACCCTTTGCCCTGGCCATGGCCCTGGCCCTACTCCTGGCGCTGCAGCTGCCTGCGTATGCAGCTGCACATTGAAATGTGTCGACTGCAACGTACACGACATTCAACGTGTAAATGATATAAAAAATGGCAGAACAGCACGGCGGGGTAGGGACTGGGGGTTGTAAGTAAGTAGACAGGGCAGAGGCAACCTGATGTCGCTGCCACGTTGCACCGACAGCAGCAGCGGCAGCAGCAACAACAATAAAGAGGGGTGACAAGTGAAAATGTCTAACCTAAAGCATTCCTTGCACTCAGGTGCATTTACATGGCAGCTCAACTGCGAGGGTGTTTTTCGCTACCCTGCACTTAGAGCGTAGAAGGGGAGATTTGTGAAGTTGAACTTATATTTTTTATTTTAAGTACTAATGAATGGAAAAATAAAATAATAATAGAATAATTTTCAATTTCTTTTAAATTTTAAATTTAAAAAATAAAATATAAAAGTTCTTAGGATATAACTATATGTTTATTTTTCATCTTTGTATTAATTCTTAATGTTCTCCATAAGTTTTTAGTTTTTGGGATTTTTTTTAACAGTTTATTTGCACTTATTGCCCCGATGTATATCACGAGAAATCTAATTAATTCAGACGAACAGCTTATGTTTTCGTAAGACACAAGAAAATCTGTTCTTTGAATAGTAATGTTTGACAGGTAACAGTAAGAGTGTAGTCTTAATATTTGCTACATTTCCTTTTCCTTATTTCTTTTTATTTTCGTTTTATATATATATGTAATTTATTTTCTTTCTTTTTATTATTCCTTACTCTCGTTATTTTACTGTTTATTCTTTTTGTATTTTCAAGTTTATTTTCGTTCTTTGTTCATATTTTTTTAAAATAATAATTTAATTAGAATTTTTCTCTTGACTGCAATTACTTTACTGTATACATATAGTTGTTGGGGTATAGAGCTGGGTTTTTAATACAATATTAAAATATACAGTCTTTAGTTCACTATCTCCCGTTCTTAAAGCTATATATATATTTAAACTTATTTGGTGTCCTGTTTTTAAATAAGGTATTTTAAAGTCTCACCAATGCCAGTGCACTCTTGCTGTGTGTGTGTTGTGTGTATGAGTGAGCGTCTGTTTGTGTTGATGAGGCTTTGCATTTGAAGTGCATGCTAAGTTTTGTTGTGCATTTGCCACGCTTCTATTTTAAGGACCGTTTCATGTGGCTTTCCCGTACTGCGAGCGCGTGCGAGTGTACGGGTGTGTCTGTGTGTGTGTAAGTATGCAGTGTGCTGTCATTTCGACCCCGGGTTGGGATTCACCCACCTGCTGCTGCCATGGTAATTTCGCCTGCGCTTCAGCTGCATTGCGATGCGTTGCGTTGCGTATACGACATGTGAGCGCCGTTAGACAAACAAGCTTTTTTTAAACGTGCTGTTGATTCTCGCTGGCAGCTTGCAGTCAGGGTCAGATGCAACTTGGTTATATGCGCTGGGATCTTCCTGTCAATTATGTTTATCTCTCTCTTTCTCTCCCTCTCTCTCTCTCGCTCGCACGCTCCCTCTCTCTCTCTGTCCTCCTGGCACACAGTTTGCATTTGCATTTGCATTGCGCTTTTCGGGATTTTCATTTTATACAAACAACAAACAAATCAACTTATTTGCCTGCATTTTTATTTTTGTTAGCTGCATGTGGTCGAGGCTCATTCTCAGTACCCTGTTTGGGGTTTAGCTAGCTCTTTGCTGGTTGTCCTTGCCGGTTGGGTTGGTTATTTGCTCTGCCCATCCGCACTCGCTGATTGAGTTCAGTTTGCACACATGGCGTGCGACCCGCTGGCTGTCAGCTCAAAAGTTGATTATAAATTGGCAAAAGGATTACAACGAGTCCGAAACGCAAAAGCTGAAAGATATTCGCATCGAGTGAAATTCAATTACGTTTTCCATTTTGTGCTTTGCAAAGCAAAATAAGAACTCTATACGATTAGTATGCGAATTTCTCTCTGGATTATCTACATTCGCACAACACATATTTTTAATTGAACGAAAATTGCTTTTATCAAAAGTGCCTTAATATAAATTTTAGGAAAGGCCAGTTTTGTTTAATTGAAATTATTTTTTGGATACTTTTTTGGGGCGCTTTGTAAAAGTTCTGACTGAGCCACTTCAAGTCAATTAAAAAGTTAAATTAAAATTATCAGCAATGTATGCTTATCATCATCTTCATCATCATCATCATCATCAGCAGCATGCGCATCCTCATCATAAGCCTATCATAATCAAACTCTTTGGAATTTCTGGCCGGAATGTCAGAGTTGCCAAATTGTTGCGGAATGCAAAATGTTAATGAAATTTCATATTTTACTTGGCAGTTTTAATTAAATTTTGGTGAATTTTTTGGGCTGATGGCCGTCGGCTTTTGGGCAGCAAATCATTGGGGTAAAAGTTCATATTCAATTACAATTTTAGAAATTCAATATTTAATAATGGTTAAAAGTACTTTTATATATGCACTTAAAATAGGAAAATATTTAACATTTTAGTAACATTTATAATTATGGTAATTTAATAGGCATTTTGTAAACTTATTATTATTTAATAATTTATAACTTTATTCTTTTAAAGGCTGATTTATACCCAAGAAAAAATTATGGATGGATAGAATAAAGATTTTATGTACATTTTTGTAATTTTTGAATATGCTGTATCTAACTGTATTTACGCTGTAGACCGCTCCTATATTCTATTATTTCCAACGGTACGGTGCTATGTTTGTGATTTTTTTCTCGATGTCCTCTCCAATACTAGGAGACTCTTGTTTTCTATCTTTCCAAAATATACTCACTGTTATCTGTTAGGCCCAACGTTGTCCCATTTCCCATAATTTTTTCCAATAGTAGGAGACTCTTGTTTTCTATCTTTCCAAAATATACTCACTGTTATCTGTTAGGTCCAACGTTGTCCCATTCCCCATAATTTTTTCCAATAGTAGGAGACTCTTGTTTTCTATCTTTCCAAAATATACTCACTGTTATCTGTTAGGCCCAACGTTGTCCCATTTCCCATAATTTTTTCAAAACCCAGGCAGTAAAATATACTACATCTAAACAACATCGCAAACAAAACGCGATTCATTTCTTTCGCCTGCCGAGTTTGAACACAAACATTTGCTCCCACTGTCAAAACAATCATCGTCCTAACAATCGCTTATCTACTCAATGGTTATTCTTGAATTCTTTGCTCAGTGGCTGCTACATCAATAGATGCATCAACAGCAAAGCAAACATTCCATCATCAACGCCATCGATTGGATATATAGCTGGTTAAACTAGTGGTAACTTTATCCCTTCATGTCCAGCCACACCAAGATACATAGACGAGCGAAGAGAGCTTTGCAAATCAAATCTTTAAACTTGCGCTGCTTATCGATGCTGCTGCAGGCTCTGCAAGCGTTTTTCCTTTCCGCTTTACACCCACCCCTCCCCCCACCCCCTCTTCTCAATACCCCCTATTTCCCATCATCTTACCCCTGCTCTCCTGCCTTGTTCCATGGCTGCGCAATAAAGTTTAACGCATTTTTTGCTTCATGCACTTTGCTTCATCATCAATTTTTATTGAAATTGACACTATCTGGACGACAAAGTGGGCGTGGACGGCGGGCAGGGGCGCCGCGAAATGAATCACTGTAACATTTTGTCAGGGACACTTTTAATGAGCAGCAACTCGAGCGGACAGAAAAGTGGGCGGCAGGGCTGCTCCTCCAAGAGCTTATAAACTTGCTAATTGGATTAGATTTTGCGATATGAAGTAAATTCATTAAGCAAATTTTTGCCTCTATTTTTTTGTCGCTTTCGGTTTCTTGTAAGTTTTGCGTTTGCAGCTGAGCAAAGGTTTTTATTAAAAATTTATTGCCAACTTTGTGCCTACTACGGTTCGCACTCCGGTTTTGTGCTGTTCGCACCCAACTGCTGCTTTTCTAGTAATAAGCAACGAGAGTTCACAAAGACATAAAAAAAGGCGAAAGGAAAAGGAACAGTTAATAAAAGGCAGAAAAAACAAGTTAGAATGTTGCAGTCGGGTGTAACTGACTGCGTAATATTATGACTATTATTTTGGAAAAATTTAAATTTCTTAATTTGTGGGGCGGGAGTGGTCGTGACCTAAATGTGTTGGCTTGATCTTTACAGGAGGTCACTTGAACACTGTTTGCCAAATTTGGTGACTCTATATCTAAAATTGGGAGAGATATTGGTTTCCGCGGCTTACCCGTCCCATGAAATATAATTTGATTTATTTGCTTCTTCAGTAATCTGTCTGAATCTTGATATACCGAACTTTAAAACTGAGGGAGATAAATGGATTTGATCGATTTGAGAGTCCTCAAAAAAATGTCAACACTTTCAGGCGCAGGTATACCCGAGTATATTTTCTAAATTTTAAGTCTCTTGCGTTAATCGCGGTGGAAAAGATTGGCTTCATGCGGAAAGACTCATGCGGAGTCAGCAAGACGGACATTGCACAAACCGAATATGCCCTTTTCACTTCGTGAACGAGTATCAAAATGAACGCAATAACAGCAACAGCAGCAAATGGCAAACAGCTGCGACTCTGCGCTGCTTTGAGTGTGTGTGTGTGTGTGTGCTCTTAAGCGCATTTGTGTGCGTAAATATGAGTGAAAAGATGTTCAACTGGTTTTGTGAGCCAATAAAAAACAACAACAAAAGCGACGACAGCCAACGAAGCCAAACGAAATGAAAACAAAAGTAAACCGCGCGCAACGAAAGCGTTAAAAGAGCACGACAACAAGAAAAAGGCAACACAACAACAGTTACAAAGACACAGCAATAACTGCAAATAGCAAGCGATGGCATCATAAAGCGCCAAACACACATTCAAATACATAAATTGAGTCAATAAGTCAACTCAAAATTGAGTCAAAACGTGTGCGTTCATTGCGTTTTGGGTAGCGCTAATGAAATCGGGTGCTTGGAAGTGGGTGCATTTATTGCTTATTACATGCCAATAAATATTGCATAAGTGAATCAGAGCGAAAGATTTCTACACTCTGAGAAAAAGCTTGAAGAAAATGAAAAATTTGTAGATATATATACATATAAGATATATTGATTTCCTACACTTGGATAAATAAACTGTTCAAGTAAACAATAATTATAATTGGTCGAATAATTCATAGCGACAAAGAATAAAAAAAGATTCCCTGAGACACATATCAAAAGTTCGATATTTATTACAGTGAAAGAAATAGACTAGAACTAGTAAGCAAGTATTGCATGAACATTGCACATTCATTTAGGGAAAGTGCGAATAAGGCTACAACTTATTTCGCTTACACGAACTAAAATTAAATACTTAGTTTAAATGCGGCTTCTTATTGTTACCGTCCTAGAAAATTTCTACAACTAATTACAAAAATGGCACACGTCAATTAGAGCTAGTGCGAAAAAGATTATAATTATTTACACCAAGAAACACTGTTTGAAAAGAGTTTGCTTTTGTTTTTGCACCGTAATTAATTAATTTTTTTAATACATGTGAGTATATCCTATATAGATTTGAATGAAGGTACAAACAGCTCTGAAGAAAAGTTCATTATTTATGCAGCCCCGGAACCAAAAGATGTCCATTTTTGTATGCCATTTTATGGCTTACCCTTAAGAATTAGGAACACCAACAACGCATCACATCGTATCTGTTTAACGACTGATTTTTAGTACTCATCGTAATGTCAGTCATTATTGTGGCCCTGTTTAATGACCGTCCCATGGCTCAACAAATCTACAGTGAATTTATGCGCTTTTATAATTCGCTCCTTGGTCTCCTAATGGATGAGCCCAGAGGCAGCACAATGAGCTAAACAGTAGGGGCCAATTAGTAGGTTAATGCAACAAAAGTAATTGAAAGCTCTGGGGGATAATAAAAGTAGGAAGTTGCTTAATAAATTAATGACTTTGATGAATTAAATTCTTGGCAAGTACATTTAAAGCATTAAATGCAGATTTCATATAACAATGCTCTCATTAAAAGAATAAACATAATATAGTAGTTAAATAAATTTATACGTAGATCAGCTTTTAAGTAGTAATATGTACTTAGAAAGTGCATTAAAAGCTTTAAAGATTTGTAATAACAATTTAGAATACAATTTGGATCCTAACAGAAAAGCTGCTAGCAGTTTTGATAAAAGCCAAATCTTGATCAATTTTGGTTTTATTGGCTTCAATGCTTAGAATAGTTTTTTATTCCGATTAAAGCTGATTTGAAAGCTCATGTAAAGATTGTTTAAATTATATCAAAAAAACTTGTCGAAATATAAAGCTTATATATGAAAGCTCATTAAAGCTCAGGTAATCATCTAAATGATGAGAAATAAACTGTTTGCAAACATTTTATACATTTACTTATATTTGACTACCTTGTCTATTTTCATTTTTAGTTCAAGTTATTAAGTAGCTGTTATTCGCACACAGGTTTCTTGATCTATTCAAATTACCATAATAGCTTCATGAAATTACTTTAACTGTAGTTCCCTTTTTTACTGCAGTTGGAATGTGACGTAAAATACATTATGGAAACGCCTGTAACAATCATGTAAAATTGCGTTAAACGGAAATGGATGGAAATGGAGCGTGCGGCAAGGAACAAGGAACAAGGAACATCAAATTGGTATTAGAGGTTAACAAGCAGCTGCAGCAAGAGCCGGCAACAGTTCGTAACAAGTGAACTTTGGGCGTATGGGCGTGGCCGAGTTGAAGAAAGCAACGTTGGCAGCCGCCTCGTTGCCAGTGCAACATAAAAGTCAATTAATGTACAATTGCAACAACAATTACAACAATCGCCTCTGAATCAGCGAACGTGGCGACAAGAAACAGAAGCAGAACCAGCAGCCGAAGCACAAGCAGAGGAAGCAGCTCCCAGCTCCCAGCGCCCAGTTCCCCTTCCCTCACCCAATAAGCAACGGAAGCGGCTGGCAACAATTTCTGCAAATTACACGCAACGTGAGCTGAGGCTGCGTTCCAGGTTGGGCTTGAAGTGGGCGCGGTTGAGGGAGTCGAGGGTGGCTTTGGCGGCACCATTGCCAGCCCAATACCGAATCCAACGTCCGGTGGTGGCCACAAAATGACTTTCGTTAACAAGCTGAGCAAAAGCTTCCGCTGGCTGCGCTGCTCGACATTGTGCGCCATTTTGTTTTATATGTTTTTCATTGGCCTCATATTGCACAGCACCAGCCACAAGCTGCAGCAGCAGCGGGAGCAGCAGAGCTCTGTAGACCAGACCCAGGGCCAGGCCCAGGCCAAGTCGATGCCCAATGAGGGCCGTAATAGTCGCGACCAGCAGCATCAGCAGCCTGAGGAACTGGAGCAGCCCAAGCACCAACAACAGCAACAACAACAACAACAGCAACAGCAGGAACAAGAGCAAGAGCAAAAGCTGAAGTCGCAGTCGCAGCTAACGACGAACAATTTAGTTTTGGGTAATGCCCAGGCGAAGGAGCAGCAGCAGCAGCAGCAGCAGCAACAGCGACGCAAAGTGCAGCCGATAGCTGCTAATGGAGGAGGAGGTGGAGGAGGCGGGGGCGGGGGCGGGGGCGGCAGCATCCTAACCAGCAAATCGTCCCAGCCACAGCCCGAAACAGTTATATTAACGGCCAGCAATGTGAACGAGAAGCAAATACTTGCAAAAGCTTTCAAGCGGTAAGTTACGCCTTACGTCCCGAGTGGGCATGGTCGGGTTCCGCTGGGTGTTTGGTTGATAATTTGGTGCTAGTTTGGCGGCTCCTTCATTGTTCACGCACAACGTTGTTGTTGCCTGCGGCTATTGTTCACGCTGCCCGGGTGCCAGAGGAGGAGGTGGACAGAAAATAGATAGCGTGGAGAGTGGGTAGACATTGTGGGCACGGCGCAAATGGGCGCCATCACAGTGCGTGCCATAATTGTGTGTACGACAAATTGTGAAATTTATGGGAACAAGCGCATGAGCCATGGGTTGCGAATAGCAGCAGCAGTTGATAGATGTTTTGTTGAGGACATGGTGCAAAGGTGCTTTGGGGATCCCAAATGCGATTTGTTATTTTGAATGATTTTGATTGGACGCTGGATAATCGGATTACAGGCGGTGTTAACGGCAGGCGGGCCAAAGAATGGCAATCATAATTATTGATTAGAGCAGAATCCGTGCAGAACGTGATGACATTACCAAATTGAAGCGGATATAATTTTGAAAGCGTACATTTTAGGGGCAAGCAGCTCTTATCTTTTTAATCTATTTAGTCCTTAAAATTTGCTCCCGAAATCAGTTGAATGCTTCGCTCGTAGCTATTTAAGTATCCTTAGTTTTTGAAATATATCATTCCAGTAAGCAGCTAATTTATTGCTATATGAACCACAAGAATTATGAGGGCAGTTAATAACAAGCGATTTGTTCAACATGGCGTATGATTAACGACGTTTTGGGTTAGTTGTTATAGCGCTTGGGGCTTAACTAATATATCTGTGTGTTTGAAACAAAAAACTTACTGATTGAACTAGCTGTATGTATTTTATTATAATGCATATATATTAGGGCATTTCCTCCTTACTTTACACATATCTTATTATATACATATACATATACATATACATATACATATACATATACATATACATATACATATACATATACATATACATATACATATACATATACATATATTTTAAAATAAAAGTGCCCACTGCCAGTCAATAATTTAATTGAACCATATTCTAATACAATCTCATTTATGCTGTAAATATGCTACTTAATGTATTTTTATTTAAGCCCACTTTAGCTCTGTTTTAACATTTTATTCAATAACGACAACAAATGGGCTCAATTCAGTTTCGAAACACCATCAAAATTCACTTTGAAGTTGTTTATAAATAGTTTAAAAGTAGTTTGAGGCTTATGTTTATAAAGTTTAATAGGCCCTTTGATGATATTATATATTTTATTTTCCCTTCAAAATCGTTTAAGCTTAAATTACAACCAATGAAAGCCTTGGCCAGATTTAAAACCAATTTAAAATTACTTTAACCCCGAACATAAACTTTGTTGGATAAACAAAATATAAACACCTAAAAAGCATTTTGGATAAAGAGTGAAGCGACAAAGGAGGAAAGCACGACCGTCCAGTTAATAAAATTATACTTTTAGACTTTTCAATATTGGTCTTGTTGACATTCGACCTTTGAGTCCATTATTACGGTCACTTTTTCTAAAAATAGCGCTAAATCTCCACCAACAGCATCCAAAGTTAAAACGTAAAAAAATATTCATAATTTTAAGGGGTGGAAAATAAAACCACACAATTTCTAAGGCTTTTGGGAACCATGGCGTATGAGTAACAACCCTTGAAGATTTGTTATTTTATTTTTTTAAGGATTTATGTAGACGTGGGTAACGTGGGATTATTTGTTTGATTCCACCTTTGTTTAACAAAAGAAGAAAAAATACGCCAACACGAAATAGATTTTTATATTGAACTGAAGTTATACCAAGCATTTAATCTTTTGATTCTGGCGTTGTGGTACTAAAATTATATATATATTTAGTTGCCAACTACCACCTGGGCACATCAATTGTTTTTTGTGTGTATAAATCGACTATTAAAGGATCAGAGACTAAGCGTAAACACACATGTATCTGACAAACAAACAGTATTTATTGCAATTGTGTTATTCTTTTATGTTGGTAAATATTTAATGCTCGGATGCCTTTTAGTTAAGAACATTATCATTGTTAGAGCTGGTATCAATTTAAATTTCAATCGATTTTATTGATAACAATTAAACTTAATTGCTTAAGAGCCACTCTGAGAAATATGTTGAAAATTCAATAAAGTTGCAATGTAGTTATATTTAATTTTTTAATCTGAACAACAAGCAGACAACAAAACAATAAAATACCCAGAGCAGCTGTCAAGCTTTATGAGCATGACGGAGGCTTCCCATGTGTACAATGTATATTTGATATTTAATCCTCAATCAAATATTAATACAGGCAACAGACGAAAGGGATAAATACACACATACACACACAAATAGCAGCTGGGTGCCCATATTCATGTTATATTTAGCACTTAATCGGATTGAACTATCATTAGTTTTGATTAGGTTAATGCCATGCCTATGCATATTCGCTGAGAATTGCCACCGAGGGCATTCAATATAAATGCCATATTGATGGCCTCATTGAGAAGCAGCTGCAATCAGATTCATAGAATCGGCTAGAGCAATACGAAACTTAGATTTTAATATTTATTGAATAAAAATGAGCTTACATCAAAATATTTTCATAGCTTCTACATTTTATTTGGGGCAGGCAGTTTTAGTTCGGGCAAAGGCAAAAGTTTTTCGTAAAAGCGAAAAAATAACTTTTAGATTGCATGGCAACTCAGCTTTCCCTGCTGCTGGTAAACTTTTCTTTTTCTATTTTTCCTTATTTTTTTTTTTAGCATTTTCTCTCGATTTTGATTGCTGTCTCCAACTAAGCAATTCTCAAATTACTTGCCGCGCTTTAAGTTGGTCTCACGTTCGGAATTTCTAGCATTTATTCGGTCAATTGCACACCAGCTATGAAATTGCAATTTAAGTCGCATGATTTGAATTTTCCAGCTAATACATTTGTATATATATAAAAATATATATATATATATATATAAGTAAACATGACACACTTGCAGACTAATTACCCAATTGCCGCACCAACAAACCATTTGTATAGAGAGTATTGTAATTAGAAGTACTTCTTATAACGATTACTGCCGCTCACTTGGGAGCAATTATGTGTATTCAGGCAAATAAATACTGAGTAGCTGCTCCTTAAATCATGCTCTTCGCTTAATAACAGTCTCTTCCTAAGGTTTGAATGGCGCGAATATTTATTGATATAGCCTGCAGTGAGTCCCAATCAATGATGCTAGGTTTTTTGGTTAAAAAGGTTATTTATGTTTTCATGAGATTTCCGCGAGCTTTGCCACTCCCTTTTATTGAATATTGTATCAGAAAAATCATGTGTCGATTGGGCTTAAATAATTTTATTGAATTGCTAAACTTTCTGAGCTCTCAACATAATTAATATTTGTTCTGTGCAATCCATCGAAGTTATTTACATAGTTAAGTATTGACGCAAATAACATGGTCTAAAAATGTAACGTTTTGTTTGTCCTTTTTTGGACTTAGTAACATAAAGTAAAATAAACAATTATTTAATTTGCAGCCTTTAAGAGTTAAATCGAATTAGTTTACAAATTATACTGTATACTTGAATATATTTTTATTAATTGGTTTAGAAAGCAGCCTCAGTAAACTTTATTTTCGACACAACAATCATGTAAATTTCATATCTTTAAGTACTTTACACTTCGCACAGCATAAAATCCCCTTAGGCAACTTAAATTTATGTTTCCCAGTGAATAACAACTGTTTTCCAAGAAAAGCGACGTATAAAGGTGCCGAGGTGTTTGAATGCCTGAATGCCTCCTTGGTCAAAGCATTCACTCTCTGCTTGTGGCCGGGGAGTGGTCTGCATTTGCAGGTGATATCAAGAATGTGATTGCCCAAGCACGTGTCGCCATTAAGGCGGGGTTGCGCCCACACTTGACTCTAACTAACCGTCAAAATAATCACCAAATGGATGCAATGGGAGTGTCAATGCGTATCCGACAGATTATTGCGTTTGTAGTTGTGTTTGTGTTTGCGCTTGGGGATGCGGAAGGGGATGGGGATGGGGATGGGGATGGGGATGTAAATGCGGATGCGGTGGCTGCACCGCCCGGTGGTTTCATTAGCATATAGTTGGGGCATTAGAACTTAAATAAATAAACCGGCAACTAAAGCGATTTCAAGTTAGTTTCCTTCCGCAAAACTTTTGTTGTTCGCCCAGCGTCTGCCCCCCTCGAGTCCCTGTTTCGCATCGTAATGTAAGTGCGTTGCGGTTCTCGCCAGTTTGCAGTTTGAGTTTCAGTGACCCAGGGGGTCGAAAGCGCACAAATCCTCGAGAAATAAAAGACAAACAAGCCAAATATATAGAAAAAATAAACTTTTTTGCTTTGCGCTCTTTCGCATCTTCTACGCATACTTTGGATGAAAACTTTTTCATTTCGACTGCGTTTTTCACATTTTTGCATTTTTGTTTGCATACCCTGTACCCATGAAATGGCTAACTAGAGATGTATATCGGACAGATGGAAACTTTTGATATAATTTAAATTATTTGTTTTTGTGATCAACCTTTTCTGCTGTCTGAGATAGCGAGTACATTCTTTAGTCCGGACATGTTGTTCCATTTTATTCTCTCTTTCATAGGGATTAAATATAGGAGCTTAATTAACTCTAGAGGGTCCACTATTTGAGATGTGTACAGGGTATCTGCACGTTACTTTCATTAAAGCTTGCAAAGTGGGGTTTTGTTTTTTGAAAGTAAACTGAAACCCAGAATGCCCTTCTAACGAGCACCAGGACGGGGGATTAGTTACTTGGCGAAATGCATTTTGCATAAGCCTGCGGTTTTTCCTTTGCCAATTGCCAGTGCTGGATACTTTTTTTGCGACAGCAAAGATTTTGTGAAATGGGATCTTTGGCTCGTGTTCGCTTAGGATAGGATTGTGTCAAAGTTGTGCTCGCACAAAATTCTTTGACATCGAATTAGATGTGCAGTAATATCTCGTTGCAAGTGGCTTAAAACTCAAATGATGGAAAATCCATAGTTACCTAAATCGATCTGCTGTTAGCTGTAAATTTCAATCTAAATAAAGAATAAGCAAATTAAATATTATATAGGGAATATTAAAACCACTCGGATTAAGGATCGTCGTGTAAAACAGAATAGGAAGGCAAAGGCTGAGAGAGATCAGAGACAAACAAACAAACGGGAAAGAGAGTGGGATGAGAGGTGAGCTTAACAGAGTTCAACTAAAGCTAAAGGACGTCGTGCGAGGAAGAAAAAAGAAAAACCAGCTTTCATTAACGAGAAAGCAAATAAGTAAGATAAATAATAAATATAAAAATACTTTGACCCTCTCCCGAGACACGGAAAAAGCCAAAGGATGTTTATGGTGCTGCTGCAACGTGAGCCCAACAAACCGTTTTGTTCTCTATAAGATAAATCAACATTTCGCAAGTATCAAAAGTCATCTCGCGTCCAAGGATATAGTTTCCGCCCGTTGTTTTCAAAGTTATCAGGCCTCTGCCCCGTTCGCAAGTTATTCAGTTATTTAGTTTTCCATTCTGTTAAACTTGCGAGTGCTAGCGAAGTTTTTGCTGCGTGTTGCATGCAACTTGCGCGCTAGTTTGTGGCATTCTTTGGTGGGCCAGACGCAGTGGAAGTGCGGCTTTTTTCCGCAGTGCTAAATCAATGTACATGCCACGGCATGTGGCAGCGCAAGGGTGATCCCAGCTGTGGCCTAATTGGAATGCTCGGGCAGGACATTAACGAGCCGCGTGTGTTGATAACAACAGCGCCTCGGTGTGGGTGGCCAAATTGTCAGCGCCAGACGACCAAAAGAGGCGCACAATTAAAATTTATAACACCCGTCCGTCCGCACGTCGCCTGTTGTCAGGCCAGTTGCAGCTACAATTTAATTGCCCTCGAAATGGCACTCGCCAAATGCAGGACCCCGTTCTCGGGCGACCGGACCACATTATTAAAATGAAATTTAAATGCAAAAGCCACAAATGATAGCTATTAATATCATCCACGCAATTATCACAACATTTTTCGGTCAGTTTAATTGGAGTTTAATGTTTAGGTGACAAGACCCGTCATAAATCAGTTCAATTTCATTCTTTAGCCTGCGGGTTTGGCTTCACACTATCACTATCAGTGAATCCTGCAAGTATTTATTTATTATTATTCTATACTTATATCAGACAGTCTTTGGGTCTACGTTAGCCTAACTAACTGACTAACTAGAAAACTCAGTTTCTCCCCCTAACTACAGTTAGTCCCCTTATTCCATAACTCCATAGCCCCCATATTTCAAACGACCATAACTTTGTCAAAACTGAACCGATTTTCATGTTTGATGGCATTTTATTCATGGTTTGTCCTCTAGATTGATTCTGCATTTCAAATATATTCATTAATAAAAATAAATTTTTTTTGATTTTTTGATAAACTATCATGTACTCCCCCCTTACTAATTTTCGAAAAAATTTTTTTTTCAAAATTTAGAAATGCAAATTTATATTTTTAATCGATTGTTGTTATCACAATTAGTATAAAAAACAACATTAAAACCGATTCTGAGGGTGTAAAATTTTTGTCCGAAATCACGCAAAAATGTACAAAAATTTTGACATGTAAAGCTCTCGGACCCATAGCCCCCATATTTTAAATGCCCATAACTTTGTCAAAACTGAACCGATTTTCATGTTTGTTGGCATTTTGTTCCTGGTTTGTCATCTATATTGATTCTGCATTTCAAATATATTCATTATTGAAAATAAAATTTTTTGGATTTTTTGATAAAATATCATGTACTCACCTTCTCATTTTCATTTTGAATTATTTTTCTTTTTTTGTTTGCTCTACTTGCAGAGCCGATCGTAACCACGACGGACGTCTGTCCATTCAAGAGCTGGGACAGTACATAAATAAACGGATTGTCGAACATATAGACATTGCCATTATGAACAATGCGAGGGAGTTTCGCCGCGTAGACATTGCACCAGCCGATGGGCTGATCACTTGGGATGAATATCATCGGTTCTTTCTGCGCGAGCATGGCATGACAGAGGCCGACATCGATGAGCATGACGAGATCAGGCACACCTCGCTGAATCGCAAGGCGCGCGAGGATATGATGCGGGATAAGGCACGCTGGTCCGAGGCGGCGCGAACGGATCTTTTCACGCTCACGATTGATGAGTACTTGAGCTTTAGGCATCCCGAATCGAGTGTATCCAATTTGCTGGAGCTGGTGGATGATCTGTTGCGCCAGTTCGATCAGGATGGGGACGATCAGCTTACGCTGGAGGAGTTCTCCGACCTGAATGTGGATGACGATGAGGACTTGCTGCGCAAATCGCTAATCTCTAAAACGCTGGTGGAGCGTCGCGAGGAGTTTAAGCGAATCATCGATAAGAATCACGACGGCAAGGCTGATCGTGGCGAGCTTCTGAACTATGTGAATCCGAAGACGCCGCGCTATGCCCTCCAGGAGGCGGCCACGTTGTTCAGTTTGTGTGATGAGAACAAGGACGAACTGCTTACACTTAAGGAGGTGAGAAGGGGAATACCTAGGAGTTTTTTCTTAAAGCTTCACATACCTTCTTTCGTTACAGATGACTGACAATGCTGAGATATTTTTGCAATCAAAGATGATCGATACGGCTAACAGTTTTCACACCGAATTTTAAATACACTTTTTCACGCATTTTCACTTCGTGCAACCGTCCCCCACTTCAATCTCACATGAACCCCCCCAAGCTCCCGATGTCTGTCTATAAGAATATATATAAAAAAACTATATAATCTTTGTGCATTTATAGTGATATTAATTTGTAAGTTGTTGCACATAATGTTTGATAATATTCTAGCTGATATAATACACGCATCGCTACATATACATATTAATATATTATAATAGGATTAATTTTGTTAGAACTTTGTACTACGTAATCCTTAAGAGCAAGAGGCAATTCATTTGATGTGTGATTTTAAATAACAATTTTACTTAAGAATGCAAAGCAGATTGAAACCGAATACTCCAAAATATACAAAATAAATAAATACGTAATTTTATGGAACCCACTTAATAATATTCTAAGGAAATGTAGTTTTTATTATGAATTTGAGGAGATGCACACAATAAATAAGGTAAGAATGCTCGAATATTAAAAAACTATTTAAAAAACAAAAATGGTGATAAATTATAAATTGACAAAATTTTACCTTCCAAAATTTGGGAAATATAACATATAGTAAGTCCGATGTTGACAACAATTTTCGAACATGTTTATATCCGTTTAAAGATTCGAATTGTAGAGTTGGGTAAGAATATCTCAAATAAATCTTTTTTATTTTTAAAAGAATTTGAGTAGAAAATCCCTGCATTAAACTAATAGTGAAATTAAAACTTCATAACATGAGTATGTCAAAGACACAAACGTTTTATCTCAAAAATATTTAGTGAAAATCAATTTGTGTCGATTTTAGTTTGAAAATTTAAAGTGAACAATAATCTGTTATAAAGAATATTCGGATATGGCTTTCGATCGATTTGATAAGCAAAAACGTTTTTAATTTCTAGATAAACTTGAATATGTTTCCTTGAAACATATAAAAACTAAGTAGACCAACTACAATCAGAATATTTAAACTTTCTAGGGCTTAAGATGACTTCCTAGTCATTTGCATAGTCCTATAATACCATGTTAAAGTTATTTTGTTGCTACGGGATACAAATTGTTTGATGAACACGAAAACTTTAAAACTGTAAAGATATCTACTTAAGAATACAAAACGAATCTAAATTTTAATTAGACTTGAGCATTTGAGTCCCCGTGCTGTGCATGTAAGAAATTAATTTTGCAACGTCTTTAAGCCGCTTAACTTATTCCGTCTTTCCACTAAACAGACAAATCGGCATCATTAAACATAATCCCATGTTCAAGTTGTTGTTGTTATTGTTGTTGTTGCTCTTTCTGGCGTGCAGCAAGATAAATAAGAGGACACAAATGATAAATAAGTGGCACTCGAACGAGAGGCCAACGAAATGACGGAGCAAACCTGTCCAAGGCTCAATATCCATGGCAACGTGAGAGCTAAAAGCCTGCCAAAGCTTGACGAATATCCTTCAGAATTTAACAGGCAATTGACTTACTGATGGGTGTTAATACCTCTTTAATCTGCCGCTCTCCCCGCACTTGCTTATATGTACCTGGAGTCTCGAGGAATGATTTTAAAGAGATGCCAGATAAATGATAGATTAGTGTACAAGGCAGCTACCGCAGGATACGTGTCTTGTGTGCATGAAATTGTGGAAAAGCGAGCATATTTTAATGCCAACAACAAAACGGATAAAAGGGGGAAAACGGGCGCGGTTGTTGTTAGCAGAAATTATTGTAAACGGCTGCTGACAGTGAAGACAGGCGAGTGGGTAATTGAATCTAATTATTCGGAAGCTCAGTTAATGAGCACGTAAAACGTAGGGAATAGCATGGCCAGGATATGCCAGACAGTCGCACTAACGGTTGCCAGGGACGTGTGCGTGTGCACTCAGGCATGTTTATTTGTCTGCGGAAACGGAAACGGCAAGAGAAACGTTTGGCCATAAAGAAAATAACCTAATATCAATTGAGTTAAGAAGCGGCAGAAACACGCAAACCAAATAGCTTAAGAGATTACTAAGACTCGGTTTTTAGTGCACATTTTTATTGATGTATTTTATTTCGCTTGTGTTCCAAATATCAGGTCATGTATATTATCGTTAACGTTTACTACTTTTTCCAGATCGGACTGGCAACAGCCGCTGCGGCATAGCTGGCAACGGGAGCCGTGTAGACTGTGGCAGGCGCAGCGGCATAAGTGGTCACAGGTGTCCTGTAGACAGGTGCAGGAGCGACGGCTGCATAGGTGGAGTACCTGACGGGTGCCACGGCCGAATAGGTGGCAACTGGAGCCACGGCCGAATAGGTGGCAACGGGTGCCACTGCGGCATAGCTGGTAACAGGTGCTGCCAATAAGCCAGCCTGGGCGGTCGCAATGCACAGAGCCAAACACACGAGGAATTTCATATTGATTTGATTTGGTTTGGTTTGGTTGCCTTTCGTTTTATTTGTTGACTTGTCAGCGTCTGATGGTGTTTGGCAATCAGCTCGATGGTTTTATAGTCAGTTCAGAGTTTAGCTGAACAGCCGTCAACCCGTTTGCGGCTTAGGTGGCCCAAATAAATAGTCGAATTAGAACACAATGGCAATATTTTCAAATTCTGCTTGGTAATGCTCAATCGATGCGGATGCCGCCAACTGTGGTGTCAACTGTTGGCACCAATGGCAGTCAGCGTATCAAATCTCGTTGTTCAGTTCCATTTCAGTACCAGGAAATATTAATTAGCCAGTTTTAAGCTATTTATGTGCAATTGTTGGTGTTATTGTTATGAGCTGCAATTAGTTTATTAATGGAATAAAAGACGGCAATTCCTATGACCTCGAAGGCATGACAATCTATAATATACAAATTTATAAAGTGTAATTACCAATTGTATCTTCAGAAAAACAAATATAAAAACCGTATCTCAAGTATATTTATATTTATTATATTATGTAATTTTTAATTAGTTACATAATTCGACGGTTGTACAAGTATCTGTGAAATTTATGTTATGTATATAAGTAATGTTGTGCGTTAATAATAATTTTAAAAGTACGTGTTTAACTGCATAAAAAATTGTATGTGTTTATGGTTTTATGATATATAAACAAAATATTTAATTTTTATTTGTTTCTTTAGTACCTCAAGGAAGTCACAATGATAAATAAAATTAGGTCTGCGCGTGCCAGACCTAAAGAAATATTTTAAAAATCCTTCAAAAAATGTTTTTAATTGGTTTTAACTGCAAAAGGAAACTGTAATTTATTTTATTCACATATTGTTTAAACTATTACAAATTAAATAATCCCATACCCGGATACGAACTAAAATCGTTATTGTTATTGCAAATATCGGATATAGTGATAATCAACCTAGTAATTTGAAATAGCACTGGCTGCCATGGCCTTTGGCTACGACAGATACTAACTAACAAACACTGTTAAGTTCGTCAGTATTAGAATTCATTATACAATATTATTTAAAAAATTCCATCAAATTCGATACAAAATAGACACAGTTATAACTAAATAATCTAAACGCTACAAATTAGTTTGCAGTCAATCTAAGTGGCGTTGAAAAATTTTCAACACTCTACGCCAAAATTATATTATTGTTATTATAAGCATAGGATATAGATATAAGTTATCAACCCAACTGCACTGGCTACTGTGCCCTTCGACCCCAGACGGTCGACCACACAGCTACCATGGACTTTAACTTTTAATGCTTATTACCTCAACTCGCCTGTAATTAGCCGAGAGTGCTCGTAAAGTAATAATTTTTAGGTATTTACAAAATGAGCACTATTGTGTACATAATTTATAAACTTAATTTTATAAACTAAAATTAGATGAAACTTTATTTAAAGCTAATTCATATTTATCTCCCCTTTGTTGATTGTTAAATTCTTAAAAATATGAAATATGTAAATTAAATTTGCTTAAGTTTTCTTATCAGCAAGCTAAAAATGTAGGTGACACAACTTGCAAGCGAGAAACTGTTTTATAATGTGTGAAATTAAATTAAAACTGAAGCGCAATTAAGACGCACAAGAGGCCCGCATGGCATGCATTATATCTGACTATCATGATATATCTTAAACAGTTTCTGGTGACTCATAAAATCCACCCACAAGCTTGCTTGTGGATAGGGGTATTCATAAATTGAGTTAGTAACAGAAAACAAATGGGCATCGGGCTAACTTAACGAGCCGCAAAAAAGATGCTACATTTGGTACATGATGCCAAGACCAGCCCATGATTGTGTGTTAGTGTGAGTGTGCCTGTGTGTGCGCGATATAAAATGAAGTCCCTGTCTGGTTGGTACTCGTACATTTTTGCCATACAAATGTTTTGCATTATTAGGACACAGGCGAAGCCAGCAGCAGAGCGAGGACGAGAATGAGGACGCGTAGAGGAGCCTGGTAGTAGAGTATGTTCTACACGTAAGTTACATTAGTCAAACTGGGTTTTGGCAGTGGAAATTTGCAGAGCATGCCAAATGCTTTGAAAAGTGACAGGGACACAGTCCACAGCGGTAAGTCGGGAAATTATTGAAGAACTGAGGCCAACAAAAAATATAAACAGGAGAAAACCGAGTCTGAAAGCCAAAAACGCTGAGAACCTGCATAAATATGCTAGACACATATACGAATGCTGCTATCTGTGTGTCTTAGTGGGCATTGTGTGTGTAAGTGTGTGTGCCATAAATGCTTCATCTTCAACTCATACATATTAAAATCTCAGAAAACAAACTTCAACAGTTCACAAAACAGAAACGAAAACAAAAGCAAAACACAAATATAAATGTACTGGATCAAATACAAATACACACTTACACACACACCAAATAGTCGGATAAGAGCAAGGAGGAAATGTAAGGGTAGAAAGGCTCATGCATTTTAAAATTCAGCCATTAGAGGACTGTGTTTTATTTGGTATGCAGAATATTATTTGAGCACGTTTTTGGCGCCTGACATTGCATTTAGCATTTTGCATGCATAACTGAAAAGCCAACCAGGACACAGACCGAAAAACCAAAAACACTCAAATATAAACCACCAGCAGTTGGCTAAGCTCTGTTGTCTCAGGCCAGGGCGCAGTTTCAGAGTAATTAAATGCTTTAAAGTTGTAATAAAATAAATCATTTTAAATTCGTTTTATTACACAAGTCAGGCAAAAAAGGATTTTTCGTAAATTGGCTAACAACACATCATTTAACTGGCTGCCAGACCATCAAGCAGCGGGGCGAGAGGTAAGTCAAGTCAAGATTAGATACAGTGGCTAAAAGTGAAATATTTGTGGATTTTATATAGGTATAGGTTACAAATATATTTTTAAAATTTTCATAATCGTCATAAATATTATATTATGAATTTAATGCGTATAAATAAAATATAAAATATTTAACTGAAATTATGTTAAGGTTAAGGTACAAGTACAAGCGTTCCTTAAAGCAAACTATTTCAAGATTGGTTAATCTTAGTGTAAAATGATCATGAACTCATTAAAGAAAATTTCAATAATACAAAGCTTTGAAATTTAAATTTTTTCCGATATCTTTATGCATTAAGATAATATATGTTTCTCATAAGTTCTCAAAAAAACCAAGCATAAAAAATGTACATCTATTAAAAATAGATTTGGTTGCGAATCTAATAAAAGTTTATTCATTCGGTAAATCATTTTTTATTCAGAACCGAACTCTCTAATAAAGCCATTTTCTTGCTTATTTTAGAAGTTTTTTCACATAATTACTAAGGGCTCGAGCTAAATATGCATTATCAGAACATTAATTAAAGTTTTTTCAACTGTATCATATTATAAAAGTTAAATGTTTTTCAGCTCTATTTTCATTTTCACTGTATTCCTTAAAGTTAAATACCATTGTTTAATTGGATTTTCATTGATTGCTGAATATTCCACGGAAATTTGGCTATTTCCACCAACTTTTTGCGATTGAATGAAAAAATAACAAATCCCAATTGAAAATTGGGGCACAAAAAACATGTTGTAATCGGCAAATAGCAATGAATAATTTTGCACTTTTTGCTGTTGACTTTGGCAGAATTCCCAAAGCCGATAATATTTATTATTTATTATATTTTTGATTTCTTTTTATTACGTTGGTTGCCATTGTCGTGGCGACCGGCACCAAAATGACAATAAAAGGTAATTTGGTAGTAACAACTTGAAGGCAAACACTTAACTAACTTTGTGAGTATCTGCGTGTGTGTTGCTGTCCTGGTCCTCGTCCTCGATTTGAGCTACAGGGGGCACTACTCGAACTTTGCGCATAAGTATGTGTGTGGTGTGTGGGTAAACTCATTCACATACATGGAAAGTAAAAAGCAATTTTCATAACATTTGCATGCCTTGAACCAACACGCACACACACACAAACACACTTACACACACACCCCGTTAGTGAGGACGAGCCAGTCACGGAATCATCAAGAGAGAAGCAGGCACGGACACGCGGCCTACCTTTGCATGGAGTAGCAAAAACTACGATTATGTGTGTGGGTGTGTGGGCGAGGTGTGTGTGTGTGTGTGAGTGGGTAAGTTGAATGGAGTACGTGTTGTGCTGAAAATGCAATTTGCCTTCTGTGCGAAAAGTACGTAAAATTTATGCAAATTTCACCGAACTGCCCCTGACCCAGGGATGTTGGCGATGGCGACTCTGCTACAAGCGGAAACAGGAAATGCGCCATTGTGTGCGTGCTTGTGAATGCATGTATGTGTATATATATGTATTTGGTACGCGCTAAAATGAAAATGTAGTGAAATATGCGATAGAACGGCCAACGAAAAAATATGTAAGCTCAAATATGCTACATATACTCGACCTCAAATTTACCCTACGTCAAAATGGCTTGACAAATTTGTAACGTAACAACATGTTCATATTAAAGTGTTGCCTGAATTCTGCTAAAAATAAATAATATATTATTAAAAGACAAAATACAACCTTACAGATGAAGACCTTACGCACAACACTGTAAACATATATTCATAAACTAGCTGAAGAAAATTTGTATATCAAGGGATAAGCAAACAAATAAATAAAAAAAAAAAAACTAAAAAAATAATAAATTTTAAAAACTTTGTATAAAACAAAAGCGGTCTAGTCTGTGGTATGATATTTAGTCATGTTCTTGGCAGTCTCAAAAATAAATTTGTTTAACAATTCCGTCAGAAATAAATACTAATAATTTAAGTTTCAACTGTGGGTTGCTTTTGCAGGAAGCTAGGCAACACGAAGCTATTGCTGGACTTCAGTGATATCTGTTCTGCGACTACATTTAATTTCAACTATTTTAGCTCAAGAGATAGACAAATAAAATAGCCGTGGTAGGGTATGAAACACACGAAATAAAACACATTCACATCTGGGATTACTTTGAAAAGTATTTGTTTATATGCCGCGCAGAAAATGGACCACCCTACAGGGTATGTTAACATCCAATAAGCCTGGGTGTGAATGCAAGAACTAACGCGACAACAAAAGCAACCATAGCGACAACAACCATGCCGACAATACCAACAACAAGGCGTAAATTCGCCATCGATAGTTTTTGACATTGTGTATACGCCGCATGTGGCGCGTGTTTGTGTGCGTGTGTGTGTGTGTGTTAGTAGTGCCACTTGCTACGGCTTTTGTGGAAAAAAGACGGTAAAACAGCAAAATATTGTGTACTAGCAACAGGGCCAATGGGCAAAGAAATGTGTGCGGAAAATGAAACGCCGCCGGTTAGTCCAGCGTCCATACATTAAACAGCTGTATGTGGGTGTGTGAGTGTGTGTATGTCTGAAATTGTTTATACTGCACTGCACGTGTCTTTGACATGCCGACATGGCCTCTATGTTGGTGTGCGTCTGCTTGTATCGGTGCGTCTGCGTATTGGCTTATGGGCAAAGAAGTTGAAGCGTATTAAGCAAACAGCGCCGCCGGCAACAACAGCGCCCTTTGTAGCCACATGCAACACACGTGTGTGTGCCCTCAAACACTCCGATAGAGCGGGCCAGAGAGGGGTTGCAAGGATCTCAAGTATGTTTGTGCGTTGGCCACGAGCTGTGAGATAAACGACAGCATTTAATGCGACCAAATCTTTTTAACGCCGCATCAAGCCATTTTTCAATCCAGATCCGAGCATTAAGATTAAGTTGTCTTTAAGTCGCCCGAAGCCGGGATTGCAGCTTTTTGGCGCCTTGCCACCAATTTCATCTGCACAATGGGGTTGGCAAGCAACTGTCAAAAAAGCTAAAGCACATGCTTATACATAATATATAGCCTTTACTCCTAAGAGAATTTTTAAAAAGCTGCTTCATAGAAATTTGAAATGAATTTTTATTAAATGGCATATTTTAATATGCTACGACCAAAATGATGAATGGGTTCTATAGGACGATGAGTCTTTAAGGCAACTGAATAATAAGTGTCACGGTTCGATTGCCAGGCTAGAGTATGACTGTTGTTTAGTTTTGGCTAATGTTCAAAAGACGCAGTGTATATTAAAGAATATATTTTTAGTTCATAGTTTTTAATGTAATTTAAAAATACTATACCAGCTAATTTAATTTAGTGTCCCAAATCTTGGGAATAATATAGATTAAAATATTTAGTTGTAAAGCTGGCTAACCAATTTGATTTACTTTCTTCTTTAGCTACTTTTATCATTTTCCAACTATCGATTACATTTACCTAAGAGCAAATGCTTTGCTCTCTGGCCAAATTTAGGGCGGACAGTTTTGCCTGTCATTTGGACAGGTAAAAAGTGCAGCATCAACTACGAATACAAAGATTTTCGGAATACCAAGAAAATGGCAAAAAGTTAAATTTTGTTAGCCAAAGAAAATTAGTTCAGTTTCTGTTCAGGTCAAAACAATTATATCAACTTAGCATTGAAGCCAAGAGCTGGTGCAGTGAAGGGCGACGGAAAAGAAACTCAAATTTGATGGAAATGAATACGCAAATTAAACTTGTTCTTGTACAGCCTGGCGCAAAAAAAGTTTTTGCTCACATAAATTACTTTTATGAATGCCCAGGGAACAACAGATGTCTCTTAGCTCGATTTAGAGATATACGTATATGTATATATATACAAATGTTGTGTGTTGTGTCTGGAAGAATTTTTAATCAGCGAAATACCTGGGCTATCTGTCAGCGCTCATAGCGAAAAGTTGTTGTTGGTAATATTCACGCTTGACATAAAATTCATTAAGAGTGATTAATATTTGTTTATTCCTTTGCTGCTGTTTCCCCAGATTCACAGGAAGGAACATTTATTAAAATGGCCACCAATGCGATGGCCTGGCGCTTAAATCTGTTCCAGAACTTTTATCTCATTATGGAAAATGATTAATTTCCCTGTTTACTGCTTAAGTGGAGCATCAGCCTGATGAGTTGCCGAAAGTTGACATTTTCAGTTTCAGCTTTTCAGGTACACTCATCAAATCCTGTCAGGAAATGCTTTTGCAATATGTGTTGGCCAGCTTAGCTGTCGTCAACTTCAGGCCAACGATTTATGTGGCCAATACATGCAGCAAACTAGCTCTACGTTAGCACAATGAAAAGGGCTTGAGCCCTGCCGGACCGCAAACATCCAAATTAGGCTGAACACACATCCAAAATAAGCCGATCAAATATTAAATGAAAGCCAAATGTTTGTCCAAAAACCATAAGCGACTGCACAAATTATTTGGCGGGGCATAAAATATTTTACACAATGCGACGAAATCCCGAAAGGGCAAACAGGAGCAGAAAGTGGAGCGATCTATACGAAAATTAAATACACTAAGAGGGCATAGAAATTTTAGCAAGTGCGGATTTGTTATTGTCATACAAAATAGCCGTTCATTGTTTAATTGTAGACTTTATTATTTTGTCTTTTCTCAAACTTTCTTCTTTGCACTAATTTACTTTAGTCCTCAGGTCAACCAAAAACTTTCTGACCATTAATATAAAGAAAAGTTAGAGTTAAACTTATTCAACAGTACATTTTGTATTATGATTATACTTAAGGTCTCTGCTTAAATGCTTTACAAGTTTCATGGCAAAGTTACAATACCCTCACTCAAAAAGAAAGCCTTTTGAAAAGGTAAAGCCTTTTCTTTAGGAAGCTTTTAACAGTGCCGTCCCTTGTTATGGATTTAGGTTGTGAATTTTATTTATATCCTACTTACGTGCTTTTTGGTCCCCTTCAATGAATTTCCTTTTTATATGTTGAAAGCCTTCTAGAGTATTCCAATTATGACGGCCAAGCACATAAATATGGTCTTGTTTTCATGAAATTCTATAAGAACATAACATATTGCAGATTTTGTATTTTGTCCATAATCCATAATTTGTTGGCCTTGGCTATAATTTCTCCTATTTCGCTTTCCTTTAGACTCTCATTTCTAGTTGAATGCCTTAATACAAGCACATACGTATGTGTATTTGCCTTCGCACATGACATCAAAGCTATTACCCAAATTGGGCAAAAGAGAAAAAAAATTAAATAATGTCACAACAACCAAAACGTCTACGAGTGCCCCTATTAAGGCGGAATAATTCAGGAAATATCGCCCTTGTTCCCGCATGTGGGAGTCACACGCATGAACATACACTCACGCACTAACACACGGAGTGTGTACAGGCTCAGGCTTTTATCAAATCAAATAGAATTTGGCCCATATCGTACTTGTTTCGTGTATAAGCCAAGGTAAATTTTCGTCTATATGACTTGCACTTATTGTATAAATAGCATAGCGCATAATAATTACAATGACGTTCAACTTAAAATTATGCTGACGAATAACGTGTATCTATCTGAGCAACTTCCAAAAATGTTTTAAGTATCGCTGAGCATGAGTATGCTAAACAAATGAGTGCTACTTAGCATGGCTGCAAGCCATAAAAGTAAAAATAGATAAAATAAATAGACAGAAAAATACCTCGCCCTAAGTTTTGGCGTGTGTTCCTAGTTTTGGATGTCACTGATCTTGTTTCTGGTACAAAACTTGGCTCGTAATATTTTAAATTTAAATATATTTATTGATATTTATATTAGGTTTTTTTTATTTTATTTATATTATTTTTAAGACTGGATATATATTTAAAAAAAATATTTTCTGATGTGATTTCGCTTGGGTTAAGTTTTAATTATTTTTTGGCTGGTGATTCGGTTCAGGGTTTAGCTTTTAGTTAAACTTCTAAAAACTTCTAGTAGGTAAACTTATATGTCTAGTACTCTATTTTACTACTTATTCCACCAACACCAATTTTGTCTTGTTCTATGAGCATTCCAGCCAAAGAAACCAAATTTAATGTATTTAAAGACTAACTTAAAAACTTCCAGAAATTTGTTGTTAAGTTTTATTTCAACGTTAATTTTCCAATATCAACGAAAAATTCTCATTACAATTAATTACGCGCAGTCCCCAAGCAATTAACCAAGTAACACATACTCCTACCGTAACTCAGCGAGCTCATTGACTTTCAACTGTCGTATTCAATCACAGTCTAATTGGCTTACAGCTCGCACTGCAGCAATTCAATAATATTCCACGTTCGCAGTTGCCGCACTGCCCCACACATCTTTTGGCGACCTACTTTCAGACCTACTGCCAGGTGGGTAGAGAGACGGCGGCTGAGGCTTGGACTATGTCCAGTTCCATGCGAAAGGACTTTAAGGACTCAGCAGCTGCCTTACATAAATATTTATGAAAGTTAATTTGTCGGCATCCAAGCCTACGGATAAGAAGGAAAGTTGGGAGTAGGGGGCAGTGCAGTGTGTGATCAATCAGACATAAAATAATATTTACAATTTGAAAACGAACTACGAATTAACACGTTTGATTTAACTTGCGGTCGATGCGAGTAGTCCGCACTGTACCCAGGCGAACTGCGGAATAAGGAGTTCAAAGGACTCTGGAGACACGGACAGTGGATGACGCACAGCAGTGCGTCTACTCCTAGACATGTTGCGTCCATATATGTGCAGGTATTGCCTGTGGCACCTGCTGCTGACAGCCACACACAGATACACCCGCACACTCACACTGCTGTCAATTACGGTTGAATGGGTGTGCGTGGCTGATTATGAGACTGGCATTTGACTTAAAATAAACAATAGTCGGCAACAAAGAATAACATGGGTTCTAAAATATCAATTGTAATCCGGGCAATAGATAAGATGAAATCTAAATACCCTAAGGGCTGTGACGTGCACTGATTGGTAGGCTTCAATAAATCTCTAAAGCAATTTGTTCGACTTGAAAGCCAAACGATAGCAAATATTATTTGAAAACTGTTTACACAAAAGCAAATTGTCAAATACTTTGCATATGCTATGTAGGCCACGGCTCAGCCCGACTTTTTGGCAGCTGTTGATATTGGCAGCATTGCAAATGGTAATTAAAATTTAATTTCATGAATATAATGAATATTAAAAAATATTCATTAAGGTAACTCGATAAAATATTAATAAATATTTTGTACGATATAAAAAACTGTCCGCTTTATGATAATGCTTTTAATTAAATCTAATTTAAGTACACAAAATGTACAAGAATTTTGAAGAGACGTTAAGCGACTGCGTAATACTCTGCTATTCGTAATTTGCTTCAAAAGCGTGGAAATTAAATTACTTTCATATGTGGAACTGACGAACAGCCTGACGGACAGTGCACACTTTGTTCACTTTGCGAACAGAGTATATATGCAGACAATTTAACTGAAACGACAGGATATATCGTCATTAGTGATTTAAGCGATCATGGATTTCTTTCATTGACAAAAAAATTACCCAAGGCTAAAATCAATGTCTTGAAATACATATTGAACGTTCAGAAAACTTTTTCTTTCTATTCTTACCTATATAGAGTGCATAAGAAATGTATTCTTATTTATTTGATTAGACTTAGTTTCTAAATTAATTCTAGATTAAATTTTTGGAATTAATTAATTAAATGTGCCAATTTCCCGGGTCGGGATTAACTTCACAATTTTAGTGTTATATATTTCATGAGTAGTTAGGTTAGGTTAAAAATTTCCACTTCCCTAATTTTGTTTCTTTAACATCGGAATTGCCGCTCTTTTCTTTCAGCCGCTTGTATTTTTAGGAAAATGTAATTATAATCATTGTATTATGCTGGTACACATGCTTAAATCAGTTAAAAGCATGATTAGACAGGCAAACAAACCTATGTTTTTCTATTCAACGAAGAATTTGTTTATGTTTGTAAATCATATAGCCGAAAATGCCTGCAACGCATTTCGAAACCAAATTGAAATACTCACTGCAGGCGCATGAGAACTGAAAAATATAATTAAAATTCGTAATTAAATGCATGCCCAGAATGTTAAAATGCGAGACAATTGTGCAATTGAGTGCAGATAATTATGGACATTCGTATATTACAAGTGCTTTTCGGCCGATAGGCAGAATTGATTCATCAGAGTAATGTTAATGGGTAAGAGTATTGATTTCAGCTGCATAATAAAGTTGTCATGCCCACTCCAAGCAAAGAGGACAACGTATAAGTGAGCACAATAACATTTAATATTGTTTTGACTAAATGCGAGTGTGTGTGGTCAACCGTGCGTATGATTGATATATGTGGGTATGTACACATACATATTTGAGTGTTTACCTTGTATTAGTTAAGTCAACAATAGAGAGAGAATCAAGCACCAAAGGGGGCAGCAAATATACAAAACACACACACAGCTCTAAAGCGTCTCTTCTTAAGAAAGACATTTTGAAAGAAAAACATGCGTTCATACATACCTGCAGGAGTTGCGTGCACAAATGAATATCCCAGTGTGCTTTTAGTGAGCCATATAAGCTCTAGGATGCTTAAGTCAAAGAGTTTACCACTTGTGCAGTTCACTGGCTTACTTTGATTGTTCTGGTTATTTGGGAAATTGTTATTGCTCTCATGCCGTTGTTATAATCGACTTATGCATGGCAGAAGTATTAGGAAAATGTTTGATAGTAGTCGATAAGAAATAAAGTATTCAGTTATTTTAGGAATTTAAATCAGTTTCGAAGCTGAATGGAAAAGAATGTACGAGTTCTGGATAGAAAAACAACTATATCAAAAATTCCAATGCATGCTTATTCGTTAATTTTCGCAAAATAAATATTACACCTTCACTTTATTAGACTATAAGGACGCACTAACTTACTCTTTAATTGTTTAATTAATATTATTAAAATCAAATAGAAAGAAAAAATTATTTTTTTAATGCAACATTTATATAATTTAGGCTTAGTGTGATTCTCTCCATTCAGTATTGCATTTATATCAAATTTGTAAAAGAGAAAGTTTTTAATTTTGTAGGAATATTTTTCATATATTTAAAAAAATATCAGATCAGCAATTAAGTTTTATTTTGTTTTTGAGAATATTTTTAATTTATTAATTGCATTTAACTTGCAATCTAATCATAAATAAATGATACCACTATAGCGAGTACATAAATATTTGAACACATTGACCAACCATATATGTCACGGACTTGTGCAAATCTATTTTTGTAAGCAAATTTTTTTATAGGCGCACATCCTTAATACGTCATTGATTGACGTCAATAGAAAGTTGCAATTCGCTCGGGACGAATGGCAAGTACACGTGAAATTTTCCAAACCTGTGATTTTCTATTTGCATGGACATATATTTATTTTAAGCCTCAACTCTTAGTTGTGTCATCATCCATTGACGTCAATAAAAAGTTGCATTTTCTTGATATACAACGAAAGAAGTTTTCGACATGTCTGTCAGGAACACACCGTAAAGCAATGAAATTTCAATTCGTGTGTAAGTGCTTATTTCCACTGAGCTCTGCACAACAATTTTGATTGATTGTCTGCGCATTTTACTATGCGTTGTTTATGCATGAGAAAATCTGTGAAGGATTGTCTCGCAATTGGTACCGAGCTGAGCAGAAGCGATTATGCCGATACATATTTCATATTTACTGCTTTGCACAATGTTATCTAATGGCAGTTGGTGCACACATAACTGAGCATTTACAATAAACAATGTACACAACACACAGCTGGAAATTATATAAAATTTATTTAACAATCAGCCCTGCAACAAGCTGCAATTCACAATTCTCTTCAATGCCACGAACGTGGACTCGCTATGATGTAAAGTAACGAAGCATCAACACAAACAGTGGCAACTGCAGGCTGAAGATGCCGTATAAGGCAACGTCCCATTGTCCCCTATGTGTGGGTGAGTACGTCTGTATTCCAGTGGGTGTGTATGTGTGTGTGTGTACTGATTGAACAAAGGAACGAAGCCCGTCAAGTCCTTGGTGACGTGTAGAGCGAAAGAATAAAACAAGCAACTGGCAGGACACGAACAGCAGCTGAAGCAAGCAGCGCAAAGGACTCAAAGCAGCGCACCTGAGCAGTTACCGTTACAGAAGCACTGTGGGCGGCAGAGACCCACAAAGTAGTCAAAAATATGCCAAACATTTTTAAAAACTACAACGTGAACAATATGCTGAAAGATATCAGGTGCTTCTCACATAAATTAAATTTATAAAAGTTTAAGTTTTTGAATTTAAAAGAAAAGTTTTAACTTAAGCAGCATCATAATTTCATTGTTGCTTTGAAGTACTTACCAATTTTTCTCTACATTTTAACATTTAAATAGATATATACACCTCAATATCTTTAGTTTAAAATGTTTTTTATTGATAATCTCTTTTTGTTATTCTCACGCTTTTTTAAATTTGTCAAGTTAAACTCAGAGATATTCCCTTATTTCACAGGCCCCACATTTTTGTCATCATCATTACGTCAATTTGTACCTGGAAATTAGCTCTATAGCAGTCAAGAGTTTGAGGGCATTCCTGTCCCAGGTGGTTTGCTTCTCCATGGTGCAGCTCTTCATTTCTTATCAGGTTCGCTGCGGCACAGCCCCTTTTCTTTGACCCTGCATCTTCATTAATTTGAAATTGCAAAGCTTTGTTACTAGTTGCTGCTGTTGTTGTTGTTCTTGCTGTAGGAGGAACTTTTGAGTTGGACACGTGTGCCACGTGCGGCAGTGGGCTTTGTCAGTGCCAGTGCCATTGGTAGTTGCAGTGGCAGTGGCAGTTTATAGTTACCAATATTGCCCTTTTCCCTGTACGGCAAACGCTTTTATCTGGGCGACATGCAAAGCTATGTGCACACACACACGCACACACGCACACAATGTACAGCAAGGGTGGGGTAGGAAATGTGGCAGGTAGTAAGTCAGCCTGGGCTTAGAATTGACATCCCATTGAACTATCAATTCCACAACCACAATTGTAAAACAAGCCAGAACATTATACTTACGAGGGGTCGCACATAAAATACCCTGCACATGCATTTTAACATATATAGTTAGTATGGATTGTGATGTCTGTATTATATACGATTTAAAAATATGCAGGTGTATCTCCAATTTAATTTTTTTATAAACGACAACAGCTTTATGAATTAATTAACATCATTCTTTGGAGATAGATATACGATGGACATTTATAATAGGGTCAGATATGGACCTTACTGTAGTAATCTTTTTCTCTCACTGAAAAGTGCTTTACTCAGATATACTCTATATGACGAGAGTGAATAATAAAAAAGAAAAGATTTATTTGCAATTAGCTTACTTAGTTTAGCTTACTTATAATTTCGAATTATCATTAAAAACATTTAGATACAAAACGTGTATAAATTGATGTATTTTAAAATATACTTCACTTAAAAAATATTTTTATGAAAATTACTTAAAAGTATGCTACGTTAAAGTTATTTCTTCGCAAGCTTATTGACTGATCGCTTCCTTAGCATTGTTTTGTTAATGTTTTTTCTTCGTCTTAAGTAGTTCTTATTCTTAAAAAAATAATAATTATAATTCAAATATAAATAATAAATATAGTATAATAAAAACAAGTTCTCTGACTTATTTATTATTTACCTGATGTGTCATGTGACATGTTGTTACAAAAATGTATTGTTTCAACATGTTAACTTAAAATATATATTTTCATTCTGATAAAAAAAATTATTATTTTCGATCCGTTAAACAATTTTTGTGGAAGTTTTTTATTTCTGAGTGCTTAGATATTATGCCAGTAAAAACGTGGACATAAAGATTCTAATCGAAATGTTCAAAGTTATTTTTGAAGTGCGAAGTGCAAACTTAATGATATAGCCACAGTACCCTCGACGAGGTCATGAAAATGAATGCGACGTAATAAGCAGCAACAGTTGTGGCTGCCGATCTGAGCATGAGGGCTGTAGTCGATTGACGCTTGCTGAGGCGGGTGCGGGGGCGTCTCTGGTTAGCTGAGCGTAGTGCAGTACTCAAAATGCAACGAGCTGTGTGTTAAGTGCTTCCCGCTGCCATTGCCACTCACACACACACACACTGACACACTCACACACTGACACACTCACACACTTGCACACTCAAGAGAGACGGGCACACGCGCTCAGCTTTGTATAGACGCACTCGACGGCGATGAGAACACGTCAAAGCCAAAGCTCCGAAGAACCCCAGTCCCCAGTGAGCTGCAGTCGTAGTCGCTGTCCACGTCGTCGTAGTGCCCCATTCGCAATTTGGACGTTGGCGCGAGCGGTTCACGTGCACGGAACAAGAAAACCAATTGGCAAATTGGAAACCTGAAAGCCGACCACTGAAAATTGGAAAACGAAAACTGAGGATTGAAAATTGAAATTCGATTGACAAGTTCTGTTTGTGGCAAGGTAGATCTTCAACATGGCAGTGCGTGGGGCGAATGTGATTTGGTTTCGACATGGCTTGCGGCTGCACGATAATCCCGCCTTATTGGCTGCACTGTCCGACAAAGATCACGGCGTTGCATTGATACCCATTTTCATATTCGATGGCGAGAGTGCGGGTAAGTGACCAGCCAATATCTATATTCCCTACGTTAGCTATGAGCTCACAGCGCAATTCAGCGTCTTTTTGTGTTACCAAATAGACCTCTCGTGCATGCAAACACAGCAGTTTCCTGGCCAGGGGCAGGGGCGGCCGGCGGTTGCCCGTTACCCGTTGCCCGTTGCCCGTTGCCCGACTACTGCGAGTACCCATACTCGTGCTTAGGTACAATCAACTCTGCTTGTTTAAACAAACAAACTATGCGTTCTAATGCATTTTGTGTGCGCGCGAAAGAGAGAGGGAGAGCGAGAGAGTCAGCGCGAGGGAGATAGTGGCGAGACCCATCTAAATCGAATGCAATTTCTTTCTCAGAGAGACTTTGCCTGATAAGATACAAATGCATTTGTATGCGAATATAAAACATACATATATATTTGTATTTCTCTGTGCCGGCTAATGCATGTAAATTGGATATAAAGATGCTATAGACATAAATATGTACAGTTGTGGCTGTCAGAGAACGGGTTAAGTAAATAAAAACAAATAAATAAATAATTAAAATTAATCGTCTATCCATTTTAGTTTATTTATTATATTTTTCCAGAACGCCTTTTTAAGTCTTTTGTTAATGACGTTGAAAGCTACATTGATGAAAAAATGCTTAAAAATTATTAAAAATACAATCGTAAGATATAAATAGCAATTTTAAAGTGGCAGATAGTTAATTTGTTAAGAAGGTACTTTTTATAAAATAAGATAAGATGTTATACGATATATTAGTTCTCTAAAAATTGTGAAGAAAATAGAAAAATATAATTTTTTTTATTTGAAAGATTTCTAATAGTATGTTTATTGGGTCGTTACAATAAGCTAAATAAGAATATAAATATTATTAAAGTTTTAATTAAAGTGTAATCTATGCTAAATATTTAATCTCTGGCAAATTTAGCTATTGAGTTAAGTTGATCGTTTGACTTTGTGTGTGATTTTATATATATATGATATATATGATTTTATATATATATATATATATATATATAATATACAGTAAAAGCTTTTTTGAACTTATTTTTTTACTAATGTGTAGAAATGTCGCTCAAAGGATATGTCGAAGGTTGTGAATATTTATGATTCGTAAAAGTAGATGTAAGACACTTTTAACTTTGATATAAATTAAAAAATTCCAAATTGTCGATTGTTTTTAAGTTTTCTGATTGCCATTTTAAAATAGTTTTAATTGCTTTATAAATTATAATTTTTGTCATTTTATTTATAAGTCCAATTATTGTAGAATTTTTTACAAAAATGTTAAATGAGCATTCGCCCAACGGGTTTCACTTTTTTAAAATAAGTTAGGAAAACTATTGGAACTCAAAACAAGAAAGCTATTCACTGACACATTTTCGCTGCACATATCGATGCTGATATTATGCTCTTCTTGCCAGGCACGCTTGCCCGAGGCATAAGCACTACTTAATTTCAAATATTACCCATACGCCGCAGCGGCCAAGAAATGTGTATTCACATTAGTATTTGTGAGAGAAGCAATGCTCCAATTATAATTGCCTTTCAGGCACGAAGAGCGTTGGCTACAATCGCATGCGCTTCCTGCTGGACTCGCTGCAGGACATCGATAGGCAGCTGAAGGATGCCACCGACGGTCGGGGCGGCCTGCTCATTTGCCAGGGCCAGCCGACGGAAATCTTTCGCCGGCTGCACGAGCAGGTGGGCCTGCACAAGATCTGTGTGGAGCAGGACTGTGAGCCCATCTGGAGTGAGCGTGACGGGGCAACGAAGAAGGTCTGCCACGAGCTGGGCATCGAGTATGTGGAGAAGGTGTCGCACACGCTGTGGGATCCGCGCACGGTCATCGATACGAACGGCGGCATTGCACCGCTGACCTATCAAATGTTCCTGGTAAGTGTTGTCGCCATCTCCACCGGTTGCTAGTTACTCATCCAACGCCTGCCGCAGCACACGGTGCAAATAATTGGCTTGCCGCCGAGGCCTGTGCACGACCCGAACTTTGGATGCGTGAGCTTTGTGGAGCTGTCCATGGAGCTACGCAGCGAAATCGGCTGCTTTGAGCAGATGCCCTCGCCGGAGCAGTTTAACATCTACAGCGACAACATGGGCTACTTGTCCAAGATCAACTGGGTCGGCGGCGAGACCCAGGCGCTGCTGCTGCTGGGCGAGCGCCTCAAGGTGGAGCAGCGCGCCTTCGAGCGGGGCTGTTATCTCCCCAACCAGGCGACGCCCAACATTCTGGAGACGCCCAAGTCGATGAGCGCCCACCTGCGCTTCGGCTGCCTGTCGGTGCGCCGATTCTATTGGAGCGTCCACGATCTCTACAACAATGTGCAGATGCGCGTCTGCAGAGCCATGCAAATGACGAGCGGCACCCACATCACCGGGCAGCTGATCTGGCGCGAGTATTTCTACACGATGTCGGTCAACAATCCGCAGTACGATCGCATGGAGGGCAACGCGATCTGCCTGACCATACCCTGGGCCAAGCCGGATGACGATCATCTGCAACGCTGGCGCTTGGGCCAGACGGGCTTCCCACTGATCGACAGCGCCATGCGGCAGCTGCTCGCCGAGGGCTGGCTGCATCATACGCTGCGCAACACGGTGGCCACGTTCCTGACACGCGGCGGGCTCTGGCAGAACTGGGAGTTCGGCGTGCAGCACTTTCTAAAGTATCTGCTGGACGCGGATTGGTCGGTGTGTGCTGGCAATTGGATGTGGGTATCCAGCTCGGCGTTTGAACGAGTCCTGGACTCCTCGCTGGTCACCTGTCCGGTGGCGCTGGCCAAACGCCTCGATCCCAATGGCATGTATATCAAGCAGTACGTGCCGGAGCTACAGCATGTGCCCAAGGAGTTCATGTAAGTGGAGCTTAGTATCATCGTAGGTTCTTTGGGTATGTTTGTCGAAGTGAAATCTAGAGACGGAATATGTAAAAATCTGTTGAGAGTAATTTTTACTGGACTGGATTTCGTACTTGATAACTCATATCAAGACTAGACCCTCTGAGGGTTGTACATGCTTTTCAAAACTAGCCCCGACTCTTTAACGTTTTTCTACTTTTTAGCCATGAACCTTGGCGTATGTCGGCCGAAGAGCAGGTGCGCTATGAGTGCCTCATTGGGGTCCATTATCCGGAGCGCATCATTGATCTCACGCTGGCCTCCAAGCAGAATATGCTGGCCATGAAGGCGCTGCGTAACTCGCTGATTGAACCGCCGCCGCATTGCAGGCCCTCCAATGAGGAGGAGGTGCGTCAGTTTTTTTGGCTTTCGAACTAAAGCAACCAAATGCCAATTATTATTCCAAGTGTATCTGTGTTTAAATATTGTACCAATATATCTATATTAATGTATGTGTCTGTATAATAAAATTGTGGTCTATATATCATTAATAATGCTTTATTTCGTTTTTTAATTTTTTAATTAAAATATTTGCTACAATACAATTTGTATTTTTCAATGTTTTTAACAGCTTATAATTTGTTACTCGTACATATTTTATTTTAACTTAATTTAAAGTGATTTATCATGTATGTATATATATATATTGTATATATTGTTTCTTTTTTTATGTATGTATAATTATTATTATCATTCGTATTACATTTTCAAATTATATGCAATTAACGGCATTTGAATTAAATTAATTTATTATATTTTTTATTAAGAAAAGTTTAACGCGAGTTAATTTAAAAAATTTTTAAATTTATTTATAAATTTTCATTGTTATTGGCTTTACTCGTAATTATGAAAATGTGATTTTCGTTATATTTATTTTTAATTCTCTAGATTCGTCGTGTATATTTTATTTTAATGCCTAAAATTGTATTTCGAATCTAATTTTTGCATTTTGTTGTAGAATGTGTGCAATATTTTTGGTTACCAAGGCCAATATCATGAGATAAGCTAATGGATTTCATAATGGGACCTAAAAAGATTTATTGTTGAAACTTGAGTCCCTCGACAGTTGAGAACAGAGAACAGCTAACTCCGACAGTGCCGAAGCTTCTAAATTCTTCACAAAGAGTCAATCAGTTAAATAAAAAACAGTAGGCATATTATATATTAGAATAAATGTTTGTGGACCCGTTGCAAAGAATTAAATACAAAAACGAATTTTTATATAAATGTACTCGTATAGTTTATAATTTTCAGATTTCAGATGGAAATACAAATAAATTCGAATAAACATTTAGAGCGCATTTTTGAAAAAGTGTGTGTGTATTTATACATCACGTAAATGTAAATGTCACATATAGTAGTATACGGTATTGCTGAATAAATAATCCGACCAACGAACCAACGAAATTGAACGGTAACTCACAGCAAATAACAATTTTCTCTTTATACATATATATATTTTTGAATATCATCTCATAACGCATTTTATTGTAACATATTTGCAAATATACACACTAGTGTGTGTGAGTGTGTATAATGTACATACGCACATAAATGCTGACAGACATACACATGTATCTACACTCTGTCTATGCATTGTTTACATATTTGTATGTGTGTACTCGTCTATAGGTGTATGTGTGTGTGTGTGTGTTTAGGTTCCAACAAAAACCCCGTCTCACTTTTGCCTACGAAAACAAACGCAGTCGCCCCATTAAATATGCAATACTTCCAGCATTATGTAAATTTTTTTGTCTGCTCTTTTTTTAACTCTTTGCAATACACGTTTTAAGCTTATGAGGTTCCATTAATTTCACTTTTGTGAGTTCTGTTTTCTTTCTTTCTTCTTTGTTTAAATAAAGTTTATATTATGTTTTGTAGTTACTATATATACTCGTTCATAGGGGGCTTCTATTGAGTTCATTAAAATAGAGTGTCACTAATTTGTTTTATATTGCGTTATTTTAAAGAGTTCTGTTAAAAGCCCTTTGTAGGTTTACTTTAAAATGGACGTTTTTTATTTAGATAGATAAAGTTTATACTTTGAGCAGAAAATAGCGGCAAGTACTTGAAGTATTCGGTGTGCCTAGAGCGGAATTCGGAGTTTTAGGAGGTGCCCTATATGTGTGTGTGGTATTATTGTGTATGTGCTTTAATTCGAGTTTAAACATTACATACAATTCTGGCAGTATATATTGTATTTTTTTTCTAAAAAAATTCGTTGAAAACTCTAAAACTAGATGTGGTAATCTGCAATGGTGATCGTGTGTTATAAACACTACTTAATGAAAATCCAACAATTTTAATTGGAACTATCAACAAGGTAAGTTGTGCCACGAGTCTTCTCAGGAGACCGAGTCAACTTCAAAGAGACATGAAAAGTACTTTGATTCAGCATTTGTTGTTATTGGTATTGCTTATATATTATACCGGAAAAGAAACGACAATCCTGTTTTGTTTCTGGTTTCTTTGTACATCTGGTTAGTTTTGAATATTTCATGAACTTAAACTCCGAATTAGATTCAGCAAATTCCTTGGCGTAGCAGATGACATCTTCATATTCAAATGCAAATGGAATGCAAGAATCATCCAGATACGTTTTCAATGTAAATATATATATACATATATATATATATCTATGAAGAAATCTGACGACTCCGTTGCACAATTTACATATGCTGGCACAACAATATGCTCCGAAGTTGTCCTATTTTCCACGTCTATGTGTGTGTGTATGTATTTTTTTTATAGTTATTGCAAAGCGGTTAAGTTGACTTCCACTTTTATTTGTTGGTTTTGCTTGGCTTCAACTCACTTGTTATTCATTTTATTTTATATGTTTTTTTAATACAATTGTTGTATTCAGTTGTTGTTAAACTTTTTACATTGGCTTTCATTTACAGTTGCAACTCAAACAATTTATTCCAATAATACAAATTGAGTTCAAGTAAATAACTTTTAATTATCCGTTTACAGGTTTTTGTATAATTAATGCTAAAGTGTGACATTTTTTTTTGCAAACTTTCCTGATTACATTTAATGTACAAAATAAAACTTAAGACTTGTTGCTTGGTGTTTGTTGTTGTTGTTGTTGTTGCTGGGGGTTGTGTGTGGGCGCTAAACTAGAGCTAAGCTTTGCTGTTGTTTTTGTTGTTATACACTTGGTGTTTGCTTTTGTTGTTGTTTGTCTTTAATTTTTTTGTTTCCTTTTTAAGTTAGTTTGTAAATTTATTTATGTATTCCTTTTTATTTCATTCAGTTACTTGTGTTTTTCTTTTTTTATCATAGTTTTTGTGTTGTGTTTTTACATGTACATTTTATAAATTTTTTACTAGATTTAATCATTATCGGCACGCATGCCCCGCACCTCGCCCGTCTGGCGCGCCTTGTCCAGCTCGTCTTTAACCTGATCCTCAATGGCACGTATGTCATCCATTGTTAGACCGTACCAGCGATCAGTAGAACAGAAAACTTGACTGTTATGGAGAAAATCAATATTTATTATCGATTTTTATTAAATGGGACATTCAGATTTCAATTCTTACCGATGGAAGTTTGTGAAGAGACGTCGCTCGGATTTTTGTATAAAATTTTCTACTCTTGTCTGCAGGCCAAACCATTTGAACTCGCACGTAACTAACTTGTAGCAGGTCATGACGGGATCTATGCGCTTCTTCCAATCCGGGCCCAACAGAGGACCACGGCCAGTTTTCTTTGACTGGTAGCTGCATAAAAGAGAAAGATATTAAGTTAATAAACAATAGAGTAAAAATAGCTGTGGATAGGGTCAATATAATTTTTAAAAATCAGATTAGTTATGAAGTTTTGGGGATGTTTGCAAACAGATATACATCTATATTAATAGGCTAAGCTTTCTCCAGTTTTAAACTGTTGATACTTACGTAGTTGGATCCTCTTCGGGCTTGTAGTCCGCAGGCAGGATCGGATCATTAGCAATGTCAATGTGCACCACTTCGCGCACTTTCAGCTTATCGGGCGTCAGTTCATGCACCTGCAACACACAAGGATAACAAAATCGGGAATTTAATGGTCAAGATCATACGGCAGAGTTCGAAAGCAGCACATGCAAAGCGAATAAAATTACATTAGAGGGTTAGTAGCTTGCGTCTATCATATTGTACAATAAGGCCTTTAAGCGTGAGAGAATAAAATGATAAAAGAAAGAGAGATATGCAAAGGTAAAATATATCAAAGATAATACCCAAAGCACTCACATTATCAAATTCGCCACTATCTTCGGAAAAATGTAGCGAATCAATATGTATATGAAAGTTTTGATTCATATAGCCGGGATTCTAACAATTAACAGCGAAATTATAATTAAAATTCCCAAAACAAACGAACCCAATGAATTTCGAATTTAAATTCCATAAACCAGAAACAATTTTCACAATGTAAAATGATAATGTAGTTTTAAATTTTGTTTTTTACAAATGTTAGTATTTATGCGTTATTATTATTTGTTATTATAGTCAATGTAATGGAAGAAAAAGAAAGAAAAACACAAGTTAGTTAAATACTGTGATTAAAATTCACTTACATTCTCTGAGTCTCCCGCATCGCCGACGTGCAACGTGTCGATGATTATTTTGAATGCATCTTTCATGAATTTCGGATTCTAGAATATGGCGCATTTAAAAATTTAGTTATGCATTATATTATACATGAATTTCCCTTCCAGCTTGATATTTATGAACCCATTTTCACCTTATTTTTAGTTTTAACGCTATCTACAATCTTTACAGAACACTTTTAAATAGTATTAAAACTATTTCTTTTTAAATTTATTTAAATTGTCATAATATTATGACTACTAACTACTACATAATTGTAACAACTTTTGAAAATATTACAAAAAAAAAACAAAACAAAAAGAAAAAATTCACATTTTCTTTTATTTATGAATTACAAAATTTCGCCTGTGATATACATTTAGAGATATATTTCAAAGTTTACTCAAGTCTTATAATCGAAGACCTATTATTAGGGGTTTTAAATAAAAAAACTATTTCAATTTTAAAGCTTTTAATAAAACTGTTTAATATACGGAAACATTTAATCTATATAGCAATATCTATCATAGGAAACATTTGCTATTCTGTTTTACTACCAATAAAATTATTTAAATTTACTCAAGCTAATTAACTATGCTATTTTAAGCTCTTCTTTAGTTGTGATTACCATTTTGAAACAAACAGTTGCAATTCAGCTATGAAAGGGATTTAAATGGCTATGCAAATTGGGAAAATTTCCAGAGTTTTCGCATTGACGAAAAGTTTTCGCATTGAATATATTTACCGTAATAATCGTTCGACAATAAGGATAAGCATTCCATGCTTCCTCGTGTATCTCCAACGAGCCTTTAGGCGCCAATAGTCTTATGTATGCTGGAACTTTTGATTGCAGATGGTAGATCTTATATGTATACTGACCGGAATTGTACTTGCCGCCTATAAAACGGGAGAGTGAGACAGACAGAGGAAAAGAGAGATACAAAGAGACGGAGAGAGAGAGAGAGAGACAGAGAAAGGAGCGAGAGAAAAGGAAAGGATAAGTATAAATAAAGCTCGAAAATGGCATTCGGTAAATGGCAAGCTGCTTACCCAACAATGGGAAATTGTCGAAGGGTTCGTTTTTTAATACCTCAATGCCCTCACCGCCGCCCGTGTTTTCCTTTGACGCCTCTGCCACCGAGAATAATTGTGCTACTTGATACTGTAGAGTAAAGTGGAAAAGAATGTTGTATCATAAATAGCATGGGGGCAAAATAATTTTTTTCGCTTACCTCTTCCACGGTTAATGGCAAAGTTACGCGGCTGCAAAGAGAGAAAAGAAGAGAAAGAAAGAGTTAATGCTTGTGTTAAATAAATGAAACAAGGTATTTTTAATTAATTAAATTTAATATGTTATTTATTTTTAATTAAATGTAGGCCCAGCCAACGCACGGCTGTAATTTCGGCATGCTTGAAAATGAATTTCCAGCACCAACCTAAAAGTATGCCACACTTTAAGCTCAAAGAGGCGACGCCTCACACACACAACACGTGTGGCGCCAGTGTGTGAGTGGCAAAGGGGACAGCGTCGTCGTGCTATGGATTTATTCAAAACATAATTGCGACGCCCTTGAAACTTATTCGCATTGGCTTCACTTTTTTGCGGGTTTCTGTGGGATAACCTAAATTGAAAAAAAAGTACTAGCGTAAATACGAAGAGAAGTTTATTGGTCAAGTCGACGTTTCAATACCCTTACGAATTGCACATGTAAGAGTAAAACGCAATAACCAATATCTTCTTTTTAGTGTGGCATAAATGGATTAAACTTTACATTGATACACAAATACATATACATATAAATGAATTTGATAAGCCCATTAAATTCAAAACAAATTGTTTCATAAAAAGGGTTTTATTAAAATTGTGCCAATTTAAGTTAACTTCTTATTTTAATTTGAAAATGTTTGACCTGGGTCCCAAATAATTAGCGGAATGTTGCTCACCAATTTGTCAGTCAAACAACGCAAACTGTTTTTTATAAAGATGTATAAATCTGAACATAGAAATTCCTAAAGTACGATATTTACAAATTATATTTATTTATTTTATTTATAATTATATTTATTTATTTACAAAGTAAAGTGTTTTCGCAATTTTAAACCCTTTTATAAAGTAATGCCTTTATTATATCTAACTTGCGTTACAAACTTGTTTAAATAGTTGCTGGACTTGGCTAAAGGCCAAAGCATTTCGCTAGGAAATAAAAGTGAAAACGCTAAAAAAGCTTTACTTCTCTGCCGGCGTGACGTAAGCTTTTGATGCAGCCGTTAAGCTGGCGAAGGTGCAAAACTTGGCCCATAAAACTGACGCAGTCAAGTTTCTCATTAAGCCACGTTTTACGAGCCGTTGTCGTCGCGACGCGTCGTCACCTTGTTTTTTTCCTTTTGTCATTATCAAGCTGAGCTGGGCAACAACATGAGAATTGAGAATTGGGTACAATAGGAATTTCTAGTCGGTTGTTGCTGGGGCGCCGCTGTTTTTGAGGCGACTTCCAGTAGCAATTAACCTTTTGCCATGGTTGACACGTGTAATGATGTGTTGCTAATTGCCTGCCTAATCGGGCCACATCGAGCCGGGCAGGCGTTGCCCTGTCTTATTGGACTCTTGCGAGTCACTTAACCCGAGTGCCGTGTGCTGAGTGCGGGCCAACAGTTGCCTCAGCTGCAACTTAATAAAGGTTAAAGTTCACCAAACTTGACAACTAGAGACGCTGACAGGCAATTCGTCGCCCCGTTGCTTGAGTGGGCGTGTCTGGGCAATTTATTCGCAAACTGTGCGTCGTGCAAATTGACTTATTTACACTTAATTTGGTGTGCAAAACGCTTAGTCCTTAAGCTGTGGATAAGCCGAACGTTGCGTAGTAGATTAGAAGATTTAGGATACATGGTCAAAGAAAATTGCTAAGGTTTTATTTTATGTTTTTGCTTGGGTTCAAGAGAAAAACTAAGTCTTTAAATATACGTATTTAGGTGTTTAAATTTGGTAAGTATTGGGCTTTTTTTAAATTAAGTAGTATAAAGTAAAGTAAAAGAAAAGATAAAAAATAAATTGATACTTCGGTAAATGCGACTGGTAAGTGAATCTTTAAATATCATTGATTCGCGAGCATTTTGTGTAAATATTTTCAGTAGTAAAGCAGCTGCAATCAATTTTTCTTGGCTATTAATAATATATCAAGAAATATCGATTGGTGTAGTGCCAAAAAGAAAACTGGGTTCTTGGATACTGCTAACTTGTACACTTTTTGTTATAAATGTGCAGTAAGAAATTGTTTGCTGTTGAATATATGCCTACATTTTATGTATTATATTTATATTAACATATGCTTTAATTGTTGTTAAAGTACCGTTTAAAATATATATTTTTTGAAATCAGTAATTCAATTTTTGATCAATTTTCAGTATTTAATAGCAATAGTCTATATTATTACCATTATTTTATATATATTTTTTTAAAGTAAAATTTTCATTGTCAAACATGTTTCTACATACATAAATAAAATAAAAATGAACCAAATACGTAAATAGGCCGGTATTTGAGTTAGTCCGTTCCTGCAATTACTTGAAAACTTTCCGCCTATTTAAACAAATTGCAAAAAAATCGTACATTTTCCGTTTCGCTTGCCAGTTTAATCAGTTGCCGTTAAATCAATTCAAATTGGAAAAGTTTCAGATAAAGTAATGTTGCTCATAAAGTCGTCGTCCGTCCCTTTGCTCAAAGTTTCTGCACAACAAGAACTTGCCTCAAAGTAACGAACAATATCAATAAAAACAAGAAAAGCAACAACAACAACAGCAGAGAAATGACTGCGGCAATTTTGGTGCCAATAAGATAAGTAAATAAGTTTCTGGAGGAGGGTTCAAAATAACTGGGTCAAAATTCAAATGGTGAGAGATCAAAGCGAAATGTGTACAAAAATTGTGAAGCAAAGCGAAACGACAAACGACAGAAAGAAAAGGCAAAAGAAGTAGAATAATAGTATAGAAAGCTATGAAAAAGAATTATGCAAAAACAAAAGAGAATTATTTAAGACTGGGAAGTACCGTACTTAACTATTTTATATGGCACGCATGGAAAAACTTAACATATGAAAGAGAGAAGGTTGTTATATAAAAAGAGACACAAACAAGTGGGAGGCATCTTGGAAATTGCCGCGTTTCGCCTGAGCTGTCAAAAGTTCGAAGTTGGGGCAATAAAAGCCAAGAGAGTCACGAAAAATAACACAAAAAATATTGAATAACTCTTAATGAGACTTGACCAAGAGTCCATACGCACTCACAATATGGTTGGCTAGTTATGCGAGCGGGGACGGGGGTTGCGGCAAGGTCAGCCCATTGAGCCGAGGTCCAAAACACAAGGGGCATTGTTTTGCCTTTGTTGGCATAATTGAAAATGAAAAGTGAATGCGCGGCTGTGTGTGTGGAAGTGTGGCTGTTTGTGTGAGAGAGTGTGTGGCTGTTGGCCAGATGAGACATGCATGGCCAAGGCTTAGCCGCCTGTGCGGTATGTTTGAGTGCCCGGATTCCACTTGAATGGACCCTAGAGATTGGCTTTTTCATAATTGAAGACCAATGAGAAATAGGGGAAATAAAAATGGGATAGGTTGTGCGTAGCATACAATTCGCTCATATGCATTTAACTAATAAAAACATATGAAATATCAAGTGTTTTAAATTTCATCACATTCAATGTATTATTCTATGTGGTATAAATATAACGATTTGTATTTAAAGGTTATGATAAAGAAACATAGCTCTAAACAGTCTAATTATGGAAGTGCTATTAAAAAAAACAATGATAATTTACGAAAAACAACATTCAATTTAATATTTCTAAAAGTTTTCTGAATAAAAACTCGGCAAAAAAGTTTTTAAAAGTATGAAAAACAATCGTGCATTCCTAGAGTCTGGAATTTCAGCCACATAAAAAAGACAATACAACATAATAATAAAAACATGCAATTATGAACACCAAATTTTACTATTATGTTAACCAGGCTAAGATCTGCGTTAAATCTATCTATAACTCACATATAGGTAACTCCTTCGATTGGTCTTAATACAAATATTCAGCATCATATCCAAAATAAATATTTAAATCTAACTAACAAATCTAACTTCATTCAACAGATCGTAATTTTACATTTGCTCTGTAATCACCTCTCTGAATAATTAAATGTATGCATAAAAGCTGTAATAGTTATAACCTATGTTTAAGCTGAAGTTAAAGTTCAAACTGATTGCCTGATTTAAATGCTACCATTAGCATAAAAAAACTTGGCAATTCACATTTACTCTCTGCTGTGCTCCGGGTTCAGACAAACAAAATACCCCACCATAAAACTGGAGCATTTTGGTATATAGTTTTCAAAACGTAATTTGCTTGGGGCTCCATTTAAGGGGGGATTGTAAACGGTCTGGTTTGTTATCTAATCTGTGGGACCAGTAAAATACACAGAAATACACCAACGGAAACCAACCAACTAAAATACCACATTACGAATTGTGGTTGAATGTGCGCGTGTGCCATTTGCCAATTGACCTCAACGTGGCAATGAGGGGGAGGCAGGGGGAGAAGAGGGGACACAGATACAAGATACGAACTGCTACAAAACGGAGCAATTATTAAAGTCGTAAAGTCACGCGAGTTATAAATACAAAAATACAATATGCAATATTAGAAAAGCTTTAACATGCAGTTTAACTGATGTGTGTAAAATTATAAACCTAGCAAATTGGGATATTATAAACGTGCCTGACATAAAATATTTTTTTATCAAATTCAGCAATGTTTACAGCTTTTTTATAACGGAAAAATTGTATTATACACTTAATTGGGAAACTTTTAGATCAGCGAAGTTTGAAAGTTAATGGTGCATTAAGAAAAGCTGAAAATGGTAAAAATCTTCGATTATTCATGCATAACAAATGAAATGATAGATAGGGCATATAATATGATATACAATATAATTTGTTTTGTACTATGCCTCGTTTTTTGTACAACTTAATAATTATTTTATAGTTCCCTTGGGAGCTACATTACTTAAAGTAAAATCTCCGTAAAATGTCTCTCAAAATCCCCTTGGGCAGCTGTCCGCCCAATCTTTAGACGTTAAGTTTGTATAATCGCAATATTTTATTTTACTGTTTCGCTCTCATGTCTTATGAAAATGGAACCTAATTAAATTAAACCTAAGCAATTAAAAATTTATATTTTATTTTTATTAAAACGGAAATGTTGAAAAGACGTTAATTTATATTTATCCTTACCATACTTAAAAATCTGTTCAAATATGGGAAATTATAAATTAATTATTGTTTCCTGCTTTTTTGTAAATTATTTCACAAATATTTTAAGAGGACTTCTACAAAAAAAATAAAATAAACTATATATCGGTTCAAACCGTTATAAGTAAATACAGTTATATTTATTGTTCACGCGACCAAAGTTATCGTAACAATTACCGATTCCAAGTAAATAACATAAAACCTATTCAAAACAAATAAAATTACGACCATTTGGTCGCACACTTTGCAATAAAAATGAATGTTTACACAAACAAATGGATAGCATTGAAAACTATGTGTTTGTAAGTGGTACACGTACTTTACTATAGATTGAATCCTGTTATTCTTTCAGCTACTTTGCAATTGTTGTTTATGTTTCATTGATTGTGGAGAATAAAAGTTTCAACGCGTTGGATAAATGAAGCAAAAGTGCGCCACTGTACAAAATCACATAAACATTTTCCATTGGCAATGGCAACAGTCGAAAGTGCTATCTAGATGATACCCTGTACTTAGCCTCAAATTGTTTATTTTTTGCATTGCGCCACACTCTGGATATCTGATTCTTAAATAAGTTCTGTGCTAATTAGAATTCAAATTACTTCATTTATTTATTATAACTGAAATAGTCTATACCTCAATAATTTAAGTTTTGGGAGGGCGCGTCGAATACATCACAAACAGGCCGCAAAGCAGGATTGAATTTTAGTAAACCAGAACTGAACCATATATTTGTATAACATATAGCAAATATATTACTATATTACAAATATTGTCCGTAGGTCTTTAAAAATTAGAAACTTTAAAAACTTGTACGAAATCTGTATGAGATCTTTGTTAGCTATATTCATTGAGAAAGAAATGAGGCGGAAATGTATAGAAGGGAATAATCATTCTGATGAAGAATATATATAGTTGAAGTGATCTAAGATAACTTCATCTGCGCGTTGTATACATGAGCATAATTTCATTATACCCTTAATTTATCCAATTTTAATAGGTATAGGGTATAAAAAATAATAAAAAATCAAGATCCATTATTATTATAAGTTCTCTGTTTTCTCCGCTAACCAGTGGCCGCAATTAATTACTGATTTGCGGTTAAAAAATGTTTACGAGTTTCACTTTAACTTTGTCGCTTTCAGTGCTGTTGACAGTTTTTCATTCACATCGTGATATCGAATAAAAAACAGAGAATGGCAAACAATATAAAGCTTACTGTGCAAACATACACATCCCCCGCACTCCGGTTTATCCACACCGTGTGGATGCCACAGAATTTCATTAACGACAGCTATTTATTGTTGACGGCGGTTTTGTGGTTCTCGAAATTTGTTTAGGTTTTAGTATTTTGTATTTACCTTTTCCACCTTTACGCAAATGTTGATTTAGCAAAAAGGTTTTTTGACCTGTTAAGTGCTTTCAAATTAAATTTGCGTTTAAATTAAATTTAATATCATGAAATAATTGATAAAAAGTTGTGCGTGAATCAGTTGGAATGTCGCTTATTTAAAGAAAAATTACATTTTGCAACATAGAAAGTTAAATAACATGTATATAGTAGATGTAACAGTGTTGTATAACAGTTCGATCTCAAGTTCAACAACAGATTTGTGCTTCGAGCAGAGTTTGAAAAAAACAGTGACCGTCAAGGTTCATTAATTTAGTTTGTATTTTATATACACTTGCAGAGGGTATCCCAAATTTAACATGAAACGTGTAACGCATTTGAGGCCAGCCATGACTTTTTAATATATTACCATAGTTGAACAACGATTTAATCGCTTTTATATTTTAAAAACATTTTATGATATTTATTAAGTTTAGTTTTTATGTGACTATGCTTATCATTTTTGTCATTTGAAAAATAGGATTCTAAAAATGAGAGGTTTTCGCTAATTACAATCAAGTCTGAAACCGAATCGTGTTAATTTGCTAACCAACCCAACATATTTGTATTATTTATAGCAGCATGTCCAATTAAATATTTCACACATTTGCAGCATGAAGTGACAAAAATGTATGAATATTTACAAAGTAAATTTGTTAAGTATAAATATCTATTCTTATACTTTCTATATTTATTTATATGATTGTATGATATGCCCTATCCAGTCCTATGAAAGCTTTAAATATTATCAATTGTCGCACAAAGTCAAATCGATTAAAAAATGTAAAAAAAATATTCAAGTTTTATTTTTGGCAATTTCCGCTCGTAAATGAAATAACTCGTGGCACGAGAGGAAGGGAGATGACCAGATGGCCGGAGACATGGCTATCAACATGAACAACCTGCAAATGACAAAATGCACTCGGACTGAATGATGCGTCACCCCAACGGATATACAGTGGACGCTCGATATGAGAAGCAACCATTAATAAGCGCCACTCCATGAATATTAAACGCTATAAAATCAGAAAAAGAAAGAAAGAAACAACATACTGTGCACAATAATTAACATGTCCAATAATCAATATAATATAATAAAGTTCACTGCCCTCCGATTAAATTTGTTTGTGGTATCGGGCGACCACTGCACTGCGATTTGATTTCAATAAACACGTCCCGTAATAGCTTTTCGATAATTTAAATTACCTTCAGAACCAATTATTTCCAAGTTCCTATTATTGTGCGTTCACTGTACCTGAAGCAATGCCATAAGTTTCGCACAGAGAAAGATGAATAGACATATGTACATATGTATGTAATTACATGTATACCCTGCTCCCATTGCAAATGGTAAAATAATACAGTAAAGAAAGAATAATTTATAATAAAAATATATATTCTTGAGCAGGGCAACAACTATGTACGCAGTTATCTTGGAAACTTTAACGGCTATTTATTATATGAATTCTCCTATACCGTACAGATAACAAGTTTATCATTTATTTTATATATTGACCCAAATAAATGAATGTACATATGTCTGTATTAAATATTGCTAATCGGAATCTAGGTGTATCCGGTTGCACTGTGTGCGTACTATTCCACAAATATCTATAAACATGTATACAAATACATATGCACATTCATACCTATATATGTATATACAAATGTAGTAAAATCAACAACGTAATTGATCGTTTAAATCGTATAAGTAACGCCTGAAATAGCCCTTTGGGCAATTAAAAGCGCATATATCAGCCAATTGGCACGAGCGCAAGTGGGAGAGAGAGAGTAAAACACACACATACACACACATGAACATATCTTATTGGAACATGCGACGACGTTATCAACGTTGCCAACTTGTTTGATTAAAAAGTTGCTTTCGTCGCTGCTGATAACGCAGCTGGAAAACCGGCGCGAAAAATCGCACAAAGAGGGAAGACGAAAAAGACAAACAAAAGCGAGAGAGCCCAAAGAACGGACGAGTTACCACTAATAAATGCGTCACGCCAAAGGCTACTTTACAACACTCACAACAAGAGCAACAACAATTGGTAACGTGGCAAAACAATACTCTTCGGTGTCTTACGTTAGGGGCACATGCAATTCAAAAACGAGTACAATGAACATAGTGCTGAAAGCTTAAATAGCTTTGCATTGCAATCACAGTTAATCGGTTGGCGTTGAAAATTATTACGTCATCGGCGAAGTCAGGTAAACAACGAAAAGCAACGGCGAAAATAGTATATGTGTAAAAAGCAAAGTGCACGCTGATAAGCCAACATTTGTAGCACACGCTGTGACAAAAACAGAGGAAGTTCGCAAAATTAAAGTAGAAAGTTAGTAAAAACTGAAGCAATTGTCGAGCGGTTGGCAACGCGACTCAAGTAACGAACGAGAGCGCAACACCAAGGAGAAAGAGTGTGAGAGAGAGCGATGCGAGTGGTTCGCAGCTGAGCACAAATGAGCGTAAAATCGATTTGTCACAAACAGCGGCTTGTGCACGTTTTTGCAACAAAAAGAATATAGATTTATAACAAATACATACATATATTACTTACAATTCTTTGATCTGCATTTTTGTTGTGTTTTCCAATTGTATTGCTCCGTTGATTTACTGCTTGACAGGTAACGAATGGGAGAACAACAGAGCGTGAGAGAAACGGAGAGAGGGGAAATTTTGATTTAGATATTTTTGAAATTGAATGTGTTGCACTTGAAGGCAACCTTCACACACACACACGCACGCACGCGATCTCGGACGAGGATGCGTTTTTTTTCTGCATGTATTTTCAGCGACAATGGACAAATTAGCTTTTCATTAGTTAACACACTTTTCTTTTGCTTTGAGACTTGTGCAACGTTAAACGCGGCCTTTAACTGCCCACTTTTTAAATAGTTTCTTCTTTTTTGTTGTATGTCGGCAAAAAGCACGAGTCATACATAGACGCACACATACACACGCCCGCTCTCACATACACCCTCGCACACGCACGCACACACATACATGCGAAGGCTGCTTGCGCCAAATTTTGCAACAGACACGTACAACTTCTATTGCTAATTGTGTTGGACTGGCGTTTTGTTTACTCGCGGAAACGGTTTTCGTATTCTGTTTCAGCAGTAATAGTAATTGATTTTTGTACACGACGACCAGGCGAAGTGTGACCGAGCTGTTCAAACGAAAAAATGACGTACAGTACAACGATACTTGTTTTTCGATGAGTGAGTACATATCGATGCTGTCGTTATCGATACATCGCTCCGAGTTATCGCTTAACCTGCACGTGTAGAACGCAAAACAAAATAAATGCACCCAAATTGTTGAAGACTATAATATAAATATGGGCAAATTAAACGTAACGGTGCTGCGCTACCTCACCAAGGAGGACTTCCGCGTGCTGACCGCCATCGAGATGGGCATGAAGAATCACGAACTGGTCCCTGGTCCCCTCGCCGCTGCGATTGCCAATCTCAAAACTGGCGGGGTCCACAAATTGCTCAAAGAGCTCTGCAAACACAAACTGCTGGCCTACGAGCGGGGCAAGAAGTGTAAGTTGAACTTGAGATCCATCATTTCCATTCCCTGCCTGACGGCAGTCTGTGGCGCTTACAGATGACGGTTATCGCTTAACGAACACGGGCTACGATTACCTCGCACTCAAGTCGTTGACGCTGCGCGGCTCTGTCAGCTCCTTTGGCAATCAGATTGGCGTGGGCAAGGAGTCCAACATTTATGTGGTGGCCGACGAGGATGACACGCCCATTTGCCTGAAACTGCATCGCCTCGGACGCACTTGCTTCCGCAATATTAAATCGAAGCGCGACTACCATGGACGCCGGCACAAGGCCTCCTGGCTGTACCTGTCGCGAATTTCGGCGACGCGCGAATTTGCCTACATGTCGGCATTGCACGATCGCGGCTTTCCCGTGCCCCGGCCCATTGACTTCAATCGCCATTGCGTGCTCATGGAGCTGGTCAACGGTTGGCCCATGTAAGTGGAGGGTAAGGGGGTTCCATAGTTGAATTTGCTTTTCAATTTCAATCTACCTGCAGGACACAAGTGCACGAGCTGCTGGATGCGCCGCAGGTCTACGATGATCTTATGAATCTCATCGTGCGCCTGGGCAACGCGGGCGTCATTCACGGAGATTTCAACGAGTTCAATTTGATGGTCACCGATGCCGGCAAACCCATATTGATTGACTTTCCCCAAATGATGTCCACCTCGCATGAGAACGCCCAATTGTAATTGCTGTTAACAATCTTGCTTAATCCCCGTGTAATGAATTTTCTCTCCTTGACAGCTTCTTTGAGCGTGACGTGACGTGCGTGCGTGAGATGTTCCGTCGCAAGTTTGGCTACGAAAGCGAGGATTACCCCAAATTCACCGATTTGGTGCGTGAAGATGATTTGGACGCTGAGGTCCACTGCACTGGCTATGGATTCACCAAGGAAATGGAACAGGATCTGCTCCAGGAGTACGGTATGATTGAGGAGGTAGACGAGGCCGACGAAGAGGAACAGGAACAGCTAGCTGATGAGCCGCCCACCTTAGTGCCGGCAGCATCCGCCGAAATTGATGAGTGCCGCAGGCAATTAGAGAACGAAGTGTCCTACAGCGAGACAAAGCCTGCTCAGAAGTCGGACGATGCCATCCGGCGCTACATTGAATCCTGCACCCAATACTTGGGTAATCTTACCGTTGGTCCCGAGGTGCCCGATCAGGCTTTGGCGGCAACACCAAACATCCTGGAATCCGAGCGGGTGGCGTCTATTCCTATCAAGGACGTTAGCGCAGCTGTGGAAAATACTGCAGCACCTGCCTCCATTACAATAGAAGCTACTCAAGTAGCTGACGATATGCACTCGATCAGCTCCAACGACTTGGAAACGGATGACATGCCAGAGCTGGCCGGCCTGGATCCTAATTCGCGCATGTACCGTCTGAAGATGGTCGAACAGTTGCTCAACGATGCAAGGAGTCAGCGCTCGTACTCGACCACAGCCAGCACGATAGCCCCTTCTGTGGTCACGGATCGCATACGTCGCAACATGGACATCAAGGAGAAGCGGGAGCAGCGCAAGCGTTGTGTGGCCAAGGGAGAGGCGAGCGCCGTGCATCGCCATCGCAAGGAAAACAAGGATGTGGTCAAAGAGTACGCTGGCTGGGATTTTTAGCCTTAACTAAAACCGGTGTAACCAACTATGTAAATCTATTATTTTGAATATAATATATATAGCAATTACTAATGAATAATGTGAGTAATGAATGCCGTCTTCATACCCTTTAATGTAATTGAATCTTGGATAGTAAAAGGTAACCCACATATATTATTGTTCTGAAACAGTTTCTATCAACGTTGTCATAAAACATATTTCCGAAAATGCGTTTTTTCCTAACTTTCGGTATTTAAGTATAAATCATCCCTGTTTTTAAATGTTACCGTTAGTTTTATAAATACACAAAAGCTTGCTTGAATAAGTAATTAATAAGTTATTACTCTTATTATTTAAGACTCTGGATTAAAAGAAAATATATTGAGAATCAAATAGGGAATGCAATATATGAGTGTGTGATCATATACATGATCAGTATGACAAACGTGATAATAAGGTAATGAACTGAGGATTTAAATTGAGGGCTTGTATATAGTACATATTCTAATTTGAAAATTACATACATTTATATCGATAGATGGATATGATAGGTCCTGAAAAGCTCAAGTTTCGTGGTCATGTGAAAATTTTAAATTTCAATTTGAAATTGTGATCACATTTGTGTGAAAAAGTGTTAGGGTTTGTTTGCAACGCCCCTTTGGATAGGTAAGCCGAGAAAAAATATATAGTATCTTATATATATATCATATTATCTACGACAATGAAGATCTGTCATGCCTAGATATTATTGAACAAACACATTTTAATTTACAAGGCGGTGTACCTGTACTTAAAAAAAAACAGCTTTCTGTTAAAGGTTTATTTTACAGGGTATGCCCATGTTTAACTAGTTTTGGAGATACGAATTGTTATGTTTCGTTGAAATAAAAGTGCTGATTAATTCAGCTAGAATCTTCCTGTTTATATACATACTTAAGTACATAAATGTATGTCTAAATAAATTCTATTTCGTATTGTGATGAAATCAGATAACGATCTAGATATAATAAACAAGTAAGGGGCTCTAGTCGGGAACGCCAGACTAGGGGATACCCTAAGTCTTGTCTCCGCATTTGTAATTTTAAATCCCCTTGCATGCATTCACACATACACAGTATCACACACACACAAATTCACGCCGCAGGCAGTGCGTTTTTCTCAGTCGCTGCGCTTGGCCCCCACGATGGAAACTAAATTCGTGAATAACTTTTTAACTAAGAACATGATCTTAAAGAAATTTTTACTACACAATAAAAGAATTAAAATCTATGTACAAACCAAAGCCCAAGTTTGTAATATTTGAATATTTGAAAAAATTAAGTATTACAATCGATTTTTATCGATTTTAGTGAAACAGTGCAAAATATCGATAAAAAATGATTAACTCGAATTGTGTATTGTATTACAGAATCTATGGTCGTTTAGTTTGAGTCTCCTTCTGCCTGTTACATACATTTGTACAAAATCATTATACCCTTTTGAACCATTTTTAATGGGTATGATATTAGGGCCATAATAAATAAAAGAATGAATTTAATTTACTTCTGCCTGTTACATACATTTGTACAAAATCATTATACCCTTTTGAACCATTTTTAATGGGTATGATATTAGGGGCATAATAAATAAAAGAATAAATTTAATTTACTGACACATAAAAAGGATTATTTTACTTTTTCTGGTGGTGGTTAAAAGCTAACCCATTCAGAGATAGGAAAATTGCATTTATCTTAAAAGAGTCGATTCCTTAATATTTTTTGAATTCAACTGAATGCATAACATGCAGAAAAAACAAATAACCGAGTTACTTAAGTAAGTTTTAGATAGGTATGAGCAATTTTTTTTTTAAATTTAGTGAAAGTGAATTGCATTCTGGATATATTATCTTTATTTCTCAGGGTGCAAAGTACCCATTTATCTGCTTTCATGAAAATAAGAAATATAAAAAGAAACTTATTTTTTAAGTATTCATACATTTATATGAATAAAGTAAATAAATAAAAGAATAAAATAATATAAAATAAATTTATATGAATAAAATTGCTGCCATGTTGTGATAAGATTTGTACGAGATAAGATATATGATCTTGATAAAAAGTAAAACTCAGACATTTTAATCTTACTTGTGTTGTAAAATTCAGTGACCAAGAATATTACGAATATTCAATCTGTATTCAACCGAGGGTCCTGATACTGATATTTTTTAATATTTGTTTAAGCCCAAGCAACTTTGACAACAAAGTTATCTTAAATTCAGCCAGATAAATGTTATTTAATTTGAAGAAAAAACATCTATTATGTACAGATAATTTTATTCGTAATTTAAGTATATACATATAGTAGTGTGATCTCAATCTATCAAGTCGAGTAGACCGCAACGATCGAACTCGGGTAGCCATTTTTTGACATTTTCCTGAAGCCTCTTGTTATTGTACATGCCCTTCCTAAAGTTGCGACCCCGCTCATCGTCCCGCATGAGGCCGTTGAAGTCCGCATCTTTGGTGTCTTCGTTGAGCATGATAGCCTGGCAGGTCAGTGCAGCGGTCACAGCTGTAAGAGAACGTGCATATTTATCCAGTTAGTCTCGATCCTAGCAGCTACTCGATGCAGGAGACTTACCCATGAACTTGCCCCTTTCCAGCTGCATTATCAACTGCCTGAGCGTGGGTATATAGCCGCCAAAGTTCAGTGCACGCAGGGTATCGGCCAGCACGGCATGGTAGTATTGAATCAGGGCACTCAGGTGCTCTTTGTGCACCTGTGGCTGCAGCGAGGTGCTGCAGAAATAATAGAGATCCACGGCGGGCGAGGCCCACGCAGAGAACTGAAAGTCTATCAGCAGCATGTCCAGCTCATTCTGGTCGGTTTTGTTCCTAAGCATTATATTATTTGTCCACAAATCGCCGTGGGTTAGGGTATTGAAATCGTCCGCCTGCGGAACGTAAACCAATTCGGTGTACTCCATCACGCGCTTCTGCAGGCGCCGCAGCTTCTCCTCGTAGACGCTGCCCAGCTCTGGACACTGGCCGGCAAACTGCGCGGCCACGCCCATCAGGCTCTCGAACATGGGCGAAAAGGCGCGCGTGTTCCTATTGAAGATGCCATGGTCCAGTTTGGTCAGCAGTCCCGGCTGGCGCTCATTGAACACCGCGGCGGTGGCGTGCATCTTGGCCAGCTTCCGCAGCGCCAACTTGGTGTGCTCCAAGTCGAAGCCCGTCAAGCGATCGCCCAGCACGTAGTTGGACACAGCCAGGTCTTCGAATATGATGGCCGAGTGCTCGTAGTCCACATGAATCGTCTTGGCGAATAGCTTCTCCGCCTGCTCCGTGCCCTCCAGCAGGCCACTAAGGTGTGGCAGAATCTTGTCGTACATAACCATTTCCGTGTGGCTCGCCTGGTAGCCGGCAAAGATGTTGGACAGGAAGGGATCGTTCTCGTACGTGGTCTTCACAATAAGGAACTCCGTTTCCGGCTGCTTGGCGCCGCCCCGCACATAATCCACCTTGACTCTGGTCATAATGCTGGCATAATTGTCGCCCTTGGCCGTTGCTGGCCTGATGTTCAGATCCTCAATGGTGAGCTCCGCATCCTGTTTGTAGCGACGCAGAATGGACTCGACGTATGATGCAGTTAGCCACTGTGGAGCCGGATGAAAGTTATCCTCGTCGTGACTGCCGTTGCTGCTGCCGTTCTGTGTTTCTACCATGTTTAGTTGATTCTCTCGCAACGACCCGAGCAGCGTCCCCAATTTATAGTCCAGCGGTTCCGAAATCTTATATATTATGTACAGATATAATCCATCTGACGTTATGGCGGTCGTAAACCAAGTAGAACTAGACAATTGTAATACTTATGTGGCGCTGATATAAAGTCTATTCCCCTTGGAACCCAGACTTTCGCTTATATACTTACATAAACATTAGTACATATACACGATATATAGTAAGCTACTATCTGCATTTTCTGCGCAGTCATCTGAGCACAAATAGGACTACTATTCTTGATACGGTAGATAGTCGTTACGTCTGGCATAGAATTATAAGCGCATATAGTATCGGGTACATGGTATATAGTAAGTGTGCCCCTTTATAAATCATTTAAATGTGCGTCCGTTTCATGTGCTTGACAACTCATAAACGCGAACTATTTGCACAATAAAGCCAAAAATATACTTAGTTATGATAGTTTCACTTGCGCGCTTAGCATTTTTCCCACCTTATCAATGGGATAGTCTATTACTGAGATCTTTGCACGCTCCGAAACTTATCTCGCACGTTATTCACTTTATATGTGCATAAACATTTCATGACGTCGTTTTTCGCTTTGATAGCAAAAAGTTGCCTTCAAAAACGAGACACGCAGTCGAGTTGTGTTGCATCTTTTATCGCATTGTCTTATTTTTATTTATATTTTTAATTTCCTAGCTTCTCGAAACGTCTTTTAGACGTGAAAAATCCTTTCATCTCTATTATTCTTTAGTCATCATGACGATCAGTTCTAATAGAGCCTATCTTGAAGTCAAAATAAGAAAAAAGACACGCAAAATGAAAATGTTGCTGTTGGCTGTCGGCGAATTCACAATACCCTGTTCAAACTGTAATTGTGGCTTAAAATAGTCGAAAATAATCATATTGATGATTGTTACCTGAAAATAGTGATCTTACAATTTTAACGTTACGAAACTTTAGGGGCGGAAATGGCTATCTCTGCCACGGTTTTTTAGTTAGAGGCTCCATATTTGAAATATATTTAAGTGGAGAGCTCCCCCACACATCACAAAAAAATTCAATAATAAATATATTAGAAAATGCCATCAAACATGAAAATCGGTTCCGTTTTGACAAAGTTATGGGCGTTTGAAATATGGCGCTATGGAGAGCCGAGAGCTTTACATGTCAAAATTTTTGTAAATTTTTGCGTGATTTTTGACAAAAAATTTAACTCCTCAGAATCGGTTTAAATGTGATTTTTTATGCTAATTGTGAAAAGCACAATCGATTAAAAATGAAAATTTGCATTTCTAAATTTTGAAAAAAAAATTTTTCGAAAATAAGTAAGGGGGAGTACATTATATTTTATCAAAAAATCCAAAAAATTTTATTTTCAATAATGAATATATTTGAAATGCAGAATCAATCTAGAGAACAAGCCATGAACAAAATGCCATCAAACATGAAAATCGGTTCAGTTTTGACAAAGTTATGGTCGTTTGAAATATGGGGGCTATAGGTCCAAGAGCTTTACATGTCAAAATTTTTGTAAATTTTTGCGTGATTTTTGGCAAAAAATTTAACATTCTCAGAATCGGTTTAAATGTGATTTTTTATGCTAATTGTGACAAGCACAATCGATTAAAAATGAAAATTTGCATTTCTAAATTTTGAAAAAAAAAATTTTTCGAAAATAAGTAAGGGGGAGTACATTATATTTTATCAAAAAATCCAAAAAATTTTATTTTCAATAATGAATATATTTGAAATGCAGAATCAATCTACAGGACAAAACATGAAAAAAATGCCATCAAACATGAAAATCGGTTCAGATTTGACAAAGTAATGGGCGTTTGAAATATGGAGGCTATGGGTCCGAGAGCTTTACATGTCAAAATTTTTGTAAATTTTTGAGTGATTTCTGATTTAATGATATAGTGATATAATAATCGATTATTTCGAACGTATCGAAACACCTCAAATCGCAAATTTTATCGATTGGTGAATGAAGGTGAATATTTCCCACAATATAATAGTTAGAGTCGCCAAATTTGGTATGTATGTCACCAGCAATGACCCCCAAAAGATTGCGACCTTGATAGCCAGGCCACGCCCATTAGAACTCTCCCAGCCAAGCCAACCAACAAGCTAGTCACCAAATCTGGCAGACAGTGTTTGGATGACCTCCTCTTAAGATCGAGCCGAAAAATGTTTGCCATGCCCACCCCCACGGCCCTTCGAAATATAAAAATTCTGTATTTTTCCACAATAACAGTAATATCTTTTGTGAACTGTGAACGCATATTACGCAGTCGGTTACGTCCGACTGCAATTTTACTTGTTTTTTAAACAATTCCGGTAAGAAAAAAATGGCATATAAAATTTAATTTACATTTACATCTCATCAAGCAAGCCTTTGTGATCAAAATAGGGCAAAAAGCTCCTTAGTTTCTTTTGAAATATCTCGTTTTTATAGATAGAAACTCGCAAAGCAACATCGTCTTCGGCCTGCGACAGACTCTTCTCAATAGAGAACTCCTCGGAACCCGTGTGCAGCATGGCGGGCAGGAAAACCAGTGAGCAGAAGATGGCTGTAAAAAATATATTTAAAATTAAGCAAAGTCAAAACTAAAATTTTAACCAGAGATCAGTTACGCACCATAGAAAGCACGCGCTTCGAACTGCAGCTGGAACTCGAATAAGCTGGGCACATGGCCACTAAACTTGAGTTTTTTCAGGGCCGCCACAAGCTTCTGGTAATAGAATTGGACCAACTCGGCTTGGTGATGCTGGCGGAGATCGTCTTGCACCGAGGTGCTGAAAAAGTAGTGCAAATCGATTGCCGGCGAGCCCCACACACTAAACTGAAAATCAATGAAGATCATATTGCTGGGCTTGCCCTGGTCTTGGTAATTGAACATAATATTCGTTGTCCACAGATCCCCGTGGCACAGAGTTGCGAAATCGCCTTCGCTCAGTTCCATCGTGCGCTCACTGTACTCCATAATACGATCGATGACTCCATTCAGCTTAGCTGCATAGCGCTGATGCAGTAGCTTATCATCCTCAATGGATGTTAAGAGGGCCCCCAGCATGTTCTGCATGATGGGCTGGTAGCCCCTAGTGTGTCTGTTGAAGAAACCTCGATCGTACTTCGTGGCAAAAATACCAGGCTGCCTCTCGTTGAGCACGGCCGCAGCCGCATGAAACTCGGCCAGCTTCTCTAGCACCAGTTGTGCGTGGTCCAGATCCAACTGCTTTATACGATCCGCCACCAGGTACTTATCCAGAGACATGTCCTCAAACATGATGGAGTCGCGTTCTCGATCCACATTCACAGTGTCTGCGAACATTTTTCTGTGATCGCCCAGCCTTTGCTGAATGATCTTCGCCAGCTTGGGCAGCACCTCCTCGTACATATCCATTTCGCGGACATAGATGCCATATTGTTCCAGTATATGCGCCGCTGGGTCCTTGTCGGCGAATGTGGTCTTTATGAGAAAGGTGTTCGTGTGCTGGCGGAGACTCTTGTCCGTGTATTTCACAATGATGCGTGTCATCACGCTGGCGTAGTTCTCCCCATTGGCCGTGGCGGGTTTGATGTGAAGCTGTTGCAGCTGCAGTTTTGCATCTTTCAGATACGTTCGCAACTTCTGCTCGACGTACTCGCGTGTGAGCCAAGCGGGCGCTGCAAGAAACTCCTGAATTGTCTGGCCGGACATAATTGTTCGCTCGCAGTCACAGTTATTAAACGATTCTGAGCTGCAGCCGTAGAGCTGATCCACTTTTATACGGCGCTCAAATTTATGATAAGGGAATCGTTGGAACTGTGTAAACATCATTCATTCATTTTGATTTAACGGGCCAATTACTCGTATACGGCTGCACACGTCATCGTCGGGGTCGTTAGAGGCTACAGATAATACCTTATAGTAACTACATCTCTGCTTTTATTATGGATTGCAAACAAGCTCTCGCGTTGTTTGTCAAAGCTTTGCACGCTGAGGAAAACTACTAAATGCAAATTTTGGTTTTTTATGCCTACATTGTATTTTGGATGCTCTCTTATTCCAAAAATATAACTAATAGATTCGTAAAATATCTGTTACATCAATGATCCAATTCTAGAATTTCATGCAATCTTCTTGCAGCTGACAAGTTTAAATACGTTTGTTAATCATCAAGGAAATCTTTAAAGTATGTTTGAAATATATATTTTTCGATTTTGGGAAAACAGGGAAAGTATCATTAAATTTAAAAAAACTTGATATGTGTGCCATAGATTTGGTGCGTTTGGGTTTTATAGTCCCCGAGATCGGCGTGTTCATACAGACTGCCAGACATTGCTAAATTAACACAAGTGTTGATACTATTCAAGAATATATATATACTCTATGAGAGTCGCCAATGCATTTTGTCACTAGGTACATTCATTTGCACAGCGTCATTATATATTTTATACCCCTCTTTTATTAGGAATAATGATGGGCAGTATAATATAAATTGAGGAAATAATCTCTTTTCAAATATACGCAGCTTTGAAATACCCTTTTTTCTGGTATATCATTTATTTGTATCTGCGAGCATGTAGAGGACAGCTGGCCAGACAAAATAAATAGATAGATCTTGTTAAATTATAATAAAGTTTTATAATTTATAGCTGAAAAATAGTAGAATTCTCACCAATTATTTTAGGTTCAATAACGTATGTGTTTCTGCCGAACTTGATTGACATTTTCACTCTAAATTATCAAAATGCTATTATATAATATATTTATTTATTTTTATGCGCCAAATAAGGTGCCCACGTGTTTTATAATCACCAGATATACCCAAAACCCAAAGTTCTATGAATTAAAAAAAATCGCAATTACAAATCTTAATTTTTAAAAAACAAGCGAAAGTTCGAAAGTCTCTTTTAAATAATGGTGATCGATTACATTGATTTATCTAAGTCGAAAAAGATATCTTAATATATATATATTAAAACATATCAGACATAGTCGTTACATTAAACCGGTTTATCTCGGGAAAATAAGGCAATATATTGGAATCAAAATACCTTTTAAGCCTTAAACGGATCAAGACTATCGATTGGCATTAAACAAATTCCAATTTTATATTTTGTCCAAATGATGAGGAATTACATCATCATATTTTTAAAATTGGGTCTCTTCTGGAATCAAACATTCCTGATTTCATTCGATCTTACAGACCCAGTCTAGAAAGTAATGCTTTTTGAAGATCAGACTTAATTCATCAGAGTTATAAGGACTACAAACTTCTGTTTGCGAAGTTGGAGGATAAGTTTGTGGTTGCAGCTCTTAAAAGTATGCAGTAGAATTGTGTGCCCGTAGGTTTTTTGTTGTCTTAAGGATTCTGTTCGCCTGGTACTTCTGCTGAAATTTCCATTAGGAATCATCCAACATTTTTACCTTAAAAGTAGATCTATATAGTGATAGAAGTAGACCGTATATTTATTATTTATTTACATTTATATTAATAATATTTTAATATATTATTTTTAAACCCTATTATATATAGTACATATATTACCATTTGAAAAGTGGATCGTTGTGTCTTAAAATGTATTCATACATTGCACACATACATAAGAATTATAGATATATATTAAATATAACAAAATATATAAAGATAGTTATTTGACTAAAATCTAATTGTATTTGGCCAGCAAGCTAACAGCATTGATTAACCTCGAGCAGCCCCTTTCTATCGAAAACCGGCATCAGGGCCTTGAGATTCTGCTGAACAATGGGATTGTTGTAGAGACGATTCTTGAAGCGAACGCCACGTTCATCATCGTTCATGAGAGCATTGAAACAGGCGTCCGTTGGATCCTCGCTGATCATGACGGGCTGCACCACGACCGCCGAGTGCATGGCTATAAAACGAAAGCACAGTTAGCCCAAAGTAGACCCAAATAATTCAGCCCAAAAATTAGCTTACCAAAGAAACGCTTCTGTTCCGCCTGCAACTGAAACTGGTGCAAGCTGGGAATGGGGTTCTGTTGGTAGTTCAGTTTTGTGAGTATATTCTTGAATACACCATGATAGAACTCGAAGAGAGCGTCCTGCTCCTTCCGCCGCAGTGGCTCCCTCAGCGAGGTGTTGAAGAAATGATGCAGATCGATTGTGGGCGAGCCCCAGAAGGAATATTGAAAGTCAATGAGCAGAATGTCGACTGGTCGACCCGTAACTGGGTCGTATTTGACCATAATATTATTGGTCCAGACATCGCCGTGCGCCAGGACATTCACCGAATCACGCAGCGGCGCGAAGCACTCACGACCAATGTCCATGTAGTGAGGAGCCAGCTCCATGAGCTTCTGCCCGTAACGTGCGCACTCCGGCTCCTGGCTCATCCAGCGCGCGGCGGCCAGCAGACCGCCCACAAAGTACCCGCTGTAGGCGTTTGTATACCGATTGAAGAAACCTCTGTCGTATTTCTCCAGGTCGCCGGCACTGCGCTCATTCAGCACCGCAGAGGTTGCATGCATCTTGGCCAGTTTGCGGAGAATCAAATGGACATGATCCTTGTCCAGGCGCTTAACGCGATCAGCCATCACGTAGTTGGCCACGCCCAGGTCCTCAAAGATAATGGCCATGCGTTCGCGATCCACAAAGATGGCGGTGGGAAACAACGGCTCAAACTCGTCAATTTCCCTCAAGAGCTCATTCAACTTGGGCAGCACCTCCTCATAGATGGTCATCTCGCGATTGTATATGTCGTAGGGCGCCATTAGCTCCTTGGTCAGCTCGTCGTCATCGATGGAGGTCTTCACGATCAGGTTCTGCACCAGCTCCTCTGGCGCTTGCTGCGAGAGTGTGAAGCGCACACGCACCCTGGTCAAGACACCGCCGAAGTTCTCGCCCGGCCCCAGAGCCGGATTCAGTTCCAGCTGCAAAATCTGCAATTCGACATCCTTGTAATGTGATCTCAGTGCATGCTCAATGTAGTCGTGTGTCAGCCATTCAGGTGCCGCTGCCATTATGTCTTGCTCCAACTGGGATCGCGACGTTTGTGGTGCACTCCGAACGGGTTCACTGACTTATATACGAGGGGGACAGTTCTACTTGAGTAGCTGCCTTTGGTGAAGGTGAAATTCATGCAGTACATTTTACGTCTTTTGGGCACTTTACACTCTGAGAAAAAGGCGGTTCTAAATCGAAATAAATCGAACTCCTCGCTGGATAGAACTCGTACCGTTGGGTTCATTCAATTTCAAGCACATTTCGTTCGTAAATATTCTTAAATTAGGTATAAATAATTTTTGAATTCAAAATCGACTGTCAATGTTAATATGAAAAAATGCTTGAATTAAGTAAAAAATACTACAGATTGCACTTAAAAAAACGTTCTTGATCGAAACAATTACAGTATTTGGGTGTTTCTTGAAAAAATAATTTTCTTCTTAAATTAGGAAATTTGCACTTCAATCGGATGTCGACAATGCTTGTGCTTTTATTAAAAACAAAATTCTAGTAATTTTTTTCCGAGTGTATCTATCATTTACCCTGCGCGCCTTACTTTTACAACTGAGCCTATGTTTATAGCTGAGCCTACGTATGCTCGGACTACTATATACCTACACATAAAGCTTTATATGTTATTTACCCCAGAGCTTACCGCAACAGTGTGGCAACAGGTCCACAGCTCGAGCCGTATGACGTGTGGCAGCTGAATTGCTAGTTAGAGGCGCATGGAAATTATCTAAGTCCGTGTGTAATCTTAAATGATATACGGCTGGGAACATGATTCGAGTGCGCGCCAGAATGGTTACGTACCTGACTTAAAAAGTAGACTGTTCGGTTTATAAAGTAGGTTGCAATTTGGAAATTTAACAGATATGTTTTAATATGAAATTAATAAAAACAATTAGAAAACTAAGTAATATTTATTTGTATCTTCATTAAATATTTAAATAACAAATTTATTTTTTTAAGTATATCTGTAAATAATAGATTATTTATATTATACTTAAAATTTTATAAATGTTACATTACATTGTTAAGATTTTTCATTTTATTTTTAAATAAAGCGTTTAATAATATTGAATTGTTGAACTTGATATAATAATAATACTAATAAAAATAATAATAATAATAATAATAATAAAACTAAATAGTGTATTCAACAATTTTGTTTTTGACTGGTTTTATGCAAAGCTTTTAGATACACGTCGAAGATTAAATATTATGCATATTTGGAATTACGTCAGTCTTTAAATCATTACAGACATGCATGGTCAAACATTTTTTATATGAATTTTGTTTAACTTAAATAAAAAATAAAAAAAGTTTCTGTTAAAAACTAGAAATATTGTTTGTCCAGACGGTGTTAGTAGTACAAATATAGATAGAGATACAACAATAAATTTGTATAATAACCTGAACCAGGCACATCGCATTAGATGAACGAGTGATTTATATACACGTAATTTTCTTTTAATACCAGTTATTTTACACTGTTTTGTAATAACACGCGTTTACAAGATAAAATTGTTTTCATTTTACATTTTTGCTTTTATTTTGCATTAAAATGATTTTAAAATTTCTATAAATTCTTTCCATGCATTTTTTTGATGTTCACCGCTTTATTATTTATAATTATACATTTTAACTTCGCATTATACTGAATTATCAATAATAATATAGAGATAATAATAGATTAATAATTGTCCAAAATGATGAACAAAATTACTCTATTATTTATTTTTATTTTCCATTTATTTATCGAGTATTAAAATTAGATGTATTTGCTTTATTTTTGGCCAAAAAAATTTGATAAAACCTATATATATGTCAGTTTTCTAGAAGAAGGGCTGGCATAAAACATTGAACATAGGTATTTTACATATTGTCTCTAAAGCAGATTGTAGATAAGTAGGGGTAAAACAATAACAAAATGCGTTATCTGAAGGTATCTTCTATAATCGAACTTATATATATAAATTTCTTTAGCTTAAGCTAAAGTGCACTTTGGCGGTTCCAAATGGGTCTTATGCCCAACCTGGACTACCCTACGTCTACTCAAGACCAATTAAAGTCTATATGTGTGTACAAACAACCCCCGATTATGAGAAGTGGCAGTAGCAACAGCGCGTGAGGCAACTTGAATGAGCTGAGGCCGCGTTCGCCCCCATTTACACATGTGCAAATATTTAATCTGTATCTTTTTATCGTGCAGAGATAAATCACAATTGTGATGGGAACACGTCGCCGACACCTGCTACGAGGTGTTGTATAAAAAGCCGTGTGTCTCAAAAATTTGCACACACTTCTTTTGGGACAGCCTTGAGAAAGTTTATTGTGATAGATCAGTTAGAATAGCTGTACAGAATGTCAGTGCCTGATTTGATAAGTGCATTGGACGCCATTCCTAAGCTTTCAACACCTACGCCCGATGCAAATTCCAGTTTTATGGATGCACCCGATTGGCTAACAGAAAACTATATACAGGATGCCCTGCGCAGATTTTACAGCGATCCAATATTGAAGATCATCGCGCTGAATGGCCGTCCGGCACTGGGACGTGGCGAAAACTATGGCGGAGTGCTGACTCGCGTCAAGGCGGAGTTTGTCCGGAGCGATGGCAGCTCACAGATCGGGCACTATATAATCAAGACCTCGTTTGAGAGCGATGAGTACGCGCGGAAAACTATGGAGCCCTACGACATATTCAATCGCGAAATGGCCATCTACGAACAGATCCTGCCCCGACTCAATGCGCTCCTGCTGGAAATGGGCGACGAGGAGCAGCTCTTTGCGGAAACAATGGCCGTCGACTACGATCGCTCGGCGCTGATCTTCGAGGATCTCAGCGTGCGTGAGTTCGTCATGCCCGATCGCCTGGTGGGCTTAGATCTGAAACTGGCCCGCCTTGTGCTGCGCAAGCTGGCCAAGATGCATGCCACTTCGGCGGTGCTGAACGAGCGCGAGTGTGGCGCCCTGGAGACTTACGATCGTGGCATGTTCAACCGCCACACCGACAATTATGCGCCCTGTTTCCTGGGCATGATCCAGGCGGCCAGCAGGCGTGTGGCCCAATGGCCCGGCTTCGAGCAATATGCTGCGAAACTGGATGCTCTCCTGCCCGTCTACATGGAGCTGGGCAAGCGGGTGTTCGACATTAGTCCAGGCATTAACGTGTTGGCCCATGGCGATCTCTGGACAAACAACGTCCTTGTCAAGTACAACAAGTCCACTGGGGAGCCGGAGGATGTCATTCTTATTGATTTCCAGTACGCCGCCTGGGGCTCACCAGCCATTGATCTGTTTTATTTTATGAACACTTCGCTGCAGCTAGACTTCCATTTACATCACCAGGAGGAGCTCGTCCAGCACTACTTTGGGATCTTTTCGAGCACGCTTAAGAAACTGCGCTACAAAGCGCATATTCCCAGCCTCCACAATTTCCACTTGCAGCTTAAGGAGAAGTCTTTTTATGGTAAGTCTGAAACTTTATTTCTCTTTGCATTTATATTCAAACTTCCCTCTTTCGACTCTGCAGCCATGCACACCAGCATTAATATCTTACCCATTCAGCGCAATGTGGAAACAGACAATGCGGACTTCAATGCTTTAATGGAGACCAATCAGCGGGCGATTAACTTCAAGAATGGCTGCTACAGAAATCCAGCAGCACATAAGATTCTACGGTCATTGTTACCCGTATTTGATCGGGTGGGGTTGCTCGATGCGGATCAACAATAACAAGACCAACTATTTCATGTACATTGAAATTGGCAGTTCTCAGTAGATGAGTTGTCTACAACTGAACAACGGGGATCCCAGTGTTTGTTTTAGCCAAAGGCCAGCAGCTATTTAAAAACAATTAGCTTGATAGTTTATAACTATATTCTATACTTTTATAAACTATCAACCTAACTATTTATTTATTAATTGATATCATTTCCCTTACTTATAATGATAAGTTTTAGTAAAATTTTAGTCAAAGTATATCCATGTTGAGTGAAACATACGTGCGAAGTAAAGGACTTCTAACACTACTTAAATATGTGGTTGGTCTCGGCCTGACCTTAAATTAATTGTCTACGCAAATTGATATATTTGCTATTATTAACCAATTTAATCCATGTATATATATATATATATATAAGTATATCATATATATTTATATTTATTTAGAAAAAATAGAAATTCTTGGTTGGTAAGAGGTTGAGAACAGCCTCCAAGATCCATAAAATCTGTACTGTTTTAAAATAAATAACCCTACTTTCACAACAAATTTTTAATTTTATCTGTACTACTACTAAATCGTAAGAAGCTAAACATTTTTGGAGTTAAGCAGTACTTATTGTACTACTCATTTGCTAAATATGTGCCTAAGCAATTTAATCATTTAGAAAGAAGATACTTTGAAATTAATAAACTAAACGAATGCTATACTGCAATAGAGTATCTACTAGTTGACTACTTTACCGTAAAGCATTTTACATTTTAGTTAATTTGGTAATGTTAGCTTTTTGCTACAAGTAAACAAATGCACTTTTATTACCCAAAAAAGAAAAGAAAGATATTTTTGCATGTATTTTAGATAGTACAACATTTTAACATTCGATTATTATATATCAATGGTAAAATATTTCGCTGCCGTTTTCCGGCAAATGAAACAGCAAAAAATTAACCATTTTTCTCAATGTTGATTATCGCATCTTACCAATAAGATTAGTTTTTATTTATTTTTTATCCTATAGACAAAATAAAAATCAAACAACAAATAAAACAAGAATTCGTAAGTTTCCACGTTGGCGAGCATTTCAGTAATATTCTTATTCGCTCTTAAGCAATTTTCATACCCTATAAAATGGGTATGTTGTGTGTAAAAGGCAACATGGCGCGCATTTAATAGCTAACTAGCAGTAGGGTATTTACAAGCCGTACTCACTCACCATTTTATCTTCTCCCTGTGGCTTTTCTTCTTTGCGAGCTTCGCAAGCTCAGAATGGACAATAATAAATACAAAAATATATTATTTTGGAGGGAACTTTTGGTTCGTTCTCAAACGGTACTGAATAAAAGCATATAACATCAATATAAGCTTTTATGCAAATACACAATTATTCACAGAGATATTAATTCATTTTAAGAATTTTAAAGTTAAGCGATCTCAAATTGGCGCCTGCGAGTATGATTGAAATGCTACCCAAATGGCACACAGTTAACCACAAATTGTTAAAGGAGCAGATAGAACTCTTTTATACAGTACATACATATGTCCACACTTCCTGAATCAGAGTTCGAGGGGCTTATCTATAGTAACAAAACAATGTTTGATTAGATCAAGAGTACTTGAACTCGTATTCATTATTACGTTTTGAAGACCTGTAAAATAATTTAAATAGGGTATGACAGAGTTGTCAGCATGTGGATGAATATATAAGCAAATAAAAACTTTTAATCAGCATGAAAACGAACCGATATTAAACTTTATCTGTGAATGTTATACAAGAGTCTACACATCAAATTGTGTGTTCTCGGCTAGACTTTATAGTAGTTGAACAGATTGATAGACTTTCGATCGCGCTATTAATCAATATTTATTTGAAATACAGGGTACGTAAAGAATGTTTAGTTTAATGAAAGCTACTTGTAAAACATTCTTAGCGATTATTTGCAATTAATATAAACAATACTCAAATATCTTTACTGTTATCAAATACTTAACTGTTCTCAACGACCCACTGTTTGTTGAGATTGCATTAAATATCGTTCAATGGGCAACAGGGCTATTCACATCAGACTGTGTATATAATTGTTCACGAGGTAATTGATAATTAAGAAAGCTCTGGTCTCAATAGTAATATTGTTATATTAACTATTTCAAATTAGCAATTCTATTGCAAATTAGCTTCATAATACAAGAAAAAAACTCATCTACATTTGTGAGTGCAATATTTTTTTATACTTTACTGCCTTTAATAGATAGGCTCATTTTTGAACGGTTGTTCTAAACTGCACTTATATAGTATTCCGATTTCGATAGGATCTAGTATATTTATAATGACGAAGTGACGCTCATAAATGCTGATTTTGGTGAGAATAGTTTGAAAAACCAAATATCTTTCATACATAAACTCTGTTTTCGATTGGTAGTTCCAAATGACAGTGCGCCGATCTGCACGAATCCGGGCCTTCTTGACGGTTTATAAATATACTTTGAAACTGTGAGCGAAATTAGCATGGAACACTAAACAAAAAATTAATATACATATATATATTGTTTTCGCAGATGTAATATGTATGTCACAAAATTAGAATACCTTTGGTGAGAGTAAAAAGCTTTTAAAGCTCATGAAATCTTGACAAAAAGAGAGTGGCATAAGATTCGAACTTAGTTTGTTTATAAATACGCAGCAGACCGCACGCTTTCTTTGTCCAATTCCAATTGAAAATGGCCTCAAAAATGACACGTGCAACCCGGACGAGTTGGAAGCGCCCTCCTGGCTGAACCATCAATTCTTCGAGGAAGTGCTGGTGCAGCACTTCAAGGAGTCCAGTCTGAAGGTGACTGATGTGACGATGTCCCCAGCCAGTGCCAAGGGCGATCACTATGCGAGTGTCATGTTTCGGGCCTGCGTTGAGTACTCGACACTGAAGAGAAGGTTTTCGAAATCGTTGATCATTAAGACAATGCCCGAGGTGGAAGGACACAAAAAGGAGTTCCTCGGCGAATCTCACATTTTCCAAACAGAGATTGCAATGTATACGGAGATCATGCCCAAGTTCGAGGCGATACTAAGGGAAGCCGGCGAAGAGACAACGTTTTGTTCGACCTGCGTCTACCACAGCTTGGAGCCGCGGCAGGTGATGATCTTTGAGGATCTGGTGCCTCAGGGCTACCAAGTGATACGCAACAGATATGCCACCTTAGACGAACTGCGATCCGTGCTGGGAAAACTGGCGAAGTGGCATGCGGTCAGTTACAAATTGATAAAGGAGCAGCCGGAAATATTTAGTAGTCTAAAATATGATATAACAACCATACCGAAATTTTTGGAACAAGATTTCTTGATCAACGCCCTGCCCAATTTCATAGACATGATTGGCAAGGTAGAGAGCTTAAAAGAATATCGCAAATACTTTGAGCCAATGCGTGAGAATTTGATCAAGCGCTGGGCAGATATAATACGTGAATATCGTGAGAATCGACAAGAAAATGCCTACTACGTATTATGCCACGGAGATTTTCATCTGCGTAATATGATGTTCAAGGGAAACGACTGCATGCTGCTGGATTTCCAGTTATCCTACGTGGGATCCATTGCCAATGATATACTTTACGCTGTATATATGTTGTTCGGACCGGAGGAACGACTGAACAATTGCGATGAACTGCTCTATCATTACTTTGATAACTTTGTGAAGACATTATCAAAAATTGGCTTCAAGGGAGAGAAACCCAACTTGGTAGAGTTTCGCAGACAGATTTTTGATAGAAGATTTACGGGTAAAGCAGATCTCCCAAAGTAAAATAAATGAACTAAATTGTATTCTGTTTCTTTAATAGATTATTTTCTGCTCACCGTATTTTTGCCTGGCGATTATAGCATGCGCGAGGGTAAGGATCCTGGCGAACTTTTACAGAGTGAGAAACTTCTCGTTGAACTGTTTTATAATAAGGCGTATCAAAAGGAACTGGAGTCTCTACTGCCTCAAATGCTGCACCTCGGCTACTTTGAGCTGCCTGAACAATAATTGTTATATTTTTATCAATGGCAAAATTCTTTACAAAAGTTGCATGTGATTTTTTGTTTGAATTGTAAGAGGCTTATCTTTCAATAACGTATGATACTTAAAAAAGTCGTTGCAATTAATTTCAATTGTTATTTCCTCGTTCAAAGAGATTGCCCACTGTACGACGAACTATCATTTAATATTGTTTAACAGCTAACTGTAATCTTGCCAAAAAGAAAACGTTACGGCTTTTATTTTCGCCATGACAATGAAAAACTTAGAAATATATATATACAAATACGAAAGTACGCACGACTATGAGATATCCTGTTTGATGTAACTTAACATATAATTGCATAATTTAATGAAAAAACAATTGTCTTAAGCGATGCCAAAGATTTTATATCCTTGGAGATATATCGTGAATTTGTGCAAAATATATCTTAAGTTATGAACTATTTGTCTAACGGTTCTTGTCTTATATTTTGCTCATATATTACAAGCACAGGAATTTTAACCATTTTTGGGTTTTTGACAAGGGTATAAAAACAAAACGACAAACTTATGTATGATATGTAGAAAGATAAAGTATTATTAAATATATAAATTATATTTGTAAATCATCAACTCTACTTACTTCAGATTCTTATAGTTGATTTATGCTAAAGTTTTGGATCGAAGATGAACTTAATCAATGCATTAATAATTAAGAAGGGTAAAGATATTTTAATATGACACTCCTCCATCAGTAGTTGTTGTTAATAAGATTGTACCATCAATCAAAACTGTATGCAATGACTAAGCAAAAAGCAAGATATACGCAGATGAGATTATCTTGTTTTTATATATTTCATGTTTTTATCTAACCGGGTTATAAAGATATACCCTGACAACTGAATATATAAAAGCCCACCTGCACATGGCGAGGTGTCTATTAAAGAGCGCTGCCTGAGAATCTCCATACGCAGTTGTCCGTACGAAATGCCGCCGAATAGTGAATCTTACAATCAGGATGAGCTGGAAGCGCCCTCTTGGCTGGACTTGCAGTACTTTAAAGAGGTGCTGAGTGCCCACGAAGGCGATGAGCATGTGGAGATAATTGATTTGAACATCTCGCCCGCCACTGGCAAGGGCGATCACTTCGCAAGCATTATGTTCCGAGCTGCTGTCGAGTATAGGAGCAGCAAGAGCAAATCCAAATCCGTAAAGTCGCTGATCATCAAGACAATGCCCGAGCAGGAGGGACACAAGAAAGAACTGCTAGGTGATTCGCATATCTTCGAGACAGAGATAGCCATGTACTCGGAAATACTGCCCAAGTTTGAGGAAGTTCTCCGACAGGCAGGGGATGAGACGTCTTTATATGTGCCCTGCATCTACCACAGTCTGAAGCCGCGACAGGTCATGATCTTTGAAGATCTATTGCCCCAGGGCTACACTGTACTGCGCGGTCGGGAGCCAACTGATGAGGAGATTCGTTGCGCGTATTCAAAGCTGGCCAAATGGCATGCTGTGAGCTATAAATTGTACAAAGGGGAGCCCGCATCACTGGAGAAAATGAAATATAGTTTGTTTGAGATGCCCAAAATCGAAAAAGATTCCTTTCTGATAAGTGGCCTGAATTATTTCATCGATCTGTTAGATTCCGTAGAAGATCTAAAAGTTTATAAACCGTACTTCGAGAAAATGCGACCCAACTTTATGAAACGCTGCAGAGAAACCTTTGTGGAACATCGGCAGAATCCTCTAGAAAATGCCTATTACGTACTTTGCCACGGAGACTTTCACCTCAGGAATTTGATGTTCAAGTACTGTAAGACTAGCGGAGCATTCGAGGATTGTATGCTCCTCGACTTTCAGATGAGCAATGTGGGCTCCATGCCCAATGATATCATTTACTCGATTTATCAAATGCTATCACCAGATCAGCGTCGGTATCAACGCGATGAGTTTATTTACTTTTACTTCTCTATTTTCACGGAGACATTAAAGAAAATAAATTATGAAGGCGAATTGCCCACTTTACTTGAGTTTCGGCAGCAGCTATTTCAACATAAGTATTTCGGTAAGTTTTAAACATATTGATGTTTTATTTATTATCTAATATAATTGCGTTTTTCTGTAGAATTCTTTCTGCTCACAACATTTACTCCTGTGATGCATGCGATGAAGAGTGGAAAGTTTGAGATTTCTGAAATGATTGCAAATCGAGAGCTAAGGTCAACTTTATATCGTAATGAAGTTTATATTGAGGATGTAAGATTCAATCTGAAACGTTACTTACATCTAGGCTACTTTGAGGATTTGGAAAAATAATAAATAACATAACATAAATAATGACATATATATTGTTTTAATGACTTCCACCAAGTTTGCAAGTCTTAAAATGACAAACTCTAATGCTGCTGCTATATTTTAATAAATTAAATAAATAAAAATCTAATTTAATTTCTTTTAAAAAGTAGTCACATTGATGTACGACTATGCTTTCAAATATTTGAGCGCAAGTGTGACCTTATCGACAAAAAGTTCGTTAGATGAACCACGAAAAAATATCAAAAGTGCTATTTGGACTAAACTAAGCTAATGATGAAGATTGAGCATTTTCATATTAAACGGTTAAAATTATCTAATTGTGAACTAAATATGCATTTACAACGCCTTTTTTTGGTGATTGATTTTGTAGCAGCTCAATTGATTTTCTTATCATTAATATCGATAACAAATATACACACAGCTGATGCTGATAATGTGCTAAATATGCCCTAACGCGTTGTATCTGGTTTTTTTTGCTGCATGTGTACATAAAGAATTAAAATTGAATTGAATTAACAAATTGCGAAGAGGAGATGGCTTCCGCGCTATGTGAACTACTTTGCCGCGCTTGCCTGAAGCAGGACGAGCTGATGGTGGACATCTACGAGCAAGTGGAAGAGCAGCAGACGAATCTGTGCACACTGCTTGAGCGCTTCGGCGAAATCAAAGTGAGTTTTTGAATTTGATTTTTGCATTTTGCAAAGGCTGCTACGATAATTTGTATTTTAGGTTGAGAGATCGGATGTTTATCCAAAGTATTTGTGCCGGGAGTGCACAAAGGAGCTGCTGATTGCAGCCAAGTTTCGCGACAAATGTGTGGCAACGGAAAAGGCACTAAAAGACAGAGCGCAGCAACGTTTGGAGGACGAGGTGGCGGCCTCGGTCATTAGTGTAATGGCCGACGAGGAGCTGGTCGTGGATGATAATGAGGAGAACACAGTGGATGCGGAGGATATTATCGAATTCGATCCGTATGAGAATGTCGAACTGTACGAGGAATGCGAGACGGAAGTGCCGACTGCAAATGATGCTCCAACTGTGGAACGAGAATCAGAAAGCCAAGCATCCCATGCCAATTACAACTGTGATGACTGTGGCGCCGTCTTCCGGCAGGCAGCTACGCTGCAGCGGCACCTTACCAAAGCGCATCCCACTGCAGAGACACACAGTTGCACTCAATGCGGTCATAGTTTTACGCAGCTCGACAATTTGCAGAAGCACAGCTGCATCGTTGCGGAGGCGCTCGGCGAGGAAGTGCGAGCGCAGCGAGCGCGACACCGTTGCAAGTACTGCGGCAAGTGCCTGCAGTCGTCGTCCGGCCTGGTCATGCATCTGCGTCTGCACAACGGCGAACGACCCTTCGCCTGCGACGTTTGCCCAAAAACCTTTAGGACCAATAGCGGACGTATTACCCACCAGAAGAGGCACCTCAAGCTGGTGGAATTTGCGTGCGAGTACTGCGGCAAGGGCTTTTTGGAGTCGAGCAACCTGCGTCGACACATTGCCTCTTTGCACACCTTGGAACGGCCGCACACGTGCACCATCTGCCAGCGCAGCTTCTCCCGCGTCTATCTGCTTGAGCTGCACAAGCGCACCCACACGGGCGAGCGACCCTATGCCTGTTCCCTCTGCGATCGCAGCTTTGCGCAGCTGAGCGTGCTGCGCACTCACGAGCGTATCCACACGGGCGATCGGCGACATCGCTGCGACATCTGCCAGAAGACCTTCAGCCGTCCGGTCCAGCTGTTAATGCATGGACTCAAGTGCTTCCTACCTGAGGACACGCATGCAGAGGGGGATGCGGTGTCCTAACTGCCCACATTCCAACGTTGTCCTCAGCTACAAGTTGATATCTCCATGCGTGGCAAGCGCTTAACCAGCCAGGAATGTTCAGCTAGTTTTTCGAGCATTAAGTCTTGGACTGAAGCCTAATAGGCACGAGTGTTCAGGCCTCTGCCAGCTGAAAATTGGATGAATGTCCCAAGCGGATAATTTGTGATGCGTGTTATCAGCATTGCGACAAGAATACTCTCGTAACTTATTCCGAATAAAAATAGATGTCATTTTCATGTCGTAAAACAAAAATAAAAACGCCAATTGTACATTTGACAAGTACGAACGTTGCAGTCGGTGTAACCGACTGCGCAATACTCGTTCACAGCACAATAACAGCTTAAAACAGTCGAAAACGTTCTTAATTATAATCGTTGTTTTGACAAAAACAAAATTTTTTGTATTTTGTAGGGGTGGGAGTGGGCATGCCCGAAATTTGTTGGCTCGATCTTCGAAGGAGGTTATCTGACTGGGGGCGTTCAAGGTCGCAATCTTTGCGAGAGGTCACCAGCAATCTTCATTTCGTTTGTTTTCAAAGGATTTTATTTATTCTTTAAGATAGTTAAGATGGGCAAAAAACATATAAAGCTAAGAGACAGTTTTCTTACTATTACCTACCATTAAAATTAAGCACTTGATGTCATGTTTTGTTAATAAAAAAGACAAAACCTTGATTTTTGATTTTTTTATTGCATGCACATAAAGGTTTAGTTATGTTTATGTTTTTCTCCTTCTCGTATTGGGCTTTCATTTGCTTCTCTTTTGTGTTTTAGCCTACAAGTTACAACAGATTACGTTATGCGCCGTACAATTGGCCACATTAGTAAGTATTTATATACGGGGTGATGTATATTATATTATATATGCGAACTTTATGTATATATATAAATATTTATTTGATTTTTGCTTTGAAAAATGACATAAATAACATGCAATAGTTTAGAGGGCACAAATTCTTATTTGATTTCAAAAATTTCCATTTTGTACATTGAATACACATATTAATTATGATCTTTGTGGGGATTTGCTTTTCATTAAATTTGTAATTATTCTTTGATTCGCATGCAGCTTAAACATATGTTTATTATTTCAATATGTATACATATTATACGTGTAATATATATGCATATATTTAAGTATATACCTTCAAGCTGACTTATAAGTACAAGTATTTGATTTACTTTTAACGAGCTTCGCATAAACGTAATGATGAGTATATCGTTAGTGCTTATTGCTATGGTAATTTGCTCAGTAAGCTGGTTTTGCGAGTGCTGGCAAATTCAATCCTATTATGGCGCAAATCTCTTTGGGTTCGTTTCTCCTTGGAGAACAGTGGAGTTTCCTTCTGTTTGCGGCGGCGGGTTAACTACGCTCAATCCTCGGTTGATTCTAGTTAGGTATCGCTAGATAGTAACGGTAATCGGTATCGGTATCGGTATCGTTATCGGTATCGGGGACATTAGCGGGGTTCGTTAACGGGATTTATCGGGACAATTAGTCTACAAAAGCGTCGCCTCTGCCAAGAATTGAATCAATAAGGAAATCTGTTAAAATTCGATCTGCTTGGAAGCGGGCTTTTTTTCAGTCACAAAAACAAATGGCAAGTGTGGTTAACAGGGGTCGGGGTGGGGCGGTGGGGGCTGTGGGTTGTGGGCTGTGGGCTGTGGTGAGCAAAGAGCGGTGAACAACGGTGCACTCCGGCTCCGCGCAGGCGTTCCCCTCACACCGCTGCGCTGTGCTCCGAGCGGCGGAAATACTTACGCGCCTGCACATTCAGATCGTCGAGCAGCAGCTCGTTGGAGGACTTGGAGCGCTTGGGAAAGATGAGCGCGTTGCGCAGCGGCGTCACGTGCGCCACATTGGGGCGCGGCTTGGGCGGCGGGGCGGGCGGCGCGCGCTTCTGCTTGTAGGAGACGCGCTTCAGCTGCCGCACGAACGACTGGCTGAGCGTGGAGCCGCGATTGAAGTCCGGCTCGGCGTTGAGCTGCGGCTGCGCGGCGTACTTGTGCAGCGGGGAGGGCGTGGCCGCGGCCGCGGCTGCCGCCGGCGGCAGCTGTTGCTCCGAGTGCGTTTTGTTGAGCGGCCGCTTGGCGCTTGCCGCCGCCGTGCCGGAGCTGCCCTTGAGGCGCTCGAAGAGATTGGTCAGCGTGCTGGAGCGCTGTTGGAGCGGTGGTGCCGGCGCCGGGTACTTCGCCAGCGGATGGCTGTGCTTGGGCGTGCGGCCCGCGGCTGCCGTGGTGGGCGTGGTCGACGCCGTCTGCGCGCGGCTGGCAAAGACGTCGTCGTCCAGCTCGCTGAGGCTGACCAGCATGTGCTCGTCGTCGAAGAGGTCATCGGTGTTGGTGTTGGTGTAGGTGCAGCTCTCCTGCGGCTCCTCCAGCTCCTCGCCGTCGTCATCGTAGCGCGCGAATATCTCGTCAAAGGCCGCATTCACGATATACGTCTCGTCCTGCAGCTCCTCCTCGCTGGACTGCTGCAGGCTGCTGCGCGCCCGCCGCTGCGGCACCAGCGTGCCAAACAGATTCCTGCGATAGTCGTCCGCAATGCCGCCGTACGGCTGCCGCAGCTGCTCCGTGGACTGTGCGAGCCGCGCGTGCGGCAGCGCGGCCAACTGGCTGGCCAGGCTCCGGGTGCTGCTGCTGTTGACTAGCTTGCCGGGTGCGGGTGCGGGTGCGGTCAGCGGACTGCGGCCGTGCCGCTGACGCGGTGCCAGTGCCTGTGCCTGTGCCTGTGCCTGCAGCTTGTGCTTCTGGCGGTGCACGTGTTGCAGGCGCTGACGCAACTCCTGCGACTTGCGCTTCACCTGGCTGTACTTGCTTTGGCTGTTGTTGCTGTTGCTCGTGCGCAGCTCATACTTACTCAGCTCCCTATCCCTATCCCTATCCCGCTCCTGCTCGGCCTCGGCCAGGCGACGCTGCAGCGCCAGCGTCTCGAAGGTGTGCACAACACTGCCCACGTGTGTGCTGATCTCCGGTATGCCCAGGTCGCCGCTGAACATGTCGCGCTGATGTCGCTGCTGTGTGGACAACAACTCGCCGCCGCCGCCGCCGCCCCGGCCCCAGCCCCGCCCACAGCGCCTGCCCTGTTGGCCAGCGCATGGCCTTGGCCGTGGGCGTGGCAGTGACGCATGGGCGGCACGGGGCAGTGGGCGGCGGCACAGGGGAATTGCTCAATGAACTCGGCGGCCTCCTGCTGCCAGAGCAGGTTGCCCAGCTCGTCGTGGGCGCTGGCGCTGGCCAAAGTTGAAGACTGTGTGTGTGGTGGGAGGGATTGTAGTTGTTGTAGTTGTTGATGTTGTTGTTGTTGTTGTTGTATGTGTTGTTGTGTACGAGTTGTTGGCAGTTAATTCAAGCAAATTGTTAATGAAATAAATAAATAAACATCTGATTAGCTAAGGCTGCGCGAGATAGATAGAGAGATAGACAGAGAACGGGTGCAGAGGGGGCTGGGGGCTGACCGACCGACTAGGCCGGCAGTTGTGGCTGTTTGGTGAGCTCTTAAGGGCGGGGGCAGGGACCAAGTGGGTGACTTAATTTCTAAATATATCTTAAGTACGTAACTATGCATAATCTTATTATTTTCTATGTACACACACATAATTATTGACCACATTTAACAATAAATGACTTTTGAATGTAGATAGCGTTCATTTGTCTTTTCCTTTCTTTTTTTTTGTTACTTAGGTATTGGATCTCATATATCTGCAATAGTTTTGGTATTTCAACTACTGTCTAAATTAGTTTATAAACTATTTAAATTGTAATTAATTTATGCTAAATCCATTTGAATATTTTGCGGCTTTTTGCGTTTAATTCAATAAAACAACAACACAAACAGCTGCCATTAGCAGAGCAGCATCGAATTTAAATGCGTGTGTGTGTGTGAGTGAGTGTTTTTGTTTTTTGCAGCGCACAAAAGTAGGCAAAGTTTTTTTGGCTTGTTGCGTATACGCAATGTTGTAAATGGTTTTGGACTGCGACAAACCAAATCAGAAACTATATAAAAGTGGTGTTAGAGGGTGTGTGTGTGTAAGTGCGCTGGAACATAGAGCTGGTTGTCGGTGTGCGTTTTAGACATATACGACTTTGTGTTTTGGGCAACGGCAATATTTTACAACAGAGACAGCAGTGTGTGTGTGTGGGGTGTGTGTGTGTGTGTGTGGGGTGTGTGTGCTTTTAATAATAGTTATTATCAAATGGTAAACTATCACTGGAGCTGGAATAGTGTTGCTGTTGCGGTTGCTGTGGCAACAACTGATTGTTGTTAGTGCGCTTGCTCAGCTGCTTGTTGCTGCTGCTGCTGCCGCACTTTTGCTGCTGCTGCTGCTGCTTGTGCATGGCCTTAAAATCATCCTGAGATTTGCTGTTCTTCGAACTGTGCTTGCTCTTGTGGCCCTTGCTGTGTTTCGTGTGCTTTAGACTGTGGTGTTGGTGGTGGTGTGTCAGTTGTTGTTGTTGTTGATGTTGCTGCTGCTGCTGCTGCTGCTGCAGCTGCTGCGGATGGGGGTGGCTGTGCTGCTGGTAGTGGTGCTCAATGTGCGCGATGTTGCTGCTGCTGTGATAGTGTGGATGCTGCTGCTGCTGCTGATTGGAGGCGTCGCTGGCGGTGCCGCTGCTGCCGTAGCTGTAGATCTGCGACTTGGACTGGCTGCGATGCGGATGGGCATGCAGGTTGGCCACGCTATAGTGGTCGTGATCCAGGCTGTCGAAGGTCTGCAGATAGTGCGGATTGATCTGTGTGCAGTAGTCACCGCCAGCGTCGGCCGTTCCGTGTGGATGGTGTTGCAGGTGCTTGCGGTCGAGCGTGTTGTTGGGGCGTGCGTTAAAGTGTTGCAGATGTGTCATGTTGTAGCTGAGGTGTTGGTAATGTGAATCGTGCTGTTGCTGTTGCAGCTGCTGCTGCTTGGCACCGTTTTTCAGCGGCAACGGCGGCGGTTGCTGCTGCTGCTGCTGTGCAATTGGCGATCGTCTGTTTGTGTTGTTGCCGTTCGACTTGAAACTGTTGTTGCCACTTTGCAGCGTGAGGCTGTTGCTGCTGTTGTTGCTGTTGCTGTTGTTGCTGCTCTCGCTCTTCGTCTTGATGGCTACGAACGTGTTGGGCAGCGGCGGCAATGGCGGTGTGCCTGTGGGCGTGGTTATGGTGGTTGCCGACGATGAGCACGTCGTGGTGGCCGTTGTCGTTGCTGCTGTGTTGTTCATGTTGATGTTGGTGGTGCTGGCCACGTTAAGTTCCCGCTACGCGATGTGGTGCCCGCCAAATGTGCGCAGCACTGGCACGCTCTGATTGTGGTGTTGGTGGTGTTGCAGGTGGTTAACACATAGCAATTGTTGTGGTTGTTGTGCGTGTTGTTGTCGTGTCATGGTTTGCAATTGGTGGTGTTTGTTGGTGGTTGGTGTTGTGCGTGTGTGGTTTGTTGTTTGTTGTTGGGCGCATTTGTTGTGGTTGTTATCGGAAAATGAAATTTCAGAGCGTAAAAAGAGACGAAAAAAAGGAAAAGAGTAGACACTTATCATATAAGTTGTGTATGAGATATATATATATTGCTTATATGTAGAGTGTAGCTGTGTCTGCGTGTGTGTGTGTGGGTGTGTGTGTGAGTGGGTGTGTCTTCTTCTGCTTAACAACGTGGTGCGTCAGTTATGGGGTGTGGGCGCCCGTTTGCCTGTTTTCATGTCTGCGGGCGTGTCGTTAATAAAGATATACTTGTATTCTATATGCATATAACGAACTGAACAATCAGTTACGAGTGCTTCAAAAGAAAACAGCGAATATATCTAAAACTAATTGAAATAAAACAAAAAGATAAATACAAATGAAGATCTACTTGTTTACATACATTTAGGGAACATATAGAACAAACGATATTTAGATATTAGATACGATTACGATTTGCGTTCTACTTGGCAAACTAACTTCCGCCGGCCCAAACTATTCAGATATAAGATAAACTCCAAGCGAGGCCAAGCGAAATTTCATGCATCGTTGCGGCTGCTGCCACAGAAAGTGGCGTGCAAAGCTCGCGATAATTCAGGCACGGGGCATGCCGCGGGGGCGTTGCAGCGAGCACACGCTGCAAATTAAGCAAGCATAAAAGGTAAAAAAAAATAAAGCCAAGCTGAAAAAAGTACAGACTGCCAAGAAAGCTAATTAGCCGGGACAATTTGGAAAAAAGCGAGCATAAGTTTTAATAAGAAAGCGAGCTGGGGCCAAAATGAGTGGGCGTGGCTGAACTTGTAGGGTTGGCAAAAGTTGCCACATTAAAGTTGCAAGCGCAGTGCGGGTGTATGTGTGTGCGCGCGCGTGTGTGTGTGTGTGTGTATTTGGGGCCAGCTTCGTAAATTTCACATTTAAATTTAAAAAGTTTGCAGACACTTTGAGCAGCTGCCACAGCCAGTGCAACTGCGCTCTTTATGCAAAGTCAATAACAAATGGCGGCGACACACACTCACCCACACACACACACACACATACACGCACACTCAATCGGTAAGTAAACATGTGCGGCAAAAGAAACTTGCATTCATTCGCTCAATGTACACTCAAAGGACTACGCGGCTGTGGCACTTAAGTGGGTGTAGGTGAAAGGGGAGGAGGGGGGGGGGCGTGGCACTTGGCGGAACTTCTTCTGCTCAACATAAAAGTTGACAAGCGTTGACATAATTTTACACGCAACGACAAGCTGAAGGAGCCGCAGGATGCGCCATCTTCAAGCGCCGCTGGCAAATAGACGCATAAGTAAGTGCCACGGCCGCAAGTTCAAGCCGCCCCCCCCCTCGCCAACGCGACGCACAGGCAGACAGAGTGCTGCATTTTCTGCATCATTTACTAAACTGGGAAACGTAATAGACTTGCCACATAATTGTGGCTTGCATTTGTGCCTCGTTGCTAATGATGGATTATGGGTGGTTAACAGCTGGCCTGTGTGGCAACCAAACAGCAGCGATAATGTGGCAGCAGCTGCTTAGAAAGAGAGCAAGTGAGAGAGAGAGAGAGACAGCTGCATTCCAAAAGGTGCACTTCATTGAAGACAGCGGCAGCCGCCGCAAATGTCGTTAGATTATCAGTGCCAAAAGGACGGTGAGTGGGTGGCGCAGCGGATGGGGGGATGCTGGTTTGCCAGCAACATCATCAACAGCCGGAAGCGAGTGTCGCTTAACGTGGCAGGCAGCAAGGCAGCAGGCAGCAGGAAGTTCAACTGGGTGCCACAAAATTTGAAAACTTTGTAAACAAAACTTTGCGCTGTGCACTTTGCTGCTGGCGCGAAACGAAACGAAACGAAACGAAAAACCATCAGGCGACGATGCGCAGGACCTCTTACGACAGCAACACAAAAAAGAAGAAGAACAAGATATATATACAGATGTCTATACATATATAAGTGTATATTTGTATATTTGCCAGCTAGCGGAACCGAGGCTCATCCTGGATTGCGCCCGTCAGCAGCTGCACAAAAGTTTTGCACACGGCAAATGCTTGTTGCACTTGCTACTTGCCCCAAAAACTTGCAACATCCACATGGCTGGGGCATGTGGCACTAGTGCCAAGGGGGTACGCTGCTCTGCTTTGCTCCGCATACAACAACAAAGCTTTCATCAATTGTCCAGCGGATGTTTGGCTCAGCAGTCGTCGTCCTCAACCTCGTCGTCCTCGTCGTCGTTCCCGTCGCTTCCGGCGTGCTCATCGACATCCGCCTGGCAGCGTCACGCCCATATGCCGATCAAAGCTAACTGCACTTCAGCAATGGCTTCTATCTTGCAACACGCCACAAAAAGAAGAAAACTGCTTTGTAAATATTACGCTGTTGCCCCCGCACAGCCTCCGACCACGCCCCTGGCCGCTGGCTGCTGCGTTGCGCGTTTTGCATTTCATTTGAAGAAAATGCAGCAAGTTTTCCCAACTTGCCCCCGTTGTTGTTGTTGCTGTTTTGTGTACAATTGTAATAACTATCTCAGCGAGTGTTTGAAATGCGTTTACCGAAAACTTTTACAGCTGCCAGCGCAAGAATGTTTATACTTTTGCATTTTTGTGTGTGCGACTTTTAGCGCATAAAATGCGCCAAGTCGCAGCGACTGTGCGGGGCGGAGGGGCGGGGCAGGGCGGGCCAGGGGCACGTACTTATGTAAGTTGTAAATAAATAGTAAATAGTTGCATTTGCGCAACGTGCAACGAGCACGGGATCGCAACTGTCTCGCTCTTGACTTTTATTTAAATGCGCGCACAAAAGTATGCAACACGCCGCGCACCTGCGCCCCCGGGTTGCTCATACGACCCGTGGCCCGCAGCCATTATAGCCAAGAGCGAATGCAATTAACAAAATATCAACAGAAACTGTGGTAAAAATATTCCAGTGTTCACAACCCGACTGTGCAATACTCTCTTTTCGTATTGTTAAGCGCCTTATTGATTATAGAAGGGTGGAAACCAGATATTGGTTAATTTTTTTAAAAAAGGGTCTCAAAAATCAATCTCCAAATGGGGTGAATTTAAAATTGAAAAATAGCTAGATTTTAACTTAAGTTTTAAAGGAGATGTAATTAATTAAAAATAAGCAAATATATTGCATCTAAAACTGTGATTCTCAAGACGTGGCAAAGCAGCTTCGTTCTAATTTTTAAAAATAATAATAAGTTCTCATTAAAACTTAATACCGTGCGTCTTAAACTGTAAAGCTTGAATTATGTCACAAAAAACAGCGACTTTAAAAGTGTGGAGTAAATCAATTTCCGGGGGTAAAGGGGCCTTGAAAAGCTCTGTTTGACTTTACTTTTGAATTTAATATTAGACAAATATAGTTGAAAAACTACTCCAAATTCTTTGGAACTGTATTTTTTTAACTAATTGACCGAAATCACTAAGCTGCCCGGTAAATTTCGCAACTGCTCTCTATACATCTACTTTACAAATCCGAGAATGGAATGCAATAAAAACAGCTGAACGGATGGACCAGGTGGATAAATCAATATGCTCTTCCATCCCGATAGGTTCAGAGTATAAAAATTGGCTATTGGTTTTGGTTGTAGATTGCCCGCAGCATTTATATGGCTTGGCAGCAATCAGCAGCAAGCAAATCACAATAAATTAAGAGGGCCAAACGGCTTTTTGTCCCTGCAAGCGACAGCAGCGCACATATATTTGAATTTGTGCGTGTGTGTGTGATAAGGGGAGGGGCTATCATGTGTTCGTGCTTAAATTAAATGATTAACAAGGTTATTTACGGCACGCGCATTTGGGCCAAAATAAGTCGGCCAACTGGCCGCGAACAAACACAACTAGTTTCTGTCTAGTGGGTTGCGGGTGGGCAGAGCACGTATACGGGTCGTGTAGTGTGGGTGCACACCTGCGTAAGTTCCTGTATGTTGCACAAATAACGCGGTCAACTCGACGTGAGGCGCGCTTCACGCTGTGGCGGTTCAAGGACAAGCGGAAACGGAAGTAGAGTTTGCGGTGTTGTAGTTGTTGTGGCAGTTTGCTGTTGGTTTTTCTTGTTGTTGCTTTCAGCACGTAAATTGCCGTGTCCAGAGCAACGGTCAATTGCTTTACTCAAACAGAGAGCGCTCCATCGGCGACGGCGGCGGCGGCGTCGCTTGTTTTGTTTGCTGATTGCGCAAATATTTGCGCAGGCATTAAAAGAAGAATTGATGGCCAAACAAGGTGAGGGCCGGGAAAGGGCGGCGGCGTCTGTCGGCCGCAATATAAATTTAAATATTAACGCCGACTTAACGGCAATGAGTCTGTGGGTTTTTGTTTCAACCTCTCCGCTGACTTCTTGACCGCCGCGGCGGGCCAAACGTTTGCCTTAATGCTAACAGCCTCGTTACTTTTTATTGCACGCACAGACCGATGAGTGGGTGGCTGGGCGGGGGGCGGGGAGCGGCCTTGCGTCAGGAATTCCGTGTAGTCATTACGAGCCACCAGCAAAAAACAAGAAGAAAAGGTACGAAAATTGTGATTATGAACACAAATTTGCGCTTAAATTGTGGCCAAAAGTTGAGGGTGTGAACGGTGCGAAAGGAAAGTGGGGTTCGCATTTTTATTAAAAAGCGCAAAGTCATTAAATTTTATTACAAGTTAAATTTTTCAATAAGGCAAAAGCCCCAAAAAGGCGCAAAGCCAGCGTTTCTGCGGTTTTAGGCCAATTAGTTGGGGGGAAAGGAAGTAGGCCATGTTAAGAATAGCTCGGCTAACTGCTGCCCCGCCCTCAGATGCAACGTGTTTGTACACACCTTCGATTAACCAACTAACTGTTATATTCCACTTTTACTTAATACAAATATTTATCAAGGCATCTTCATAAATGTGGGTGTAATTCCTTTTTATCGATTGCGGCAATGAAGGAAACAAACGGACTATGAAACTATATGTAGGCGCCGTTTAATAACTGTTAAGCTACACTCAATATTTATTTGGTTGGCTTTTGAGGGCTAAGAGATGGAAAGAGAACTGATACAGATTGTTTGGGGACTGGAGCGGACTGTTTATGTAAACCTGTTTACTCAATGATTCCAACGACTGATTGGATAGAAAGGACAACCAGGGTCGAGATCACCTGAAGGCCTTTCGGCCTTTCGGAATAGGTTGTTAGTGCTTTTACAACGCTGGGATACGCCACAGATATTCCAATTGATTTTAACGGCTGCTCTGCGTGTTAGTCGACAAAACCAAAGCTGCCATAAATGCAAATTAGATCGGTCCTAGATCGCACAAGATATAATGGATGCTGTAGGTCTCAATCTTCCCACAGCAATGAGAGAAGTCTAGTCGGAAATATACATATTGGCCGAATATTGTTGAGGACTTCGGAAGTGAGAAATGAGTTTCCCGGCTTAAAGGCACATTGCCTTTCGGTACCTTTTCTGATATTCAAAGTGTCTTGGGAAGGTCTATAAGATATAGCTATATAAAAGTCAATATTATGGAATTAGGAAAATCTCCCTATGTATAGAGAAAAAGAGTGGCAATTTCATAAATAACGTTAGCCATGACAAATCATGAACAGGCCCAAATCAACTTGAAAAATTCTTAACCTGTGCAAACGTTGGAATTGGTAACTGGCCCAACTAAAGTAAAATTCATTTAGTTGCCCCATTTTGCGAGAGTGAGAGTTCAGTTTAATTGTTGCTGCTGCTGCCAGTGCAATAACTATTCTACTTCATTCTGTTTAATTTGGGATTAGTTGCTTTTATTGTGGGCTTCCTCTCTCTATTGCAGCTTTGCTCGCGGTTAAGCGTCGGACAATAAAATGCAAATTTGAGTTTTGAGCTTTTCGCTTGTGCTTAAGCATATTAAAAAATAAAAAACACCTGCAGTTGGTGATACCCGCTGCACAAATATGCGAAAATAAATTACATTTATAGTGGCTTTGGCGCAAACTTTAGCGAGGCGCAGAGCAACTCACACACACACACACACACGCACACTCACGCACATATACCAGCAGTGGGGCACATACTTAAGCCCCTTCTTCAGAAGCATGCCATTTATGACATCCGTGCACCGAAAAGAAGCAGGCAAAAATCTGAAAAAGCTGAAAAACAAAGACAAACAAAAAATTGAACAGTTTGGCTGGCTGACGACCAAATACTCTTTTCAGAATTGTTATGAAATTGCTTTGATGCCAGTTACTACTTAGAAGCACATTCTGTTCTTAGCCAACGTTTACTAATTTCGATATTACCTAAAATTGTGCTGCACTTAGTTCTGATTAAAGAGCTTTAAGCTAAAGGGTTTACAAGTAAAGATATTGGCCAGCCCAACTAATTCTCAACTATTGTATTCATTTATTTGGTGACTAATTTAAAACAAGTTTAAATTCTCACTTCATTTTTAACTACATCACATGGAAATAGACTTGATGTTGTTTATAATTCTAGAAACTCAGGTTTTGATTGTCTGACTTGGCAGTTACTGTAAGATATAATTTAAAAACCAGACCACTCAGCTGCTCTTACTAATTACGTATATATGGCATATATATTTATATACCTAACAGGTATCAGGTATCAACTAGAAAGAAATAGAGTAGCCTTTTGGCTTTTAGGGTATATGAAAATGGCAACGCATAAAAACCATATTAAATGCCTTACTCTTAGCGCTATTGTTTTTGGCATCTATGCGAGCGTCTGGGCCGGGACTGCTCAGGACCAAGGGACTACGGCTTTCGTTTGTCATCTTTTAATGGTGCAATTAGAGCACACAAAATGCGTTTGCTGAAAGCTGAGCTGCGGTTGCTGCTGTCGCCGTAGCTGTTGCTGTTGCTGTCGCTGGCATCATAAAGGATTTTTAATAATAGCGCCAAATTACAATAGGCAGTCCCACACACACACACACCACACACACACACACGCACATGTGCGGTATCTGCCTCTGTGTGTGTGCAAACAAATTGCGTATACGCCGTGGCACTTTGAAACAAAAGCCACGACAATGCGAAATTGTGCGATAGATGCCCACTGCTGGCTGGGATTTCTTTTCTTGTCATTTTTTTTTTTTTGGTAGCTAAATAGTGGGAGTATTCTCCAGCTCCTGTTCCTGCTTCTGGTTCTGCCTCTGCCTCTGCCTCTGCCTCTGCTGTCTTCTGCTGCCTCTAGCTGCCACTTCTTGTCGTTTGTTGTTTGGTGTAATTTGATGCGCTATTGTTTGCCGCATGCGTTTTTCATTGTCCCCAACAACACTTTAATGTCAGCTGAGATTTTGGTAGCTGTTGTTGTTGCTTTCGCTGGGACTTCGGCGTTTCGTTCTCGCTTAGCCATTGCTATGCAATTTGGTTGTAATTTATGCGCGTATTGTTTCTTCATTTTGCGTGGGAGTTGTCATTAGTTTAGCATTGCAGCTCGACAGCAGCAGCAGCAGCTGCTAGAATTTATGTGCTCGAGTTGCATTCGGGTTGCTTTTGCTTGGCTCAGTTTTGCTGGCAAAAAACAAACTTTTGGCTGTAAGTTCATTTGCGCAAAAGTTCTATGCACAGAAAGTGCTTTTGATGCACGCCGTGATTTACTTTAAATAGCAGCTGAGGGGCAGCTGAGGCAAATTAAAGGGAAATGCAAAAATGATTATAACCGGCGCTCTTAAAGAGACAAAAGGCGGACGGAAGAGCATTGAAATGCGAGTCGCTTGGCCGTGCAGCTCAATGAACTCAATGCGGAAATGCGAACGCAATAAATTATAGCCGTGCCGAATGAAGCGACACACGAAACGGTCACGGAGCGGGGTAAGGTGGCCCAAAGGATACGCTGGGCAACATAAATCCTTACGGAAATTTATGGTGCGTTGAACTTAAAATGAAATACAATAAAATGTTCAGCATGCAGCTGCAGTGCAACGAAGATGCGCCGTCCAAGAACGATACGGCAACACACTCTCACACACACACACACAAAGAAGAGGAAGCAAAAACAAAGAGCACACACACACACACAAACATAACAATAATAAAATTTATTAACGTAGAACAATTTTGCATTTCCTGCCCACGGGCCAGCAAATGATGTAAGAAAAGGCCCCAACAAAGATGCAATAAAATTAATGCCAAGGCATTATATTTTATATATGCCTCCATATGCATATTTATGCGTACAATGTATGTGTGTGTGCAATGGGGCATTAAAATGGTGCTGAAAGGCGTAGCAAATGAATGGAGCCATAAGAAAGCAATGACACGAGAATTGTGTTAAGACAAGCCATGAGGAATCAGAGCGGAGTTATTACGCAGACATTGCCAGGAGGCTTATCAATAGGGATTTCGAATCAAATTGATATAAAGACAATAGAAGTGATCTTTATATCTTATTGGGACTCCCATGCATGTGGGATTGGGTACATCTGGCGTATGAGCAATATTTTAAATTTGTTATTAAGTATTATGTTGGACGGATTACAGCTTATTTTCCAACAAATGTTTAAGGAATTTTGCCAAAAAAGATCTCTATACTATTTAAAAAAAATGCGCATAGATCATGTGGCGTATAAATAATTATACATAATGTAAAAGAAGTTAATATATATGCTTCATGTACTTACTTTTTAGTGCATACTTTTGTGCACACCCGCTGGAAACCCAAAGTTTAGATAACTGATATTAGAAACTTAAAAAGAGTATATCTCGGGTGAATGAAGTGTAGTTATAAGATAATTTCTTTTAAATTCTATTTAGATGAGAAAAGTAGGCATTAGTTTAAGAATGTTAAATTTATAATGTTTAAAGTTGAAATTTATATTATCATACTTTTGTTGAAGGCTATTGAATTTGAATAATTTGATTTGGTTAGAGAACCATTTTAGTTGCAGTTCATAATTCAAATTGAAAACAATTTCAAATTACAATCTGAAGATGTTTCTATTAAAACTGTTTTTCATACAGGAACTAGATAGAAATGCTAACTATATTGGTAAGGAAATGTGTTGAAGCTTAATACTAAACTGCTTTCCATTAAGCCTAAAATAAAGCTTATACTTTGAAATTTTGATTAGAATATCTGCAATTGAAATCATTCATTGTTACTTTGTTTTCTTGATTAAAATTTTCTATTTTATTTTGGTTTACAATTTCCTTTTATTTGCTCAAGATATACTCTTTCAATTCAATGTATCTAAAATTTAAAAATAAGATTATATTGAATCATCAACTAGAATGCCATATTGGCAATGCAAACGAACCCCAGCAATGTTCGCTTCTCTGAATTGAACTTTATACAACGAATTCGAGACATGCTTGAGGATTGCATTCCTTGAAACGAGCGATAAATGCGATAAAAACATTTAGATGTTCCCCAAGTTCGTAAAAGTATTTCGGATCGGTGCAAGCGATAAAAAATTGTGAGTGCTTCGAGCTTATAAGTGCAATAACAAAGTTAAGGGATGCAGGGGCGGGACGGTCCTTGCGGGCAGGCAGCTTTCGAGTTCAAGGCAGGCGGCAAGCGATTCAACGAGCAGCTGGTGCAACGGTAGTGCAGAAGTGCAGTAGTGGAAGGCATTTTGAAAGTATAATTATAATTATAATCATAACTAGTGCACTTAACACTAAAGTCAAATGAACAATTGTTAATAAAGGTATGCAAACGAAAAGAGTGAAAAAAACTTAATTTAAAATTTGTATCTGGTGCTGCAGGTGAAAAGCTTAATTAAATTGTCTGCTAGCTCTTGTTTTTTTCTCATTTTTTATTTTTACACTCAAATTGCAGTTAAAAAACTTAAATTATATTTAAAAAGTTATCAAACTGTGGTCGCTAGCTTAGCATATACAAAACTAAAAGTTTAAAAAAATATTGGCTAATGAAAAGAACACCGAAACCAAACGAAACGCAAACTTTGTTGTATGCAAATTACTTAAGGGTGCACATTAGAAACGCTAAGGGTGTTAAAATTCACGGGTAGTTATGTTGTCTGAAAGGCTACAATGCAAAGAACGAGACACAAAAAACGAAAAAAACAAAAAAAAAGCGAACAACGCAAATGAGACACGAAAACTGTGCGAGGTGGTTCGGTGGTGCTTGGTGGGTGGTTTGCGGTGTGCTAACATAGCCTATTGTTCTTGCTGTTGCCGTTGTAGGCCGTGTGGTCGTGTGTTGTAAACTGTTTTTGTTGTTGCAGTCTCTGTGGAGCATATTAATTCATTAACAAACTTAAATGGAACGTGAAATTATTAATTGCTGGCTTAATTAATTTATAATGAGTTTGGCCTGGCAGCTGTGCCGTGCCATAAGCCATAAACCACAAACCATCAGCCAGCAACGGCTTGGTGCAAGGGTAGATCGGCGCATTAAGTATACGCAAGGTGGTGCGAGAAGTGATCGTGACAACAAACGTAAAAACGTACGTGCTGATGAGACTGTGTGTGGCAAGGCACATCAAATAAAACTGTACATGGTGCGCACTAAGTACTTGTGTGTGTGTGTGTATGTGTGAATGTGTATGTTGATTTCTATGGCCCTTGTATGGGTTTTCTGCGTGTCAGTTTTTTTTTAGTTTTTCGTTTTTGCTGTGGCTGTGTAGGCTTTGTGAGTGTGTGTATTTATAAAAATTGAGGTATTTGTTTTGAGGATCTCTTTTTGCGCTTCGCTGGTTATCACAGAACATTCAGTTAAAAATTACAATATGCATTGAATGATGCGTACACTATATGTATGACTAGGTCGTATATTAATTGTCATATAGGTTAATAGGCAATATAAATATATATATGTATATGTATATTGTATACAAGTACAAGTATAAGTATTAAAATAATGTAGTTGAAAAAATCCAAAAAACGTTCGTATATACTCCGGGGTTGCACCACATAACAAATCATGATCATATCATATCAGGTCTTCAAATTAGCTTGGTACGAGTACAAGTACAATTAGTAGTAGTAGTAGTAGCAGTAGTATTATGTATATTTATGTATTTATGCTTAATAACTGGTTATTGTTGTAAGTGTTAAATTTGATGCGCAAATCACGATCATCAGCAGAACGAACGAACGAGCGAGCGAACGAGCGAAGGAACGAACGAAGGAACGGAGGAACGTTGGAATTTCAGCAATTTCCGGCGTTCTTTACGGTATGCGGTATGTACGATTATGTATTTAAATATATATATGGATATAGATATATATGTATATGTATATGTAGATATAAATGACAATTCAATGTATATATCAAAGTAAAAAGTCAATCAATTCAGTTCATTCTCTTATTATTACATCATCAAAGGTCATCAAAAGTAAGAAAAATAATCATATACATTATTATTTTGATATATGGTATATATATATATATAATTTATATATATGTTTCGTGTATATATATATATATATAGTTAGTTAGTTAAGGTCAATTCATCAATCCATATCAATTAAACAATTTACATGTATGCGTATATATAAATATTTAGAGAGAGAGAGGCAAGAGACAAGAGATAAGAGAGGAAGAATACGGGGTGGGGCGCTCACCAAGTCCACGTAAAGCAAATTAAAATGGAAATACATTTAAATTAAATATTATTAAAGACTTTCTTTTCCTATTGCTTCAAATTCATAATTGTAACAAAGGAAATAAACATATTTCTTACTATTTTCTTTGTGGATCGGAACATTTGGTGCCACCAGAGAGTATGTTGTTGTTGTTGTTGTTGTGAAATTCTCTCGTTTCGTTAATTAACTTGATAATTGCCTGCTGGAACTTTATAAGCATATATCCCTACTGCCACATGTGTGAAATTAAATCTTACTTTATGGGTGGGTTATGCTGGGTGGGTTGGTGGCTTGCGTGGTTACACTATTATTAAAAGGGGCAACTCAGAAATTATACAAAGTAATTATAGTTTCAAGTTGAATAAAGTAAATGCTATATGCAAGTTAAGACATTTGCCAAGGTGTCAGTCGTTTAAGTGTATGTGTGTGTGTGTGTGTTGTATGTGTTTATGAGTGCTGTGTTGATGTGGGTGTGCGGATGGGCTAAGGATTTAATATGGAGCATATCATGAACACATCTGAATTCGTATCAGAATCAGTTCACCAAATGCATTTGTTGATTGGCAACAATCTCAATTACGAGTAATTTTAGCTATCGGCGGCTTGTGTTGCTGGTATCGAGTATTTTTCATTGTTTGTTTTAATTTATAAAAGAAGTATATATATATATATGTATGAATATATATTTATATTTTTCAATCAACTAACAGTGAGCGCAGAGCTTTAAAATTCATAACAAACGGGGCGAGCACAGCGCTCGGCTCATGAATAAATCAGAACTGAAAAACTTTTATTGTTCCATCCATACACAAGAGAGAGAGAGAGAGAGAGGGAAAGAGAATGTGTGTGTGTATGTATGTGAAAGAGAAAGAAAATTATCCAAACGTTTGCACAAGGCACACACGCACACACACATACAGCGGCAAGGTGGAATACACGAATGCAACGAACAAAATCAATAATTATTAATAATCATAATGCCCAATGCAGTATTAATGAAAACTCAACTGAAAAGTATTAAGGCACTCACAAATGAATAAATATTAACAGACACACGCATACGCAATTAAATTGTATTGTTTTTTATTTTATATAATTTTCCTCCTTGCTTTTTTTGTCTTGTTGTTATAAATTTGTTCATCATTTAATGTGGTACTCAGTTTTATCATCTTATTTTTTTTTCAATTCACTTTTGTTGTAAATTAGTTGCTCTGCATTATCCATAATTATCATATAAATATTTGTATAACTTATTTATTTATATTTATTGTTTTTTATTTTTTTGGTTAAACTGCCTTTAAAACAATTCATGAATATTTTTCTACATAAAATACAAATTGTTACAAATTGCAACTAACATATGAGCTGAATGAAAATAATTAATAAACTATAAATATATGAATTGTTTATCACGCTACAAAGTAATCAACACATTATTCTTCTCTATGCAGTTAATATTTGACATATCGAAACAAAAATATGTATATATATATATATAAATGTTTAAGCATTGGGTTTTGACTAACTGAGCTGAAAACTTGGATCGGTTTTTCGAACTAAGTGATGGAACAACTGCTAAAATATTTAGTTCAGGACTCGTTCTAGAAATGTACATTAGTAATTAGTGCTCTTTCTATATACTTTGCTGTTGGCTTATCCGCAATTCCAAATCGAGAAAACAAAAAGAAATATTTAGAAAATAAGTTTTATTAAAATCAACTTCGGTTGCTTTAGGCGATTCAGTTGCAAATAAATAGGTATATGAATAATTTTATTTTATACACTTAATAATTAAAAATTAAATACAAGGTGCACACATTTACATTGCATTTCACTTGAGATTCAAACGTTATGTTCATCATTATCATCATTAACACCACCATCATCATGATTATGGGCAGGGCCATTTAGACCGCCGGGCTTCGTAATTTCAATTTTAATTGGCTTCTGCAAACACGCTGTTTCGTATATCTTTACTTTAAACTAAAAGGCATAAATGTAGCTCAATCATTAAAATTAAAAACATTGATCAAGTATAGATAGGTAGCATATAAAAAATGGGTGATCTAATAAGTAGGTATATATATATAGCTTATAATAAACACATGTAAATCAAAACAAATAACCAAGCAGAGCGCCACTCAAAAAGGAATCAAATTGGTAACTAAAATTGTTCAAATCTTAAAAGTTGTTGCAAAAATTTGTTTCGATTCAACAATATCATATATGCATTTCAGATTTTTCTTTTTCTCGCGCAGAAATGACAATAAAATCAACCACATTTAATATAGAAATATTCAAATAAAATAATTATAATAAACGTGCCGTTTGAGGAACTTTGTAATTTCATTATGCATCAGGCTCGATTCTCTGTGTTTTTGTGCGCTTTATTTATAGCGCTAATATTTAAAAATTTAATTAATTTTTTTTGCTGTAGTCTCTCAACTCTTTCGAGAACAGTGAAAACACAATTGAAAAATAAAAATAAATAAATATATGTTTACTATATGTGAAAAGGAAACCAATTTTAATGACTGACAGAAAAATTAAATTATAATAATTGCGCTTTGTATATACATTTACTGTTTGTTTCTGTTGTTCTTGCTTTTGTTGTTGTTACTGTTTGCTTTTGTTATTGTTTGCATTGCGCTGCATTTGATTTGTTTGCGCTCTCATTTTGTGGTTTGAGTGGATTTTGATGTGGTTTGGGTTCGGGCTCGACTTGGGTTTTCATTGCTAGGCAGCGGAATTTTTGCTTTTGCTCTTAAACATTATCTGCTCACAGCTTTAATTGGCTGTAATTAAGAGGTAATGCACATTTAATGCACAAATGCACTGTTGTCGAGTTGACAGCGCGTGAAATGAGTTTTTTAGTGCATTGCATAAGGCAATTACTCTTTGCATGGAATAGTAGTAATATGTCAAAATATATAAAAATCGGACTGAAGTTGCTAACAAACTTTATATGGAGCGCATGTTCTGGCAAGAGCTTGCGAGAGGGCTCAAAAGTGCGCTTAACAGTTTGCAAGTGAGTGTGTGTGTGTGTGGTTGGGTGTGTGTGCCAAGTGGTTGTGGGTGGGGGCATGCTGCATGTGTGTGTGTGCGAGCTGTGTGTGTTTGTGAGTGCGCATATGTGCTGGCCATAATAAAATACCTGCCGCTTGACTTTGGTCATTTATATAAATATATATATATATATATATATATAGAGAGAGAGTACATATACCTTGTCCAGATATCGCCTCAAGTTGGAGTTGGGGCACTTCGTTAATAGTATAATATGCAGCATGCAACACACACAAACAACAACACAGTGCAAAAGTTGAGTTGTCAAAGTTGTGCATTGTTTTTAGCCTTTTGTTGGCTCCAACAATTAATTGGATTATGTTATTAGCAGACAGAACCGCCGTCTCAAGGTGCCTCAGCGGGCGGGGGCGTGAATTATGCGCCAACAGCAGCTGCAACAACTTATGCCGAGTGGCGAGAGTCGCCTTAAATTTGTGCATAGAATGTGGCATGCGGCAAAGAGGTTTGATTTTGGGTTTCGGAGTGGCATGCAACGGTTTGCTTGCACCAAATTGTGTAATGAGGCAATAAAAAGCTTGTGTTGATTTCAGACGCTAACAAATTGCACGAAATGTTAACTGATGGCGCCGGCTGAAGAAGAAGGCCGGGAAGCGACAATAAACTTTTGCATGTTGGCCCAAAAGCTTTTGGACAGCTAGTTAGGCAGAGGCGGGTGGGCGTGGCCGAGTGCCCAGAACTTGAAGTTTTGATTTATGGACTGGCCAAGTTTTGTGGTGCGTGTCTGCGTCTGCTGGCATTTATTTATGAGTCTTGTTGGGGTATTTTCTTTTATTTTTAAACGTAAATATTTTGCGCAAACAAACAAATCGAAAGAGAGAGGGGAAAAGCAAATGTAAGTGATCCTGTGAAGGATTAATTACAATTCATTGACGGGGTTAATTGAATGCAGCTAAATCGGATTCACCGGGCCAACAAATGCGTGAAATTGTATATCTCGTAAAATAAAATAATGAAATTTAAAATACACACACACAGGCAGACAGACATGCCACATGAGCAGATAAATGTATGCATGTATACAAAAATATATATACATATAAAAAATAAACATAAAAGAAATTTATGTATATTTTGTAAGCATAGTAAACAAGTAGTAAAACAAGGCAAAGAACGACTTTAACTGTAATGATGATGTAAACAATTGGCAGAATCGCAATAACAATGGATAATGGTAGGCATTGGGGTAGGCACTAGGCAAACACATATAGGAATGTAAATATGTATGTGTTTTGTTTATAAAGTGCAACTAAACCGAACGCAGAATATAAACACACAAAAAATTTGAGAGCAAAACAATTGTTGAATTTTGTGTCGGACCAAAAGGAAAACTTGAATATCGATAGTAAAAAATATATATGTTTACAGTTACACATTTGCAGTTGCATCAGCTTGTTTACGGTTACATTCTGCTAGTTGTTTGTTTTTTTTTTTTTTTGGTTTTTTGTTGCGGTTCAGACCTGGCTCGTAAAACATGCCTCAACTCTCAGTTGCACGTGATAAATTCAACAGAAAATAATGAAAAGAAAGAGAAAAACAAATAAAAGTGACTATAAACAAGTTGAAGGTTGTTAATCAATCGACAAAAAATGTTGCATGTTGCATGTTGAATGGTTAACAAAATGATAGCTGTTAAAAACGCGCGCGACACGCGCAAAAGTCGCGTGCAAAACAGGCAACAATTGTATTCCAAAAGAAACTGGGCTAAAAAACGGGTTAGGTTTGGTTTATAGGTGAGTGGGAAGGAGAGGGGGTGATGCCACAGCGATTGTCGTGATTGCTAATAAGACACAGTACAAATGTTATGTGAAATGTGGCACAAATGGCAAAAAATAAGCAGGTGAAAACAAACAAATAAAAGAGGAACACAAAACAAAACGGAAATGGAAAACTGTAGATTGCAAAACTGGAAAATAACACGAATAACATACGAATCAAGTTTGAGAGTTACCAAAAAAATGCAGAAAATGCATGGAGCACATACATTGTTACGGTTTACGGATAATTATTATATAGATATGCAGATATTACTGGTTACTTGCTTTGATTTTTTATGTTTTACATATTGGTATCATTTTGTTATTTTTTTTTTTTGTTGGGGTTTTTCATATTTTTTTCTGGGGATACACATTCCATTGGCAATTTTGTGTGTGAAATTATTACATATGTAGATGTGTGGGTGTGTGTTTGTGTATGCGTGAAAGTGTGTGTTTGTTATCACAACCCATTGCGAATCTCATTGAATAACTTTAAGTTTAGATAATAAAGAACTAATGGAAAATTAACATAAACTAAATGAACATTAGCACATTTGAAATAAAATTTGTAGAAGAGACGAATGCAGCAAGATGTCCTAGGTAAAAATACTAAATATCATACGATTACTTAATTATACAATTATAAACGGTAAATGGTGCAGCTGAGGCTGCGCTTTTTGGTTGCCTGTTGCTGTTGTTGTTGTTATTATTGTTATTGTTGCAATACTTAAAACAAATGGTAAACACGAACATGGGCTTAGGCATAGAAAATGGGAGGGGAAAAAGTATATATATATATATGGAATATATCTGTAGTTGAGTTAATAATAGCGCACATTGCGGCAGTTCCGTTGTGAGTCTTGAGTTTTTAGTTTCCCAATAACAGTTCATAGTTTTCTGCTCTGGTATAGAGTATAGGTGTGTGTGTGTGTATCTGTGCAACTGTCAGCTCTGTTCTCCTAAGTAACTCTCGGTTCCTTAAAGTGCAGCAGTCTTCTTCTTCTTGTTGCCCATTCAAGCTAAATAATTCAATTAGATAAGCTGCTGACTGTTTAATCAAATGCATAATTAACTTCAATTTCTTTAACACAAAAGTTCACGCGTTTTCTTAATCAAATTTGCTGTCGTTGTTTTTGTTTTTGTTCTGGTTGTTGTTGTTGGTTTTGCATTGCCGCTGATAGGATTTTAATAGGTTTATGCCACAAACGACTGTTGCACTTGCGATAACAAGCAGACAAACCGAACCAACTCCATTTGCCACATCAAAGAAATTTTAATTTGACTTTCATTAATTTATTTGCGGGCTGTTGATGTCATAGGGTGGTGGACAGAGGTCAGAGAGGGTTGGCAACGACTGCCGATAAGTTGATGGTCAGCCATAAAGCATGCCATGAATTATTATTGTTGCTGTTGTTGCTGCTGTTGTGCAAAAGCAAACAGCAATTGAAACGGCTGGCACCGGCACCGGCACCGGCAGCAGCAGCATGCATTGAGGTTCCAGCCAGGATCAACATGGTCCAAACTGTGCCTGGGCATATGCATTATGCAGCAATTGCTGTTGTCAACCGGTCAGCGCTGTTGCACAGTGGCATCTTCTTTTGGGCCAACACGACGGCAGCTGCCAGCCAGTAAATTAAGCGGAAAAGTGTGTTGGCTGCCCAACAATAACAGCAAAAAAAAAATGGCAGAATGTGGACACAAATACAAACTGGGGGCACTGCGGCAAGCAGGGGACTTGGCTCGTCTGGCAGCGTTATTTGCTGCAGTTGGAAATAACTCAGCCGCAAATGAGATAAATTGCGCGCACACAGATAATTGCATGGGCGAGCTGGCAGCGAATGGAGAATGGGGGTTAAAGGGGCATGAAAATACGAGCACATGCCACATGCGCAATAATTTTAATATGTAACTGCGTAAATTCAAAAAGTAAGAAGTAGTTTTAACTATTTGGTTTTTTCGTAATATCATGAGAATATTTATGCCTGGGTTTTTTATTTTTGTTTTTTTGTTGTTGAGGTTATGATTGAAAATATTGCACATACGCAGTGCATGTCAGCGTATGTAAATGAGAAATTAATGAGTGTGTCGCTGTTGTCGCCTGCCTTACGTTGCATTGCAATCAGTTGTAGTTGTATTTACAGTTGCACTTAAAAGTTAAACACTTTATAGAAGTCACATATAGTAAGTAAATATACAGATACGTATACGTATATATATATGTATATTGAGATTTATACATATATAAATAAAAGTGGCGCCAGCTGAGCCGCAAAATATCCTTTTGCGTAATATGCTTTTGCCACATAAATAAATAAATTTAATATGTTGGTAGAGAGCGCTTTTTCTTCTCGTTTTTGTTTTTTTATTTGCTTTCAGCGTAATTACAGATTTTCATATTTTATGCGCTTTGTCATTACATTGCCACTCACTGTTGTTGTTGTAAATTTAGTTGCTGTCCTTTAATGCAGTGAGCGGTTTTAATTTCCTTTATGTCAACGTGGAAGCTCAAATTGTTGTTTTCGCGGTTTATTATTACGATTTATTTGTTTTTGTTTTTATTTTTTAAGTTTTCAATTAAACGTAATAGCTTTACATTTGGAAAAGTGTCCCATTTATTTTATTTGTTTTTTGTTTCTCTATACGTATTTCGAGTCTAACATATCAAAGAACTGCAACTGTGCTACATAATTAATACTTATTTAAATTTGAGAGGCTCGCTTTTTGTCGACATCATTTTGAGTATTCTTACAAATTTATATTTCCCCGTGGAAACGAGGCTGAGTTTTACTTTAGTCAAATCTGCCAAAAGCCAAATTATATGTCAAATCGAAAAATTATGCATAAGTACTTGAAAGCATACTCAGAAGTACTCAAACGTACTCGTTGCACCCACTGCAGATCTTTGATGGATATTTAGTAACATTTAACTAGCTTTCTGGCTAAACTGAACAACTTAACGGCGCTGAGAACAATCGAATAGTCGCATCTTATATATTATATATCAAAAGTTGTAACGATTAGCTTGGAGTTGAGTTCATCAAAATTCGATTTCGGTTTTATGTTGGATAAATTTGATTTACATAGCGTAGTAGTAGGAATACGAGTACGAGGATTATGAATATGCTTTTCTTCTTGTGATACATCTATAAATTTGATTTATGCATTTCTTTCAATTTCGAATACAGTGTTGTCGTAGTTGCTATTAACTTGGCTAATAAATGTAATCGGTAATTGAATTGTATTATTGTCAGTAGTTTACGATAATGTATACCTAGCTATACATACGAGTATATACCATGTAGTTCGAGTACTGTTACACTAATCAACGGCAATAAATATAGACTTGTATATATTAATACACAAGTACGATTCCTTAGAAGTAGCTTACATTTACGGCACAGGATGTTATATTCAGCTTCCTGATGCCGAGGGGTTTCCATTTCATTTAAGGTTCGCTTCAGACATACCTATCTATGTACACATTCAAGCTGGTCCATTTGGGCGTTAATTCAATCAGTTGCGTTAAACATTTGTAATTGTAATTCTGGCAAACGTAAGCCCGAAAGCACGGCGTAAATTCCACCCAACGGGATGGAGAGAATAGACAACAGTACGGACGGCCAGCAGGCGAAATAATTCGCAATTCACTGTCGACAGGTGAGCTAACCGGAAGAGGGGCGCAAGGAGGAGGAGGAGGAGGAGGGGGAGGCGGAGGTGGAGCTGCCCCCCACGAATCGATAGTAATTTAATCGTGCGCTAACATTCATATTCCAGTATGAAGGTCTCGGATGCGGCTGCGGCTGCGGATGTGGATGCTGCTGCTGGTGCGGCTGCTGCTGCTGCTGGTGTCGCGACATGTTGCTGATGCAGCGCGGCAGATCTGCCCAGATTTACTTGTGACAACATTGCGGTGGCCGATAATTTCCCATTGTATGTGAGCACGCTGGCCCCGCTGCCGCTGCCACTGCCGCTGCCGCTGCTGCCACCGCCGCTGCCGTAATAGTTGAGCGCCGAGATGAGCGGCACATTGCCCGCTGCGCCCTGATGCTGACTGCGACGCTGCGGCTGCATTGGCTGCTTGGGATTGTAGTCCGCTGCGGAGGACGTGGCCGTCGCATTGCGCAGCGCTATAAACGTGTCGAAATTGTCCGCTGTCGAGGAGGCATTCGACGTGCTCGAGTTGCGGCGCGGCGGCGCCAAATGCAGCAGCTGCTGATGCTGCTGCTGCTGCTGCTGCTGGTGCTGTTTAGAGAGATGCGGCTGTGCGGTGGGCAGGTGCAGCTTGTGCTGCTGCGACATGGACGAGTTCGAGGATGACGAGTTGGACAACGAGGACGAGTTGACCGAATGTGCGGGCGGATGTTGTTGCTGATTTGCGTAGTATTTGCGCAAATTCTCCAGCATGTAGCGATTATTTGCGCTCGTGTTGGTGTTTGCACTGCCCGCCGCCGTTGGCGCCGCTGCTGCCTGCCCCAGTGCCACAGCTGCCTCCGGCTGTGCTGCATGCAACTGCTGCTTGCTGCTGGTGGCATAGAGCCCATCTGCGGCTGGCCGAATCACAGTAAGCCCAACATCGCCGGCTGTTGACAGTGTGGTTGCTGCCCCCGCTGCCGCTGTCGTTGCCCCCACTGCCGGCGCAGCTGCTGCCGCCGTTCGCAGCACTCGCTGGCGCGTTGCTGCCGCTGCCGTGGCAGCTGTCGGGTAGCTGCGCGAGTAGTGCGCCTCCATCAGGTCGGCGCGGCGCTGCTTGGTGGCATAGATGACCTCCGAGTCAGCAGTCCCGCCGCCGCCGCCCCCGCCAAAGCCGTAGTATTCGCCGCGGGCGTACAACTGCTCCGTGTCCTCGTCTCGCCGCAGCAACGTGCTGCGCCCGCCGACCCGCTCGAAGTCGCTGCGGCTCCGCTGGAAGTGCGCCAAGTAGCTCTCGCCGCCCGGTGGCGCCCCCGACGCCGCAGCCGAGCTGGACGTGGCCGCCGCCTCCGCCCTGTGCCTGTCGTCGGCCGCAGTTGCCTGTCGCTGCAAGTGCTGATTGAGCGATTGATAGAATGTGCTCTCGGCTAAATTCTCATTAAACGACGTCGACGGCTGCTGCTGCCGTCGCTGCTGCTGCTGCTGCTGCCGCTGCTGCTGCTGGCGCTGGTACCAATCAGCATCCTCGCACTCGTTGACATTGACGCGGATGCGAATGTCGCGCGCCATATAATCCGGCTCGTTAGTGGCCAGTGCGGCGTCGTCGTCATCGTCGTCGTCGTCATCACCATCCTCATCATCATCGTCCTCAACTGCGTCGTCGTAGAAGAAACGCGCTGATTTGGCGCTTTCGGCCAGCAGCAGGTCCTCGCTCTCCTCCAGCGCCAGCGCATAGCTGGTCAGATTATCAAAGTAGTATTCGCACATTTTGTCCGGATGCTCGTAGCGCAATTTGAGCGCAGGGTCCGGCTGCTCCGCCTGCTCCTCGGGCTCCAGCCGCGCCTCCGTCGGCGGCGCTGGCTCCCGCTTTTCTCCGGCCGTGGGGCCGCTGAACACGGAGGCGTAGTCCGAGCTGCTCAGCGAGTCCGAGCGCAAGGCTGTCCGGCGGCGTGCCGCTGCACGCGCGGATATTGGCAGTGTGCCCAGGTTTTCGTAGTTGGCCGTCTGGCTATTCGCCTGCGACTGGCTGCGCCTGTGGCGTCGCCGCGCCGTGCCCGTGCCCGTGCCCGTTCCCGTTTCCGTTCTGTCCGCTGTCTCCACTTCCGCTTCCGTCTCCGTCTCCGTCTCCCTGATGCGCTGCGTGGCCAGCGCGCGACGCTGGGCGCCGCTGATGCGGCCCACGGAGGCGCCGACTGCCTGCTGCGGCCCAGCTGCTGCTCGAAGTTGCGCTCCAGGTAGTGCTCCAGGTAGTGCAGGTTCTTGCTCAGGTCGATCTCCGACTTGTAGCTCTTGTAGATGGTCGCCTGCTTGCCGGCGGCGTGGGCGGCCGCGCAGCGCGACTCGTAGCTGGAGATGTGCGCCCGGTCGCTGATGAACCGGAAGCTCTCGTCCTTGGCGAGCGTGTGGAAGCCGCTGAACTCGCTCCCGCCGCCGCCACCGCCGCCGCTGCTGCTGCTGGCGTCGCCGCCGCTGCTCGCCTTAAAATTGCGGCACTTGTCGCGTATCTTTTGGATGCCCTGCCTGGTCTTCGCCTGCAGCCGCTCAAAGTAGTTGGACTTGGGCGCTCGTCGAGACCAGCCGCGGCCTGTACGCCGTGTGCTGAATGTCGTAGCCGCCGCTGCCCGCGGCGCGCATGCTCTGGATGCTCTGCGTGCGATTCGGATAGCGGTAGCTCAGCTTGAGCTTGGGCAGCACCTGCGACGGCTCCTCCGGCTTGTGGAGCCGGCGCAGCGAGAGCTGCTTGAAGAGCGCCCTGGCGCGCTTCGGCTTGCCCGCCGTGCTCGCCTCCTGGCCGAAGTCCTGCCGCTCAAAGCGCCGCACGGGCACGCCGTGCAGGTAATGATGGCTGGCCGGCGTGCCGCCGGCGGCCGGCGTCTGTCGCTCGAACAGCCGGCGCAGTCCCTTGCCGCTGCGCTGCGGGCGCGCCGTGCGGATGGCGGTCGCGGCGCTGTTCGCGCTGCGCAGGCGCGGATTGACGCCCAGCGTGAGGATCTCGTCGTCGTGGAAGATGGAGAACGGATTCGTGATCACCGTGGAGTTGTCGGGCGCCAGGCTGCTTACGGATCTAGTCTTAATGCTACTCGTACCGTGTCTAGGATTACTTAGGGCTAAATGCTGCTTACTGTCTAATACAACTACAACTTTGGCTTCATTGTGTTGGTGCTGTTGTTGCTGTTGGTGTTGCTGTTGGTGTTGGTGTGGGTGCGACTGTTGCTGCTGCTGTGCCTGCTGCAGGTCCGCCTCGGACCGATGCCGCCGCAGCTGGCGACGCGCGCGTCGACGCAGCCGCCGCAGCTCCCGGAGCGAGTTGCTCTGCTTGCGGAAGCGATAGAACGGATTGTTGATGCTCAGCTTCTGGAGCAGCAGCTGCGTCTCCTCGGCGCTCAGCTGGCCCCCCACTGCCTGACTACCCGCTGACTCCTCGCTGGTCACATTCAGGTTGAGCAGCTTGCCGCTGGTCGGCGGCTTAAGCTCACAGTTCATGTTGTTCTCCAGCAACTGTTGCTGCTGCTGCTGTTGCTGCTGATTGTTGCTGCTACTTTTGCTGCTGCTATTTCTGCTACTGTTGTTGCTACTATTTAGCGTACTGGCTAGACTTAGGCTATGGCAACTGTTGCTGCGGCCGAGCGCCTCGGCCAGCATGTTGCTGCTGTCGCTGTTGCTGCTGCTGCCAGCTGGCGTTGCTTTGGCTAACTCTATTGTATTGTTATTACTACTATTGGTCAGTGTTGCAGTCGCAGTCGTTGTCGTGGTGTTAATTGTATTGTTGTTGTTAATGTTGTTGTTTGTGTTGCTGTTGGTGTTGGCATTACTATTATCATGTTCGTGTTGTTGTTGTTGTTGTTGTTGTTGTTGGGCTGGCTGTTGTTGATACTGAAGCTCGTTGCTTTCGTTATCAACTGCCTGCTAGACCCTAGTGGGCGGTTGTAATATCATTGCAGCCATGCGTACCTTCATTGCCTCCGGCGATCCATGTCCCGGATACTGTTGCTGGGGATGCTGCGAGGCCGCGTGCAGCGCTGCTGCCGCCGCAACTGCTGCCTGCTGTTGTTGTTGCTGCTGCTGCTGCTGCTGTTGCTGCTGCTGCTGCTGCTGCTGTTGCTGGTGATGATGGAAGCCGGCGGGCGTTGTGTAAATTGAATCACCTTGGGGGCCACTTGTGCTATCCGAGCGTGATTTCAAATCAGCCTTTTCGCTGCGGGCCGAAACCAAACAAGAGAAAACGAGAATTTGTTATCGAACAGTTTGGCGATAAGGCCTGGTGACAATTGTGTGTGTGTGGGGGTGCTCGGGGTGCTCGCATACCCTTGCCCATGGGTAATTGAAAGTTGTCATCGAATTCGTTACGTTTCATGGAAAACATATCTAAGACCAAAAGGTATAGTCAATGTCAACAGCCCAGATTTCTATGTATATTGATTGAGTTTGCTTAAGATTTATTATCATCATATTTTTTTGTACGGACAACATTTTTCTTTTTAGCTATCTAAAAAATGTTTTTAACATTTGACAACTATATAAAAAATCGTTCAGAGAATAAGTTTTTTAATTATATGTTTGGCACACTCAGCAATTAAATTTCTTATGGCAAACATTAAAAAACTTATTTTTCGAAAAATTCTAACTAAACTTTTAAATTATGAGATTTATTTGAAACTAAATTTTTATTTAAACCGAATATTTATTTAAACCGAATAACTATAAAATACAGCATCAAGCTCGTTAGGAGAAATGTACCTTAAGTCTCTACTAGAGTATTTGAACTGAGGCATGCCGAAAATTCTATCTTGCTCTAATTCGCGACCGTTTTGATTGGCAAATTCCATGGCAACCGCATATCTAAATATGCAGCTATTTCATCTGCCCGCCGGCGATTGTTGACTTGAAATGGAGGCGGGCTTAGGTTATTAAATCCCACCCAGATGCCTCTGGGGAGGGCTTTCGTTAACGACAATCTTTCGTTACGTTCTGATTGATACAACAATTTTGTGAATTTGGTTGTTAGTTTTGGAGGCCAGTTTTTAGACTGGTCGCATAAATAATGAATGCCGTTGTAAATGTGGCTGCGGCTGCTGTTTTGCCAACTATACTTATAACGGAAATTCAAAATCCATTTCCGCTCTACCAACACACACGCACAAAAACTCACACTAAAATATGCTGCCATGATGGCACGCCCCAAAAACTATTCTATGCAATTTTTGGTCATGCATGCGTGCTTGCATGTGTGTGTGTGTGTGTGTGTGTGTGTTTGTCCGAGCCTGTGTTCCATAAACGAAATATGGTAATTTTTAAATGGGGCAACAAGACACAACGAGGAGCCGGGGCGGAGCGGTGAGCCAAAGAACCGCCACAGCCTCATAACTCATGTCAGGACGAAAATGAGGGGTGGCAATGAGCGATTGTTATGTGTGTATGCGTGTGTGTGTACGCGTGTGTGTATGCGTGTGTGTGCGAATGTTTGCTTGACGTTGCGCGGCAAAACAGTGAAATATTTTTCAAAAGCCGACTTTGCAATATTGAATATATGAAAAAAACGCAGAATATTTCATACACTGCACAAACACACACACAGGACGCATTATTCATGGCCTGCGAGTGTGTGTGCGTGCTTGTGTATGTGTGACCATTCGGGACGCATAAATTGGCACGCCAGCGCCACCTGTTGGCAGTTCGATGCGTTGCGAGCGCTTTTCATGAAAATGTATCATAACCGGCCATTTGTTGTGAGTGCTGGTGTGTGTGTGTGTGTGTGTGTGCTGGTGTGTGTTTCGCTTCAACTTACCTGTCCTTATCCGATGATTTATAGCCCGTGGAACCTGCAAAGGCGAACAAAAATAATATATATGAGAACTCTTTCGTCTCTTCTGCGTATTTTATGTATACAAGCAATATTATATATATTTACATAAAACTGGATTTGCGCGCAATTCGAAAATTCACCCACTAAAAATTAGTAATACCCCCGCTTGTAAACAGACAACAGACAACAGATATAGATAGATGGCTAGACGCACGCAGATACATCTGTATCTTCAGCTACGTTCTGACAAATAAGCCGTAAACCTATTGATAGCCAAAAGGTGTAAAGTTGCCTAAAGCCGGCTAAGAGAGCGGGGTAATTTTGATGGATTTCTAGATGAAATTGCGCGCACGTGTGTGTGTATGTGTGTGTGTGAGTGTGCCAAAGGGGTAGCCGGGGCAATTGAAGATCTGTCAAATGCCATTTGATAACTTGGCAATTGGCGGCAGCTGCGCCGTTGCTGGTAGATGGGAAATTGACGTTTTGATTGACAACTGAGAAATTGCACACGCCGGGCTACTGCGAGGATTCGGCCTTGTTTACGACTCAAGTTTACAGTTGTATTTCAGCCAGGCAATTGGCCAGTGCAAATCCCGGAGCGTAAATTCGGTTTCGAGCCACTCGCACAACTTTCGAGCGGATGTCCTTGAGCAAGTTGTTGGGAAAGTTTCCCTTTTTGTTGGTTTTCTTTTTTACCAAATTGTTTTTCTTTTACTGTTTTGTAAATTGTTTTTTTACAAATGTGCATTTTAATTGCGCGTTGAGGAAAAGTTTTGCGGCGCGATTTTGATTTCTAATTAGCCAAATCCGCGTGCCCTAAGTACGCCTGGCCCCTAAAGCTTAACGACTTTAAGCAGACGCATTTAAATCTGGAAATGTTCCAAAGCCAAGCAAAAAAAAAAATAAAAAAATACTTGTATGTCTGTACTAAAAGCCGTCCTTAGAGGGCCTTTACCCTTTTGTGTTGGCCAACTGACCGCAGGCGTTGGCGGCGCGAAACGCGCTAATGAATATTTTATGAGATTTATTTGAGTTTCAACGTAAAAAAATAAAAGAAAGCAAATGAAATAAAAAAGAAAAAAGGCGCGGCTCTTCTGTTTTTGTTTTTTTTTCTTTCTATTTTTGTACGTCTCTTTTCTATGTTTTGGCTTTTGCTGCAAGTTTTTGTGTTTTTGCAATTAGTATGACAGCGAAATGTGGCATGCGGCAAGTTCAACGCCATCTGGCGGCATAATGAAGAAAATGCTTTAATTGTTGCGACGCGAGTTCGCTTTGAGGCGTGTTCGCTTGTAATTAATATGCGGCCCTGTTCAAGCTGGCAATTGTTTGCCCAGCGTTGCCACAGTTGCAATTGTTGTTGTCGTTGTGACTGAAGCGAATTGAATATTTATTTTTAATGAGCAGCTTCCGCACTCTGGACACACGTTCCCCCACACCGCCACTTACCCTTGAAGCAGCACTTTTTGCTCTTGACGGCGTAGATGCAGAGACAGATCAGGATCAAAATGGCGGCCATGCAGCCGCCGGCGACGCCGAGCAGGTAGCTCATCTCCAAAGGTTCTGCACGTTGCCAAAAGCAGCAATTGTTCCCATCATTCCATTGTTGTTGTTGATGCACGATGGCGTTGATTATGTGAGCGTAAAGGAATTTTTAAATTGTATATATGGTTCGATTTTAATTGGAATAATTAATATGCTCAATATATGAAAAATATTTAATGAACTATGTTATTGTGCATGCATTGTTGAAATATTAAATTTAATTAATGTCTGCCAATGGGTATACCAAAGGGTAGCATCAACTTGCACATACCCATTGGCAAGTGACGGAAAGCATGCCTGCAAACAGTTACGTTTTTCTTATTTTTTTACAATTGAAGTGTTTTAAAGAAAAAACCTGGCAATAAGATGGTGCTTTAAAAATTAAATAAATAAATAAAGGATAAACAGGAGCCTGATTTCTGCTGGATATTGCTGTTATATGTTTAGGCACAATCGTAGATATCTATCGCCTTCTTATGGCATTCTTACGCTTAACATGTTGGCAGGCAAGCAATTTTTTTATAAGTATATTTTCGTGTGTATCAACTTAGGTGTAAATAGTAAGGGGAAAATAAAGAAAACACTATGCACCTGCAAACGTACCCTCCACAATCAAATGAATGGCATGACGATCGGTGCCCCGCTCGTTCTCCACCACAAGATAGTAGGGTCGTGAGTCGTGTTCATCCGTGTGGTGTATGTGCAACGTGGACAGGTAACAATCCTCGCGCGCGTCGGTCAGCATATCGTCGGCCCGAAAGCGATCTAAAGGCGGGGGGAGAAAGATATTTATGTGGCCATCAATTATAGTTTTATGTTTCACATCCGCAGTGTGTCATGCACAAATTACACTTGGACAAATGCGTGAATTAATAAATGAGTGTGAAAAAGAATACAATATATGACTAATTGAAGGGCGACAACGTGACGTATGCGCAACAAGAAGCAGTTACAGCACAGCTGCACAGCATGTGGTTTGGCATGCAATGCGCTTCGCTTGATTCCTGTCAGTGGCAAGTACGCCGGATTACACGCACGGCGGGACAGACGAGCAGATGGACAGCCGGGGCAGGCAGGCAGCCGGATGCGCACGCAGACAAGCTGAAAATGAAGAGTAATGCGCGAGATTTGTTGCCAGCTGAAGCTGGAGCTGGAGCTGGAGATGGAGATGGATCTGCCGCTGGCCGACAAAAGACGCTGCGCAATGCAGTTTAAACTGAAAAACGAGCTACATGTGGCAACCGGCTCTGCAGCAGCGCACGCTGTCTGTTGCAGCCAGGATTACCGGCAACTGACAAGCGTGGGAAGTCTGCTCGAGCGGGGCAATGCGAGGCCCCGGCTGCCAATGCTAATGCCACACTAGACCAACATGATGCTGGCATTCGTCTGATTTTGGCGTCGAAGCTGCCGTCTCTGGACATGTAATTTGTCTTGATTTGTGCACGTCCCGCGCCCCACTGTCCCACTGCCCCGCTGCCCCATTGTCCCACTGTTCGGCTGTCTCCTGTTTAGCCACACGTAGGACGCTTAGAGCTAGTTCAATGTCAAATTTGCGGAAAAGGTTTGTTAATGAGCACTCAAGCGTGCAGCAGGGCAGCCAACACACACGCTCACCACCCACCACCCACCACCCACCCCCACCCCCCTCCGCCCGGCGGCTGTGCGTGACGTGCCATGCGTTTGAGGCGCCGTCGCTTTCGCAGCGTTAATTGAGTTGGGATTTATTGAAAGAGAAAAACTACAACTAAGCATCTAATTGCATTTTCATTAGCTGCCCAATGAAGCGCACGAGGCGGCGTCAAGTATACGCACCTATGCCCGAGCCGGCCTCCAGCCGCAGCGAACCCCACTCCCAGGCAACGCGCTGCGGTCGCGGATCGGCGCAGACGACCATCGTGAGGCTGGCCGGTTCACCGCGCTTCACGGACACGGTGTGCATGGAGGGATGCAGACGTAGCACCTGCGGAGCACCTGAAAAAATTAAAAAAACATAATTAAAATTTAAGAGTTAGTTTCGAGCAAGTGCCGCAAAAAAATTACTCATACGCGATATCTATGTTGTGATAATGTATGGTAGTAAGTGTGGCCTCAATATTCTTGACTCGCTCTTTAAAGGTTGATTTCTTTTTTATTCATATTTATTTATCTGTAATCTAGTGGGAAAGCAGACTTGGCAGCCCCACATAAAGTCAAAGCGAAAGGAGCTCAGAGCAAAAGGTGGAAAAATGTGCTGTTTTCCAACTTTGGGAGATAAGAGGCAGTTCAGTAAGGACGTATGCCATACAAATTTCGGGAACAGCGAGCAATTCCAATATTAAAATATCAGTCTGTGACATTTAGAACTAACTTAGAACTGTCGTAGGTGTACTTTTCTAGATAAGGGCGAATAACCACTAAAGTTATTTAAGAAACGACTTTTAATATTCCAAAACTAATTGAATGTGTCCTTAATTTAAACGGATGATCGTTACTTAGTATTTTAATTATGCATAGCAAACGCATTACGACCATATTAATATATGAACAAAATAATTTGCCTTTCAAGTTTAGAAACAATTCGAATATTTCCTTACTCTCGCAATATTTGCAATTCTTTTTGTGTCAGCAGCTTCAACTGATGCGATTTGTGCCGATGGGACATTAAAGAAGTGCAGACAAATATTAAATCCATATCCATATGGTTGGAAATGCAATTGCTAAATTTTTATTAACTTAAAAGAGTAATCATAATAATATATTTTGTAATAGACAATTCAACTGTCCTACGGTGGTGTGTGGCGTTTTCAAAGTTGATCAAACAAGTTTGAACCAATTTCTCAACCGAATGAAACGAAATCAGAGCCTCGCAACTATGTTTTAAAAGATACGAGGAAAAATGGAATCGAAAATTCTATAAGCACAAATGACTTTTCAGTTTTATTAAGCATTAAGTGAGAATATTGCAAGGAGGCATCTTGGTCATTGGGCTGCAACTGCCTTAAAGAACAGGTGATCAAATCTAAGTTTTAAAAATAAAGATGCTATAAGTAGTCTAGCCCTGTTTGGTGTGTCTAGATTTCAAGTTGTAAAAATATTATAGTATATTTTACGATTGACTCGCCTAACAAAACAAAATCTTATCATCTTAATCTAAAGAAAACCAACTCGGACTTGTGGAAAGACAGACGAACATTACACAACTCCAATACACTTTTTTGAGTTAGCCATTTAGGCGTATCTGTCGGGACTTGATTCCAACGCGGTTAAACGAATTTTAAAAGTCGTGTCCAGTTTAAAACCGCGTCGAAATTGTTGACAAACTTTGTTGCCTGTAGGGTATTTTAAAGTCGCTGCACATAATGAGCTGTGTTTTTTTCTCAATTTATTTTTTTGGTCGCTGTTGTTGCTGTTGCTAGTTAACTAGTTCGTTAGTTACTTTAAACACACACACACGAAACACATTTATATATGCATAGATAGCGTGCACACAGTTTTTTGCCAATGCATATAGTGTGTATATGTATAGGATGTAGTACTTTTTTCCCGGCTGGCTCTGCTAAATTGCTCGTGTCCTTGGTTGGTCATAAATTATGTACGTGCTGTGGTATTCAGCACTAAATTTAAATATATATGTTTTTTTCCTTTTCTTTTCTCGCTCCCTTTTTCACTGCTTGCCCGCGGCTATGTTGGCCATGGCATTTGTTCTATTCTCTTCCATTTTGGCCGCGCTTCTTCTTTCTCCAGTTTTTTTTTGTTGCTTGCATTTTGTGTGTGTGTGTGTGTGTGTGTTTTTTGCTGTGGTCATAAGTTCATTTTGATTTTGTGTTACATTTTGGTTTAGTCTGTTGCCAGCCCCAGTTGCCGCTCGCTAAATTTGCAGTGCGAGCAGCGGCGCCTGCAGCCGCCAAATTGTGCGGGGAGCGCCGAGACAAGTGGCAAGTGGGGAGTGCGGAGCGGCAAGGGGCAAATGGGGAAGGGGAGGGTGGCAGCAAAATCGCAGGCGCTTAAAATGTTTTCGACGCGTTTTCCGGTTGCAGTTTTTAATGGAGTTTTGTGTTATTTTAAGTGAGCATTTGTTGCACGGGGAGCGAGAGAGCCAGCGACTTAAGCGTGACTGAGAGAACGAGTGAGAGAGAGCGAGCGAAAGAGAGGGACATAAGTAACTGACCAAGTTACTTGCTTAGCTCACATGAGGCACACGTTGAGTTGTTTCCTTTAGCGTGACTGTAAATTTGCAAGTGGTCATCAGCTGTGTGCTGTACCCTGGCAGAGGGTATTCGAACTTTGTGGCGGAGTATGTCACGCAGCTTTGAAACCAGAAAAGATTCTGGCAATAATATAATTAGATTATCAGTAAGAAGCGCAATATACAGAGGAAGACGTAGAGCATAGGATTCTATGAAACTAAATGCGACCTGCTACATTTCTTGTAAATAACAATAACGAAATCGAATATTCACTCTAGAATCGTCCAGATTGGTTAATATTATTATATTATATTAGTTAATATAGTTATTATTATTTTATATTTATTTTAATATATTTTTATTTGGTAATATGCCATAGGATCTAAAGGTTAAAAGCAGAGTTTTTGTTTGAAATCTTTTTACTGTGAATACTATATCATATTGCTTGCAAAGATATAACTAGATATAAGAATCGAATCACTAAATCATATAGTTCCATTTAGAATCGGGTATAAATTTGGTGAAAACTGATTATCTTAACCAATCTCAGCAGTTATAAATAAATAAAATGTGTTAAAATCCTGATAATATTCGATGACATAAGCGCCAGAAGAACAATTGCTTGCAGTATATTTGATGTGATCGACGGATCAAAATGCACGTTAGTCAGATATCTGCTAGGGTATTTGCTGCTGACTGCTGTTGTTGTTGGCCATCAGCTTGGCCAACAGTTGCTCACATTGTTTGCCGGCTCGCTTGGCATGTCGTAACTCAGTTTTCAGTAAATTTCATATTTGTACACATTTTTTTGGCCCTGGCGACAGTTGTGTCTATAGTCATATTTTGCGGTGCTGCGGCTTTTGCGGCTGCCCCGCAGCAACATGTACATGCAAGATAAATAAGTGTGTGGCCCGCACTTACCCACAACTTGCAGCGACACGGGATCGGAAATGGCCACCCGCTCCTGACCGTTGATGTAGCTGGTGGCCCGGCACTCGTATTCGCCCTGGTACTCGTAGGTGACGTTATCGATGACCAGTCGTGGCTCGTTGCCGCGCTCCATGTACTTCGAGCCGTGCGAGATTCTGCAAATGTGGAAATGAGTGAAAATATAAATGAGAAAACCGCGCCAAAAAGTTGATAGAGCTTGGAGTCAAGCAAAGACGCATACTTTGGCGCGATTCCACTTGCTTTCTACGCTTTTCTTTTTGGATGTCAGCTTTTTGAACTGCAAGCCGATTGGAAAAAATGCACCAACCACATTGCAACTTTGCTGCTGGGGCAGGACTAGGGGTGGATGCTACTGCTGCTGCAAGTTTTGCTCAGCAATATTGAAAATTGCGTTTGTGGGCGAGATATTTTCGTAGCTGTTCGTTGCAAGCAAAAAATATTTGATACATTTTTTAATATGAGAAATGCCTTTCATGTTGCGAAATGCTTTCAGCTCAACAAGGCACAACCACACACCCATACACACACACAGCCCCATTTCGGCCTCAGTTTTGGGTTGTGTGTGTGTGTGTGTGCACCCAACCAAATTCTTTTGATATGCGCACATAGTTGTTGTGCCCGGCTCGATACTTTTTACAGAGACTGTGTCACCGGCTTAAAGCGCCAATTAAAGCGGGCTTTCAGCTGCTGGGGAGGCGGAGTAGGGGGCACATTCGACGCAATTAAAAGCAATAAATTAGAAAGCCATTTAAATGCAAATCCTGCACCTCACAGAAATGAAGTCGCAAAAATTCACAGAGCAAAAAATCCGACCACAAAGCGCTTGGCAAGTTCTCCATTCAGCGCGGGCTTTGTGTTGGGGCCGTCGAAATTTTTCACGTAAATCAAAGTGACATGCCTTTTCCTATGCCTCGCCAGGGCTTTCCTCTTAGCAAATACATTTGCAAGCCAAGTGGCGGCCAGCCGTGTGGTTGCAACCGCAGCTGCACTGCCCGGCGGTGGTGCGGGGTGGTGCGGGATGGGTCAGTAAAAAGGACACTGTTAGCCAGTTGGCCTAAGCGCCTTTGGCATGCAAGCCAACTCGGCATAGGTAGCCTGTCAACGGCGCACACCATTGATTTATTGCAAACACACACACACACACAGCAGTCTCCGAGTATTGGTTTTGCTTGGCACGCGCCATTTAATGTGTCTTGGGTGGAGGGGGAGAGGGGAGGGGGTGAGCTGTAGTCGGGGCACGCGTGGAAATTAGTTTTCAACAATTGACATTTAATTTCTGATAAACACGCGCGGGCACGCTTCATTAAGTCAACACGCCAGCGCGTTGCATGTGGCATTTGTTATTAGAATTTGACGCGCCAGCGAATCAGCTCAAGAAGCGCCCACAAACAGCCCCCATTCATATGTAGCTCCCATGAAAATCTAGTAGGGGGTGGGGGCAGGGAAGTGCAAACAAATGAAATCACAAATCACGTACAAGCTGCTTGTCGGCGGGGCCACTGTCTGGTCTGACGTCGACTTTGGCTTGGTGGCATGCAACAGCGGGTAGCGAGAGGGGGGAGACGTTGGGGCACGTGCTGCGGAGTATTTCGATTTTTCAACATGACGAGCTGCTGCCTGTTGAATGGACAAACGAAGCAACGAGCGAACGGACGGATGAATGTGGCACTGCTTTGCATATTAATGCCCCAAAGAGTTGCAGGCAGAAGCTGCAGCCAAAAGGCTGACGCTCACTGTAAGCCATAGCCCCCAGTTGAGTGTGGCTGCCCAAGCCACTCCCTCGCTCTCTCTCTCTCTCTCCCTCTCTCTCATGCTCTCTTGGAGCACAATTTCCGCTGTGCAGCTAATTAAAATGACGCAAACATCAAGTGTAATAGATGGTGGGCGTGGCCATAAAAGCATACAACTTCATAGCAGCTGCTGCAACTGCTGCTGCTGCTGCTGCTGCTGTTTGGCTGCGCAGTGCCACACGCGCAACAGGAAGCTCACCCGCATACAGGAAATTTCAATTTCAATTCTACTTTATTATCATATTTTTAGCCAACTAACATTTTTATGGAGCTTAAGTAGCTTCTGAGTACGTTATAACTGACATATTTACTATATACTTTATATTGGACTTTAATATCTGCGCTGTAAAAGCGAGCATAAAAGCTAAGAATATTTTAACTGCTGCTTCGTACTTTATCCTAGAAAATTAGCACTATGAGAAAGTTGTCGCTCGTGATTTGCGCTGTATCCCATATCATTGGGAGAAAAGAGGTTTAGATTGCTTTGTTATTATATTTTATTTATGATTTCTCTTTTGTCAACTTTTTATTGAAAAATTACTTCATATATTGCTAGCATTTAATTTAATTCGATTCGGCCAAATTAGATATATGGGAGAGTATAAGCTTTTCAAATTTAAATTGATTACAACAATATCCTTAACATCTGGGGTATACCTTTAGAATATTTATAATTTAATGATTTAAATGTTGTACCAGATCTTAATAAATTTAGATACTTAGAATAGTGAAGCCTAATAATTTATTATGTTATTATCGCACTAATAAGCTGGCTGACTTATAATATTTATGTTGATGCTTATCTTGAAGAGTTCAATAGACATTGTCCTATTTTTATTTTCAAAGAAGAATGTGGAGAATGTTATTTTTATTGATTTTTTATTTTGTTGCATTCATCATGTGTTCAAATGACATCTCTATATTTTCTTAAGGTGCGCGTTGTCCTTTAAATATAAATTGATAAAACCAATATTTTAAGTTTTGTTATTGTATTTGTATAATATGGGAGTGCATATTTTATAGGTTCTGCTGAACAGAAAATATTTTCTGTTTTAAGTAGCTAACTGTATTTTGCGGGATTGTAAACTAAGCAGAAACTCATTAGACTTCAAAGTTTCGGCGAGCAAAAAGTATTTGCCTGGTTCTTCAAATATATATATGTATATATATTTAGATATATATAAGAGTCATAAACAGCGCTTTTATTTGATATGACTGCATACTACTCATACTCATATTTAACCTAGTGTCAAGCAGCCACGGGATATTGCAGCTACAGCATATTAAAGGTTTCTTATGAAGTGAATATATTGCGCATACGCAGCGTAAATGGCAGTAGAATTTAATTAACGCCACAGGGAGTAAGAAGAAGGCGCGAATCGTTGATGCAGCGAAAATAAAGCGCATTAAATGCTGGCAGACTGGACGATCCCCACGACGGCCAAAAGTATGCAACACAAGGATCTGTGAAGCCTTCATTGTGTGCATTGCACGTCTGGCCGCACTCGGGGTCGAGCTGGGGCTTGGACTCACCTCTGGACCCATTTGTAGGCCGGCATGGGATTGCCGTCGGCGACGCACTCGAAGGCGGCGGGACTGAAGAGCGGCGCTGTGGTGAGACGGTCCGGGCCGGCTGAGATAATTTTTGGTGGATCTGTGGCAGAATAAACAGAGAAGCGACCGTCAATACAAAATTAAGCAAAAGTTGGCCAAGCAAATGCTGCAACAACAGCAAGAGCAAGCACAAGTACAAGGGGAAGAACAAGAAGCGCGGCCAAGATAAATACTAAAAGGGACTCACATTTCACGTCCAACTGCACCGACAGCTGCTCCGAGGTGCCCACCGAGTTCTGTGCCTGGCAGGTGTACAATCCGGCGTCGCGACGTCCAACAGGGCGCAACTGCAGCGTCTCCTAGAGGGCGACGGTCGAGGAGAGGGAGAGACAGAGACAGAGATGGCAATTTAATACAATTACAAATTTCTGCTACACTTAAGATAAATACGGCGAGTGACGTCGAAATTTCGTAGCAACATAAACAACAAGCTGGAATGGTGCTTGGCTACAGGGATGCCGGGCTGTCCGGACTGCCCGGGCTGTCCGGGCTTTCCGGCAATGGGTTTGCTGAAGAGATTGTGGTGGGGGCTCCAGCTGGCTTACCTGCAAGCTGGCTATCTCGGAGCGTCCGGCACGTCGCCAAACGATGCTGGCCGGCGGATTGGCATCGGCCACGCAGCGCAGCACAAGCGCATCCTTATCCTCTTCCAAGTCGATTTCCGGTGAGCCAATTAGACGAATGGTTGGCGCATCTGCAAAAGCACAGGCAGGAAGACAGAGAAAGAGAGAGAGAGAGAAAGGGAGAGAGAGATGGAATTGGGCATAAGTTGACTAAGCAAAACAAGCACAAGAAACAAGTCAACAAGCAGCTAACGTCGAAGTTGTCCTTCTCGTTTTCGTTCAAGTTCTCGTCCTCGTCCTCGCCCTCGTCTTGGGGCCAAAATCTTGAATTGCTTAACAAAACAGGAAATTGCTGCAAATTGTGGCTAATTGAATTGTTACAGCTGTTTGCAATGTCTTTTCAGTTTTTGACTTTAAGCCAAATGCAATCTAATGCAATCAGCCTGCCAGCCAGCCCAGGCTAAAGACCATATCCTTCGTCTAGCCGGACCGGACTCTGCGCGTACTTTTTGGCATTCGTGTGTCGTTCTGCGTGTGGACTTACATTTGACGTCGAGGCGCGCCTCCACTGGCACCGAGAGGGCCTCGTAGTTCTCGTGGAAGGCCACGCAGCGCAGCATGTCGCCGTGGCGCTCCCGCATGGCCGACACCTGCACCACCGAGGTGGCTGACCAGGTGCGTGTGTTATCCGGTTCGGTGGCATTCAGTTGCGGGTGTATGGGCGAGATTTCCTGGTCGCCTGTCGAGAGCAAATCGTTGAAATTAATTAACACGACAATGTCACTGCCAGCCAGGATAACAACTGCAATCAAAGGATAACAGCTGCACCACCCCCAGCCCTCTGCTAAAGAATCCCGGCACTTACCCAAATACCATTTGAGCGTTGCAGGCGGATTACCATAATGTGAGGCGCATTTCACCGTCGCCACGGCGCCGGCGTCCACCGTAATGTTGTGTCCCGGCGGCAATGGTGCGCTCTCAAACTCCAGACGCGGACGTTGTGGCGCCACTAAATGTGTCCAGTGTGCATGTGTGCATGTGTGCATGTGTGTGTGCGGCAAAGGAGGAGAGAAATGGCATACACAGATTAGTTATACGGCTCTTGCGGTCGGCAATAAATGTCAACAGCACGAGCAGCGAGCAGTTCGAGGCCAAATTTAATTAAATCCCCCAACGAACAGCCGCAACTTTTGGGGCACCACTCGCTTTATTTGATATGCATTAAATCAAATACCTGACACCCCTCAATCCCGACTCAAAATTCAAGACACAACGTTATTTCGGGTTTGCTGAAATTAAATACCCTTGCAGCCATTTAGCAATTGTTTGACATATTTCTTATACTCTTATGGGGATTTGCTTATAGAACTCAATTAAATTTGTATGTCATCTAGACGTAATTTCACCATAATAACAAAGTGATTTAATAATATGCAAAAATAATATTTGACAAGTTAAAGCAAAAACTAAATTTTTGTTTCCATTGGAGCTATAAGATACAGCGTAATCTTAAAACTGAAAGACCAGTAGAAGCAGACAGTCAGCCAAAACAATATCGTGTGTCACTCTTAAGGAGATCGGACCTGTGTTCTTTAACCCTGGACATATTTCATATAAATTTTAAAGACCTTTGGCAAGGGTGTTATATAATAAAAACTGCCGCCGATTGCAATGTTGGGGTGCAGACCAAATATTAATCATACGCCGCGCTGGCCGACATTGATTTCAGCTGCTGGATTAACACTCACCACGTACTACCAATCGCACCGGTTGACTGGTCAGCGCATCCTGTGCGGTAAAATCACTGGCCGTCACTTGGCACTCCCAGAGGCCGTCGTCAAAGTCCAGTGTGGCCGAGCGTATCCACAGGGAGCAGTCGCCGCCGATTTGCATGGGCGGCGGCGGCGGATGTAGGTCCCGATGTAAGACGCCACTGCCGCCCAGCGGACGTGCGGCCCATTCGTATTTCTTCGGATAGATGCCCACTGGCTGCGAAATGAGAGAAGGAGAGATAGAGGGTGAGAGAGGGGCAGAAGCTTGCATTACCAAAGTCACTGAAACAATGGAGTGGAAGGACGACGATGATGATGATGATGGTGTGGGCGGGGTACTGGACAAACGACATGTTTAGCATGTTTAACTTTTCGATGTAGTCAGGCGTATAATTTCGTCTACGATTTGCCGCACGCACTCAGACAGATAGAGATACAGACCGAGTGTAGCCAGCAGGTTGGCTATTGAATGATACTGACCCAACCCACTGACCTGCCCAGCCCCGCCCCCGCCCCCGCCCCCTGCCTGTCTGCTGCCATTTTCAACTACGTGTCGTTTAACTCCACTTACAGGAGTTGTCCTCGTCGGCGTCGCCGTCGTCGCCCTCTGGAGCTTGTTGCTGTTGTTGCCGTTTCTAAATTGGCATTAGTTTGTTTGCTAATTGGAAATTAAATTACAATTAGTGATCTTTGAGCGTGGCATCGTTCGCATTTAAGTATTTATGCCCCATGCAACGCCCCGCTCATGTCCAGCTGTCTCCAGCTGGCGACGTTTCCATAGCTGCCTAATTGCGTTCTCGTTGTCTGCCTGCCAGCCAGTTCGTTTAGTCCCTTAACCATTAAATTGTCTGCTCCTCTAATGGGTTAAATTAATTGTAACGCTGCAGTCGCCGCAAAAGGCGTGTATTATCAAACATCATTGGTAATAAGGTTTGCACTTAAATTCCCAATTTGTTATTCTTTAACTTTATTTTTAGGGAGTTTTGTCACACATTGTGCTTTCGGCCGAATTCCAGTAGGCAGGCAGAGGGCTAAAATATCATTTGACTTTGCAGTCCCTAATATTTGGTCAAATGGCACGCGTAATATTCGCATATTCAGTATTCAGTATTCGTAGTTGTATGTAAATGTATTCATTTGCATTCGACATTAGCTACGGCCAACGGCATCGCCATTTGGAAGTTATTTAAATTATTATTTCATTCTCGTTTGAACATTTTTGTGTGTGCTATCTTGGCCAACCATCGTCTGGTCAGCTACAGTTACGTTTGCTGGCAGCCCGGGGTTAAACGACTCCCCCTATGAATGTGTGTGCGTGTGTCTGTGCTGGCCAAAACACAAAGCGGATGATGCCCAATACTGGCGACCGGCCCTGCCAATTGTCAAAATAACAATTTTAAAAGCCAGCAATATTTTGTTGTCTCCGAGTTGTGTGGTTTGCTTGTGGTAAGCACCATCAAAGTGAACTAAATCGTTTCCCATCGACATTATTTTCCATTCCTCGCACAACCACTGCACATGCCATTGTTCTGGGTTCGTTGCCAGCTCTTGGTCTGATTATACCCTGTACATTTGTGTAACAGACAGTATGGCTTCTATGTGCTAGAAGTGCCTTTACTTTATATTCTAAAGCAGCCAATATCTAGTCTCCTTCCTATCTTATCCTAGATAAAACATTTCTTTCCCTTCTCATTTCATGGTGAACAGTTGCAAATTTAAGAGACCCTATTTAGAGGAAGACAAAAGTATACAACAAATAATGTATTTGGTTCTTTAACTGTATATCTGAATGCAGGAAGTCTTCATATCGATCTCTCTCTCTTTTAGTTGTTTCTATTTATCTTTGCCATAAAATTGCTATCCACAAATTATGTTCATTCCAATAGTTTCATAGCTCAGAGACAGTTAAGTACAAGCTGTTCTTTTTATTCTCTACTCAATCAGATTCTCTTTGTCACTCCCCTACGCCTGCCCCACCCGTTGGTCGTCTTGCAGCAAATTTGTGGCCGAGGCGAGCACTCAAAGAACTCTCGAATGTGTCTCTTAATGGACATTTCGCACAGGTATTTACCGACTTTGCCTGGCCATAGGTCACTGTGCTCAGAGCCAATTGAAGTGCAGGCTTTGTAGTTTGGGGCACGTACACACATGAAAGTTGTCTACTTATGATAACTATACGAAAAATATTATATGGAATACTGCACAACTGCTATGCAAAATGGGCAAGTTGGTTTAAAAAGCAAACACATACAATAACAACAACAGTTGCTATAAATATGCAAAAATAAGTTGAATTTTAAATGAAAGGCAAACACAGCAGCAACAATGTGTGTGTGTGTGTGTGTGTGAGGGTTGCTCTCGCACATGAAAAGGACACTCGATGCATGCAAATGCTCTGCTTGTCCATGCCCATCCATGTCTTTGGCTCCATAGTGGCTCCTTAGTGTCCCGAAGACACACACCATGTAAACATTTAAGTATATGCTGCAAATCGGGGCAATGCGATGCGATGCGATGCGATGTGATGCGATCCGTTGCGATGTGCAGCATATGAAAAAGTGCATTTGAAATGCTTTGTGATTTTTGTCATGCAAGTAGCCCCGACAAGCCCCCGTCGTGCATTTTGCATAAGCAACTGCCTGAACCACAAGGCAGACAACAATAACAGCGGCAGCAGCTTTAGAGGGGGGCCGGGGGGATCTGGGGCGACGATAAAGAAGCAAATACAAGTTATGCTACAAACGCATACAAATGCCATGAATAACAAGCAGCAAAATCATCTCTGAACTAAAGACAAACTGAACTCCGCATATGCCTTGGACCTGGCCCGTTCCATAATGAGTCCACTCTTTGGCTACATATATGGTATCCTCTTGACCATTTTCCACTGCCATGCAAATTAACACGAATATCTTTTGGCCTCGCATCCAAAAGCAATACCGAACAGGACCAAAGTGGAGCACAACAACAAGGAGGATTTCTTGCCAGATAACTAACCGGAGCTCAGGTAGGTAGGCTTAAACTAGTAAGAAAAAACTTTAAGAGAGTGCTTGACTCGAAAATATCCTGCAGTCTCTGTTGATAAAACAAAACAATTATTTAATTTAATAAATCATATTCAAATAAAAATAATATTGACTCTCGATTAAATTATCATGCCCCAAGAAAGAAAAATATATGAAGAGATTAAAAGATTGAGGCACCATATTACACTATATTAACACTGTCCGCTTCAAGAACTTAGGGATAACACTAGAGTTTTGAATTTCAACTAAGTACAATGATTGTCGTGATGGTTGATTCCATAGCCAGAAAATGTATTTTCTAGATATATTTTTAAAACCATGAAATTTCGAAACATAAACTTCTTTTCAAAAATAAATGTTCTTTCATTAAGAACATTTCATATTTAAGTCAAATGCGAATTTATTTTGAAATACAATTGCAACAGAAGCTGATTATGTAAATTGTGGATATAAGATTTTACAAGGTAATTAAAAAAGATTTGTGTCTTAGGCAGACGGACAAACAGAGTTAACTGGAATAGGTTGCAAAAATTGATCCTACCCATACTCAAGCATATACTCGCAGGGTATTTTAGAATTTGTTTCTCTTAAGATATTTCTGAACTGTCATCCAGTTGTCAAAGAGCAAAAGACCAAAGTTAATTGGTTAGCTTGAGCCTGTTGGCTTTAAATGGAAATTGCATAGTATTCTCGTGCAAACGAACAAATGGGAATTTTTGCGATTGTTCTTTTTCTAGAGCAGGCAAAGTTTGCCTCATTGCGAATACAAGTAAAAATAATGCAAATCTCTAGTTGAATTTCGGGGCATTGTACCTGTAGGTACTGTTATTTGGAAACTGCTGGCCATAATAGCGTTTTCATGTAGCGCGCCACCGAATCTAATTGAGTTCATATGTGTGTGTGTTGAGTGTGTGTGTGTTTGTGTGTGTGTGTAACTGCCCTGAGGCTTAGATGCGAGCTGTCACGCATTTTCGATTAAAAGTTTGGCTAGCCACATGGCCTAATCAAAGCGCAGTCCTGGCGGCAAAGAAAAGCTGTCCAAAGGCATATCGCTTGGCGAGGGCAAAGGTCACAGAGTTTGCCATCAGCCCAGCAGCTCGCGTTATTGGCTCGCCCTGCCAAAGGGCGTAAATTACTTTTACCAGGCAGTTTCAGCACATGTGCCTGGGCTGGCAGCCAAAACAACACTTAATTGAACCACAGGACGCGCCACGCATATGAAATGACTTTCAGTTATGTTGTGCCTGGGTGTGTCTGTGTGTGTGAACTAAGGATATTTATAAACTGCAAGCAAACACTAGAGTCTACACATACATAAAGATATGAAATGAATGAACATTATCGATATGGTTAGGGCTGATATATATGTATTTGTAACCACATATATCGCATGATTACCTTGTTATCCTTTTGCCAGGAGCATGAGCCGCGCATATCGATTACTTTGCATGTGAGCAACGCGTCCTCGCGTGGATTCACCTCCGTGTATTTGGGCTGCTCGGAGAACCGTTGGATACACTCGATTCCTGGAAGGACAAACAAAAAACACACCAATTGAGCATTGAGAAATGTCACGTGGCAATAAAAAATGTGCCCGAATGGACCGAGCTGTTTATTGTACAATAATTTCAGAGTCTTCCCCGATACCCCCAACTGCCACTTAGGTCTACCCTTAACACTTATCTGCGTTACCGCTCGAGCGCATTGTTAATACGGCAACGCGTTGACATTTCTGCACAGCATCGTAAATAAGCTGCGCACCCCGACGTCACTGCTCCCCTCACGCCAGCCTCCTCCTTGTCGCGCATGTAAGTATGCTATATTTTTTAATATCGCTCGCTGCGTCCTGCATTTGTCACGCACGCGGGTAATTATCAACGGCACTCGCCGCGGCAAGCGCACTGCGGCAGCCATTTGCTTATCTTTGCACATGCCCCACCCCACAAGGGCGCTTCATTATCATTTGGCTCCATACACTTACAGCGTGTTCTCTTAGTTTTTAGTTCTCCTATGTTATTATAACTCAAGCAGCTTTAGCTTATATAGCTTACAAAGTTATAGAATACATATCCTTAATTAGGACGAGAAGCTAAGACACCTGTTAGTGTATCAAGTAACAACAACTTCAAATGGCGTTATGGTATTTTGAACAAACTTAAATATTTTTTATGTAAGAATTGTTAAACGTATTTCTGTGACCGAAAGCTAACATTTATAGTACATTAAATCTATAAAACTACTGTTATTATTTTTATTGTCTTATTATTATTGTTATTATTAAAATATACCGAAGACTGCAAAAATTATTATAAAATTAATAAACATGAGACGAGAATAGGCCAAGAGAGTATTTTTAAAAACATTGCAATGAACAAAATATTAACAAATATATTAACGTTTAATTAGGAAACAGGAACCAGCAAAGGGAACTTTATTGCGATTACTATTACGTTAAAATTCCTCTCCCGGTCAGAGCTCTACTATAAAGAATAGATATCGTTTAAGCTTACAAGAATTTCAGAAGAGATGTATATAATAAATTTAATTTAAATTTATTTACTTACATAACTTTTCTTACTTTTCTTAACTTTATTCTAGATAAACCCTATTTAGTAACAAGAGTAGTGCATTTAATCTTCGCCATTTAAAAGCCGTAATTCCGGCTACTCTACTTGGCGCTCGCAGTGAATTTATGTTAATTGCTGGCATGTTGAATATTTTCTTCGCTCTTGCACTCAATTACACCAATTACAGGTGGAAATTACACGCGCTGCTTGCGAACGATAACGGCAGGTGCTGAAGCTGAAGCTAAAGCCGAAGCTGCCACGTGAGGTGAACCAGTTCTTAATGACTCGGAAACTGAGAGATGCCAGAGAAATGGCCAGCTGAGGCAGCCAGTTGGGCCTGGCTCTGGGGCAAGTGTTACTTTTGCAGTAGTCTGGGCGGGTTGCCGCAACTGTCATGAGTTAATCAAAGTCTTTTGGCTTTTTAATGACTATTTGCATAATAACCAACCACAGCACCACCCAGCACCACAATGCGCTGTCCTCTTTTTGTGTCTGCTCTTGTTGGTTTTGTTTTATGCGCTCTGATTTCCTTGGCCAAGTTACCTGGCTTCCGCTTATATATGGCCGCCAATAAACAAGCATAAACAGACATTCGCATGCGTGTGTGTGCGATTGTGCCGTGTGTGTGTGTGTTTTTGCGATTGTGTGTGTGCGTGTGTTGCTATAAGCCGGCGTCGTTTCGTGTGTGCTGACAACACGTGACCGCCGTTAGCTGCTGAGTTCCCGTCATTTTTGACATGGCCACACACGCAGGCACGCACAGCCGCACACACACACACACACACACAGACACAAACACATACACACACGCACACTCATAAATATGCGCGCATACACTCACGCAATGATTTATTACGCGTGATTGGCGTGATTGCCACTTTGATGCTTTATTTCATCTTTCCGTTGTTGTAACCGTTTTTGTGCCCATCAATGCTGCTGTCGCCCCAGTGCCTTCCCTTCAGGCGAAATCCCCACTACTCCCCCTTACCCCTTTTTGTTGTTCCCGTTGCTGTTGCTGTTGTTGTTGTTGCCAGCCATTCGCTCTGTTTGCGTTTTATCGCTTTTCGTATATAAATTGGCTTTGTATTTCAATTACGATTGCGGCCTCCATTGTGGGGCATGCAACATGCAACGTCCCCTAGCCCTTATCCCCTATTGACCATTGACCCATTGGCCACTGGCCATTGTTGCAACGTATTTTGAATTGGCTGCATTTTCGCGCTTATATTGGCTCATTTGGCATGCGTGGCAACTTTGCTGTTGACATGTTGTTGCCAATGCTGCTCACATTTGATTTATGCGACAACTGCCAGTTGCAACAATGATGTTGTACCACCGGACGGGCGCAGTTGTTGCTTCAAGTCGGTGCGGGAAATTGAGATTCCTCCCGAGACATGGCCGCTACTTAATTGAAAGGCATTGTTGCGCAAAGATTTGCCAAGTAAACGTAAAAACCGCAGACAAATAAATAAAAATGTTGCCAACAACAAAGACAGCGGGCGCCTATTTGCCTGGGGCAAATATAAATATTAAAAACAAATAAGTACCCAACAAAATGTGAATTTACAGAAACTCAACGGCGGGAGAAAGGCAAGCATAGCTCGCCTAAGAAACAAAAAAACAGAAAATAAAAAACAAATGGAAAGAGCAACCATCTTGCTGCTGCCGAATATTAAATACTCTCAAGTATATATAAGCAAGACCTAAGTTTGTAACTTTTTTGTAAGCTCAATATAATATAGCGTTTTTCACAGACAGAAATTCAATTTTCTCTTATATAATGACAATCTAATGACTTAAATTGTGTATAAGCAAAAATATATATATTCAAGTTTGTCGGCAAGGATTCAATTTAAAAAAAAAATATTATTTATATAAGTAATTAGAAAAATGTCGCCTTCGGTATTTTATTTGTGTTAATACTTTTATAGTTCAGAATATAAATATGTTTGTATATAAAATATAGACCTTTACTGCCATTTTATGCAAGTAATCGATAATTGCAAACTATAATGCTTATAATGCCTATAATACTATCTGTAAGAGCAGTTAAAGGCGCAGCGACGACAAAGTTGGAGAAAGTGAGAAGGCAAAAGCTGGGTAAGAGGGTAAGGGCGTGGGCGTGGGCGTGGCTACAGCTAAGAACACCCAGCTGAAATTCCAATGCCCAGCTTCAGCTGCGATTGCAGTTTTAGCTGCCTTGCCCTGTTGCAGAAGCGCTCAAGTGCGTGCCGCTGAGTGCTGCTTACAGCTTTTTGTTGCTGCTGCTGCTGCTGTTGCTGCTGCTGCCGCCTCTGCCGTTGCCAATGCCTCGGCCTCCGCGCGCTTGTGCCACGCTCAAGTGGCGTTTGTGCTTTGTGTAGTATGCTCTCGTCTCGTGCGCTAAGTCCGCGCTCCGTTCGACGTTCCACGTTTCGAGTGCGCGACGTGCCTGCGCACAGCCAACAAGGATAACAATTACTCTAGTAGCGTGTCCGTCAATTGTGTCCCGAATGTCTGCCGTACGCTTTTCGCTTCTCGGATTTCGTGTTTTCATTTTTCATTTCGTTTTATTTATTTTCAATTGTTTAGAGCTTAAACACTTTGCGCGGGTCCCCTTTAAATACATTTTTGCGCTGCGAGCAACGCGTGTGCTGCCTTCGCCCCCTCCTGCTGCTGCTCCCTGCTGCTCTTTAACATGTCAGCGGCAGATTCGTCCGAAGCCTGCTGCTGCCCCGGCCGCTGCTGTTTACTTTGGATGATGCATTGCAGCGTAATAATTTCACGTAGACGTCCGCGGCACACAAATGGCTGCGGCCGCTGGAATCGGGTCAACTGGGCGCAGCTGGTCAACACTGGCCAAAGCTCTAGCTAAAGCTATGGCTATAAAACAGCAACCAAAGTGTTCGTTGAACTACGTTACTCATACGCCGAGTGTGCTTCAGGGCAGCCAACAGATGCGCCAGCTATCTCTCACTCCCTCTCGCTCCCTTGTCGCCCGAGACAATTTAAGCCCATTTTCCAACGTGAATTCACACTACAGACCCCCCGCCAGCTACACATCCGCCCGGCCTTTAGCCATTGCGGGAGTCTACCTTGCGCCGTTTGAAATCACCTTTCTCATGGCTTTGTCGGCGCCAATCAATGAAAGCAATTTGTGAATCTCTTGTGCAATTCTCTGAAATACAAACGAGCTCAATCCGCAGGCACAACACACACACACCCACACACACCCATACACAGACAAAGCTTCAAGAGGTATTGGCAGCTAAGAAGGCACGATAAAAAATTGTATGCAAATCAAATATGGACGATGATTTTGTAAATTTTTAAAATTTATAACAAAGTAGAAAGCGAAGTAGCAGCAGCAATTTCCCCACTTCCCGTTTACCCCACCAGGCCACATACGCTGAGCAGGTGCTAAGCAAACATGCAAGCTATGGGGATTATAACAGGGAATACTCGTTTGCTCTACACAAAAAGGCGAGCCAGACACGCCCAAAACAACAAAAGAAACAGCAACAACATCATCAGCAGCGGCAGCAACAACAACTGCGACAGCAACACGGAACATCAGCAAAGCAAACGCGCAAAACGTTTAGAATCCCAATGCGGTCCCTCAACTAAACGCATGTGTGCGTGTGTGTGTGTGTGTTAAGCTAGAATGGTATCCATGCGTTATCCTTGTGGCTGTGTGTCGTTGCCTTGAAGCCAGTTATACGGCCACCTACTTAAGCATAATGATATATTTAGCTTGCCAAGTGATTGTTATTTGATATTCAACAGATTTCTACGCTTTGCTTTGCATGCAGCAAACTCCCCCGCACCTCGAACCAATCACGGGACTTCATTTCTCTGATCCAGCTCAATGTATGTTTTCGTTGTTGTTGTTGTTATTTCATAAGCTCCGCTTCGCACGCTTGCCTTGAGTTGCCATTGTGCGCACACATTAAGTTGTTCGCCCGAAAATCTGAAGTGTTTGTGTCAATAGTGCGTATACGTAATGTGCCTTTACCAGATTTATTATGAGCTCCCACCCCCCTTCAGCTGCGAAACTTAAGGCCACTCTGTACAAAGGGAGGATTGCCAACGATTAGACCACATATTGTTAAAAATATACACTCTTATGCATATAAATTTGTTTTAGGGGCGTGTTTCCGTGAAGCGAACACGTGCGACAACATTTTACATTTTGGGAAAAGCGATTTGTAAATTGAAACAGACACAAGAGCTGACCCTCTTATTCATAGTCGTTTCTGATTTTTATACTCTGTTTTCGGAGAGAAAAGCGGGGGATATAGGTTGTGGGCAATTCCTGTACACACATAAAATATAGCTTAACTAGAAATATTTTTGTTTGCTACCAAAAATGGTTAAAACCTTAATTTTATGAAGACCTAAAATCACATTTTTTGGAGGCACAAAATTTGATATCAATGATTATCTGAAAGTCATAAAATTTTAACGCATACTTCTGATTATCATTAACTTCTTTCAGCTGCTTTAACACTGAAAAAGAGTATTACGCAGTCTAAAGAATGCGAGTTTTCCTGGTTCTGTGTTGTTTTTGAAATATTTTTATAGCTCATTGACTGGCGCGCGAAATGGGCTGTGACGCGCTCGTTCGCACAGTTCCCGTTATTATTATTATTATTATTATTGTTGTTGTAGTTGCTGTTGATGTTGCTGTTGTTGTTGCTCTTTGGCACTCAGAATTTATGCATTTATTTGTAGCTGTGAACATGGCTCGTTGATTTATTGTATTGTGCTCTCGTATTGTAATATTTCTGCCTGAGTGTCGCACTCCAAACAGCTCAGTTTATGCGTGTGTGTGTGTGAGTGTGTGTGTGCATTGTATTCATGTGCCTGTCAAGTGGCCACTTTGGATTAATGCTATGGCTCTGGTTTATATGTTATTTCTGTATTATATTTCACAGGCAGCGCCAACACCTTCGCCCGCTGCGTTGTGCCCCACTTGGCCAACAGTTTTATTTATTTTTATATGGCCCATTCGAGTACATCGATTAGCAGCCGCCGACATAGAGTGCACTCTGGGCTTTAAGCCGTGGAATAGCGAGCAACATGCAGCAGGCAATGCCCCAGAAAATATGAAATATGGGCGCGCATATTTAATCACTGAAAATCCGACACCAAATGAAATTGGATGGCGACGGGTTTTCAGTGGGGCCGGAAACCCAGTGTCAAAGGCACGCAAAGCACAGGCAAATAGCTCGAAAGTGTGCAAACGTACACACACACACACACACACTCACCGAAAGCTAAACACACACACATTCCGTGTCGACATTAATATGCAAAAGGGGTTTTGCCAGTGTCACGGGCCGGTCCACCTGGCGTATGCGTAACACTTAAAAAAGCCAACAACACGGAGCATAGCTAAAATGCCAAACAAGAGGGAGCGGTGGAGGGTTGGGTGAGTTGCGTTGTGTGACAGATAAGCGTAATAACAATTAATTAAAATATATCTCCAATCTGCCGCTTTCGTGGCCATAAACGTCTGATATCTGATGCAACAATTACCCCCAGACTTGTCAGCTGAAATGCGTGTGTGTGTGGCAAGTACAGATTTGTGGGCACAAATAAAGCAATTAAAGTATGGCATGTGCAAGGGAAACTAAAGTTATCTATGTAGTGCCGAAAATAAAATACCCTTGACAACAGGTATTAGATACAGTTACCAGCTACTGATCAAGATGGTGCAAAGCTCTTTTTTTAAATTAAATATTAGACTTAAATGTGCCAAAGGCGCTATTTCTCGATTTAAGGATAATAAAAAAATGCATTTTACTCCTTGTATTCCTGGCTCCGCTCAAAATACTGTTCTAAATTTTAGTATTAACGAGAAATATTCCAATCGGTTTGTTTTTAAAGCTTCATACAATTCATCCTTAATTTCACATAAATTATAATTAAAATTCTAGAATTTAATAAGAATTTTCATTTTTTAAAATAAATACTAAATTTTAATCTGATATTGTGGAACTATATTTTGTTAAACTAACAATTACAGTCACGTTAAGAAATTTGATTTGCTTCTAAAAGTATACGATATAGTATTAAGATTAACTTAAAAAGATACACTCAAAAGCGTTTCTAGGGTATCTTCTTCTACCTTCACCACAGATTCGTGTGTACAACCCTTCGACGCATCTTTAAAGGCTTACAGGGTATCAAAGCAGAAATGAATAGGAAGCCAAAATGTATAATACGGCTCCAGCAGTGATGCCATGTCATGGTCAATTGCAATAATCAGCACTTCAATTCAGAGTTTCATTCATGCAAAAACAAACAGTCAATTTGATGCCTGCTCTGAGTGTGTGTGTGTGTGTGCGAGTGTGTGTTGGTACGCTTGTATGTTTGTCTGCTTAAGCATCTACAAACTTTCTTGCTTATTAATTAAACTAATTAAATTGCACTACATTATACGTCCCAATTACCGACAAGCAAATTGGCATTGCATACCGATGGATGGTGGGGCCAGGCTGGCCTGGCTGCTAACAGTTTGCTTAAATTAATGGATTTAGGCGAAGTTATGATGGTGATAATCAAAATAATACCAAGTACTCAAGGCAAATACTTCTCGCAATACAAATCGAATTATGTCATTAACTGCCCGCCAACAGCACAAAGTTCTGGACTTTACTCTCTTGCGCTTTCAGTTTGATGGATGCGTTGTGTGTGTGTGAGTGTGCGTGTGTGTGTGTATGAGTTGAGCGGCTTATGTCTTTTACTGCTTTTCAAAAGGTTATGCCATTCATGTGGCATTGGCTGATGTCAAAGTTCAGCTAATCAGAGTTTTGTTTGGCTGCTTTTAATTGCACAGTCAGACAGCCAAGCAGCCGCGTTTGAGTCTGTTTCTCCTTTTTATGTGCCTTTGCTCAAAGTCAAATTACAGCTTTATAGTGAACACACACACACACACGTACACACACACATCTTCTCTAGCTTTTCAGCACTTAAGCACGTTAGCTGCTGTCTCGCTCGTTAGCCCCCCATCCCCTAGCCATCCATGTGCCCCTGAGGGCGTTGCTCACTTTGTCGCGCGTCTTTTGCAGGCACTTAATGTGACGTACCCCCCCACGGCCCACAGCCCAGAGTCCACAGCCCACAGCCCACACAGCGCTACCCTTCAGCGGTATTGTTGTACGAGTTGCCTAAAAACAATGCAGATGCAGGCGTCGCACATCCAACAACAACAACAACAAGCACAATAACAACGAGTAACGAGCAGGACGAACAGGACGCGCGACAGTGGAGACAAGCAAATTTCAGCACGGAAGCGGAAGTCATTGTTGTCGCACAATGGCGAACGCGTCGCAATTATAATAATTTTGATTGCATGCCACCCGCCACCCGCCGCCGCCCCAAGCCAGCAGGCAGCTTGTTATTGTTGGCAGTGGTTGCATGAATTATGCAGCTTCCTTGCCCCCAAAGGCCCTCTTCCCGCCCTGCGGGTAGCTGACTGCACAGCCCGGCCAGACACACGTGCAACATGCCCGAGGCAAGATTATTAATATTTTTTTTTATTATTTTTTAGTGGATTTTTATTTTAATTACGAGCACTCGACGCCTTTTATTTGACTCGGCGGCAGCAGCAAGTAAACTTGGGTGTGGCACGGCGAAGCGAAGCGCCGAGCTGAACTAATTAGCTGGCACACAAATGGGCAATACCTCTAGTGGTCATTAGGTACTTGAGAGCTGGCGAATTCTTGCAACTCATTTGCCAGGCGTTGCCAGTCGTTGCCCGTCTTGGCCAGACGTTGTCTGTGAAAATAATTTTCTTGAAAGCTGGCCAAACGTGCGCTTTGATTTGGCTAAGTAAACTGTAAAACTGTAAAACTAGGCAAAGCCGCAAATGGAAAAGGCAACAAAATTGCTGCCAGACTTTATCTGTGTGTGTGTGTGTTTTCTGTGAGTATCAGGGCTATCATTTGCTTTTAATTTGACTCGAGGGCGTAATTAAAGAAAAATGCAAAAGCTCTTAGATTGTCAGCCAATGGCGCCGGCTGTGAAAGGGGATGAGCTAGAAATGCAAATCACAGCAATGCAAACGCAAAGCAAAAGAAGTAGAAAAGACCTAACGAAAGCGAAAAGAGAGAAATCCAGTAATGTGCTAATTGTTTTAAGGCTCCGGCCCCAGTATCAATAACGCCTTAAAGGACGATGCGAGTAAATTCCATTTAACCTGACGCCGCAGGGCCTGCAAGATGGTTCAAGCTGTCTGCTGGCAGGCGCTGAAAGGCACTGGACTAACACATAAATTTGCCTTTGTTTCAGTTGCATAACACATCCTGTGACACACACACACACACCGACACGAGCACCAGTCAACTTTTACTGCTGACTCGGCTCCAGCGATGTGCAAAAAAATTAAACCAAGAAAAACAACAAAAATATTCCCGACTAAAAAATACTCTATTGACAGTGTAATTATTTGTCAAAGAGCCTCTTTTTTATGGATGCTGGCTTGCACCTACATCTGTCAGTCATATCAAATGTTGTTTATTGTTCGCTTGCCGATAGATCATTATGTTCAATTAATGCACTTAGTTAACTACAACAGGGAAGCCAGGCTTTGAATCCAATTTCAAAATTTTAAAGAAATTTTTTATTTTTTAAGCAAATTACATTTAAGGACGCTTCTAATAGCGGGCAATTACAAAATTTCTTATTTAAAATATTTTCTAAAAAATACGAAAAAGTTTTCGTCGCTAGCAACTGGCTCACTTTCACATTGAGTTTATTTAAGAAATAAAATTGATAAGCCGGATTAATAAAGAATCTTGTTTGTAATAAACTTTATCTGGTAAAGATGTTTAAAGTCACATTTTCAAAATTGATGTAGACAGACGGACACCGGGAAAATAGAGTATTTAAAAACCAAGTGCCAAAACGCTTGGAAGTTTGAAGGAGCAGACGAAGTTATGCAAAGTCAGCAGCAGCGGACATTGACATGCAAGCACATGTGCACGTGCATGTGTGTGTGTGTGTGTGTGTGTGTGCGAGTGAGCGAGAGTGTTTGTGTGTGTAAAAGGGTGATTCAATTTGCAGTTTTGACACTGCAGCATGCGAGTCCAGCACACACACCGACACACACACATGGAAAAACTAACCCACACAGGGAGCAAAGTCAAATTGCCATATTTCATCTACGACTTTTATGACTTTTTCTTTTATTTTGAAGCGCTTTTTTCTTTGCGCCAGTGCAACACGAATTTATATGCATGCAGAACTTTATGAACTTTTATACATTTCATTTACACGTATCGCCTTTTGGCTGCTTTCCGCCTCGGAGGTGTAAAATGGAGTGTGTGCGTGTGTGTGCGTATCTTTACTCCTACGATAGATTCGATTCAATGTCGTCCACGCACTTTGTGAAGTAGTTTTGGGCCATGTGGCATTGGGTAGTGTTCGCAAAGAATTCCTTGGGGCACTTCTGCATCGCATGGATGCGCACACAGATGGTCACGTGCAGCGCGAACGGGCTGCACTTCTCCTCGATGAATTCAATATCCGGCAGATGCAGCGCGAAACGCGCTGCGTGCTGTGCGCCTGCAAGTAGGCAACGCTTTTGAACAATCACATCTCCTGCCCCAGTTACCGCTGCGGCGACTCACGGAAAGCTTCGCACTTGGCATAGGCATCGAACATAAAGGCAACGGTTGTGGCTTGTGGCTGCGGCAAAATGTGGTCCAAGTTGTGCTTCACTCGGCCCATGTCCAGGCGAAAGGGCGGATCCACGTCAATATAGCCAGAGCCAATATAGTTGCACTCCTCCAGGCACTGGATGAAATTTAAGGATTGGCGCTGATTCAAGGATATACTGTTGCGCTGCTGCAGCTCACCATGTTGATGGTATACAACTCGGCAAAGGTAAACTGACGATTTTTGGGCAACTGCAAGGTGTCGCGGCAATCCGCATAGCCTTTGTCCAAACTTGGACGCGTCAGCTGACAGCAGCTGGCGGAGAGGCGCTGTCAAGGATTGGAGGCTTTAAAAGACTGTCTTAAAGCGTGACTGTCACTTACTGCGGCATTCGCTCGCATCTCGTTGCAGCTCAACTCGGCATAAACTATTACAGAGAGCAACGGCTGAAATTGTTGGGTTAAGATTTAAGATCTATCTATCAATAATTTAATTTGAACGCAGAATTGTCTTTGACGAAAGCCATAGTGGCTTGTACTTATAATAATAAGATTTTATAATAATATAATTTCCTAATAATAATTGTAATTGTTTCAAAATTGGAACTTCCAATTTCAGTCGATATAAATTGGTAATATATAAATTGGCCTAATTATTTACAAGTTACTCTTTGAGAGTTGTTTTTCAAACCAGAATAACATTTTATATTCAGATCACATTTTAATTTGTGTGTTCATAAAATTTAATCCACACCAGCATCCATTTTCGTTTCGATTTAGCTAATTAACTAATATTTAAATTGAGTTAAGTTCGACCTTCCTATTCTTTTCGATTTAGCCAAAACTCACGCCACATGGATTTAACCAAAAGCAAAAGCAATAAAACCAACTTTCTTGTTCATTGCTAATATTGGAGTATTGTACAAGTATTTATAATTATTATTGAATAGCTTGGAAAAAACAATTTCTTAATTAGCCAGCCAAAAAGCCAGCAGGTAACATTTTCAATGTAAATGGAATATTCAAAAACTGATAGTTTTTTCACAGCACTAGTCCACTTCCATTAATAATAAACACAAAAATAATATGTTGATGCTCGAAAATGAAACCAAAACTGACAAGTCTAGTACTCTATAGATTTCAGTCCTATTTTTTGCAGCGTGTACATTTTTCGAATATGAACTACTCACGAGCGTTAGGAGAGTTTTGTGAAGTGTGGACTGCATTGTCAGATCGAAACAGCGAATGTCACCACATCTGAAATGTATCAGCGTTTAATTGAATGATTCCGGATGTGGCATCAAATGGCGAACATTTCATGGACGCTGCGCGCGTACTTTGCATTACTTTTGCCAATTAAAATAAATTAAATCATCAAAGTGGCCAATTAGCGTACGTGGCATTTACATCTGACTGCCCAGCCGACAGAGCGGCGGACGTACCTAAAGCCCTGGCCGACTTTTGGCAAACATTTTAATTGGCAGACAGGCAGCAGCAGCGGCAGCAGCAGAAGGCAACGGAAATAAATTAAACTATTCACAAAAGGGCGCCTTCTAATTTATGTGCGCTTCAATCAAACAAACACTTGGCCAGGTCAGATAGGTACAAGTGCAGCTCAAGGCCAGCGGCAGGACATCGATGACGCCGTCCATGGTCATGATTAATATTGTTGGCACGCAAGCATCACGTATACGCAGTGTTGGCCTCCAAGAACACAAGGTCAGAGTCAGCCAACGGGCTGGCAAGTGGCCTGCGAGGCAAGTTAATAAATTGTTTGGCGTTGTTAACTAAATTTTGATTACCAGCAGGGGGCGTGCCACGGGGAGGCGGTCTGCGGGTTCTGCGGGGTAGCTAGGTTGATTTCTGCCCAGGCAACACTTTTTCTTGATTTATTGATATGCTAATTGAGTGTTTGCACGTTGCCCCCTTTTTAAATGCCAGCGTTGACTTCTTGCCTCTCTGTGTATCTGTGTGTGTGTGTGTATGTGTGTGTTTGGGTGTTTGCCTGCGCTGGTTGTGTTGGTGTGTGACCGGTCGAAATTATGAGCCATGGCACGCAATTTGCATGGCAAGTGTTGTTCAAATTAATTGTAAATGGTTGTAATTTGCTGTTGCCGCTGCCGCCGTTCGCTTTTCGCGTTTACAGTTTAATTGCAGCTTACACGATCCCAATTCTCGACTTGCCTCCTTTATGTGGCAGCTTTAATTAATTTATGGCCATGTCTACCCGCGGGCGACCCTTCCGTTTCCGTCCCTTCCCTGGTAAATGCGCCGTCGTTTTGGACTTTGAGCGTGTTTAACGTGACGTATGAGTGATTTATGTTGATGGAGTACACACCTCAAACAATGCCCTTTTGACACAGTTGAACTGTCAATCGACAATCGTCGCAATACGCTGAAATGGGCACACAAATTACATTTATGCCATGCAAATCTAAATGTGTCGAATCAAATTGTATTTCTCTGAGTGGGGTTTTCTTTAAGCTTTTAACGAGAGAACATTTGGAAACAACTTAAGAATCTTTTTTTCAGAATAATGAATTTGTGTCACCAGTTGTTAGATAGTACATATAAAGAAACTGTCCAGAAAATCAGAAAATAATTAACCTTTAACTGATTGTACTAATATGTAGATAGATACTTATCATCGAAAGATATTGTTATTATCAATAGCTTTCCTTGCAGAATTTCGTTTTGTAATTACAAACTAATTTTGTTGTTGTAATATTTAACGTTGTTGTACAAAACATTAAATGATTGACACGCAGCCCCTATCGATAGTCAGGCAGCTGTTGTAGTTATTGATGTCTGTGCAAAGCGGACCTGTTAAACTGTTAACAGTTTGTATATCGTAAACACGACCAACTACTTCTCAAATCGCCTGCTTCGTTCCCATCAAAGCAAACAACATTCGCACTGATTTTTGCCAACAAAATCCCAATGGAGTTTATATATGCGCAAACAGTTCGACTGAGCTTTTCCCCCGCTACCCGCCCGAAGTAGTGCTCGGTTGCAAAGCGGCTTAGGGTCCTCAGTAATACCCTGCATGCGAAATACAACAGCAGCAGATATACCTATAGAAATATGCTATAAAGATGTCGCGTTCTTTAACTGCCAAACTCACAGTATTTGGGGCATAAATATAAAGCACATTTGATTGCGCAGCGTGGAGCTTACTTTTTGCTATTTGCCACACAGTTGGAGACACCACACACACACACACACAATAATGTGTTAGTTGTTGTTGTGGTTGCTATTTTTTTTGTGCAGCTTAGGGATTTGCCAGCATAATTACTTAAATACAAGTGGGAATTATTCGTCTTCAGTTGGATTTTTATGCTTCGTTGCGTGGTTTATTGCTGCTGCTGCTGCTCATGCAGGCGGCTGTTGGCGTGGGCGTGGCTCCTTTTTAATGAAATTATTTGTTATTACGTATAGTTTACTACAACGTCTGCCCAAGAGCTTGTACGTATCCGGCAACCAGCGGTGACGCTGGCATCCCTGCGACGTCGCTGAGGCACGCAATTTAATTATATTTCCTACTTCATGGCGAGCAAGTAGTGTGTGTGCGTGTGTGTATGTGTGTGCGAGTGTGCTGCCGAAATTAGTAGGAAATTGTTAATGCGATAACAGATTGCCACAGAGCGCGCGTGTGTGTGTAGGTAAAGTAACTTGGCAGCCGCATGCAAGGAAGGAAAAAGAGTCGAAACATCTCCTGGAAAATAAATTTGATTGCGCCCAAACTGATTTAAGTGTACTGTAAGGCTTCGAAGCCTTTTCATTTTTCGGCAATTTTCCCCATTTGGGGAAAATTCATTAAGTTTTAAGGCTTGTGCAGCAACAACTACTGCTGCAGCTTCTGCTGCTTCTGCTGCCGATGTTGGCTAGTGGCATTCGCATTTAAAGAGATTCATTTTCTGCTTGCCACATTAATCGTGTCTTAGCCAGCTGATGCGTTGCCCCCGACTGTTGCGAGTGCTCCGAGTACTCCGAGTACTCCTCTAGCTCGCAGCAAGTGAGAAATTCATTGAAGACGCATTTGCGGTAAACGCCGAGGCGTGTGTTGGACCAGCGTATGGGGGCGCAACTAAATTAAAGATGCAACTCACGCTGCCGCCACGGGCAGCGCTGAGCGTAGCGTGCGCAGAGCTGTCGCCCTCTGCCGCACATAAATCAGTTTTAAATGCGAATAAATAAATTGAGCTCCCTGCCGCAGGTGGGCGGCACAGTGCACTACTACAGTGGCCACTGGCAGCCGGGCGGAGTTGAAAAGGTTTAGTTTTAGCGCCACTTGGCAGTCAAGGGCAGATTTTGTGTTGGAATAGAACTATCGATAGGCCAGGAAACTTCCTAAAATGATATTTAAAACTCTTGACGCTTTCTATTATTATACAAATTATAATAGTTATGGTATACAAACAATAAAATAAGTAAACAAATTTAAATATTATTTTGAATTTTCAGATACTGGTTTTCAAAAAGCACAAGCTCTAAAGTAACTTAATTATGGCGTTTAATTGAAATACAACTCTTACATTTGAGCATAATGCTATTTCACATACACCATATTCCATGACAAAGATGGTCATTATCCCATTTTCATATGTTAATTATAGGCATTTTGTAAGGCAGCTTACTTTGATAGTCGAGTAGATTCAATCCTTGGTCGTTATCCTAGCTATTTTCAATAAATTCATGTCTACCTTTGGCCTTAATAACCGTAAACCTTAATTACAACATATTAATAGGTGTTAGATCGAAACTATCGTTAACATCGATAGCCATATCAATGTCAAACCATCTCTAACACACGCAAAGCACACACAAGAACTCGCACACACACACACACACACAAGGAACAAATACCCGCTGCGTAATCCGTTGTCTTCGTTTTGACAATTTATGCCATGTTGCCAAAGGCGCACCACCGGGAACGTTCGCATGTCCTTGGGCGTACGCCAGGGAAACAGTAGAGTTGGAAGGGGAGAACACGAAGGGAGGTGGGGATGAGTTGGCATGTGTCGTAGTGTTTGTCTTGTGTTTGTTTTCTTAGCTGAGAGTACGCGTGCGGGCTTGTTGTGTATTCAATGTATTTAAGCGCGGCCACCAAAGCGCTTTACTTTTCTGAGAGACAGCTCTCGATTCTGCCACTTCGCCTTTGCCTTCTTAATTTCTGTTTCTTTGAGCGCCCGCTAATATACATACATGACTGGTTTTAATCAAAGGATTTTCACATTAAATTTAACTAATTTACTTTGCTCTTATTTAATTCTGCTGATGCTTGTGTATGTAGATACCTCCCTCCCTAACGCTGCCCGCAGCTCTTTGCTGTTGCTGTTGCCACGTTATTGGAATTTCATAGTCTAATTTTCGACTCTAATTAAATTTTAATTACGCGCCTTTTGAGCCAGCGTACGTGAACCAGTTCGCCATTAACTTTCGACCCTAAATTGACTACTCTGTTGGGCTCTGCATATGCCTGTGTGTGTGTGTGTGTGCGGCTGTAGATTGTGCTTTTGACAACATTCTGGCAAATCGCGTTATTAATTTTTATCTATTCACACCCAACAAATTGTGCATGCAACGGCTTTTGGGGACGCAGTCAAATTAAAGCGCTGCAAATAAAAAGTCGTAGCATACTTTTTGGCGCCACAAAAAAATCATTTCTTAAAGCCGCAGCAAAGTTGTACTTTCGCTTCTGGGTAAAACCAGCTGCCGGAAATTGTTGTGCCAGGCAGACTTCCCCGAACACACACGCAGGCACACACACTGGCTGCATTTTTGACTTTCTTTGTGGTTTTGTATCTCTGCATCTCGGGCTCCCACTCCGAACAGCCGCAATGATAAGCTTGACAGACACACACACACACAAAAACTGCTCTTCAATGGCAGAGCCCAAAACGAAATAAAAAATGAAATGCAGCCATAAACATTCAGCAACAGCAATAGCAGCAGCAGCAGCAACAACAACAATACAAAGTTTTAGCGTTTCTTTTGGTTGCATTTTGCGATGTTTCGCTTGGGCCCCCAAAAAGCAGGCCAATGTTTAGGGACCAAAGGCGAAGCACAGATAGAAAGGGATCGAGATAGCGAGCGCGCTTTGCCATGTTATAAGAACTTTGAAATTAAAATAATATCGAGCGAAAAATGCATGATATTTTAAGTAATTAATTTTTCATGGGCGCCCCGAAAAGCTTGCAACACATTCGCCAGTGCGAGGCAGCTGCCGCATACCAGAGCAGCAAATAGAGAGCACTACGAATAACAAATATTTTAGTTCCCATGTTTATATTGGCATACCCACCCTCTCTCCTTCTGTTTCTCTCTTTCTCGCTATGTTTTTCATTCGAGCTTTCACGTTGCATTTAATCAACGTTTTTATTGAATTAAACAAATTTGTTTCTAATTTGCAACTGGACATGCCACCAACTGCCGCACATGTGGCAACAGGCGCACAATTTAGGCCAACTGCCAGCACATGTCGCCAAAAGGGGCATACTTTCTGGCATCAGCTCGGACTGCTCGGAGCTCTTTTATTTGGCATTGGTGCATATTTACCAGCAGCAGCAGCAGAGGCAACATTTGACTATTTGATTAGAAGCTGCAGCTGCAACAACAACAAAAGCGACTAACGGTAAGCAAACTCTATGTGCAAATTGATTCTTTAAAATGCTTGGCAATTAGCCAAGTTTACAGCTCAAAAGCTTGTTAATTTTAATGGGGCCATCGGCAAACAAAGTTTATTTCGTATAGAAATGGAAAATTAAATTAATTCCATAAGTTTGCTAAACAGTAAAATGTACTTTTCATTCATGTTTTGCATTATTTTTTTTCAATGTTTCATTTGATTTTTCTGACAGTTGCGCATTTTCCATTTCAAACGCTGCGACACCCCGTCACTCATAATTACAAAACCCGCCCCTCTCCCTACCCATCAGCCATAAAAGCGATTTTTTACATGTCAACTGCACTTCATCACGCATAAAAATACAATAAAAAATTGAGATAGTTAAGAGGGTGCTATACTGAGAGATACGCTTTAATAAACTTTAAAGAAATAAAAACACAAACAAAATGGCATATGAAATAATTTTAGTAAACGTAAAGATTAAGGGATAGAAATAAATTGGAGATTTTTAAATTATTAAATGCATCGTCACGCCTTATTTTAAAATATGAATGAAGGAGAAATATTTTAGCACAGCTTGCACATGCTTATTATGCCCATTTAAAGGCATTTATATTTTTGCAGGGTATACAAAAAGAAAAAATTACATTAAATTCGCAGAATTTAGTATGTGTCGAAAATGCAAATGCGTCGTTTTTAAATGACGACTTATGAATTTCGCGTTGGTTCGACACTTGTTATACATGCGAAAATCCTGAAAAGCTGAAAAGCCATTTGCAAGGCAACGACAATAACAAGCATAATCCGGCATAATGCGTTTGATGTGTGGCTCTGAAGTGCTGCTCGCGCAACCAATTGATATTGACAAGCTCGCTGCAAGTGAAACGTAATCAAGACGCAACTTTTATTTGTTGTTGCCCCCGACCTGTCATGCCAAATGTGAGTTTGAATTGATGCAGTTGCAAAGGAGCTGTCAATTTTGCCTGAATTGACAATAGGACAAATTGATAAATAAATGCATTTTGAAGGCGTCTTGCTACATGTGGCACGGAGCGTGTGGCAAGCGGCGCTTAGCTCCAAATTACTTGCCAATGCGATAAGATGCAAGGTGCGTGGCAAAAGCCGCTTGCATTACAACATTGTTGATATGCAACTCAATTTAGCTTCTGTTTGCAACGCCTCAACCCCTTCAGTAGCAACACAAAATGTGTCGTCTGGCAAAAAAAACAAAAAAAAAAAAATAAGAGAAAAGCTGCAATATAAAATTTTACGAGTCGTTTACACAAATAGCAACACTGTTGCCAATAAACGCCAGCCAAGCGCTGTCCCAGCAAAGGTCGTGGCACCAACTGAAGCTCCGGTGTCCGCGCCCGCAACCTTCCTCTTATCACTACCACCTTCAGTTCTTGCCCCAACTGCGCAACTGTTTTTGTTCCCTTCGTTTACAATTTTTATATTGTTGCAAAATGTTTTCGTTTCAACTCGCTTTTATTTATTTTGTACACACAAAAAAAAAGTTGTTTGTAGCCCTTTTAGCAGCTCCCATCCCCTTTTGTTGAGGTTATGCCATTGTTACTGGCGGTGCTGTCGCCTCTTCTGTGTGTGTGTGTGTGTTTCATGTTTTCGTGTTGTGTTTGTGAAAATAATGGAATTTTATGCACATTTTATTGGTTCGCAAAAATCATTGGGAATATCAGAAAATGGAATATAGTCTATATATTCGAAGGCATAATCCAGTGTTATGGCCGACACGCTGTTCTTAACTGACCACACGAGGCAAATTCAAGAAATATTACCCATACGCAGTGTTGACGCTGACGCCGTCGCGGTTGCTGTCGCGTCTGTTTGCCTAAAGGCAAATGCCAAATGAAGTTGTAAACTCTGAAATGGGTCACTGGGCGAACGCATTAAAGTTTGTGGGCTGCGACTGGCTCGTGCTGCGTTGGCAGTGGGACTGCAGTGGGGATTGGCACTGGGATAGGATGGCGACGGCAAACGAAGTGCACGACTTTGCCCATGCAAATATTTACGGAGCACAGCCGGAGCAGCAAATGAAAATGGCAAACAAGAGCAACAAAATAGAAATTGTAATAGCACTTGTACACCTTCAAGTGTGTGGCTGGCGCTGCGAAAGGGGGAGGGGTGGAGGAAAAGTGATAAAGAGAGTGGAAGAGTGGGCCAGACGGTTGGCGAGTTGGCAGAGTGCTCTTTACAGCTGCGTGTTTGCACCTAGCGCAAATGTGCTCACATCCCAAGCAAGTAATGAACAAGAAGCAAGAACGAGCCAAGAAGAGCTGAAAATCAAATACCCTATCAGGCATACGTTATATATAACATATGAATAATAAAACTATTAGATGTTGGCAATGGCTAAAACAGAAATAAAACGATTTTAAAACGATTGTTTCAATCAATATGAAAAGATTGCTTTCATAACAGCTTGTTAAGATATTGAAAATATTAACACTACTTCTGACATATTACTTTGGTCGAAGAATCTTCACATAAAAGCAATGTTTTCATAACTATATGCTATAACTTAGTTCAATTTCTTTAACATCCGTCTTCTATCTGCAGTAGAGAGGCCAATCTAAATGAAGTGACCTTTCAAAATGGGTTTCTAGTATATATACTCGATGGGCGTTGTAATGTAGAAATTGACTTGAGTCGAAATCGACTTTACCGGACATTTTTATTGCGTATATTCGTATATACGTGAGCATATAAATGTATATATACAAATTTGATTTAAAACATATATCGGAGAAGTGATAGCAAGAAATTTGAAATCTTTATGCCTTTTCGCCGAGGTGCAACTGCGGATCATAAACATATTTTTTATGGCTTCTGCTCTTATCGACTATCTATGATAAGGGGCGCATCTACGCTCTAACTGCAAACTACAAATGGCCGCAGCGCTCATAAAAGGCAGTCCATAAACACAAACACACACACACACACAAAACTCGCATAAGAACACGTCTATACTTTTTGGCATAACTTTTTTTCCCCCGTAAAGTTCCTTTTCTTGTTGTTATGTGCGGCTTTCACCTAGTTTACCACCTAACTCTATGGCTCTGCTCTCCCACTCCCCGCTCCTCTTTTGTGGCCTTTCCCTATCTGCTATGGCAGTCTGTTGAAAACCTGCCTTCACGGGAAAGTACAGCGGCTCTCCGCGTTGAGTCTTTTTCTTTTCAGTTTTCATTTGCGCGCCTTTCATTTGGCTTTTCCCAGAATTTGATGTGGTTGTTGGTTTTGTTGTTGCTGCTGCCTCGGCTCGTTTAGTACAATTTTTATATGCATTTTTGTGTCACATTTAGTTGTTGTCGTTATTTTTATTTGTATTATTTTTATTTTCGTGACATTTTTAGTGGACTGTCTTAGTCGCTGTCTGTTTCCCCGCTTCTGTCTCTGTCTCTCTGCCTCTTACTGCGTGCGTGTGTGTCATTTTGTCACATAGTTTTTATGTTTTATTTAGCAGCAGGTTCGCTGGCAGGCAAGTCCTTAGCCGACAGTCCTTGAAGCTGCCTTCAAGTCTGCATTTTATATGGTATCCTGGCAGTGCTGCGACTTCATCCTTTACAACTTTGTGGCTCGCCTGTGTCCTCGTTCATATTTTATGAGTTTTCATTTGCCGCTCAAATGGTCGCTTATTGGCTGCTTGTTAGCAGGCGATGTCCTGTTACCTCCTGCTTCCTGCCTGCTCCCTGGCCCTGCTTTCTATTTGCCACCATTTTAATTACTTATCGCTCGGACAGCCATTGTCAATTTTTAAATGTGCGCAGTTTTGTTTCGCTTTTGACACTTAACTGCTTTTTATTAGACCCCGCCCCAAGACCCAGCGACAAGAACAGAGCCGCACCCGCCGCCGCCTCCTTTTGCACATTTATCATTGGTCCTTGAGGCATTGGCAGCGTTTGTTGTTTTATGTGCCTGCTGCGTTCCGTTAGTTCCGCCTTGTTGCCTCTTTCCAATTTTGTCATAAAAATATTTATGTCCCTGGCGTTGAATGTTTTTAATGGCAGCCGCTGCTCCCATGCGAGAACTCCCCGATATTTATTTCACTAATTAAATGTTAATTTCAATTGATTACCTCAATTTAGTTGCACTGCGATTGCCCCCAGATAAGCTTTATTCACAGATACGCCTTAAAGCTAACTAGTTGTTAGCCTGGGCAGCGACAAGAGAATTCTCTAGAAGCACAAAAAACAACAGTTGAGTCGCATCTAGTGGCACTCGACATGACTTGGCAACGTTGTTCAGCACGGGAGGACATGATGTTGTTCTGTATTTAAAAGGATTATGCACTCGTGTTCTACTTGGGCTACAGCAAATGCATTGTAAGCAGCCGCGTTGTAAGCTGTGATAAATTGCCCCTCAACTCAAAAAACAATTGGACAGACAGACACACAACACCCACACCCGCACACTCTCAGACACATGAACAGTTGAGCATCTTGCAAGGTGTCATACATGCAGACAGAGGCGCAGGCAGAGGGGAACTTGGAAAGTTAAGATTCTACGTATTGTTCATAAATATTTAAAATAAATATAAAAAATAAAACTTAGTTTTTTTTTATTTTATTTAATATTTCTTTAGTTTTTTTCTTTTCATATTTATTAAAATGCCGTTCAAATTTGATTCATACTGCGTGATTATGTGGCATAGAAAAAAATAATACTAGAAAGGGCTCATTAATTTTAGGAAAAATTATGTTATTCAGATATTCAGACTTCTGGATCTGGATCTATTAAGCCCCTTTTGAGCTCAGATTGTTATCTGTAAACAGATATTGCAGAATAAAATAATAGCTTAGTATTAGTCCCTTCTCCACAATTACTGCCTAAGCCACTGCACACTCAACGTTCGAACATGCCACGTCTGAACAGGCAAGCGTTAGCCTGGCTGCCAGGATTCACACAGAGGCATTTGGTGCACATATGCGAGGTCCTGTAGCCGTCAGCGAAAAACAATTGCAGTACGAAAAACTTTTATTGAAAAACATTTTAAATGTATTGCAGTAGCTTTTTGTTGCTATAATCACGACATCTTGCTGCAACAGTCCGTTGTTGCTCGTCCCTCCGTCTCTTCTAGTTGCCGTTTTGAAATTGCTGTGACCTGGTCCTGGAGTTCACACAGCGTCAGGCAGAAAGTTGCAACATAAAAGCAGGCGACATTATTCATCAGCGTTGCCGGCAGACTCCCGCGCGACCCCCTTTGGACCCCAGTTGGACAGGCGTAGTGTCTGCTGCAGCCACAAAATATGTGCGATATATTATATGTGCGATATATATTTTGTACGATATTTCCATTTTGAATTGTGTGTGCTTGCAGCTTTTGATATCTCTTTATTTCATTTGATTTGAAATGTGGCTGCATAATTCTGCTGACCTTTGACAATTTTAATGAAATTAATTTTTGCATTTCTAGCATTTTGGCAGCTGCCAACTCGTGTGTTGACATTCTCGAATAATTTATGCCTTTGATTATATTCAGGAATTATTTTATGCCACAACTGCTCATAAATTTCCATTATTATCTGGAGTTTATCTATGAGCTTAACTTTGCCTTACTTGCACTTGCAAGCAAATTGTAGGCACAATCAAACACTGATCAACATGCACTTTCAGCCAAAAGCAACAATGCGCATTCAACGTTTTGTCTCCCGTGCAAGTTCCACAAGGACTTGGCCGAAATTTTTGCAAACTTGCCTGTTTTTTGCCCAACTGTCTGTGTTGTGGCTCTTGCTGTGCCTGTGGCTCCGGCTCTGGTTGCAGCTGTCCGTGTGTGTGGGTATGTGTGTTTTGCTTTCTGCCAGTGCCCAAGGGGGGCCGCCCAGGGGTCAACCGGCTATGCCAAGAATCAGGAAAAGCCAAACGAACTTCATTTCAGTTTGTTTGCTCTTTGGTTTTAGTCGAGTGTCACATTTGTTGCTGCACTTATTGTTTTGATTTCACTTGTTCTTTTGTGCCACTCTGTTGGAAAAGTTCTGCATGGGACAAGTATACGAAATCACAGCAGGAAAGAACAGCTAGCACTTTAAAGTTCGAATTTTAAATACCCTTGGAGTAGTAGAGCAGTTGTACGAGATAAAATGTCAAGGAGAGCTGATTAATATTTTCTATTAGAGATTTATTATAAGGCTCTTGATGTTTATTTTAAAGCTCTCTTTAAATTAAAAAAGTTTTGCTTATATTTTAAAATACTTTAGTAAAGCTCGTAGCAGGTGGGATTCCTTAAGATATTCTGAAAAAAATTATTGTATATTGCCATAGGAATTTTAACAGATATATTGCATTTTTGTTCGAGTCAGAGCTATGTTTTTCACACCAAGACTGAGTAAACAGTTCCATTTCATCAAGGCTAAACTTACTCGATGTACAGAAATTAATATTTCTATGTTTATTCTTTCAGCCAGGTTTTTAGTTCAATAATATTACTATTCGGAAATATATAAATATTTGTATCTAAGAGACAATTCTGTGTTTTGTAGAAAAGCCTATATAATCTGTAGCTAGTTACTTACTTTTTATCTATATCCCCTATACTAATATAATAATAATTTTCGTCTTTTGAATTGCTTGTCGAATTTGTACATTATTTTTTTTAATATCGAAAAATTGTGTTTTTATCAAAAAGCAATATTTATACTCAGGGTACAAATATATAGATTTTATCCGGCCGTCTCTATGCACTAGCTGTATTAAGGCAATTTTTTTAAGGCTACATCAAAATTTAAGAGAAGTACGTTAGTAGTATGGTCAGGCAGACCAACAAACAGACACTTGATGATAAAATCACAAAACACACTGCCAGGGTATCACAATGCAAATGCAATTGGCCTGCAGGGATTCGTTTCCAGCAGGCACTTGTCTCTCAATTCAGAGACACCTTTGGCTGTCATTAATGATCTCAAGCTAAACTAACCGAAATGACATTAAAATTTACTTACTGAGCTAAGCGAACCAAAAGCAACAACAACAATAGCAACAGCTTCGGCAAAGGGCCACTGAGATCCGGCTTTTAGATAAACTAGCACACTTTACTTTCTACCAGTTGGCAACTCTGTAGAAACGGACTAGGGGCCAGGTCCTCTATTCAACGTAAGTAATTGCAAGCCAACAGCAGGAGGCGTGGCGGCTGTCAGGTGGGCGGGCGAGGGGAACATATGCTAAAATAAACTCGCATACGCAGAGATAAAGCAGCAAAAGGCAGAAAGGCGTACATTGAAATCCTTTTTAAATAGCCGTGCTTTATATGCGCACATCGCACATACGCAGCGTGGTCGGCCACAGGAACTCCAGGCGGCGAGGGGCAGCAAGCCACGTTAGTTAGCACAGCATTGACTGGCCAGCAAGTCCAGCTGGTCGCCAGCGATAAATAACCAACAACAACGACAGACAGAGACCCGTCGGAGTCAGAGTCGGAGTCGGAGACGAAGACGGAGTCGCAGTTGTAGTCAAAGTCATGGAGTCAATGAATGAACTGAAATTACTTAATGGTACCAAATTGTACTTTGCTTAATTACTTGGCCACTGACACCCCCCCCCCCCCCTCCCCAACGCCGCTACCCACAACACCCCTTGCAACACATTCAGCCACATGTCATTTATACATTCTGCTGCGCGGGGAGAGGGAGGCGTCGGGGCAAACCGAGTCGTGGGTGCCGTAAAAACAACCGTACGTATGCGCGGCGCTCGTAAACTTGTGTATGCGTGTGACTGTGTGTGTGTGTGTGTGTGTGTGAGCGCTGCCTTCTTTATGGCTTGTTTCTTTTGAGCTTTGCGTTTTGTGTGCCTTTACTTCCGTTACATATTCTGGTTGCTGTTGTTTTTGTCGTTTGCCTGTTTGGTTGCTCGCTCGGTTGGTTCGGTTTGGTTTGGCTTTTGGGCGTTTTTGGTTGTTTGACTCATGGCTCCTTCGTGCCGAAATAATTTCCACCTCCGTTTTAATTTACGTCGCGTATACGCAATATATGACATTTTAAATTGTTTATGACTTTCGAAAGGGCGCCAAAGGGCATCCACCAGATTAAGACAACAATAGGCAAACTGCTTGGTATTACCACAACCCCCTAAACTCCCTTACCCCCGTACCCACTGGCTATGACTATTGTCTAAATGGCTGCCACAGTCCCCATTTGGCTAATAGAATAGCACGCACTTTTGTTTAACAAGTAGAAGTGTGCGTGTGCGTGTGTGTGTGTGTGTCTGCGTGTGGATTTTAGTTAATTGTTGAGAGAATTGCCGAACGGCCAAATTGCTGAATTGCTGATTGATGCGCATTGCGTTGATTTGCCTGGGGCCTTTGTGCTGCCCAATTTTGAGTTAAGCGGTTTTGCACCAATTTGTAAAAGTTGTTCAACAGCTGATCGACTGGTCCCTTCCCCTCCCCTCCCCTCCCCACCCTTGCCCAAGTCTATGTGCAAATATTTGTTTGCTTAACTTTCAACACAGCGCTGGACCCGGGGCGCAGTGTTGCGGCTTGTGCTTCCAGCTGAGCGCACAGTGGTTCCAAACACTGTTTGCACATGATTTGTTATACGAAATGTAAACAGGAAAAATTGGTGTGTGCACGCACACACACACATGGTTGTTGCTTGCTGTGTTCAGGTCGAAAATTTCGCAAATATATTAATAATCATGCAGTGCATTAACTTTTGGCTGCCACTGTCGTTGCAACAGCGTTGTAATTGCATAATAACAATGCTGTTGCCGTTGCCCGGCGGCTGCAAATCGTGTTGTGTGTGCGTTAAACAAACAAAGAGCGTGCCACAAACACACACGCACACACGCACGCACACACACAACAGCTGTTGCCTATTTATGTACTCTGTACTTATTAGAATTATATGCAGAAGTCGTTTAAGCGTACCTGATCGAAGCTCTCCAGCCATATCAAGAACAAAAGGCGTTGGCTTATATGTAGATATAGAAAGACGTAAACATAAAGTGATGTCCGAAAAGTTTGTCTTTCTAAAGAATGCTTTGCGCGTCAAGCCTTGGCTAAAACTTTTTAATCGGGTTTGTCAACGTTTGAACAACACAAAAGTTACTATTTTTATCCTGTGAAAAATAGCCGAGTGCATATATTTGCCTACATGCTTGGAAGTTGATAAACCTAGTTTCTTACTCGAATG